>CM066325.1:83420656-85820656 GCA_033807775.1 Saussurea involucrata | reverse complement strand
AATACAGCTGGGTGGAATGCACCACCACTTGACCACCACACCACAGAAGAACAAGACTTCTCTATCTCTGGTGTTGACACAAATCTGCAAGATGATGACCAAAACCCCAGAGATCAACCGGCTGAAACTCCAAACATTCTACAGAACCCCTTCATCCAACAGGGATTGAACGTCCACATAAGGAGTCCAAGCCCAGCTTCAGAAGAAGGTATAGAAGAAATCGATATGTCAGATGATGCCACTAGGGAAAGGATTAGGCTACAAGCAGAAGCTGAGTGGAATAGAGATGAGGTTAAAGAGGCTTTAGATAGAATGGGAGGAAAAGAAAAAGGGATAGAAAAAGACGCCGTAGAAGTAGAAGGCACACATCCTCAAACCCCTCCCAGTGCAACCCACACTTCTGACACCGCAGGTCTAGCTGCAGAAGGTGTTATTGAACAAGAGCAGCACAGCTCGATCCAAACCCAACCCATCCAGCCAGAGGTTATTCTTTCAACCTCTGCGCCCACAGAAACCGGGGAATCCATTCCTAGGGAGTCTCCTCAGAGAGACTCACCTATAGTTCGTGATCCATCGCCCCAGATCACACTAGAACACCCTACAGAGGAATTCGTTTCCTCTGCCACGCACAATTTAGGGCCAAAACTTCTTTCAGAGAGAAGTAGTGAGCACAAAGACGAAGAGACTATAGACAAGTCTCCAAGTCAAAAGAATAACATTCCGATACCCACCTCTGGAGTGGGTTTGGACACTGTTCTTCGCAGAACTTCTGTAGAGATTGAAACTCAAATTTCTTCTCAAAGATCAGATGGAAATCCTTCCACCCCCAACGTACAAACAAGGGTGAACGAAGGTGTCCCAGGAGCAGGGACTCACTCTAGAGACGAATATGTTCCTCCAGAGGTTACCATAGGAACACAAGTATCAAGGGATGAGTTCCAAACCCTTGTCACCTCTGTGAACCAAACCATGAAAGAGTTGCAAAGCTCTTTCAAATCTTTTGCAGAGACAACATCGACGGCCTTACTAAATCTGAACACCAAAATGGACAATCTGTCCACAGAGGCGCCATTACCCAGATGAAGTCTTCTGCTGAAACAACTGCCACTTCTGCCGCCAAAGAATTCGGGATAGCCGCAACTTCTGCGTTCAAGGAATCAGTCAAACATTTCCTTGAACAACTGAACAAGCAATCCAACAAAGCAAAGGGCATTACACCTACATATCTACAGAAGGCCCTGAAACACGTACAAGAAGAAGCAATGCGCAACACTGTGCTGATGCAGCCTAAAGACTACATGACCAGAGCACAACTAACAGAGCTCGGGCAGAATGTGATAAACCAGGTCACAGAAGTCATCGTCTCCTTCACTACTGCAAATGCCAACTACGTTAAAGAGTTCAGAGCAAGTGTCGGCAGAATGCGCTTCAACACAGAAGCAGAGCTTGCAACTCTATTCGGCCTCTGTGATGATGTATGCGCAAAGTTGATGGCCGCAGGAGCAGAACTACCAAAGAAACCCAAAGCTTCTTGCAGAGCAGAGGGTACTTCTGATAAGGGTCAGGATGACTCTGATGATGACCATCCTGGTCCATCAGATCATCCTGAGGGGGAGAATACAAGGGAGAAAGCTACGAGCACAGGACTTCCAGCTCCACTAATAGCCGCAGAACCCATCAACCAAGCCCCTCCAAAACAAACCCAACAACAACAAACTCAACAGACCACAGAGACAACACCCATCTCTGTGGAATCAACTGCTGAAAAAACCCATGTACCAGAAACTGCTCAACAGACCACAGAGGCAACAACCACCCCTGTGGTAATCATCTTGGAAGAAAGTCCTTCAACAAACCAACAACCCGGAGGAACAGAAGCTCAAAAGACCACAGAGGAAACACCTACCTCTGTGGAATTCCCTACAATGTTTGGAGTAGATGCTCAACATCTGTCATCCTCTTCAGAAGAAGATCTTCCCTCCCCAACTACAAAACCAACAGAAAAACCCCAAACCATCCCAAGAAGAAAGTCTATTGCCCACAAACCAAAAAGAGCAAAGACCTCTGCTTCTTCTGTTCTAAGAAATATGCACAACACAATGACTGAACGAATGGCGCAAAGAGCAGAAGAAAGACAGAGGTTTACATCATCTTTCCGAATGGCAAGAAGATTCGACATTCCTCAACCCACAGAAACCGAGCTCACAGAAGAAGTCACCAAAGAACCTCCAACAGAGGTTACAGAGCCAATCAAGCCAACAGAACCAACGCCAAAAAAGTCCTCTCAAACACAAGTGTCAAAACCTACAGAGGCAACACCCATCATTCCAACAGAAGCGCCAACACCCAAACCTACAGAGGCAACAGGTTCTGAACCTCCAAAGGCCAAAGACAAGGGAAAGGCGAAACTGACAGAAGAGCCCAAGAAAAAGAAATCATTGCCCAAGCCTACAGAGAAATTGATGAAGAGCGCCTTTGATGCCTTCCAAACTCCAAAGCCTGAAGAAGAGGACTGGGCATATGGATTGAAGCCTCTGTCAGACATTCCACTAACAGGTAGAGCTGCAGAAGTTGTTCGACAGATGGAGAGTCTCAGAAGACAAGTACCACCACCTGGTCCAACATACGAAGAAATGGAAGAAGTGGTATACAAATACCTCTACAAACAACCCTTTCAGACCAATCATCCAACAGATCACGTCACATATCCAAAGATCAGAGAAGAATTTGAGAACATCTTCACCAGAACAAAGCCAAGAACCAGAGCAGACGTCTTCTCAATCCACAAAATCAAAAAGATAATCTTCTGTAGGTATTCCTTTACAAGAACCTATTCAAGGGTCAGGTACAATCTTTACAGAGTCAGAAGGGTAAACAATTCAGAAACCACCTTCGCTGATGCTGACCTAAGGAATCTGAATCCCTATGATCTACCTGACCTTCTGCAATGGACGAAGGACAACTACAACACAGAGACAAACACCATAGCCTATCAAGTGTTGAGAAAAGCAATGAGGGAAAGGCTTCTGATCTACAGTTTGACAGACTTTCAGCTAGGAAAGGATCTTGGTCTCAAACATCTGAACCTTCGACCACCAGAGGATCGCTGCCCACCTGACGCCGTGCCCAACTCAATCATTACAGAACCAAGGTTCGGGTTAGTATTTCAAAACCCACAAGGCGAAGTCAAACTTTTTGTGACCATGGACTGTCAGAAGTATGCAACCAGTACTCTGAACATGTTCAGAGCAAACCTTGTAAAATACAGAGATACCGAGCAAATGGATAGAGACGCTGGAGATGCTTTCATCAGAGAGATTGATGCTACAATCCGCTTAAGAGAACTCTGCGTCAGTTTCTACAACGAGATCAGAGAAGTCGGAAGAGACAACAGAAGCTACAACGATTTCAAAGACGCCAACATCTGATTCTCAAACAAAATCTCTGCTAACCATTTTCAGTTTATCTTTCATAATACTCAAATGTAAAATGCCTCTGGCATATTTCTGAATGAAAGAACTTTCGAGGTATTGTTTAACCTCTGTCTTATCTAACTTAGCCTAAAGTACTTCAATGTCAAATTTTTATTTTTCACTACTTAGGGGGAGATTGTTAGCTTCAATCTTCCTAATCGTAGAAGTATTTAGAAGTAGTGAAAAATAGGCTAAGTGAAGAAAGCCTCTTATAGAGGCTCTGCCACTTCCGAAAGATCAAGGTCAAGAAGCTACAGAAGCTACAGAGGTGTCCTACAGAACCTCTGTCTTATGCACAAAGAAGACCAAAGACTCGGAACCCGGTGAAGACTGCTCTACAGAAGACCAGACCTCAGAACCTCTGTAACCCTTTACAGAGCCTCTGCGGTTCAGACTGAAGACTTGGAAGATATTTATAATATCTTGCCACTGTTGAAGAAATATCTTGCTACTGTTCCTAGGACATGTCCATCAACTTGCATGATAGCATGCCCTGTCCAACTTCAACACGTGTCAAACTCTGAGTGGACTCAATAGCGCTTAGTACAACATAGACGTCTGCGGCATTAAATGCAATACAGCACGTACAACTGTTCATGCCATCCGTTCTAACAGTAGCTCATGCCTTATGGTCCCCTAGACTAGTATAAAAGGAAGTCTCTTGTTGAGATCTTCCTTAACAATCTTAAGGACTTAACGAAGAATCTGAGTTTCATGCTTATGCTTTATATCGTCAAACCTGTTAAGCATTACACTCTCTCACACACACCAAACAGTTCTTAATCTGTTCTTGGTGTTCTTATTATATATCGAACGACAGTAATCTTCAAGATATCATTTTGTTCTTAAAATACTGTTTCTTTATATTGTGTGTTCTAAATCTATCAAACATATCTGTTAGTTCTTTAAATACGCTTCCGCATCAAACATAAACTCGAACTAATAGATCTGTTAATCTTGTCTAAGCAAAACGGGAACCAACAATATTGATGGTCAAACTTCCAACCAAAAAGTCAACAGTTACGGCTCAAGACAACAACTCATCCAGAAAGTGTTTGTATTTGCGAGGTTACCGGAAAAAGAAACAAAAGAATCCGGAAAGTGGTGTTTTATCCCAAAAAAAAATTTGAAGTGTCCGGGAGAATTTGTGAGGTTACCGGGTAAACTTTATCCGGGAAGAAAATTTTATCCGGTAACTTGAGTTTTATCCGGTAACTTGATGAGAAATAGGAAACTTACCCGGACATTGCGACTGTGGTTGCAATTAGGATCTGGGATCGATAGGGTTGCCTGATTTCACTCCTGTAGGGTTAGATTTTGACCAAAAACACAAAAACAAAACACACCCAAATCGATTTCTAAGCAAAATATATCATATTTTTCAATAATCACCACAAAAAATTGAAGAACACCAAAAACTCAAGATTTGATTTTTAACTTGAAAAATTAATACCTTGAGTCCTTGTAAACGCAGATAAAGACTAGATTAAAGCAATTAAATAATCGAGATATACCAGAAAAATATTTAATCGATGAAAGAACTTTGCAAACCCGATTGAAGAACGATTTTCTTCAAGAAAAATCTGCAGTATGTCGAAATTAATCTGGATGCCTTCTGGACCTCAAACGATTAATCCAGCCGTTCAGAATGTGAAACGGAATGTCGTGGAGCTACAGTCCAAAAATCGTGACAATCTGACGGTTCAATCTCCGGGAATAAGCGAAACGGCTCGCTGCGATTTTCCAGAAAATTCACTACGAATTTTCTGTTTTTTCTCGCTTTCGTTCGATTTCTTTCGTATCTTCAAATCACCGATTCTGCTCTGATACCAATTGTGAATCCCAGTTTGATCAGGTAACAATAAATCAATAAGCAATAACACGAACAATTGATGATTTCAACTTGTCATCCCTCTCATATTCATTCAAAGTATCGTTCCTAGAATATTACAATCAAAGTAAAGGAACGATTTCTAAACGATATGCTCTCTAATGAATTTCTTAGGGATGCTAATCAATTGCTAACGAATCGCTAACCTAATTCTAACGGTTAACTAACTTTATATACCTAGGCCTTTAGACACACAAGGCCTAAGCCCATTAAGCAGTTAAGCCCATTTAACACAAATGGCTTTTACAATTAATTAATTAAACTCTAATTTAGCTCTATATAATTATTTATATATCTTTCTAATATGTAGGACATTTATGGTCCTAACAGGTATATTATGAAATTTTCTCCGTCATCAACAGATGCCTAACATCCAAGCACTCGGGCATGGATAATGCCAGTATTGGAATACTAAAGTTGTTTCATGTTGTGGTATATGATCTGCACGTTGATTATTCTGTGATTTTCTGGTCTGAATTGCAAGAACGTGTGGAAGCCAAGCAGAACAATCAACCAAAGACGTTTCTGCCTTATATGAGATTTCTTCAGCTCATTGTCCATAGTATGATGAGATCTAACAGAGAAATACCGAGACGTCTAAACCATCAGACAGTCCCAGAAAAGTCTATGCGGTATTTGCAAAAGCAGAAGACGAAATTCTCTTATGAAATGCCACTCCCTGAAGGGTTCCTACGGTACGCTGATCAGGATGTTGAGTGTATTGTAGAATATTGAGAGTCTATGGTCCAGCCAGAACCGGAGGGACCTACCCAAGACTCAATCCCTAGGAGAGAGGAGTCTGCGAGGGTTCAGCAAGCTCGGGCTTCTGAACGGGGAGAGTAGAAGGAAAATACCGAGAGGGGAACTAGTGGGGTTCGGACATCTGTTTATGAAGATGCATGGTTATCGTCTGAGGACACACATCTAGATAACCGTGTAGTTCAATCTGACGAAGCTCTTATTCCACGACATATTGGTAGAGCTTCGACCAGAGTTCTTGGACCTTCTGATGATGAAACAAAGTCTGATAAACTTTCTGATTCAGCGGAGGAACAAGATGTTGATGATAATGGTGGTGATGACAATGATGATGATGACAACAGTTATGGTGGAAATGATTTTAATGAGTTTGGAAACGTGGATGATTTTATGGATTTTCTAGAGATGACAACTTCTATGAATACATAATCCGTTAATGTTGAACATGTGGATGTAAACACTGTCCTTGATACAGTGATGGGAAATATAAGGAGAACTGAGGGAGCTTTAGTTGAAAATGAAAGTGAGATTGTGAGAGAGAATGTAGAAAACAATGTTGGGAGTGTGAGTGTTATCCAAACTTTCTATTACAGACGGGCAGCCAAATCTACCACTAGATCTCATGTGTTGGGATCAGGTGTTGAAAAAGACGTTAGTAGCCCACTAACGCAACTGCACACCCCAGCCAGCCATTCAGATTCCTCTCAACAGGAAACTGTCTCATTTTCACACGGGGATGAAGCACACCGGCTATCTATCTCGCACTCGGAGAGTTTAGGTATTGAAACAGAGAGACCCCTGCCTCGGTCCTCGAACTTCAGTTCTGCACCTGTATCGAGTCTAGAGCCTATTGCAAATATACTTGATCAATTGACTAGAACACTACCTCATTTTACAGCTACTGATGGGAGTCTTAGTGCCCCATCCGGAACACTCGGAGTAATTCCTTTTATAGGATTACGAGGACTGAGTGGAAGTCCTACCAGTGCTAATATCACACCAACACTAAACGTAGGCTACACGGTTGATTCAACCGCTGTGTCAACAGGTAACCTAAGTGGTCCCGGAGGTGAGTTGCCCGACTTTGTGTCAAGGAATTTTTTCAACGGCGCCTTAAAGGCTGTTGAGGAACGTTTGTCAAAGGAGATACAAGGGGTGAAATATTTGTTTAAAGGATAGGGCCCGATGCCTGAAAATGAGCCCGAATTGCCTCCACCTCCATCTGTGCTAAAACCTCCTGTTCAACCTGATCCTAGCATTGATGAGCTAAAGAATATGCTTTATGCCAAGTTACTGTCTATCAGCACTGATGATCCTCAAAACAAGACACTAATGAGGCTACTTGAAAACTTCCAACCTCAACCTAAACTTGCCCATCCTACACCTAATGTTGTCACCTCAAATGAATTCAATCAGTTCAAGTCTGAAGTTTTATCAAGCTTGAGTGACATGCGGAAAGCCATTGATAAGCTGTCTAAAGAGGCATCAACTATGAATCAAACTTGCAAGTCTCAAGCTCAAGGAGCCAAAAGGAAGTATGATCAGGATCCCGATGATCATGATCATGAGGGGAGATGAATAAGAAGAGAAAATCAGATGGTGAGACTTCAAGTTTGGGGAGAACTCTTACTACAGATGAAGTTGTGCAAATGTTTGAATATGGTGCACAAGGGGAAGAGAGCGGAAAACAGATAGTACTCTATGTTGATCCAGATACAGAACCGATGGTTGAAAATCCTGAGGTAAATGAAGAGGAAATCAGAGAAGTGGTTGACTTGTATGTGGAGGTTGTTGTATTAAGTTTAGATGATGAAGATGAGGATGGCACTAAAAATGAGTATGATAAATTTTGGATAGTTAAGGAGGAATCATAGAATTTGTTGATGATAACTGGTGGTCTTGATCATGATGTTGAATTCACTGAGAATGAGATAGAGTTCCTAAATCAGTTTTATGGGCCAAGCAATCCATATGACATTTATGTAAGCCCTATCCAGTCTCCAGATCCTATCTCTAGCACTATAATCCCATCCCAACCTGAATCAATCCAAATCAACAAAAACCTAACCCAACCTCAAACATCACAACCTGAAACTACATCACTTGTTTCAATTTCTATTCAATCTAACACACCTCCAACACCTAAATCCAACATACCTGAAACTGAACCTGAAACCAATTCACCTATACCAACCCAATCTGAAACCATTTCACCCATTATACCTGATTTTCCTAACGAACCTAAACCTGAAGAAACTGAATTTCCGACCTTTTCATCCTTTAACCTAAACACTAACCAAGCTGGTCCTATTCAACCCTTTTACTTCACATCAACCTAGCCCTTCTGCATCTAGATAACCAAACTTAAGCCAAGCGGAAGAAAGACAAAGAACTTTGAGGCTGAGAACACCATTCCTGGAGGATTCAGAAAAAAGATTATTTGCTCACTATATAAGGAGATTGAATCCTTATGCAGTTCTGGGGATAAGTGATCAGTCAGAAGCGTTTAAGTTTGAGTACATATACTTCATGCGAGCTAAATGTCAAAAGGTTCATGAAGTCAGGAGTAAGAAGTTGATCGTGACTATAAAGGAGGTATACGCAAAGCAATTCTACAGGCTTTGGTATCCAGTTTTTGTGGTTCAGAGGCAAGATTGCAAGAATTATACTTTTACTGAAGCAGATTTCTGTCACCTTTTGATTGAAGATTTTGAGTTCATGTACAACTACTTCAAAGATCTTACAATCAGACGGGAAAATATCACTCTTTCCTTGAATGCCATTAAAAGGTTCTTGAGAAGGCACATCCTTTATGTTTAATGTTTTGATTTCCAATTGGGTCTGGAAAGTGATCAACCAATTGTGAACATGCTAAGGCCTAATCATATGATTAATGGTTTGGAGCGGATGCCTTTGTATGCTGTGATCAGAGAACCAGAGTTTGGAGTAGTATACAGAAATGAAAGAGGAGAAAAGAGGTTCCTGAGATTCAGTGAGATTGCTAAGTATTCAAATGGAACTTTGAAAGTGTTATTGCTCCAGTTGCAGAACCGTTTGAAGGTCAATGATAGAGAAAGAGGAGAAAACATAATGCCTTCTATTGCAAGATCTTTGGTGATTAGAGCTATTGATGAGATCAATGAAAGAATAGCTTTCAGAAGAGCTATGCGGCGAATATAAACTTATCTGGGAGCTCGAAGAAGAAGAAGACCGCTACTGCCTTGATTCCAAAGAGGGAGAATGTTGGAGCTTTATTTTGTGTTGTAATCTGGTAGTTTAGCATTTAATATGTATTTTGTAATGCTTTATAGTGAAGTCATGGGCTTGTCATGTACTCACTATAAATAGCCTTCCTTAAGTCATTTCGTGTAACTTTCCCATTGAAAACATCTTGTAACTCTTTCAAGTAATACGGATGACAAGATTGCTTTCTCTCTCTAGAATCTTGATTTGTACTTTCATTCTCTCACTAGATTCTGGTTTAACAGATTGAGTATAGACAAAATCATGCACCTATAGTCCGACTAGATCCGAAGGGAACTACCTAGGGTACATACCAATTAGGAGAGCGGAGTGAGGGTATAGCTTTAGGTGAGTAGGTTCAGGATTCTGGGGTTCCTGAATAGGTTGAGTTAACAGAAAATGAAATGGTGAGGGGTGTGGAGATGGGGGTGCTCCTGGTCATGCGTCTGAGGCAGAAGAAGAAAGCATTGGTTCTTCTGACTCTGACTCTGATGATGATATTTTGGATTTTAATGACTCAGCATATGTCATCTTTGCTTCAAGCTCAGAAACCGAGGCAGATGATGAGGAAGATTCCGATGATGATGATAATCCTGATGATGGATTTGAGGTAAATGATAATTGTAACACCCTAAAAACCAGGGCAAATTTAAACCTTAAAATTTATCAGAGTCAATCATGATTTCATCCAAACTTTTATACATAAGCGGAGAATTAACTATGAGGGTTCATATATACATTTTGAATTACGAAAACAACATATTAATCTAATCCTGACAACCATGATTAGATTAAATTGGTTGTCTAGGCCATTCATCAAAAGCATTCTCACATATGCTAACTTCTCCACTTATCACCAAAAGTTGAATACCAAAACACTCGTCCCTCTTCCCGTTACTTCCCCGAGCTCGTACCTGGTAAGAAAATTTAATTTGAAACAAATAGGCTTACGCCTAGTGAGAACATCCATTTTCAAATTAAAACTTTATCAGCTTTGGAAATTCAAGTAATCAAAGCGTATAAACAACCTGGTTTGCCATCATTCTTACCGTACGTCTATACATCTTACCATAACGGGAACATACCCGATTCCATGAGTATGACTAACATTAAGAAAGTCATATCATCATATTCGAGAGCCTACTATGAATCATTACAGATTCTAGATTATCGCTCATGTCCAAGAAATTACAATTTACTTTATGCCTATTTCTTAGAGTGGAAGTAGAGATTACAATTTACTTTATGCATGTCTCTTACCTTCCCATAGAAATCAGGAATTACAATTTACTTTATGCCTATTCCAAGATTTCTACTCACAATACGAAATGGGAATTACAATTTACTTTATGCATATTCCTCATTTCTCATCACCTTACGAAATGAGAATTACAAGTTACTTTATGCCTATTCCTCATTTCAGGTCAACGGGAATTACAAGTTACTTTATGCCTATTCCACGTTACAAATACTACCAGTGCCTATGGATCCATTACACTTACTAGCGTATATGCATAACAACATATCACGCCACATCTCGTATCATATTCTCAACTCTAAGAATACTAGATAACCTATGTATCCTTATCCTCAAATGTTCCCCCTTCGGCGACTTAGCACGGGGGTTCCGCTAGGGTTTAGGGTTTAGGGTTTCGGATCAAAACCCAATTCTGGATCCCAACTAAATTCCGGATCCCAACTCAATTCCGGATCCCAACTCAATTCCGGATCTCATACCGGGACTTACCGAATCTGGATCTCATACCGGATCTCACCCAATCCGGAACCCATACCGGATCCAAATTGAAACCGGAACTAGACAACGGGACTTCGATACTGGGAATTCGATCTGCACGTCAAATTTGCTCTAAAACTCATCTAAGTTCAATTTCTTGGTCGATTTCGTTTCAATACATATTTAACAAATCATTTAGATAGTTTGCTACTAGTTATCTTATTCAATTTCAACTGAAATCATTTAGAAGAAGAGATGAACTCACTTGGAAGCAGAAGTCGAATACAGGGTCTGCCAAACTCAATCTTCTCCACCAACAATTCAATAACCTAATTGAAACCAAATTAACCTGATTATCAAATCATTTAAGAGATTGAATTGAAGAAGATCCTCAATTTCCTTACCGGATGGCAATTGCTATCGAGAGTTCTCTGCTTTGCTAAACCGACTTCAAGAAGTCTAAATGTGATATTTCTCCATTCATAAGCCGACTCTTGTTGATCCAAACCACCAGTGATTTGATAATGACCCTATCTTAAATACTTAGTGAAAATTGTAAGTAAACAATATGTATCAGAGTTTCACTATCGCTGATAAGTACTAAGATCTTACAGTACTGCTGATAGGAACTCTCGCACTTTTAGATTAAACATTCAGCGAACACTGTTCACCATATCGCTGAGTCTGTTCAGTCCTTATGGTGATCGCTGATAAGTTAGTTGTTTACTTATGATCCCTGAAGACAAGATTCACGTCAACAAAGGTTCTACGCTGAAGTCGAAGATCAAGATCAAAAACCAGCGACAAGTCTCCTAATGAACTGATGCGGATCAGCGAAGACTCAGATTTGTCCACTCAACGTGAAGTATCAAGTACAAGACTTCAGCTATCGCTGAACTTTATCATCTGCTGAATAGTAAATGATAATCGCTGAATCAACGAAAGCTGATCATGAAGTCCTCCGTACAAAGTACTTTTGTCTTAACCTCCCTTGCACGCCACCGTACGAAATGTCAGAAAAGAACCTCCGAAAATCTGAAATCGTACAACCACTCTGATACTACACTGTTCATTCATGCGGCTACTAAGGTTGTCATCAAAGGTCAATGACATGCAACCAATCCGCTAATGACACGTGTAAAGTATATACTGGATTGCATTAAATGCATGCAGTATATAAAGAGATGAACTCACTTCATTTGAAGTAACTTGCTAACTCTGGACAAGTTCAAATCTCTCAAGATAGGATTTTATTAGTAATCTCCTTATCTTTCTTAGTGCAAGAAAACCTTAGTGTTCCAACTGTTTAGATTTAGGTTTATCCTTAATCTTGTTTCCGCAACAAGCTGTAAATTGTTAATGATTTATCAATAAACAATTTAGAAAAGTAAAATAGTGTGTTTGTATTCAACCCCCCCCTTCTACAAACTTGTTTAAGCCTTTCGGGACCAACAAGTGGTATCAGAGCAGATTTGTTTAATCTCATAAACAAGATCTAATCTAAGATATTTTCTCTTCCTTGCTATTATCTGAAAATGGCCAACTCAAACACAAACACTCACTATATCGACAATGGTTCTCTTGCAAAACCCCCTAGATTTTCCAGAGACAACTTCAACTTATGGAAAAATAGGATGACACTCTTCTTAGAAGGTGTAGACCCTACTATACCTTACTATCTTGAAAACGGTCCACACATCCCTGTAACGATTGATCCTGCCGTTCCAGCCACTGCAACTAGAGCTGCTATTCCAGAAAGGCTGATTCCAAAGGAAATCCATCATTGGACCGATGAAGACAAGAAGAAAGTGGCTATAGATACAAAAGCCAGATCCATACTATCCATGGCCCTTCCTGACGAAGTCTACCATTCCGTCATGAACCTGAAATCCTCGAAGGCCATGTGGGACACACTATGTGTTCAGTATGAAGGAACGTCTGAAGTCCAGGATTCAAGAAAGATCAACCTGGTCAAAGAAAATCATGAGACCTTCAGCCTTTACAAAGAAATCCTTTGTTCCAAGGAATAAATACGACAAATACTTAAAGCTGAAGGAGAAGTATGCAAAGCTGAAAAGCTTTAAGAAGAAGGGAAAAGGCCTAATGGCTGACTATGATTGGGCTGCTTCTGATGAAGAAGCCTCATCATCTGATTCTGAAGATGATGAAGCAAATCAATGTCTCATGGCCAAGATTGAAGAAGAGGAAGAAAGTTCAGACATACCCTCCACTTCAACATCTGCCATTCAGGTTAAGAAGGGTATCTGGTATCTCGATAGCGGATGCTCTAGACACATGACTGGAAAGAAAAGCCTGCTCGCTGAATACAAGGAAGAGAAGGGTCCCTCTGTAACTTTCGGTGGAAATGGAAAAGGACACACCCGAGGGTATGGTGTACTTTCAAATGGTACAACATCCTTCAGAAGAGTCGCATATGTTGAAGGGCTGAAGCATAATCTTCTGAGCATCAGTCAGCTTTGCGACATGGATAACAAAGTGATTTTCACCAAGGAATCCTGCTTTGTCTCTGACAAAAAGGAGAAGATAGCTCTCAGCGGTTATCGTTTGGAAAATGTTTACGTTATAAACATGGACTCAACAACCACTGAGAACTCCTGTTTCTTCTCAAAGGCATCTTCTGATGTCAACTGGCTATGGCACAAGAGACTCTCACATCTCAACTTCAAGACACTGAATACTCTTTCATCCAAAGAGTTAGTCACTGGTCTACCTCAACATTCATACGCCAAAGAATCCTTATGTTCAGCGTGTGAAAAAGGGAAGCAGACCAAGGCAAGCTTTAAGTCCAAGCAAGTTTCCTCAGTGTCATCTCCTCTTCAACTACTCCATATGGATTTGTTTGGCCCCGTTAACAAACAATCCATCGCTGGAAAGAAATATACGCTGGTCATAGTTGATGAATTCTCTCGTTATACATGGGTAATGTTTCTCCGTTCTAAGAGTGACACCCCTGAAGAACTCATCACCTTTGTTCGGAAGATGGAAACTCTGAACAATATGACTGTTCGCTCAATAAGGAGTGATCATGGAACTGAATTCAAAAACAGTTCTCTTGATTCCTTCCTTGAGAGCAAGGGTATTTCTCACAACTTTTCGTCAGTGAGAACACCACAACAAAACGGAGTCGCTGAAAGAAGAAATAGAACAATTATTGAAGCTGCACGTTCAATGCTCAGCGATTCTCACCTGCCTACTCAGTTTTGGGCAGAAGCTGTCAACACGGCTTGTTTTACGCAAAACAGGTCGCTGATAGTCAAAAGATTCAAAAAGACAGCCTATGAACTCTTTCATGGGAGAAAGCCTTCAATCAGCCTTCTTCACATCTTTGGTTGTCAGTGTTTCATACTGAACAACAGAGATGCCCTTGGAAAGTTTGATCCTAAGGCTGATGATGGAATCTTTCTTGGATACTCCTCAGTTTCCAAAGCCTTCAGAGTCTTCAACAGAAGAAGACAAACTGTAGAAGAAACTATTCACGTCACGTTTGACGAATCCCGTTCAGCGAACTCTAAACCGAACGCTGATACAGAAGAACTGAATCAATGGATGTTTTCTCATCTTGGTGATTCAGAAGATGTTCCCACTACTCATACTCATACAACTGAAAATGATGGTCCTACTATCATTCCCAATATGCAGAATAGTGAAGCTGAAACATCTTGGGTCTCAGCTGTTCCTATAAATACTATACCCGCAGTTGATCCAAATGTCTCAGAAATTCCATCTATTTCTCAGCAATCAGTGAATGAAGTGACAAATGCAAGCATTCCTCTCTTAGCTGATTATCCAGAAGTAGCTGAAGCCTCATCTTCAGTTTCTCCAGTTCAGACTGCGTCAGCGACGCATGCTCCGGCTCAGCGATGGACTGTAAATCACCCAATCGATCAAATTCTTGGTGATCCCAACGCTGGTATTCAGACTCGTAGAAGTGCAGGTAATATTTGTTTATTTGTTAACTTTATTTCTCTAACTGAACCAAAGAAAATAGATGATGCCCTCAGAGATCCAAACTGGGTCAGCGCTATGCAAGAAGAGCTGACTGAATTCGAAAGAAACAAAGTTTGGAAACTTGTTCGGAGACCAACTGACAAAACAGTGATAGGCACTAAGTGGGTCTATCGAAACAAGTTGGACGAACATGGTACTGTAACTCGCAACAAAGCTCGTCTTGTTGCTCAGGGATACAGACAAGAGGAAGGTATAGATTATGACGAAACCTTTGCTCCTGTAGCAAGACTTGAATCTATTCGTCTTTTCTTAGCATATGCTGTACACAAAAACTTCACTGTACATCAAATGGATGTTAAGTCAGCGTTTCTAAATGGAAAGCTGAATGAAGAAGTTTATGTGGAACAACCTCCAGGATTCTCAGATCCTAAGCGTCCAGGTTATGTTTATAAGCTGGATAAGGCACTTTATGGCTTGAAGCAAGCTCCTCGTGCATGGTATGACACTCTTTCTACGTATCTCCACCTTGAAAAATTTGAGAGAGGTAAGATTGACAAAACTTTGTTTTTTAGAAAAATAAAAGGTCATATCATTTTAGTTCAAATATATGTTGATGACATTATATTTGGTTCTACTAACCCTGAGCTTTGTACTCGTTTTGCTGATAGAATGAAAGATGAGTATAAAATGAGTATGATGGGTGAACTAACATATTTCCTTGGTCTTCAGATTAAGCAAACTGAAAAAGGAACTTTTATAAATCCGCAAGAAAAGAACACTGTTGCATTTTGTGCTCTCGATCTTCAAGAACTGTTCATCATCTTCTTCATCAAACTCAAGGTCAATATGTTCTTATCTTTTATCAAATGCAAATAGCTTGTTTTCGATCTTATCATTGTTTTACACAAGATCAAACAAAAGAACTCAAAAATAAAATCATTTTCTTTCATGGTTTTATAAACACAACCATTTCATGGTTGTTCTTCAAGTTTTAAATCTTAAATCTTAAACTTGTTCTTCTTTCGTATCCATTTTTTTAAAACTGGAATACAAGGCTTATAGGTGTTATATTTTTTTCTTTAAAAAAAAACAAGAAAAACCCTAATCTTCATTAAGACTTTTTTGTGTCTGAATGAAATGGACAAAATTCGAAAAATCTTAATGGAAATTCTCTTTCCACATTAAGCTATTTCTTATTTGTTAACATCTTTGGTTGAACTGATAATACAGTGTAATGGCAACTTCAAAGCTGAATGTTACCGCTGAGTCCATCTCTAGTGATTCTGAGGAACTGGAAATCACTAAAGCTCCTCAGGTTAAGTTTGAGCTGGATCAACTAGACTGGACTAAGGCAAACAACCTTTCAGCGCTTCTCGAGTTTCCTCCTCGGAAGCAGGTATCCCATCTAGACGACGCTGTGATTTTTTTGAAGAATAGCCCAATATACACAGCACTGACAATCACACCTCCTGCCAGTCAGCGTCTATTATCCCAATTCTGGTACTCTGCCAGACACACCAACCTACCCTCAGCCAAAGATCCATCTAAAACCATCGACTGCATACTCAGCGATACTGAGTATGGCACCATCAAGATAACCCCCGCAATAATCCGTAAAGCTCTGAAATTCCCTAACGCTACCTCAGAAAATCCTTTCATTCCATTTCCTGACCACAAGAAACACGCTGACAGGGAAGAAATCATTGCTTTCCTTGATGCGATGGGTTACATCTGGGAGACTGGAAGAGACAAGCTACCTGAGAAGAAGCTGACGCTGATAAAGAAATCCAAGATGCCCAGCGAGATGAACTTCATCTTCGCTCACCTGATCAGCTGCATGACAGCGAAATCCGGATCTTCTGATCAAGTCGCTCAACCTCAGCAGGCCATGGGTTACGCACTGCTGAAAGGTCTCAACATTGACTGGGCCTCCATCATCTATGAAGACCTCATTCAACGTGTTGATTCTGCCGCTGACCGACCAGCATGGGTTCCTTACCCGCGATTCATCAGCGCCATCTTTCAATATGGCCTGAAGGACAGCTATCCTGAAGAGGGTGATCTGAAACTCTCTCAGATTGGCCCTAAAGTTCTCGACTTCAAGCCTGTCGCCAACGAGGTACGTCTCTCTACTCTTCTCACTCTTCTTAATTCTCCGCTTTCTGTGGCTCCTTCAGCGACAATACCCATCGCTGATACCCCGGCCACAAAATCCATTCCTTCTAAGAAAAGGAAACAATCTCTTACCCCTCTTGATTCCAAAAGGATCAAGAAAACCAAGGAGCAACCCCAGCAGTTGCATGCTGAAGACTCCTCAGCTCATTCTGAAGAGCTGAAGGAAAGTTCCGTGGTACGCTCTGCCACACCAATTCAAGCCATCCCTTCTAAACCTACTTCAGCGTCCCTAAACGCTGAGGTTAGAACTTTGGAATCTACCCAACCTTCGTCAGTCTCTCAAAAGACTGATGAAGTACTTCTCAGCGAATCCAACGCTGAACTTGAACCCCAACCCCAATTCTTATCCTTCGCTCCTCCCTCTACTTCTTTGGACACTCCTCCAGTCAAAACTGGAGATGCCATCATTCAAGAAGCCGTTGAAGCTTCTCAGCGAATGACGAAGAAAGGACCTGCAGAGATCTCCATTCCTCACGGAACTTTTGAGGGAGATATGGAACACTATTGAGGGACTCGAAACTTTGATGAGTTCGTCAACGCTCCTGCAGGTACAGATCCCACCTTAAACACTGTAACTAAACCTGAAACTTCTGAGCTTTCCTTTGTTCACAAGTACTTATATGTTACAGGTCCTTTTTTGGGAGACATCAACCAATCGCTGAAGTCTATGGAGATGAAACTTACGGATCTCACCACCGGTCTATCAAATAACTCTACAGCTGTAACAAACGCTGGAGAGAATCTGACGAAGCTGACTACTGTGGTGGAAAAGAAGGCCTCCTCTGATGACATCAAAGATCTTGATAAAACTCTCGCCGACTTTGCCAAAGTGCTCTCCGACATCTACACTGACTACACCAACCTCAAATCATCAGTTTCCACCATTTCCAGCGAAGTTACAACGCTGAAGAAATCGGTTGGTACACTCGAAGGTGATATGTCAGTGGTCAAGACCGACTTGGGCTCAGTGAAGACCGACCTTGGTTCCGTCAAGACAATGATCGAGACGCTGGTGAACAAGGCAAATAATCCAGCTCCTGCTCCGGCCCCTGCACCTGTTTTGGACTCATTCACCGCAGAGGATCGCCAAGAGCTGAAGAAAATCACGCCTGCTATTTCTGGCCTAGAAGACAGAATAGCTAAGCTTGAAGGATGTGTGAAAATCTCTGGCCCAGAAGACAGAGACAACACCAATGCTGAATCTACCCATTCCTCCCCCGCCCATCATGAGAAAGAGGGGGAGAAGAGCGCTGAACAGGAGAAGAGCGCTGAAGACCTTTCCCATGATGAATCTATCAGGGGAGAGGGTAATGAAGATCGGATTACTGGACCTCAGGGAGATGAAAACCCTGAGGGAACCGAGAACCTCGCCTCTATATCTGAGGGGGAGCAACTCGATGAAGATGCTGAGGAATCTGAAGCAGAAGAAGACGAAGACTTCGACATCCCTGAAGCTGAACCATCCTCCTCTCCAAGGAACGATGATGATGATGATGAAGATGACGATGATTTCTTTGTTGTCAAACCTGCTCCTCGAACCAAAGCTCTTAAAGGTATTTCAATAAAAGAACCTTCAGGGGAGAAGACAAAGACAAAGCACTCAGCCTCTGGCGCTGAGAAAAGCAAAGACAAAGGCATCGCTGAAGATGATAATCTGGCGATCCTACTTGCAAAGCCGATTTGTCAGGTACACTAAACTTATTTTTCCTTCCCTGATCATCTATGAAAAATCAGTTATCCATTCCACAAACACCATACACATCCACATTTTTTTCTATCTTTTCTACCCAAGTTCTTCTACCCAGTTCTTATTTGTAAGATCGCTGCGTTTCAGCTAGTCCTCTCCCCTGTTTGAGGATATCGCTGAAAGATCTGTTGCGACTTCACCAATAATTCCAGCTAACGCTGAAGACATAATCCCAGTCTTAGATTTAATCTCTGAGACTGATGAACCAGAAGAACAACCTCTCTCGCACAGAAACAGACCTTCCTCAGTTGATCAAAAGAGGAGAGAAGAAATGATAAAGCGATTCGAGGATCAGCGAATCATCCTAAGGCGCGATCAACTACCTTCAGTTCCTCCTAAGTTCAGAATTTCAAAAGCTGAATACCAAGATCATCTCAGAGCTGAACGCCTCATCGCTGAAAGGAAGGAAGCTGAAGATAAAGACAGAGAATACGCCATCAAGCTCACTCAAGAATCTGTCAAAGACCCCAAGCTGAAGCGTATTCCCATTCAAATCCAACGAAAGCTTTGGGAACAAGCCCAGAAGATCGTGGAAAAGAAAGCTGAAGTTTCTCAGACCACCCTGATCTGGTGTAAAGAGAAAATCCACTTCAGATATCGTCCAGCGAAGATCAACAAGGTATTCATCTCTGGAAGAACCTCCGTCGGAGTACCTATTGTTGACATCAAACTGTTCAGAGAAGATGACTCATCTGAAACCTTTCGTGCTGACACTGTAAAAAGGTATGGTCTCTCTGAATGGCTGGAGATGAGGTTAGCTATCCAACCGTCAAAATCTAAGTACAAGGATCATTTCGAAAAGCTGATAAACAGACAGATCGATTTGATATCTTCTTGTGTGGATATTCCTCCTGTTCCTGATCTAAAGCCGAAAAGAAAAAAGGACTCTCCAAGGAAGAAACGTCAAGATTCAAACTCAGGTCCTGTCATACGAAATGAAACTGGAATTGGTTTCTCTCACGCTGAAGTACTTGGTCCTGATCCTGATCTATCTGCCCTTGATGTCTCTTTGCCACCATGTGAACTTTTCGTCCCTGGTAAAGTCATCAGTAATCCTTATGGAATATTCTTTCTTGACTACGACGGACGTAAATGCTTTCAACGGATCGCTGAGCTTCCAATCACTCCAATCGAACAGCTCAAAGATCTCATCTACTGGTGCGACTTCAGAAAAGACATTCAGGCACGACACCTAAAACCCTTGATTTTTGAAGCTGCTCTGAAGCTAAAGAATAAAGGAGAAAAGGTTCCTGACTGGATGATTCCAACTGAAAATACAACCCTTGATGAACTTCTCATTAAGGAAGAACCCTTTGAAGGTTGACAACAATCACCATTTTCTCTATTGTATCAGTCATCCTTCAGTACTTGTAATTTATTTCGCTTGTACTTGTAATCTTTCTCATTCATATTGTAACCTGATTCAAAGATTTAAAGAAAGATTTCAGCGAATGTACTTTACTCCATCAGTACTGAAAAGATCCCAGAAAACAGTAAAAGGGACAAATATTTTATGAGTTCTTTTTATCCTTATGTTTTCATTAAATAGCAATTTTCTCTGTTGCTATGTCATAATCAAATAGGGGGAGATTGTTGATCCAAACCACCAGTGATTTGATAATGACCCTATCTTAAATACTTAGTGAAAATTGTAAGTAAACAATATGTATCAGAGTTTCACTATCGCTGATAAGTACTAAGATCTTACAGTACTGCTGATAGGAACTCTCGCACTTTTAGATTAAACATTCAGCGAACACTGTTCACCATATCGCTGAGTCTGTTCAGTCCTTATGGTGATCGCTGATAAGTTAGTTGTTTACTTATGATCCCTGAAGACAAGATTCACGTCAACAAAGGTTCTACGCTGAAGTCGAAGATCAAGCTCAAAAACCAGCGACAAGTCTCCTAATGAACTGATGCGGATCAGCGAAGACTCAGATTTGTCCACTCAACGTGAAGTATCAAGTACAAGACTTCAGCTATCGCTGAACTTTATCATCTGCTGAATAGTAAATGATAATCGCTGAATCAACGAAAGCTGATCATGAAGTCCTCCGTACAAAGTACTTTTGTCTTAACCTCCCTTGCACGCCACCGTACGAAATGTCAGAAAAGAACCTCCGAAAATCTGAAATCGTACAACCACTCTGATACTACACTGTTCATTCATGCGGCTACTAAGGTTGTCATCAAAGGTCAATGACATGCAACCAATCCGCTAATGACACGTGTAAAGTATATACTGGATTGCATTAAATGCATGCAGTATATAAAGAGATGAACTCACTTCATTTGAAGTAACTTGCTAACTCTGGACAAGTTCAAATCTCTCAAGATAGGATTTTATTAGTAATCTCCTTATCTTTCTTAGTGCAAGAAAACCTTAGTGTTCCAACTTGTTTAGATTTAGGTTTATCCTTAATCTTGTTTCCGCAACAAGCTGTAAATTGTTAATGATTTATCAATAAACAATTTAGAAAAGTAAAATAGTGTGTTTGTATTCAACCCCCCCCCCCCCCCCCCTTCTACAAACTTGTTTAAGCCTTTCGGGACCAACAACTCTCAACTTATATACCAAATCAACTTTCATCAATTTTCCAAATCAACCATGGAGTTTACATTTACAAATAGTCCAAAAACATAGACTAAATTACAATTCGACCCCCTTCATATTAATTATAATATAACGGAAATTCGAGGTGTTACAATAATGTCTCTGTTTCTTTAAATTCCAAGAACGCCGATTCTTGAGGGGATACAAGGTTGGCTGAGGGAGAATTAGTTGAAACAAAATATGAAGTGAGCTTGAGAGAAAAGGAAAGAAAAAAACATGGTGAGTGCGAGACATGATCCACAAAAGAAATAAATAAAGATCCTTCCCAAACCGCGTCTAGCTGGGTAGCCACATCCACTATCAACGCGCGTTCGTCGCCGTTAGATATTGAAAAAGACGTAGTGGATCCAGCTACGCATAGTACATCCCCACCAAGCCACTCATTAGCTTCTCAACAAGCTATTGTTTCACTTTCTCACGGGGGACAAGCACAAATCTATCGGCTATACACTTGGTGTTAGCTGGTATTGAAAAAGATAGGCCCCTGCCTCGACCATCGACATCGTTTGTACGCACATCGAGTCTAGAGCCATTTGGTTATACTTCCTTCCCTAGGACACAAACGCTAGTCATTCTACTATTGGTGACACCAAACATTGGACTTCGTGCTCCAATCGGGACACCCTAATAGTCGTCACCATTCGTTGGTGCTTCACGAGGATCGGATGGAAGTCCTATCAATGTTAACGTCATGCCAGCGTTGAACACAGGCCATGCAGTTACTTCAACTGTCATGTCAACCAGTAACCTACGTGGTCCGGGTGTTAGCCCTGTTCGTGCACAACAATTAAGAGCAATGATGGGACCGCCCCAATACTATGTGACGGTGGATTTGATACAAGTGGCTCTTGGTTCGTTAAATACTTCCTATAAGAATCAGACGGAGGAGATGAGAAAAATTGTTGAGAAATTGACGGAAGAGGTGAATTGTGCAGTTAAAGGGAAATATGTGATGCAAACACCCTTAATCCAATCTAATCCTCAACCTGACCCACAACTCAAATCTAAACCACAATCCAATCAACCTGAACAAACTATTCCTATACATGAGCTTAAATCCAGGTTACTTGCCCAGTTGTTGGCACAAAGTGATCATAATGATGCTGAAGAGGTTGAACTTGTTGGCCTCTTGAGAAGACAAACTGAAATACAATCCCAAATACCTACCAAATCTGATATCTAAACCATTCAACAATCCATACAACAATTAACCCAAGCCATGACTTCTGGCTTTCAAACCCTTTCTGACAGAGTTGCAGTTCTTGAACAATCCTGCAAATCTCAAGCCCAAGGAGCTAAAAGAGTACATGATGACAAGGATCCTGATCATCATGAGGGGGAGAGTGGTAAGAGACAGAAAGTTGGTGAAACTAGTGGTTCTGGAACAAATGTTGAGAATGTTGAATTTGTTCAAGGTTTGAATACTGAAGGTGAAAAGCAGTCAGGGGGTAATGGTGATAATGTTCTTGATGATATCATTCCGACGGTTGAAAAGCCTGAGTGAAGTGATAAAAGAACTGAGGAAGAGAGATTGGCGGATAGTATGATTCAAGACATCATCTATGTTAATTCAGAAGATGAACCTGGAAGAACCGTGGTGAGAATAAAGGAAGAATTGGATGATGTGCTTGATGGAGTGAATGTACAAGCTGATGATTCAGATGATGATGGGCCAATTCAAGATGATCCAATCATTGATATTCCAGAGCTGAATATTCCTGTAATTCCAGAAGGTACTATCAAAGATCCAGTTTCTGAGTCGGAAATTCGTATGTTTCAACAACTCATTGATAGGGAACCTAATTTGGAGAGAAGAGGGCATAGAATCAGAATCTTGATGCCTTTCCAAGAAGATACCTGAAGAGATCTTTTTGTGAAAGTGGTTCAACCAATAGACCTTGTCAAGCTATACTTGATTGAAAAGATGTCGTCTCTACATCGAATTGAATTTCTCCATATTATGAAGAATAAAGATCAAGATGTGGATTGGGTGAGAACAGATAAGGAGATCGTGAAGATTGTCAAAATAGAATCTCAATAGCTGCTAAACGTTTGGTATCCGAAGTTCACGGTGTACAGAACTGATGGTATAGAATAGTCGTTTACTGAAGCAGACTTCAAGTTTCTAACCAGTGAAGACTTCATGAGATTATATGACATCTTATCCAGAACTCCTGATAAGAAGAAAGATTGGCCTGAGGCTTATCAGTTAGTGAAGCGGTTTATGAAAAATCTGGTGAAGTTCTCTTACTTGACTGATTTCCAAATGGGTTTAGAATCCGGTCAGATCAGAGTAAACATCTTGAAGCCCAACCAAAGACTTTCTGATATCCAAGGTATTCCAGCTTACAAAATTCTTGAAAAACCTGAATTTGGCTTTGTATATTTCAAAGGAAAGAAGAAGAAGTTCCTGCGGTTCATTGAAGCAAACAAGTACAGTCACGGAACCTTTAAGCTGATAAAGATTCAGTTGAATGCAAGCTCAGGTTTGATGAAAAGATGTTGGTACCTTTGGATCCTAAAGCGAAGCAGTTGATTCATCGAGCATTGGAAGCGATCATAAAAGACTGGAATACAGGAATGCATTAAGAAGATTCGAGACCATCTTTGGCACACGGAAGAAGTACATTCCTCAAGATTGATTTTTGAATAGTTTCTCTTTCAACTTTGGATACAAAGGGGGAGACCGTTAGTTCAATATTTCTAGTTGTATCAAAGTTGAAGGACCAAATATGTAATATTTCTCTCCAGGTATAAATAACCTAGAACATGCTCTTTTGTGTTTAGATCTCATTGTGCATTGTACTAAAACTCTCTCTGTAACTCATTACTTGTGACATCAATGAATATAGAGATGGAGTTTGGTAATTGATTCTTATCTTGATAATACTTGTTTCTAGGATCACAGACTTCTCACTGTACTAAAAATATTATATTAATCAATCATAATTCCTTTTGCTTTATGTTCAGGAGAAAACTTTATTGGTTTAAAAGGATAAGGTTTTGAAGTTGATTTCATTCTGAATAGTTTAGACTTCTCTTGCATTTCCTTCTCCAATTCCAGAGATGACTTGGCTTTGAGGCATATGTCTATGAAATCAGAACATATAGAGACCTTGAGAATCTACTTTTGGTTTGAAATTGCTTTATTTAAAATCCCAGAGTCAAGCTTTGACTCTTTTGGTCCATTAACAAATATTTTTGGTTGAACATCTGATGATTCTTCATTAGAGTCAAAGTCAGAATCCAAAGAGGCTTTCTTATGCTTTTTAGAGATAGTCCAGACTTATAGACTCCATATCCATTCTCATCTATTTGGAATGTAGGTTTTAAAGCTTTGACTGTACAACAAATCACGTGGCCAGGTTCAGAGATAGAGGTCTTCTTCAAAGTTTTCATCAAATTCATCTTCAGTGAACATGGGAATAACCTCTATAGCCTTTGGGGTTAGTACACTCTCAATTACTTCTTTGAAACTAGAGGTACTAGACTCTGAGATGGCACGAGTTTGTGACTTGAAGGAATCAAAATTGAAAACTTTGCTTAAATTTGTGTTTTGGACAGGTTTTGGATCCTTAACTAAGGATTTAGAGACAAATTTTTGATCTTCAAGCATAGAGTCGGAGGCTGATTTTTTGATTTCTAAACAACATTTTCTTTTCCAGAAACACCCTCAAATGAAACATTTTTAAATTTAACCTCCATATTCGGGTATTCGCATATTTAGATTCAAATGTAAACTCAGTCCGAGATATATCGGACCCTTCGAAATACTTGAATGAGTTAGAGAGGCAGCATATCGCCTAGCGTTACCTCCTCAACTATCACACATCCATGATGTTTTCCATATCTCGTCGCTCCGCGGATATCATTATCACCCCCTTCACGTGATTGATTATTCATTCGACAAAATCGAAAGAGAACTCTCTTATATTGAAGAACTAGAGGCGATAATTAATCGATAAGAGAGGCAAATGCGACGAAGGACAATACCGTTCGTGAAAGTGTTATGGCAAAATCATTCAGGGTGCGTTTGGTACGCGGACATGAAAGAACAGGACAGGATGGTCAGGACAGAACAGAATAAGACAAAACAACTGTTCAACATTTGGTAGACAGAACTGAACTGAACAGAGCAGATAACATTGACCAATTTACCCTTAATAAGTTGTTTATATACTTTATATATTTTGATTAATTATGTAATCTAATTAAAATTATAATGAAATAAATATTTTTTATAACAAAATAAATTATTAGAAAGTTTTCCTCAAAATGATTAAAGTGACACTAAAATAAAAAAAAATTATGTAATTTCCATTTTTTATTTTCTAACATTTTCTATATTTTTTTTACTATTAGATATTAACAATTTACATAAATGAATCAAAACATAGAAACCATATAAAAACAATATGTTAAGGAAAGTAAAGTAAAGTGAAAGTTTAAAAAACATAAAATACAATAAATAAAATTTAAAGAAATAAATAAAATAACGTGTATTTGATGTTTTAGAAGAGAATTAGATTTTATTTTGAGGTTATGTTGGTAAAACATAAGTCTGTTCCACCTTGTTCCATGGGTAGGGGTGGAACAGACCTGTTCTACTTTGTTCCACTATGTTCCTGTCTGTTCCACATAAAAGTCCTGCCAAACGTAGGACAATGATCCATGTTCTGTTCTGTCCTGTCCTGTCCAGTGTTCCAAACGCACCCTCAGAGCTGGAAGCCACATCGGAAACGGAGGAATCTATGTGAAAGGAGTACTCATATCTCTTTGATTCATGTAAGTCCTATAACCCTATTTCAAATTCGGGGACGGAATTTTCTTTTTAGGAGGGGAAGATTATAACATCCGGGTTCCATTAACTCGTACAAGTTGTGTTAAGTGAACTTTTAGGTGGAAATGTGCATAACATGTTTGTACTTTATGCTTAGCTGACTTGTACCCCGAACTCATTTTGTAACGTAATACATACAAGGGACCACACACGCAGAAGATGAAAGTAAACATAACTAAAAATGTCAAATTAAATCTCTATTAGGGCACAAAGTTGTGAAATTAGACTTGAGGGCCCAAAGTGGAAAAGTTAAAAACATAAATAACCCCAAAAATATTAAGACTCGTAATGTAACACCCGAAAACTTAAGATAATATATATGTTTTATCATTGTTATAACCTACTTTGCATTTTATAGATCTCTTGGTAAGTTCTTTAAAATCTATATATAAATACATGTGTGTATAGATAATTATATTTATAGAGGGAGGTTCAACGAAAAACCTCAAAAAGGGGAAAACTGAAGTAGGTTATCTGGACGGTATGCACTTGTGCATACACGTAAATTATGTTTTTTATGCATAAATGCATTATGCACTTGTGCATATGCACGTGTGCATGTTACAAATTACTTGTATGCACAACTGCATATCGTCCAGATGCAGGGCTAAAGAGTATTCTTCAGTTTTCCGTTTTCTTGAGGTTTTTCCCTGAACCTGACCATATATTTATATATATACTAGTTAGGTACCCGTGCAAAGCGACGGAATGTAAATGTGTTTAATCTTTGAATATCAAAATTTTACAATAAATCTGTGAAATGCTTGATGCGATGGAACGGGATATAAAATGATATCGTAAACCAATAATATAAAATAAATTCAAATTCACATTAAATAAATCGGAATTCTATGTTAGAAATATGACTTTGCTGATTTAAAGATTAAACTAAAAAATATATCGGTAAAAGGAGGTCAAATTTTATGAATTTCCTGTTTTTTTGAACATTTGTATGTGGTAGTAGGAGCATTTATAGTAGCCACGCAATACAAAGTTATAATGATGAAAGTGAAAGAGTTTTTCCATCAATTTTTTTTTAACTTAGGGGTCGTTTACTAAATGTTTTATCTAGGTAAGCGTTTACCAAGTCATATTATCTTACTGGATGAATATGACAACAACCAAGAATCTTATCCGGTAAGAGCCAAGGCAAGAACTGAGTATTACCCAGTAAGTGAGGGCGAATACTCTTACCACGATTAGCGCTTACATGGAAAATTGTTAGATAAAATACCGTTTTGATGGCTAAAATGTTACCCGGTAAGTAAATGATAGTGTTGAATTTTACCGGTAAACGCTTACCTGGTTAAGTGTTTGGTAAACGGCCCCTAAGTTATGTACTGAGAGCATTATAATGTGTTATGTATTGTGATGATCTCGGTAGAAACATGCTTTGAGAATTCTATCTACCTTGTATATTTCCATATGACATAAAAATTGAAAGTATAGTGAAAGAGTCATTCATGATAACATGAGTAAACGGCCTCCCTTAAAGTTGCTTCTTTGCAAGTAAGCCCCGGGGTCATGGTGATGATGCTAGATTAAAACCAAAATGATTATTAAGTAAAGATTTTCATAATCAATGTTATTAAGAATAAACTGCAGGCAAATCATTTGGGATCTTTAATACTTGATAGCCAATATAGATTACATGAGACTCTATAATAATAGTAAAGATATTTAGAATGAATATGATTAATAATAAATTGCAGGCAAGCATTTGTTTGAATTTGGTTAAATTCATCTTCCATTCAACTACAAGGTCATTTCAAACTTCATCATCTTGAGCTTCTCACCACTCAAATCATCTCCGGTATTCCTCTATAGATGAGCCATTTACCGGAAAATATGCACCTTGACTGTCGTTCCAAAAAACGCCTCCACTTATTTAATTGTTCATCCTCTTCATCCTTAAACCATGAAAAAGTGGCAGGTTTAACATTAGTGTTTGATTAAGTTCTCTCATAATCTGGACCAACCTATCAATCTCAATGTACTCACCTTTGCTGCCCACTAAAAATTATCGGTAACTGATTTGGAGTGGCTTCTTTTTTCTTGATTTGGTGTGAGGACAACCAATGTTTCAACTCCGGATGCCCAATTTTGTTGATAACTTAGCAACACCGAACCAATGGTATCCAACATAACCTGGTCAAAAGGATATACATGACCTGATACATCTTACCATTATATCATGAATTGAAAAGCCTTATAAGGAATTATAGAATTCTACACTTCACTAAGGGGTTGTTTACCCGACGCTTACACGATAAGCGCTTACAGGTAATAGTCAACACTTTCATTTACCGGGTATGATTCTAGTCCATTAAAACACCCCTGGTATTAAACTCACGTCAAAGAAATAAAACATGTAAGAAGATTTCTAAGTAGATTTCTTGTTCTATAAAAAAAAGACAAAAACCCCGGTGGAAGAGCACCTTTAATTTCCATTTGAACCCGAGTTTAACATTGATAAGTATTCATTGTCATATATTACTACTTGTTTGCATATTTGCCAAAGTATTCATAATGGTATGTGTTCTGCTGCTGCTACCCTAGGCTTAACTATTTCACAAATTGCTATCACAAGTGTGTTGGGAACGCTACCATCAGTCTGAAACAGACAAGGTTTGAAAAAATGAGAGCAATAAAACAAATGGGTTACAATTCACATTTTTGTATCCAAAAATGCCAAGAAAACAGAAAAACTTTGATATTGACATTTCAACATCGGCCTTTGCAAGGCTTGATACCAACCCTAATCAATGTGGATTGCGGTTTCTGGTTCACATTAATAAGGGATGGTCGGTCTGTGGAAACATCAATATGATAAGCAATAACAGGTAAGAAAAAGATCGACAACAAATCAACACAGTCGAAAGAAGAAACTTCATATGTACAAGCACGAGGATTATATTCAAACTGACAGATCCAACAATAGAATCAATAGATAAAGCGATATATAACAAATTACCTAACAGAAAAACAGAATCAAAATGATCATATTGAAGAAATGAGTACACCTAGAAATGTGATTCTTAGGGTTTTGAACGGTGGTTTTCACCAGTGACAGAACACTGTAATTATCAAGAAAACGAAGAGCATAAAACCAAACCTAAAATACCAGAATACGAACACTGTCGATTTCAATAAGTAAATGTAGGAAGCAACAATAAGAACCAAAATCAAGCAAAAAGGAGACTCACAGCTGTTTCCATTTCCTTTCTGCCAAAGATACAGACATTGAAGTTTTATTTTCAACGTATTTCGATGAGATGGTGGAAGCTTTACATGCTCATCATCTTAAAAACCCTTGGACCTCAATAGTTGAAATCACCTCATGATCTACAAAACAAAGCATGATTTTTACCACATTTGAATAACTTCAATTTTGTTTGTAGTAAAATAAGCAGAGAAAGAAAAAGCATTTAAAAGTATTTTATAACAAACGATTAACTATCATAAAGGGAGACAACCAGGAGAAAGAATAACGAAAATTTCAAATACGGTCGAAGTATCAGATCAAACCAAGTATATCCTACACCATTCTCAAATATGTCAAAAGGCTCTGCACTCTGCAGTAGCATTCTTGTGGATGCAAATAGTTCTATTATGCAGTAGCATTCTCAAACGTGTCAATAGGTTAGAAAGTTAACCAAAGAACCCCGTTCAGGTGGATGAGAGAGGAGGACGTAAGCAGATCTAGGCATCTACCCTCAATGGGTAGAGAGACCGACTCCATAAATACCCCTCCACTTGCAAAATAAATATACAGTAAAAAGAATATAAAAATGCCTAACATAAAACGCATAGAAAATGACCTCTAATGAATGTCGACAAGCTTCTGTCTCCACATCCACATCCAATATCGATACTATGTTCTCTGCAGCTGCTGCTAGATACCATACATGTCGTGGTTGGAATCTCACTTGAGTCGTCCCGCCTTAATCCATCAAAGGAATACAAGATTAAGTTTAAATTGAACTGTGTTTTTTGCTCATGTGGTTCGTTGAAGATTTCTATTTTCGTCTTGGTGCTTCCGAAATTACAATTTTCGTCTTCCTAACCAAAGGTATATGAACCTGCAATACAAATAGATTACAGATTGACCCCATACTTTGTAAAAGAAAATAAATGAACAAAAAAGATTAATACCCTTCACATCTAAACCCTAAACAAAACAAAACCCCTTTAAAAAATAGCTCCTTTTTTCCAATTGCCACACACCCTGCTTTGAGTATTTTATCTTTCTTTGATCATCTAGAGATATCATAGTCAGTGAACTCAAGTTGTTGCTACATTTTCCAGCTCAACTTGGAGTGCCATCTAATTTTCATGTATTACATTTAAAATTTTCACTTTGTAGAAAATTTTGACAGCAATGAAGAGATAGACTTCAAGGCATCGGCCTTGATCTTAAAGATAATCTTGGCGTTTATGATCCATATATAAAGGTAGATTTTACGAACCATTTCAACCTTATTATTATAAGTGTGGAGGTATCAGATCACGGGCCTGCCCGTTGTGGATGGTTTAACCGTGGTCGACACGGGATTAGTCTGGGTTCGCCTGGGACACCCCTGGAATGTGTGTGCGTGTGTGTTGCCTTTCAAAAAAAAATTATAAGTGTGGAGGTAGCATTGAGAAGAACACAGAAGCAAGACAACATATATATATATATATATATATATATATATATATATATATATATATATATATATATGCGGTGCCATAATAATTTGTAATTTTTTTTTTCGTGTAAACTTTGGATTTCATAGGTTTTATTGATGAAATTGTTTCATGAAATTGTTTATTTTGATGAAAGTGTTTCATATCATTCATTTCTTGATGAAATTGTTTCATATCAAGAAAACCTATGAAATCCAAAGTTTACACGATTTTTTTTTACAAAATAGTGGGCCTCCATATATATTTATATATAGAGGCAGGTTCAAACGAGGAGCGTACCAATTTAAGAAAACGCGAGGAGCACCGCCCATGTACTGAATCACATGTGATTCACTACACAAACCACGGGACAAACCGCGCACTTTTGCAAACCGCGGGACAAACCGCGCGTGTCCGAATTTTAATCACATATGATTTTAGTTGTGAATCACATGTGATCCACTACATGGGCGGAAGCCCCCCGATCAATTGTGAATCACATGTGATTCGGCAGTAGTGAATCACATGTGATTCAGTACATGGGCGGTGCTCCTCGCGTTTCTCGTAAATTGTTACGCTCCTCGTTTGAACCTTTTTCTCTTGTAATAACCAGGTGTGTTATTAGTTTATTTAAAAGTATTATTTTAGTTAAGTGTTTTATAGAGTTAGAAGTTAAGGGGTAAGTTTTAATTGTTATATAGGAGTCTAAGGGTATGTTTTGCCAAATAGGAGAAGCTTAGGGTTTGTTTGGTCATATTAACCAAACCAAACACCACCACCGCCATATTCCAATTAGAAGGAGGAGGTGTCTCCTTTAGACACAATTAGCAAAACTAAAAAGTGTGTGTGTGTGTGTTTACTTACGGCAAAGAGAGAGAGAGAGAGAGAGAGAGAGAGAGAGAGAGAGAGAGAGAGAGAGAGAGATAGATATTAACGAGAAAAGAGAAGAAGAAGAAAAGCAAGTGATTCAGCTGAGTTTTGGGAACAACTGAAGAATTAAAAGGTAACAATCCAATACAAATCCTTTTTCTTCATGTTCATAAGTTGCTAAATAAGTTATAGATGGGTTTTGATGAATTAGGGATATTTTGGAAAAAACTGAGTTTATAGATAGTTGTTATTTATGGTCTTAAACATATCTGCAAAATTACATAAACATGCATGGTCGAAATCTACAATTTTCTGGGTAAAATATGAACTTAGTGAACTAAGATAGTTATGAGTATCATGAATGTCGCAGTAGTGGGTTGCGACAGTTATGATAATTGCGACAGTTATTGTAACACCCCGAAATTTCCGTTGTAAATTAATAATAGATAAATTGTATGTTGGTACAATTTATTTTTGAGAAAATTAACTTGGAGGATTGATTTGCATTTATTTGGAAGTTTGGGGTTTTTGGTGGAAATTAGATTAATGACTCATGTTATGACATGAGGTGTCACGTTAGGGATTAATCAGTATTTGGTAATACTGATTTTGTTTTGTATTCTAAAAAGAAAAGAAAAGGGAAACAGAGAAATAGCGAGAGAGATAGAACGTGACAGAGAGAAAGAAATCGAAAGAAAAAAAAAGAAGAAAAGAAGAGAAATTAGTTTGGTGATTATTGTGATTGTGATTAAGTTGTCGATTAAGCCACTGTTTTGGAAGAACACTGTGTTCAGAAAATACCCAGGTGAGTTATTCATTCTAGCCCACGCCACACAATAATTGTGTATCATCGCTCTTTCTATTGTATACTAAAGTTATACAATTCATCATATATTCTATATCTCTATGTACGGAATATAAATTTCAACGATTATTCCCCACATTGCCGTTTAGCATCGGGGATCAACATCTCAACAATTAACTACAGCTCCGGACTCATAAACAAGTCCTTAAAATTTAACACAACATGGTTTTTACATCAACAACAGAGTTATAAACGTATAACAAATAGCATATATACCTCAGATTATGTCCCTCATAAAACCATAAAAATGATACTGGAATGGCTCAAAATTCGCAACCCACTGTAGCGAAAAGCTACACTTTTCGCAAGCTAAAGCTGCGAAAAGTTCAGAACTCGCAACCCACTGTTACGAAAACCTCACTTTTCGCAACCCTCTATTGCGAAAATTCCAGAACTCGCAACCCTTGGTTGCGAAAACTTTCACTTTTCGCAACCCACTGTTGCGCAAAGTTCAATGTTCATCGTCTTCCCTACTGATTCAGTTCTCCATTTGACTCATTAAGCTTACCGTTTCTTAATTAAACCCTACCATTGATATTATATACAAGTATAGCATATCTATAACACTTTTAATTGCTTAATTTCAATAAGAATGAATAACTCACCTGAGTATTTTCTGAACACAGTGTTCTTCCAAAACAGTGGCTTAATCGACAGCTTAATCACAATCTGGACAAAATATTACAACTTAAATCTATGGAGATGAATGATATCAACACAGAAAACAAGTTCTTACCACAACAATCACCAAACTGATTTCTCTTCTTTTCTTCTTTTCTTTCTTTCGTTTTCTTTCTCTCTGTCACGTTCTATCTCTCTCGCTATTTCTCTGTTTCCCTTTTCTTTTCTTTTTAGAATACAAAACAAAATCAGTATTACCAAATACTGATTAATCCCTAACGTGACACCTCATGTCATAACATGAGTCATTAATCTATTTTCCACCATAAACCCCAAACTTCCAAATAATTGCAAATCAACCCTCCAAGTTAATTTTTCTCAAAAATAAATTGTACCAAAATACAATTTATCTAATATTAATTTACAACGGAAATTTCGGGGTGTTACAATACTCCCCAACTTGAAAAGGATTTCGTCCCCGAAATCAAACTAAGCAAACTATTGAGGGTATCGTTTCTTCATTTCTTCCTCTGATTCTAAAGCCACATTAACAACTCAAAGATATAATACCATTATACCTATAATCACTCTCTTAGATTGTAATTTGTTGATCCAAACCCTCAGTGATTTGATAATGACTCTATCTTAAATACTTAGTGAAAATTGTAAGTAAACAATATGTATCAGAGTTTCACTATCGCTGATAAGTACTAAGATCTTACAGTACTGCTGATAGGAACTCTCGCTCTTTTAGATTAAACATTCAGCGAACACTGTTCACCATATCGCTGAGTCTGTTCAGTCCTTATGGTGATCGCTGATAAGTTAGTTGTTTACTTATGATCCCTGAAGACAAGATTCACGTCAACAAAGGTTCTACGCTGAAGTCGAAGATCAAGCTCAAGAACCAGCGACAAGTCTCCTAATGAACTGATGCGGATCAGCGAAGACTCAGATTTGTCCACTCAACGTGAAGTATCAAGTACAAGACTTCAGCTATCGCTGAACTTTATCATTCGCTGAATAGTAAATGATAATCTCTGAATCAACGAAAGCTGATCATGAAGTCCTCCGTACAAAGTACTTTTGTCTTAACCTCCCTTGCACGCCACCGTACGAAATGTCAGAAAAGAACCTCCGAAAATCTGAAATCGTACAACCACTCTGATACTACACTGTTCATTCATGCGGCTACTAAGGTTGTCAACAAAGGTCAATGACATGCAACCAATCCGCTAATGACACGTGTAAAGTGTATACTGAATTGCATTAAATGCATGCAGTATATAAAGAGATGAACTCACTTCATTTGAAGTAACTTGCTAACTCTGGACAAGTTCAAATCTCTCAAGATAGGATTTTATTAGTAATCTCCTTATCTTTCTTAGTGCAAGAAAACCTTAGTGTTCCAACTTGTTTAGATTTAGGTTTATCCTTAATCTTGTTTCCGCAACAAGCTGTAAATTGTTAATGATTTATCAATAAACAATTTAGAAAAGTAAAATAGTGTGTTTGTATTCAACCCCCCCCCCCCTTCTACAAACTTGTTTAGGCCTTTCGGGACCAACAAGTGGTATCAGAGCAGATTTGTTTAATCTCATAAACAAGATCTAATCTAAGATATTTCTCTTCCTAGCTATTATCTGAAAATGGCCAACTCAAACACAAACACTCACTATATAGACAATGGTTCTCTTGCAAAACCCCCTAGATTTTCCAGAGATAACTTCAACTTATGGAAAAATAGGATGACACTCTTCTTAGAAGGTGTAGACCCTACTATACCTTACTATCTTGAAAACGGCCCACACATCCCTGTAACAATTGATCCTGCGGTTCCAGCCACTGCAACTAGAGCTGCTATTCCAGAAAGGCTGATTCCAAAGGAAATCCATCATTGGACCGATGAAGACAAGAAGAAAGTGGCTATAGATACAAAAGCCAGATCCATACTATCCATGGCCCTTCCTGACGAAGTCTACCATTCCGTCATGAACCTGAAATCCTCAAAAGCCATGTGGGACACAATATGTGTTCAGTATGAAGGAACGTCTGAAGTCCAGGATTCAAGAAAGATCAACCTGGTAAGACAATACGAAAGCTTCATTTCTGGTAAGAATGAAACTCTCTCTGAAGTACATCAACGTTTTAATTGCTTAATTATAGATCTAAAAACGGTTGGTAAGGAATATTCTAACTTTGAAGTGCTGACAAAGTTTTTAGAATGTTTACCTGAAAGCTGGGACAATTATTCCATGTGTCTCAAGCTGTCAAAAGATCTAAGATCAATGACACTTGCTACCTTATATGGCACATTGCTGAATCATGAGCAATCTAGCCATCTTAAGAAGAATCTTGTAAAAGATTCCAAAAGCACCCCTGTTGCTTTAATCTCAGAGGAACCTTCTACTCAGCGACCCGTGGTCACTATCACTGAGTTAGAAAGTAACTCTGAAAGGTCATCAGATTCTGATTCTTCAGATGATGAATCCTTGGCTCTCCTAACTAAAAAGTTCAGGAGATTCGCCAAGAAAAAAATGTTTAGAAAGAACAAAACTCTTTCTATAGCTGACAAGCCTAAGTCATCAGCTTTTGTTGATAAGGCTACTGCTACTTGTTTCAACTGCGAAAAGACAGGTCATTTCGCTAACGAGTGCAGGTCAAAGAAAATCATGAGACCTTCAGCTTTTACAAAGAAATCCTTTGTTCCAAGGAATAAAGACGACAAATACTTAAAGCTGAAGGAGAAGTATGCAAAGCTGAAAAGCTTTAAGAAGAAAGGAAAAGGGCTGATGGCTGACTATGATTGGGCTGCTTCTGATGAAGAAGCCTCATCATCTGATTCTGAAGATGATGAAGCAAATCAATGTCTCATGGCCAAGATTGAAGAAGAGGAAGAAAGTTCAGACATTCCCTCCACTTCAACATCTGCCATTCAGGTATCACCTTCCTTCTTTACCAATATTGTAAATATTGATGAAGCTGATAGTCTCCGTAAAATCGAACTACTGACTAGAAGTTTATACGAAGCCATGAACGGCAAAGCTGTGGTTGAAAACCAAAATCTTGATCTCGCTGAAAAGCTTAAAAATTGCCACCTTCAAATAGAAAAGCTTTCTAAATTTGAAGAAGATTTTAAAGATCAAGTCCATTTAAATCAGCTAGTCAAAATCGAACGAGCGGAAGCTATCGCTGCATTAAAAGCTGAACAAGCTACTGTTGAAGGATGGTGTAATTCTTCAACAAAGATCACTGAGATAATTAAGGCTCAGATTCCTCTGAGTGATAAACGTGGTCTGGGTTATAAATATGATACTCCAATACCAACCACTGAACGTTCAATGCTTAAATTTGGAACGTTCGTATCCTCAATAGCTGACACTTCTTCATCTCAGTACTCCTCGTCGATTACACCAATCCCTGAGGAAACTCCTACCTCAAAAGGTAAGAAGAAAATGGTTTATTCAAAACCTACCTCTGTCTCTAAAGACAAAGGTAAAGGAATTGTAATTTATCAAAATCCTCAGAAGGGTACTTTAGTACCTAAGCTGAATGCTTCCAAAGCCTTAGTGATTCATTCATCTGGTTCTAGAAATCAGACCTCTGGATCAGTTCAGCGACCTACTCCTAGACTCAGAGTAGATGTCCTTGGTAAGAAATCTGAAGAACTGAATGTTCGTCCTATTTCAAAAACCAATAGTGTACTTGGTGCTGGCACTTCTAATTCCAAATTAAAAGCTCAGCACTCAAGTGGTCCTAGAACTAATTTTAGTTATAGGAAATGTTATCACTGTGGACTTACCGATCATATTGCAAGTAAGTGTTCCACAGCCACCAAAGCTGATAAGATAGCTAAGGTGAAGATAGCACCCAAGAAGACCAAACCAGTTGCAAGTCAGGTCAAGGTGACTCCTACCTCTGAGGTCAAGAAATTGACCAAAGTGAAGAAGGACAAAGCTGAATCTTCAAATGCTGCGAAGACTGCTGAACCCATTCCAACCTCTTCCACTGACAAACAAGTATACATGGCGAAGTGGGTACCCAAGCAAAACTAATCTTCCTTTGTATTGCAGGTTAAGAAGGGTATCTGGTATCTCGATAGCGGATGCTCTAGACACATGACTGGAAAGAAAAGCCTGCTCGCTGAATACAAGGAAGAGAAGGGTCCCTCTGTGACTTTCGGTGGAAATGGAAAAGGACACACCCGAGGGTATGGTGTACTTTCAAATGGTACAACATCCTTCAGAAGAGTCGCATATGTTGAAGGGCTGAAGCATAATCTTCTGAGCATCAGTCAGCTTTGCGACATGGATAACAAAGTGATTTTCACTAAGGAATCCTGCTTTGTCTCTGACAAAAAGGAGAAGATAGCTCTCAGCGGTTATCGTTTGGAAAATGTTTACGTTATAAACATGGACTCAACAACCACTGAGAACTCCTGTTTCTTCTCAAAGGCATCTTCTGATGTCAACTGGCTATGGCACAAGAGGCTCTCACATCTCAACTTCAAGACACTGAATACTCTTTCATCCAAAGAGTTAGTCACTGGTCTACCTCAACATTCATACGCCAAAGAATCCTTATGTTCAGCGTGTGAAAAAGGGAAGCAGACCAAGGCAAGCTTCAAGTCCAAGCAAGTTTCCTCAGTGTCATCTCCTCTTCAACTACTCCATATGGATTTGTTTGGCCCCGTTAACAAACAATCCATCGCTGGAAAGAAATATACGCTGGTCATAGTTGATGAATTCTCTCGTTACACATGGGTAATGTTTCTCCGTTCTAAGAGTGACACCCCTAAAGAACTCATCACCTTTGTTCGGAAAATGGAAACTCTGAACAATATGACTGTTCGCTCAATAAGGAGTGATCATGGAACTGAATTCAAAAACAGTTCTCTTGATTCCTTCCTTGAGAGCAAGGGTATTTCTCACAACTTTTCGTCAGTGAGAACACCACAACAAAACGGAGTCGCTGAAAGAAGAAATAGAACAATTATTGAAGCTGCACGTTCAATGCTCAGCGATTCTCACCTGCCTACTCAGTTTTGGGCAGAAGCTGTCAACACTGCTTGTTTTACGCAAAACAGGTCGCTGATAGTCAAAAGATTCAAAAAGACAGCCTATGAACTTTTTCATGGGAGAAAGCCTTCAATCAGCTTTCTTCACATCTTTGGTTGTCAGTGTTTCATACTGAACAACAGAGATGCCCTTGGAAAGTTTGATCCTAAGGCTGATGATGGAATCTTTCTTGGATACTCCCCAGTTTCCAAAGCCTTCAGAGTCTTCAATCGAAGAAGACAAACTGTAGAAGAAACTATTCACGTCACGTTTGACGAATCCCGTTCAGCGAACTCTAAACCGAACGCTGATACAGAAGAACTGAATCAATGGATGTTTTCTCATCTTGGTGATTCAGAAGATGTTCCCACTACTCATACTCATACAACTGAAAATGATGGTCCTACTATCATTCCCAATATGCAGAATAGTGAAGCTGAAACATCTTGGGTCTCAGCTGTTCCTATAAACACTATACCCGCAGTTGATCCAAATGTCTCAGAAATTCCATCTATTTCTCAGCAATCAGTGAATGAAGTGACAAATGCAAGCATTCCTCTCTTAGCTGATAATCCAGAAGTAGCTGAAGCCTCATCTTCAGTTTCTCCAGTTCAGACTGAGTCAGCGACGCATGCTCCGGCTCAGCGATGGACTGTAAATCACCCAATCGATCAAATTCTTGGTGATCCCAACGCTGGTATTCAGACTCGTAGAAGTGCAGGTAATATTTGTTTATTTGTTAACTTTATTTCTCTAACTGAACCAAAGAAAATAGATGATGCCCTCAGAGATCCAAACTGGGTCAGCGCTATGCAAGAAGAGCTGACTGAATTCGAAAGAAACAAAGTTTGGAAACTTGTTCGGAGACCAACTGACAAAACAGTGATAGGCACTAAGTGGGTCTATCGAAACAAGTTGGACGAACATGGTACTGTAACTCGCAACAAAGCTCGTCTTGTTGCTCAGGGATACAGACAAGAGGAAGGCATTGATTATGACGAAACCTTTGCTCCAGTAGCAAGACTTGAATCTATTCGTCTTTTCTTAGCATATGCTGTACACAAAAACTTCACTGTACATCAAATGGATGTTAAGTCAGCGTTTCTAAATGGAAAGCTGAATGAAGAAGTTTATGTGGAACAACCTCCAGGATTCTCAGATCCTAAGCGTCCAGGTTATGTTTATAAGCTGGATAAGGCACTTTATGGCTTGAAGCAAGCTCCTCGTGCATGGTATGACACTCTTTCTACTTATCTCCACCTTGAAAAATTTGAGAGAGGTAAGATTGACAAAACTTTGTTTTTTAGAAAAATAAAAGGTCATATCATTTTAGTTCAAATATATGTTGATGACATTATATTTGGTTCTACTAACCCTGAGCTTTGTACTCGTTTCGCTGATAGAATGAAAGATGAGTATAAAATGAGTATGATGGGTGAACTAACATATTTCCTTGGTCTTCAGATTAAGCAAACTGAAAAAGGAACTTTCATAAATCAGGGAAAGTATGTTAAAGATATGCTGAAGAAATTCGACTTAACTGAAAGTTCAGCTATGAAAACCCCTATGGCACCACCGCTGATACTTGATAAGGACACAAAGGGTGTTCCTGTCAATGTCACGCTGTACCGTGGGATGATCGGCTCACTACTGTATCTTACAGCTAGCCGACCCGATATTATGTTTGCAACATGTCTGTGCGCACGATATCAAGCTGAACCTAAGATATCTCATATGAAAGCTGTAAAGCGAATCTTTCGATATCTTAAGGGTACAACGAATCTAGGTCTTTGGTATCCCAAAGATTCAGGATTCGATCTAACCGCCTATTCAGACAGTGATTTTGCAGGTTGCAAAATGGATAGGAAAAGCACCACAGGAGGATGTCAGCTCCTGGGTGGAAAGCTGGTAAGTTGGACAAGTAAGAAGCAAAACTCAGTGTCCACTTCCACAGCTGAAGCTGAGTATGTAGCCGCTGGAAGCTGTTGTTCTCAAGTCTTGTGGATGAGAAATCAACTACTAGACTATGATCTTCAGCTCTCCAAAATTCCAATCTATTGCGACAGCACAAGTGCGATCGCTATAGCAAACAATCCAGTGCTACACTCAAAGACAAAACACATAGAAATCAGATATCATTTTATCAGAGATCATGTGATGAATGGTGATATAGAACTTCATTTTATCCCAACTGATTATCAGTTAGCTGATTTGTTTACCAAACCTCTTGATGAGACAAGATTCAACTTTCTCATCAGCGAACTTGGAATGCTGAACTTTGAAGGATAAATCTTCAGCGGTTCACATTTAATCAGCGATACGTTTATACATTCTTGTATAGGCTCTCGGATAAAATAAACTTGTACAATCCATTTCATCATCTTCTCTCTGAATAAATTTGGTTAAACTGATATCAAGGTATGTTTTCTCTCTCTGACAAAACGCATGAAAATGCAAGATTTCAAATTCTTTCATCGCTGAATATCTCTTCCTTAACAGCGATATTTTGAAATTTCTTAAAACCCTCACTGATATTTCTATTCAGTGCTTCATATTTTCCAAAGAGTCCCTGAGTTTTTTCTTTCAAAACCTCAGAGACAACGAAAGAATGTGAAAGGACAGTTGTGACGTCATTGCAACGGATAACACCAGGCACGCTCTTTTTCTGACACACGTTTGCACGTTTCGTTGTCTATCCAATCAAATGCAAACACGTGTCCGTGTCATGATGAAAAACTTTCCCGCTCAAGTTTTTCTCTCTCTACTCTCTTCCTATATAAACACTCTCAAAGTTTATATTTGTCTTTTACGCGAATCAATCTTTCTCCGCAAGAAAAGAACACTGTTGCATTTTGTGCTCTCAATCTTCAAGAACTGTTCATCATCTTCTTCATCAAACTCAAGGTTAATATGTTCTTATCTATTATCAAATGCGAATAACTTGTTTTCGATCTTATCATTGTTTTACACAAGATCAAACAAAAGAACTCAAAAATAAAATCATTTTCTTTCATGGTTTTATAAACACAACCATTTCATGGTTGTTCTTCAAGTTTTAAATCTAAAATCTTAAACTTGTTCTTCTTTCGTATCCATTTTTTTTAAAACTGGAATACAAGGCTTATAGGTGTTATATTCGTTTTTTTTAAAACAAGAAAAACCCTAATCTTCATTAAGACTTTTTTGTCTGAATGAAATGGACAAAATTCGAAAAATCTTAATGGAAATTTTCTTTCCACATTAAGATATTTCTTATTTGTTAACATCTTTGGTTGAACTGATAATACAGTGAAATGGCAACTTCAAAGCTGAATGTTACCGCCGAGTCCATCTCCGCTGATTCTGAGGAACTGGAAATCACCAAAGCTCCTCAGGTTAAGTTTGAGCTGGATCAACTAGACTGGACAAAGGCAAACAACCTCTCAGCGCTTCTCGAGTTTCCTCCTCGGAAACAGGTATCCCATCTAGACGACGCTGTAAATTTTTTGAAGAATAGCCCCATCTACACAGCACTGACAATCACACCTCCTGCCAGTCAGCGTCTATTATCCCAATTCTGGTACTCTACCAGACACACCGACCTACCCTCCGCCAAAGATCCATCTAAAACCATCGACTGCATACTCAGCGATACTGAGTATGGCACCATCAAGATAACCCCCGCAATAATCCGCAAAGCTCTGAAATTCCCTAACGCTACCTCAGAAAATCCTTTCATTCCATTTCCTGACCACAAGAAGCACGCTGACAGGGAAGAAATCATTGCTTTCCTTGATGCGATGGGTTACATCTGGGAGACTGGAAGAGACAAGCTACCTGAGAAGAAGCTGACGCTGATAAAGAAATCCAAGATGCCCAGCGAGATGAACTTCATCTTCGCTCACCTGATCAGCTGCATGACAGCGAAATCCGGATCTTCTGATCAAGCCGCTCAACCTCAGCAGGCCATGGGTTACGCACTGCTGAAAGGTCTCAACATTGACTGGGCCTCCATCATCTATGAAGACCTCATTCAACGTGTTGATTCTGCCGCTGACAGACCAGCATGGGTTCCTTACCCACGATTCATCAGCGCCATCTTTCAATATGGCCTGAAGGACAGCTATCCTGAAGAGGGTGATCTGAAACTCTCTCAGATTGGCCCTAAAGTTCTCGACTTCAAGCCTGTCGCCAACGAGGTACGTCTCTCTACCCTTCTCACTCTACTTAATTCTCCGCTTTCTGTGGCTCCTTCAACGACTATACCCCTCGCTGATTCCCAGGCCACAAAATCCATTCCTTCTAAGAAAAGGAAACAATCTCTTACCCCTCTTGATTCCAAAAGGATTAAGAAAACCAAGGAGCAACCCCAACAACTCCATGCTGAAGACTCCTCAGCTCATTCTGAAGAGCTGAAGGAAAGTTCCGTGGTACGCTCGGCCACACCAATTCAAGCCATCCCTTCTAAACCTACTTCAGCGTCCTTACACGCTGAGGTTAGAACTTTGGAATCTACCCTACCTTCTTCAGTCTCTCAAAAGACTGATGAAGTACTTCTCAGCGAATCCAACGCTGAACTTGCAACCCAACCCCAATTCTTATCCTTCAATCATCCCTCTACTTCCTTGGACACTCCTCCAGTTAAAGCTGGAGATGCCATCATTCAAGAAGCCGTTGAAGCTTCTCAGCGAATGACGAAGAAAGGACCTGCAGAGATCTCCATCCCTCACGGAACTTTTGAGGGAGATATGGAACACTATGGAGGGACTCGAAACTTTGATGAGTTCGTCAACGCTCCTGCAGGTACAGATCCCACCTTAAACACTGTAACTAAACCTGAAACTTCTGAGCTTTCCTTTGTTCACAAGTACTTATATGTTACAGGTCCTTATTTGGGAGACATCAACCAGTCTCTGAAGTCCATGGAGATGAAACTTACAGATCTCACCACCGGTCTATCAAATAACTCTACAGCTGTAACAAACGCTGGAGAGAATCTGACGAAGCTGACTGCTGTGGTGGAAAAGAAGGCCTCCTCTGATGACATCAAAGACCTTGATAAAACTCTCGCCGACTTTGCCAAAGTGCTCTCCGACATCTACACTGACTACACCAACCTCAAATCGTCAGTTTCCACCGTTTCCAGCGAGGTTACAACGCTGAAGAAATCGGTTGGTACACTCGAAGGTGATATGTCAGTGGTCAAGACCGACTTGGGCTCAGTGAAGACCGACCTTAGTTCTGTCAAGACAATGATCGAGACGCTGGTGAACAAGGCAAACAATCCAGCTCCTGCTCCGGCCCCTGCACCTATTTTGGACTCATTCACCGCAGAGGATCGCCAAGAGCTGAAGAAAATCACGCCTGCTATTTCTGGCCTAGAAGACAGAATAGCTAAGCTTGAAGGTTGTGTGAAAGTCTCTGGCCCAGAAGACAGAGACAACACCAATGCTGAATCTACTCATTCCTCCCCCGCCCATCATGAGAAAGAGGGGGAGAAGAGCGCTGAACAGAAGAAGAGCGCTGAAGATCAAAATAAGAGCGCTGAAGACCTTTCCCATGATGAATCTATCAGGGGAGAGGGTAATGAAGATCTAGTTACTGGACCTCAGGGAGATGAAAACCCTGAGGGAACCGAGAACCTCGCCTCTGTATCTGAGGGGGAGCAACTCGAAGAAGATGCTGAGGAATCCGAAGCAGAAGAAGACGAAGACATCGACATCCCTGAAGTTGAACCATCCTCCTCTCCAAGGAACGATGATGATGATGATGATGAAGATGACGAATTCTTTGTCGTCAAACATGCTCCTCGAAAAGCTCTTAAAGGGATCGTGATAACCGAATCCACAGGGGAGAAGACAAAAAACAAAGACAAAGCACTCAGCCTCTGGCGCTGAGAAAAGCAAAGACAAAGGCATCGCTGAAGATGATAATCTGGCGATCCTACTTGCAAAGCCGATTTGTCAGGTACACTAAACTTATTTTTCCTTCCCTGATCATCTCTGAACAATCAGTTATCCATTCCACAAACACCATACACATCCACATTTTTTTTCTATCTTTTCTACCCAAGTTCTTCTACCCAGTTCTTATTTGTAAGATCGCTGCGTTTCAGCTAGTCCTCTCCCCTGTTTGAGGATATCGCTGAAGGATCTTCTATTGCGACTTCACCAATAATACCAGCTACCGCTGAAGACATAATCCCAGTCTTAGATTTAATCTCTGAGACTGATGAACCAGAAGAACAACCTCTCTCGCACAGAAACAGACCTTCCTCAGATTCTCAAAGGCTGAGTGAAGAAGATCAAAAGAGGAGAGAAGAAATGATAAAGGGATTCGAGGATCAGCGAATCATTCTAAGGCGCGATCAACTACCTTCAGTTCCTCCTAAGTTCAGAATTTCAAAAGCTGAATTCCAGGATCATCTCAGAGCTGAACGCCTCATCGCTGAAAGGAAGGAAGCTGAAGACAAAGACAGAGAATACGCCATCAAGCTCACTCAAGAATCTGTCAAAGACCCCAAACTGAAGCGTATTCCCATTCAAATCCAACGAAAGCTTTGGGAACAAGCCCAGAAGATCGTGGAAAAGAAAGCTGAAGTTTCTCAGACCACCCTGATCTGGTGTAAAGAGAAAATCCACTTCAGATATCGTCCAGCGAAGATCAACAAGGTATTCATCTCTGGAAGAACTTCCATCGGAGTACCTATTGTTGACATCAAACTGTTCAGAGAAGATGGCTCATCTGAAACCTTTCGTGCTGACACTGTAAAAAGGTATGGTCTCTCTGAATGGCTAGAGATGAGGTTAGCTATCCAACCATCAAAATCTAAGTACAAGGATCATTTCAAAAAGCTGATAAACAGACAGATCGATTTGATATCTTCTTGTGTGGATATTCCTCCTGTTCCTGATCTAAAGCCGAAAAGAAAAAGGGGCTCACCAAAGAAGAAACGTCAAGATTCAAACTCAGGTCCTGTCATACGAAATGAAACTGGAATTGGTTTCTCTCGCGCTGAAGTACTTGGTCCTGATCCTGATCTATCTGCCCTTGACATCTCTTTGCCACCATGTGAACTTTTCGTCCCTGGTAAAGTCATCAGTAATCCTTATGGAATATTCTTTCTTGACTACGACGGACGTAAATGCTTTTAACGGATCGCTGAGCTTCCAATCACTCCAATCGAACAGCTCAGAGATCTCATCTACTGGTGCGACTTCAGAAAAGACATTCAGGCACGACACCTAAAACCCTTGATTTTTGAAGCTGCTCTGAAGCTAAAGAATAAAGGAGAAAAGGTTCCTGACTGGATGATTCCAACTGAAAAGACAACCCTTGATGAACTTCTCATTAAGGAAGAACCCTTTGAAGGCTGACAACAATCACCACTTTCTCTATTGTATCAGTCATCCTTCAGTACTTGTAATTTATTTCGCTTGTACTTGTAATCTTTCTTATTCATATTGTAACCTGATTCAAAGATTTAAAGAAAGATTTCAGCGAATGTACTTTACTCCATCAGTACTGAAAAGATCCCAGAAAACAGTAAATGGGACAAATATTTTATGAGTTCTTTTTATCCTTATGTTTTCATAAATAGAAATTTTCTTTGTTGCTATGTCATAATCAAATAGGGGGAGATTGTTGATCCAAACCCTCAGTGATTTGATAATGACTCTATCTTAAATACTTAGTGAAAATTGTAAGTAAACAATATGTATCAGAGTTTCACTATCGCTGATAAGTACTAAGATCTTACAGTACTGCTGATAGGAACTCTCGCTCTTTTAGATTAAACATTCAGCGAACACTGTTCACCATATCGCTGAGTCTGTTCAGTCCTTATGGTGATCGCTGATAAGTTAGTTGTTTACTTATGATCCCTGGAGACAAGATTCACGTCAACAAAGGTTCTACGCTGAAGTCGAAGATCAAGCTCAAGAACCAGCGACAAGTCTCCTAATGAACTGATGCGGATCAGCGAAGACTCAGATTTGTCCACTCAACGTGAAGTATCAAGTACAAGACTTCAGCTATCGCTGAACTTTATCATTCGCTGAATAGTAAATGATAATCGCTGAATCAACGAAAGCTGATCATGAAGTCCTCCGTACAAAGTACTTTTGTCTTAACCTCCCTTGCACGCCACCGTACGAAATGTCAGAAAAGAACCTCCGAAAATCTGAAATCGTACAACCACTCTGATACTACACTGTTCATTCATGCGGCTACTAAGGTTGTCAACAAAGGTCAATGACATGTAACCAATCCGCTAATGACACGTGTAAAGTGTATACTGAATTGCATTAAATGCATGCAGTATATAAAGAGATGAACTCACTTCATTTGAAGTAACTTGCTAACTCTGGACAAGTTCAAATCTCTCAAGATAGGATTTTATTAGTAATCTCCTTATCTTTCTTAGTGCAAGAAAACCTTAGTGTTCCAACTTGTTTAGATTTAGGTTTATCCTTAATCTTGTTTCCGCAACAAGCTGTAAATTGTTAATGATTTATCAATAAACAATTTAGAAAAGTAAAATAGTGTGTTTGTATTCAACCCCCCCCCCCCTCTACAAACTTGTTTAGGCCTTTCGAGACCAACATAATTTATCAAATATTTCTCTAAGATCGATTCTCGCTCCTTCACATAACAATTTTTCTCATCAATTATGCTTCAATAACTATGACAATCCATCATTGCATCCATGACTTACACGTTTCTTTGATACAAAATGCTATCACCTTCTCACATTACTATCGCACCACACAAACACGCTGCAACCAAGCACTAAGGGGTTGTATATCAAAGGTGATAACTCCATTGAACTTGTAGTATGTCTACATTCTTAAGTCCAATATTTCTATCCTTGCTTCCCCACGTTAGTATGGAATACTATTTTCACGTATTACTTGTCTCTTTCTCCCAACTTTCCACATACCGATAGTATTTTCTCCTTATGAAACATAACTAAACAGTTTCACCAAGATTTCTAACTTAAAACATTCAACCAAGTTATCTTGAAACGACATTACCGTTCAAAGTTACTACCATTCTTAGATCTTCAACTAATAATTTCTCGTACATTTCTTTCACACATAAGGAGCAACTTATATTTCTTAACGACCTTGCCTCCGCTACACCACATTGACCGACATACTCATCATCTTTATTAAACTTCCAGTGATTCAAAGTACAACTTAATTGGCAACTCATACCATCAAAATTTCTTTGGATAAACACTCACCACTGCTCCGACATTCTATTCCGATATAAGCCATATTACCAAGTTATCTTACAAACCACATGCTCCATCAACTTTATTGACAACTAGTAATTTCCAACCGGAATTCCCGAAACTTCCATTCGGATACTTCTTCTTTCTAACATCACGTCTCATACTAGATGACACATGTATTTTGCCAATTAATGCTACTACTCGTTCGTACATTCTCCACCCATAACATTTACCACAGACCATGTCTCTCATAGTCATTCGTACATAATTAATTTTATAATCCTGTTTTCTCGCCCAAATACCCGAGTCTATATCACTAAATATCTCCTCCCCAACTTTAGTTGAACTACCACTCACGATTTTCTATTTAACTTGAAACTTATTCGTTCTTACTAGCTCTTTGTGATTCCAATTTGCATAGACAGGGTACAATTCCTCACAGATCAACACAATCTATACACCCCCTTTGTTCATCTCTAGTATTTCATTTTTTTTAATCTTCCACATCGTAAGTAAACACTTATCTAAAACCAACAGTCCTTCACTGTTCTAACAATCCCACCAAGTGATCCTTCAACTTTTAAGCTCCTGATTTAAACTTAACATTCATACATGATCCCAAAAGGATAACCAATGCATTCACGTCATATAAACTTCAATTTTTTTTAATACCGTTCCTGCAAGTTCAACCCCAAGCCTACGTCAAGCTTATCAAGTCGGGTCAAAGTTCTTAAGACTTAACTGAGTCCAAAACCGAGTCATCTACTCAAAGGATCTAAAGATTATTTATCAATATTAACTCACGCAATTTAAATACATCTAACTCACATTATGCAACATACGTACCGAGGCGTGATAATCTTACGACCCCTTCATTGCTACTTTCCCAATGAAGTCAATTCATTTGCATGTACACGTAAATGCAACTCTTTTCACACTCCACAATGCCTATAATACGCCCAGGTTCATTAGTTCCAAAGATACTAAGAACAAGTAAAATATCAAACAGTCTTCACACTTAAGACCAACACTTAAACCGTCACTGGTTCAAATACAATGTAGTTAAGCATATAACACATCCAATACTCCATCTCGAGTCACTAAAACTGACAAACATTCAAAAGACTCATTTGAATATAAATCAGGCCTTTAAGGCCAAAACAAACCTTTGGTTAAACACGTGTCACTCACACGGTACATAAACCAAAATGCCTCTTTACTCAAAATCTTTACCTTATTAATCCCTTAATTGGCCATCGGCCCCAAAATAAAAGTTTATCATTCTCAAAACATTCACATGGTCGGATTTACAAAAATCCCCCAAATGTGTCGCACACACTAATAACCACTTTGCGCATACCCTCTGCATAACAGCATACCAGTATCGCTCACGATTTTGTTCCTACCCGCACAGGCATACGCGGGACGCATCCAGACCGCACCCAGTGACAGACAAAAGGCCTCATACACCTTACACAACTATCGCCTTCAAAGTCAAAACTTGACATGTCAATACTTCCTTAACCCTGAACCTAATCCTTCCTCCAGACACGACCGACCCTTGGCAACTGTATTACTAGTCACCGAACAAGGATACAGACCCTCATATTATTGTTACTAAAGTCCACTTTCAACTCTCCCACTGTTCATCTCTCGTTTGAATACAATTACTAAAACCACAAACTTTCTCCCAAGGTTTATCCAACACCTCTCCACTCTTGGAGTTCTTTCTTAGCTTACAGCGTAATACTCTACGACCTAGCGAGTTCATAGCCTTCATGCATGACAATATAATAAATAACTCAATCCACCCTTTTCTCATTTAAATAAACAACATTCGGAACAACGTGGGCACACACGACCCCAATCATTTTCATAACTCCCATGTACTACACAACGATCTCAAAAATCGTTTGTATATAAATTTTCGTAAAACTCAATCCTTCTCAACCAAAAGATGTTGTTACAACAGTAATATCTTAAATGAAGATCTTTTCATACAACAAAAGTTTAAAATTTACTGCCACAAAGTAAACTAGTCGTTTCTCACACTCATTTATATGATATCATCAAATCAATACCTTTGTTGGTTATAAAATGTTTACTGATCAACACTTTCTTGACCTATTTGCTATCATACAACTTTTTATGTAAAGTATGAAGTATTTTGCAAGTTGCTAAGCTCCAAAATTTCGTTAGGCAGCGTAATTGAAATTGCCCTTTTTCTTTAAATACATACTTGCACATACTAATTCGTCCTTGAATAAAACTATTATTTATGCATTTGGTTTGAAATCAAGAAAACTCATGTAACACACACTAAAACACCATGCATAAAACTTACTCGCAATGAAGGCTACTTACTCAAACAAGGTCAATCGTTTTAATTACGTAACTTATCATTGACACTCTACTTCCGACCAGAGGTCGCCCTCTCGGCCTTATAATAATTGCTATACATGCATTCCATGCCCCCCATACTCAACCATGTCATACTAATTCCGTCTTAATCAATCATCTCATACTCTATCTCTGCACATATCAAATCACCTATTAAAGATTGCCTTGGCGGACTTTCATGAGTCCCACTAATTCCAGGTTGTCCTTCCAACCCCCAATCATTTAATGTTCTGTCCTCTAAAGGACTTTGGTGGCGTATTCACCATCACTCTACTATAACTTACAGGGATAACCACGAGAAATGGTTATGCACTTACATACATACAAAACGTACTTTACCGATCGTTAGTCACTGTAACAATTCAGAAATAGACATGCTCGTGTAACAATATATTCATAATAACAGTAGCTAATTGAAATTGTGAACATATCCTACAGGAGAATCCCCGTTATCATTGTCACAACACTAATTTCACGTATTTCCGTTAACTCTAAGACTATCCCGTCTTAACACTTCTACCCATATCTCACATATCATAACCTATTACATCTCAGCTTAAGTCTAAGTATCTCATCAGCATACTTAGTTCGCTTAAACTAGTGCTCTGATACCATACTGTAACACCCTAAAATTCAGGGCCAATTTAAACCTCAAAATACACGCGTTATGATCATCAAAATATCAGACTTTTATAAACCAAAGGATCATAAGTAAGTTTCTATATATACACAAGGTAGATTAACTTAAATAATCTGATCAATCTAATTATACATCACAATAAGATCAACTAGACTATCTAAGGATTGTCCCAAAAGTCATCAAAAGAATATCCCGATCCTTCGTTATCGCCAAGTCTGATTTTCTCCAACTGAAGTCTCACTTCCCAAACTATTTCCCAGAGCCTGTACCTGGTAAGACAGTTTAATTTGAAACATTAGGCTTTCGCCTAGTGAGATTATCCAAATCAAATTAAAATTTAACAACTAAAATATTAACAGATATATCAAACCTGTTATCAGCCATCTTACCATACTAAGCTCTTATCAACCATTGGAATCCATCTATTCCCTTACTTATGACTAATTCATCTAGTCATCATACTACCAACAAGAATTACTATAAATCCCACCGGATTTAAAAGTAACTCCAACTCCCAGAAATTACAGTTTCCAAACCTGCTTCTTTCTGAATTGAGATTACAATTTCTCAACAATGAAGATGTCTCATCTTTCGTGGGAAATGGGAATTACAACTCTAAGTCTGCTATTCCTCATTTCATTTCCTCCCCATCTTGAATCACTGGTCCCCCTAATGAGATTTTATCGCGATCAACAACCACCAGAGACCCTCACAGATGATTCAAGATTCACTCCAACAACTAGAAATACATCTTAACGGTCCCTGGCTAGTAAACGGTTCTCATTATACCGTACTTTATGCCCACTAGACCAGATGCATATTTCTAGCCCACGCCACACAATAATTGTGTATCATCGCTCTTTCTATTGTATACTAAAGTTATACAATTCATCATATATTCTATATCTCTATGTACGGAATATAAATTTCAACGATTATTCCCCACATTGCCGTTTAGCATCGGGGATCAACATCTCAACAATTAACTACAGCTCCGGACTCATAAACAAGTCCTTAAAATTTAACACAACATGGTTTTTACATCAACAACAGAGTTATAAACGTATAACAAATAGCATATATACCTTTATGTCCCTCATAAAACCATAAAAATGATACTGGAATGGCTCAAAATTCGCAACCCACTGTAGCGAAAAGCTACACTTTTCGCAAGCCAAAGCTGCGAAAAGTTCAGAACTCGCAACCCACTGTTGCGAAAACCTCACTTTTCGCAACCCTCTATTGCGAAAAGTCCAGAACTCGCAACCCTTGGTTGCGAAAACTTTCACTTTTCGCACCCCACTGTTGCGCAAAGTTCACTGTTCATCGTCTTCCCTACTGATTCAGTTCTCCATTTGACTCATTAAGCTTACCGTTTCTTAATTAAATCATACCATTGATATTATATACAAGTATAGCATATCTATAACACTTTTAATTGCTTAATTTCAATAAGAATGAATAACTCACCAGGGTATTTTCTGAACACAGTGTTCTTCCAAAACAGTGGCTTAATCGACAGCTTAATCATAATCTGGACAAAATATTACAACTTAAATCTATGGAGATAAATGATATCAACACAGAAAACAAGTTCTTACCACAACAATCACCAAACTGATTTCTCTTCTTTTCTTCTTTTCTTTCTTTCGTTTTCTTTCTCTCTGTCACGTTCTATCTCTCTCGCTATTTCTCTGTTTCCCTTTTCTTTTCTTTTTAGAATACAAAACAAAACCAGTATTACCAAATACTAATTAATCCCTAACGTGACACCTCATGTCATAACATGAGTCATTAATCTATTTTCCACCATAAACCCCAAACTTCCAAATAATTGCAAATCAACCCTCCAAGTTAATTTTTCTCAAAAATAAATTGTACCAAAATACAATTTATCTAATATTAATTTACAACGGAAATTTCGGGGTGTTACACTAGTGGGCATAAAGTACGGTATAATGAGAACCGTTTACTAGCCAGGGACCGTTAGGATGTATTTCTAGTTGTTGGAGTGAATCTTGAATCATCTGTGAGGGTCTCTGGTGGTTGTTGATCGCGATAAAATCTCATTAGGGGGACCAGTGATTCAAGGTGGGGAGGAAAGGAAATGAGGAATAGCAGACTTAGAGTTGTAATTCCCATTTCAAACGAAAAGATGAGATATCTTCTTTGTTGAGAAATTATAGTCTTAGTTCAGAAAGAAGCAGGTTTGGAAACTGTAATTTCTGGGAGTTGGAGTTAATTATAAATCCGGTGGGATTTATAGTAATTCTTGTTGGTAGTATGATGACTAGATGAATTAGTCATAAGTAAGGGAATAGGTGGATTCCAATGGTTGATAAGAGCTTAGTATGGTAAGATGGCTGATAACAGGTGTGATATATCTGTTAATATTTTAGTTGTTAAATTTTAATTTGATTTGGATAATCTCACTAGGCGAAAGCCTAATGTTTCAAATTAAACTGTCTTACCAGGTACAGGCTCTGGGAAATAGTTTGGGAAGTGAGACTTCAGTTGGAGGAAATCAGACTTGGCGATAACGAAGGATCAGGATATTCTTTTGATGACTTTTGGGACAATCCTTAGATAATCTAGTTGATCTTATTGTGATGTATAATTAGATTGATCAGATTATTTAAGTTAATCTACCTTGTGTATATATGGAAACTTACTTATGATCCTTTGGTTTATAAAAGTCTGATATTTTGATGATCATAATGCGTGTATTTTGAGGTTTAAATTGGCCCTGAATTTTAGGGTGTTACAGTATGGTATCAGAGCTTTAGTTTAAGCGAACTAGGTATGAATTTAAGATGCCTAGACTTAAGCTGTGATGAAATTAAGTTATGATCTATGAGAGGTGGGTAGAATTGCTAAGACCAGGTAGTCTTAGGATGGACGGAAATACACTAAATTAGTTTTGTAACAATGGTAACGAGAATTCTCGTGTATAATATGTTCGCAATTTCAATTAGCTACTGTTATTATGGATATATTGTTACATAAGCATGCTTGTTTCTCAATTGTTACAAGGGCTAATTAGTGATAAAGTACGTTTAGTATGTTGGAATTCTGTTTAACCATTTGTATGGTTATTTGTGTTTAATCAGAGCAATGGTGAATACGCCACCTAGAGAAGGAGTTGGAACCGATGAGGCAGAAGTGAGTAATATGCATAATGCACCAAGAGATTTTCTTTCTTTGGGAGGTATGCATACTCCAGCTCAGAGGGTGGGTACTAGCAATGTAAGTCAGACGGCAGAGTCTAATATGGAGGCAAGAATAATGGAGAACGTATCAAGAATGATGAATGCTTCGGTAGAAAGACAAGCTGAATTGATGAACGCCTCCATGGAAAGACAAACCGAAATGTTTACAAAGCTATTCAATGACAGGAATATAGAACCAAGACGCCAAGTAATTGATACTGGGGTGATAAATCCGACGGGTAATCCAAGGCCAGAGGTGGAACGAAGTGTAGAAAGAATTTGTTCTTATAAAACATTTCTAAGCTGCAAGCCGCCTGAATTTAAAGGGGAAGACAGTCCAGTTGCTTGTATGAATTGGCTGCGGGAGATAGAGCAAGCTTTCCGAGCCTGTGAATGTCAGGAAGGATCAAATGTCAGATTTGCTTCTCAGATGTTAAGAGGTAATGCTTTGAACTGGTGGAATGTTTTGACAGCTTCGTTGAAGACAACTGTGTTAGATGCTATGACTTGGGGAACATTTAAAGAGAAGATACTGAAAGAATATTGTAATGAACATGAGATGGATCGGATAGAGGAACAGTTTAGAAATCTCAAGAAGGGCAACATGTCGGTGAGAAGATATACAGAATTATTTATGGAGAAACTGAACTTGGTAGGGCACGTGGCTCCTGCTGAGAAAGATAAAGTTAAGGCATACTTGAAAGGATTGTCGGCCGAGATGATGTCCCGAGTGCGAAATTCAAAGGCTGAAACACTCAGGAAAACGATTGAAGAGGCCAAGTTGATAGAGGAGATGTATGCCAGAGATAGGGAAGAGAAAGCTCATGTTGGAGATAAAAGAAAGTGGGAAGGTCGTTCTGATTCTTCTCAGAAACTCAGGCTGTTTGGTAAAAATATACGTTCAGATTCGCGAAAGGAACCCAACTGGTGTCCGAAGTGTAAGAGTAAGCATTTTGGGCCATGTCGAACAAGCGGGCCAGAGTGTTTTAAATGTTGAAAGACGGGGCACTTTGCATTTAATTGTTTATTACCCGGTGCAGTGTGCTTTGAATGTAAACAGCCAGGGCATATTCGACGGGATTGTCCAAAGCTGAAAAAGGAGGGAGAACAGGGAAAGAAGGCAGTTATACCTAAACCAACAGGACGAGCGTTTAATATGACAGTGGAAGAAGCGAGAGGATCGAAAGATGTCGTCTCTGGTACATTCCTTATAAACTCCATACCTGCTCGTGTGTTATTTGATTGTGGTGCAAATTATTCGTTTGTATCCAAAGTGTTCTATGGAAAATTAGCTATGCCTGTCACTACGTTAGGAGATGCCTTAGTAGTAGAGATAGCTAATGGGGGTCTAGCTTTGGTTGGTGAAAGGATAGATGGTTGTACGATTCAGATAGAAGATACAAAATTTCCAATTAGCATGTTGTTAATGGAAATTGGAGGATTTGATGTTATTATGGGAATGGATTGGTTGTCTGATAACCAAGTCGAAATAATGTGTGCTAAGAAGTTGATCCGAATTCCGATGGTTGATCAAGATGATGTAATTATTTATGGGGAGAAGCAGAAGGGAGAAGTACAGTTGATTTCAGTCATAAAGGCACGTAAGTGTTTAGCAAAAGGATGTTTGTCATATTTGGCATATGTTCTGGACGCTAAGTCAGAAAAGAAGCAGATACAAGACATTAAAGTGGTACGTGATTTTCCAGATGTATTCCCGGATGATCTTCCAGGTTTACCTTTGGGAAGGCAAGTAGAGTTTCGTATTGATCTAATTCCGGGAGCAGCACCAATAGCTCGTGCACCGTATCGTTTAGCACCAGCAGAAATGAAAGAAATGATGTCACAATTGCAGGAGTTATTAGACAAAGGTTGTATCAGACCGAGTTCTTCACCTTGGGGAGCTCCGGTGCTGTTTGTTAAGAAGAAAGATGGAAGTATGAGGATGTGTATAGATTATCGAGAATTGAATAAGGTGACAATCAAGAACAAGTATCCGTTGCCACAAATTGATGACTTATTTGATCAATTGCAAGGTGCAAGATGTTTTTCTAAGATTGATCTGAGGTCGGGGTATCATCAAGTACGAGTAAGGGATGAAGATGTTCCGAAGACTGCTTTCAGAACGAGATATGGGCATTATGAATTTCTTGTGATGCCATTTGGTTTGACTAACGCTCCAGCTATATTCATGGATCTGATGAATAGAGTGTGTCGGTCATTCTTAGACAAGTTTGTCATTGTGTTTATTGATGATATACTAGTCTATTCAAAGAATGAAAATGATCACGAGGGTCATCTTCAGGAAGTTTTGGAAGTACTAAGAAAAGAGAAGTTGTATGCAAAATTCTCGAAATGTGAATTTTGGCTAAAAGAAGTACAATTTCTGGGTCATGTAATTTCAGCTGAAGGTGTGAAAGTGGATCCAGCCAAAATAGAAGCAATGATGAATTGGGAAACTCCAAAGAATGCATCTGAAATAAGAAGTTTCTTGGGTTTGGCCGGGTATTATCGAAGGTTTATTCAAGATTTCTCAAAGATTGCTTCTGCTTTGACAGTGTTAACTCGAAAGAATGTAAAGTTTGTTTGGACTGAAAAGCAAGAATCTGCTTTCAAGACTTTAAGACAAAAGTTATGTGAAGCCCCTATTTTAGCACTGCCTGAAGGTATAGATGATTTTGTAGTATATAGTGATGCTTCAAAAATGGGTCTAGGATGTATATTGATGCAAAGAGGCAAGGTGATTGCTTATGCATCAAGGCAGTTGAAAGAGCACGAGAAGAATTATCCTACCCATGATTTGGAGTTAGCAGCGGTGGTTTTTGCTTTGAAGCTATGGCGTCATTATTTGTACGGTACGAAGTGTACTCTCTATACTGATCATAAGAGTTTAAAGCATGTCTTTGATCAGAAGGAGTTAAATATGAGGCAGAGAAGGTGGTTGGAACTTCTTAAAGACTACGATTGTGAATTGCATTACCATCCTGGTAAAGCAAATGTAGTGGCTGATGCTTTAAGCAGAAAGGAGTATAGAGGCTGTCTGAAGTCAACAAATGCTCGGATTGATGTGATGTCCAGTCTGATTGAACGAATAAAGACTGCACATATGGAAGCTCTCTTGGAAGAAAACTTAAAAGATGAAGTTATGGTCAAACAACGGTTTCAACTGACGGAAGATAGTCGTGGGGTGAAGTTATTTCGAGGCCGTGTTTGGGTACCAAGAGCAGGTGGGAATAGAGAGTTGATTATGGAAGATGCTCACAAATCTAAGTATTCCATTCACCCCGGAAGTACTAAAATGTATAGAGATCTGAAGCTACATTATTGGTGGCCAACCATGAAGTTAGATGTGGCTCGATGTGTAGAAAAGTGTGGAACTTGTTCTTTAGTTAAAGCTGAACATCAAAAGCCATACGGAAGTTTTCAATCTTTGGAAATTCCGGAATGGAAATGGGATAAGATTACCATGGATTTCGTGACGAAGTTACCAAAGACACAAAGAGGTAATGGCACTATATGGGTAATAGTTGACAGGTTGACAAAGAGTGCACATTTCTTGGCAATGAAGGAAGCTTCACCAATAGAAAAGTTGGCAAAGTTATATATTGATGAAGTGGTGTCAAGACATGGGATACCAATGTCTATTGTTTCAGATCGTGATAGTCGATTTACATCAAGGTTTTGGCGGTCACTTCAAGAAGAGTTGGGTACAAAATTGAATTTGAGTACCGCATATCATCCACAAACGGACGGTCAGAGTGAAAGAACTATTCAGACATTGGAAGATATGCTTAGAGCATGTATACTAGATTTTGGAGGCAACTGGGATATGCATTTGCCATTAGTGGAATTTGCGTATAACAATAGTTATCATTCTAGTATCGGAAGAGCACCATTCGAAGCCTTGTATGGTAGAAAGTGTAGAACTCCAGTGTGTTGGCTAGAAGCTGGAGAGAAACAGTTTGCTGGACCGGAAATGGTGCAACAAACGGCTGATAAAATAAAAGAAATCCGACAACACATGAAAGCGGCTCAGGACAGACAAAAGAGTTATGCTGATTTAAAAAGAAGACCAGTAGAATTCCAAGTTGGGGAGCGCGTCATGCTAAAAGTATCTCCGTGGAAAGGTGTAATTCGTTTTGGAAAACGTGGTAAGTTAAGTCCTCGTTTTCTAGGACCTTTCGTTATCACTAAAAGAATTGGTCAACAGGCTTATCAGCTAGATCTTCCACCTGAATTGGAAGGAATTCACAATGTGTTTCACGTGTGTTATCTTCGGAAGTGTTTGGCCGAAGAACAAGATGTGATTCCGATAACTGATGTCAAGGTGGACGAGAAGAATCGATGTGTTGAAGAACCGGAAGCGATTCTAGAAAGATCGGTTCGGAAGTTAAGAAACGGCAAAGAGGTGCCTATGTTGAAAGTACAATGGAAACACCACCGAGGCAGTAACGTGACTTTAGAGTCAGAGGAAGAAATGAAGAAACAATACCCTCAATTGTTTGCTTAGTTTGATTTCGGGGACGAAATCCTTTTCAAGTTGGGGAGTATTGTAACACCCCGAAATTTCCGTTGTAAATTAATATTAGATAAATTGTATGTTGGTACAATTTATTTTTGAGAAAATTAACTTAGAGGGTTGATTTGCATTTATTTGGAAGTTTGGGGTTTTTGGTGGAAATTAGATTAATGACTCATGTTATGACATGAGGTGTCACGTTAGGGATTAATCAGTATTTGGTAATACTGATTTTGTTTTGTATTCTAAAAAGAAAAGAAAAGGGAAACAGAGAAATAGCGAGAGAGATAGAACGTGACAGAGAGAAAGAAATCGAAAGAAAGAAAAGAAGAGAAATCACTGTTTTGGAAGAACACTGTGTTCAGAAAATACCCAGGTGAGTTATTCATTCTTATTGAAATTAAGCAATTAAAAGTGTTATAGATATGCTATACTTGTATATAATATCAATGGTATGATTTAATTAAGAAACGGTAAGCTTAATGAGTCAAATGGAGAACTGAATCAGTAGGGAAGACGATGAACAGTGAACTTTGCGCAACAGTGGGTTGCGAAAAGTGAAAGTTTTCGCAACCAAGGGTTGCGAGTTCTGGACTTTTCGCAATAGAGGGTTGCGAAAAGTGAGGTTTTCGCAACAGTGGGTTGCGAGTTCTGAACTTTTCGCAGCTTTGGCTTGCGAAAAGTGTAGCTTTTCGCTACAGTGGGTTGCGAATTTTGAGCCATTCCAGTATCATTTTTATGGTTTTATGAGGGACATAATCTGAGGTATATATGCTATTTGTTATACGTTTATAACTCTGTTGTTGATGTAAAAACCATGTTGTGTTAAATTTTAAGGACTTGTTTATGAGTCCGGAGCTGTAGTTAATTGTTGAGATGTTGATCCCCGATGCTAAACAGCAATGTGGGGAATAATCGATGAAATTTATATTCCGTACATAGAGATATAGAATATATGATGAATTGTATAACTTTAGTATACAATAGAAAGATCGATGATACACAATTATTGTGTGGCGTGGGCTAGAAATATGTATCTGGTCTAGTGGGCATAAAGTACGGTATAATGAGAACCGTTTACTAGCCAGGGACCGTTAGGATGTATTTCTAGTTGTTGGAGTGAATCTTGAATCATCTGTGAGGGTCTCTGGTGGTTGTTGATCGCGATAAAATCTCATTAGGGGGACCAGTGATTCAAGGTGGGGAGGAAAGGAAATGAGGAATAGCAGACTTAGAGTTGTAATTCCCATTTCAAACGAAAAGATGAGATATCTTCTTTGTTGAGAAATTATAGTCTTAGTTCAGAAAGAAGCAGGTTTGGAAACTGTAATTTCTGGGAGTTGGAGTTAATTATAAATCCGGCGGGATTTATAGTAATTCTTGTTGGTAGTATGATGACTAGATGAATTAGTCATAAGTAAGGGAATAGGTGGATTCCAATGGTTGATAAGAGCTTAGTATGGTAAGATGGCTGATAACAGGTTTGATATATCTGTTAATATTTTAGTTGTTAAATTTTAATTTGATTTGGATAATCTCACTAGGCGAAAGCCTAATGTTTCAAATTAAACTGTCTTACCAGGTACATGCTCTGGGAAATAGTTTGGGAAGTGAGACTTCAGTTGGAGGAAATCAGACTTGGCGATAACGAAGGATCAGGATATTCTTTTGATGACTTTTGGGACAATCCTTAGATAATCTAGTTGATCTTATTGTGATGTATAATTAGATTGATCAGATTATTTAAGTTAATCTACCTTGTGTATATATGGAAACTTACTTATGATCCTTTGGTTTATAAAAGTCTGATATTTTGATGATCATAATGCGTGTATTTTGAGGTTTAAATTGGCCCTGAATTTTAGGGTGTTACAGTTATGAGTATCGCAACCTTGAGTTGCGACAAGCTCATTGGTATCGCAACCGTTGGTTGCGACATAGGGGATATCGCAACAGTTGGTTGCGGTATGGAGAGATATCGCAATAGTTGATTGCGGTAAGCTGCTGTGTCGCAATAGTTGGTTGCGACAAGTGTTGTGTATTGCGACATGGGGTTATCGCAGATAGTTGGTTGCGATATGAGTCAAAGATTTTGGGATTCTAGAGATTTTAGTCTTTAAAGAGATATTTGCATTTAACTTGGTTTCAGATTCTGTGAACTTTGGGGTGAAAGATCGGAGTGCTTGAGAAAAGCTTGAAAGGGTTGGTGTTAAGCAATCAGGTGAGTTTTAAGTTAAAATGTTTTCAAAATGGAATACATATATGTGGATTGAGAATGTGATAATTTGTGTAATTATGTGCATATGTATGAAGTATGATATGTTGAGATATATATTATATTTATACAAGTATTACACTACACGAGTGCAAGTTGGCCGGGCTTAGGATCGGTGGAGTTGGCTGTATAGAGGGACAACGGTGTTGGCTGTATTTAGTACAACGGAGTAAATTTATTAGTTGGCTCGCAACCATCTAATATGGCCATGGAAATGAGACAGGAAAGTACACGAGGCATGAGTTCTAATTGGTATTTATATCTAAATGATGTATATGGTGTTTGTGTAAATGGTTATAAACTAAAAGGGATTTTCTCACTTAGACCAATAGGTCTAACCCTCATTTTGTTTTAAAATATGTATTCCAGGGCGTGGAGCGAATAAGGGAAAGTGATAGGAAAATATATGAATTTCTTTTGAAGATGTATGCTTAATGAAGATCCATGAAGTGTTATGTATCTATTTTGTTTAGTAATGATCATATGATTATTAGCAAAAAGTTTGTACTGAAATACTCATTATGTTTATAAAGACTATGGGACCGTAAATGTTAAATGATGTATCTTTTGTAGTAAAGTTATGTTATGAAATATATGTCATTTGTGAATATTTGGAATCCGGGTTGTTACAGATGGTATCAGAGCCCTAGTTTAAGGGATTTAGGTATTCATATCCGTACCTAGACTTAAACTGCATGTGAAGTAGGATGTCCCTAATAATTTTAGAAACCTTGGGATGTTAAATATAAAAAGGTAGAAGGAACATCATGTAAGGTAATTTCAAATTACATTTGGCCAGTGTAATTGTGATCTTACAGGTACATGTTTGAACTGGAATACCTTGTTATATAGGGTATGTGCTTATGTGTATATTAATCTTGTCTGAATCTTCAGAATGGCAAGTGGTACTCGACAAACGAATCGAGAGGGAGGAGGAAATCCTAATAGAACGAATCCAACAGTCGGATCCAGGGGAAGAGGGGGAGAAAGAGGTAGGGGCAGAACAGGCGGCAGAGTTCAGCCGCGAGGTGCAGAATTTGTTACAAGAGACGACTTGACAGCTGAAATGGGAAGATTACAAGCAAATATCCAAGCTATGTTCAACCGAACTCGTAATACTGAAACGGAAATACCAGATCCTACTCATGAAGACGAGATGCCCATTACACCTACTGTCATACCGGTGCCAAGGAAGTGTGACTATAAGATGTTCCTAAGTTGCAAACCTCCGACCTATTTAGGAGAAAGGGACCCAATGAAAGCTATGAGGTGGCTGAAAGAAATAGAAGCTATCTTCAAAACTAGTAAGTGTGCCGAAGAGGATAGAGTACTATATGGAACCGCAATGCTGAAAGCCGATGCTCTATACTGGTGGGAAGCTCTTATTTCTTCTGGAGGATCTGACATATATTCTACTTTCTCTTGGGAAGAATTTATTATAGCTTTCAGGAGACAGTTTTGTCCTCAAGAAACAGTTAAACAACTGGAGGAGGAGTTCATGAACTTGCAGCAAGGGAATTTATCAGTTCGGGACTATACCGCTCGTTTTCTAGAAAAGTCTCGCTTCGCAGAATACTACGTTGCCACAGAGGCATTGAAGATGGAGAGGTTTATCTTTGGGTTGAATTCAGAAATCAGAAGTCTGGTGATTGCTAAAGGACCAGAAACCTTCTCAGCTGCAGTAGATGCTGCGGAAAATGTGGAACAGGATAAAGGGAGAAATGCTAGTGATAAAAGTATTGGTAAAAGAAATTGGGATGGACCACAATATGATCCAAAGAAGTCCAGATTACAGAGATTTGATAACCGTCCGCCTTTCCGACCAGCGGAAAGACCTTGTCCGAAATGCAACCGTATTCACCAAGGAAGTTGTCAAGTTGATCCTTGGGTTTGTTATAAGTGTGGGAAGACCGGACATATTGCTAGAAACTGTCTGGTAACGCGATTTTTTTTCTCATGTAATTCTCCTGATCATATTCAGTCTGATTGTCCGCGAGGAAGAATACAGCAGGGTGGTACGTCAGGGAGACCAGCAGGTGTTAGACCGATAGTACCAAGGCCAGAGTTACCAAGAGCAAGGGGCCGTGCATTTCAGATGATAGCACAAGAAGCGGAGGAAACTCCGGATGTGGTTACAGGTACATTTTTAATAAACTCTACACGTGCTAAAGTGCTATTTGACTCCGGTGCAAACCGATCGTTTGTGTCTCCTTCATTTGCTGCTTATATGCATTTAAAGCCTAAAGTGTTAGATCATGCTTTAATGGTAGATACTGCAAATGATAATCAAGTATCCGTTAAAGAGGTTTTTGATAGTTGTGTGATAAATATAGAGGGGTGTGGAGTACCTATTCAACTATTTCCTATAGCTTTGATCGAGTTTGATGTGGTAGTGGGAATGGATTGGTTAGCCAAGAATCAGGCTAGCATAGTTTGTGATAAGAAGTTAATAAATGTTGTCTTGGATGAGAGGGGACTAGTAGTGATTTATGGTGATCGTAGAAATCATCAGTCTTGCCTTATATCTATGTTAAAAGCTCGTAAGTGTGTCAATAAATGTTCCTTGAGTTACTTAGTTTATGTGATAGATACTAAGCCAGAAAAGAATAAGTTGGAAGATATTCCTGTTGTCCGTGAATTTCCAGAAGTTTTCCCCGAAGACTTGAATAGTCTTCCTCCCGTTAGACAAGTAAAGTTTGGTATGGATCTGATTCCTGGAGCCACTCCTGTAGCCGATGCACCGTATCGTTTGGCACCTCCAGAGATGAAAGAAATGATGACACAACTGCAAGACCTATCCGATAAGGGCTTCATCAGACCCATTTCTTCGCCGTGGGGTGCACCAGTCTTGTTTATGAAAAAGAAGGATGGTTCGATGAGAATGTGTATTGATTACCGAGAACTGAATAAGCGCACGATCAAGAACAAGTATCCGCTTCCCAGAACTGATGACCTCTTCGACCAATTAGTGGGAGCTTGTTATTTCTCTAAGATTGATCTAAGATCTGGTTATCATCAGCTAAAGGTTAAAGAAGAAGATGTTCTGAAAACTGCTTTCCGCACAAGGTACGGTCACTATGAATTCTTAGTGATGCCTTTCGGACTAACGAACGCCCCAGCTACTTTTATGGATCTAATGAATCGGGTATGTAAGCCGTATCTCGATAAATTTGTTATTGTGTTTATCGATGATATCTTTATCTATTCCCGATCCAAACAAGAGCACGCACAACATCTTCATTTGATTCTGGAATTGTTGAAGAAGGAACAGTTGTATGCTAAATTTTCTATATGTGAATTCTGGCTACGGGAAGTTCAATATCTTGGGCATGTAGTTTTCGAGAAAGGCATTCAAGTTGATCCGACGAAAGTAGAAGCAATTGAAAAGTGGGAACCGCCGAGAACGCCAACCGAAGTACGTAGTTTTCTGGGTTTAGCCGGCTACTATCGAAAGTTTATACAAGACTTCTCTCGTATCACGACGCCTTTGACTAAGCTGACCCGAAAGAATCTAAAGTTCGAATGGAAAGCAGAATAGGATGAAGCATTCCGAATATTGAAAGAGAAACTTTGTAGCGCGCTGATACTATCACTACCTGAAGGTTCCGATGACTTTGTTGTTTACAGTGATGCTTCCAAATTGGGGTTGGGATGTGTACTAATGCAGCGTGGAAAGGTTATTGCTTATGCTTCTCGTCAACTGAAGGATCATGAAAGACAATATCCTACACACGACATGGAGCTAGCAACAGTTGTTTTTGCGCTAAAGATTAGGAGACATTATCTATACGGCTCTAAATGTCAAATTTATACCGATCATAAGAGTCTCCAACATCTTTTCGATCAAAGGGAATTGAATATGAGGCAAAGAAGATGGTTGGAACTGGTGAATGATTATGACTGTGAAATTCTTTATCATCCGGGAAAGGCGAATGTGGTAGCTGATGCATTGAGTCGTCAAGAAAGAAGTGGAACAATAAAAGCCATTGCAATACGAGCTGAACTTCTACCTAACATCTTTGACGAATTGTAGAAGTGTCAAGTAGAAGCCTATCAAGAAGAACATTTGAAATCAGAACGGTTAGTGGGAATATCAGCATCACTCGTAAAAGATGATCGTGGGTTACTGTGTCTGGGAAACAGAATCTGGGAGTCTCGTTTGGGTGGTTTACGCGATCGAGTACTACAAGAAGCTCATCAATCTCGTTTCTCTATTCATCCAGGTACGAATAAGATGTATAAAGATTTAAAACAATTTTATTGGTGGCCGGGAATAAAGAGAAACATTGCTCAGCATGTGGAAGGTTGTACTACTTGTAAGAAAGTAAAGATTTAACATCAAAAGCCTTTTGGTCAGTTACAATGGTTAGAAATACCTATGTGGAAATGTGAGCAAATTACTACAGACTTCATCACGAAGCTACCAAGAACTCCGAAAGGATTTGATGCCATTTGGGTGATTGTTGACAGATTGACAAAGTCTGCTCACTTTCTACCAATAAAAGAAACCTATTCGTTGGAAAGACTTGCCAAATTATATATCGATGAAATAGTAACTCGACATGGAGTTCCAATTTCGATTATTTCTGATCGTGATAGTCGTTTTACTTCAAGGTTCTGGAGGAGTTTTCAAAACGAAATGGGGACGCAAATAAAGTTAAGTACAACGTATCATCCTCAAACTGACGGTCAGAGTGAACGAACGATTCAGACTTTGGAAGATATGCTACGGGCCTGCATTGTTGACTTTGGGGGATCGTGGGATAAGCATTTTCCGTTGATCGAATTTTCCTACAACAACAGTTATCATTCCAGCATACAAGCGACACCGTTTGAAGTTCTGTATGGTAGAAAATGCCGAACGCCTCTATGTTGGAATGAAGTAGGAGAGAAACAGTTAGCAGGGTCAGATATAGTTCAGTTAACTGCGGATAAGATTAATCAGATTCGGGAACGATTGAAAGTGGCTCAAGACAGACAGAAAAGTTACGCTGACCGACGCCGAAAACCGTTAGAATTCCAAGTTGGAGATTTCGTAATGTTGAAAGTCTCGCCTTGGAAAGGAGTAATTCGATTTGGGAAACAAGGTAAGCTTAGTCCAAGGTACATCGGGCCGTTTGCAATCACAGAAAGGATCTGTGAAGTAGCCTACAGGTTGGATCTTCCGCCATAGTTAAGCCGTATACATAACGCTTTTCACGTATTGAATTTTCGAAAGTGTTTGGTTACGACAGATCAGGAAATTTCTCTACCAGATATACAAGTCGATGAAAAGCTGAATTATGTGGAAGAACCTGAAGCCATTGTTGACAGTAAAGTCAAAGTTTTGCGGAACAAGACGATCAGACAAGTAAAAGTACAGTGGCGACATCATAAAGGGCAGGATGCTACTTGGGAATCAGAGTCAGAAATGAGAAACAAGTACCCTCATCTTTTCGCTTGACCGAATTCCGGGACGAAATTCTTTTAAGGGGGAGATGTTGTAATAACCATGTATGTTATTAGTTTATTTAAAAGTATTATTTTAGTTAAGTGTTTTATAGAGTTAGAAGTTAAGGGGTAAGTTTTAATTGTTATATAGGAGTCTAAGGGTATGTTTTGCCAAATAGGAGAAGCTTAGGGTTTGTTTTGTCATATTAACCAAACCAAACACCACCACCACCATATTCCAATTAGAAGGAGAAGGTGTCTCCTTTAGACACAATTAGCAAAACTAAAAAGTGTGTGTGTGTGTTTACTTACGGCAAAGAGAGAGAGAGAGAGAGATAGAGATTAATGAGAAAAGAGAAGAAGAAGAAGAAGAAAAGCAAGTGATTCAGCTGAGTTTTGGGAACAACTGAAGAATTAAAAGGTAACAATCCAATACAAATCCTTTTTCTTCATGTTCATAAGTTGCTAAATAAGTTATTGATGGGTTTTGATGAATTAGGGATATTTTGGAAAAACTGAGTTTATAGATAGTTGTTATTTATGGTCTTAAACATATCTGCAAAATTACATAAACATGCATGGTCGAAATCTACAATTTTCTAGGTAAAATATGAACTTAGTGAACTGAGATAGTTATGAGTCTCATGAATGTCGCAGTAGTGGGTTGCGACAGTTATGATAATTGGTTTCAGATTCTGTGAACTTTGGGGTGAAAGATCAGAGTGCTTGAGAAAAGCTTGAAAGGGTTGGTGTTAAGCAATAAGGTGAGTTTTACGTTAAAATGTTTTCAAAATGGAATACATATATGTGGATTGAGAATGTGATAATTTGTGTAATTATGTGCATATGTATGAAGTATGATATGTTGAGATATATATTATATTTATACAAGTATTACACTACACGAGTGCAAGTTGGCCGGGCTTAGGACCGGTGGAGTTGGCTGTACAGAGGGACAACGGTGTTGGCTGTATTTAGTTCAACGGAGTAAATTTATTAGTTGGCTCGCAGCCATCTAATATGGCCATGGAAATGAGACAGGAAAGTACATGAGGCATGAGTTCTAATTGGTATTTATATCTGAATGATGTATATGGTGTTTGTGTAAATGGTTTTAAACTAAAAGGGATTTTCTCACTTAGACCAATAGGTCTAACCCTCATTTTATTTTAAAATATGTATTCCAGGGCGTGGAGCGAATAAGGGCAAGTGATAGGAAAATACATGAATTTCTTTTGAAGATGTATGCTTAATGAAGATCCATGAAGTGTTATGTATCTATTTTGTTTAGTAATGATCATGTGATTATTAGCAAAAAGTTTGTACTGAAATACTCATTATGTTTATAAAGACTATGGGACCGTAAATGTTAAATGATGTATCTTTTGTAGTAAAGTTATGTTATGAAATATATGTCATTTGTGAATATTTGGAATCCGGGTTGTTACATTTCTCATAAACCTAACTAACTCCTTTTCATAAACCTAAATGTTAAACTCGGTTAATAACGGTGGTTGCTTTTTCATACAAGTTTAATCGTGGATTCTGAAACCAAACTTGTTCAATCAGTATATCAATAATAGAAATAAAATCGAATCGAGCGGACAGAAACCGAACCTGCAAACCTTCAACAATTTTCATTTTTGAAAGAACTCCTATCTCCAAACATTGTCGAAGAAACCATCAAAATCGTGAAGCCCAAAATAAAAATCGAAGAAACACGGTACTCCTTTAGCATTCGAACAAGAAACCAGCAAAACCGTGATCGTGAAACCAAAGAGACTTCTCAAATAGAAGAAACCACATAGCCTAACCAAAATTTAAGAAACAACCAAATCAAAATCGAAGAAACAAGAAAACTAACTTGAGAAGAAGTGTAGAAACCCCGATACGATTTGGAGGCCGAATCTGATTTGAATCCATAAGCTGGTATTAAAAGCCAACATGTTTCATCTTGGAGGCCAGAGCGTCGCCTTGGTTCATCCTAAGCGTTTTCTTGAGAAAGGCAATGATAGATACTAGCATCGGAACTCGGTACCCGCCATTTGGAACCTGAACCACTCCGGAATTGTCGGTTTCGAAACCAGAACAGATGTGATTGGTTCGGTTCCGGTTCCTAAAATACGAAATCGATTAATACTGGTTCCGGTTTTGGTTCTCATTTTTTTTAAACATTACAAGCTGGTAACCAGAACCGGAACCGACAGGTACCCATTTTAATAAAAATTATTTATATATTTATTATATTTAAATATTTAATGATGTATTTTATTCGTTTTGAACCAAATGTTTTATTTGTTAGGTCTTGACGTAAGGACGTTTATGTGCTATGTAAGTCGTTTCGTTGATGTCAAGACTCAAAAGGTCGGAGTTTCTAATTTATTTATGTAATAATTAGTTTTTATCTAATTATTTTTCACCATTTGTTGTGTTTATTTCTTAAGTTGGTACTTCGTAGTTTGCAATAAACTTAAAATTACATTTTTATTGTATGAAATGTTAGAAAAAATTAGAAAAAATGATAGCGGGTACCCGGAACCGGAACCGGAACCGGAACCGGAACCAGAACCACCGGTTCCGAGACCGGTTCCAAAATATAGAGAACCGATGTAAGTGATCAAATCTTCTCATTTTCATCTACATCTCAAGATCTAGTTGATTTTCTAGGGTTTTCCTAAAAACCTAGTTGGTGAGTTCAAATATTCTTGTTAAAACTAGATACATGTCCATTTATGTTTTTCCATCATTATCTTATATTCTTTTGGTGAAAAATCTCTACTATTTGATTCGATGTTCATACCGCCTTATATTTGTGGGTTTATGGAGTTTTTGGTACACAGACAGGATAAGACACGACAAGGTGGGACAAGACAGAACAACTGTTCCATGTTTGGTAAGACAGAACATAATATATAACATTGACCAATTTGCCCTTACTACGTTGTTTATATATTTTGATTAGTTATGTAAGTTATTAAATTATAATGAAATAAATATTTTTCATAACAATACAAATTATTAGAATGTTTCTTCAAGACGATTAAAATGACACCAAAATAAAAAAAAATTATGTAGTTTCCTATTTTTATTTTCTAACATTTTCTATATTTATTTTACTATTAGTATTTAAGAGTTTACATACATTAATCAAAACATAGAAACAATGTGAAAATAATATTTTAAAGAAATCAAAGTAGAAGTTTAAAGAGCATAAAATACAATAAATAGAATTTAAAGAATGAATAAAATATAAAATAGAAGGTTTATTTGATGTTTTAGAAGAGAATTAGATTTTATTTTGAGGTTATATTGGTAAAACATAAGTCTGTTCCAGCTTGTTCCATGGGGTGGGGGTGGAACAACCCTATTCCAGTTTGTTCCACTTTGTTCCAGTCTGTTCCACATAAAAGTCCTGCCAAACGTGGGACAGTGGACCTTGTTCTGTCATGTCCAGTGTACCAAACGCACCCTAAAGAACAAGGGTACCTTTGTTGGTCCCGAAGGGTTATACAAGTTTGTAGAAGGGGGGGGGGGGGATTGAATACAAACACACAGATTTTTACTTTCTAAATTGTTTATTGATAAATCAAAACAATTTACAACTTGTTGCGGAACAAGATTAAGGACTAATCCTAATCTAAACAAGTTAAGAACACTAAGTTTCTTGCACTAGAATTAAGACAGAAAGGAGATAAGGAAATTACGAATAATATCCTAACACAAAGATAGAAAGAAGAAGATGGCCGGGCACTTCAATTCTGAAGTAGGGTTCTTCTTATATACTGCATGCATTTAATGCATTTCAGTATTGCTTTACACGTGGCAGCAGCTGATTGGTTGCATGGTTTGACCTTTGTAGACAACCTTAGTAGCCGCATGATGTACAGTGTAGAATCAGAGTTGGTTGTACGATTCTGAACAGAAGGGATGTCCGTTCTGACATTTCGTACGGAGACGTGCAAGGGGGTAAGACAAAAGTAACTTGTAGTGTAGACCTCATGATCAGCGTTCGTTGAATAGTACTTTATCAGCGAATGATAAAGCTCAGCGATTGCTGAAGTCTTCTACTTGATACTTCATGTTGAGTGGACATGTCTGGTCTTCGCGGATATCCGCATCAGTTCAATAGTAGACTTGTCGCTGGTTCTTGGGCTTGATCTTCGACTTCAGCGTAGAACCTTTGTTGACGTGAAACTTGTCTTCAGGGATCATAGGTAAACTGTTAGAGCATTATTGTATTCAAGATTTACTGTAAAGTCAATGTACTGTATGAGTCTATACAGTATTGTGAATGCCTTTATACCTTGTATGTTATGGGTATAAATAGGCTTGTCTAGACCATTTGTTAGAAACACTTTAGAAAGCTTTTGTAATCTTTTAGAAACCTTTTGTAATCCTTTGAGCTCAATACATGGATGACATATTTGCTCTCTAGATTCTCTCTCACTACATTCATATCTTATTGCTAGAGATATGGGATTTCACAATTGGTATCAGAGCAAACAGAAGATTCAAGCAGATTAAAGAGCAAATTGAAGAATTTTTACACTGTTCATCAAGAATTCGGACCAAGAGAAGTTTACTGTTCATCTGAACACTTATCATTCAGACATATACTTTTTCTGGATTTTGAGTTTTTGAATCAATTCTTTGCATCATTGCATTCGGATTTGATTCCTGAACATCTTTAATTCTTGGATCAACACCAAAATCTGCACAGAATTTGCAGATCTGATCATTTTATATCATTTTTGTTCGAAAACTTTTTCTACTATTTTTGGATCAAAATTCGATTAAATTGATCGAATTAGGATTTGTGATTAACTAAGAAAGTGTGTGGAATCAAATTTCGAACAAATCTGTGCAAATTTCATAACAATTGATCAAGAATTGAAAAAGTTATGGCTGATTTAGTGATTTTCGTGTTCGAAGTGCAGAATTCGGATCATTCTTGGTGAATTCGGATCATTCTTGGTGAATTCGGATCATTCAAAGAAGAATTCGGAGTGTTCTTGGAAATACAAGTGTAGAATTCGACTCAAGAAGGATTCGAATTGATTGAATTCGAACCCAACTAGATTCGAATTGAGGAGAATTCGAACCGTGTTAGATTCGAATTGAGGAGAATTCGAACTGTGTTAGATTCGAATTGAGTTGATTAAATTTTCCAAGTGTTGAATTCGAACCCTTAAGCATCCGAATATATAGAATTCGAACCCTTAAGCATCCGAATTCATAGAATTCGAACCCTTAAGCATCCGAATTCATAGAATTCGAACCCTTAAGCATCCGAATTCATAGAATTCGAACCCTTAAGCATCCAAATTCATTGAATTCGAACCCTTAAGCATCCGAATTCATTGAATTCGAACCAAGTTAAGTCCGAATTGAGTGAATTCGAACCCTTCTTCATCCGAATTCGTTGAATTCGAACCCTTACTCATCCGAATTCTTGTGAATTTAAAAAAAAAAAAAAAAAAAAAAAAATTTCTCGAAATTTTTTCTATAGTGTATTTCATACACTGTAAGAGCTTTTCAAGAAAAATTTTTATATATTTTTTTTGTGTATTTTCATACACTGTCTGCTTGATCTTCTGAACGATCAATTTCTAGCAATATTCAAAATGGTTTTACAACAAGTTATTGTTAAAAGCAGTGGTGAAGATTTGAAGCAAACTCTGAAAAAGGAGAATCCTCCAATTGCAAAAGTTTTTGTTAAACCAGCAAATGTAAAGTTGCAACAAGTCATTATAACAGAAACATCTGTTAATTCACATGTATCTGTTAAACCAAATAATGAAGTGTTGCAACAAGTCATAATAACAAAAACACCTCCAAAGCCACTTGAAAAAGCTAAGGCAAATAATGGAATTTTGCAACAAGTTATTTTATCAGAAACATCTCCTATATCAGAAACTCCTGTTAAAGATAATGCTTCAAATTCTTCAACTCCTATTTTAAATAAAGCATTGGAAGAAGAAAATGTTGATCTGAAAAGACAAATTTTAGACATTTCTTCTTCAAATGCTAAACTTACTAAAAGAATAACTGATCTTGAAGTTTATATTGCAGATCTTGAAGCAAAGAAAGACAACTCAAGTCTGCACGATCAAATTGAGAATCTTCAAGAGAAAGTAACAACTCTTCAAAAAGAAAATGCCGATTTGAAGAGTAGAGAAGAAAAGAGAGTGAAGTGGAACTTAAAGTTACATGCTCAATTAAAAGAAGTTAAAGATATAGGGAAAATTTTGGACAGTGAAAATGCCGATCTAAAGAGAAAACTGTCTAATTTTTCTTTTGAAGAAAAGAAAGTTTTTGAAGAAAAGAAAGAGACTGAGCTGAAATGTATAAAACTTTCAAAACAAGTTTCAGACTTTGAGAAAGTTTTATTTTTAGAAAAAGACAAGCTCGAAAAAGAAAGAGCTAAATTTGAAACTGAACGCAAATCTTTTGAGATTAAAAGTTCTGAACTTTCCGTGAAAATCTCTGAATTAGAAAATCTTTTGGAAAAGGAAAGAAAAGATTTCACGGAAAAGAAAAATCTCTTTGAAAAGGAAAGTAAAACTCTTAAAAAGAAAAATATGGAAATTTTCAAAGAGATTACTGATAAAAGAAAGTTTTTGGAAAAAGATTTTGAATCGGAACGTGAATATTTTGAAGATGTGATTCTTAATCTTACCAAAAGATTATCTGGTTTATCAGCTGATATTATGAAGGATCAGTTGATCAAATCTGATCTCCAAAAGAAATTTGATCTAATTTCTAAAGAGAAAAATGTTTTAATACACAAAGTCAAAGAACTTGAAGACGTCATTTTTAAATTTGATGTCTCAAAGCAGGCCAGTCATAATTCTATCTTTCAGACTCCATTTGTTGATTCAAATGATTCTGAATGTTCTTTTAAAACTGCTTCAAGTTCAAGTTTTAAAAACATTTCTTCTAAACAATTTAATAGATCAACAGATTTCTCAAAAGGTCGGATTCGTTCAACAAATCTCTTCTATAATCCTCTGTATGATAAATCAGATAACAAAACAAAAGTGCCTAAAGTTAATACTTCCAAACCTGAAGAAGTTCCAGTCTTCAAGAGGGTGAAGATGGAATGGAGAGTAAAAGGCACAACAGTTCCAAAGAAAGAAGTGCCAAAATCATCTGTATCCACATCAAATGCAAAGAAGAACAATACGCCAAAAGGTAAATCTTATGCTAAACCTAATCCTATTCATCATGTAAATCATCTGATTAGGTTGGCCCATAAGAAAATCTGTTGTTCTTACTGTGGTTCAAATGATTTTGTGCATAAAGATTATACTTCTTTTTGGTACGGTACTTATAGTATTCCTTCAAAGAGATCTACACCTAACCCACTAGGACCCAAGTGCCATTGGGTACCAAAATCTGCTTAATCTGTTTTGAAGGTTCTTCATGTGTTGTACTGAATTGTAGATACATACCACACACATGACTGAAAACAGAAGAGAAGCGGCGTATTTCTTGAAAAATATTTGTACCATTAAGGGGGAGACAAATATTATTGGCTTTTGAACATATCAGTTCAAAACCCGTGCTTCAACGACTATGGTTTCTGAACAATTCAGTTCAGGACCCGTACTTCAACGACTAAGACTTCTAAACAAATCAGTTTAGAACTCACACTTCTCAGGTGATATCCTTAACTGTTACATCTTTCTGTTTCAAGGAACGTGGTAAAAGGTAACATTGGATTATATTTTGTTTCTACCACTTTGAAAATTTGAATCTTTACAAATTTAATTCAATGAGATAAAAATTTCAATTTTCATTCAATGAATTAAATGTGTGCTAAAAGATGATTTAACAAGTGTTTTTGTTTTATCTGAGTTATATTTGTTTCAACTTTCACCTCTGAAATAAATCGAAAGGTCAGCAAAACATGAATGAAATTATGCTGAATGCTCAAAGTTATGTGAATCTGGACTTATATAGAATATAATGCTAAAAAAAACCTATTTATCAGAATGATGAATGGAAACGAAAATATGGGGGAAGCACTATGATTAAGAACCAAGTGATTGAGATATCATTCATATTTTGTGATGGAAATTCGAACTTATATAGAATATCATTTAGTTTGAAAGTTTGTGCCTGTGGCCTTTCTGGTTTGGGAGAGTAAGTCCTAAGGGGTGCTCGACACCTAGTCCCTAAGATCAACTGGTCTGGGATCGGCTGACCCAAATCCTGCAATAGAACCAGATAGAAAGCCATGTTCTACTGGTACAAATGGGTTTAAGATATATCGATGTGGCCTTTCTGGTTTGGGAAATTAAGTTCTAAGGGGTGCTCGTCACCTAGCACCTAAGGCCAACTGGTCTGGGATCTGCTAACCCAAATCCTGCTATAGAACCAGATAGAAAGTCATGTTTAACGGTGTATCTTATTCTTACTAAACTTTTTGATCAAAAGATGCCAATGAGCACAAAATCAAAAGATGCCAATGAGCACAAAAGAAAAGATGCCAATGAGCACACATCTCTTGAAACTTGGGAAAATACAAAGTCGCGATAAACCCGTAAATTTGTGAAAATTCTGATTTTGGACAAATAGTGTGAGTAGAGCAAAATATTCTTATATGTTTTAGAATTGCATATGATTGAAGCTAATCATATTTCCCATGCTAGCACACCAAATAGATTTAATAAAGGGGTTGAAACTGAACATTTTTTAACTTGATATACAATGATGTCTTGTTTTTGAATCCAAACACATGCATTTGATTTCAGTTGATTGAAAAATCTGTTAAATTTCATTAAGTTGAATTTCTTTTGTAAAGTTTTCAAATGATCAAATGTTTGTAGTTATAAAATAAAATTCAATGAATGGTATTTTCCTTGTGTAAATTTGTTTTAAAATTTGTGCTACAATTTCAAATACTGTACGTTATTGAAATATATGCATACTTTCAGGGGGAGAAAATAAATTGCTCCAGAATTCTTATCTTGAGGGGGAGCAAGGTTATTCTGTAAGGAGGAGATTGTTAGCAATACTCAAAGACACGACTGAAATTGAAAATGGTTTTCGTTGATTATGATGCTCACCATCATCGAAAAAGGGGGAGAAAAGTTTAATTTCAATTTCATGTCAAAGAATTTTCAAATCAAAGATATTTCAAGTCAAAGATTCGTGAACAAAGACTGAAGATTGGGGAGAAGGATCATGTGAAGTCCAAATGTTGCTGAATTTGGTTATCTTAGTTCTGAGTGGTTATCGGAATGCGCTTACACCTAAAAGTTCAACAATGTGGATGGTTTCACATCTTTCTGATCCAAACTCTAATCGTTTCTGATTTATCTTGTTCCGAATTGATGGTTATATATAAAGATATGAAATCCATGTTCAAGACTTGAAGACAATCTGTTGAAGATTGTATTGAAGAAGGTTGATTTTTCAAAGAAAAAGACAATGACTTTTCATGTTTGTCTGAAGATTCTTCAAAGCTGAGTTCTTAAAGAGTGTCAAAGCATATAGTTCGCCGTGAACTAGTGGAGATAAAGCTATTTGAAGATGGTTTGATAGAGTGTCTGTTTGAGAAGATTGACTTTACAAAGAGCTGAAGACTGCTGTCAAATTTTTTAAATCTTGAATCCAAAGGGGGAGATTGTTAGAGCATTATTGTATTCAAGATTTACTGTAAAGTCAATGTACTGTATGAGTCTATACAGTATTGTGAATGCCTTTATACCTTGTATGTTATGGGTATAAATAGGCTTGTCTAGACCATTTGTTAGAAACACTTTAGAAAGCTTTTGTAATCTTTTAGAAACCTTTTGTAATCCTTTGAGCTCAATACATGGATGACATATTTGCTCTCTAGATTCTCTCTCACTACATTCATATCTTATTGCTAGAGATATGGGATTTCACATAAACAACTAAAACTTATCAGCGATCATCGCAAAGACTGAACAGGCTCAGAGCTTATGGATGAACAGTGTTCGCTAAATGTCTAATTTAAAGAGCGTGAGTTTCCTATCAGCGGTACTGTAGATACATAGTACTTATCAGCGATAGTGAAACTCTAATACATATTGTTTACTTACAATTTTAACTAAGTGTTTCTTAATGAGTGATTATCAAATCACTGAGGGTTTGGATCAACAATCTCCCCCTATTTGATTATGACATAGCAACAATAGAAAATTGATAAGTATGAAAACATAAGGATAAAAAGAACTCATAAAATATTTGTCCCTTTTACTGTTTTCTGGGATCTTTTCACTACTGATGGAGTAAAGTACATTCGCTAAATTTTTTCTTTGAACTTCATAAAGGTTACAGAGGGAAGTGGAAAAATTACAAGTACAACAAATTAATTTACATCTACAAAAGATGCAAGCTGATGAAGGATAGAAGAATTACAAGGAAATCCTATCAGCCAAAAGGTTTTTCCTTAACAAGAAGTTCCTCAAGGTCTTTGGTTGAGGGATTCATCCAGTCAGGTACATTTTCTCCCTGATTTCTTCTTTCTTGTGTTTCCTTGAAGATTATGGGCTTCATGTATTGTCCAAGGAGATCATCTCTGAATCCACACCAGTAGATGAGATCCCTGAGCTATTCGATGGGAGTGATGGGTAGCTCAGAGATACGTTGAAAGTGTGGTCGTCCATTATAGTCTTGAAAGAATATGCCATAAGGATCGCTTATGACTTTGCCAGGGATGAAAACTTCACCAGGTGGCAGAGAGGTGTCGAGAGCTGAGAGGTCAGGTTCAAGACCAAGTACCTCAGCACGAGAGAAGCCGATTCCTGTTTCATTTCTGATGAGGGGACCTGAGTCTGATGGTATTACCGTTTTCTTTGCAGAGGCCCTTTTTCTTTTTGGAACAGGAGCTTTAGGAGGAGGAATATCCACAACAGAAGAGACCAAGTCGATCTGTCGATTAAGAAGTTTTTCGACATGATCTTTGAATTTAGAACGTGAGTGCTGAATGGCTATTCTGATCTCCAACCATTCAGAGAAACCATACTTTGTGATAGCATCAGCATAGAAGGTTTCAGTTGTACCGTTTTCTCTAAATATCTCGACCTCAACAAGTGGAACTTTGATGGTCGATCTTCCAGTGATGTGTACCTTGTTGATTCTGGCAGCCCGATATCGAAAGTTCAGCTTTTCATTACACCACTTCAAGGTAGAGACAGATACCCTGGTTTTCTTCTCGATGATCTTCTGGGCGTCTTCCCATAACCGACGTTGGACTTCGATGGGAGTTCTTTTCAGTTCGGGGTCTTTCACTGATTGTTGGGCAAGCTGGATGGCGAGGGCTTTGTCTTTTTTTTCAGCTTCCCTTTTTTCAGCGAGTAGTCTTTCAGCTCGGAGGTGATCAATGAATTCCTTCTTTGATAATGTGAACTTTTTAGGAACATGAATCTTGTCATGAGGAAGGATGATTCGCTGATCCTCAAGCTTCTTGATCATTGCATCTTTCTTTGCTTGATCTTCTTCACTCAGCGTTTGAGGAGCCAAAGAAGGTATGTTTTTGTGAGAGAGCAACTGTTCTTCAGGTTCATCGGTCTCAGTGATTAAATCCAAGACCGAGATTATTTCTTCAGCGTTGGGAGCTGGATCTGTTGTTGAAGCAGTAGGAGATACTTCAGCTGTGCCCTCAAGCAGGGGAGAGAACTAGCTGAATCATAGCGATCATTTAAGTAAGATCATGGGAAGAAAGAGAGAGAAAGAATGGGGTTTAAGAGTATAGAGGTTTTATGGAGAGGAGAACTGAGATTGAGAAGGGATATAGTAGGGATGCAGTGAGGGAAGAGGAGATATTGTACCTGACAAACTGGCTTTATCTGAAGAATAGCCAGGTTTCCTTCTGCAACAAGGCCTTTGTTCTTGCCTTTTTCAGCTTCAGATGCTGCAGGTTTTGTCTTAGTCATCTCCCCTGATGAATCTTTTATTATAATCCCTTTCTGAGCTGGGGCTTTTACGACAGGCTGGACTAAGAAGAAATCGTCATCATCGTCATCATCATCATCATCGTCTTTAGGGGATGGTGATGGTTCTTCATCATCAATGTCGATGGGTTCTTCGTCTTCAACTTCTTCTTCATCAGATTCTACCTCGTCAGCATATGGTGTGGTCACATCAGCAACAACTTCATCATGTTGCTCTTCGAGTTGCTCCCCCTCAGATACAGAGGGAGGTTTCTCGGTTCCCTCAGGGTTTTCAACTCCCTGAGGTTTCTCGGATGTAGCAGCAACAAAAGTAGTTTCAGAAACAATACCCTCCCCCTCAGAGTTACGGGGAAGGTCTTCAAGACTTTTTTTCTCCCCCTCAGCATTATGGGGAAGGTCTTCAGTCTTATCCCCCTCTTCCACATGATGGTTGGGGGAGGTAATGGAACGTTCAACAACAACATCAGTGTGCATTGGGTCCCTGTCTTCCAGGCCAGAGATCCTAACACAGGTTTCAATCTTTGCTAATCTGTCTTCCAGGCCAAATATAGCAGGATTGAGTCTTTGAAGATCTTCTCGATCTACCTGAGTAAAGTGCGAAGGGGCACAAGTTTCATGCGATCAAGAACTTGCTGCAGTAGATTTGTGGCAGCGCTGACATCTGTCCTCAAGAAGGACACTTCTCCCTTCAGAGTACCAACCTCTGTCTTCAATGATGTGACTTCATTTGACAGAGAGGTGAAGTTTGTGGAGAGAGTAATGTTGGCGGTGGAGTTTTCAGCGAGGGTGGTAGCAAATTGACCAATGCTACCATCCACCTTCTCCATATCAGTTTTGGAGGCTTTGCCTTGGACCTCGGTTGTTCGCGTCTTTAGTGCGTCTCCAGCGTTTGTAACCGCTGAAGAGTTGGCAGTGAGAGTGTTGGTGAAAGACTCCATCTTTGTTTTCAGGGCCTTCAAGGAGTTGTTGATGTCTCCTAAATTAGGACTTGAAACAGTTATTAAGTTATGAACAGAGGAAAGCTCAGAAGTTTGGGGCTGTGAGAGAGGAGTATGTGGAGTTATGTGTATACCTGCAGGCGAGTTGGCGAAGTTGTCGAAACCTTGTAACCCTGAGTAGTGTTCCATGTCGCCTTCGAGAGTGCGTTGGCGCATGGAGGTGCCTGCAGATCCTAAATTTGCTCCCATCATCATATGTAGAGTATCAGCTGCTGAATCATGTACGATGACGGGTGTTCCAGAGAACTGAGGGAAAACCGGTGGAGTGTCCAAAGATTGAGTGGGAGGAGCGAAGGATGATAAGATTGGTTGGGCATGAGGTTCATCGTTGGATCCGCTGAGAATCACTTCAGTTTGTAGAGATTCTGAAGGAGGTGGGTTCAGTTCCAAGTTTATAACTTCAGCGTTTAGAGACGCTGAGATTGGTATGGAAGGGGTGGCTTGAGCTGCTGTGGCAGAGCGTACCACGGAACTATCCAACGACTCTTGTAGAAGATGAGTCGTGGAGTCTTCAGCCATTGATGGCTTGGAGAGTTGCTCCTTGGTTTTCTTGATCCTTTCGAAATCAAGTTGGGAAGTAGAGTGTTTCCTTTTACGAGAAGGAGTGGAGGGTGCAACTTGGGTATCAGCAGTGGGGATTACTGCTGAGGTAGCCGCAGAAGTAGAAGAAGGAGGATTGAGAATAGATAAGAGTGTAGAGAGACGTACCTCGTGTGGCAGGAACTTGAAGTCTAGAACTTTAGCTCCAACCTGAGAGAGTCGCAGGTCACCCACCTTTGGGTATTCATCCCCAAGTCCGTGTAGAAAGAGAGCACTGACAAACCTTGGATATGGAAAATAGGTTGGTCTGTCATCAATGCCTACCCTGAACGCCAAATCGTCGTAGATGATTGACGCCCAATCAATGTGAAGACCCTTCAGTAGAGCATATCCCATGGCCTGTTGAGGTTGGGATGCTTGGTCAGTTGACCCGACTTTAGCTGTTAGACAACTGATCAAGTGAGCGAAGATGAAGTTCATCTCGCTGGGCATCTTTGACTTCTTGATTGCAGTCAGCTTCTTGTCAAGTTTCTTATCCCTCTCTGTGTCCCATGCGTAACCCATTGCATCAAAAATTGCAATCAGGGTTTCCCTATCAGCAGGGTTTTTGTGGTTTGGCAGAGGGACGAAACGATTTTCTTTGGTACTAGCAGGAAGGTTTAGAGCACGCCTGATATGAAACGGGGTGATCTTGGAGGTTCCATGATTGGTGTCACAGAGAACGACATCCATCCTTTTCTTGGGATCTTTTGTTGAGGGCACCTGAGACCTTCTGGCAGTATACCAGAACTGAGCTAGTAGAGATCGATGAGTAGGGGGTGCAATAGTCAGGGCGGTTGAAATAGGGAAAGTCTTGAGAAAGTTCACAGCATCATCAAGATGTGTGACCTTGTTCTTTTCAGGGAAGTCAAAAAGAGCATAGGGATTATTATGTTGAAAGGTAACTTTCTTGAGATCGAACTTAACCTGAGGTGCTCTTGTGAGTTCAGTGACCTCAGCAGCAGTGGGGGACTTTGTAGCAGGAGTTTCAGTAGAAGAAGCCATTTCTGTTTAACAAATATAAACATGAAGAAGATGAAAATAAATGTCTTAATGTGGAAAGATTTTCCAAAATAAGATGTTTTTGAGATGCACATTTCATTCAGACAAGAAATGTCTTCATGAAGATTAGGGTTTTTCTAGGTTTTGAGAAAGAAATACAAAACATAGAGAGCATTAGTTTTCCAGTTTCCATTTGAAGAAGAGATTCTGGAAAAAACATATGAAGAACAAGTTTAAGATTTTTGATTTAAACTTGAAGAACAACCATGAAAATTGTGTTCATAAAATCATGAAAAGAAAATGATTTCATTTTAAAAAGTTCTTTTGTTTGATCTTTTAAAAGCAAAGATAAGTTCAGAAACAAGTTAATGTAAGAAAATAATGAGAATATTAACCTTTGTTGTCGAAGAAGAAGATGAACAGTTTCTGGAAACGGGAGTTCAAAATGCAACAGTAATTCTTTTCTTGAAGAAGAAGTTGTTCGCGTAAAGGAAAAATATAAACTCGAATGTGTTTATATAGTGAGAGTAGAGAGAGAGAAAAACTAGAGCGGGAAAGTTTTTCATCATGACACGGACACATGTATGCATTTGATTGGATGAGAAAATGAAACGTGCAAATGTGTGTCAGAAAAAGAACGTGCCAGGGTTTATCCATTTGATTACGTCACATACGTCCTTTCATATTTTAGGATGTCTCTGAGAATAGAAATATCAGTGTTAGTTTTAGAAATTTCAAAGTATCGCTGATAAGGAAGAGATATTCAGCGATGCAATTTGTTTTGATTTTTTTTAGTTCTAGGAGAACGTCAGCGAGTAAGGAAGAACATACCTTGATATCAGTGAATCAATTTTGTTCAGAGAGAAGATGATTTATGGGTTATACAAGTTCACTGTTATCACTGATCTAATGTGAACCGCTGAAGATTTTACTCTTCAAAGTTCAGCATTCCAAGCTTGCTGATGAGAAAGTTGAATCTTGTCTCATCAAGAGGTTTGGTAAAAAGATCAGCTAACTGAAAGTCAGTTGGGATAAAATGAAGTTCTATATCACCATTCATCACATGATCTCCTGATAAAATGATACATGATTTCGATGTGTTTGGTCTTTGAGTGTAGCACTGGATTGTTGGCTATAGCGATGGCACTAGTGCTGTCGCAATAGATTGGAATCTTTGAGAGCTGAAGGTCATTGTCCAGTAGTTGATTTCTCACCCACAAGACCTGAGAACAACAGCTTCCAGCAGCTACATACTCAGCTTCAGCGGTTGATGTGGACACCGAGTTTTGCTTTTTACTTATCCAACTCACCAGCTTTCCACCCAGGAGCTGATAGCCTCCTGTGGTGCTTTTCCTATCCAATTTGCAACCTGCAAAATCACTATCTGAATAGGCGATTGGATCAAACCCTGAGTCTTTGGGATACCAAAGACATAGGTTAGGAGTACCCTTAAGATAACGAAAGATTCGCTTTACATCGATCGTATGAGATTCCTTAGGTTCAGCTTGATATCGTGCACATAAACAAGTTACGTACATAATATCAGGTCGGCTAGCTGTAAGATATAGGAGAGAGCCGATCATCCCACGGTACCCAGTGACATTAACAGGTTTTCCTTTTGGATCCTTGTTTAGTGTCAGCGGTGGTGCCATAGGGGTTTTCATAGCTGAACTCTGAGTTAAATCGAATTTCTTCAGCATATCTTTAACATACTTTCCCTGATTAATGAAAGTTCCTTTTTCATTCTGTTTTATCTGAAGACCAAGGAAATATTTTAGCTCACCCATCATACTCATTTTATACTCTGCTTTCATCCTTTTAGAGAAACGAGTACAAAGGTCAGGGTTAGTAGAACCAAATATAATATCATCGACATATATTTGAACAAGAATAATATGACCTTTTACTTTCCTGAAAAATAGAGTTTTGTCGATTTTACCACGATCAAAATTTTCAATCATGAGATAAGAGGATAGAGTGTCATACCATGCACGAGGAGCTTGCTTTAAGCCATAGAGTGTGTTGATCCAAACCCTCAGTGATTTGATAATGACCCTCTCTTAAATACTTAGTGAAAATTGTAAGTAAACAATATGTATCAGAGTTTCACTATCGCTGATAAGTACTAAGATCTTCCAGTACCGCTGATAGGAACTCTCGCCCTTTAAATTAAACATTCAGCGAAACTGTTCACCATAAATGCTCTGAGTCTGTTCAGTCATTATGATGATCGCTGATAAGTTAGTTGTTTACTTATGATCCCTGAAGACAAGTTTCACGTCAACAAAGGTTCTACGCTGAAGTCGAAGATCAAGCTCAAGAACCAGCGACAAGTCTCCTAATGAACTGATGCGGATCAGCGAAGACTCAGATTTGTCCACTCAACGTGAAGTATCAAGTACAAGACTTCAGCTATCGCTGAACTTTATCATCTGCTGAATAGTAAATGATAATCGCTGAATCAACGAAAGCTGATCATGAAGTCCTCCGTACAAAGTACTTTTGTCTTAACCACCCTTGCACGCCTCCGTACGAAATGTCAGAAAAGAACCTCCGAATATCTGAAATCGTACAACCACTCTGATACTACACTGTTCATCCATACGGCTACTAAGGTTGTCAACCAAGGTCAATGACATGCAACCAACCAGCTGATGACACGTGTAAAGTGTATACTGACTTGCATTAAATGCATGCAGTATATAAAGAGATGAACTCACTTCATTTTGAAGTAACTTGCTAACTCTGGACAAGTTCATATCTCTAATCTCAAGATAGGTTATTATTAGTAATTTCCTTATCTTTCTTAGTGCAAGAAACCTTAGTGTTCCAACTTGTTTAGATTTAGGTTTATCCTTAATCTTGTCTCCGCAACAAGCTGTAAATTGTTAATGATTTATCATTAAACAATTTAGAAAAGTAAAATTTGTGTGTTTGTATTCAACCCCCCCCCCCCCCCCCCCCCTTCTACAAACTTGTATAGGCCTTCGGGACCAACAAGTGGTATCAGAGCAGATTTGTTTAATCTCATAAACAAGATCTAATCTAAGATATTTCTCTTCCTTGCTATTATCTGAAAATGGCCTCCCACACAAACACAAATTATATAGACAATGGTTCTCTTGCAAAACCCCCTAGATTTTCCAGAGATAACTTCAATTTATGGAAAAATAGGATGATGCTCTTCTTAGAAGGTGTAGACCCTACTATGACCTACTATCTTGAAAACGGCCCACACATCCCTGTAACAATTGATCCTTTAGTTCCAGCCACTGCAACTAGAGCTGCTATTCCAGAAAGGCTGATTCCAAAGGAAATACACATGTGGACCGATGAAGATAAGAAGAAAGTGGCTATAGATACAAAAGCCAAATCCATGCTATCCATGGCCCTTCCTGACGAAGTCTACCATTCCGTCATGAACCTGAAGTCATCAAAAGCCATGTGGGACTCAATATGTGTTCAGTATGAAGGAACGTCTGAAGTCCAGGACTCAAGAAAGATCAACCTGGTAAGACAATACGAAAGCTTCATTTCTGGTAAGAATGAAACTCTCTCTGAAGTTCACCAACGTTTTAATTGTTTAATTATAGATCTGAAAACTGTTGGTAAGGAATATTCTAACTTTGAAGTGCTGACAAAGTTTCTAGAATGTTTACCTGAAAGCTGGGACAATTATTCCATGTGTCTCAAGCTGTCAAAGGATCTAAGATCAATGACCCTTGCAACCTTATATGGCACATTGCTGAATCATGAGCAATCTAGCTATCTTAAGAAGAATCTTGTAAAAGATTCCAAAAGCACCCCTGTTGCTTTAATCTCAGAGGAACCTTCTACTCAGCGACCTTCGGTCACTATCACTGAGTTAGAGAGTAACTCTGAAAGGTCATCAGATTCTGATTTTTCAGATGATGATGAATCCTTGGCTCTCCTAACTAAAAAGTTCAGGAGATTCGCCAAGAAGAAAATGTTTAGAAAGAACAAAACTCTTTCCATAGCTGACAAGCCTAAAACATCAGCTTTTGTTGATAAGGCTACTGCTACTTGTTTCAACTGCGAAAAGACAGGTCATTTCGCTAATGAGTGCAGGTCAAAGAAAATCATAAGACCTTCAGCTTTTACAAATAAATCCTTTGTTCCAAGGAATAAAGATGACAAATACTCAAAGCTGAAGGAGAAGTATGCAAAGCTGAAAAGCTTTAAGAAGAAAGGAAAAGGCCTGATGGCTGACTATGATTGGGCTGCTTCTGATGAAGAAGCATCATCATCTGACTCTGAAGATGATGAAGCAAATCAATGTCTCATGGCCAATATTGAAGAAGAGGAAGAAAGTTCAGACATTCCCTCCACTTCAACATCTGTCATTCAGGTATCACCTTCTTTCTTTACCAATATTACAAATATTGATGAAGCTGATAGTCTCCGTAAGATCGATCTCTTGACTAGAAGTTTATACGAAGCCATGAACGGCAAAACTGTGGTTGAAAACCAAAATCTTGATCTCGCTGAAAAGCTTAAAAACTGCCACCTTCAAATAGAAAAGCTTTCTAAAGTTGAAGATGATTTTAAAGATCAAGTCTATTTAAATCAGCTAGTCAAAATCGAACGAGCAGAAGCTATCGATGCATTAAAAGCTGAACAAGCTACTGTTGAAGGATGGTGTAATTCTTCAACAAAGATCACTGAGATAATTAAGGCTCAGATTCCTCTGAGTGATAAACGTGGTCTGGGTTATAAATATGATACTCCAAAACCAACCACTGAACGTTCAATGCTTAAATTTGGAACGTTCATATCCTCAATCGCTGACACTTCATCATCTCAGTGTTCCTCGTCCATTACACCAATCCCTGAGGAAACTCCTACCTCCTCAAAAGGCAAGGAGAAAATGATTTATTCAAAACCTACCTCTGTCTCTAAAGACAAAGGTAAAGGAATTGTTATTTATCAAAATCCTCAGAAGGGTACCTTAGTACCAAAGCTGAATGATTCTAAAGCCTCAGTGACCAACCCCTCTGGATCTAGAAAGCTGATATCTGGATCTATTCAGCGATCTACTCCTAGACTCAGAGTGGATGTCCTTGGTAAGAAATCTGAAGAACTGAATGTTCGTCCCATTTCTAAAGCCAATAGTTTACTTGGTGCTGGCACTTCTAATTCAAAATTAAAATCTCAGCATACAAGTGGTCCTAGAACTACTTTTAGTTATAGGAAATGTTATCACTGTGGACTTACCGATCATATTGCTAGTAAGTGCCCCACAGCCACCAAAGCTGAAAAGATAGCTAAGGTGAAGATTGCCCCCAAGGAAAAGAAGACCAACCCTAGTGCAAATCAGGTCAAGGTGACTCCTACCACTGAGGTTAAGAAATTAACCAAAGTGAAGAAAGACAAAGCTGAATCTTCAAATGCTGCGAAGACCGCTGAACCTTCCAACTACTTCCACTGACAAACGTGTATACATGGTTAAGTGGGTACCTAAGAAAAACTAATCTTCCTTTGTATTGCAGGTTAAGAAGGGTATCTGGTATCTCGATAGCGGATGCTCTAGACACATGACTGGAAAGAAAAACCTGCTCGCTGAATACAAGGAAGAGAAAGGTCCCTCTGTGACTTTCGGTGGAAATGGAAAAGGACATACCCGAGGGTATGGTGTACTTTTAAATGGTACAACCTCCTTCAGAAGAGTCGCATATGTTGAAGGGCTGAAGCATAATCTTCTGAGCATCAGTCAGCTTTGCGACATGGATAACAAAGTGATTTTCACTAAGGAATCCTGCTTTGTCTCTGACAAAAAGGAGAAGATAGCTCTCAGCGGTTATCATTTGGAAAATGTTTATGTAATAAACATGGACTCAACAACCACTGAGAACTCCTGTTTCTTCTCAAAGGCATCTTCTGATGTCAATTGGCTATGGCACAAGAGGCTCTCACATCTAAATTTCAAGACACTGAATACTCTTTCCTACAAAGAGTTAGGGGCTGTTTACCAAATTTTCCATTAAGTCCTGTATGGATAAACTTGTCTGTTTGGATAAATTTGTCTGTCCGGATAAACTGATGTTGTTGTTTACTTTTTTATCTGAACCAACCATCTGAATGACAGAAATGACTGATTTACCCCTAAGTAAGAATTATACGTTGTGTGATAAATTATTGTTTGTTTTTTTAAGACAAATGATATTTCTTAAACACAAATTATTTTAACTCAAAAAATGTATTCCTAATTTTAAAGTAACCACAACTTTTGAGCACCCATTACATTCCCAATTTTAAAGTACCCATCTACAAGCACAGTGAACGCCATTCTATTGACTGGAAATTCCTTCTCTCTCATCTCACACATAAGCTCCTCCGCCTCTCGTAGTTTCCCTTTTCTTGATAAACACATGAGCAATGCATTACAAGTGGAGGATGAAGGTCTTATCCCAAGCTTAATCATCATAAGATAGGCATCAAATGCCTTCTCTTCTAATCCATCTTTGCTGTAATCCACATCCTCATCTCTTCCATATTTGTAGTACCCTGCAATCTCGTAACAGAGAGTGATCGCCGGAGTAGATGATCGCCGGAGAAAAAGGTGTGTCGATGAGAGGGGCTGGAAGGAGAGACGTGAGAGTGGAGGCTATAGCAAGAGAGGGTCTTTAGGGTTTATTAAACAGGGTCTTCAGTTATTTTTTTCAAGGGTAAAATAGTCAAAAATAGCCAAAAATTCCATCTGAATGGGGACAACAGCCTTAAATGAACTGTGCGAATAAGACACTGGCTGCGCGATTAAGTCACAAGTAAACACCTAGAAACGTCTGTGCGAATAAGCCATTTTTCTCATTATGCCCAATAAGCCACAAGTAAACACACCCTTAGTCACTGGTCTACCTCAGCATTCATACGCCAAAGAGTCTTTATGTTCAGCGTGTGAAAAAGGGAAGCAGACCAAGGCAAGCTTCAAGTCAAAGCAAGTCTCCTAAGTGTCATCTCCTCTACAACTACTCCATATGGATTTGTTTGGACCTGTTAACAAACAATCCATCGCTGGAAAGAAATATACGCTGGTCATAGTTGATGAATTCTCTCGTTACACATGGGTAATGTTTCTCCGTTCTAAGAGTGACACCCCTGAAGAACTCATCACCTTTGTTCGGAAGATGGAAACTCTGAACAATATGACTGTTCGCTCAATAAGGAGTGATCATGGAACTGAATTCAAAAACAGTTCTCTTGATTCCTTCCTTGAGAGTAAGGGTATTTCTCACAACTTTTCGTCAGTGAGAACACCGCAACAAAATGGAGTCGCTGAAAGAAGAAATAGAACAATTATTGAAGCTGCACGTTCAATGCTCAGCGATTCTCACCTGCCTACTCAGTTTTGGGCAGAAGCTGTCAACACTGCTTGTTTTACGCAAAACAGGTCGCTGATAGTTAAAAGATTCAAAAAGACAGCCTATGAACTCTTTCATGGGAGAAAGCCTTCAATCAGCTTTCTTCACATATTTGGATGTCAGTGTTTCATACTGAACAACAGAGATGCCCTTGGAAAGTTTGATCCTAAGGCTGATGACGGAATCTTTCTTGGATACTCCTCAGTCTCCAAAGCCTTCAGAGTCTTCAACCGTAGAAGACAAACTGTAGAAGAAACTATTCACGTCACGTTTGACGAATCCCGTTCAGCGAACTCTAAACCGTCCGCTGATACTGAAGAACTGAATCAATGGATGTTTTCTCATCTTGGTGATTCAGAAGAAGTTCCCACTCCTCATGCTCATCCAGTAGAAGATGATAGTCCCACTATCATTCCAAACATGCAGAATAGTGAAGCTGAAACACCATGGGTCTCAGCTGTTCCTATAAACACTATACCTGCAGTTGATCCAAATGTCTCAGACATTCCATCTATTTCTCAACAATCAGTGAATGAAGTGACAAATGCAAACATTCCTCTCTTAGCTGATAATCCAGAAGTAGCTGAAGCCTCATCTTCAGTTTCTCCAGTTCAGACTGAATCAGTGACGTATGCTCCGGCTCAGCGATGGACTGTAAATCACCCAATCGATCAAATTCTTGGTGATCCCAACGCTGGTATTCAGATTCGTAGAAGTGCAGGTAATATTTGTTTATTTGTTAACTTTATTTCTCTAACTGAACCAAAGAAAATAGATGATGCCCTCAGAGATCCAAACTGCATCAGCGCTATGCAAGAAGAGCTGACTGAATTCGAAAGAAACAAAGTTTGGAAACTCGTTCGTAGACCAACTGACAAAACGGTGATAGGCACTAAATGGGTCTATCGAAACAAGTTGGACGAACATGGTACTGTAACTTGCAACAAAGCTCGTCTTGTTGCTCAGGGATACAGACAAGAGGAAGGCATAGATTATGACGAAACTTTTGCTCCAGTAGCAAGACTCGAATCTATTCGTCTTTTCTTAGCATATGCTGTACACAAAAACTTCACTGTACATCAGATGGATGTTAAGTCAGCGTTTCTGAATGGAAAGCTGAATGAAGAAGTGTATGTGGAACAACCTCCAGGATTCTCAGATCCTAAGCGTCCAGGTTATGTTTATAAACTGGACAAGGCACTTTATGGCTTAAAGCAAGCTCCTCGTGCATGGTATGATACTCTCTCTACTTATCTCCATATTGAACAATTTGAGAGAGGTAAGATTGACAAAACTCTATTTTTTAGAAAAGTGAAAGGTCATATCATTTTAGTCAAATATATGTTGATGACATTATATTTGGTTCTACTAACCCTGAGCTTTGTACTCGTTTCGCTGATAGAATGAAAGATGAGTATAAAATGAGCATGATGGGTGAACTAACATATTTCCTTGGTCTTCAGATTAAGCAAACTGAAAAAGGAACTTTTATTAATCAGGGAAAATATGTTAAAGATATGTTGAAGAAATTCGACTTAACTGAAAGTTCAGCTATGAAAACCCCTATGGCACCACCGCTGACACTTGATAAGGACACACAGGGTGTTCCTATCAATGTCACGCTGTACCGTGGGATGATCGGCTCACTATTGTATCTTACAGCTAGCCGACCCGATATTATGTTTGCAACATGTCTGTGCGCACGATATCAAGCTGAACCTAAGATATCCCATATGAAAGCTGTAAAGCGAATCTTTCGATATCTTAAGGGTATAGTGAATCTAGGTCTTTGGTATCCCAAAGACTCAGTATTCGATCTAACCGCCTATTCAGACAGTGATTTTGCAGGTTGCAAAATGGATAGGAAAAGCACCACAGGAGGATGTCAGCTCCTGGGTGGAAAGCTGGTAAGTTGGACAAGTAAGAAGCAAAACTCAGTGTCCACTTCCACAGCTGAAGCTGAATATGTAGCCGCTGGAAGCTGTTGTTCTCAAGTCTTGTGGATGAGAAATCAGCGACTAGACTATGATCTTCAGCTCTCCAAAATTCCAATCTATTGCGACAGCACTAGTGCCATCGCTATAGCAAACAATCCAGTGCTACACTCAAAGACAAAACACATAGAAATCAGGTATCATTTTATCAGAGATCATGTGATGAATGGTGATATAGAACTTCATTTTATCCCAACTGATTATCAGTTAGCTGATTTGTTTACCAAACTTCTTGATGAGACAAGATTCAACTTTCTCATCAGCGAGCTTGGAATGTTGAACTTTGAAGGGTAAAATCTTCAGCGGTTCACATTTAATCAGCGATAATCCATTTCATCATCTTCTCTCTGAATAAACTTGGTAAAACTGATATCCAGGTATGTTTTCTCTCTCTGACAATCGCATGTAAATGCAAGATTTCAAAATAAATTGCATCGCTGAATATCTCTTCCTTAACAGCGATATTTTGAAAGTTCTTTAAACCTTCACTGATATTTTCTATTCAGTGCTTCATGTTTTTCAAAAGAGTCCATGAGCTTTTAAAACCTCAGAGACATCCTAAAAGAATGTGAAAGGACAGTTGTGACGTCATTGCAACGGATAACACTAGACACGATTTCTTTCTGACACACGTTTGCACGTTTCGTTCAAACTTCCAATCAAATGCAAACACGTGTCCGTGTCATGATGAAAACCTTTTCCCGCTCAAGGTTTTCTCTCTCTAAAACTCCCTATATAAACAACTCTTGGTTTATATTTGTCTTTTACGCGAACATTCTTCCTCCGCAAGAAAGAATCCTCTATTGCATTTGTGCTCTCAAAAACTTCAAGAACTGTTCATCATCTTCTTCATCAAAACTTCAAGGTTATATGTTCTTATTTTTCAAATGCAGATAACTTGTTTCTGATCTTCTCTTTGTTTTAACAAGATCAAACAAAAGAACTTTGTAAAATAAAATCATTTTCTTTCATGGTTTTATGAACACAACCATTTCATTGTTGTTCTTCAAGTTTTAAATCTAAATCTTAAACTTGTTCTTCATTCGTATCCAGTTTTTTTAAATTGGAATACAAGAATTTATGGGTTTTACATTTCGTTTCAAAATCATGAAAAACCCTAATCTTCATTAAGACATTTATGTCTGAATGAAATGGACAAAATTCGAACAATCTTAATGGAAATTCTTTCCATACTAAGACAATTCTTATTTGTTAACATCTTTGGTTGAACTGATAATACCGAGAAATGGCATCTTCAAAGATCAATGTCACCGCTGAGTCCATCTCCGCTGACTCTGAGGAAGTGGACATCATCAAAGCCCCTCAGGTTAAGTTCAAGCTGGATCAACTAGATTGGACTAAGGTGAACAACCTCTCTGCGCTTCTCGAGTTTCCTCCTCGAAAGCAAGTCACACATCTGGATGATGCTGTGAATTTCCTGAAAAACTGCTGCATTTCAACAGCCCTGACCATCACACCTCCCGCAAGTCAGCTACTACTATCCCAGTTCTGGTACTCTGCCAGACACACTCAGCTACCCTATGCCAAAGATGCATCCAAAACCATCGATTGCATACTCAGCGATACTGAGTATGATACAATTAAGATAACCCCCGCTATCATACGAAAAGCCTTGAACTTCCCCAATGCCACCAAAGAAAAACCCTTCGTTCCATTCCCTGACCATAAGAAGCAAGCTGACAAAGATGCCATCATTGCTTTTCTCGACACAATGGGTTACATCTGGGACATTGGAAAGGACAAGAAGCCCGAGAAGAAGCTGACGCTGATAAAGAAGTCCAAAATGGCCAGCGAGATGAATTTCATCTTCGCTCACCTGATCAGCTGCATGACAGCGAAGTCCGGCTCTTCTGATCAAGCCGCACAACCTACGCAAGCTATGGGATACGCACTGCTGAAAGGTCTAAACATTGACTGGGCCTCTATCATATATGATGACCTAGTACAACGCGTGGATTCTGCCGCTAACCGACCAGCATGGGTTCCTTACCCAAGATTCATCAGCGCCATCTTCCAATATGGCCTGAAGGACAGCTATCCTGAAGAGGGTGACCTGAAACTTTCTCAGGTTGGCCCTAAGGTGCTCGATTTCAAACCTGTCGCCAACGAGGTACGTCTCTCTACTCTTCTCACTCTTCTAAATTCTCCGCTTTCTGTGGCTCCTTCAGCGACAATACCCATCGCTGATACCCCGGCCACACAATCCTCTCCTTCTAAGAAAAGGAAACACTCTCACACCCAACTTGATTCCAAAAGGATCAAGAAAACCAAGGAGCAACCCCAGCAATCCCATGCTGAAGACTCCTCAGCTCATTCTGAAGAGCTAAAGGAAAGTTCCGTGGTACGCTCTGCCACACCCGTTCAAGCCATCCCTCCAATCCAGACTTCAGCATCTCCAAACGCTGAGGTTAGAAACTTGGAAACTACCCAACCTCCCTCAGTCTCTCAAAAGACTGATGAAGTGATTGTCAGCGATTCCAACGCTGAACTCAGTACCCGAATCCCAATCTTATCCTTCGCTCCTCCCTCCACTTCTTTGGACACACCTCCAGCTAACACTGGAGATGCCATCATTCCAGAAGCCACCGCTGACGCTTCTCAACAAATGATGAAGAAAGGACCTGCATAGATCACCATTCCTCACCGAACTTTTGAGGAGGATATGGAACATTATTCAGGAGTCCGCAACTTTGACGATTTCGTCAATCCTCCTACAGGTACAAATCAACCCATATACACTGTAACTAAACCTGAAACTTCTGAGCTTTCCTTTGTTCACAAGTACTTATGTGTTACAGGTCCTAATTTGGGAGACATCAACGAGTCTCTGAAGTCCGTGGAAACTAAGCTGACTGATCTCACCACCACACTCTCCAACAACTCTACAACTGTAACAAACGCTGGAGAGAATTTGACGAAGCTGACAACGGTGGTAAAAAAGAAAGCTTCCACAGACGACATCAAGATTGTTGATAAGACTCTCAGCGATTTCGCCAAAGTGCTCGCTGACATCTACACAGACTACACCTCACTCAAACAATCAGTTTCCTCCATGTCCGGCGAAGTAACAACGCTGAAGACATCGGTTGGAGCACTAGAAGGTGATATGTCTGCTGTGAAGACAAACGTTCAAACTCTGACGACTGACTTAGGCTCTGTAAAGACCGACGTTGGTTCGATGAAAACAATGATTGAAGAGCTGCTCAACAAGGCAAGAACTCCAGCTCCTGCTCCTGCCCCTGCCCCTATTTTGGAATCTTTCACAGCGGCGGATCGCACAGAGCTGAAGAAAATCACGCCTGCTATTTCTGGCCTAGAAGACAGAATAGCAAAGCTTGAAGGTTGTGTGAAAATCTCTGGCCCAGAAGACAGAGATAACACCAACGCTGAGTCTACCCATTCCTCCCCCAGTCATCATGAGAAAGAGGGGGAGAAGAGCGCTGAAGATCTAAACAAAAGCGCTGAAGATCTGAACAAGAGCGCTGAAGACCTTTCCCATGATGAATCTATCAGGGGAGAGAGGAATGAAGATCTGATCGCTGAAAAACCTCAGGGAGATGAAAACCCTGAGGGAACCGAGAAGCTCGCCTCTGTATCTGAGGGGGAGCAACTCGAAGAAGATGCTAAAGAATCCGAAGCAGAAGATGATGAAGCCGTCGACATCCCTGATGATGAACCATCTTCTTCTCCAAAGAATGATGATGATGATGACAAAGATGACGATGATTTCTTTATCGTCAAACCTGCTCCAAGGATCAAAGCTCTTAAGGGAATCTTGATAAATGAACCTTCAGGGGAGAAGACAAAGACAAAGCCCTCAGCCTCTGGCGCTGAGAAAGGCAAAGGCAAAGGCCTCGCTGAAGATGAAAATCTGGCGATCTACTAAACTTGTCAGGTACACTAAACTTTACTTATATTCCTTCCCTGAACATCTCTATACACAATCAGTTCTCTACTCCACAACCTCTCTACACATCCACATTCTTTTTCTATCTTTTCTACCCAAGTTCTTCTACCCAGTTCTTATTTGTAAGATCGCTGCGTTTCAGCTAGCCCTCTCCCCTGTTTGAGGATATCGCTGAAGACTCCACAACTGCGACTTCACCAATAATTCCAGCTGCCGCTGAAGAAATAATCCCAGTCTTGGATTTGATCTCTGAGAGTGATGAACCTAAAGAACAAACTCTCTCACACAGAAACAGACCTTCCTTGGCTCCTCAAAAGCTAAGAGAAGAAGAACAGAAGAAAAGAGAAGAAATAATAAAGCGATTCGAGGATCAGCGAATCATTCTAAGGCGTGATCAACTGCCTTCAGTTCCTCCTAAGTTCAGAATTTCAAAAGCTGAATACAAGGAACACCTCAGAGCTGAACGCCTCATCGCTGATAGAAAGGAAGATGAAGATAAAGACAGAGAATACGCCATCAAGCTCACTCAAGAATCTGTCAAAGACCCCAAGCTGAAACGTGTTCCCATTCAAGTCCAACGAAAGCTTTGGGAAGAAGCCCAGAAGATCGTGGAAAAGAAAACTGAAGTTTCTCAGACCACCCTGATCTGGTGTAAAGAGAAAATCCACTCCAGATATCGTCCAACGAAGATCAACAAGGTATTCATCTTTGGAAGAACATCTATCGGAGTACCTATTGTTGACATCAAACTTTTCAGAGAAGATGCCCAATCTGAAACCTTTCGCGCTGACACTGTAAAAAGGTATGGTCTCTCTGAATGGCTGGAGATGAGGTTAGCTATCCAATCGTCACAATCTAAGTACAAGGATCATTTCAAAAAACTGATAAACAGACAGATCGACTTGATATCTTCTTATGTGGACATTCCTCCTCTTCCTGATCTAAAGCTGAAAAGAAAAAGGGGCTCTCCAAAGAAGAAACGTCAAGATTCAAACTCAGGTCCTGTCATACGAAATGAAACTGGAATTGGTTTCTCTCGCGCTGAAGTGCTTAGTCCTGATCCTGATCTATCTGCCCTTGACATTTCTTTGCCACCATATGAACTTTTCGTCCCTGGTAAAGTCATCAGTAATCCTTATGGAATATTCTTTCTTGACTACGACGGACGTAAATGCTTTCAACGGATCGCTGAGCTTCCAATCACTCCAATCGAACAGCTCAGAGATCTTATCTACTGGTGTGACTTCAGAAAATACATTCATGCACGACACCTAAAACCCTTGATTTTTGAAGAAGCGCTGAACAAAAGAAAACAAGGCGTAACGGTTCCTGACTGGATGATCCCCACTGAAAAGACGACCCTTGATGAACTTCTCATTAAGGAAGAACCTTTTGAAAACTGATATAATCTCCTTTTTCTCTATTGTATCAGTTATCCTTCTGTACTTGTAAATTATTTCGCTTGTACTTATAATCTTTCTGTTCTTCATTGTAACCTGATTCAAAGTTTTAAAGAAAGATTTCAGCGAACGTACTTTACTCCATCAGTACTGAAAAGATCCCAGAAAATAGTAAAAGGGACAAATATTTTATGAGTTCTTTTTATCCTTATGTTTTCATTAAATAGCAATTTTCTTTGTTGCTATGTCATAATTAAATAGCAATTTTCTTTGTTGATCCAAACCCTCAATGATTTGATAATGACCCTCTCTTAAATACTTAGTGAAAATTGTAAGTAAACAATATGTATCAGAGTTTCACTATCGCTGATAAGTACTAAGATCTTCCAGTACCGCTGATAGGAACTCTGCCTCTTTAGATTAAACATTCAGCGAAACTGTTCACCATAAATGCTCTGAGTCTGTTCAATCATTATGATGATCGCTGATAAGTTAGTTGTTTACTTATGATCCCTGAAGACAAGTTTCACGTCAACAAAGGTTCTACGCTGAAGTCGAAGATCAAGCTCAAGAACCAGCGACAAGTCTCCTAATGAACTGATGCGGATCAGCGAAGACTCAGATTTGTCCACTCAACGTGAAGTATCAAGTACAAGACTTCAGCTATCGCTGAACTTTATCATCTGCTGAATAGTAAATGATAATCGCTGAATCAACGAAAGCTGATCATGAAGTCCTCCGTACAAAGTACTTTTGTCTTAACCACCCTTGCACGCCTCCGTACGAAATGTCAGAAAAGAACCTCCGAATATCTGAAATCGTACAACCACTCTGATACTACACTGTTCATCCATACGGCTACTAAGGTTGTCAACCAAGGTCAATGACATGCAACCAACCAGCTGATGACACGTGTAAAGTGTATACTGACTTGCATTAAATGCATGCAGTATATAAAGAGATGAACTCACTTCATTTTGAAGTAACTTGCTAACTCTGGACAAGTTCATATCTCTAATCTCAAGATAGGTTATTATTAGTAATTTCCTTATCTTTCTTAGTGCAAGAAACCTTAGTGTTCCAACTTGTTTAGATTTAGGTTTATCCTTAATCTTGTCTCCGCAACAAGCTGTAAATTGTTAATGATTTATCAATAAACAATTTAGAAAAGTAAAATCTGTGTGTTTGTATTCAACCCCCCCCTCCCCCTTCTACAAACTTGTATAGGCCTTCGGGACCAACAGAGTGCCTTATCCAGTTTATAAACATAACCTGGATGCTTAGGATCTGAGAATCTTGGAGGTTGTTCCACGTAGACTTCTTCATTCAGCTTTCCATTGAGGAACGCTGACTTAACATCCATCTGATATACCTTGAAGTCTTTGTGTACAGCATAGGCTAAGAATAGACGAATGGCTTCTAGTCTTGCCACTGGAGCAAAGGTTTTGTCATAATCTATACCTTCCTCTTGTCTGTATCCCTGAGCAACAAGTCGAGCCTTGTTGCGGGTTACAGTTCCATGCTCATCCAACTTGTTTAGATAAACCCATTTAGTGCCTATCACTGTCTTGTCGGATGGACGAGGAACAAGCTTCCAAACTTTGTTTCTTTCAAATTCAGTCAGCTCTTCTTGCATAACACTAACCCAATTTGGATCTTGGAGGGCATCATCCGTTTTCTTTGGTTCAATCAGAGAAATAAAGTTAACAAACAAACAAATATTACCTGCACTTCGTCGAGTCTGAACACCAGTGTTTGGATCACCAAGAATTTGTTCGATAGGGTGATTGATAGTCCATCGCTGAGTCGGAGCATGAGTCATTGGCTCAACCTGAACTTCTGGAGGAGCTGAAGATGAGGCTTCAGCGACTTCTGGTATATCATCCAAGAGAGGAATATGTGCAAAGGTCATTTCATTCACTGATTGCTGAGAAGTAGATGGTATGTCTGAGACAGAAGGTTCAGAGGCAGGCATAGTGTTTAAAGGAATAGCTGAGACCCAAGATGTTTCAGCTTCACTAGTCTGCATGTTTGGGATGATAGTAGGACCATCATCCTCAACGGGATGAGTATGAAGAGTGGGAATGTCTTCTGAATCACCAAGATGAGAGCACATCCATTGATTTAGTTCTTCAGTATCAGCAGAAGGTCAAGAGTTCGCTGAACGGGATTCGTCAAAAGTGACGTGAATAGTTTCTTTTACAGTTTGTCTTCTACGATTGAAGACTCTGAAGGCTTTGGAGATAGAAGAATATCCAAGAAAGATTCCATCATCAGCCTTAGGATCAAACTTTCGAAGGGCATCTCGGTTGTTCAGTATGAAACACTGACATCCAAAGTTGCAAAGAAAGCTAATTGAAGGCTTTCTCCCATGAAAAAGTTCATAGGCTGTCTTCTTGAATCTTTTGACTATCAACGACCTGTTTTGAGTAAAACAAGCAGTGTTAACAGCTTCTTCCCAAAACTGAGTAGGCAGGTGAGAATCGTTGAGCATTGAACGTGCAGCTTCGATGATAGTTCAATTTCTTCTTTCAGCGACTCCATTTTGTTGCGGTGTTCTCACTGAAGAAAAGTTGTGAGAAATACCCTTACTTTCAAAGAAGGAATCAAGGGAACTGTTTTTGAATTCAGTACCATGATCACTCCTTATTGAGCGAACGGTCATGTTGTTCAGGACTTCCATTTTCCTGACAAAGGTGATGAGTTCTTCAGGGGTGTCACTCTTAGAACGGAGTAACATTACCCAGGTATAGGGAGAGAACTCATAAACTATGACCAGTGTGTATTTCTTTCCAACGATGGATTATTTGTTAACAGGGCCAAACAAATCCATACGGAGAAGTTGTAGAGGAGATGACACTGAGGAGACTTTCTTTGACTTGAAGCTGGCTTTGGTCTGTTTCCCTTTCTCACACGCTGAACATAAGGACTCTTTGGCGTATGAGTGTTGAGGTAGACCAGTGACTAACTATTTAGAAGAAAGAGTATTCAGTGTCTTGAAGTTTAGATGAGAGAGCCTCTTATGCCATAACCAGTTTGCGTCAGATGAGGCTTTAGAGAAGAAACAGGAGTTCTCATTGGTTAGAGAGTCCATGTTTATAACGTAAACATTTTCCATACAATAACCGCTGAGAGCTATCTTCTCCTTTTTGTCAGTGACAAAGCAGGATTCCTTAGTGAAAATCACTTTGTTATCCTTGTCACATAGCTGACGAATGCTTAGAAGATTATGCTTCAGTCCTTCAACATATGCAACTCTTCCAAAGGTTGTTGTATCATTAGATAGTACATCGAAACCTCGGGTATAGCCTTTTCCATTTCCACCGAAAGTCAAAGAGGGACCCTTCTCTTCCTTATATTCAGTGAGCATGTTCTTCTTACCAGTCATATGTCTAGAGCATCCGCTATCAAGATACCAGATACCCTTCTTAACCTGCAAACAAAGGAAGATTAGTTTGACTTGGGTACCCATTTCATCATGTGTACACACTTGTCAGTGGGGGTAGAGGAGGTGGAAGGTTCAGAGGTGGAAGGTTCAGCAGTCTTCGCAGCATTTGAAGATTCAGCTTTGGAGTCAGTCTTCACTTTGGTTAATTTCTTAACCTCAGTGGTCTTCTTTGATTTGGGGACAGTAATCTTCACCTTGGCTAACTTTTCAGATTTGGTGGCTGTGGGGCACTTACTAGCAATATGATTTGTAAGTCCACAGTGATAACATTTCCTATAACTAAAAGTAGCTTTAGGATCATTTGCATGCTGATCCGTAAATTTTAAATGAGCAGGGCCAGCACCAAGTATACCTTTGGCATTGGAAATGGGAGGAACAATCAGTTCTTCGGATTTCTTACCAATAACATCCACTTTGATTCTAGGAGTAGATCGCTGAATAAATCCAGGGATCTTGTTCTTTGAATTAAAGGGATGACTCACTGAAGCTTTAGAAGCATTCAGCTTTGGTACAAAGGTACCCATCTGAGGTTTTGGATAAACAATTTTCTCTTTACCTTTAGAAGTTAAAGTAGAGATTTCCTCAGGGATAGGAGGTTTTGAAGAGGAACACTGAGAAGATGAAGTGTCAGGGATAGAGGAGACAAACATTCCAAATTTAAGCATAGAATGGTCAGTGGTTGTTTCTTTAGCGTCAGCTTTGTAACCAAGACCACGTTTGTCACTCAGAGGAATCTGAGACTTGATTATCTCAGTGATCGTTGTTGAGGATTTATACCATCCATCAACAGTAGCTTTTTTAGCTTTTAATGCAGCGATAGCTTCTTCTTGTTCGATTTTGACTAGCTGATTTATAAGAACTTGATCTCTTATGTCTTCTTCAATTTTAGAAAGCTTTTCTATTTGAAGGTGACAGTTTTTAAGTTGTTCAACGAGATCAATATTTTGATTTTCAACAACAGTTTTGCCATTCATGGCATCATATAAACTCATAGTCAGGAGATCGATCTTTCGAAGACTATCAGCTTCATCAATATTTGAAATATTGGTAAAGAAAGAAGTTGATACCTTAGTAGCAGAGGTTGAAGTAGAGGGAATGTCAGAATTTTCTTCCTCATCTTCAAGTTTGGCCATGCGACAGAGATTGGCTTCATCATCATCTTCAGAATCAGATGATTCTTCTTCGTCAGAGGCAGCCCAATCATAGTCAGCCAGAAGGCCTTTGCCTTTTATCTTAAAGCTTTTCAGCTTTTGATACTTGTCATCTCTAGACCTGGGGTTAGAGGATTTCTTGGAGAAAGCTGAGGTTCTAGAGACTATCTTTGACCTGCATTCGCTAGCAAAATGTCCTATCTTTTCACAGTTATAGCAAGTAGCAGTAGCCTTATCAACAAGAGTTCATGATCTAGGCTTATCAGTAATAGCAAGAGGTTTGTTCTTTCTGAAAATTTTCTTTTTGGCGAATCTCCTGAACTTATTAGAAAGGAGAGCCATAGATTCATCAAGATCTGAAGAGTCAGAATCTGATGAGCATTCAGAGTTCGTCTCCAACTCAGTGATAGTGATAGTAGATCGGTGAGTGGAAGGAGACTCTGAGATTAAAGCAACATGGGTGCTTTTGGAATCTTTTACAAGATTCTTCTTAAGATGACTCGATTGCTCATGATTAAGCATCGTGCCATATAAGGTAGAAAGAGTCATCGATTTTAGATCCTTTGTCAGAAGTTCAAAGTTAGAATATTCCTTACCAACAGTTTTTAGATCTATTATTAAACAATTAAAGCGTTGGTGTACTTCAGAGAGAGATTCATTCTTACCACAAATGAAGCTTTCATATTGTCTTACCAGGTTGATCTTTCGTGAGTCCTGGACTTCAGACGTACCTTCATATTGAACACAGATGGTGTCCCACATGGATTTGGAGGTTTTCAGGTTCATGACAGAATGGTAGACTTTGTCAGGAAGAGCCATGGAAAGAATGGATCTGGCTTTAGTGTCGAGAGCCACTTTCTTCTTATCTTCATCAGTCCACATATGAATTTCCTTTGGAACCAATCTTTCTGGAATAGCAGCTCTATTCTCAGCGGCTGGAACTTCAGGATCAATTCTAACTGGAATGTATGGACCATTTTCGATATAATAAGGTATAGTTGGGTCTACACCTTCTAAGAATAAATCTGCTCTGATACCACTTGTTGGCCCCGAAGGGTTATACAAGTTTGTAGAAGGGGGGGGGGGGGGTTGAATACAAACACACAGACTTTTACTTTCTAAATTGTTTATTGATAAATCAAAATAATTTACAACTTGTTGCGGAACAAGATTAAGGACTAATCCTAATCTAAACAAGTTAAGAACACTAAGTTTCTTGCACTAGAATTAAGACAGAAAGGAGATAAGGAAATTACGAATAATATCCTAACACAAAGATAGAAAGAAGAAGATGGCCGAGCACTTCAATTCTAAAGTAGGGTTCTTCTTATATACTGCATGCATTTAATGCATTTCAGTATTGTTTTACACGTGGTAGCAACTGATTGGTTGCATGGTTTGACCTTTGTAGACAACCTTAGTAGCCGCATGATGTACAGTGTAGAATCAGAGTTGGTTGTACGATTATGAATAGAAGGGATGTCCGTTCTGACGTTTCTTACGGAGACGTGCAAGGGGTAAGACAAAAGTAACTTGTAGAGTACACCTCATGATCAGCGTTCGTTGAACAGTACTTTATCAGCGAATGATAAAGCTCAGCGATTGCTGAAGTCTTCTACTTGATACTTCACGTTAAGTGGACAGGTCTGGTCTTCGCTGATATCCGCATCAGTTCATTAGTAGACTTGTCGCTGGTTCTTGGGCTTGATCTTCGACTTCAGCGTAGAACCTTTGTTGACGTGAAACTTGTCTTCAGGGATCATAAGTAAACAACTAAAACTTATCAGCGATCATCGCAAAGACTGAACAGGCTCAGAGCTTATGGATGAATAGTGTTCGCTGAATGTCTAATTTAAAGAGCGTGAGTTTCCTATCAGCGGTACTGTAGAGACATAGTACTTATCAGCGATAGTGAAACTCTAATACATATTATTTACTTACAATTTTCACTAAGTGTTTCTTAAAGAGTCATTATCAAATCACTGAGGGTTTGGATCAACAACCTTGTTTTTGTACATATACCTTGGAATTTGATCTTTTATGGTAATACCCTATTTTTAGGGTTTCGACCTAAATTGAAGCCTAGTTTTCATGAAATGCATATTAGCTCTTAAATGACTATGATTTATAGTATTGTGTTTTTATATGCATAAAATGTAGCTTTTAACTTGAAAATCTCTTAAGTGGGATTATATGCAAAATTGGCCCATAGAGGGTCTTGGATTATAATATGGAGTTCCATTGGTGATATATGTAGTGGTTAAACCACAAATTGCCTATGATGGTATTATATACATTTCACTTGAAGTAAAAGTATTTTATGACATATTTGGAATATTGGATGAACCATCAAGTAGACACTAGGAGGATATAGTTTTGGGTGCCACCGTGTGGGTATATACCTAGATCTTCACCATTCGGGGTAATGTCATGGTTGTAGTCCTCGGATGTGTCGGGCCTTTTTGGTGTCACTCATGGTAGTTGACACCAAGGTATATCGACTCTTTAGGTGGAACTTTATTAGTGCTATGGGTCTCCCCCATTGAATCCAATTATTGGAATGTTTGTTGGAAAAAAATGTTACATTTCATAATGTTTATTATTAATTGTTCGAGTTCACTAGGCTTTTTGGCCTAACACTTTTTTTGATGGATTGAGCAACACCCAATTTGTAATGTTATTTTCTTAGAAGAAATTAGATTATTAGGTTGTTCCAGTTTACTTAAATTACAAACTTGTAATTTAATATGTGTTTATTATTTCCTCTTTTTGGGAGGCTCGTGCTTTGGCAATATCATACCACAATTTTTTTTTTCATGGAAGTTTTTGTTTGCCCCTATTTTGGGGGTGTTACAATTTGGTATCAGAGCTTTAGTTTAAGTGAACTAAGTGTTGAATCTAGCATACCTAGACTTAAGCTGTAAGCGTTAGTGGTAAATTGTCAACCTTAGGTAAACGTCATAGGTGGGGAGAGCGTTAGGACTTACGAAATTGCGTTAATTGAGAATTGTGGTGATGGTAACGAGAACTCTTGTTAATAGAATGCTCATAATTTCAGTTAGCTAATGCTATTATGAATATATTGTTACATGAGCGTACTTAATTTATTGTTGTTGTGATACTTAATAAATGTCGTAGTACGTATCTATAGTCTATTTATCATCTTCATTCTCGTGTGTATGGCGGACTAAAATGGTAAATACAAGGAGCCGGATTGTTGATCAAGAGGGCGGGAAAGAAAATAGTGTACGACACGTGAAGCCCTAAGGCAGACTGTACAAGCGGGAAACCCACCTACTCCTCCAATTCCTCAAATATTAAGAAGTGTCGTAGTCGATATACCCAGAGTGGAGATAGATACCAAAGAGCCGGTAATGGAGGAAGTGGACCCCCAGTCTGTTATGATGGCTAGTTTTTTTGCAGATGATGAATACCGTCATGGGCAAAAGGGATGAGAAATTCATGAAGCTACTAGAGAAACAGGACGCTAGCCATCGGAGACACGAGACAGTGGCAGAGAGTGCAGTGAATGGCTCGGGGGGAATAACAAATGTTGTGGGCACCGAGGAGCATGTTGTTGCTCCTATAAGATCTTTCTTGGAAGCAAACCATTGGAGTTCGCGGGCAATACAAACCCGATCGCATGTATGTACTGGATCAAGGAAATGGAGATGGCGTTCGAGACAAGCGAGTGTGACGACTCGCAAAGAGTCAAATTTGCTTCTCACTTGTTAAGAGGGGAAGCCTTAACTTAGTGTACCCAAGGTTCTAAATGGCGTAAGGCGTGACGTGGTGGCGAATTCAAGCCTCAAGACTTATGAGTTACGGCAAGGCCATGGCATTTTTCAAGACGTGGCTTAAAAAGGAAAATATGTATATGTGTGCGTGTGTGTGTGTGTGTTTAAGTCAGTGTCTTGAACAATAAGGATTAAGTTATTAACAATTTAAGTTCATATAAAACGATAAAAAAAAGAAATTCTAAATTCTAATCGATACTAATAGGCAAATTCGAATCAAATTTCAAAATACATAGATCCAAAAAATCGAAAGTACATAAATCTATAACGCCATAACGCGCTATGACGGGCCAAGGCGTGCCACGCCATAACGAGCTCCACGCCTTATCTCGACGCCAAGGGGTATAACGTGGAGACAAGGCCACGCCTCGGCACCATGGCGGCGCCAAGTCGCGTTTTTTAGAACATTGGCTGGAACCTCACCCGACCCGCTCTTACGCCGGAAGTTTTGTCCAAACTCACATGGTCAACATTCAAAAAGAAACTAATGGATAAGTATTGCAGTGGAAGGGCTTTGGACAAGATTGAGGTGGAGTTCAGGAATCTGAAGAAGGGAAATATGTCTGTTTCCGAATACTCAAAACCATTTTTGGAAAAGTTGAACTTGGTGGAGCATTTGGATCCCGATGAGAGGATGAAGATCAAGGCATACCATATGGGGTTACCGACCGACATGAAGAAAACGGTTAGGAACACCAAGGTGACGTCGTTATAGGAAGCTAGTGAGGAATCCTTACCGGTGGAGGATGACATTGCTCAAGGTAGAGAGGAATGAGGTCAAGTTGGTGAAAAGAGGAGGCGGGAAGGGCCATATGGGCCCGTTCGTCAATCCAAGCCATTTTATGGAGAGAGGTATGTGGACTCCCGTCATGAATCAAAGTGGAGCCACAAGTGCAAGAACACGCACTATGGCCCGTACTGTCTGAGGCCTTACTCGAGTCCCACTGGATGTGTTAAGTGTGGGAATAAAGATCATGTGGTATGGGATTTCCCTATTCGAGGGTCGGTTTGCTTTTAATGCCGGGAGCCAGGACACGTGAAGAGGGAGTAACCATGGGGTTTCAAGCGGATCTGCAGTTAGAAAGGAGAATCTGCCGAAGGCCCCAAGTCGTGCATTCCAGATGACCGTCGAGGAGGTGAGAGAGACTGCCGATGTGGTGTCGGGTACGTTTCTCGTGAACTCCTTACCTGCTCGTGTATTGTTTGATTCAGATGAAAATTGCTCTTTTGTGTCAAGTTCTTTTAGTAAGCAATTCGTTACTCCTACTAGTACCTTTTTGGATGCATTGGGGAGTAGAAATAGCAAATGGAGAACAAGTTTTGATCTGGGGATGCTTCGACGAATGCCCTTTGGAGATAGATGGAAATTCCTTTAAGGAAAATTTATTACCCATGGCAATAGGAAGTTTTGATGTAGTATGTAGGCATGGATTGGCTAGTTAGGAATTGTTTGGGTAAAAATTCACTAGTCTCGACCACGACCGAAAAAAGAAAACATATTTCTTACACGACACTCTTTTAAGCTAAAATCACACTTTATCGCCAGACCAAAGTCTAAGTCAAAAGTTACTCACGACACTCGACCGTCGTAACCTAACATACGTCCTCGACCAACTAACATACGACACAACTGTTATGATTTATCTGTTTAATGCAGGTTCAACGCCATTATTGACCAACAACTATAACTGACGAAGATCATTATGAGCATTAACTTCAGCAACCGTTACGACCGTTACTCAAGCTTTTATGGAGTCATTTAAAGCTACGGAGGCTATATAAACAAGAGCTCCATCACTATTTGTGCATATCTGAACTCTCGAGAACACTCACTGCAAGAACGAAGAAACATTCTCTCTCGAAGCAGACGACGCACGACACACATAGTTTTTACGCACGACGCATTTGTTTTTATACGCTATACACCAGTTTACTTTACAAATTAGCTTATTTCTATTATTTGTGTTGTAACCATTGTTGTTGGTTCCCTCTTTTGTTTAAACAAGATTATCAGATCTATTAGTTCAAGTTTGAGTTTGATGCGGAAGCGTATTTGAAGAACTAACATATATGTTTGATAGATTTAGAACATAATATAAATAAACAGTGAACAGAAAATAATATCTCAAAGTTTACTGAATATATATATTAAGAATAGATTCAAGAACAGTGAGTTAAGCAAAGCTTTTAAAATAGATATGACTCTCAAAGTGTTTAAAGCTTGTGATGTTTTTCTCTCTTGAATTTTTGTTTCGATTGTTCGATTGATCGATCGATAGATAGGAAGAACTCAACATGAGTCTTCCTTATATACTACTCTAAGGGGACCATAAAGCATATGCTACTATTCACAAAGGACGATATGAATAGTTGGACGGATGGCATGAACAGTTGGACGTGCTGTATTGCATTTAATGCATCAGACGTCTATTATGTACTAAGCCCTATTGAATCCAACCAGGGTTTGACACGTTGCAGTTGGACAGGGCATGCTACCATGCAAGTTGATGAACAGGTCCTGTAACAGTAGCAAGATATTATAAATATCTTAAGTCTTTGTTGAAGACCGCAGAGGTTCTGTGAAGTACTACAGAGGTTCTGCGGTTTGGTCCTTAGAAGAGCAGTCTTCACCGGATTTCGAGTCTTTGGTCTTCTTTGCGCGTATGACAGAGCTTATGTAGGGCGCCTCTTTAGCTTCTGTAGCTTCTTGACCTTGATCTCTCGGTAAGTTCGGCAGAGCCTCTGTAAGAGGCTTTCTTCACTTAGCCTATTTTTCACTACTTCTAAATACTTCTATGATTAGGAAGATTGAAGCTAACAATCTCCCCCTAAGTAGTGAAAAAAAAAAATTTAACTTGAGTTTAGTTAGGCTAAGTTAGATAAGACAGAGGTTAAACAATACCTCGAAAGTTCTTTCATTCAGAAATATGCCAGAGGCATTTTACATTTGAGTACAATGAAAGATAAATTTTTGACTTGGTTTGCAGAGATTTGAGATTTGAGAATCATATTTTGGCATCTTTGAAATCGTTGTAGCTTCTGTTGTCTCTTCCGATTCTTCTGATCTCTTTGTAGAAACTGATGCAGAGTTCTCTTAAGCGAATTGTGGCATCAATCTCTCTGATGAAAGTATCTGCAGCATCTCTATCCATTTTCTCTGTACCTCTGTATTTTACAAGGCTTGCTCTGAATTTGTTCAGAGTACTAGTTGCGTACTTCTGACAATCCATGCACACAAATAGTTTGATTTCGCCTTGTGGGTTTTGAAATACTAACCCGAATCTTGGTTCTGTAATGATAGAATTGGGCACGGCGTCGGGTGGGCAGCGATCTTCTGGTGGTCGTAAATTTAGATGTTTGAGACCAAGATCCTTTCCCAGTTGAAAATCTATCATACTGAAGATCAGAAGCTTTTCCCTCATTGCTTTTCTTAATACTTGATAGGCTCTGGTGTTTGCCTCTGTGTTGTAGTTGTCCTTTGTCCATTGCAGAAGGTCAGGTAGATCATAAGGATTGATATTTCTTAGGTCAACATCAGCGAATGTGGTTTCTGAATTGTCTTCTCTTCTGACTTTGTAAAGGTTGTACCTGACCCTTGGATAGGTTCTTGTAAAGGAGAACTTGCAGAAGATTACCTTTTTGATCTTGTGGATTGAGAAGACATCTGCTTTGGTTCTTGGCTTTGTCCTTGTGAAGATGTTCTCAAATTCTTCTCTGATCCTTGAATCTGTCACATGATCTGTTGGATGATTGGTCTGAAAGGTTTGTTTATAGAGGTATTTGTATACCACTTCTTCCATCTCTTCATGTGTTGGACCAGATTGTGGTACTTGTCTTCTGAGACTCTCCATCTGTTGAACAACTTCTGCAGCTCTACCTGTTAATGGAATGTCTGACAGAGGCTTCAATCCATATGCCCAGTCAACTTCTTCAGGCTTTGGAGTTTGGAAGGCATCAAAGGTGCTCTTCATCAATTTCTCTGTAGGCTTGGGCAATGATTTCTTTTTCTTGGGCTCTTCTGTCAGTATTGCTTTGCCCTTGTCTTTGGCTTTTGGAGGTGCATAACCTGTTTCTTCTGTAGGTTTGGAGGTTGGTGCTTCTGTTGGCTTGATGGTTGCCTCTGTAGGTTTTGACACTTGTGTTTTAGAGGAATTTTGTGGCGATGGTTCTGTTGGCTTGAGTTGCTCTGTAACCTCTGTTGGAGGTTCTTTGGTGACTTCTTCTGTGAGCTTTATTTCTGTTGGTGAAGATTGGACATCGAATCTTCTTGCCATTTTGAAAGTTAATGTGAACCTGTGCCTTTCTTCTTCCCTCTGCGACATTCGATCAGTCATTGTATTGTGCATCTTTCTCAGAATATCAGAAGCAGAGGTCGCAGAGGTCGTTGCTCTTATTGGTTTGGTGGCAATCGAATTTCTTCTTGGTATGGTTTGGAGTTTTTCTGTTGATTTTGTTGGACTCTTTTCCAAGTTGATTACTACAGGGGTGGTTGTTGCCTCTGTGGTATGCTGATCAGCTTCTGGAATATTGGTTTCTTCAGGACTTGATTCCACAGAGATGGGTGTTGTCTCTGTGGTCTGTTGATTTTGTTGTTGATCTTGGGTTTGTTCTGGAGGGGCTTGACTGATTGGTTCTGCTGCGATTGGTGGAGCTTGTATTCCTCTGGTCGTAGCTTTCTCTCTTATATTCTCCCCCTCAGGATTATCTGATGGACCAGGATGGTCATCATCAGAATCATCCTGACTTTTATCAGAAGTACCCTCTGCTCTTCAGGAAGCTTTGGGTTTCTTTGGTAGTTCTGCTCCTGCGGCCATCAATTTCGCACATACATCATCACAGAGGCCGAAAAGAGTTGCAAGCTCTGCTTTTGTGTTGAAGCGCATTCTGCCGACACTTTTTCTGAACTCTTTGACGTAGTTGGCATTTGCAGTAGTGAAGGAGACAATGACTTCAGTGACCTGGTTTATGACATTTTGGCCGAGCTCTGTTAGCTGTGCTATGGTGATGTAATCTTTAGGCTGCATTAGTATTGTGTTGCACATTGCTTCTACTTAAACGTTTTGCAGAGCCTTCTGTAGATCTGCGGGTGTGATGCTCTGTGATTTGTTGGATTGCTTGTTCATTTGTTCAAGGAAATGTTTTACTGATTCCTTGAATGCAGAAGTTGCGGTAATTCCAAAATCTTTAGCAGCAGAAGTGGCTGTAGTTGTTGCAGTTGTTTGCGCAGAAGATTTCATCTCTGTGATGGCTGTTTTCACCTCTGTGGACAGATTGTCCATTTTGGTGTTCAGATTCAGCATGGCCGTTGATGTTTTCTCTGCAAAAGATGTGAAAGAGCTTTGCAACTCTTTCATGGTTTGGTTCACAGAGGTGACAAGGGTTTGGAACTCATCCCTTGATACTTGTGTCCCTGGTGTAACCTCTGGAGGAACACATTCGTCTCCAGAGTGAGTCCCTGCTCCTGGGACACCTTCGTTCACCCTTGTTTGTACGTTGGGGGTGGAAGGATTTCCATCTGATCATCGAGCAGAAGCATCTAGTGCTTCAAACTCTACAGAAGTTCTGTGAACGACATTGTCTAGATCCACTCCAGAGGTGGGTACTAGATTATCCTTCTGTTGACTCGGAGACTTGTCTAGAGTCTCTTCGTCGTTGTGCTCACTACTTCTCTCTAAAAGAAGGGTTGGCCCTAGTTGTGTGCATGTGGCAGAGGAAACGAATTCCTCTGTAGGGTGTTCTGTTGTGATCTGGGGCGATTGATCACGAACTATAGGTGAGTCTTTCTGAGGAGACTCCCTAGGAATGGATTCCCCGGTTTCTGTGGGCGTAGAAGTCGAAAGAGTGACTTCTGGCTGGATGGGTTGGGTTTGGATCGAGCTGTGCTGCTCTATTTCAATAACTCCTTCTGCAGCTAGACCTGCAGAGTTAGATGAATGGGTTGCACTGGGAGGGGGTGAGGAATGTGTGCCTTCTTCATCTTCAGCATCTTTTTCTTTTATATTTTCTTTTCCTCCAGATGTTTCTACCCTATCCACTGTTGAAGTTCTTTGCTCTGTGCCTAAGAAGTCATACATTTGATGAGATCCGTATAACTTCATGACATGTGGATGATAGAGACCTTTTCGTATCCAGACAGCTTCTTCTTCGTCTGAATCTATCTCTGAGACCTCTATTCTTGTCTCTGTTACTTCATCTCTATTCCACTGAGCTTCTGTTTGTCCCATTTCTCCTGAAGCTGGGCTTGGACTCCTTCTGTGAACGTCCAATCCTTGATGAATGAAGGGGTTCTGTAGAATAATAGGTGTCTCCGCTGATTGATCTCTGGGTGTTTGATCATCTTCTTGCAGATGTGTGTCAATGTCGGAAATAGAGAAGTATTGTTCTTATGGGGAATGGTAGTCGAGAGGTTGTGCCGTCCACCCTGCTGTATTTAAAGTGTTGGCAATGTCGGGGTTCTGTAGGAAATCGTTAATGTTTCCTTGGTGAGCAAATCGATCTGGGGATTGATGGGGCGATTGATATCCCTCTTCTGTCATTTCTTCTTCTGTATCTTCTTCTTCTGCAGTTCTTTCTTCTGCGATTGCTTCCTCTTCTATGGTAACCAATTTTTCAAGTGGTTTACCATGCTTCTTTTTGGATTTCCTCCTCTTTGGTTTTGGTGCCCCTTCCTCTGTAGTTTTTGATTTTCTTTTCTTCTTCTGTTTTGGAGAAGAGGGAGGAGCAGAGGAGCCAATTTATGTGGCATGAGGAGGTGAAGGTTGATCTTCTGCAGCGCTTGTTGAGGTGCCTTCTGCAGTTTTCATCCTTTTTGATTTTGAAGAGGACTTCTTTCCCATGAGCTCTGCACGTTTGGCTATGAAGCTGAGTTGAATAGCCATGTGTTTTGCTAATTTGTTATCTTTTTCTTCTTGAGTGGAAAGGGGTTCTTCAATCATTGTTCCTAGGGGGACACCTAAACGCGGGGGTGTCATAGGACTCGGTTTAGGAGTTCTATGATCGCGTATATACTCTTTCTTAAGGATTTTATTATTGGCATACCTCAGAAGTTTCTTTGACAAAGGTCTGCAGTGTGTATAGCCATCTACATGATCAGTGGGAATATTTTTGCTCATTGGGAACTGTTTGGGAATTGGCCCTTCCATTGGCCATTTCTGTATTAGCAACAGAGGTTCGAACAAGACTCCCATTATTCTTTGGAATTGCAGAGGTGGTAGAAATTTAGGATCGTTCTCTTTGACCCTTCTTGTGTTGTTCTTTCTGTCGATGGTGTTAATGATCTCTTGCATCATTATGGTCGCGTAATCCAGTGGGAGATCATAGTAAACCCCATACATGATGGTCAATATCTGATGTGAGCTCTGGTCAATACTGCCTATCTTCCCTGTCAGGCATCTATTAAGAATTGAGAACAAGGTGTTCCACAGAGGTGGTAATCTGCCTCTGCGGAAGTCATTTCTCTTCCTCAGTGGTGTGTTGTACCCAAGCATTTCTAGGAAACGACAGATCTCGTCGTCTGTTGGTTGCTCTGCGTACTTCTTTAATCCAAGAAGACCCCTTGTTGGTAGGTTGAATTCAAGTGAGAACATTGTTCTATTGAACTTGATTTCCAGATGCTCAGATTTGTCGGGTTTTGAAATGTATCCTTTGATAAGAGAATCATCTTTATCAAATCGGCAACTTTGCCAAAACTGGTTCAGATATCTTACTGGAATTTTCTTTGGGGTTCTTGAGAGTAAAGGGAAGAGGATATGATTTTCCATTATGTTTAGAAGAATGGCATGGGCTTCGCCGAAAGCAGTGGGTGAGGGGACTAAATAGCAATTGTTGGATTTGATTGGTAGTACTTTTTCGAAATGATCCTTTGCTATGAAGTTTTGAAGATGTGTGGTTGGAGCAAAGTCTGCTGAATCGTCGGAATCTTCTAGTTCAATGTTTTGGGCAGGGTTGGGGTTTTCTGAATGTTCAGAATGAGCAGGTGAATGTTCTGGTGAGGTCGCCGGAGAGTGTGCAGGGGAGATAGCTTGAGAAGATGAAGCCATTTGGTACTAAGAATAAGAAATTTGCAGGTTTCGCCGGAGAAGAATGATAGTTTGTAAAAAGTTTATGAGAGGATAAGCTTGGTTTTTATAGGAGGGTAAAACGGTAGAATTCGAAAGAGTAAAATATATGGCAATTGATTAAAATTTGGAATCCGAACTCAAGTTAGAACGGCGGGTTCAACTTTCCACAGAAAACGTTCCATGTACGCCCAATGAAAATAGGACACGTAGGCCATGTCAGAGGATGACAGGACGTCGTGCGCGGCCCATTAATGCTAGGCGCGTGGGGTTATTCTTAGCCACATGTAGTTCACTCTCAGTAAAATTAATCGTTATTACTACAGAAATGCCCAAGTAACAGATTGACAGAACTTCTGTAGTTTACAGAGGTTCTGTGATTTTGAAAATCTTTGATGTGTATCCCTTTCTCATATATCTCATTGTTATCATGACTTCTGTAGGGTTCCTTTTTAACCAAAAACGTTTTGTAAAGGCATTGGAGAGGATCAAATAGGATTTTTAGTTAAAGAGTTTTTATTCGCAGAGGTTTTGTGGCTCTATTGGAACTTGCAGAAGCTCTGGGAGGGCCAGAAGAAGCTCTGTGAGGGAAAAAATCTCATAACGAAAATTCTATTAACTTTTCTGATCATCCAATTTTTGATCTGTTTTAAGAGATGTTTTTCGGACATATTTGAAAGTTGGTGTCCGAAAAAAATTGTTATGGAAAAAGTTTTGTTCGAGAAGGTCATGGTGAGTCTGTTTGGTTTCCGAGATAACATTCCAAAATATCGATAGAGTTTAAAGTTGCGATCTCAGAGCATATTTTTGGCAGAGCTTCTGTTGTGCGCAGCAGAAGCTCTATGACCTTAAATTTCTCATAACTTAAATTTTATGAAACTTTTCGATCTTTTGATTTTTGAAATGTTATCCACAGTATTTTTAGGACATATTTGACAATTTGTGTCCTAGAAAACTGTTTTCAAAAACCTTTTGTGCGAGAGACATACCTTTTGGTTCTTCTTTTCTCGGCAGTGATGTCTGACTTCTGTCGATATAGATTCATTGACATTCTTCTTTGGCTTTCCCTTGAAAGTTTTACCTCTGTAGATTATTTCAGAATCCCTTTTTGCTCCCCCTTGATCTAATCACCTCTGTAGATCAGGAATTTCCTTTTGCTCCCCCTTGACCTATGCTTGGATCAAAGAATGATAAGTTTTGCATAGAACATAGGTCATATTTTCCAGAGGTTCTGTAGGGGTTGTCAGAGGTTCTGAGTAGACTTACAGAAGCTCTGTGATTTTAAGAACTATTTAAGATTGAGAATTTACATACAGAAATAAATTAATTAAAGCAAAAATAATTAGAAATATATATATATTTACAGAAGATAAAGCTATACTTACAGAGGATTTTTACGTCATATTGATCATTCCTAACTTACCCACCAAGAAATTGAATCTTTTCTCGTCTAAAGCTTTGGTGAATAAGTCCGCGAGTTGGTATTCTGTGGGCACGAAATGCATCTCGATTGTACCGTATTCAACATGATGTTTCAAGAAATGGTACCTTATATCGATATGCTTGGTTTTTGAGTGTTGCACAGGATTGGCAGAGATAGCAATGGCACTCTTGGAAATCACAGAAGATAGGTATTTTGAATAGGACGTGGCCGTAGTCTTTTAGCTGAGTCTTCATCCATAGAACCTGAGAACAACAGCTAGCAGCAGCAACGTATTCAGCTTCTGCAGTGGATGTTGAGACACAATTTTGCTTTTTGGAGGTCCAACTGACTAGTTTACCACCTAGGAATTGACAACTCCTAGAGGTACTCTTTCTGTCGAGCATGCATCCTCCATAGTCTGAATCTGTATAAGCTTTAAGACTAAAACCAGAGTTCTGTGGATACCAGAGACCGAGATTTTTGGTCCCTGTTAGCTCCAATATTCTGAAATATTAGAAGTATTGAAAAAATGGCCAAGTACAGAAGAACTTCCACAGAAGCTCTGATGAGTGCAACAGAAGCTCTGTCGGGCATCTCAGAAGAATCAAAGGAAGTTTGATCAAGAGTGATCAAAGACCGAGGAAACTACAGAAGGACGCTTTCAGAAGATCAAGACCGCAGAACCTCTGTTACCAATAACAGAGCCTCTACGGACAACATCAGAAGACAAGGAACCAGGAAGACTTCTCAGAGGACCGAGCCTCAGAACCTCTGCCACCCTTGAAAGAAGCTCTGCAGAAGTAAACAACCAAAGACTCGGAATCCGGTGAAGACTACTCTACAGAGGAACCAGACCGCAGAACCTCTGTAACTCATTACAGAGCCTCTGTGGTCCTCACTGAGACTTGAAGATATTTATAATATCTTGCTACTGTTCCAAGACCTGTTCATCAACTTGCATGGAAAAGTACTGTCAAAACACGTGTCAAGCTCTGAGTGGACTCAATAGGGCATGGTACAAAATAGACGTCTGCGCCATTTAATGCATTTACCAAAAGTACATCTGCTCCATTAAATGCGCATGGCTCAAACAACTGCTCACACCATCCAGTTCACTATTCATGCCGTAAAAGGAACAGTGACCTACTTCATAGTCTTCTAAGAGTAGTATAAAAGGAAGACTCATGTTGAGTTCTTCCTAACACAAAAAAAAAACAACAACACACAAAAACAGAAAAACAAGAACACTTCAATCAAACATCAAGAACACATAGCTTATGCACATTTAGAGTCATATTTGTTTAAAGCTTTGCATACTCACTGTTCTTAAATCTGTTCTTGATATATATATATATATATTCAGTAAACTTTGAGATATTATTTCCTGTTCACTGTTTATTTATATTGTGTTCTAAATCTATCAAACATATCTGTTAGTTCTTCAAATACGCTTCCGCATCAAACCTTAAACCTGAACTAATAGATCTAATAATCTTGTTTAAAGCAAAACGGGAACCAACAATTGGTATCAGAGCAAAGCTTGGTTTTCAATATCAAGACAAGATTCTTGATAGAAACTGTCTGTTCTTAACCTATTCTTCATTCCTTCTAACAGATTCTGTTTTACTGCCATTTTCGATTTATTCGATCTGGTAACATCCAAGAAACTGTTTCTTTCGTTAAAAACTTCATTCAATATGTCAAGACTAAAATTTAGTGCTGATGCTGATTTTCATTATTATTTCAAACTCAGCACAAATTTTAAGAAAATAATTCCTACTCTTGAGAAAGAATTAGAGGAAAGAAACAAGAGTATTCTTATTGACTCAGACAACATTGCCAAGCTTGAAGAATCAGGCAAACTCCTAAACTGTGAAAATCTTGAACTGAAAAAGAAACTATCTGAGTCAGAAGAGCTTGGTAAAAAGGAGAAAGAGAAGTTTGAGGAAGTTAAGACTGTTTTTAAAGAAGAGAAGAAAAGCCTTGAGCTTAAGTGTCTAAACTTTTCTAAACTAATTTCCAACTTTGAAAAACTTATAATCAGTGAAAATGAAAAGTTTGGAAAAGAGAAAACTCTTCTTGAGACAAAGAATATGGAACTTTCTTTCAAAATCTCAAAATTACAGAAATCTCTTGAAAAAGAGAGGAAAGAGCAGGATTTTGAAAGAAAAGAGTCTGAAAAGGTGAAGAGAGAAGGATTTCAAACAAAGTGTTTGAAAGACAAGTTTGAGAAGGAAAGAAAGGTCTTTAAAGCTGAAATGTCAAATTTAACAAAGAGACTATCCGATTTGTCAAACAAGATTATGTTGGAGAAGAGGTATAAATCAGATCTTCTAAGAAAATTTGATTTAAACCTTAAAGAAAAAGATGTTTTAGCTAAAAGGCTTAAAGACCTTGTCTTAGCAAACACTTGTGCTAAAAATTCAAATAATCCTGTTTACAAAAAGATGAAAATGGTTTGGAAAGTCAAAAACTCTATTCCTGACAAAAATGCTCCAAAACCATTTGTTTCTACAAAGCCTTCATCTTTTCATTCATATAAATGCTTTGATCTTCTGCTTCAATTAAGAAACATTTTCTCTAAATCTTTCTGTGTACAAAATGGGTCATTTCAAAAGAAAAATCCAAAGACCCAAAATGAGAAAGGTCATAGAAAGAAAATTGGCAAACCAACAGAGATTGGCAAACCAGAGGACCTAGAGGACCTAAAGACAGCTCCAAATCCTAACAAAAAAGGACCCATTTGGATATGGGTACCAAAAGTTCTTTGATCTGTCTTGCAGAAAAGAACTTCTGATCATTACAGATCAGGACTCGCTCTTCAAAGGAGAAAAAGGACTCCTAAACACATCAGTTTAGGACTCGCACTTTAGTGAAAAAGACTCTTAAACAAATCAGTTTAAGACTCGAGCTTCATCAGAAAATGACTTCTGACCATTACAGATCAGGACTCACTCTTCAGCAAACGATGGACTCCTTAATACTTCTATTAAGGACTCAGGCTTCAAAGTTCTCTATGACTCTTAAACACTTTGTTTAAGACTCATCCTTCAAAGGTTCTATACTTCACAGAACCTCTGTGGAATTGCTCAGAGCCTATGACAATCTCCACAGAACCTCTGATGAGGTTGACCTATGTTCTGTGCATTATTTATCTCTATTGATTCAAGCATAGGTCAAGGGGGAGAAGGAGACCTCAAATTGATCTACAGAGGTTGATCATTCAAGGGGGAGCCAAAGGAGGATTATGATCAACAAAAGTCTCTGTCGTCCAAACTAGACACTCTAAAAGGTATGTGTCGCACAAAATCTTTTTCCAAAACAGTTTTCCAGGACAAAATTTTCTAAATATGTCCTAAAAACAATGTTTAAAAACATAAAAACTTTGGATGATCAAAATGTTTATAAATTATTAGTTATTAGAAATTTCCTGTAACAGAGCCTCTGCTGGCTCTGGCAGAGGTCCAAAAACCTCTGTAGGATAATTTCTCTCTACTAAAGATTTATCGATCCTCTCCAATGTTTTTCAAACGTTTTTGGTAAAAGTACAAGCTTCAAGAGATGGATAGGCAGGTTTCAAACCACAGAAATCAATCCTACAAAGGTTGTTAAATCAAGGGGGAGCGAAAAAGGAGACCTTGCTGAATCTACAGAGATTTATAAGTCAAGGGGAAGCTAAGAATACGACAGAAGAGATCACATTCGTCGATCAAGAAGAAAAATAGGTTGGTATCTCGCACTCACACAATGCCACATAAGTCATAAGCCACAGAGTTCTTTCAACCAAAGAACCTCTGTAGATCACTCAAATCATTCAAATGACTTCTGCTGCACAAAATCTTTGAGATTTACAATTTTCTAGGACACCAACTTTCAAATAGGTCCTAAATACATTGTTAAAACTGATCAAAACTTGGATGATTAAAAATGTTTATAAATTATTAGTTATTAGAAATTTCCTGTCGCAGAGCCTCTGCTGGCTCTGGCAGAGGTCCAAAAACCTCTGTAGGATAATTTCTCTCTACTAAAAATTTATTGATCCTCTCCGTGTTTTTCAAACGATTTTTCATTAAAGATACAATCTACAGAGATAAACATTTTTCAAAAATCACAGAGCTTCTGTACCCACAGAGCCTCTGTAAAGACTTCCACTTGGGAATTTCTGTATCTGTAACGGTAACTTTTCTGTGGTGAAAATTTAAAACCCACGCGTTTTCTATTTAATGTGGCCGCCCACGACGTCTCGTCGTCACTGACATTGATGACGTGTCAAGTTTTCATTGACGTACATATCACGTCGTCCTAGAAACTTGCACCACGCCGAATGAACTCGAGTGTGGACCTCAAATTTTATTAACTTTCTCACATTTTCACCGTTCCGAATTCTATCCGTTACCACAGTATAAAACCCAAGTTAAAATCACTTTCAAAACTTTACTATTCTCTCATCTTCTCCGGCGAACTTGCTTATTTCTTTCTGAAAACCTAGAACTTTCAAACCTACAAATGGCTTCCAGTTCCAAATCTGCTCACGTTTCACCAACGAACTCTCCGACATCCTCTCCAGTGCATTCTGAGCACTCCCACAACCCACACATCGCCGCCGATGCCGACAGACATGACTCCGGCGACGAGGCATCCTTCGTACCCACTACCCACCTGCAACATTTTTTCTCAAATGACCATTTCGAGCAAACCCTTCCCATTAAATCGAACAACTGTTATCTTGTTCCTTCTCCTATGGCATTTGGCAAAGAACATGCCATCCTGCTAAACATCCTAGAGAACCACTTTCTTTACCCTCTTCTGAGCAAAACCGTTGAACAAATACCAGTACGTTACCTACATCAGTTTTGGCAATCTTGTCGTTATGACGCTGACACCGATTTGATCAGAGGCTACATTTCTAAACCTGACCAAAGTAAGAGCCTTGAACTGATGTTCAATCGCACCATGTTCTCATTAGAATTTGGCCTTCCAACAAGAGGACTCATGGGAATCAAAAAGTATGCACCCCAACCAACAAATGAAGAACTTGTCGACTTTCTGCACATGTTAGGGTACAACCAACAGTTGAAAAAGAGGAACGATTTCCGCAGAGCAAGACTACCTCCTCTATGGAATACCTTATTCTCCATCCTAAATCGTTGCCTCACGGGAAAAATCGGGAGCATCGATCAAAGCTCACCTCAAATTCTCTCAATCATGTATGGTGTATACTATGATCTACCCCTAGATTATGCCACCATAATGATGCAAGAGATCATCAACACCATCGATCGCAAAATCGCCTCCCAGAAAGCCAAAATGTCTGATCACAACTGGTTACCCTCTCTGCAGTTCCAGCGAATCCTCAGTGTACTTTTCGAACCCCTACTCCTTATCCAAAAATGGCCAATGGACGGTCCCAAACCTAAGCAATTTCCTATGTCCAAGAACACCCCTACAGAACATGAGGATGGCTACCCACACATCAGGCCACTATCAAAGGTAATGTTAGGTTATGCTAGTGATGAAGAACTAGTTAGTGAGTACACACGCGTTTACAGAACTCCTGAACCCAGTTCTGTAACACCCCCGCGTATAGGAATGCCCATAGGAGGTAATGTAGTAGAGAGACTTACAGAAGAAGAATGGAAGATAAAGTTGGCTAAACACAAGGCCAACCAGAAGAACTTCAGAGATATAAGGAAAGACCTCTATTCTTCAAAGAGGAAGTCTTCTGAGGAATCTAAAGAGAAGAAGAAGAAAAAGGGAAAGAAAACCAAGACCCCTATAGAGGAACAACTTGCCTCTGCTTCTGCTATCCAACAAACTCCTGCAGAACCATCTTCTCCACCCACTGAACATCCCACAGAACCCTCATCTCCACCACAAATCCAAGGTCCCTCTGCCCCTCCCTCTTCCAAAAGAAAAAGAAAGTCAAAATCTACAGAGGAGGGAGCACCAAAACCAAAGAAGAGGAAATCAAAGAAGAAGAAACCATCTTCTCCTCTGCAATCAATTTCAGAGGGAATCGAAGAAGAACAACCTAAATCACAACCTCAACCTTCACCTCTGCAAACCCAAATAATTACAGAGGGTCGTGATACACTTCTGCCAAGACAAGGGACTGCAGAAGAAGAGGTCCAAATAGGTAAAGTTACTGAAAATAGGTTAGAGGATAGGGTAGAAACGTCTGGAGGAAAAGAAAATGAGAAAGGAAAAGATGCTGAAGATGAAGAAGGCACACATCCCTCACCCCCTCCCAGTGCAACCCACATTTCTAACTCCGCAGGTCTAGTTGCAGAAGGAGTTATTGAAAAAGAGCAGCACAGCTCGATCCTAACCCAACCCATCCAGCCAGAGGTTACTCTTTCAACCTCTGTGCCCACAGAAACCGGGGAATCCATTCCTAGGGAGTCTCCTCAAAGAGACTCACCTATTGTTCGTGATCAATCGCCCCAGACCACACGAGAACACCCTACAGAGGAATTCGTTTCCTCTGACACGCACAATTTAGGGCCAAAACTTCTTTCAGAGAGAAGTAGAGAGCACCATGACGAAGAGACTCTAGACAAGTCTCCGAGTCAACAGAAGAATATTCTGATACCCACCTCTGGAGTGGATTTGGACAATGTTCTTCACAGAACTTCTGTAGAGACTAAAACTCAGGTTTCTTCTCGAGGATCAAATGGAAATCCTTCCACCCCCAACGTACAAACAAGGGTGAACGAAGGTGTCCCAGGAACAGGGACTCACTCTGGAGAAGGAGTTGTTCCTCCAGAGGTTACCCAAGAGGAACATGTTACGAAGGATGAGTTCCAAGCCTTTGTAACCTCTGTAACTCAAACATTGAATGAGTTGCAAAGCTCATTCACGTCTTTTACAGAGTCAACTTCAGGCGCGCTTACAGGATTAAATACCAAAGTGGATACCTTATCCACAGAGGTTAAAGCAGCCCTTGCAGAAATGAAGTCAACTACAGAAACTTCTGCTGCTGCTGCCATCGCCTCTGCCACTAACATTGCCAAAATAACCGCTGCAGAGTTCGAGAAAAGTGCGACCAAAGCCTTCAAAACTTCGATCGCAATCTACTTTGAAACAATGAAGAAAAATGCAGCAAGGCAAGCAGCTCAAGACACCTGCAGAACAGAAGTTGCTGCTAAAAGAAGACAGGATGATCCTGATGATGGAGCATCTGGTCATCCTGAGGGGGAGAAAACAAAGGAAACAACGGAGGCTGCTTCTGCAAAAACTACAGAGAAAACTGCAGAACCCTCTACGACACAAGCCCAGAAGGGAAAACAACAGAGGCAAAACACCTCTATCTCACCAGAGGATGCACCAACCACAGAACCTAAGGTAATCAATCCTGCATCCTCATCCTCAGAACAAACTCCACCCTCACCCAAAGAACCAACACCAACCTCACAACCAATCCTGCGCAAAACAAGAGTAAAATCCATAGCTCGAAAACCCAAAAGACCAAAACGCACTGTAGAATTCATTCTTCGCAGAATGGAATTTGTATCTGCTTTTCAATCAGCAAAGCGTTTTGACATCCCACCTTCAAAACCCGAAAATTCATCACCAACAGAGTTCTCTCAACCCGAAGTATCAAAACCTTTAGAGACAACAACCAAAACATCAGAGCATACAACCCCAAAACCAACAGAACCTCCAACTGTCAAATCAAAAGAGGTTCCACCAACACAAATCCAAAACCCAATATCTGAAACCTCAAAGCCAAAAGATAAAGGCAAGGGAATAATGACAGAAGAAGAGCCAAAGAAGAAGATGCCAGTTGCTACAGAGAAATTGATGAAAGGTGCATTTAATGCCTTCGTCACTCCTAAACCTGAAGAGGAAGACTGGGCATTCAACTTGAATCCTCTGTCAGAAAACCCATCCCTGAATCCCACAGCTAAGGTAATAGAAGGTAGAGTAGCAGACATCACTCGAAAGATGGATGAGCTAAGGAGACCAATTCCAAGATCTACTTAAACCATTGAACAAATGGAAGAACAAGTCTACAGTTATCTCTACAGACAGCACTTCCAGAGCGATCTGCCAGCTCATGTCCGAGATCAGAAGCTAAGAGAGAAATTCGATGCAATCTTCACCTCTACAAAGTCAAAACCAGTCAATCAAGTTTACTCCATTCACAAAATAAAGAAGGTAGTCTATTGCAAATACTCCAAAATGAGAACCTATCCTCATACGGTGTATACCATCTGGAAAGTCAAAAGGTCTGACAGATCAAAGAATCAATTCTCTGATGCTGATATCCGAAACCTCAATCCCTATGACTTACCTGACCTTCTGCAATGGACAAAAGACAACTTCAATGACGACTGCCACAAAAGGTCTTATCGAGTTCTCAGAAAGGCGATGTGTGAAAAGCTCCTAATCTACAGCATGCTCGACATTCAACTAGCCATCGATCTGGGCATAACTACTCTAAGTATCAGACCACCAGAGGATTTCTGCCCACCCAATGCCATACCCAATTCAATCATCAAAACTCCAAGGTACGGGTTAGTATTCAAGAATCCTGCTGATCAACTGAAACTGTTTGTGACAATGGACTGTCAGAAGTACACAACCCATACTCTGAACATGTTCAGAAAGATACTAGAGGAGAATAAAGCAACAGAGCTTATGAACGAAGAATCTGCTCTGATGATGATCAAAGAGATTGATGCTACACTCGGCTTACGAAATCTCTGCCTCAAATTCTATGAAGAACTCAAGGAAGTAGGAAAAGACAACAGAAAGTTCAACGACTTCCCAAATGCAAAAATCTGAGTCTCTTCAAAGAACCTCTGTCAAAACATTTATTTCTGTTTATTAAATGTACTCAAATGTAAATGCCTCTGGCATAAATTCCAAATGAAAGAAATAATCTTCTGAGGTATTGTTTAACCTCTTCTTTACTTAGGTTAAAATGCATAAATTCAACCTTTTATTTTTCAATACTTAGGGGGAGATTGTTAGCTCCAATATTCTGAAATATTAGAAGTATTGAAAAAATGGCCAAGTACAGAAGAACTTCCACAGAAGCTCTGTTGAGTGCAACAGAAGCTCTGTCGGGCATCTCAGAAGAATCAAAGGAAGTTTGATCAAGAGTGATCAAAGACCGAGGAAACTACAGAAGGACGCTTTCAGAAGACCAAGACCGCAGAACCTCTGTTACCAATAACAGAGCCTCTGCGGACAACATCAGAAGACAAGGAACCAAGAAGACTTCTCAGAGGACCGAGCCTCAGAACCTCTGCCACCCTTGACAGAAGCTTTGCAGAAGTAAACAACCAAAGACTCGGAATCCGGTGAAGACTACTCTACAGAGGAACCAGACCGTAGAACCTCTGTAACTCATTACAGAGCCTCTGTGGTCCTCACTGAGACTTGAAGATATTTATAATATCTTGCTACTGTTCCAAGACCTGTTCATCAACTTGCATGGAAAAGTACTGTCAAAACACGTGTCAAGCTCTGAGTGGACTCAATAGGGCATGGTACAAAATAGACGTCTGCGCCATTTAATGCATTTACCAAAAGTACATCTGCTCCATTAAATGCGCATGGCTCAAACAACTGCTCACACCATCCAGTTCACTATTCATGCCGTAAAAGGAACAGTGACCTACTTCATAGTCTTCTAAGAGTAGTATAAAAGGAAGACTCATGTTGAGTTCTTCCTAACACAAAAAAAAAAACAACAACACACAAAAACAGAAAAACAAGAACACTTCAATCAAACATCAAGAACACATAGCTTATGCACATTTAGAGTCATACCTGTTTAAAGCTTTGCATACTCACTGTTCTTAAATCTGTTCTTGATATATATATATTCAGTAAACTTTGAGATATTATTTCCTGTTCACTGTTTATTTATATTGTGTTCTAAATCTATCAAACATATCTGTTAGTTCTTCAAATACGCTTCCGCATCAAACCTTAAACCTGAACTAATAGATCCGATAATCTTGTTTAAAGCAAAACGGGAACCAACAGTCCCCTTTAGATATCTAAAGATTCTTTTCACAGCATCATAGTGTGATTTCTTTGGATTAGCTTGATAACGTGCACAAAGACATGTTGCATGCATAATGTCAGGTCTGCTTGCAGTTAAGTATAACAGAGATCCAATCATGCCTCTGTAGAGAGTGCATTCTACAGAGATGCCATCTGGATCTAAGGATAACTTATTTCCAGTGGCCATTGGAGTTTTCATTGCAGAGGTATCAGAGAGGCCATACTTGAAAAGAATGTCAGAGACATATTTGGCCTGATTTATAAAAATTCCCTCTGATGTTTGTTTAACTTGGAGTCCGAGGGAGAATGTTAGTTCTCCCATCATACTCATTTCAAACTCACTCTGCATGAGTTTTTCAAAACTTCTGCACTCTTCTGTGTTAGAAGACCCAAAAATTATGTCGTCCACATATATTTGTACAAGCATTATTTCACTGTTTTTACGTTTATAGAATAAGGTAGTATCTGTTGTACCTCTATTGTAGCCATTTACTAGAAGAAAGGTAGAAAGTCGTCCGTACCATGCTCTTGGAGCCTGTTTCAGTCCGTACAGAGCCTTTTCAAGGTAGTATACATGCCTTGGGAACTTTGAGCTTTCAAACCCTGGTGGCTGATTTACGTAAACCTCTTCTTGGATTTCACCGTTGAGAAAAGCTGATTTTACGTCCATCTGATAAACTTTAAATCCTCCGTGGGCTGCGAAGGCTAAGAATATTCTTATTGCTTCGAGCCGTGCGACAGGGGCAAAAGTCTCATCGTAGTCTATGCCTTCTTCTTGTCTATATCCCTTGGCCACCAATCGTGCTTTGTTTCTGATGACCACTCCATCTTCATCCTTCTTATTTCTGTAGACCCACTTAGTCCCAATGGCCTGTTTCCCTCGTGGCAGAGGTACTAAAGTCCATACTCTGTTACGCTCAAACTGCAGAAGTTCTTCTTGCATGGCGTCTACCCAGTTTGGGTCATCTAGTGCTTCAGAAATCTTCTTTGGTTCTATCACACTAATAAAATTTGTAAAGAAACAAAAATTAGCAGTGGCAGACCTGGTTTACTGAGTCAGAAGGTTCTCCGATTATTTGGCTTGGAGGATGGCTTTTTGTCCACTGAGTGGTGCGAGGAAGATGGTCATCAATGTCATCGAACCTTTCTTCAGAAGCTTCTTGTGGATCTTCTTCTTGTATAGCCTCTATCGTTCTTCTTACCTTGGTAGAAGATTCTACCATTTGTGAAATGATTGGTATGAGTGGTGGTGGAGTTTGTTCCTCTGAGGACGTATAGTCTTGGTTCTCAATTACCTCTGTAATTGGTTCTTCTGTGGATTGTGGAGTTTGTTTTTCTGCAGCTTCTGTGGTCGTTTTTCTTGATGTTTCATCTTCTGCATTTTCTTCTTCGGCATTTGCATCTGTAGTATTTATAGAATAAGATGAAGCATTATTTGGACCAGTTAGAGTCATACCTGTAGGATTTTGTCCAACAGAAGATGGTTCTTCAGAAACTCTGATGGTTCCAACAGAAGGATCAATGTCATCGTGGAACATCTCTAAAAATAGAAGATTCAAGTCTTCTTTCGTTTGCGAGATGCCAGAGGTTTCTCTTTTAAGTTCGAGTTCTGAACGGATTTGCTCAGAAGTCATTTGGAAAGAATCATCAAAAGAAACATTGATACTTTCTATGATTTTGTGAGATCTTGTAAGGTATACTCTGTAGGCTTTGGAAGTGGCAGAGTATCCAATGAATTTTCCTTCGTCAGCTTTTACTTCAAAATTTCCTCTTGAATCTCTGTCATTTAAAACAAAGCATTTACATCCAAACACATGGAAAAACTTGATGTTTGGCCGCCTTTTGTTGATCAGTTCGTAAGGAGTCTTGATGTGTCTTTTCACAATGGTTGACCGATTCTGTGTGTAACAAGCGGTAGAAATTGCTTCTGCCCAAAAGTTCATCGGTAATCCGTATGCTGATAGCATAGTTCTTGCGGCCTCCACGAGCGTTCGATTCTTCCTTTCGACTACGCCATTCTGCTGTGGAGTGCGTGCGGCAGAGAAGTTCTGTGATATTCCTTCTGTAGGAAGATAGGCTTCAATGACAGAGTTTTTAAATTCTGTGCCATTGTCACTTCTTAACTTCTGTATTCTGCATTCATAAAGAACTTGGATTCTTTTCATTAGATTAATCAAGATGATTGGAACATCTGATTTCTTTCGAACAAATTCAACCCATGTGAAGCGCGAATACTCATCAATTAAGACAAGTATATATTTCTTGCCACCTAGGCTCTGTATGGCAATGGGACCGCAGAGGTCGACATGAAGCATGTACAGAGGCCTAGTGCAAGACACATCTGTTTTGCCTCCATGGGAAGCTCTTCTGAGTTTTCCCATTTCACAGGCAGAACACAAGTGATCCTTATTAAATTTAACATTAGGCAAACCTTTAACTAGATCAAGTTTGACCAGTTTATCCAAGGTGTGAAAGTTCAAGTGACAGAACCTGTTATGCCATAACCATGCTTCTTTACTTTCGCAAGCTACAAGGCAAACTTTGTCCTTGGTTGTTGAACAAAAGTTCATCAGATACAGATCACCTTTTCTTTCGGCTCGCAGAAGTTCCATTCCTGTGTCTTCACTTTGCAGAGAGCAGAAAGTCCTTTTGAACAAGACATCAAATCTTGTATCACAGAGTTGACTTACACTGAGTAGGTTGTGTTTAAGGCCATTCACATATGCAACTTTGTATACAGAGACGTTTTCCTTCTGTATGACTCCATAGCCTTTGATGTGTCCCTTCTTGTTGTCTCCAAAAGTTATAGATCCACCATCGTGTGTTTCTTTGTACGTGGATAGTAAACTTCTGTCGCCAGTCATGTGCCTTGAGCATCCGGAGTCAAGATACCAAATTGGCACATACCGCTTCTGTAAGACAATCACAGAGACTTAGGTACCCATATCCATATGGTCCAATATTGTTAGAATTTTTCAAGTTTGCCTTAGCATTCTTGAAATACATTTTATTTTTTGTAGAAAGATCAGATTGTATCTCTCTAGGTTTTGACTTTAGAGTTTGAGTTTTAGTGGAGAGTAAGCAATCTGGACTTGAGAAGTGATTTTTCAATCTGAACATAAGATCAAAACAATGACAGTAATTAATATGAGACGTGATTTGTTTGAACTTTTCATTGAATTCATTGAACTGAGTCACAGAGGCATTACATTCGTTCTTAACATTTGATTTCCTATTACAAGAAGATCTATGAATACTAGAATGTTTTTTGCAAAAATCTTGTTTAGGTCCTGCCTTCTGTGAGTCTCTTCTGTGGTGAACGTCTGTCTTCACTGTCACAGAGGAAAGATATTTGTTAGCTTCAGGCCTTAAAGGTTTTGAAAATTTTGAGCTTTTAGGATTTTCAGAGGCCTTTTTCAAATTATCAAGCTCTGTAGAGGTTTTGACTTGTATACACATTTTTAGAAAATCTGGACAGATAGGTATCTCTGTGATTTTCTCTTTTGGAGAAATTGTTCTGTTAAGAACCTTAGAGGAGAATTTAACATCCTCTGTGTCACAGTGAATTATCCCCGATTTAGAATTAGTCTCTGAGTCGTCAGAGGATGAATCGTCCTCATATACAGAGGTTGAGTCATTTCTTTCGACAGAGGTTGGATTTTCTGAGCATGTATCGTACGAGTTTTCTTCCTCTGTAGAAAAACTTTCATAGATGGCAGAGGTTTCAGATGAGATCTCTTCAGCGAGAATTTGATCTATAGAAGATGTACATATATTTTCTAAAACATTTGATTTCAAAACTTCCAAAATTTCTTTTTCAATTGATCTTTTAAGATTTTCTTCTGAAAAGATGGGTTTAAACTCAGGAGCTTTTGCAGATAATTTCTTTTTGACATCTATCATACAGACAAAAGCGACCTGTGTTTGAGTCTCTGGTTTACCAAACTTAAAGATACCAATCTGATCTTGTGTTTTCAGATATTTCTTTGGTTTGATTCCTCTGTTGACAGAGGTTGAAGATGATGAATCTGTGTTTTCAAACCACACATTGATCATCTTCGTATGTTTCCTTAAGTGAGGTTCTTCAGAGATTTTAACCCTCTTACTTACAGAGAGTATGTTTGGAAAAATTGGTTTATTTGTTTTTCCTACCACAAACAGAGAAGACAAAGGTTTAAGTCTTTTGCCTTCAACACCTAGAGTAATATCATCGTACCCTATACCTCGTCTTCCTATTTGTGAGTTTACTTTCTCATACACCTTCTGTGCATCTTTATAGTTTTTAAGTAAAACCTCTCTTCTGAGTAGATCTTGCCAAAGTACCTCTCTCTCTTTTTGAAAGTATTCTTTGAGAGCTCTTATGTCAGTTGTTTCACTCCTAGAAACTGAAAGCTCTTTAGTTTTGACTTTTAAAGCAGAGGTTAATTCAGAAATTTGCCTTTTTAAAGGATCTACATTTTTGCTCCAATATTTTTCTACTCTTTCCTTTTCTTCAAAAATTTTGGCTTTTTCTTGAGTGAGAAGCCTTACTTCTCTCTCATTAAAGGTGAGTCTTTTCTGAATACTTCCATTTATCTCTTTGAGTTCAATCAATTCAATGTTAAGTCTAACTGAATCATTTTTTACATATTTAATACAAGAGGTAGAGTTTGAAATGGATACCTCATTGTCAGTGCCCGAGTCGACTTCTGCCATGCCACAGAACAGGGCATTGGTGGTGAATTCATCATCAGATGTAGAGTCTGACTCGAAGTCCTCTTTATTTGCTTCAGAATGCCCTTTGTTCGCCATTAGGGATTTTTGTGCATAATATTCAGCCTTCTTTTTGTAAAAAGTTGAGTCCTTCTGTGGGCGATTTTGTCTATTCTGCAATCTTTTGCGAAATGGCCTGGCTTGCCGCAGTTGAAGCAACCTTGGGAGGTGTTTCCAGTTCGATCGTTGGACTTATGTTGGTCTCCACCTTTCTCTGTTCGGCATTCGTTTGCATAATGACCAGGCTTACCACATTTGTAGCATTCTTGTGTGTGGCCTACCTTGTCATCTGACCTCTGTCGGTCATTTCCTCTGTAGTTTCTATCGCTCGACCTCTGTCGGTCACTTCTGTAGTCTGACCTCTGTCGGTCACTTGATTCTTCTCTTCTTTCATCATCTCTTCTATCTCTCTGGTTGTCTCTGCTATATCTGTCATTTCCAAAATTTCTTTGATTACCTCTGAACTCTCTTGTCAATAGAGCCAATGATTTAGCTAATGACGCAAGAGTTATTTCTTCCTCTATCAGCTCGTCTTCTTCACTATCAACCATCACTATCTTCTTTTTCTCCTTCTTCTTTTCATCTGTTGCTCTCTCATTTCTTGGTCTCTCTGTAGCCTCTGTTGTTTTACTAACCAATGCGTATGGTGCAATGGCTATTGTTTTAGCCTGTGCTATTTGAGGCTCTTGTGCAGCTAGTGTTCCATAGAGATCAGAGAGTGTCCATTAGTCTAGATCTTGGTTTGTTTGTAAAGACATAGACAGTTGAAGCCACTCATCATTCAGACTCTTTAGAAACATGACGTTATTTTCTTCCGAGCTTCTGTGAATGCCATACTTTCTACATTTGTTTATGAGAGAGTTGAACCTGTCGTACGTTGTTTGCAGAGATTCTGTTGCAGAGGCTCTGAATGCATGATATTCATTTATGTACTGTGCCCTTCGGTTCTTCTGTGTTTTAGCACCCCCTTCCAACTGTCTTTCTAATTCTTTCCAAAGATCGTGCGCAGTTTCGCATGCATCTAAGGATTGAAAAAGTTCGTTGGGGATAGCCATTATCAGGATTCTTTTTGTTTTCTGTGCAACTTCATCTTCTGCCTTATCTTCATTTGACCATTCTTCTTTTGGTTTTGGTTTTTGATGTTCAGGGATTTCTGGAGATTCAGCAGTAGCTGGTACTCGTGGTACTGCTATCATGGGAACATGAGGAAGGTTGTAAAGATATTGTACTAGATTTTTTTCAGTACCCTCAAAGAAATGAACCATTCTTATCTTCCATTGAGGATACTCATCTCGTAGGAGAGTAGGAGGCTTGGTGAGTGAACCAACAGTAAAGAAGTTATTTGTATTTGTCATTTTTAAGGTTCTGAAAAGATAGTATGATTTAAAGAGTATGAGTCTGAAGATCTGGAAAGTTTTCTGGGTTTGAACAGTTCCCAGAGTACACTTTAATGGAGTTTTAACCTAGAGATGAGGAATAAGAAAAAAATGATTTCTATCACTAATCTTGTAAAAACGAGGATCACTTGATATTGAAAATCCAGCTTCGCTCTGATACCAATTGTTGGTTCCCTCTTTTGTTTAAACAAGATTATCAGATCTATTAGTTCAAGTTTGAGTTTGATGCGGAAGCGTATTTGAAGAACTAACAGATATGTTTGATAGATTTAGAACATAATATAAATAAACAGTGAACAGGAAATAATATCTCAAAGTTTACTGAATATATATATTAAGAACAGATTCAAGAACAGTGAGTTAAGCAAAGCTTTTAAAACAGATATGACTCTCAAAGTGTTTAAAGCTTGTGATGTTTTTCTCTCTTGAATTCTTGTTTCGATTGTTCGATTGATCGATCGATAGATAGGAAGAACTCAACATGAGTCTTCCTTATATACTACTCTAAGGGGACCATAAAGCATATGCTACTATTCACAAAGGACGGTATGAATAGTTGGACGGATGGCATGAACAGTTGGACGTGATGTATTGCATTTAATGCAGCAGACGTCTATTATGTACTAAGCCCTATTGAATCCAACCAGGGTTTGACACGTTGCAGTTGGACAGGGCATGCTACCATGTAAGTTGATGAACAGGTCCTGTAATAGTAGCAAGATATTATAAATATCTTAAGTCTTTGTTGAAGACCGCAGAGGTTCTGTGAAGTACTACAGAGGTTCTGCGGTTTGGTCCTTAGAAGAGCAGTCTTCACCGGATTCCGAGTCTTTGGTCTTCTTTGCGCGTATGACAGAGCTTCTGTAGGGCGCCTCTTTAGCTTCTGTAGCTTCTTGACCTTGATCTCTCGGTAAGTTCGGCAGAGCCTCTGTAAGAGGCTTTCTTCACTTAGCCTATTTTTCACTACTTCTAAATACTTCTATGATTAGGAAGATTGAAGCTAACAATTGTACTCTTGACACTCGAAACACAAAGGACATCGCCCCTGTTTGGCGACCATAGTGCATCGACGACCATCATAGATGTCCGCGGGTTTTTTCCTCGTTGAGGTTTTTCCCGCGTTACCAAAATTCTTTCTTCTCATTTACATTTTTTGTCTCTGTCGCACTGTTTTGTCGAACGATCTCTATCGTTAGTTGTTAACTCCTACAATCAACCTTAAGTTATCCTTCTGGACGATTTTTGGCATTAACAGTTTGGCGCCCACCGTGGGGCCCCATCTAGAGAAAGTCTTCGACAAACGTGCGTCTTACTAACCGTTTCTTGGAGATTCCTCTTTTTCTGTTTCAGGAAAATAGAAGGTCATGGAAATCAAAAGCAGCTCATTGCCCAAATGTATCAGGAGTTGGAAGCTGCGCGCAATCAAATCAATGCCCTTGCTGAGCAAAGTCGAAGGGCAGCTGAGGAAATCGCGCGGCTGAGGAATCAGAATCCGAGTGGATCGTTCGGACCGCAGAACGGTCCAAGACCATTCGTTCAGAGTCCAGGTCCAGGACCGTTCGGTCATAATCAGCAGCAAGGTCCATTCATGCAGAGTCAGCAGCAGGGATCGTTCATCCCAAACCCCCAGTTCGGGCCGATTCCTCCTCAGCATTTGAGGCCACCACCCATGCACAACGGGGCTCAGTCGTACTTCGTCCCTGTGAGTTCCAGATCCGTGCAACGAACAATAAGAAATCAATAGATGAATAACAATGGTTATGATTTCAACTGGTCATCCAATTTACTTTCAATAATCAAGAGTTTACAATACGTTTTGGAAAGCTAAAATGACAACTAGCCTAAAACAAAGGCTAAACAAAACATTATATATGACGGGCCTGTGGTAACAAGCCCACGGCCCGTTCACTAACTAGGCTCAAATTAAACAATAACAAACAAGCCCTTAAACTTCTATTCAACATATTAATTACCCTAACAATCTCCCCCTTTGAATCGAAGTTCAAGTTCACGCCAGTTATAAACATATCTTTTTCGGAGCGCAAAGTGTACCTCGAACATTCGGATAGCACGGCGGTAGTCGATGCGGTCTTCAATCACTTCTAATGCTTCCCGAGCAGTTGTGTCATTCGGATTGGGAACATACGAATACCTTTTGTTTTCGGACTCGTGAGTGATGATTTTTCGAAGAGCATCTTGAACTTTGAAGAGCGTGCCGTCGCAGAATCTGTCTACCTGACTGAAGCATAGAAATCTCTTTTCGTTCTAATCGTTGATGTAGACTATCCCAAATTCTGGTTCCAGAAGCAGTGCGTTCTCGGGATACATCTTCAGTTCGGGCGCTTTCAGATTTGGCTTTATCAGGTTTACCTTTTTTGCTCTGTTCTCGATTGCCATTTAGAAATCCGTGAGATAGGACATCATGATGGTACGGACTAGGAATCGACGAACAGCTTCGAGCGCTTTGGTTACTTGAAGCGGTCGGATAGTTCTGGTTCTGAAGTCTTTCAGTATAGCATAGAAGTCGAACGGTCGGAGATTCTTGAAGTCGGCTTCAGAAAATCGCTATTCATTTCCGTATTCTCGTCAGACGGTGAAAATGGGAAACATAACTTTCAGAATTCTACCTGTTTGGACGTTGAGCACTTCGGTGATCCTGTGCTTTGTTCGGACTTGGCTAACTGGCAGACACCGCTTCATTACGTTTACGTACTGGCTTTGGTATTCTGGATCTGAGCTGTAAATACCAAGGCAGAAAGTTGGCTCGATAAGGCGTAACCTGTGAACGAACAGGTTTTTCAGTGATTCCTCCAGGTGAGGAATAAATATTATGATCTTCTCCCAACGGATTTGTTGCTGTTGAGGAGGAGGAAGATCAGAAGCTGTCGGTAGCTGAGGAGATGTCGGAATTTCAGCAGATGTAGTCTCGGGTCTTGTAGAAGTTTCGGCGGCTTGAGCAGAGTGAACGGGTGTACCATAAAGGTTTTGCAGCAGAAACTGGTCGTAGTCAACATTATCATCTTCATCAGTAGGAGAGATCAGGTTTACCTGGAGATTTACAGCACTGGCGGCTTATTCGTACCATGCATTTTCGGTCTCTGGGTTGATCTGGGTGTTTGGATCTATCAGATTGATAGTAGACCTATCTGATGTGTCATATGTGACCAATTCCTATGTTGTTCCCTCAGGCTTTTCAACCGTCGGGTTTTCGTCATCAGAGATGTCCATATCAATTACCATCTCGATTAAAGGCAACTCGGCTTCAATTTGTTTTCTTCAGTTCTAGTTGCTGCAGTTGATGGTTCCGGTTGAACCACGGTAGTTTCGGTGAGGATCTGGGCAGTCTCGGTTAATCTTTGTCTTTTATTCTCCCCCTCACGGTGATCAGGATCATCCTGATCATCGTGTCTTCGCTTTTGACCGTCGGCTTGACTTTTGCTGGTTTCTTCCATGGAGGCGACTCTCTCAGATAGCGTTTTGAGCGCTTGTTAAACATCCTTGAGAGTCATGTCAAGCTGATCCATTCTTGTGGTTATGGACAACGAAGGAGCAGATACCTATGATCGGAGTACGGAGATCAGGTCTGCTTCGGTAGAGGCGTCGGTTTCAGATTGCTGGAGCAACTGAGCTAGGAGCATCGTCTTCAAGGTATCCACCGAATAGATAGGCTGAGCGGGAGTCGGTGGAGGTGTTGGTACGGTTTCAGCTTCGACGACTTTCTCCTTACCTTTGATCATACTCTTCAGTTTGTCGAGCTCTGCGGTGAGGCGCTGCTCCATTGCCTCGCGGACAGCCTTGAGGGTGCTGTCCAGAGACCATTGTGACACAAAGTCGGGTAAAGTAACTCCGGGATCACTTAGATTACCCGTTGAGGCATCTACCTTAGAGGCAGAGCCACCTACGTTCACAGGGGTAGCCGTGGTAGGATTTCCCTCCGATCCTAGCGTTCCGCTTAAGAGCGGAGACACTACGGAGGTTTCGATCGGGTCACCAAGAGCACCGATGTTCGTTTCCTCATCTTGTGTCCTAGCCGAAGAAGTAATATTAGCAAAAGGCTCTAGTCTCAAGAGTGCATCCAAAGAAGTTGAGACCGGGGGCTGCCGGTCTCTTATTTCAATACCAGAACTCTCCGAGTGAGAGACCGGTAGAAGTTGTGCTAATTTCCCGTGTGAAGATGAAACATCCATCTTTTGAAAGATGGATGAGTGGCTTTGGAGGTTGTGCAATTGCGCCGCTGGGTCCACGACGGCTCCTTCAATACCCCGTCCCAACGGATGAGACGGGATAGCAGATGTGGCTACCCGGATGACACTTGGCTGGATTCGCTCAGAAGCCTCTTTATCTTTATGGCTTAATCTTTCTTGGTTGGCTTTCGACCGTAATTCCCTCCGTCTCACATGTTCTAATTGTTCAACTAAGTCTCCCTTAGGTCTCCTTGTATCTCCCGTAGTAGGTTGGGTAGTAGGGATTAGAGGTGGTGTCGGTGAGTCGGATGGGATGCCTTCGGTAAAGTGTGGGTTGGGTCTGATATGAGGATGGATTAATGTTTCCCGGAATGTACAATCCGTATCGGATTCAGTGGAGTCAGATTCCACATCTTCTACTTGTCTAGTAGGCGAAGGAGGGTCAGATATGTATGTGTCGGTGTGACGGTGAAGAATGGGGCGTTCGGTTTCAGTGACGACCTGGACCTCGTGTAGTCTAGTCGACGGTCCTGCTTCGGTCGCGGTTCGGGTGATGGGAATGGGTTGTTGGTTGATCCGGCTTGGGTAGAACTGGCTCGAGGATCCAATGCACGGCCCGCTCCGGTTCCCCTCTCATGGAATCTCATCACACCCCGCCCGGGAGCCCCTGCTTCCCGGGCCCTTCCTCCTCTTGTCCTAGGATGCTCACGTCGCTCGGGTCTAAGTCCCTGGGGAGGTCCCTCCGGCGCTGGCTGGACCATGAGATTCCCTAACTCTCTCCTATATTCTACCACACTCGGTGCACTGGGGTCCACGCATGCCAGTAGGGCTTCAGTTATGGGCATGGCTATGTTGTTGGACGGGTTCCAAATCACCATATATTGTAAATGGAAAGGAGGACATACCGGATGGTTAATGCGTCGCGGTATTGCTGGATTCGCTTCCATATGTTGTCTGATGGCCAAAGAGAGGAATCGAGGATAAGGTAGGAATTTCTTTTGCTTCGTACCTCCGATATGCCGAATAGCTTGAACCAACTCGCGCCATATAATCATCACGAAGTCGACATGTCTGTTGTAGCATACAACATGGAATAAGCGCAGGAAGTCGCCTGTGCACTGATCTAGTCCCCACCATCTGGATGATAGACACCTGTTTAGTATGGTGAATAGCATGTACCAGATGGGCGCCAGATATTTGCAGGTGAATGCCGAAGGTCGATCGGGAGCGTGGTTGTAGCTGAGTGCGCGTACTTGGGCACATAGTGTTGCGTCATTAAACCGCGGGGTCGTAGCGTTCGTGTCCGCCGGTGGTGGCATCGGGTAGTGACAGTAGACGGCGGAAGGACTCAGGTGTGAGCGTGAAGGGGTGGTTGTCGATCCGCGTCGTGATGGTCTGTGAATTGGCAGCCGTCACGACTTGGGCAGAGAGCCACACTTGATACACATATAGTACTGGGACGTCGGCTGTGGCGGTGAGGGCCTCACGGAGAGGGTGACCAAGTAATATGTCCACGACCACCCGGTGTTGTGGTTGTGGTCGGAACTCAGCGGCGTCCAAATGAAGGTTGTTGGCCTCAATCTCAATGCCGTGGTCAGGGTTGACCAAAGGACTATCAGCTGCTTCATCGATAAACTCCTCTTGAGGAGGAATTTGTTCTTCCGGTTGATGTTGTTGTTCTCGATCCGCCATGGAAAATCTGAAAAAGAACAATAGTTAGTAATCAGGGCGGATAAACAAGTGCATACGCGTACCTTTGCATTAATGGGCTCAATCTGAGACAGATTGAGGACTTGTCAGTGAGATAACAAGGTACTAGATTAAAGAACACATGGGTGTCCGGACAAATCAATGGAAAAACAAGAGTTTCCGGACAAAATGTGGTATCCGGACAAAGGGTATCCGAACATCAAAGGATACCGGATGAGTTGAGAGTTTCCGGACAATTTAGACATTCCGTACAAAAAATGGTTTCCGGATAAAATATGGTTTTTTGGATGACTTAGGTACCGGACACCTCAACTCTCCGGATAGTTGAACTTACCGGAAACCCTTAGGTTTCCAGACAACTGGGTTTTCCGGACGTTGATGGTATCCGGGTAAAATATCTATATCATGAGGGTTACCGGGAGTTTTGAATGTGTCCGGATAGTTCAAAACTATCCGGACGACATCCGGATCTTAACAATCAAGCCACATAGAACCAAAATCAATATACGAGTATTATACGAACATCGAAGGACATCGAGAATCAGAGTCAAGCAAATGGTTTGGTCTAAAATGTACGAAATAGACTCGAACACATACCCACGCGAACTAGGGTATGCGGACACCCTTAATCTGATCAATCGATGGTCGCATTGTGGGATTTCGTGTGTGAGGTGAACGTAAATGAGATCGAGATCAAGATTCGAGATTCATACCTAATTGATGCGCTGAAAACCAAGTGAGATGGTCGATTGTATGAGTGTCCGAGAGCGAGAGGAAAAACGAAGGGTTTTGGAGGGTTTGGGAGGAATCCGGATAATGGAATAATGGGAATCCGGAACATATTTATAGGGGACAAATTTTCCGGATGTGTCTTCCGGATACCCATCCGGATTGATGGGTGTCCGGATACCTATCCGGACACTTTGTGGAGTTTGGCAAAAATCCCCTGTTCGTTCCGATTTTACAACGAAAATAGGACTGTTTGGATGATGAAATAACCTTCTCTCGCTCCCCCTCAAACTTAGCATGGGGATGTCTCTGCTCCCCCTCGGATTGGGCAAATGTGAGCAGTGGAGAGTCCGACACAAAAAAAACTTTTACACAATTAAAGAAAAAATGTGTCGCTCCCCCTCAAATGATGAATATGAAATGATATGCTCCCCCTCAGAATGTGCGCGTAGTGTGAAATGCACACGGGAGTATCCACACACAAAAAAAACTTTATGGCAGTTTAGGAAAATTGTGTGTGACACTCCCCCTCAACAGTAGAGTAGACTTACCTGATACCGGTTAGTGCTCCCCCTGAATACATGAACACTCGTGAAAGCACAGATATACACAAATAAATTAGACGACAGTATAAAAGAAAAGAAACACACGTACAAAGAAAGAAACCAAAACGAAATCCACCTAATAAATACAAAGACTCAATCGAACTGTGTAACTGATATAAGTAGAATGCAAGTGCGAGAAAGTGTATGCTCAATCATCAGGAGTGTGAACACCGGATGATGAGTAGACAGTTTCTCGTAGATGTATGGAACTTATAACGGGCACACAATTAGATCAAGTCTTCAGATTTAGCATACCTAACTTGGACACCAGGGTATTAAAACGTTTTTCGTCCAAGGGTTTTGTAAACAGGTCTGCCAACTGATGTTTTGTACTTACAAAATAGAGTTCGACTGTACCTCTTTCAACGTGATCCTTAATGAAATGGTACCGAACGTCTATGTGCTTCGTCTTCGTATGTTGGACCGGATTGCTGGATATGGCAATTGCGCTCTTCGAGTCACAGTAGATGGGCACCTTGACATAGGTAAATCTGTAGTCCTTGAGTTGTTTCCGCATCCAAATCACCTGAGAACAGCAGCTCGCGGCCGCCATGTATTCCGCCTCGGCAGTCGACGTAGAAACGCACTGCTGCTTCTTGGATGCCTAACTCACCAAGCTATCTCCCAAGAACTACACATGTCCCGATATACTCTTCCGGTCCATCATGCTGCCCGCGTGGTCCGCATCAGAATAAGCGGATAGTTCAAAACCTGTCTCTTTCGGGTACCACAAGCCAAGATCAGCAGTACCACGTAAATAACGAAAAATTCGTTTGACGGCTATTAAATGAGACTCTTTTGGTTTTGATTGAAATCGGGCGCATAAAAAAGTTGAAAACATGATATCCGGTCTACTTGCGTTTAGATACATCAAAGAATCGATCATTCCCCGATACAGTTTAGTGTTCACATCCTTTCCGTTAGGATCGACGTGAAGCTTTGTACCGGGTGCCATAGGAGTTTTCATTGGTGAGGACTGTTCCATCTGGAATTTCCTAAGAATATCCCAGATGTACTTAGCCTGGTTTATGAATATCCCGGTCGACAACTGTTTAACTTGAAGACCAAGGAAGAAATTCATCTCACAAAGCATACTCATTTTAAAAAATTGTCCCATAAGTTTGGCAAAGTTCTTTGCATTCTGAGGATTAGTGTTAATGCCAAAAATCGCACTAAACTGTCTTATGCCGAAAATTATATAAAAATACGATTTAAGGTTTGGTTTCGGACCTTATCAACTAAAGATTGAACCATAGAAATAAACAAGAAAAAATACGAAGAAAATGTAGACGAAACAAGAGATTTTGGTGACGCAGAAAACCACAAAACGAGGGAAAAAACCGCGGTCGACTGTGTTAGAGTCGACGGTGCACTATGGTCGCCAATCAGGGGCGATAATCCTTATGTTACAGGCGATTTGTGTACAATAAGTTACAATTATAGAAAAAGTAAACTTAATCGTGTGTCGTGCGTAAAATGTAAGACCCTCTTAAGTTCTGGACGTCGGTCTTATGGAGCGTAAGACCGTCGTCGAAATACAAGACCATGTATATGACTGTAAATGTCTTATAAGACCTTATCTTACTATAAGAATAGTCTTATGAAAATGTCGCAAGACTAGGGTGAAAATGTCGTAAGACCGGGTCGTAAGACCCAAATGATGATATCACAGGACCAGGTCGTAAGACCAGGTCGCAGGACCAGGATGTCAGGACGATGCTATCGCAGGACCAGAGTGATATAAGATCGATGACAGGAGATTGTCGACGTAAGACCGACGAGTCGTAACTGGCGACACATAACTGGCTACGTAAGACTAATGACATAATACTAGTGGCAAAAGACTAGTGCCAGGTGGCTGGCGACGGGTGACTAGCGACAGGTGACTGACGACTGGCGACATGTCGCTAACGATGTATGTCATACGACGTGCGACATGTAACATGCGACACGTGACGTGCGATCATGAGATGTAAAGACACTATCTTGAATAACTATTGACACAAGATGTCTTTCAATAACCAACTATCGTGGTTATTAACGTATGTCGGGGATATGATAATAATGGGTATTATCCTTGTCGGTCGGGGGTAATCAATGTCCATGGGTCATGTCGAGGGAATTTTCCAAGTCGGTCGAGGGTGTGATTTTTTTACCCAAACAGTTAGCCCCCGAGATTTGAATTTCAAAGCCATTTGAATTTCAGATCTCGTACCAAAGTAAAATGTGTTTCTATGGAGACGTGTCACTTTTGCTAATTGGGTCATTTAGAAGAAAATTGACTTGGTCAGCTAGAATTGTGAGACCGGTCGATAGTGTACAAATGACACATCTGTTAAGAAAAATGTTTTCTGAGTAAGTTGCGACAATCGAAAGATGACCTTTAATGCGCAAGTTACTTGTGGTATTCATCTACTATTGTGAAGGATGAAAAAACTAACGACGGTAGTAAGACGATCTTAAGACACAAGGAACTGATGATGATCGATCAAAATAAAACGTATGGATCGGGAGTCAATCGTAAGACGATTGGGCCGAAATAAAGCTTGGCGGCGATCATAAGATGATCGAACCAAGATAAAATTTAAGAATCTTGTGATACAGTCGTTGAAGACTTATGTTCTGGCGTTCCGAGCTTGTACGGTCGTTATAGACTTTTGATCTGGCGTTTAGAGCCGATATGGTCGTTAGAGACATATGGTCTGGCGTTCCGAGCCGATACGGTCGTTAGAGACCTATGATCTGGCGTCCCGAGCCTATACAGTCGTTAGAAACCTATGATCCGGCGTTCCGAGCCGATACAGTCGTTAGAGACCTATGATCTGGCGTTCCGAGCCGATACAGTCATTAGAGACCTATGATCTGGCGTTTACAGCCAATACGGTCGTTAGAGACCTTTGTTACGTTGTGTAAGTTTTGCTTTAGCAATAATCGATAAATTTTTTACCTTACTCGTGATTATACGGTTAATCTTGCGACTTGCCTTTATTGGCAATCCTAAGATAAAAATGTGCGAGTCGCACTTATTGGCGACTTTTGCATTTTGACATGCGTCTTACCATGACTGGTGATTCTGAGATTCAATGTACAAGTCGTCTTTATTGACGACATATGTCATGACTAGCGATTATGAGATTTCAACATGCGAGTCGCTTTTATTGGCGACCGAGAATTTTAACCTGTGATTGCCATGACTGGCGATCATGAGATTAAAAAGGTTAGTCGTCTTTTATCGACGACTACAAATTGCATCCTGCTTTTGCCATAACTGGCGATCATAAGATTTAAAACGTGGGTCGCCTCTTATCGACGACTATAAATCGTAACCTGCGTTTGCCATGACTGGCGATCGTAAGATTTAAAAAATATGAGCCGTCTCTTATTGACGACTATAAATTGTAGGACCTGCGTAAGATTTAAAAAATATGAGTCGTCTCTTATTGACGACTATAAATCGTAGGACCTGTGATGTAAGTCCTAGTGACTTTTGTTTCTCACGATATAAATCGTAAGACTTGCGTTTTAAGCTGTAGAGACTTTCGTTTCTCACGATGTAAATCGTAAGACCTGTATTTATATGATCTTGCGAGCCTGCAATGTAAAATTGGGGGTGGTCGTTGGTTTGACCAATGATCATTTGATGCTTAAATCAACATTTATATGTTAGATCATAATAATTGAACGAGGAGAATATACTTAGAGTATATATATAGTGTTGTTATGTCACAATTACCGTAACTTGGAGTCGATCAACGCCTTTTTCCAAGGACTTTTGAAATCGAAATATGGTATTTCATTTTGTGACGGGCGTTCCGAGCCCCCGAGTTCCTCGGATGATGCGATACATGCGATACATTGACTGAGCATTTTTTTATTAGTGTCTTCCAACTCCGCTTGGATCTTTGTCGTGTGGTCAAGACTTGAAGTCGACAAGTAGAAAACGAAGATCTACATCAGAGGAAATATTAGTAATACGATGTTTATTTCTAAGGAAATCCTTAGTTGGGTCCCACGGATGGCGCCAAACTGTTAATGCCAAAAATCGCACTAAATTGTCTTATGCCAAAAATTGTATAAAAATACGATTTAAGGTTTGGTTTCGGACCTTATCAACTAAAGATTGAACCATAGAAATAAACAAGAAAAATTACGTAGAAAATGTAGACGAAACAAGAGATTTTGGAGACGCGGAAAACCCCAAAACGAGGGAAAAAACCGCAAAACTTAATCGTATGTAAAAGTTGTATGTCGTGCGTAAAACGTGCGAAGTAAGCTGATGTCGTGCGGTTTCGAACTGTTGTCGTGCGATACTTGCGTGTTCGAATGCCTTGCTGTATTGAGAGAAAAATGTAGAAATGAGTGTAAGTAGCTCTGTCTGTTCTCCCTTTGCTCGAAGGTGGAGTAGCCTTTATATAGTTTTCGCTGGTCCTTAAATGTGCTTTAATGGTTGGTCTTGTAACCGCTGTCGACATTAAATGTGCTTTAATGATTGTCTTTCTAACCGCTGTCGAGTCTTTAATGTCATTAAGAGCTCGTCCGTTGTACCATAATTGCTTGTGGACCTGCATTAATGAACAAAAGAGACGACTGTTGACCATTAATGGTTAGTGTAATCGTAAGACTATCTTAAGTTCTGGACGTCGGTCTTATGGAGCGTAAGACCGTCGTCGAAATGCAAGACCATGTATATGACTGTAAATGTCTTGTAAGACCTTATCTTACTATAAGAATAGTCTTATGAAAATGTCGCAAGACTAGGGTGAAAATGTCGTAAGACCGGGTCGTAAGACCGGGTCGTAAGACCCAGATGATGATATCACAGGACCAGGTCGTAAGACCAGGTCGCAGGACCAGGATGTCAGGACGATGCTCTCGCAGGACCAGAGTGATATAAGATCGATGACAGGACACTGTCGACGTAAGACCGACGAGTTGTAACTGGCGACACATAACTGGCGACATAAGACTAGTGGCATAAGACTAGTGCCAGGTGGCTGGCGACGGGTGACTAGCGACAGGTGACTGACGACTGGCGACATGTCACTAACGATGTATGTCATACGACGTGCGATGTGTAACATGCGACACGTGACGTGCGATCATGAGATGTAAAGACACTATCTTGAATAACTATTGACACAAGATGTCTTTTAATAACCAACTATCGTGGTTATTAACGTATGTCGGGGATACGATAATAATGGGTATTATCCTTGTCGGTCGGGGGTAATCAATGTCCATGGGTCATGTCAAGGGAATTTTTCAAGTCGGTCGAGGGTGTGATTTTTTACCCAAACAATTTGTAGAAGCAAAAATTATGTCATCGACATACACTTGAACTAAGACAATATGACCTTTTTCGTTCTTGATAAACAGAGTTGAATCTATCTTACCTCATGTAAATTCTGATTTTAGCAAGAACTCGGATAGAGTGTTGTACCAGGCTCGTGGAGCTTGTTTTAGACCATAAAGCGCCTTGTCTAGAACGTAGACATGATCAGGCTTCGAATCGTCCACGAATCCTTCCGGTTGCGACACGTATACTTCTTCCTTGATATCGCCGTAGAGGAACGGCGGTCTTCACATCCATTTGGAAGACCGTGAAGTTCTTGTGCGCGGCGTATGCAAGGAACATACGTATAGCTTCTATCCTTCCCCCCGGAGCATAGGTCTCGTCATAGTCGATCCCCTCTTGTTGACGGTATCCCTTAGCCACTAGACGCGCCTTGTTGCGTACTACGATGCCGTCTTTGTCCTTCTTGTTCTTGAAGATCCATTTAGTGTCGATCACCGTCTTGTGTTTTGGACGTGGAACAAGTCGCCATACATTGAGAGCCTCGAATTGGTTGAGTTCCTCTTGCATGGCTATGATCCAGTCCGAATCTTCGAGTGCTTCGCGTACATTTGTCGGCTTGATCTTGCTCAAGAAGCCGGAGAAGAGGCAGAAGTTGGCTGATGCGTCTCGCGTTTGAACAGGATTAGAGGGATCATCGATGATTTGATGTAGGGGATAAGCTTTTGTCCATTTAGTGGTGTGTGGAAGAGGCTGTTGAGTTGAATGGGAGGCGTCCGGATCCACATAGTTACCAGATGGAAGGTCTTGTACCGCTTCAAGTGTAGCCGATTGGTTTCTCGGAGGAGACGGGGGAGGATTCGTCGAGGTTTGAACAACTTCGGGTTCCAAGGAATACAGAGGCTGATCATCGATTGTTGCAGATGACGAATCATTAAGAGCGATCTCCGGATTTATCACTGGTTCCTCCGGGGGTAGTATCAGATGAAGTTGATGATGACGATTGAGATGTCTCCACAGTAATGGAAGGCGTGCTGGTAGAAGGCGGCGGACCGGATAGATTCGCCTAATCCTCAATACGAGCAGCTTCAAGTCGAGGTTGTGCTGAGACATTAGGAGTAGAAGAATTAAATATGTCATCATAAAATTGTTTAAACAGTAAATCTAAATCTGAAGTATCAGCATTCGATAAAGATGCATGATTCGGATTTACTGTCGCTTGTGCAGATCCCGAACGTGGAAGTTCGGAAGATAGCACGCCAGTTAAATCGGGTTCTGAATTGATGTGTTCAGACGCCAATTCTGCGGCTTCGTTGAATATCACGTTTACACCTTCGGTAACGGTTTTAGTCCGTTTGTTGTAAACGCGACACGCCATAGCTTGCATGGAGTATCATATGAATACTCCCTCATCCGCCTTGGGGATGAATTTGCCGAGATCATCTTTGTCGTTTAGGACGTAGCACGTGCATCCAAATGCATGGAAGTACTTGATGTTTGGAATGTGTTTGTTGATGATCTCGTACGGCGTCTTGTTGAACCGCTTGTTGATGATGGAGCGGTTTTGCGTGTAACAAGCCGTAGACATCGCTTCGGCCCACAGAAATAGTGGTAGTTTCGATTGAGAAAGCATGGTGCGAGCCGCTTCGACCAGGATACGGTTGCGTCTTTCCACCACTCCATTTTGTTAAGGAGTGCGTGCCGCCGAGAAGGTTTGCGAGATACCAACAGAAGTCAGGTTGTCGCTCACCGTTTGATTCTTGAATTTCGTCCCATTGTCGGTCCTGATAGTCTGAACTTGATTTGGAAGATTTAGCTAGATGGTCTTCAAATGATTGATGATCAGCTCCGGAGTTTCGTCTTTCGAGCGAAGGAACTTGACCCAAGTGTAGCGTGAGAAGTCATCCACCATCACCAGGACGTACTTGCGCTTGTTGATGCTCTGAACACGCATCGGTCCACACAAATCTATATGGATAAGTTCAAGGGACCGGGACGTGCTCGGGGCGGCCTTCGGCTTGTGCGTCGCCCGCTTTATCTTTCCCATTTCACATGCCCCGCGGAGACGATCTTCACGAATTAAAGACCGGACATGCCTTTCACGTGTCCGCCCAGCACCAGTTTGTTGATACTCTTGAAGTTAAGGTGCGAAAGACGTCGATGCCAAATCCATGCTTGTTTGGAATTAGCCTTTGACATCAGGCAGACAAGGTTATCGAACTTCAGGGCTGCGAGGTCAATGGTGTAGAGGTTGGTCTTGCGCTTTCCAACCAGTAGTTCCACTCCGTCGTCATTGAGTATTCTACACCTTTTGGCTTTGAACCGGACCTCAAGATCTTTGTCGCAGAATTGGCCGATGCTGAACAGATTGTGTCCTAATCCCGCGACGTGTGATACCTTCTTGATAGTGATCTTGTCTTGGACAATGTCGCCGTAGCCTACAATCGGCGCCTTGTCGTTGTTCCCAAATCTCACGTCCCCGCCATATTCTTCCTTGTAGTTCGTAAGAAGCTCCCTCCTTCCGGTCATGTGCTTGGAGTATCCAGAGTCTAAGTACCACACATGATCGTCCTGCAAAAACAAGTTTAGCGGACTTTAGGTACCCATATTTTCATGGGTCATGGAGGGTTAGGTTTGACACTCTTCGGAGGAACTTGCTTTGACACAGGTTGCCTCTTAGGTGTAGATTTTACACCTTTTGGAGGAACTGGTTTTGTAGCAGGTTGCCTTTTGGGTGCCGGTTTAACCTCAGTAGGAGAAACCCATTTTGGAATGGGTTTTCTCTCCTACTGTGGTTTAACATCTGATTGGGAACCCCGTTGAGTATGATGTTTCTTTTTGTTTTTAGGGGGTTTGTTTTTGGGTGTATGATTATATATATGATATGACCCAAACCAATCATTATTATTTATATCATCAAAGTCATTCCAACCACAATTAGAACAACACAAACAATCATGCGATAATTGAATCAACTGCTGAATGGAATAAAGCTTAATTGGAAAATTAACATCACGTTTAACAAAATCATTCCTATGATTCAAAGCACAATCGTTTTTGTTCACTCTAGGATAAAAAGCTGTATTGAAAGACTTTGATGCTGCATCCTCGACAGATTCCTTAGCTAGCCACTTTGGTTTTTCTTGTTTAGCGCGACCGTTTTTATCTGAAACAACAGGGACAACACGGTCAGTGACTTTTGAGGAACCAGTATTTATGTTAGGCAATCGCTCGGTCTTTTGCCTCAGCTGTGATTGTGTTTTAGAAATAGGTTTAGATTTAGAAATCTTAATCACAACTGGGGTCTTTGATTTAGAACAATCACCCTTTAGAAAATTGACCGGTCGATTGACTATTGGTGACAAAAAATCAGTATGACTCGGAAGAGGTTTGTCAAAGGGGAACGACTCAAACTCTTCATCAGAATTGCCTTCAGAGTTCATGTATTCAGAAAAATCGACATCCGGAATTACAGGACTTGGATCGGTCAAGGAAGGCGAGGAACACTTTGCGTTAGTGTGCTTTGAGAAATTTGGTGCTGAAGCTAAGAAAAAATCAGAGTTCAAATTCCTTAAAACACTCTCGTCTTAAGAATCTTTATCGTCTTGTGAAGAAGAGATTTTGCCTATGAAAGCTTTACACGAAGACGTATCAGATGAGCTTGAGGAAAGTTCGGGTAAAATCTGCTTTTCAATTTTGAGTTGGTCAATCTGCTCTTGGAGTTGACCATTTCTCGTATACTCCTTCATCGCATCTGTTTCCAAGGCAGCTAGTTTTGATGTGAGCATATTGATTTCATACCGAAGGATTTCATGTCCTTCATCCGACACAGTTTCGGTTTTGACCGATTTTAAATTCTCAAGTTCCTTGATTAGCGCTTGCCTTCCCTTTTGAAATTTTGACCTTTCATTCTCGAGTGACTCCTCCAACTCGACTATTTTTGCTTCCAAGATGAGAGGGGGAACATAGAGTTTGAACTCATTCGTCTCAGTCTTTGTTGCGGCTGCTTGGACCTCATCCTTCTTGAATGAATCCTTGGGCGTTACAACCTTATAGCAATCGAAGTAGTCATTCGAGAGGTACTTCTTATTTTTCTTATAGGAATAATTCACAGGCTCATAACAAAAAGGAAGTTGCATTTTAGACGTGTGTGCGCACTTGAATTTCTCGGTTTCCTCTTCCTTTTCATGTTCAAGAGGACCAGTCCATTTAATTGCATATTCCGGATACTCTTTGGCTATTCCAAGACAACCAAAATCATACAGTGTAGGTCGTTTGGAAATACCCTTTTTCAAGTAGTGTGGGTTATTCATATGGACGGTCTGATCAGTTTGTCCTCTCTTGTGGAGTTTTGTTTCAAGATCAAGTATTTTAGCGACAAACTCCTTGTGCTGAATTTGAAGAGCAGAACATTGGTAAACAATTTCTGCTTTCTCATTCATACACTGATCAAACTGTGACTGAAGTTCATATAATTTGGCCCTTAAGTCCTTAGGTGCTATTGAAAGATTTTTTCATTTTTTTAAGGTAGCATTTTCGAACTTATATTTCTCTGTTATTCGTGTTTGAACATTTAGCTTTTCAGATAGTGATCTAATCTCAAGCAGTTGTTCATTTGAAGTGGCCTTATGGGAATCTAACCGTTCAGTAAGAGATTGTATTTGATCAAAGAAATCTTGAGAAGTAGATTCACATACCTGACTTGACTTTGGCTTTTCTTCATCAGCAGGAGAGTGATAGCCCATAAACGCATCAGCACCATCAGACTCATTCTCATCATCAGAACGACCCAACCAGTAGTCGTCTTCAACAAGTAAAGCTTCTCCAGCTTCCTTCTGTTCTATCAATGCAAGCTTCGCCTTGTAGTAGTGTGAATTCTTTACAACAGGCCTCCGTCAATCTTTCACAAAATGACCAAGCTTCCCGCAGTTATAACAAGTCACGGGTTCGTCTTTCTTCTTGTGGTCATCTTTCTCTGTCTTCTCTTTCTTGTCAGACTGGTCGGGCTCATCAGCTTTCTTCTTTCCTTCATATTTGTCCTTATAATCATGGTGCTTGTTCGAGGAAGTGGAGTAGCGCTGATTATTGGACGTAGGTTGCTTGTAGAACTTCTGTTGGAAGGATTTGGAGAGTAGAACCATTGCTTTCTTGATGGCAGCTAATTCAGGATCATAATCACTGTCTTCCTTTTCTTCAGGTTCTGACTCTGATTCGCTTTGCTTTTGGGCACGTTTGGAGTGACGCCCAGAAGATTTTCCTCGTTTGGAAGACATGCGAGCAAGTGGATCAGCTGGGGGCTTGGATACAGACTTCTTTTCATTCAAGATTTCCAACACCTCATCTTCTTCTTGAAGAAGCGTCTCATAGAGTTCGTGGATGCCAACCTTTTTCATCAGTCGGTTGTGCTTGACGTGAGATGCAAATACCTTCCATTCAGGCAGCAGGTTGTTGAGAAACTTGAGCGCATTTTCTGTGTTGGAGCGAGTGATATGGTTCTTGTTAAGCTCATTGAGAAGGAGAAAAAAACGTTCATAGGTCTGGGTGAGTGATTCATCGGCGCGCTGCTTGAACCCATCGAACTTGGTTATGGAGCTATTGATCTTCAACTGATTCCCGAATTCGCTCCTGCGCATCATCTTCTCCACCTGATCCCACATACCCTTTGCTGTCTCTTTGTAGCTGTCGATGGCAGTGTAGATCGTGTTGGGTAGAGCCTGAACAAGATACCCCTTAGCATACTTTTCTCCCTTAAGCATGCCTCTTTCGTCGTCGGTCGTATCGGTGAGTATCTTTTCACGATGCATGTGTCATCACCTTCTTGAGCTGGTGGAACGGTCTTCCTTGGTGTAGGAATTGGCCCATCTTCTAAAGCTCGCCAAATATACTCGAAGTTATCCTTCGACTCTATGAAGATTTTGAATCTGTCCCGCCACTGGCTATACTCACCTTGGTAGAGGCAAGGTGGTTTGGAATCGGTGCCGATAGCAAGAGCATCATGTGGAGACATCTTTAGTTGCACTGGAGTGATTGTCAGACGATTGGTTCGATTCAAAGTGATAACCTAACGCAAGGCACTACGAGTGGTATCCTAACGCAGGTTCTACGAATGGAGTGTACTAGAAACAGGTAAGAATTCAACAGAAATGAACTTACCGGATAGAAATCCGGATGAGATGTATGATTTGGAAGTGTCCGGATCAAATTGAGTGAAAAAAGAACAAATCACAGAAGTGTCCGGATAAATGAAAGTGTCCGGACAAACTAAGTTTCCGGATAACAATGGGTTATCGGAAGACAATAGTTTCCGAATGAAATAAGAAAAATACAAAACTTACCGGATGAAAGGGGTTTCCGGATGATATGCTTTCCGGGTGATGTATTTACCGGATGACAGAGTCCGGAAATAATCAATTTGACCGGAAACTTCGAGTTGTCCGGATAAAATAGGTTACCGGAAACGTTGAGTTGCCCGGATAAAATATTTTACTGGAAACTTTGGGTTTCCGGAACAATTGTACCCGGAAAGATTGGAAAGAATTACTTACCCGGAAAGATGAGTGGTATCCGGAAAGAGTTAGCGATGTTTCGGAAAGCTGTGTGGTGTCCGGAAACTTCGGCAGTGGTGTCCGGAAACAACGGTTGTGGTTTTCAATTCGACTGGAAATCGACTAGGGTTGCTCAAAATCGTTCCTAAAAGATTAGGAACTCGACCAAACACAAAAATAACAATACCAAAATCAATTTTTAAGCAAAAACAACAAGTTTTGATGGTAAAAATTCGATTTTTAGGAAGAACACAACCAAAACTTTTGAACTTTAATTTGCTTAGAAATCACTCAAACGATCGAATTAGATTATGAAAACGTGTAGAATCACTAATAAGAATGATACTAACAAACTCCAATAAACGAAAACGATCAATTTCAACAGAATCAAAATATGGATTTCAAAGCAAGAACACAGCCGTATGATCAGAAAACTTACCAGAATTCAAAAAGAACACTTTGAATCGATTTGTCCGTCTGCTCTGATACTATTTGTGAGTTCCAGATCCGTGCAACGAACAATAAGAAATCAATAGATGAATAACAATGGTTATGATTTCAACTGGTCATCCAATTTGCTTTCAATAATCAGAGAGTTTACAATACGTTTTGGAAAGCTAAAATGACAACTAGCCTAAAACAAAGGCTAAACAAAACATTATATATGACGGGCCCATGGTAACATGCCCACGGCCCGTTCACTAACTAGGCTCAAATTAAACAATAACAAACAAGCCCTTGAACTTCTATTCAACACATTAATTGCCCTAACAGTCCCTTTCAATGGGGACGTCAATGGTTCGTCGTACGGAAATGGCACCAGTTCAGGAGTCAATCCTCCAACGAGTGTGAATCCCGATCCTAAAGACCCCGTCGCTCAGCGGCTAAAGATGTTGGAGGATCAGAATGAGCGTGTCTGTCGTGCCTGTCGACATCGAGTCTCGCTCGGGATATCAGGCGTCGCCCTTCGTTGACACGATAGCGACTGTCGACGTCCAGGAGAAGTATAACATCCCCGCTTTCACGCCCAAGTATTCGGGAATAGCCGATCCAACGGAGCACATTGCGCGGTATAAGTAGTTAATGAGGACGGTCTCGATCCCGCATATGTATCAAGAAGTGTGCATGTGCAAAAGTTTCGGGGTGATCCTCACCGGTCATGCCCTCCAATGGTTGATTAATCTCAAGCCCAAATCCATCGGGTCGTTCGCTGAGTTAGTCAACCAATTCTCCCAGGAATTCGCCAGCAGTCGCAAGATGGAAAAGCAGACTAGCGACCTATATTATGTCGTGCAGAAGACGGTGAATCTATCCGGAGCTATTTCAATAGGTTCAACGCAGAGATGATCAGTGTCCGCAATTGCGACGTCAAGACCATGATCAAAGCCTATAAACGTGGTCTAGATGACAGTTCGGGTCTGTACACCGATCTGACCAAGTATCCTCTAGAGAATTTCGAAGACGTACGAGCCAGAACCTTAGCATATATGAGGGTGGAGGACGACGCTGCCTTTCGTGGTAAGCATTCTGACGACAAGAGGTCGTTGAGCGTGAAGAATCCCGAATTCAAGACAAAGGTGGTGTCCAAGTCAGAGCCTACACGACAAATCTCGAATGTTCGATTCGAGAAATAGAAGACCGCATCTCCGACCAAATTTCCTCAGTACCCAAAGATATCCTCCTACGGATTCAAAGGAACTACTAAGGATTTGGTCGAGGCCTTGAAGACCGTCCAGGAGACCATCCGTTGGACGAAGAAATCCGACAAAGATGACGGTAAGAAGGATAAATCAAAGTGGTGCGACTTCCATGTCGACCACGGCCATATGACAGACGATTGTATAGCTCTCAAAAAGGAGCTAGCATACCACGTCCCGAAAGGCAATCTCAAGGATATCATCGACGACGTTGTTACTCCAGCTAATGACGCTGGACCACTTACTCCCGATCATGCAAAGCTCGTCAACTACATAACTGGTGGTTTCGACATATGTGGTCTGACGTATTCCGCAGCCAAACGTCATGCCAGCCAGGCACCTGACGATCGACCTACCCCTCGTTCATCAAGACCCAAAGGAGACCTGGAGTTAGAAGCCATGAAGATTTCATTTGACCAAGACGACCTCGGCGACTCGTATCGGAAGCATCATGACGGGTTGATCATCCAACTCACGATTGGTAATTGTCTGACCCGACGAGTCTTGGTCGATGGAGGCAGTTCAGCAAATGTCATCTTCCTTGATACCATCAAGGCCATGGGAATCAATCGATCGGAAATCACCCGACGCTCGACAACCTTGGTCGGTTTCAATGTAACCCGCAGGGATTTTTGCTAGACTTCTAAGGTCGTCAAGATCCTTTTGATCTCGAATGGAACTTACAGGATCCATCGACATTTCTAAACTTAAATGTTCCTCAAAGTTTTAAGAAAAAGACCGAGAAATCGTACCTTATATAGGCGCCTAGAAACCTCGAAATTTCTAACTGTGTCGAAGATATCTTGCAGGTTTAGAAAAGATTCAGCAAGAAATCGCAAGAAATCTCTTCTAAAAACTCTATGAAATCGTAAAGTAGAAAAGATCCATCAAGGGTCGCTATTTATGGAAACGATCGTTTCAGATCGAGCCTCTCGATAATCGACGCGTGTCACTGCCTTTTTGAATATTCAACAGATCGTCGACACCTGGCGTTTATAGATGTTGTGCACGATCGTACGTCACAATGACGTCACGACCTTATCACCTTTTCGACTTCTTCTTTAGTTGGAATTGGGCCGATCCAGTTCCAAGGCAGCTGAAAAGATTTTTTAAACACGTGTCACAATCCTAGACGTCCGACTAGCAAAATTTAAAAACTTTTGAAACTTGGATTTGCTATTCCACTTTTTAAATTTTGGGGGCAAACTGTTTGGGCAAAAAATTCACCAGTCTCGACCACGACCAAGACACTAAGAACATTTAATGCACTTCTCTCATAACAAAGTCAAATCATAGACACTTTATCCTTTCACCAAAGCTGAATTCAAAAGTACCCCTCGACCTCGACCGTCGTAACATAGCTCACGACTTCGACCGACTAACATGCGACATTTCTGTTATATTTTTCTCATTCAATGCAGGGTCAATGTCGTTTATGGCCAACAGACGTAACCGACAGAAGTAATTATGGGCATTTATAGCAGTAACCGTTGCGACCGTTACTCCTACAATCATGATGGTCAATTAAAGCTACGAAGACTATAAATACGAAGATCACAGTCTCATTTGCAGACATCTGCTTTCCGAAGAATACTCGAAGCAAAGAAATCTCTCTCAACAGTTCGCTCTCGACGCACGACTCCCACGCTCGACGCATAATTTTCATATACGACATATAGTTTATACACACGACACACTTGTTTTTACATTCGAAACACTTGTTACTTTACATTTAAAGTCTCTTCTTTCATTTGTATTGTAATCTCTGTACGATCGACACCTGAAACAAAGGATATCGCCTGTAACAGCCCAAAAGTACAATAGGACAAACATAGCATTTAAGTATAAATTTACAAAACTGGGTCCCAAAAATTTCGTTACATCATACATAAATTAAGGTTGGCGGAAACAACCTATACACAACTGAGAATAATCTAACTTCTACTAGAGGCGCCTACACTATCACTAGCTGCTTCCGTACTCTATCTTGCTGCTTGCTCATTTACCTGAGCCTCTAATGTAACGCTTACCTAAAAAGGGTTTTTGTTTTGAAAAGCGAGGGTTAGACCATGAGGTCTAGTGAGTTCCCCCTAAAACATGTTCACAAATCATTTAAAGAAAACGTTCATTTCAAATCAGTAACGTATCAAATCATGTACTCAACAATTGTATGCACAGCGGAGAAGACCAAGGGAAACACCCTACAAAGCCGGGTACGGCAACACCCTACAAAGCCGGGTACGGCAACTCAACACCCTACAAAGCCGGGTACGGCAACTCAAGAAGTCTTCCACTGTGCAACCCGACTCTGCCATGGCAATTTCACAAAACATGCAGTTTCACACACTTGGGCAATCCTCCTTTAATAGCAAAATAATACTTTTCATGGAAAACATTCGTAAAAGCTTGTAGACAAATCATGCTCATAAACATACCCTGATCAGTAAAACATAAAGCTTTCATTCACGTAAAATTCATGTAAATTAACGGGGCGCTTTCACATAATCATTTTCTTTTGGAAACACGTAAAACCGAGTATTTTAGTTAGAAAAACTCACCTGACTAGCTTGCTCCAAAGCTCCTCACTTACACTTCCGATCTCTAGGCGGAACACCTATTATATATTAATAGCGTTCGTCATAATCCGTTCAATTATTACTCGAGTTAAATCCCGAACTCAACCCTAACTTATCTAAATTGGTTGATTACCTTCTAGTCCAAAAATCATAATTAATGGTTTTTGCTTACCCATCCAATTGACATACTATATCGGATCCAATAATTTACCCGACTCTAGGTTCTCCACATAAAATTATAACACTTGATTCTAAATAATAAAACCGGATCGCGTTAATAATAATATGGCCCAAAATAATAATTAGCCTAACACACCCTTATTATATAATTATAGATTTTAATAATAAGTTAAGCCCAATCCAACAACTAAGCCCAAAAGGACTTAATAATTCATTCGGCCCAAAACTCAATTCGGCCCAACTTAAATTACGGGTCAACTTTCGGGTCATACCGACTTCCAGTACACACAAGCTTTAGGCTCCAATTAAAACAATTATTCCGATCCTTTTCTTAAAATTACACTCCGGCCCAATTATTAACTTACCGGGACTCAACAAAATGTTACCGGGACCTCAATCAATTTCCAACACTACCGGAACTTCATTTTCTTTAAAATACTATAACGTTTACAAACAAGTTCGGGTATTTCGACAAAAACTCCATTTCTTCGTTTTTAACTTAATCTATAAATTAACCATCACCATTTCTTCCAAACTCAAGAATCCACAAACATTTAGTTTAATCTTGACAATAAAAAAATTTGAGAATCAAAACTCTAGTAATATTCTAATTTAATTTCTCCGCTTACAAATCGAGAACAACTATAACCATTCAAATCGTGCATTACTTGCAAAAGAGGAAACATAAGAGAATGGTTTCTTACCCGCAAAAGCCTCACGAAAAAGGAAGACCGCTGCCAAACCTCGTCACCGCCGGCGACCACCACCGACAGCCGACTGCCGGCAACCCGCAGCAGCAGCACCGCCGGCGACCTGCAATCGGCCGGCGACGACTCCGGCCACCACCTTCTTCTTTCGTTCTCTCTCTCTCCTCGTCTCTCTCTCGACTGTTTTTCTCCCTCTCTCGACATCTCTCTTCTCTCGCAGCTCTCTCTCTCTTTTCTCGCAGCTCTCTCTCTCCCGATGTCTCTCTCTCCAGATGTCTCTCTCTCCAGCCGGCTGTCTCTCTCTCTCGCTTTCCTTCTTCCTCGTCGTTGCAGCAGGAAACACCTACAAGAACATTCCATCTTTTCTCTTGCTTTCTCCTCACGAAATGCTCAAGAACTCCCATGGTATCTTCTTCTCTCTTTCTATTTTCTCTTTCTTTTCTTTTACTCTCTCTCTCTCTCTCTCTCTCGATGTGCAGGAGGCTGCACCTACTCACTCACCAAACCCTAAAAATAAGGAATTAATTGTTTTCCTTTATTTCCTTTCAAAATCGGTGCACAGCAACAATAAAGGGAATTTATTTCCCATTTTCTACTTTTAACCCCAAACTTATGAGGAATAAACAATTAAAACCCATAGCTTCCATTTATCTCACATTAAATAATTTGGGTTATTACATCGCCCCTGTTTGGCTGTAACATCCCAGGCTAACCGTACCAGATATTGTCCGCTTTGTCCGCACACCTGGACTCACGGTTTTAAAACGCGTCTGATAGGGGAGGTATCAAGTTCCTCTTATAAGGCAACCTTTGTTCCCCTCCCCAACAAATGTGGGATCTTACAATCCACCCCCCTTGAGAGCCCAGCGTCCTCGCTGGCACACCAGTCCGGTTCCCGGCTCTGATACCATCTGTAACATCCCAGGCCAACCGTACCAGATATTGTCCGCTTTGTCCACACACCCGGACTCACGGTTTTAAAACGCGTCTAATAGGGGAGGTATCAAGTTCCTCTTATAAGGCAACCTTTGTTCCCCTCCCCAACCAATGTGGGATCTTACAATCCACCCCCCTTGGGAGCCCAGCGTCCTCGCTGGCACACCAGTCCGGTTCCCGGCTCTGATACCATCTGTAACATCCCAGGCCAACCGTACCAGATATTGTCCGCTTTGTCCGCACACCTGGACTCACGGTTTTAAAACGCGTCTGATAGGGGAGGTATCAAGTTCCTCTTATAAGGCAACCTTTGTTCCCCTCCCCAACCAATGTGGGATCTTACATTGGCGATCATAGTTGTAACGTCCCAAAAATTACAAGGAATTTAAAAAATTTTAAAACATGCATTTCATTATAAAACAACAATAATTTAATAATTCGTAACTCAATTGAAATTAACGTCATTAACTCAAACAGCCAATAAAGTTTATGCAGCGAAACTCTTATAAAATAAAATCTAAAGGTTTGAAAGTGAAATTTAAACAATTCTCGACACCCCGCGCTTAGTGTGTGTACCGTCAGGCCCGACTGCCGCTCGCACCTGAAATCACAACATATTGGGAAAAGGTAAGCTAAACAGTTAGTGAATCCTACCACACACGCAGGTAGCAACCCCACGTATATCGCCCCTACTCGCAAGTAGGCAACATCACCATCACCACGAATATAAAACTGCATAATGATTAATGTATAAACACGAACCTCGGTCCCACCGAGTACACAAAATATATCGATACAAGCTCAGTCCCACCGAGTAAAGATAATATAATCGTACTAGCTCAGTCCCACCGAGCCCTCGGTCCCACCGAGTAAATATAATATAATCGTACTAGCTCAGTCCCACCGAGCCCCCCAGTCCCACTGAGGCGTACACAAGCATACATAATCCACATATAAATTCAACAAATCACAACTAGTTATCACATCCCAACTAGTTCACGTAAACACGTAATAACACGTAGCACAAAATAACGATATGCATGAAATTCCTAACTACGCGGTGAGAGAACTCACCTCAAACGCAAAGCTTATGACCTCAACCGCAACACGAACCGGCCAACACCAGTTCACCTTGTTCCACCTAAATAAGCGTTAACAATTGTCACAGTGACGCCCCAAACCAAAGCCACGACTACTAACTTTAAAAACACACTTTCCAGTTTTTTACTCTCAACACGTAGGTCTGTTCGGGACCTGTTTAACCCCTTATAAACTGATTAAACAAGAAATATCTTTCCATAAACACAAAGTCCCATGTCTTATGGTTCCAGGGACATATCGCACGCGCTCTAACGATTTTTCTACAATTTATTATGGATTTTACAAAACCAACCTGCTGCACAGCGAAAAACAGTACCTTTCAGTACAAAACAGCAGTTTGACACTAGCTATGGTCCGAACTGGTTTTTCCGCAAAACATAAGAAACTTACTAGACTCATAATGGGAGCTTTTGGTACTGGTTTCATCCCAATACAACGTTCCTATAAAAAGTTATGGCTTTGCCAAAACAGTGTCAGAAACTGCCAATTTCACATGAAATGACAACAAGGCTTAAATTAAATCTTAACCCATTAAGCCATGCCTTAAGCATTCAGACCTGTGATTCCAGCAGACTTATTGGTCAAGACTAAATGGGCTGAGCAGCCCACGCACCACCCTCTGCCACCTCCGGCAGAGGCGGCCGTTGGCGGCGGCGGTGGTTAAAACTTCCGGCGAAACCACACCCAAAACACCGCCCATCCCGACTTAACCGCAACCTCATACCCGCACACACCCACACACCCGCACACGTATACATCCCTCCTGCCGTCACCCGGCGGCACGCAGCGGCGGCCCCACCGCCGGCAGCCGTGGCTGCGGCGGTGGTGGTGGTGGTGGTTTTACGATCGAAATGACAACGGGGAAAGAAAACGGATTAGATTCTTACCTCGAGACGACGACGACACGACGTAGTGTTTCTCTCACGCCGGTGACCTCTTTCCTCCTCCTCTCCACTCTCGCTCACCCACCCTCTCGGTTCTTCTCTCTCTCTCTTTCTTCTTCGGCCGGCGACAAGGAAAAGGGGAAGGGGGATAGCCGTAGGTTATTTTTTCTTTCTTTCTCTATTGTTTGCTGCTCAAGACACAAACACACACCAACAAGACACAATATGGGTTTCGGCCATTGGTTGCATGGGCCGAGACTAAGAAGTGTTTTGGCCCTTTAACACTTTTAGCCCCTCAACTACATCCTTCTCGCAATTAACCAAAAGTTCCGACATTTTTAACGATTAGGTCCAACTCGACTAACCCCGTTAACGGAAGCCACATTAAATCAAACTTAAAAGAAAAGAATTAATACTAATAAATTACATACCGGGATATGGGCTTTACAACTCTCCCCCACTTGGATTAGACTTCGTCCTCGAAGTCTCTGCCTACGAATAGCTCCGGATAGTTCTCCCTCATCTCATCCTCAGGTTCCTAAGTCCACTTGAAATCCCTTCTAAAACTTCTCGAATACTTTTCTAACTAACGTACTCCTTCTAGGACACTGGGATTATGATCGGCAGAACACCCCAACAATTGGAATCATTCCTAACCAAGCGACTTCGGTTGTCCCCCAACCTTAGATATTCCATACATCTCGAGTCAAATCTCAAGCTCTAACCATTCTAAAGTTGCCCACCTGTATACCCAACTGGATACTCGGATCCGATCATTCCTACCATTAACCGTCGATTAACTCCTACGAGTTCTAATAGACTCCCAAAACTTACCTTACACGCATCATCGACCAGTAAATTTATAATCACCCACGAAGGTCATTCCACCACAACCATTCATCACAAGTAGGCATCTCAGGGTTACTACTACCATTACCCGCCCTAGGAAACTTAGTTACACCGTAACAAGATACACCTTAACGCCTACCTCCCAGGTACGTCTCAAGTCCCGGCACATTGGAACTACCTCTCAGGTAGGTGCCAAAGACTGTATCCTCTTAGTGCCTACTGGAAAGTCAAAGTCATAACACATGGATACCGGGGTCCCACACCGAGATACCCAGTCGACCGTTACCAACGTCTGACTAACCTGACCAAGGATTTAATGCAAACAGTCTACCAACAACATACTTATCCCGGAATGACTCACTCACCCAAACATGTAAATGCTCAAAATGACACATAACATTTAAAAGCGCTTTTCTCAAATGGTTTACAAATCATTTACAAAATATTTTCAACGTCAAGATTTTTCACTTCAAAAAGACCGTACGCAATAGACTACTATTACCAGGTCGGTGATTACGCAAAAATGAACACGTTCGTCTCACATAGTAAAAATCATGTTGAAAATCATTCCATTGTCGTTCAGTTTACTTACAAAATTCAAAATGATATGGAACGAAGCTTTACCAACCAAAATTTGCGCGCATCAGTTATTTATACAAAACAAGGAAACGGTTTGTTGACAATAAAACATTTAGCTGACTAAAAAGCGCACCAAACAACTCATGATAAAATGCTACCAAAAATATTCTCTCAAAATTTTACAACACAATCCATAAGGATAGGAAACACAAGAATTAGGTAAGGCAATTTTATTTTCAAAATCAAACTTTGTGCATAACTTAGTCGGCATTCTACGTCTCGACTCGTACTACTCCAAATCTCTCCGGTCCACTATCGTCATCCGGACATTTAAACCTCTAAGGGCAAGTTGGAATTCACGTCAAATTAACTTACGACTTTTCCTTAAAACAAGGTCGGCTCAAAAGCCTATAATTCTAGCTCAATCATCAATCTTGACCCGAAACGGTCTACTTAAAACACTATTACATCAGCAACCTCAACCACAAGTGGACAGCCTAGCCGTCCTATACTACTGCCCAAACGCTCACTACAAGCGTGAGGCACGAAATAATGGGTAGCCCCGCTATCAAACATCCCCACAGTAGGCACCGAGTTAACTAGGAACGTACTTAGTCTCACAGCTTAAGCAAAAAGCAATTACATACAATAATCAATAACAGGAAACAAGTGGCGAAATATACCTGTCACCACTTTAGGCGTAGCCTGTGCCTCCTCCACCGTCAGCTGGTGAACTCTGCCTCGAGCCACTTCCGTCCCCGGTTGACCCGTTCGACCATCAGTAATACGCAATGGGGCATTCACAGGCGCCCCCTGTGCCCCACTCCCATCGGATACCCTCGCACTAGGATAGTTGGCCCTCACGTGACCCGTCTGCTTGCAGTTAAAGCAGACCATTAATGGCACTTTACAATCACGGTCAAAGTGACCGGACTGTCCACACTTAAAACACCCTTCGGATCTCCTCATTCCAGTATTCCTGGGCTTTAACCCGCCACTCCCCGAACCCGCGCGCGAATCAGTGAACTTCGACTTCTGTGGCACCGCAGAGATCGGCGTCACCGCCTGTGCCGCCTTCCTCTTCTTCGCTTGGGTCTCCAACTCAAGTTCCCTCCTCCGGGTCGCGTCCATCATCGCGGATAATGAAGCATACTGCGCCGTGCTCACGAACTCCCTAATCTCAGTACGCAACATGTCCTTGTACTGAGACATCTTCATATCCTCCGAGGCGGCATACTGGGGGCAAAACAACGCCATCTCGGTGAACTTTCGATTCATCTCCTTCACCGTCTCCGTTGTTTGTGTGAGTTCCAGGAACTCCTTGGCAATCTCCTCCATCTCTACCGGAGGTACATATTTGGCGCGAAAACGAACGACGAACTCCTCCCAAGTCGAGGTAGTGCGCTCGGCAAGCGTCAATGCTGTAGCATAACAATCCTTCGCGCCGTCACGAAGTAAGTTCACTGCAAAGCGAACCTTCAGGTTGTCCGGGCAACCACTGGTCAGAAAAGCACACTCCATATCAGATATCCACCGCATGCTAATGATCGGGTTCAGGTCTCCCTTGAACTCAGGCGGAGAACAGGCGGAGAGATCCCAATACTGGAACTCTCGGGTACGGGGCTGTCCCCCTGTAGGCGGTGGAATCGCAGCAATTCGCTCCTCCATCAGAACCACCACCTCACCTCGGATGGCAGTGATAATCTCGGGGATCGCCTCCCCGATCGCGTATGCTACCTCGGTAGCAATCATCTCTCTAATTTGTTCCTCGGTGATCCCGGCCTCAACCCGCGGTTCAGCCGCGTTGTTTCTTCTAGTGTTGACCATTCTAGGAAAAAGAAATTACAACGAGTTATTAGCACATAATAACTCACCCTTACCACACTCACGCTCGACTCCTTGGATTCCCCGCGACTTTCCCCGACTCGAACATTGATCATGTGCTTCCGGTAGTAGGAGCTCTGCTACTACCATCCACACCTATCACTGTCCGCTCCGAGTCCCATCCCGAGTACCCAAGTAGTTGCTCGCCCAAACAAAACCATACACGCGTGCCTATACTGACGCATGTACACACTCTTCCTAGCTCCCTAGGAGTAATCATAATACCCCACTACCCTTGCTAGGGCGGAGCCCCCACTAACCCTGATGAGTCGCCTCGTAAACGCACAGTCGTATACAGTAGAAACCAGATAGACATTCGAATATAAGATTCTATCCTACAACGGTTGGACTCAAACAAGAGCTGCGCAATAGAACTAAATCCCACATTCTAAAGCTATTCGGTTCCTACCGCATACAACATATAGTGCATTCGCTTGACAACCTATCATAGCTAGCATAAGTTCCTATTAGTAAGTAACAACCATACAGTACAGTGTAATAAGCACCAAGCAATCTAGCATACATAATCGTATATAAACACTCTTCCCGGCTCACTAGAAATTTCATCTCATCCCACTACCCTTGCTACCACGGAATCCCCATTAGTCCTAACGAGTTGCCTCGCGAATACCCAGTCGCATGCAGCGTGAATCAAATAGACATTCGAATACACGATCCTATCCTAGAACGGTTGGACTCAAACAAGAGCTGCACAATAGGACTAAATAAAATATTCTAAGGCTATATGATTCTTACTGCATACAGCCTATAGGGCCTTCACTTAACAACCTACTATGACTAGCATTGATTCCTACTAGCAAGCAATCATCATACAGTACAGTGTAAACAACATAGGCAATCTAGCATGCATACCCTATGATCTAGAAAGCGATAAATACACTAAGTACTGTACCTTCCCACATAGCGTCGGCTGACTGTACACACTGCACCCTCGATCACCGTTTCCCAAACGGGTTTTCCTTTTTCCTTTATTCTCAAAGATTTTAGTAAAAGAGTTTAAAACTTCATAGCCGCAACTTGAGACCAAACACACCGAGATGTGTTTGATTCACTCAAGCTGTGCTCTGATACCAAGTTGTAACGTCCCAAAAATTACAAGGAATTTAAAATTTTTTAAAACATGCATTTCATTATAAAACAACCACAATTTAATAATTCGTAACTCAATTGAAATTAACGTCGTTAACTCAAACAGCCAATAAAGTTTATGCAACGAAACTCTTATAAAATAAAATCTAAAGGTTTGAAAGTGAAATTTAAACAATTATCGACACCCCGCGCTTAGTGTGTGTACCGTCAGGCCCGACTGCCGCTCGCACCTGAAATCACAACATATTGGGAAAAGGTAAGCTAAACGCTTAGTGAATCCTACCACACACGCAGGTAGCAACCCCACGTATATCGCCCCTACTCGCAAGTAGGCAACATCACCATCACCACGAATATAAAACTGCATAATGATTAATATATAAACACGAACCTCGGTCCCACCGAGTACACAAAAATATATCGATACAAGCTCAGTCCCACCGAGCCCTCGGTCCCACCGAGTAAAGATAATATAATCGTACTAGCTCAGTCCCACCGAGACCTCGGTCCCACCGAGTAAAGATAATATAATCGTACTAGCTCAGTCCCACCGAGTAAAGATAATATAATCGTACTAGCTCAGTCCCACCGAGTAAAGATAATATAATCGTACTAGCTCAGTCCCACCGAGCCCTCGGTCCCACCGAGCCCTCGGTCCCACCGAGCCCCCCAGTCCCACTGAGGCGTACACAAGCATACATAATCCACATATAAATTCAACAAATCACAACTAGTTATCACATCCCAACTAGTTCACGTAAACACGTAATAACACGTAATAACACGTAGCACAAAATAACGATATGCATGAAATTCCAAACTACGCGGTGAGAGAACTCACCTCAAACGCAAAGCTTATGACCTCAACCGCAACACGAACCGGCCAACACCAGTTCACCTTGTTCCACCTAAATAAGCGTTAACAATTGTCAAAGTGACGCCCCAAACCAAAGCCACGACTCCTAACTTTAAAAACACACTTTCCAGTTTTTTACTCTCAACACGCAGGTCTGTTCGGGACCTGTTTAACCCCCTATAAACTGATTAAACCAGAAATATTTTTCCATAAACACAAAGTCCCATGTCTTAGGGTTCTAGGGACATATCGCACGCGCTCTAACGATTTTCTACAATTTATTATGGATTTTACAAAACCAACCTGCTGCACAGCGAAAAACAGTACCTTTCAGTACAAAACAACAGTTTGACACTAGCTATGGTCCGAACTGGTTTTTCCGCAAAACATAAGAAACTTACTAGACTCATAATGGGAGCTTTTGGTACTGGTTTCATCCTAATACAACGTTCCTATAAAAAGTTATGGCTTTCCCAAAACAGTGGCAGAAACTGCCAATTTCACATGAAATGACAACAAGGCTTAAATTAAATCTTAACCCATTAAGCCATGCCTTAAGCATTCAGACCTGTGATTCCAGAAGACTTATTGGTCAAGACTAAATGGGCTGAGCAGCCCACGCACCACCCTCTGCCACCTCCGGCAGAGGCGGCCGTTGGCGGCGGCGGTGGTTAAAACTTCCGGCGAAACCACACCCAAAACACCGCCCATCCCGACTTAACCGCAACCTCATACCCGCACACACCCACACACCCGCACACGTACACATCCCTCCTGCCGTCACCCGGCGGCACGCAGCGGCGGCCCCACCGCCGGCAGCCGTGGCTGCGGCGGTGGTGGTGGTGGTGGTTTTACGATCGAAATGACAACGGGGAAAGAAAACGGATTAGATTCTTACCTCGAGACGACGACGACACGACGTAGTGTTTCTCTCACGCCGGTGACCTCTTTCCTCCTCCTCTCCACTCTCGCTCACCCACCCTCTCGGTTCTTCTCTCTCTCTCTTTCTTCTCCGACTGGCGACAAGGAAAAGGGGAAGGGGGATAGCCGTAGGTTATTTTTTCTTTCTTTCTCTATTGTTTGTTGCTCAAGACACAAACACACACCAACAAGACACAATATGGGTTTCGGCCATTGGTTGCATGGGCCGAGACTAAGAAGTGTTTTGTCCCTTTAACACTTTTAGCCCCTCAACTACATCCTTCTCGCAATTAACCAAAAGTTCCGACATTTTTAACGATTAAGTCCAACTCGACTAACCCCGTTAACGGAAGCCACATTAAATGAAACTTAAAAGAAAAGAATTAATACTAATAAATTACATACCAGGATACGGGCTTTACAATAGTGCAGCGACGACCCCTAATGTCGTCCGCGGGTTTTTTTCTCGTTGAGGTTTTTCCCGCGTCACCAAAATCTTTGTCTCATTTACATTTTTCTGTCTTTGTCGTACGCTTTGTCGCTAGATTCCTGTTCTTTAGTTGTTAAGCTCCACAATCAACCTTAAGTTATCCTTCTGGACAATTTTTGGCATTAACAGGTATACTTACCAGTCATCTCTACCTCTTCTTCTTCTCTCGACTCTTCTTTATCTTCTTCCTCATTTGTCTTCTCTTCCTCCTCCTCTTCCTCTCGTCTCTCCTGACGATTTTCACCCAAGAAGACCAAGTCGTTGTCCTCGTCTATCAGATGGTGTGTGACGAATGAGCGGTCGTCAGCGCTGATCTCAAGAAACATTTCGATCTTAGCCTTGGAGTCGTGGTTGGGCTTCACGCCCTCGAATTTAATGTCTGGAGGCACATAAGAGATAAAGGTTAGTTGGGAAACAAAGCAATAAAGGTAATAAAAAACGCTCGACCAAAGATAAAAACTCACCCGCCATGTTCCAGCCAGATCTAATCCAATCGCTGTCGGGGTCCAGCGTCGCTACCCGCACGAATGCGTACCTGGTCTTCCATTTGCGGTCGTTGACCGCTGTTTTCAGAACCAAGGTACAATCGCCTTGTGTTTCGAGAACAGGCTATAGCGACGGTACCCGTCCATCTTGACCTGGTAAGCCGTCAGAAGGTCATTCACGTTTATCGGCGACTCCCAATTCCCGGTAAGTCGCTCGATGACCTGTATGACACGCCAGAATTGGGGCATCAATTGCCCCGGCGACAGGTCAAACTCGCACATAAACGCCTTGGCTAGAGGCGAATACGACCAATGGAATCCTATTTTAAATGGATATTTGTATATCACGACATATCCATCAGGGCACATCTCAGGTCGAATCTGACCGGCCTTGCTCAATGTAATCCCCGCAGGGATTTTTGCTAAACTCCTAAGGTCGTCGAGATCATCTTGATCTCGAATGGTACTTTTGGGTTCGGTCGACATCGCTAAACCTGTTAACCAAATCTGTCGGTCTGAAAAACCCCAGATATCCCAGTTTTTCCTAGGTTTTCTAGCAATCGACTTACAACGCATACAAGAGATGAAGAGTCGTACCTTATATAGGCGCTCTAAACCTCGAAATTCCTAATCGATTCTAAGATTTTTGCAGGTTTGGAAGGGATTCACTGAAAAAAGGCAAGAAATCGGGAAGAAATCTCTCTCTAAACTCTCAGAAATCGTAAACTGGAAGAGATCCACTAAGGGTCGTTATTTATGTAAACGATCGTGTCAGGTCGAGTCACTCGATGAACGACACGTGGCTTCTCCTTTTCAAAAGCTCGACAGATCGTCGACACCTGCCAATTACAGTTGTTAAGCACGATCGCACGTCAGCATGACGTCATGATCTTATCCACTTTTCAATTTCCCCTTTAGTTAGGATCAAACTGATTCAGTTTTCTAACTAACGAATTTCGACACGTGTCACGTCTCTTGACATTCCATTGGACGAGGATTTTAAAAGATTTTCTTCTGACAAAAATTCAAAATTCAAAATTCAAAATTGCCTTTTCATTTTAAATTTTGGGGGCAAACCTTTTGGGTAAAATTTCACCAGTCTCGACCACGACCAGTTTGTTACTCACGACACTCGACCGTCGTAAGAAGCCTCACGACCTTGACCTACTAACGTGTGATAACTGTTATGATTTTTATGTTTAATGCAGGGTCAACATCATTAATTGCCAACGTACATAACCGACAAGGTTAATTATAAGCATTAACCACAGCAACCGTTACGACTGTTACTCCAACATTCATGAGGGTCATTCAAGGCTACGAAGACTATAAATACAGAGATCCTAGCCTCATTTGCGGACAATTGAATTCTCAAGAACACTCACACAGCGAAAGCACTAGAAGCAAAGAAATCTCTCTCGAAAGATCGCTCCCCACGCATGATTCCTACGCACGATTCCTACGCACGACGCTTTATTTTTATACACGACGCTCTAGTTTTTACGCACGATACACTTGTTATTTTACATCTCAAGTCTTTATTTAATTTGTATTGTAACCATTGTACTCTCGACACCTGAAACATAAGGACATCGCCCCTGTTTGGTGATCATAGTGCAGCAACGACCATCATAGTCGTCCACGGGTTTTTTCCTCGTTAAGGTTTTTCCCGCGTCACCAAATCCCTTGTGTCTCGTTTACATTTTCTGTCTTTGTCGCATTGCTTTGTCGAAAGATTTCTATCATTAGCTGTTAAGCTCCACATCAACCTTAAGTTATCCTTCTGGACGATTTTTGGCATTAACAATTAACCTAAGATACCACGAGCCTCATCCGTCCGTTACCATGAAAATGCGCCAACCTTGCAAACGATACCACTGGGATTACGACACTAATATGCGTCGGAACACCCATCCTTCCACTGATTGGATTCTATACGCCATCACCTATAACCAGGGTTACTTAATCATCCAAAGCCTAATGAGTTCAAGGTTTTTAAGTGATAGACTCAACAATTATGCCAATCGCAAATTTTGTAGAAATTTTCAACACGAAGGTTTTCATATCAATCAATACTACGTGTAAAAATTTACCACCACTTACCCGGTAGTCATGCAAAATAGGCACACTCGACCCACATGTGAAAACTCACTTTGGAAACTATTTGATCGTTTCTCGAGTTACTAACTGTTTGGGTAAAATTTCACCAGTCTCGACCACGACCAAAGAAGGGAAAACATTTACTACGCTTTCCCATAATAAGATAAAGTCATAAACACTTTATCGTTTGACCAAAGTTAAAATCGAAAATTGCTCACGACACTCGACCGTCGTAAGGAACCTTACGACCTCGACCGAATAACATACGACATTACTGTTATGCTTTTACTGTTTAATGCAGGGTCAACACCATTAATGACCAACGGCTATAACCGACGAAGATCATTATAAGCAATAACTTCAGCGACAGTTACGACTATTACATGAAGCTTTTATGGAATCAATAAGGCATTCGAAGACTATAAATACAAGGGTTCTAGCCTCATTTGCGGACAACTGATTTCAAGAACACTCACTACAAAGCACTCGAAACAAATAACTCTCTCTCGAAATATCACTCTCGAAGCACGATTCCTACACACGACGCTTCACTTTTACACACGACGCACTAGTTTTTACGCACGATACACTTGTTATTTTACATTTCAAGTCTTTATTTCATTTGTATTGTAAACATTGTACTCTCGACACTTGGAACATAAGGACATCGCCCCTGTTTGGCGATCATAGTGCAGCGACAACATCATCATTGTCCTCTGCGGGTTTTTTCCTCGTTGAGGTTTTTCTCGCGTCACCAAAATCCCTTCGTCTCATTTACGTTTTATGTTTTCGTCGTACTGTTTGTCGAACGATTCCTATCTTTAGTTGTTAAGCTCCACAATCAACCTTAATTTATCTTTCTAGACGATTTTTGGCATTAACAGTTCGGCGCCCACTATGGGGCCCCATCTAGAGAAAGTCTTCGACAAACGTACGTCCTACAAACGATTTCTTGGAGTTTCCTTGTTAGATCTAGAGTTTTGTCAAATCACTAAGTGTTGGGATCTGAACAGAAGACTCAGAAGTTCTGAGTAGAAGACTCGGAAGTTCTGAGTGAGAGATCTTGAGAAGATTACTAAGTGTGAAAGTCTGAGTAGAAGACTCAGAACTTCTGAATAAAGAAATATTGAAAAGAATACAAGTGTGGAATTCTAAATAGAAGGGCCAGAGTTCTGAGTAGGAGACTCAGAACTTCTAATGATGAAGATGAAAATATCACAAGTGCTTGAAGGAAGTTCTGAAGTGCTTGATCAGAAGGATGTTCAGAAGTTCTGAACATGTTGTTCAGAACTTATGTTTTAGGATATTTTCAGTTACATTCAGTTACTAATTAGGACACGTGTAATTGTTCTATTAGTCTGTTTCTCATATGTACTGTAGCTTTAGCTTTTCTTTACAGTATATATACGAGCTAGCAACAGTTAGCTAACTAATCTTTCGAAAAACTCTTCACGCATAACTTTGTGAGATCTATTGAGAGAGAAACTCATTGTAATATCTTGTAATTCACAGATTGTTAATAAATCATATGACCAGTTGTTGTGAATACGATCTTGAATGTTCATTCTATATTGAATCTTAATTATCAGTGATGATTATGGAACCTACAATTGAGATGTGTGCTCATTGGCATCTTTTAATTTTGTGCTCATTGGCATCTTTTAATTTTGTGCACATTGGCATCTTTTAATTTTGTGCACATTGGCATCTTTTAATCTTGTGCACATTGGCATCTTTTAATCAAAAAGTTTAGTAAGAATAAGATACATCGTTAAACATGACTTTCTATCTGGTTCTATAGCAGGATTTGGGTCAGCCGATCCCAGACCAGTTGATCTTAGGGACTAGGTGACTAGCACCCCTTAGGACTTACTCTCCCAAACCAGAAAGGCCACAGGTACAAACTTTCAAACTAAATGATTATATATATATATATATATATATATATATATATTGCATCTCAATCACTTGGTTCTAAATCATAGTGCTTCCCACATGTTTTCGTTTCCATCCATCATTCTGACATTTAGGCTTTTTGAGCATTATATTCTATATAAGTCTAGATTTCATAACATTGAGCATTCAACATAATTTCATCCATGTTTTGCTTACCTATCGATTTATTTCAGAAGTGAAAGTTGAAACAAATATAGCTCAGATAATACAAAAATACTTGTAAAATCACTCTTGACACACATTTTATTCATTGAATGAAAATTAAAAAAAATTCATATCATTGAATTAAATTTGTTAGGATTCAAACATTCAAAGCAATAGAAATAAAACATAATGCAATGTTACCTTTCACCACTTGTTAATTGAAATAGAAAGATATGACAGTTAAGGATATCACCTGAGAAGTATGAGTTCTAAACTGATTTGTTTAGAAGTCTTAGTCTCTGAAGTACGGGTCCTGAGCTGAATTGTTCAAAAGCCATAGTCATTTAAGTACGGGTTTTGAACTGATATGTTCAAAAACATAAAACGTTGAAGCACGGGTTTGGAACTTTATCTTGAAACAATCAGATCAAAATTTGAGACAATACTCCTTCTCAAATCAAGATAATCCTGCAAAATCAAGAGATTTTGGTAATCATCTACGATGATTCCTCATTAGATATCAAAAATACAAATTCTGAGTAGTAGAGTCAGAATTTTGATTAGAAGAGTCAAAATTCTAAATATCAGAGTCAGAATTCTGAATAGTTGAGTCAGAATTCTGAGTAGTAGAGTCAGAACTTCTGAGTAACAGAGTCAGAATTCTGATAAAACTATCCAGAGAAAATACCTTAGAAAAATGTTTGGATTTTTTGATTTTTGAACATTCTGAACTTCAAATCACCATAATCTGCTCAAAAATCAGAATTTTAAACCAAAATTTGCAGGGTTGCTCATAATGTGATTCTGAACACTTTCTCTGGAAATGTTTTCTACCAAAAACACCCACAACTATGAGTTCGATAACCCCATAGTAAACAGAACTTTTTCGTAAAAAGAATTCTTCAAAATCAACAAATTGATCTGTATGAATCAGAAATCCATAATCACATTCAGGCCGAGTTTTGGACTGAATTATCCAAAAGTCAATATTCTCAATTAAGCATGAGTCCTAAACTGATGTGTTTAGAAGTCATTTTTCAATGAAGAATGAGTTCTGTACTGATGTGTACAAAAGTCATTATTCTTAAGATTACACTCAGCACAAGTTTATTTTTGCAAGAACTGCACATCTTCTGTTTTTGTCAATTAAGCATAACATCTGTTTTCAGTCATGTGTCAGTATGGATCATTCATTCAGCTCAACACATGAATAACCTGCAAAACAGATTAAGTTGACTTTGGTACCCATATGAACTTGGGTCCAGGTCTGTTAGGTGCAGTAGCATATGCAGACACTCTGTAAGAACCAAACCAGTGCTGAATAAAATTATTGTTCACAAAATCATCAGTTCCACAATATGAACAACAAAGTTTCTTTTGTGCTAACCTGACTTGCTGATTTACAGAATAAATCACATTAGGTTTTACAAAAGATTTGCCTTGAAATGTATTGTTCTTCTTGACATTTGAATTAGGAACTTTTGATTTTGGCACTTCTTTCTTGGAAGTTGTTCCTTTAACTCTCCATTCCATCTTAATTCTTTTAAAAAAATGATTATCAGATTTATCAATAAGAGGATCATAAAACAGATTAGAAGAATGAATATGATCTTTTGAACTATGATTTGATTTGTCAACTACTTTTGAATTTCTAAAAACTTTTAGAGGAACATTTTTAAATTCTTTAAACTTTTCTTCCAAAACAATGTTCTTTTTAACATACAAATCAAACTTTGACTTCAAATCAGATTTGTACTTCCTATCTATCATGATTTCAGTTGATAAATCAGATAATTTCTTAATAAGCTTCCTTATTTCAAAATTAAAAACCTTCTTTTCCCTCTCAAACTCATCTTTTAAGCATTTTTCTTTAAAACCATCTACCTTCTTCTTTTCAATCTCTTTCCTCCCATCTTCTAACTCTTTCTCCAACTCATTTATTTTCACAGAAAACTCATTTAACATTCCTATTTTCTTTTTCTCAAAACCATTCTTTTCTTTTTGGAAAACATTTTTCTTGCATTCAAACTCTTTTATTTCTTTTGCAAGAATTTTCTCCAAATCAGAAATTTTCAGAGAGAATTCAACAGACTTTGTTTCAAAACCTTTCCTCTCAGTTTGAAAGTCTCTTCTCTCTTTCTCAAATTTCTCTCTTTCAAGTATAAGAACTTGTTCAAACTCAGATATCTATTTCAAGAGTTGACAATTTTTCATTTCACATGATTTGATTCTATTTTCAGAATCTGTCAACATCTTTCTTTCAAAATTGATTTTCTCTTTCAAATCAACATTCTCTTTTTCTAACAACTTTGTGTTCTCTCGAACCTTTTCAAAATCCTTTAGAAGATCAGATTTATCTTTTTGCAAATTTACAACAACTTTTGCACTTTCATCAAATTTGGCTTCAAGATTTCCAATCTTGCTTTCAAAATGAACAATCTCAGGCATATACAAAATAGTCGTTTCTCTTCTTGAATAAGACTCATTTCCATTTTTATCATAAGTAGGCATGATGAAATGAAAAATTCAGATATCAACTATGAATTATGATAAAAAAATGAAGATCGACACAGATCTAGAACATGCAAGAATAGATCAAATCTGTCACAGGCATTTCATCAAATAGTTAGAGTACATGAATTGATAAAATCTTCTTTTCACCATTCATCAGAGAAATTACAAAGAATCTTCAAGAATGAATGAATTAATCAAGAATTAAATCACCCAATTGAAAAAGATCTTGAAAACTTGAAAACCTTGAAAATTAGTGAAATGCGATCTTTTCAACAATAAAACCCAATAATCTCGATCAAATTGAATTTGAAATCAACATGCAGCGGAAAGAATTACTTTGATCAAGAAACCAATCAAGAAATTCGAAAACATACTTGTGATCTCTGTCTAATTTCGATAATTAATCAGCAGATCAGAATGTTCTTGATTCTGTCGAGTTCTTGGAATAACTAGGGTTTTTGTTGTTTAGCTCTGATACCAATTGTAGGTTCCATAATCATCACTGATAATCAAGATTCAATATAGAATGAACATTCAAGATCGTATTCACAGCAACTGGTCATATGATTTATTAACAATCTGTGAATTACAAGATATTACAATGAATTTCTCTCTCAATAGATCTCACAAAGCTATGCGTGAAGAGTTATTCGAAAGATTAGTTAGCTAACTGTTGCTAACTCCTATATATATTGTAAAGAAAAGCTAAAGCTACAGTACATATGAGAAACAGACTAATAGAACAATTACACGTGTCCTAATTAGTAACTGAATATAACAGAATATCCAAGTCATAAGTTCTGAACATACTTCTGAATAGGCGCTTCTAAACATTTGTCTTCATAGTCAGAAGTTCTGAGTCTCCTACTCAGAACTCTGAACCTTCTATTCAGAATCCAACACTTCGAATCTTTTCGAGACTTCTCACACAGAATTTCAGAGTCTCCTACTCAGAACTTCTGAGTCTTCTGACCAAATCCCAACACTTGTGTTTTTGACAAAACTCTAGATCTAACACATACCATCGATGCCTAATTGTGCCTCAATATGGAAAACTAGCGTCCCATCATTGGCATAATACTCAAATCAACATATTAGCACATAGGTCTTACACTTTACCATCGATGCCTATTCTGTGCTATAATGGGAGAAACTAGCGTCTCACCATTGAACGTAAAACTCAAGTGCCTATGGATACATAGCAAAATAAGGTTTGTGAGTTTCAGATTAGTGCATAAAAATGAAATCAATAGAATAAAGATCAAGTTAGTATGATTTCAACTGGTCATCCATATATTGCATTAAGCTTCAGAGAGTTTACAATAAGAATGATAAATCTGGCTTAGACGATTAAGTGATTAACCTATTTTGTAAGGCTAATAACACTATATATACCTAGGGCCTAAACACTTCTGGCCCATGGCCCAATACAACAAATAAGCCCAAAATAACAACATTTACAAAATAAACCCTTTAACTTCTATTCAACAAGATTTATCCCTAACAATCTCCCCCTTTGAATTGAAGTTCAAGTTCTTGCCAGTTTGGAACATATCTCTTCCGGAGTGCGAAGTGAATCTCGAAGCTTCGAATGGCTTTGCGGTATTCGATGCGGTCTTCAACAATTTCCAAGGCTTCTCGGGTGTTTGATTCATTTTGGTTGGCTGTAAAAACTTTTCGAAGATCTTTTTCCTTGGTTATGATATCTCTGAGTGCGTCTCTGACCTTTAGCAACGGACCATCACAGAATCTGTCGACTTGGCTGAATCGGAGAAACTTCTTTTCCTTTTGCTCGTTGAGATACACTATTCCAAATTATGGTTCAATAAGCAGTGAATGTTCGGGGTACATCTTCAACTCGGGTGCATTCTGATTCGGTTTCAACAGTTTTATCTTCTTTGTGCGGTGCTCGACTCCCATCTGAAAATCTGTAATGTATGATATCATGACTTTGTGGAGCAGGAATCGTCTTATTACCTCGAGCGCTTTGGTGACATGAATCGGTTGGATAGTTCGGGTTCGAAGGTCTTTCAGAAGAGAGTGGAAGTCATTCAGTCTGAGGTTCTTAAAGTCTGCTTCGGAGAATCTCCATTCATTTCCATCTTCGCATCGGACGGTGAATACTGGAAACATAACTCTAAGAATTCGGCTGGTTTGAATGTTAAGCACTTCGGTGATCTTGTGTTTTGTTCGGACTTGGCTGACTGGTAGACTCCTCTTCATTACCTTTATGTATTGACTCTAGTAGTCTTTGTCGAACTTTGATATCCCCAGGCAGAAAGTTGGCTCGATCGGGCGTAACCTGTGAACGAATAACCTCTTCAGGGAGTCCTCAAGGTAAGGAATGAGGATAATAATATTCTCCCATCTGATAGGTTGCTGTTGTGGTAGAGGTTGATCAGAAGCTTGTTGATGTTGAGAAGATGTTGGATGTAACGATGTAGAAGTCTCGGGAATCTGTGAAGTGTAGATCGGGGTACTTTGAAGGTTTTGCAGCAGGAACTGGTCGTAGTCGATTTCATCATCATCATCGGTGGGAAAGATAAGATTAACCTCGAAGTTTATTGCACTGGCGGCTTTTTGATACCATGCATCTTCGGTTTCCGGGTCGATCTCTATATCTGGATCTATCATGTCAAGTGCATCCCTTTCCGGTGCAGAATGTATGATCAGTGCCTGTGAATATCCCTCGGGCTTTTCAACCGTTGGGTCTTCGTCATCTGAGATTTCCATGTCTATAACCATCTCAGCTAAGCTCAACTGGGCTTCTGGTTGTTCTTCGGTTTCGGTTTGTGCCACAGTTGATGGTTCCGGTTGAACCGTTGTTGTAGTTTCGGTGAGGATTGGATCGGACTCAGATAATCTGTGTCTCTTATTCTCCCCATCATGATGATCAGGATCATCCTGGTCATCGTGGTGTCTCTTGAGTCTGCCAGCTTGACTCTTGCAAGTGTCTTCAAGTGAGGTGACTCTTTCGGACAGAATAGTAATTGCTTTCTGAACGTCCTTGAGAGTCGCGTCAAGCTGGTCCAATCGATCGGTTACTGATGACGACGGAGCAGACATTTGTGAACGTAGAACCGATATCAAGTCTGCTTCAGTGGAGGCGTCGGTATCAGCATGCTGCAGCAGTTGGGCAAGAAGCATAGTGTTGAGAGTATCCACCGAGTAAGATGGCTGTACGGGAGCCGGTGGAGGTGTTGGTGCGGATTGGGTTTCGACTAACTTCTCCTTTCCTTTGATCAAGCTCTTTACTTTGTCGAGCTCTGTGGAGAACTACTTTTCTAGTGCCTCACGGACAGCCTTTAGGGCGCTGTCCAGATACTCCCTTGACAGAATGTCGGGTAAATTAACTCCGGGATCACTTAGATTGCCCGTTGAGGTAGCTACCGTAGAGGTAGTACCACCTACGTTCACGGATGGCAACTAGGTGGCCGTTATAGGATTTCCTTCTGATCCTCGTATTCTGCTCAAATGCAGAGATACTACGGAAGTTCCAATCGGGTCACTAAGAACACCGATGGTTGCAGTCTCGTCCTGTGTCCTAGCCAAAGAACGTATAATATCAAGTGGCTCTAGACTCGAAAGTGCACTGAATGAAGTCGAGAATGGGGGAGGCTATTCTCTTGTTTCAATACCTAGACTCTCCGAGGGAGAGACTGGTAGATTATGTGCTAAATCCCCGTGTGAAAGTGAAACACCCATCTGTTGAGAGATGGGTGAGTGGCTACGGAGGGTGTGCGATTGCGCCGCTAGGTCCACGACGGCTTCTTCAATACCTCGTCCCAATGGATGAGACAAAATAGCAGATGTGGCTACCTGGGTGACACTGGTTTGGATTCGCTCACGAGCCACTCTAGATCTTATGCTCGATCTCTCATGGTTATTTTTCGATCTCAATTCTCTCCGGTTCGCTTGATCTAACTCTTCAACTATTTCTCCCTCCTCTCTCCTTATGTCTCCCGAAATAGGCTGGGATGTAAGGATGTTGGAGGGTGTGGGTGAGTCGGATGGAGATCCCTCGATCATAGGTGGTCAACATCCGATACGGGGTGGAATCAGCCATAGGTGGTAAGCGCGTGTCTGAGTCGGACAGCATCGGTCTGGGTGAACGGTGAGATCGGTTCGGTTGTATCTGTTCCAGGGTCACGATCGAGGATTGGTGTGGCAGATACTACTGGGACCTCGTGTAGGGATGTCTACGGTCCTGCTTCAGTAGTGGTACGGGTGGTGTGTATGCGGGGTTGTTGGCTGGTTCCAGGTCGGCTAGAATGGCTTGTACTGGCATGCGTATCCAATACACCTCCCACGCATGTTCCCCTCCCATGATGTACTCACAACACACCCCGTCCGGGAGCCCCAGCTACCCAGTGTCTACCTCCACGAGTCCTTGGACCCTCACGCCGCTCAGGTCTAACTCCCTGGGGAGGTCCCTCCGACTCTGGCTGGACCACAGGAGCACCTAACGCTCGTCTATAGTCTATCACACTTGGTGCATTGGGGTCCACATGTGCCATAGGGCTTCGGGTAAAGGCATTGGTTGGGCGTTGGACGGGTTGCGAATCACAAGATAGTGTAAATTGAAAGGAGGACATACCGTGTGGTTTATGCGTCGTGGTATGTTAGGATTCGCGTCCATATGCTGACGGACGGCCAGCGAGAGAAAACGTGGGTATGGTAGGAACTTCTTCTCTTTCGTTCCACCGATCTGCCTAATGGCTTGAACTGATTCACGCCAGCTGATCAGCACGTAGTTTATGTGGCGGTTGTAGCAGATGGCATGGAATAGACGTAGAAAATCGCATGTGCACTGGTCTATTCCCTTCCATCTGGATGAAAGTCACGTGTTCAGAATCGTGAACAGTATGTACCAGATGGGCGCCAAGTATTTCCGAGTGAAGGCAGAAGGACGGTTGAGCGAGTGGTTGTAGCCGAGAGCATGGATGTCGGTGCATAAGGTGTCGTCGTTGACCGCGGGGTCATATGCAGCATGGTCGCCAGCTGTGGCCTCAGGTAGTGACAGTAGTCGGGTGTTGATCGATCATTGCAGTGATAGTCTGAGAATTAAGCGCCGTCACCACTTGAGCGGTTCGCCAGACTTGGTATACGTAGAGGACCGGGACGTCGGTGGTGGCAGTGAGCTCCTGTCGAAGTGGGTGGCCGAGAAGTATGTCCACGCCCACATGATGTTGTGGTCGGAACTCTGCAGCGTCGAGATGATGGTTGTTTGCCACGATTTCAATGCCATGGTCTGCTGGCACCAAGACATTGTCTGCTTCCTCGTCGATGAATTCCTCTTAAGGAGGAATATTCTCTTGTGGAGGTTGTCGTTGATCCGCCATTAGTACTTGAAAGACACAATGTTAGAGTCTTGGCGGGATCAAACTACAGTCGATGCGTACCTTTGTGAAAAATTCGGCTCAATCTGGAACAGATTGAGGACAGGTAGGGCAACAGGTACTGAACTTGCCAAGGTGTGGAAAGTGTCTGAGAGAATGAAGTTTCCGGACAACAAGGTATCCGGATAAGCGATGGGTTACCGAACAAAAGGGTTTATCCGGACAAATAAGGTTTTCCGGACAACTATGGAGTTACCGGACAAGCAAGACATCCCGGATGTTAATTGTGACCGGACAACCATGAAGTACTCGGACAGTTGAACTTACCAGAAACCCTGAAGTTTCCGGACAACTTTGGTGATCGGGTGACATGTTGTCCGAGTTAGGTGTCTTTCCGGGTAAAATATCTAAATTATGAATGTTCCCGGATAAGACAAGAATGTGTCCGTATAGTTTGAAAACTATCCGGACGACATCCGGGAAACTTAAATATGCCAATAGAACAAATCAGACATATATCCAATCATCCTATATGCGACTAATCTAGATTATAAGCACACAAAACGACTTAAATAGATCTAAAACAAAGTAAAATGGACCGAATGTGGATCGACGCGAAAACGGGGTTCGGAAACCCTTAATCGACTTGACATATGGTCGATTTGTGCATATCAGTGTGCAAGTGAGACATAATCGAGATCGAAACCTGTATAAGAAATGTACCTAAGAAGTTGAGTTCGAAATCGATGAAAGTGAGCAAGAACCGAGGGTTTCCGAATTAGAGAGAAAACAAGAGGGTGTAGGTGAGGGTTTGGTATCCGGTAAAAATGAGGGAATGAGATCCGGATTTCTTATATAGGGGAAGACTTTCTGGGTGGGTCATTCGGAAACTTATCCGGTCCGGATAGGTGTCCGGTCAGGAAACCCATCCGGATACCAGCTCCGGATAGTTTGGATTTTTGACAAAAAATTCCCCTGTGCTTTTCAAGACTTATTTGTTTTAAAACAAACTCATTTTCCTGCTCTCCCTCGAACGAAGAATACGGAAAAACTTTTGCTCCCCCTCGGATCGTGAGTGATTTTAAGAAACGACCACACATAAAAAAAACTTTTGACTCTTTAAAGAAAACAGTGTGTCGCTCCCCCTCAACTGATGAACAAGTGGAAAATTTCTCCCCCTCGGATTGTGCAAGTGGTGTAATATGAAGAATACTTGTGAGTTGCCACACACAAAAAACTTTTAGAAGATGAAAAATCTTGTATGACACTCCCCCTCAAAGATAGAACATACTTACCTGATGCTCTTATGTGCACCCCCTGAACACATGAACAATTATGGTGAAAGCACAGATATATCCAAGAATAAAGCAGACGACAGTAAATGAACATAAAAAGAAACACACGCTAAACGAAAGCAAACAAACGAAATCTACCTAATTAATACAGAGATTTAAACAAGAACATGTGTACGATACAATTAGAATACAGATGCGAGAAAGTGTGTACTCAATCATCTGGAGTGTAGACAACAGATAATGAATAGACAGGTTCTCGTAGGTGTATGGAACTTGTATCAGATGCACGATCTGATCCAATCTTCAGATTGAGCATACCTAACCTGGACACAAGATAATTAAAGCATTTTTTTGTCCAGGGGTTTTGTAAACAGGTCTGCTAACTGATGTTCAGTATTAACAAAGTAGAGTTCGACTGTACCTCGTTCGACGTGATCCTTGATAAAGTGGTACCGAACGTCTATGTGCTTCGTCTTTGTGTGCTAGACCGGGTTGCTTGAGATGGCAATGGCGCTCTTCGAGTCGCAGTAGATGGGCACTTTGGAGTATGTGAAACCGTAGTCTTTGAGTTGTGTGCGCGTCCAGATGAATTTCGAACAGCAGCTCGCGGTGGCGACATATTCCTCCTCAGCAGTTGATATGGAGACGCACTGCTGCTTCTTGGATGCTCAACTCACCAAACTGTCGCCCAAGAACTGTACATGTCCCGATGTGCTCTTCAGATCCATCATGCTGCCCGTGTGATCGGCGTCCGAATACGCTGAGAGTTCAAAACCTGTCTCTTTCGGGAACCACAAGCCAAGCTCAGCAGTACCTCTCAAATAACGAAAGATTCGTTTAACATCAATTAAATGAGACTCTTTGGGTTTTGATTGAAAACGGGCGCAAAGAAAGGTCGAAAACATAATGTCCGGTCTACTTGCCATTAAGTACATTAAAGAACCAATCATTCCCCGGTACGTTTTGGTGTCCACATCCTTTCCGTTAGGATTGGCGTGTAACTTTGTACCGGGTGCCATGGGAGTTTTCATTGGTGAGGATTGTTCGATCTGGAATTTCCGATGAATGTCCCGGATGTACTTAGCCTGATTTATGAATATCCCGGTCGATAGTTGTTTAACTTGAAGACCGAGGAAAAAATTCATCTCACACAACATACTCATTTGAAAATATTGTCCCATTAGTTTGGCAAAGTTCTTACAGTACTGTGGGTTAGTGGAACTGAAAATTATGTCGTCAACATACACTTGAACTAAAACAATGTGACCATCTTCATTTTTAATAAACAGGGTTGTATCGATTTTACCTTTTGAAAATCCTGATTTTATTAAAAACATAGACAAAGCGCCATATCAGGCCGGTGGAGCTTGCTTCAAACCGTATAAAGCCTTGTCTAGGATGTAGACATGATTAGGCTTCTTGTCGTCCACGAACCCGTCCGGTTGCGATACGTACACCTCTTTCTTGATCTCGCCGTTGAGAAATGCGGTATTCACATCCATTTGGAAGACCGTGAAGTTCTTGTGTGCGGCGTATGCAAGGAACATATGTATGACTTCGATTCTAGCAATCGGAGTGTATGTCTCGTCGTAGTCAATCCTCTCTTGTTGGCGGTATCCCTTGTCCATGAGACGCGCCTTGTTCCGAACAACGATGCCATCCTCGTCTTTCTTTTTCTTGAAGATCCACTTCGTGCCGATGACCGTCTTGTGAGATGGACGTGGGACAAGACGCCATACTTTGAGAGCCTCAAATTGATTGAGTTCCTCTTGCATGGCCATGACCCAGTCCGGATCTTCTAGTGCTTCGGAGACGGTTGTTGGCTCGATCTTGCTGAGAAATCCGGAGAATAGGCAGAAGTTGGCCGATGCGCCTCACGTTCCAACCGGAGTAGAAGGATCGCCGATTATCTGGTGTATGGGATGAGCCTTGGTCCATTTGGTGGTGTGTGGAAGCAGCAGTTGAGTAGAGTGAGAGGTGTCCGGATCCACATACCCACCGGTTGGAAGGTCTTGAACAACTTCCAGTGTTGCTGGTCGGTTTCTTGGAGGAGACTTGGCGGGATTCGTCGAAGATTGAGCAACTTCTGGTTCCGGGGAATTCAGAGGTTGGTCGTTGAGTATAGTCGAAGACGAATCTTCAGGAGTGATCTCCGGGTTTTATACAGGTTCCTCCAGGGGATTAGACGTTTCTTTCGATGATGTGTCCGTTAAGGTCTTAGGGGATTCCAGAGTGATTGTTGGAGTGCTCGTCGAAGGCGGCAGACCAAAAAGTTTCGCCGAGTCCTCGAGTTGAGCAGCTTCAACTCTGGGTTGCACAATTACCTTAGGGTTATGTAAGTTAAAGAATTCATCATAGAAATGTTGAAATAGTAAATCTAAATCAGAAAGATGAGCATCTGACGTAGATGCATGATTTGGATTTACTGTGGTTTGTGTAGATCCCGAACATCAAAGTTCGGAAGCTAACACGCCAGTTAAACTGGGTTCTGAACTGAGTCAGAAGCCAATTCTGCGGCTTCGTCAAATGTCACGTTTACGCTTTCGATAACGGATTTTGTCCGTTTGTTGTAAACGCGATAAGCCTTAGCCTGCATGGAGTATCCTATGAAGACTCCTTCGTCTGCCTTCGGACTGAATTTCCCGAGATCATCCTTGTCGTTTAAGACGTAGCAAGTGCATCTGAACGCATGGAAGTACTTGATGTTCGGGATGCGGTTGTTGATAATCTCGTACGACATTTTGTTGAACCGCTTGTTGATGATGGAGTGGTTTTGCGTGTAGCAGGCAGTTTCAACCGCTTCAGCCGAGAGAAATAATGGCAGCTTTGACTGTGACAGCATGGTGCAAGCGGCTTCGATAAGGGTACGGTTGCGTCTTTCCACCACTCCGTTTTTCTGAGGAGTGCACGCAACAGAAAACGTTTGCGAGATACTGACGGATGTCAGGTATTCGTTCACCGTTTGGTTCTTAAACTCCGTCCCATTGTCGGTCCTGATAGTCTGAACTTGCTGTCGAAGGTTCAGTTGAATGGTCTTCAGATGGTTGATTATCAGATCCGGGGTTTCGTCCTTTGAGCGCAGGATTGGCCGATGCTGAACAGATTGCGTCCCAATCCCATGGCGTATGATACCTTATTTATCGTGATCTTGTCTTGGACAATGTCGCCGTAGCCCAGTATCGGCGCCTTGTCATCATTTCCAAATCTCACGTCTCCGCAGTATTTCTCGGTGTAGTTCATAAGCAGCTCCCTCCTTCCGGTCGTGTGCTTGGAGCATCCTGACTAAGTACCACACATGGCCGTCCTGCAAAAACATGATTAACGTATTTTAGGTACCCATTTGAAAATGGGTCCTGGAGGGTTAGGTTTAACATCTGGCTGAGGAACCTGTTTTGAAGCAGGTTTCCTCTTGGGTGTAGGTTTAACCTTCGATTGGGGAACCCGTTTTGAAATGGGTTTCCTTTCGTGTTTAGGTTTAACCTCTGATTGGGGAACCCGTTTTGAAATGGGCTTATTTTTGTTTTTACGGGATTTGCGATTAGGTTTAGAATGATAAACATGATAAGAGCCAAACCAATCAGTTGTGTTTCTAATATCGTCAAAGTCATTCAATCCACAATTAGAACAACATAAACAATCATGGGATAATTGAATCAAATGCTGAAGTGAATAAAGTTTAATCGGAAAATTAACCCTTTGTTCAACAAAATCATTCTTGTGATTCAAAGCACAACCATTAATGTTCATCCTAGGATAAAAAACAGTATTAAATGGCTTCGATGCCGACTTGTTCTCGATAGATTCCTTGGCTACCCACTTTTGTTTGTCTTGTTTAGTCCGACCATTTTTATCTGAAACATCATTAACGGCATGGTCAGGAATTTTATCAGTTGATCGACCGGTCTTTTGCCGTGGCTGTGACGAAAGTCATTTTTAGAAACTTTGTTCACAACCGGGGTCTTTGGTTTTGAAGAACATTCGCCTTTTTGAAAATTGACCGGGCGATTGACCGCTTTTGAAAGAAAGTCGGTGTGACTCGGAAGAGGTTTGTCGAATGGAAACGATTCAAACTCTTCATCTGAACTACCCTCAGAATTCATGAATTTAGAAAAATCAACATCAGGAATTGATGGACTATGATTGGTCGAGGGAGGTGAGGAACACTTTGTGTCTGTGTTTTTAGGAGAATCTGGTGCGGAAGCTAAGAAAAAGTCAGTGTTTAGATTCTTTATAACACTCATCTTGAGACTCTTTACCGTTTCGTGAAAATGTTCTTCCAGTGAAATCTTTACACGAAGATGTATCAGACGAGTCCGAAGAAGGTTCGGGTGAAATCATCTTTTCGTTTTGGAGTAAGTCAATTTTCTCTTGAAGTTGACCATTTCTCACGTGCTCCTTCATCGCTTCTGTTGCCAAAGCAGACAGTTTTGATGTGAGCCGATTGATTTCGTCCCGAAGGATTTTCTTCCCTTCATCCGACACAGATTCGGTTTTCACGGATTTGAGATTCTCAGGTTCTGTTATAAGCGCTTGCTTTTCCTTTTGAAAACTGGTTCTTTCCTTCTCGAGTATCTCCTCTAATTCGACTATTTTTTCCTTCCAAAACGAGAGGAGGGACATAGAGTTTAAACTCGTCCGTCTCAGTTTTGGTTTTAGGTGCTTGGGCCTCATCCTTTTTGGAGGAATCCTTGGGCGTCGCAGCCTTATAGCCATCAAAGTAGTCATTCGAGAGGTATTTCTTCGGGTTTTTCTTGTACGAGTAGTTCATAGGCTCATACACAACAGGTAGTTGCATTTTCGTCGTGTGTGCGCGCTTGTATTCCTCAGTTTCCTCTTCTTTCTCCTTTTCAAGAGGACCAATCCATTTGATTTTATATTCAGGATACTTTTTGTCCAGACCGAGAAAACCAAGTGATAAATAGTCGGTCTTTTGGTCAAGATCTTTTTCAAGTATTGTGGGTTATCTTATCCGATTCCGCATTCCTTGTTAAAGTATGTGAATTCCTTGGGTTTGTTCATGTGAATGGTCTGATCAGTTTGACCTATTTTGTGGAGTTTGGTTACAAGATCAGTTATTTTAGAAACCATTTCTTTGTGCTGAAGTTCAAGAGAGGAGCATTGATAAATAATCTCTGCTTTCTCATTCTCACACTGATCAAGCTTTAAGGTCAGTTCAAATATCTTGGCCCTTAAGTCCTTAGGTGCTATTGAAAGATTTGTACATTTTTCTTTTAGATTAGCATTTTCGGACTTGTATTTTTCAGTTATTCGCTTTTGAACATCTAGCTTTTCAGTTAACGAGTTAATTTGAATCAATTGTTCATTAATGGTGGCCTTGTAAGAATCTATTTGTTCAACAAGTGGTTGCATTCGTTCGATTAAGCTTTGATGAATAGGTTCACATACCCGACATAGTTTCGCCTTTTTTTCTGGAGGAGAATGGTAGCCCATGAAAGCATCAACATCTTCACATCTCATGCATCCACCTTTCTTATACACACCACATTGCTCCAATTTTTCAACCTTTTACCAATGTGGGACAACTCCAAATCAACCACAATTCACCATTGGAGAATACTCAATTCTCATGGTGTCACCTCAATACCCCAAGGTTTTTTTTATAGATATAAAGATTATTTTATTTGTTATTTTTATAAGAGGGTCATCTAAAATAGACAACCCTATAAGTCAAACTCATGAATTGACACAAATGCATCTCATGCATCTACCTTTCTTATACACACCACATTGCTCCAACTTTTCAACCTTTTACCAATGTGGGACAACTCCAAATCACCATTAGAGAATACTCAATTCTCATGATGCCACCTCAATACCCCCAAGGTTTTTTATTTTATTGATATAAAGGTATAAAGGTATATATATATATATATATCGATATAGATTTTAAAAGTTTTGAGTTGGCCAAAATGAGCCAACCTAATACTATGGAGGGTTAGCCAAAATGAGCCAACAACTTGAGTTTAGAGGATCGGCCAAAATGATCCAACCCCGTGACTTGGCACAAAGGCATCTCAACCTTCATGTATATATCCATAATTCATTGTCAAGTTTATGTATCTCCTCATCAGTGTGGGAAAACCAAAATGCACCAAATTTCAAGATTTGATGAATACTCAAATGTCATTGTGCCACCTCATTCTTGGTGGTTTCTCCTTTAATATATATATTGATGATATTGATTAATATTGATGATTGATTGATTGGTATTGATATATATATATAAGGGGTGGTGAAAAGCAACCAACCCAAACTTGAGATAGTTAGCCAAAATTAGCCAACCACATAAGTTCATATAGAGGGTCAACTAAAATAAGCTAACTCATGAGTTTTCACAAACACTTTCTCTCCTCCTAATAAATACCTACATCATTCTTTCATTTTATCATCTCCTCACCAATGTGGGATAACCAAAATGCACCAAATCATCATTCTTTCATTCTATCATCTACTCACCAATGTGGGATAACAAAAATGCACCAAATTTCAAGATTTGATGAATACTCAAATGTCATTGTGCCACCTCATTCTTGGTGGTTTTTGTTTTACCTTTCCTATACACACTATATTGCTCCAACTTTTCAACTTTTTACCAATGTGGGACAACTCCAAATCAACCACAATTCACCATTGGAGAATACTCAATTCTCATGGTGCCACCTCAATACCCCAAGGTTTTTTCTTTTATAGATATAAAGATTGATATATACATATATATATATATATATATATATATATATATATATTTATTGATTGTTTGATTGATATTGATATATATATATATATATATATATACATATATATATATAGAGGAAGGTTCAAACGAGGAGCGCATCAAAACGTGAGAACGTGAGGAGCAATTGACAGTTATGAATCACATGTGATTGGCAGTTGTGGATCATATGTGATTCACAACTGATCTGGAGGAGCAATTGACAGTTATGAATCACATTTGATTTACAACTAAAATCATTAATGATCTGCGACTTGCACGCCTCGCGAACCACCTCGCGCCACTTTTGCGCGAATTTTCGAGTTAATCCGATTTTTTAGGGTTGTAAATCATATGTGATCAGAAGCATGGGAGTGCTCCTCACATTCTCTTAAATTGATGCGCTCCTCGTTTGAACCCGCCTCTATATATATATATATATATATATATATATATATATATATATATATATATATATATATATAAATAAAAGGGATGGTGAAAAGCAATCAACCCAAACTTGAGATGGTTAGCCAAAATTAGCCAACCATATGAGTTTTCACAAAGATTTTCTCTCCTAATAAATACTCACATCATTCTTTCATTCTATCATCTCCTCACCAATGTGGGATAACCAAAATGCACCAAATTTCAAGATTTGATGAATACTCAAATGTCATTGTGCCACCTCATTCTTGGTGGTTTTTGTTTTACCTTTCTTATACACACTACATTGCTCCAACTTTTCAACCTTTTACCAATGTGGGACAACTCTAAATCAACCACAATTCACCATTGGAGAATACTCATTTCTCATGGTGCCACCTCAATACCCCAAGGTTTTTTCTTTTATAGATATAAAGGTATTGATTGATTGATTGATTGATATTGATATATATATATATATATAAGGGATGGTGAAAACCAACCAATCCAAACTTGAGATGGTTAGCCAAAATTAGCCAACCACATGAGTTCATATAGAGGGTCAACTAAAATAAGCTAACCCATGAGTTTTCACAAAGACTTTCTCTCCTCCTAATAAATACCCACATCATTCTTTCATTCTATCATCTCCTCACCATTGTGGGATAACTAAAAGGCACCAAATTTCAAGATTTGATGAATACTCAAATGTCATTGTGCCACCTCATTCTTATAAGATAACTTTTTAAGGCAAATTATTTTATTTGTTTTTTTTTAAAGAGGGTCATCTAAAATAGACAACCATAAGTCAAAACTCATGAATTGACACAAATGCATCTCATGCATCCACCTTTCTTATACACACCACATTGCTCCAATTTTTCAACCTTTTACCAATGTGGGACAACTCCAAATCAACCACAATTCACCATTGGAGAATACTCAATTCTCATGGTGTCACCTCAATACCCCAAGGTTTTTTTTATAGATATAAAGATTATTTTATTTGTTATTTTTATAAGAGGGTCATCTAAAATAGACAACCCTATAAGTCAAACTCATGAATTGACACAAATGCATCTCATGCATTTACCTTTCTTATACACACCCCATTGCTCCAACTTTTCAACCTTTTACCAATGTGGGACAACTCGAAATCACCATTAGAGAATACTCAATTCTCATGGTGCCACCTCAATACCCCCAAGGTTTTTTTTATTGATATAAAGGTATAAAGGTATATATATATATATATCGATATAGATTTTAAAAGTTTTGAGTTGGCCAAAATGAGCCAACCTAATACTATAGAGGGTTAGCCAAAATGAGCCAACAAATTGAGTTTAGAGGATCGGCCAAAATGATCCAACCCCGTGACTTGGCACAAAGGCATCTCAACCTTCATGTATATGCACCAAATTTCAAGATTTGATGAATACTCAAATGTCATTGTGCCACCTCATTCTTAGTTGTTTCTCCTTTAATATATATATATATTGATGATATTGATTGACATTGATGATTGATTGATTGGTATTGATATATATATATATATATATATATATATATATATATATATATATATATATATATATATATATATATATATATATAGGGAAAGGTTCAATAGAGAAGTGCAAATATTTAGAGAAATAGAGAAGTAAAAAACACAGGACCGTTCATATATAAACAGTCATATATGAACGTTCATAAATGAACGTTCATATAACAGTCATATCTGAACGTTCATATGAACGTTCATATATGACTGTTTATATATGAACGTTCATATATGAACGGTCCCGTGTTTTTTTACTTCTCTATTTCTCTAAATATTTGCACTTCTCTAAATATATATATATATATATATATATATATATATATAAGGGGTGGTGAAAAGCAACCAACCCAAACTTGAGATAGTTAGCCAAAATTAGCCAACCACATAAGTTCATATAGAGGGTCAACTAAAATAAGTTAACTCATGAGTTTTCACAAACACTTTCTCTCCTCCTAATAAATACCCACATCATTCTTTCATTTTATCATCTCCTCACCAATGTGGGATAACCAAATTGCACCAAATCATCATTCTTTCATTCTATCATCTACTCACCAATGTGGGATAACCAAAATGCACCAAATTTCAAGATTTGATGAATACTCAAATGTCATTGTGCCACCTCATTCTTGGTGGTTTTTGTTTTACCTTTCCTATACACACTACATTGCTCCAACTTTTCAACTTTTTACCAATGTGGGACAACTCCAAATCAACCACGATTCACCATTGGAGAATACTCAATTCTCATGGTGCCACCTCAATACCCCAAGGTTTTTTCTTTTATAGATATAAAGATTGACATATACATATATATATATATATATATATTGATTGTTTGATTGATATTGATATATATATATATATATATATATATATATATATATATATATATATATATATATAAATAAAAGGGATGGTGAAAAGCAATCAACCCAAACTTGAGATGGTTAGCCAAAATTAGCCAACCATATGAGTTTTCACAAAGATTTTCTCTCCTAATAAATACTCACATCATTCTTTCATTCTATAATCTCCTCACCAATGTGGGATAACCAAAATGCACCAAATTTCAAGATTTGATGAATACTCAAATGTCATTGTGCCACCTCATTCTTGGTGGTTTTTGTTTTACCTTTCTTATACACACTACATTGCTCCAACTTTTCAACCTTTTACCAATGTGGGACAACTCCAAATCAACCACAATTCACCATTGGAGAATACTCAATTCTCATGGTGCCACCTCAATACCCCAAGGTTTTTTCTTTTATAGATATAAAGATATTGATTGATTGATTGATTGATATTGATATATATAAGGGATGGTGAAAACCAACCAATCCAAACTTGAGATGGTTAGCCAAAATTAGCCAACCACATGAGTTCATATAGAGGGTCAACTTAAATAAGCTAACCCATGAGTTTTCACAAAGACTTTCTCTCCTCCTAATAAATACCCACATCATTCTTTCATTCTATCATCTCCTCACCAATCTGGGATAATTAAAATGCACCAAATTTCAAGATTTGATGAATACTCAAATGTCATTGTGCCACCTCATTCTTATAAGATAACTTTTAAGGCAAATTATTTCATTTGTTTTTTTTTTAAAAGAGGGTCATCTAAAATAGACAACCATAAGTCAAAACTCATGAATTGACACAAATGCATCTCATGCATCCACCTTTCTTATACACACCACATTGCTCCAATTTTTCAACCTTTTACCAATGTGGGACAACTCCAAATCAACCCCAATTCACCATTGGAGAATACTCAATTCTCATGGTGTCACCTCAATACCCCAAGGTTTTTTTATAGATATAAAGATTATTTTATTTGTTATTTTTATAAGAGGGTCATATAAAATAGACAACCCTATAAGTCAAACTCATGAATTGACACAAATGCATCTCATGCATCTACCTTTCTTATACACACCACATTGCTCCAACTTTTCAACCTTTTACCAATGTGGGACAACTCGAAATCACCATTAGAGAATACTCAATTCTCATGGTGCCACCTCAATACCCCCAAGGTTTTTTATTTTATTGATATAAAGGTATAAAGGTATATATATATATATATCGATATAGATTTTAAAAGTTTTGAGTTGGCCAAAATGAGCCAACCTAATACTATAGAGGGTTAGCCAAAACGAGCCAACAACTTGAGTTTAGAGGATCGGCCAAAATGATCCAACCCCGTGACTTGGCACAAAGGCATCTCAACCTTCATGTATATGCACCAAATTTCAAGATTTGATGAATACTCAAATGTCATTGTGCCACCTCATTCTTGGTTGTTTCTCCTTTAATATATATATTGATTGATATTGATTGATATTGATGATTGATTGATTGGTATTGATATATATATATATATATATATATATATATATATATATATATATATATATATATATATATATATAAGGGGTGGTGAAAAGCAACCAACCCAAACTTGAGATAGTTAGCCAAAATTAGCCAACCACATAAGTTCATATAGAGGGTCAACTAAAATAAGCTAAGTTATGAGTTTTCACAAAGACTTTCTCTCCTCCTAATAAATACCCACATCATTCTTTCATTTTATCATCTCCTCACCAATGTGGGATAACCAAAATGCACCAAATCATCATTCTTTCATTCTATCATCTACTCACCAATATGGGATAACCAAAATGCACCAAATTTCAAGATTTGATGAATACTCAAATGTCATTGTGCCACCTCATTCTTTGTGGTTTTTGTTTTACCTTTCCTATACACACTACATTGCTCCAACTTTTCAACCTTTTACCAATGTGGGACAACTCCAAATCAACCACAATTCACCATTGGAGAATACTCAATTCTCATGGTGCCACCTCAATACCCCAAGGTTTTTTCTTTTATAGATATAAAGATTGATATATACATATATATATATATATATATATATATTTATTGATTGTTTGATTGATATTGATATATATATATATATATATATAAATAAAAGGGATGGTGAAAAGCAATCAACCTAAACTTGAGATGGTTAGCCAAAATTAGCCAACCATATGAGTTTTCACAAAGATTTTCTCTCCTAATAAATACTCACATCATTCTTTCATTCAATCATCTCCTCACCAATGTGGGATAACCAAAATGCACCAAATTTCAAGATTTGATGAATACTCAAATGTCATTGTGCCACCTCATTCTTGGTGGTTTTTGTTTTACCTTTCTTATACACACTACATTGCTCCAACTTTTCAACCTTTTACCAATGTGGGACAACTCTAAATCAACCACAATTCACCATTGGAGAATACTCAATTCTCATGGTGCCACCTCAATACCCCAAGGTTTTTTCTTTTATAGATATAAAGATTGATATATATATATATATATATATATATAAGGGATGGTGAAAAGCAACCAACCCAAACTTGAGATGGTTAGCCAAAATTAGCCAACCATATGAGTTTTCGCAAAGATTTTCTCTCCTAATAAATACTCACATCATTCTTTCATTCTATCATCTCCTCACCAATGTGGGATAACCAAAATGCACCAAATTTCAAGATTTGATGAATACTCAAATGTCATTGTGCCACCTCATTCTTGGTGGTTTTTGTTTTACCTTTCTTATACACACTACATTGCTCCAACTTTTCAACCTTTTACCAATGTGGGACAACTCCAAATAAACCACAATTCACCATTGGAGAATACTCAATTCTCATGGTGCCACCTCAATACCCCAAGGTTTTTTCTTTTATAGATATAAAGGTATTGATTGATTGATTGATTGATATTGATATATATATATATAAGGGATGGTGAAAACCAACCAATCCAAACTTGAGATGGTTAGCCAAAATTAGCCAACCACATGAGTTCATATAGAGGGTCAACTAAAATAAGCTAACCCATGAGTTTTCACAAAGACTTTGTCTCCTCCTAATAAATACCCACATCATTCTTTCATTCTATCATCTCCTCACCAATGTGGGATAACTAAAATGCACCAAATTTCCAGATTTGATGAATACTCAAATGTCATTGTGCCACCTCATTCTTATAAGATAACTTTTTAAGGAAATTTATTTTATTTGTTTTTTTTAAAAGAGGGTCATCTAAAATAGACAACCATAAGTCAAAACTCATGAATTGACACAAATGCATCTCATGCATCCACCTTTCTTATACACACCACATTGCTCCAATTTTTCAACCTTTTACCAATGTGGCACAACTCCAAATCAACCACAATTCACCATTGGAGAATACTCAATTCTCATGGTGTCACCTCAATACCCCAAGGTTTTTTTTATAGATATAAAGATTATTTTATTTGTTATTTTTATAAGAGGGTCATCTAAAATAGACAACCCTATAAGTCAAACTCATGAATTGACACAAATGCATCTCATGCATCTACCTTTCTTATACACACCACATTGCTCCAACTTTTCAACCTTTTACCAATGTGGGACAACTCGAAATCACCATTAGAGAATACTCAATTCTCATGGTGCCACCTCAATACCCCCAAGGTTTTTTATTTTATTGATATAAAGGTATAAAGGTATATATATATATATCGATATAGATTTTAAAAGTTTTGAGTTGGCCAAAATGAGCCAACCTAATACTATAGAGGGTTAGCCAAAATGATCCAACAACTTGAGTTTAGAGGATCGGCCAAAATGATCCAACCCCGTGACTTGGCACAAAGGCATCTCAACCTTCATGTATATGCACCAAATTTCAAGATTTGATGAATACTCAAATGTCATTGTGCCACCTCATTCTTGGTTGTTTCTTCTTTAATATATATATTGATGATATTGATTGATATTGATGATTGATTGATTGGTATTGATATATATATATATATATATATATATATATATATATATATATATATATATATATATATATATATAAGGGGTGGTGAAAAGCAACCAACCCAAACTTGAGATAGTTAGCCAAAATTAGCCAACCACATAAGTTCATATAGAGGGTCAACTAAAATAAGCTAACTTATGAGTTTTCACAAAGACTTTCTCTCCTCCTAATAAATACCCACATCATTCTTTCATTTTATCATCTCCTCACCAATGTGGGATAACCAAAATGCACCAAATCATCATTCTTTCATTCTATCATCTACTCACCAATGTGGGATAACCAAAATGCACCAAATTTTAAGATTTGATGAATACTCAAATGTCATTGTGCCACCTCATTCTTTGTGGTTTTTGTTTTACCTTTCCTATACACACTACATTGCTCCAACTTTTCAACCTTTTACCAATGTGGGACAACTCCAAATCAACCACAATTCACCATTGGAGAATACTCAATTCTCATGGTGCCACCTCAATACCCCAAGGTTTTTTCTTTTATAGATATAAAGATTGATATATACATATATATATATATATTTATTGATTGTTTGATTGATATTGATATATATATATATATATATAAATAAATAAAAGGGATGGTGAAAAGCAATCAACCTAAACTTGAGATGGTTAGCCAAAATTAGCCAACCATATGAGTTTTCACAAAGATTTTCTCTCCTAATAAATACTCACATCATTCTTTTATTCTATCATCTCCTCACCAATGTGGGATAACCAAAATGCACCAAATTTAAAGATTTGATGAATACTCAAATGTCATTGTGCCACCTCATTCTTGGTGGTTTTTGTTTTACCTTTCTTATACACACTACATTGCTCCAACTTTTCAACCTTTTACCAATGTGGGACAACTCTAAATCAACCACAATTCACCATTGGAGAATACTCAATCCTCATGGTGCCACCTCAATACCCCAAGGTTTTTTCTTTTATAGATATAAAGATTGATATATATATATATATATATATATATATAAGGGATGGTGAAAAGCAACCAACCCAAACTTGAGATGGTTAGCCAAAATTAGCCAACCATATGAGTTTTCGCAAAGATTTTCTCTCCTAATAAATACTCACATCATTCTTTCATTCTATCATTTCCTCGCCAATGTGGGATAACCAAAATGCACCAAATGTCAAGATTTGATGAATACTCAAATGTCATTGTGCCACCTCATTCTTGGTGGTTTTTGTTTTACCTTTCTTATACACACTACATTGCTCCAACTTTTCAACCTTTTACCAATGTGGGACAACTCCAAATCAACCACAATTCACCATTGGAGAATACTCAATTCTCATGGTGCCACCTCAATACCCCAAGGTTTTTTCTTTTATAGATATATAGGTATTGATTGATTGATTGATTGATATTGATATATATATATATAAGGGATGGTGAAAACCAACCAATCCAAACTTGAGATGGTTAGCCAAAATTAGCCAACCACATGAGTTCATATAGAGGGTCAACTAAAATAAGCTAACCCATGAGTTTTCACAAAGACTTTCTCTCCTCCTAATAAATACCCACATCATTCTTTCATTCTATCATCTCCTCACCAATGTGGGATAACTAAAATGCACCAAATTTCAAGATTTGATGAATACTCAAATGTCATTGTGCCACCTCATTCTTATAAGATAACTTTTTAAGGAAAATTATTTTATTTGTTTTTTTTAAAAGAGGGTCATCTAAAATAGACAACCATAAGTCAAAACTCATGAATTGACACAAATGCATCTCATGCATCCACCTTTCTTATACACACCACATTGCTCCAATTTTTCAACCTTTTACCAATGTGGGACAACTCCAAATCAACCACAATTCACCATTGGAGAATACTCAATTCTCATGGTGTCACCTCAATACCCCAAGGTTTTTTTTATAGATATAAAGATTATTTTATTTGTTATTTTTATAAGAGGGTCATCTAAAATAGACAACCCTATAAGTCAAACTCATGAATTGACACAAATGCATCTCATGCATCTACCTTTCTTATACAAACCACATTGCTCCAACTTTTCAACCTTTTACCAATGTGGGACAACTCGAAATCACCATTAGAGAATACTCAATTCTCATGGTGCCACCTCAATACCCCCAAGGTTTTTTATTTTATTGATATAAAGGTATAAAGGTATATATATATATATATATATATATATATATATATATATCGATATAGATTTTAAAAGTTTTGAGTTGGCCAAAATGAGCCAACCTAATACTATAGAGGGTTAGCCAAAATGAGCCAACAACTTGAGTTTAGAGGATCGGCCAAAATGATCCAACCCCGCGACTTGGCACAAAGGCATCTCAACATTCATGTATATGCACCAAATTTCAAGATTTGATGAATACTCAAATGTCATTGTGCCACCTCATTCTTGGTTGTTTCTCCTTTAATATATATATTGATGATATTGATTGATATTGATTATTGATTGATTGGTATTGATATATATATATATATATATATATATATATATATATATATATTTATATAAGGGGTGGTGAAAAGCAACCAACCCAAACTTGAGATAGTTAGCCAAAATTAGCCAACCACATAAGTTCATATAGAGGGTCAACTAAAATAAGCTAACTTATGAGTTTTCACAAAGACTTTCTCTCCTCCTAATAAATACCCACATCATTCTTTCATTTTATCATCTCCTCACCAATGTGGGATAACCAAAATGCACCAAATCATCATTCTTTCATTCTATCATCTACTCACCAATGTGGGATAACCAAAATGCACCAAATTTCAAGATTTGATGAATACTCAAATGTCATTGTGCCACCTCATTCTTTGTGGTTTTTGTTTTACCTTTCCTATACACACTACATTGCTCCAACTTTTCAACCTTTTACCAATGTGGGACAACTCCAAATCAACCACAATTCACCATTGGAGAATACTCAATTCTCATGGTGCCACCTCAATACCCCAAGGTTTTTTCTTTTATAGATATAAAGATTGATATATACATATATATATATATATATATATATATATATATTTATTGATTGTTTGATTGATATTGATATATATATATATATATATATGTATATATAAAAGGGATGGTGAAAAGCAATCAACCTAAACTTGAGATGGTTAGCCAAAATTAGCCAACCATATGAGTTTTCACAAAGATTTTCTCTCCTAATAAATACTCACATCATTCTTTCATTCTATCATCTCCTCACCAATGTGGGATAACCAAAATGCACCAAATTTCAAGATTTGATGAATACTCAAATGTCATTGTGCCACCTCATTCTTGGTGGTTTTTGTTTTACCTTTCTTATACACACTACATTGCTCCAACTTTTCAACCTTTTACCAATGTGGGACAACTCTAAATCAACCACAATTCACCATTGGAGAATACTCAATTCTCATGGTGCCACCTCAATACCCCAAGGTTTTTTCTTTTATAGATATAAAGATTGATATATATATATAAGGGATGGTGAAAAGAAACCAACCCAAACTTGAGATGGTTATCCAAAATTAGCCAACCATATGAGTTTTCACAAAGATTTTCTCTCCTAATAAATACTCACATCATTCTTTCATTCTATCATCTCCTCGCCAATGTGGGATAACCAAAATGCACCAAATTTCAAGATTTGATGAATACTCAAATGTCATTGTGCCACCTCATTCTTGGTGGTTTTTGTTTTACCTTTCTTATACACACTTCATTGCTCCAACTTTTCAACCTTTTACCAATGTGGGACAACTCCAAATCAACCACAATTCACCATTGGAGAATACTCAATTCTCATGGTGCCACCTCAATACCCCAAGGTTTTTTCTTTTATAGATATAAAGGTATTGATTGATTGATTGATTGATATTGATATATATTTATATATAAGGGATGGTGAAAACCAACCAATCCAAACTTGAGATGGTTAGCCAAAATTAGCCAACCACATGAGTTCATATAGAGGGTCAACTAAAATAAGCTAACCCATGAGTTTTCACAAAGACTTTCTCTCCTCCTAATAAATACCCACATCATTCTTTCATTCTATCATCTCCTCACCAATGTGGGATAACTAAAATGCACCAAATTTCAAGATTTGATGAATACTCAAATGTCATTGTGCCACCTCATTCTTATAAGATAACTTTTTAAAGAAAATTATTTTATTTGTTTTTTTTTAAAGAGGGTCATCTAAAATAGACAACCATAAGTCAAAACTCATGAATTGACACAAATGCATCTCATGCATCCACCTTTCTTATACACACCACATTGCTCCAATTTTTCAACCTTTTACCAATGTGGGACAACTCCAAATCAACCACAATTCACCATTGGAGAATACTCAATTCTCATGGTGTCACCTCAATACCCCAAGGTTTTTTTATAGATATAAAGATTATTTATTTGTTATTTTTATAAGAGGGTCATCTAAAATAGACAACCCTATAAGTCAAACTCATGAATTGACACAAATGCATCTCATGCATCTACCTTTCTTATACACACCACATTGCTCCAACTTTTCAACCTTTTACCAATGTGGGACAACTCGAAATCACCATTAGAGAATACTCAATTCTCATGGTGCCACCTCAATACCCCCAAGGTTTTTTATTTTATTGATATAAAGGTATAAAGGTATATATATATATATATATATATATATATATATCGATATAGATTTTAAAAGTTTTGAGTTGGCCAAAATGAGCCAACCTAATACTATAGAGGGTTAGCCAAAATGAGCCAACAACTTGAGTTTAGAGGATCGGCCAAAATGATCCAACCCCGCGACTTGGCACAAAGGCATCTCAACCTTCATGTATATGCACCAAATTTCAAGATTTGATGAATACTCAAATGTCATTGTGCCACCTCATTCTTGGTTGTTTCTCCTTTAATATATATATTGATGATATTGATTGACATTGATGATTGATTGATTGGTATTGATATATATATATATATATATATATATATATATATATATATATATATAAGGGGTGGTGAAAAGCAACCAACCCAAACTTGAGATAGTTAGCCAAAATTAGCCAACCACATAAGTTCATATAGAGGGTCAACTAAAATAAGCTAACTCATGAGTTTTCAGAAACACTTTCTCTTCTCCTAATAAATACCCATATCATTCTTTCATTTTATCATCTCCTCACCAATGTGGGATAACCAAATTGGACCAAATCATCATTCTTTCATTCTATCATCTACTCACCAATGTGGGATAACCAAAATGCACCAAATTTCAAGATTTGATGAATACTCAAATGTCATTGTGCCACCTCATTCTTGGTGGTTTTTGTTTTACCTTTCCTATACACACTACATTGCTCCAACTTTTCAACCTTTTACCAATGTGGGACAACTCCAAATCAACCACAATTCACCATTGGAGAATACTCAATTCTCATGGTGCCACCTCAATACCCCAAGGTTTTTTCTTTTATAGATATAAAGATTGATATATACATATATATATATATATATATATATATTTATTGATTGTTTGATTGATATTGATATATATATATATATATATATATATATATATAAAAGGGATGGTGAAAAGCAATCAACCTAAACTTGAGATGGTTAGCCAAAATTAGCCAACCATATGAGTTTTCACAAAGATTTTCTCTCCTAATAAATACTCACATCATTCTTTCATTCTATCATCTCCTCACCAATGTGGGATAACCAAAATGCACCAAATTTCAAGATTTGATGAATACTCAAATGTCATTGTGCCACCTCATTCTTGGTGGTTTTTGTTTTACCTTTCTTATACACACTACATTGCTCCAACTTTTCAACCTTTTACCAATGTGGGACAACTCTAAATCAACCACAATTCACCATTGGAGAATACTCAATTCTCATGGTGCCACCTCAATACCCCAAGGTTTTTTCTTTTATAGATATAAAGATTGATATATATATATATAAGGGATGGTGAAAAGAAACCAACCCAAACTTGAGATGGTTATCCAAATTAGCCAACCATATGAGTTTTCACAAAGATTTTCTCTCCTAATAAATACTCACATCATTCTTTCATTCTATCATCTCCTCACCAATGTGGGATAACCAAAATGCACCAAATTTCAAGATTTGATGAATACTCAAATGTCATTGTGCCACCTCATTCTTGGTGGTTTTTGTTTTACCTTTCTTATACACACTACATTGCTCCAACTTTTCAACCTTTTACCAATGTGGGACAACTCCAAATCAACCACAATTCACCATTGGAGAATACTCAATTCTCATGGTGCCACCTCAATACCCCAAGGTTTTTTCTTTTATAGATATAAAGGTATTGATTGATTGATTGATTGATATTGATATATATTTATATATAAGGGATGGTGAAAACCAACCAATCCAAACTTGAGATGGTTAGCCAAAATTAGCCAACCACATGAGTTCATATAGAGGGTCAACTAAAATAAGCTAACCCATGAGCTTTCACAAAGACTTTCTCTCCTCCTAATAAATACCCACATCATTCTTTCATTCTATCATCTCCTCACCAATGTGGGATAACTAAAATGCACCAAATTTCAAGATTTGATGAATACTCAAATGTCATTGTGCCACCTCATTCTTATAAGATAACTTTTTAAAGAAAATTATTTTATTTGTTTTTTTTTAAAGAGGGTCATCTAAAATAGACAACCATAAGTCAAAACTCATGAATTGACACAAATGCATCTCATGCATCCACCTTTCTTATACACACCACATTGCTCCAATTTTTCAACCTTTTACCAATGTGGGACAACTCCAAATCAACCACAATTCACCATTGGAGAATACTCAATTCTCATGGTGTCACCTCAATACCCCAAGGTTTTTTTATAGATATAAAGATTATTTATTTGTTATTTTTATAAGAGGGTCATCTAAAATAGACAACCCTATAAGTCAAACTCATGAATTGACACAAATGCATCTCATGCATCTACCTTTCTTATACACACCACATTGCTCCAACTTTTCAACCTTTTACCAATGTGGGACAACTCGAAATCACCATTAGAGAATACTCAATTCTCATGGTGCCACCTCAATACCCCCAAGGTTTTTTATTTTATTGATATAAAGGTATAAAGGTATATATATATATATATATATATCGATATAGATTTTAAAAGTTTTGAGTTGGCCAAAATGAGCCAACCTAATACTATAGAGGGTTAGCCAAAATGAGCCAACAACTTGAGTTTAGAGGATCGGCCAAAATGATCCAACCCCGCGACTTGGCACAAAGGCATCTCAACCTTCATGTATATGCACCAAATTTCAAGATTTGATGAATACTCAAATGTCATTGTGCCACCTCATTCTTGGTTGTTTCTCCTTTAATATATATATTGATGATATTGATTGACATTGATGATTGATTGATTGGTATTGATATATATATATATATATATATATAAGGGGTGGTGAAAAGCAACCAACCCAAACTTGAGATAGTTAGCCAAAATTAGCCAACCACATAAGTTCATATAGAGGGTCAACTAAAATAAGCTAACTCATGAGTTTTCAGAAACACTTTCTCTTCTCCTAATAAATACCCATATCATTCTTTCATTTTATCATCTCCTCACCAATGTGGGATAACCAAATTGGACCAAATCATCATTCTTTCATTCTATCATCTACTCACCAATGTGGGATAACCAAAATGCACCAAATTTCAAGATTTGATGAATACTCAAATGTCATTGTGCCACCTCATTCTTGGTGGTTTTTGTTTTACCTTTCCTATACACACTACATTGCTCCAACTTTTCAACTTTTTACCAATGTGGGACAACTCCAAATCAACCACAATTCACCATTGGAGAATACTCAATTCTCATGGTGCCACCTCAATACCCCAAGGTTTTTTCTTTTATAGATATAAAGATTGATATATACATATATATATATATATATATATATATATTGATTGTTTGATTGATATTGATATATATATATATATATAAATAAAAGGGATGGTGAAAAGCAATCAACCCAAACTTGAGATGGTTAGCCAAAATTAGCCAACCATATGCGTTTTCACAAAGATTTTCTCTCCTAATAAATACTCACATCATTCTTTCATTTTATAATCTCCTCACCAATGTGGGATAACCAAAATGCACCAAATTTCAAGATTTTATGAATACTCAAATGTCATTGTGCCACCTCATTCTTGGTGGTTTTTGTTTTACCTTTCTTATACACACTACATTGCTCCAACTTTTCAACCTTTTACCAATGTGGGACAACTCCAAATCAACCACAATTCACCATTGGAGAATACTCAATTCTCATGGTGCCACCTCAATACCCCAAGGTTTTTTCTTTTATAGATATAAAGATATTGATTGATTGATTGATTGATATTGATATATATATATATAAGGGATGGTGAAAACCAACCAATCCAAACTTGAGATGGTTAACCAAAATTAGCCAACCACATGAGTTCATATAGAGGGTCAACTAAAATAAGCTAACCAATGAGTTTTCACAAAGACTTTCTCTCCTCCTAATAAATACCCACGTCATTCTTTCATTCTATCATCTCCTCACCAATGTGGGATAACTAAAATGCACCAAATTTCAAGATTTGATGAATACTCAAATGTCATTGTGCCACCTCATTCTTATAAGATAACTTTTTAAGGCAAATTATTTCATTTGTTTTTTTTTTAAAAGAGGGTCATCTAAAATAGACAACCATAAGTCAAAACTCATGAATTGACACAAATGCATCTCATGCATCCACCTTTCTTATACACACCACATTGCTCCAATTTTTCAACCTTTTACCAATGTGGGACAACTCCAAATCAACCCCAATTCACCATTGGAGAATACTCAATTCTCATGGTGTCACCTCAATACCCCAAGGTTTTTTTTTATAGATATAAAGATTATTTTATTTGTTATTTTTATAAGAGGGTCATCTAAAATAGACAACCCTATAAGTCAAACTCATGAATTGACACAAATGCATCTCATGCATCTACCTTTCTTATACACACCACATTGCTCCAACTTTTCAACCTTTTACCAATGTGGGACAACTCGAAATCACCATTAGAGAATACTCAATTCTCATGGTGCCACCTCAATACCCCCAAGGTTTTTTATTTTATTGATATAAAGGTATATATATATCGATATAGATTTTAAAAGTTTTGAGTTGGCCAAAATGAACCAACCTAATACTATAGAGGGTTAGCCAAAATGAGCCAACAACTTGAGTTTAGAGGATCGGCCAAAATGATCCAACCCCGTGACTTGGCACAAAGGCATCTCAACCTTCATGTATATGCACCAAATTTCAAGATTTGATGAATACTCAAATGTCATTGTGCCACCTCATTCTTGGTTGTTTCTCCTTTAATATATATATTGATGATATTGATTGATATTGATGATTGATTGATTGGTATTGATATATATATATATATATATATATATATATATATATATATATATATATATATAAGGGGTGGTGAAAAGCAACCAACCCAAACTTGAGATAGTTAGCCAAAATTAGCCAACCACATAAGTTCATATAGAGGGTCAACTAAAATAAGCTAACTTATGAGTTTTCACAAAGACTTTCTCTCCTCCTAATAAATACCCACATCATTCTTTCATTTTATCATCTCCTCACCAATGTGGGTTAACCAAAATGCACCAAATCATCATTCTTTCATTCTATCATCTACTCACCAATGTGGGATAACCAAAATGCACCAAATTTCAAGATTTGATGAATACTCAAATGTCATTGTGCCACCTCATTCTTTGTGGTTTTTGTTTTACCTTTCCTATACACACTACATTGCTCCAACTTTTCAACCTTTTACCAATGTGGGACAACTCCAAATCAACCACAATTCACCATTGGAGAATACTCAATTCTCATGGTGCCACCTCAATACCCCAAGGTTTTTTCTTTTATAGATATAAAGATTGATATATACATATATATATATATATATATATATATATATTTATTGATTGTTTGATTGATATATATATATATACATATATATAAATAAATAAAAGGGATGGTGAAAAGCAATCAACCTAAACTTGAGATGGTTAGCCAAAATTAGCCAACCATATGAGTTTTCACAAAGATTTTCTCTCCTAATAAATACTCACATCATTCTTTCATTCAATCATCTCCTCACCAATGTGGGATAACCAAAATGCACCAAATTTCAAGATTTGATGAATACTCAAATGTCATTGTGCCACCTCATTCTTGGTGGTTTTTGTTTTACCTTTCTTATACACACTACATTGCTCCAACTTTTCAACCTTTTACCAATGTGGGACAACTCTAAATCAACCACAATTCACCATTGGAGAATACTCAATTCTCATGGTGCCACCTCAATACCCCAAGGTTTTTTCTTTTATAGATATAAAGATTGATATATATATATATATATAAGGGATGGTGAAAAGCAACCAACCCAAACTTGAGATGGTTAGCCAAAATTAGCCAACCATATGAGTTTTCGCAAAGATTTTCTCTCCTAATAAATACTCACATCATTCTTTCATTCTATCATCTCCTCACCAATGTGGGATAACCAAAATGCACCAAATGTCAAGATTTGATGAATACTCAAATGTCATTGTGCCACCTCATTCTTGGTGGTTTTTGTTTTACCTTTCTTATACACACTACATTGCTCCAACTTTTCAACCTTTTACCAATGTGGGACAACTCCAAATCAACCACAATTCACCATTGGAGAATACTCAATTCTCATGGTGCCACCTCAATACCCCAAGGTTTTTTCTTTTATAGATATAAAGATTGATATATACATATATATATATATATATATTTATTGATTGTTTGATTGATATATATATATACATATATATAAATAAATAAAAGGGATGGTGAAAAGCAATCAACCTAAACTTGAGATGGTTAGCCAAAATTAGCCAACCATATGAGTTTTCACAAAGATTTTCTCTCCTAATAAATACTCACATCATTCTTTCATTCAATCATCTCCTCACCAATGTGGGATAACCAAAATGCACCAAATTTCAAGATTTGATGAATACTCAAATGTCATTGTGCCACCTCATTCTTGGTGGTTTTTGTTTTACCTTTCTTATACACACTACATTGCTCCAACTTTTCAACCTTTTACCAATGTGGGACAACTCTAAATCAACCACAATTCACCATTGGAGAATACTCAATTCTCATGGTGCCACCTCAATACCCCAAGGTTTTTTCTTTTATAGATATAAAGATTGATATATATATATATATATATATATAAGGGATGGTGAAAAGCAACCAACCCAAACTTGAGATGGTTAGCCAAAATTAGCCAACCATATGAGTTTTCGCAAAGATTTTCTCTCCTAATAAATACTCACATCATTCTTTCATTCTATCATCTCCTCACCAATGTGGGATAACCAAAATGCACCAAATGTCAAGATTTGATGAATACTCAAATGTCATTGTGCCACCTCATTCTTGGTGGTTTTTGTTTTACCTTTCTTATACACACTACATTGCTCCAACTTTTCAACCTTTTACCAATGTGGGACAACTCCAAATCAACCACAATTCACCATTGGAGAATACTCAATTCTCATGGTGCCACCACAATACCCCAAGGTTTTTTCTTTTATAGATATAAAGATATTGATTGATTGATTGATATATATATATATATATATATATATATATATATATATATATATATATATAAGGGATGGTGAAAAGCAACCAATCCAAACTTGAGATGGTTAGCCAAAATTAGCCAACCACATGAGTTCATATAGAGGGTAAACTAAAATAAGCTAACCCTTGAGTTTTCACAAAGACTTTCTCTCCTCCTAATAAATACCCACATCATTCTTTCATTCTATCATCTCCTCACCAATGTGGGATAACCAAAATGCACCAAATTTCAAGATTTGATGAATACTCAAATGTCGTTGTGCCACCTCATTCTTGGTGGTTTTTGTTTTAATATATATATATATATATTGATGACTAGGTGTGAACTGCGCGATGCGCGGTGACGAAATCGTATGATCGAAGTTACATAGAGAAAGTTGGATATGTTATGAATATTTTTTTTGGCAATATGGTTTAGCTATTTTTATAGTGTATAAAATTGGGAAAAATTAAATATAGTTTTTTTTTCCTTAAAGTTGGATATTGACATGTGTTATGGAAGCCCTATGAAAGCAGGTAAAGCTTTAAGAATGCTACAAATTAATTTGTATTGTATTCAACATTTACTCAAATTGAGTTGGTAAAAAATCCTTATACATACCTTATGTTTATCAAAATTGATATATGAGACAATATAAATCTTGAAAACAAAAAAAAGGTCACTAAATTCGTAAAGATTCAGGATCGGTATAATACACTAAAAAGCTTGAGATGTCTACTATGTGGTAACTTGTTAAATATCACATTCAGCTGATAACATAAACAGGGACACAATTCAAATGTTCCGTCTGAAACGGGGTGTAACATCCCTTATCTTTAAAACACTCATTTAACGGAAAGTAACCTTAAAATACAGCGGAAGATTTGTAATTAAAACATTTAGATAAAATCCCATAATCTTATAGAAAAGAGTACAAGTTTGCAACTTAAAACCAATAAGTTTGAGACAAACAATATTCAACTGAAAAGCTTAGAGAATCCAAAACTATCATTCATCAAAAGAAAATATAAGCTGCTGAGCTGCCGCAAATCCAAAAGCTTCAAGCTGGAGCCTTTCCTTTATTCTTCGAAGATGTACCTGCCACTAAAAGATGAATAACAACGGGGTAAGCTTTCGCTTAGTGAGCACGCACCTATACCACATATCATCATGCATACATACTCGCATAAACATAGCAATCACATACATGTAACATCCTTCCATTCCTTAAGGCACAAAGCCAATAAGGAAGGTCATAACTAGACACTGGTACCAGGCCTCTTCTTACATAACATATTCCCTAGGGGTATTACTACCACCATAGGTACTCTTTCCTTTGGCAAAGCCAACATACACATAATCACACATGCAATCCAACTACGTACACATAACTTACATAATATAGGTAGAGTACTCACCTGTCAAGATGTCAATTACCAAGTACTTCACAGTGTATAATAATCACCTCGTACCACCTATAACATTCATACATACACATATCATAACAAGCCCAAAAATGGAACTCTAATTCTATCCCAACTCTCATCCCGAAATGACATAGCTAGGATAGTCCAAATACCATAAAACTTTGCCAAACATCCCATTTCATACACCCCATTTCTATTGATTTCTAAACATAATACACATACCTTGCAATTCTAGACCGCGAACAACAATCCTCCTAGAACCTTTCACAACTTGAATCTTCCAAAATCACCAAATCTTTCGCCTAGAAAATACAGCAACTTCGGACACTTGGTTCTCTCTACTGGGAACTCCGATGCCAAATCCCTCCGGTCAGAATGTAGATTAGAGGGTCGTGAAGTCGCTGTCCAAATTTCACGACGATCCAACGGTTAACGAAGGAGAATCGGTCGATCTTTCACAGCAGCTCACAAGAACTCCGAAAATCCCTTTCACAGCAACTTCGGACACTTGGTTCTCTCTACTGGGAACTCCGATGCCAAATCCCTCCAGTCAGAATGTAGATTAGAGGGTCGTGAAGTCGCTGTCCAAATTTCACGACGATCCAACGGTTAACGAAGGAGAATCGGTCGGTCTTTCACAGCAGCTCACAAGAACTCCGAAAATCCCTTTCTCTTTTCTCTCTTCTTTGCTAAAGAAACAAATGGCTGCAAATGAGGGTGTTTAGGGTTTCCATCCCCTTTACATACATGCCAAAACACACCCTCATCTTACAAAATTGATAAACTGGCCCCTAGATTCCTGAACACGTACATAACGACCCAAAAATTAACTCAACCCCAAAAGAGACAGTTAAATCACGTAAATTGGGAAACGGGGTGTTACACGGGGCAATTTCATTCATATTAACCATAATATGCAATCATCAAACATCAAGTTACCAGCAATCAGTAATTGCGTTAAATTCATATTAGAGTGCATAACTCAAAACGATACATCTCTATTTTCTAACAAAAAAATGTTTTAAGATTTGCATATCTTTTTTATTTAACCAGATATTATATCGAAGAATGTTGAAGGCCATGTCCTTCAGTGGTATATCATTTGGAATTTGATCAACCACAAAATATCACTTCATACAGATAGCAGTGAAAGAAACCTTTGCGCGTAGACCTCTAGCTAAATCTAGAATGACGAAACGATTTGCTACCTTGCTAGGCACAAAAATCCACCGGAGAACAAAATTTGTAATAACTTAACTTACCATTATCGAACGAACTTACTCTACAATAAATGCATAAAAAGTCAAAAAAAACTCTTGGTCGTATAATTGGGAAAAGATAATTATTGTGATGTTAATAGTTGTCTCAATCTGTAAGGTTAAACCTCCAAATAGTTCAATTATAGTGTAAGATCACTTATTTAAAATTATAGGTCTAATCATCCCAGTTTCTCTTCTCCGGCTACCACCAAAAGCAACAAACATAAATGATAAACCTTGCACTAAACTGTCCAACAGCCGTATCAAAGCATTAAGCAAACACATGTAATCACATTCTCTATGAGCACAATCAACTGAAAGCTACTTAAAGAAGGTTTCACAAGATTACCCCTATACATTTGCAGTATATATCAGGGAACCACTTACAACCACCAAGTTATGATGAAACATCTATATAAGTGTATATATAAGGCAATAACATGATCGACTTGTGAGGCTCTAGTCAACAATTTTCTTGGTTAAGCCTTGTAGGAATTGTTTTGCTATAGAGCATAAGTGGGATCAAGTTTATGGTTCCAGCATATTGTTTCCTAGTAGAACACCAAGCCTGCAAGTCCCAAGTCCAGCTGAACTACCTACTTACTATTTCAAATGTAGAAAGAGTAGCCCAACGTCTTTTGACATGGATAATCCCATTGAAAGGATTGATATTCGGAGTTGTTGGTTACGGTTTGCAAATTGAAGTATAGGCATGTTGCCTTACCAAATATAATGGTTAGATATGGTTTTGGTAGATCAATATTTACTGCAAATTAATAGTGAAATTAGAGAATTAGGGGGTGTTAGGTTCATGGAATTGGAATGGATAATTCCTGTTTGGGTAAAATTTCACCAGTCTCGACCACGACCAAGGTAAAGAAAACACTTATTTCCCTTTTCCATAGTAAGGTAAAATTATAGTACTTTATCCACTGATTAAAGGTAAAAACGAAAGTTATTCACCTCACGACACTCGACCATGACGTCGCCTAGCTTACACGACCGTCGCATGTGACCATGCGACCTCGACCGACTAACGTGCGATATGACTGTTACGTTTGTTCAGTGTTTAATGCAGGAATCAATACCATTAATGACCAACGGCTATAACCAACAAAGGCCATTAACAGCATTGAAATCGACATCCGTTACATTAAAGCATTCAAGGAGCCAATTAAAGCACCCGAATACTATAAATACCAGGCTCAATCGTCATTCCAGGAGGAGAACAACATTTTCTGACGAGAAACAACACACAATCATCTGCTTTCCGAAGAACATTCGAAGCAAGGAACTCTCTCTCGAAGAATCGCTCTCGACGCACGACATTCACGCACGACACTTCATTTTTACACACGACGCACATTGTCTTTACATTCGAAACACTTATTACTTTACATTTAAAGTATTTCCATTCATCTGCATTGTAATCTTTGTACGATCGACACCCGAAACATAAGGATATCGCCCCTGTTTGGCGACCATAGTGCAGCGACGACATCATCACTGTCGTCCGCGGGTTTTTTCCTCGTTGAGGTTTTTCCCGTGTCACCAAATTCTCTGTCTCATTTACATTTCTGTCTTCATCGAACGCTTTGTCAAAAGATTCTTTTCTTTAGTTGTTAAATTCCACAATCAACCTTAAGTTATCCTTTTGGACAATTTTTGGCATTAACAGGTTGGCGCCATCCGTGGGACCCCATCTAGAGAAAATCTTCGGCAAGCGTGCGTCCTGCTAACAGTTTCTTGTAGTTTTCCTCTGTTTTATGTTGTAGGAAAACGGCAGCCCCTGGAAATCAAGAGCATGTCATTGCCTAGATGTATCAGGAATTGGAAGTTGCACAAAATCAGATCAATGCCATGGCTGAGCAAAGTCGAAGAGCAGCTGTGAAGATCGCGCAGCTGGGAATCCCTTCGGACCGCAGGACGGTCCAAGACCATTCGTCCAGAATCCAGGTCAATGATCGTTCGGTCAGAATCCAGGATCCGCTCCATTTGTCCATAACCCTGGTTCAGCTCCGTTCGTCCGCAATCCAGGGCCAGGTCCATTCGTGCAGAATCAGCAACCAGGTCCGTTCAGCGCCAGGGGACGTTCAATCCAAATCCCCAGTTCGGCGCAGTTCCTCCTCAGTATATAAGGCCACCACCCATGCAGAATGGGTCTCAGCCATTCCAGAATAGATCTCAGCCATTCCAGAATGGGTCTCAGCCATTCCAGAATGGGTCTCAACCATTCCAGAATGCATCGCAACCGTTTCAGAATGGGTCGCAGCCATATTTTGTCCCTTTCAACGGGGACGCCAATGGCTCGTCGTACGGCAATGGCACCAGTACAGGAGTTGATCCGTTGGCAGGTGAAAACCCAGATCCTAATGACCCCGTCGCCCAGCGGTTGAAAATGCTAGAAGATCAGAACGAGCGCGTCCTGTCTCTGCTCGCTAAGCTGCGAGGGGCAGCCGTGCCCGTCGACGTCGAGCCTCGATTAGGATATCAGGCGTCGCCTTTCGTCGACACGATAGCGACCGTTGATGTCCCGAAGAAGTATAATATCCCCGCCTTCACGCCCAAATATTCAGGGATAACCGATCCAACAGAGCACATCGTGTAGTATAAGCAGCTAATGTGGACGATCTCGATCCCTCAAATGTATCAAGAAGTCTGCATGTGCAAAGGTTTCGGGGCGACCCTCACAGGTCCTGCCCTCCAATGGTTGATCAACCTCAAACCCAAATCCATCGGGTCGTTCGCTGAGTTGGTCAACCAGTTCTCCCAGCAATTCGCCAGTAGTCGCAAGATGGAGAAGCAGACCAACGACCTGTACTATGTCGTGCAGAAGGCCAATGAATCCATTCGAAGTTACTTCAACAGGTTCAATGCAGAGATGATCAATGTCCGTAACTGTGACGTCAAGACCGCGATCGAAGCCTATAAGCGTGGTCTAGACGACAGTTCGGGTCTATACACCGATCTGACCAAGTATCCCCCGGAGAATTTCGAAGACGTTCGAGCCAGAACCCTTGCTTATATGAGGGTAGAAGATGATGCCGCCTTCCGTCGTAAGCACACCGACGACAAGAGGTTGCTTGGTGTTAAGAAGCCAGAATTCAAAATAAAGGCAGCATCTAAGTCAGAGCCTATACGACAAGTCTCGAACGTCCGGTTCAAGACGAAGGCGGAGTTCAAAACCGCAAACCCTACCAAGTTCCCTCAGTACCCTAAGGTATCCTCTTATGGATTCAAAGGAACTACTAAGGACTTGGTCGAGGCCTTGAAGACCGTCCAGACGACCATCCGGTGGCCAAAGAAATCCGATCAGGACGACAGCAAGAAGGACAAATCAAAGTGGTGCGACTTTCATGTCGACTACGGTCACCTGACAGACGATTGTATAGCTCTCAAAAAAGAGCTGGCATATCATGTCCTGAAAGGTAATCTCAAGATCATCATCGATGACATCGTTACTCCAGCTAACGACGAGCGACCGCCGACCCCCGATCACATGAAGGTCGTCAATTGCATCACTGGCGGGTCCGACGTGTGCGGTTTGACATATTCCGCAACCAATCGTCACGCCAGTCAGGCACCTAACGATCGACCTATCCTGCGCTCATCAAAACCTAAAGGAGATCTGGAGTTAGAAGCCTTGAAGATTTCGTTCGACCAAGACGACCTCGGTGATTCGTATCGCAAGCATCATGACGGGTTGATCATTCAACTCACGATTGGAAATTGTTTAACCCGACGAGTCTTGGTCGATGGAAGCAGTTCAGCGAACGTCATCTTCCTTGATACCATCAAGGCCATGGGAATCGATCGATCGGAAATCACCCGACGCTCGACAACCTTGGTCGGTTTCAATGGAGACGCAACGAGCACCTTCGGAGAGATCACTTTGCCCGTCTATGCCAGAGAAGTCAACAAGCAGACCAAGTTCAGCGTCATCGACTGTGCGTCGGCCTATAACATCATCTTAGGTCGACCATGGATCCATGAAATGAAAGTCGTTCCCTCGACGTATCATCAAACCATGAAATTACCTACGCCCTGGGGAGTCCAAGAAATCAAAAGTGAGCTGAAAGTCGCCCGTGACTTCTATAAGACCACCCTGAAGCCGCGGAAATAGGTCGTCTAGCAGTCACGGGTTGAAGAAATCATCCTGGACCGAAGCAAACCAGATCATAAGGTCTTGACATGTTCGTCTTTCTATCCCTAACCTTGGAGACAAACTAATGCCTTTCCTGCAAGAACATGTCAACTATTTTGCCTCGTCGCACGAAGACATGGTCGACATAGACCTTGGCATCGATTCCCAAAAACTCAGTGTCGACCCATCATTTAAACCTATTTGCTCCTTAAATAACGAGAGGCAAATACCCCCGACCTTTTAAACAAGAAAAATCTGAAAAGGTATTTTTTCTAAATCCTTTTTCTTTTTTCATACGATTTATTATCATGACGTTTACTGACTTAAGCATCGGAGGGTCGTTGGCTAACCAACGACCAACCTCTGACATTGTTTTATCGCAGATCGCATGACATTAGCTATTAAGTCTGCTATACGACTTTAGTTCTGCAGGATCGCACGACACCAATGATCAAGTCCATGACTTGATTGTACTATCACAGGGACACACGATCATAATTCATCATAAGATCTAGTCGTACGACCACAAGGTCTAACGACAACGACCCCATGATTTCAGTCCTCTAACTTAGAAGACTTTTATGTTCTGAATGAATGTTGTGATCGCATGTGCTTATGTTTGCCAACACGATTTAAAAGTCTTATTACTTATGTTCTAATTGTTGTGTTGCGATAGATGCCTAAGTCGCATGAGTTCTTGTTCATTCTATACTTGGTGAATTTCGCAATTGACGTCGTATTGTACAATACACGAGTCCAAAAAAAATCTAATTTTCATTCACTGAATAAATTGTCATTTACATCCAAGAAACTCGACCACCAACGATCAAGCAGTAGGAAACAAAAATAACAAAGATATTTTCTAAGACAAAGGAGGAGCATCGGTCGCATCCTTGCCTGACGCCTCACCCTGGGGACCCTCCTCCTCCTCGACCTCCTTCTCATTGTCCGAATCGAGGTCTCTCTCAGTCCCGACCTCCTTGTAGAAGAGGTCCAGCTCGTCCGACGCCGAGGCCAAGGGATTCTTACCCCAAAGGTGACGTCGCATGATCGCCGTACGCGCAGTATGTCGAGCGAAAGCAAAGATTGACTTAACCTCGTCCCTCAGCTCCTCGACTTCTTTCTCCAAACACGTCACCTTAGACTTGGACTCCTCGACTTCTTTTCCCTTCGTAGCCAAGGATTCCTTCATCCCCTCCAGTTCCTCCCTTTGGTCGTACATCAGAGATAGGGACTGCTTTAAACGAGAGTTCACTTCATCCCTCGGATGGCCGACGGCTTCCAACTCATTTAAAGCATCGTCGAGTCGCACCGACATCGCCTCTTCACGTTCTAGAGCGGACCTTTCCCTCTCTAACACCGCATCTTCTTTCTTGATAGCGGAAGCCATTAGGTCTTCTATCTTTGTCGTTTCAACATGCAATTCCAAAGAAGACTGAAACGTCTGAGATATACGAAAACATGTTAGTAAAATACACGACAACGACTACAATAAACAAAAAACAAAGTCTTGAAAGATAGACTTACCATGAACGCTAGTCCAGCAACATGGGATTCCGCATCTTCGAGAGAAACCCCGTCGAAACGCTCTCTGAAAGAAGGGAGCTGATACTTTCCCAAGTGAGGGAACAGTTTCGTCTCGTCCAAGACATTATCCACCAAGAAATCCGATGGCAACGTAAAGTTTACCGTCGTTTCCTCTCCAAAACCCGTCTGCGCGCCCTTGCCCTTGTCGGCCGACGAGGGGCCTGATGCGGCGGTGGGAGACATCGTCGATTTCGCCGGTTGCATAGTATTGTCGGATGTCGCGTTGATTGTGTCATAAGTCCTCTTGACAGACACGGTCGATGCCTTCGCCTTCTCAGGCGTAACGACCCTCAACGAGTCGCCCATCTTCAAAGACGGTTCCTTCAGGACGGACGTCCTCGTCCTCTTGAGGACTCCCGACCCAGTTGTTGGGGCCTCTTTCCTCTTAAGGAGCCCTGACCCAGCTGTCGGGGCTTCCTTCTTCTTTTCTTTCGCCTTGCGAGCCAGTTCGATTTGAGCCGCCTTCTTAGCAGCCGCAGGCGTCGTCTTCGCCTGATATTCTCCTGTAAAGGAAGAAAGGAAAATTGGTTAAATAACTAAAAGAGTGGAAAGAGCAAGTCAAGCGGAGTAGAGTACACTCACCAGTTATCTCTACCTCCTCCTCTGTCTCTTCCTCCTCTGTCTCCTCTTCCTCTGTCTCCTCTTCCTTCTCCTCGCCCTCTCGACCCCCTTGAAGTCTCTGGCTTAGGAAGACTAAGTCGTCGTCCTCATCCACCAGATGGCGTACGATGAACGACCGGTCGTTAGCACTAAACTCCAGGAACTTCTCAACCTTAGCCTTGGAGTCATCGTCGGGCTTTACCTTGTCGAAATTAGTATCTACACATAAAGAAGAAGGTTAGTCAAAAAAGACACCAAATAAAAGAGTAACATACGACGTACGTCAAAAAGCTAGAAAAAGATCACCTGCCATATTCCAGCCAGACCTAATCCAGTCGGTGTCTAGCGTCGCCACCCGCATAAGTACATACCTAGTCTTCCATTTACGGTCGTTGACCGCAGTTTTTAAAACCAAGGTGCGCTCGCCCTTGAATTGCGAAAACAGGCTGTAGTGGCGATATGCATCCTTCTTAACCTGGTACGCCGTCAGTAGGTCCCTCACGTTCATCGGAAACTCCCAATGTGAGGTGAGTCGCTCGATAACCTGGATGACACGCCAGAATTGGGGCATCAGTTGCCCTGGCGACAAGTCGAACTCGCACATAACGCCTTGGCCAGAGGCGAATATGGCCAGTGGAAACCTATCTTGAACGGGTACTCATATATCACGACGTACCCTTCAGGGCACATCTCCAGACGAATCTTGCCAGCCTTGCTCACGGTAATCCCCACAGGAATTTTTTCTAGACTTCTGAAGTCGTCAAGATCTTCTTCGTTTTGAATGGTGCTCCTAGGCTCCGTCGACATCAATAGTCCCGTTAACCAAGTTTGTCGATCTGAAAGACCCCAAATGTCCGAGTTTTTCCTAGGCTTTCTAGCTATCGACTTACGACGCATGCAAAAGATGAGAGTTGTACCTTATATAGGCGCTCTATAAATCCTCAAAAACCCTAACTCTTGTAGGTTTGGAAGTGAATCGCTCAAGAAAAGCAGGGAAATCTCTCTCTTAAACCTCTCTGAAATCGTAAACAAGAAGAGATCCATCGAGGTCTCTATTTATGCAAATGATCGTGTCAGGTCGGATCCCTTGATGATCGTGTCAGGTATGACCACACCGATCATCGACACCTGGCAATGACAGCTATTTAGCATGATCGTGCGTCAGCATGACGTCACGATCCTATCCCCTTTTCAACTTCTTCTCTAGTTGGAATTGGACCGATCCAGTTCCAAGGCAGCCAAGGTAACTTTCGACACGTGTCACGACCCTGGAGGTCCGACTAGCAAAATTTAAAATTCGAATTTGTCCTTCTATTTTCAAATTTTAGGGGCAAACTGTTTGGGTAAAATTTCACCAGTCTCGACCACGACGAAGGTAAGGAAAACACTTATTTCCCTTTTCCATAGTAAGGTAAAATTATAGTACTTTATCCTCTGATTAAAGGTAAAAACGAAAGTTATTCACCTCACGACACTCGACCATGACGTCGCCTAGCTTACACGACCGTCGCATGGGACCATGCGACCTCGACCGACTAACGTGCGATATGACTGTTAGGTTTGTTTAGTGTTTAATGTAGGAATCAATACCATTAATGACCAATGGCTATAACCAACGAAGGCAATTAACAGCATTGAAATCGACATCCGTTACATTAAAGCATTCAAGGAGCCAATTAAAGCACCCGAAGACTATAAATACCAGGCTCAATCGTCATTCCAGGAGGAGAACAACATTTTCTGACGAGAAACAACACACAATCATCTGCTTTCCGAAGAACATTCGAAGCAAGGAACTGTCTCTCGAAGAATCGCTCTCGACGCACGACACTTCATTTTTACACACGACGCACATTGTCTTTACATTCGAAACACTTGTTACTTTACATTTAACGTATTTCCATTCCTCTGCATTGTAATCTCTGTACGATCGACACCCGAAACATAAGGATATCGCCCCTGTTTGGCGACCATAGTGCAGCGACGACATCATCACTGTCGTCCGTGGGTTTTTTCCTCGTTGAGGTTTTTCCCGCGTCACCAAATTCTCTGTCTCATGTACATTTCTGTCTTCGTCGCACGCTTTGTCAAAAGATTCTTTTCTTTAGTTGTTAAATTCCACAATCAACCTTAAGTTATCCTTTTGGACGATTTTTGGCATTAACAATTCCTTTGGTCAAATTCCAAATCCTGTGCTTGGTTCACATATTGGTTGTGTTTGGTTCACATAACGAATATGATGGAATCCTTTGAATTCGACTGAAATTCCACAAATTAAAGAATTCATCATTCCTTGTCTTAAGTAAAATAATTGAATTCCATCATTTTCCATTCCAATTCCTACCAACCACGATCAGTAATTGCCCTAAGTTTACCAAACTGTTATCTACATCTACATCCGAATAGATCGAGAATAACACATTACAGATTCTCCATCAACTATAATTCAATCACACCAGATTCATACCGTTGATATGATTCAAATCTTCTATAAGTTTTAAGATAACACCAAGGAGATCAAGAAGAATTTATTTGTGAACTTGGAGAGCAAGTTTACCTTATAAGATCCATCATGTTGTTTGTGGCTTAGTCGTTTGATTTCTTCTTTGAGTTGTTGGATATCTTCGTCTACATTCATGATTTTGTTGCAGGTTTGTTGGGCTTGCAGGGGATCCCATACCCGTTCATTTATATGCTTCTATTTGGGTATAGGCTTAGGTTCACGTAACAATCAAATTTTTTTAAAAACGTTGATCAATGTGAATGGTATAACCTGCGATTGTGATTGAGTGAAATCGACGTGAAGAGATTCAAATCATTGTCTAGCCAAGCCTGCCAATTGGGATCATAACAACACAAATACAGTAGAAATCTAAAAGGGCAATAATTTGGACTAAAGCGACTTTAGAAGCTTGCAACATAATGTATTGAACTCATGCAAAAAACAAACACTAAAGACTATAAAAAGTATAGAGAAACATATCGAGTCATAATCAACATATATCTACAGGAGAAAGTTAATAAAAGTAAAATTTTATACCCTACTAAAAATCCAAATTAACCCAGGAAAATGACAACAATGGCAGTAAGAAAACTAACCGAATGGAATACCCAACTGCTTCTCCATGATACTTGGACTTTCTGCACCTTAATGCATGGCCTCTTGATTATTGCTGCTCCAATCTCGCTCTATCTCGCTCTATCTCTCTCTGTGTGTATATATATATATATATATATATATATATATATATATATATATATATATATATATATATAGGGGAGGGATATTATGAAAACCACCTTAACTTTGAAAACATTGAAAACCACCTCCGACCAATCATATTTTTTCTTAATCATTTTTTCCTATTTTTAATTAGGAGGGCAATTTCGTCAATTGACTAATCCATTCGATAATCATGGAATGTTTGATAATTATGATTTTGTAATTATCTTTGATATGATACCGATTAATTGGGGAAACCGAATTTTCTAATTTTGAATTGATGAGATCCACAACCGTTTTCATGGAGATCACGGTTATCTCTAATGGTGGTTTGCAGCGGCAACGAGCAGGAAGCTTACTCGTCGGTGGACTCTAAGCACACGAAGAGTCCGGTGTTCATGGCGGCGCTCCGGGATTGTCACAGACTGAAGGTCTCCGGTTCATCTTCAGTTCATAAAATGCAGGGAAGGACTCGTCGAAGGCTTCTAGGGTTCCACCAATCGTACCGCAGGGAAGGATTCGGCCAACCATGCCGCAGATCGTCGTTCATCTCCGATTCATCTCCGGTTCATATCCGTTTCATCGTCGTTCATCTCCGATTCAACTCCGGTTCATATCTGTTTCATCTCTGTTTTATTTCCGTTCATCTATGTTGCATCTCCGTTCATCTCTGTTCCGTCTCCGTTCATCTCCGATTCATCTCCATTCATCTCCGTTTTATTTCCGTTAGTCTCTGGTTCATCTCCCTCTCGTCGCAATGAAAATACTTGTAGATGATCTTCAATCTTGATAACCAGAATGAAAACGATGAAACTTCAGTTTTTGATTTCGTTTTAGACGAATCATTCAAGTGATCAAGCCGAAGATCATGCGTCTGATTCAGTTTCCTTATTCAAAATGGTTGATGAAACTACCCAGATACCCTCAGAACCCTTTTTCGATGTATTAAAAATATAAAAAATAATTATTAACATAAATAGACCAATTTCATTATGACCGTAGATCATCTTGATCAATGGTGTTAAAGTGGGTTTCATAGTTTTCAAAATACTATAGGTTTTCACATGAAACGGCCTATATATGTATATAAGCAAATCCTAGAAGATTCACGTTCTAAAAACCTTAGGCAAACAAACCGTATTCAGGAAAAAAGTAGCAGATATACGTTCATAAGTAGCAGATTATATTATCAGTTACACGAATCAGCATCGGAATGACTATGAATTTTGATGGATTTAGAAGCCTACTGAAGGAGGAGTGTCCGGATACTCTGAACTTGCAATCGAGAGAGCAATAAGAAAGCCTTTGAATCATTGAGCTTGATTGCAAAACGTTTGCCAATGCTCGAAAACACCACCATTTTTAGGCTCGATCACATACATATGAAGAATGATCACATATCAGTGGGAAAAGTAGCAAAGAAAGTGTTCAGAAGAGAATCTTTCCGGGAAGGTGGATGGGCTAAAAAAGAGACCTGTAATAACCAGGTACATTATTGGTCTATTTTAATTTAATTAATTTTATTTATTTTAGTTTAAGGTGAGTTTGAGGTTAGTTTTATAAGTTATAAGTAAAGGGGTAAGTTTTAATTTTAATATAGAAGTTAGAGGGTATATTTTGCCATTTAAGAGAAGTTTAGGGTTTAGTTGGTGAATGTGACTAAACCAATCACCTCCACCGCCCCACTCTCCTTAGTCATTAGGAGGTGTCTCATTTAGAGACTATTAGCAAAATACTAAAGTGTGTGTGTGTGTGAGTTTGTTTCGGCAAGAGAGAAGGAGAGAGAGAGATAGAACCGTAGGAGAAAAGAAGAAGGAGGGGAAGAAAAGCAAGTGATTCAGCTGGGATTTTAGAAAGAACTGAAGAAAACAAAGGTAATTATCCTATGCAAATTCTTCCTCTTTATGTTCAAAAGTTTGCTAAATAAGTTTATAAATGGGTCTTGGTAAATTTAGAAAGATATGAGAAATCTGGGTTTTGAATAGTGTTCTAATAGTAGTCTTAAACATATCTACAAAATTACAGAAACATGCATGGCCTAAAACCATAATTTTCTGGGTTAAGTATGAACTTAGTTGATTGATATAGGTATGAATGTCGCAGTAGTGGGTTGCGACGGTTATGGTGATTTGCGACAGTCATGAGTATCGCAACCTTGAGTTGCGACAAGCTCATTGGTATCGCAATGATTAGTTGCGACAAGAAGTGTATCGCAATAGTTGGTTGCGATAAGGAGGGATATCGCAATAGTTGGTTGCGATATGGTTTTGTGTCGCAGTAGTTGATTGCGACAAGGGGTTATCACAGCTAGTTGGTTGCGATAAGAGTCGAGAATGTAGGATTATTTAAGAATTCTTAGCCTTTTAGAGAGTCTTATGTATCCTTTTGGTAAAGAGGTATTTGTATCTACTTGTTTCAGATTCTGTGAATTTTGGGTGATAGCTCGAATCATTTTGAGGAAGCTTGGAAGGAGTTTTGATAAACAACAAGGTGAGTTTTACTTTAAAAATATTTTCAAACTGGAATACATATATGTGGTTTGATAATGTGGTAAGTAGTGTGATTATGTGCTTATGTATGAAGTATGATATATTGAAGTGTATATTATATTTATACAAGTATTACACTACACGAGAGCACGTTGGTCGGGATTAGGACCGGCGGAGTTTGGCTGTACGGAGGGACAGCGGAGTTGGCTGTATCTTAGTGCAGCGGAGTAAATTTATTAGTTGGCTCGCAACCATCTAATATGGCCATGGGAATGAGACAGGGAAGTACACAATGCATGAGTCATAATTGGTATTTATACTTATGCTATGTATATGATATTTGTACAAATGGTTTTAAACTAACAGGTATTTTTCTCACTTAGACCACTAGGTCTAACCCTCATTTTGTTTTAAAATATGTATTCCAGGTCGTGGTGCGAATAAGGGAAAGTAATAGGATAATCAATGAATTACTTTTGAAGAAGTATGTGTATGAAGATCCGTGAAGTGTTTTGTATCTATCATGATAATAGTTATTATGTAACTTATTAGCAAAAAAAGTTTGTACTGTAATGCTTATTATGGTTAGAAAGATTAAGGGATCGTAAATGCTATATGATGTATTTTTGTTATGAAGCTATGTTATGCAAAATACGTTATTTGATACATGTTTGGAAATCTGGGTCGTTACATATGGTATCAGAGCCATAGTTTAAGGGATTTAGGTATTCGTATCCGTACCTAGACTTAAACTGCATGTGAAGTAGGATGTCCCTATTATTTTAGAACCTTGGAATGTTAAATATAAGAAGGTAGAAGGAACATCATGTAAGGTAATTTCAAATTACATTTGGCCAGTGTAATTGTGAACTTACAGGTACATGTTTGAACTGGAATACCTTATTATATGGGGTATGTGCTTATGTGTATATTAATCTTGTCTGAATCTACAGAATGGCAAGCGGTACTCGAAATACGAATAGAGAGGGAAGAGGAAATCCTAATAGAACGAATCCAACAGTCGGGACAAGGGGAAGAGGGGGAGAAAGAGGTAGGGGCAGAACAGAAGGCAGAGTTCAGACGCGAGGTACCGAATTTGTTACACGAAACGATTTGACGGCTGAAATGGGAAGACTGCAAGCAAGTATACAATCTATGTTCGACCGAGCTCGTAATACTGAAACTGAAATACCAGATCCTGGTATGGAAGATGAGATGCCATTACACCTACTGTTATACCGGTACCAAGAAAGTGTGATTATAAAATGTTCTTAAGTTGTAAACCCCCAACGTACGCAGGGGAAAGAGATCCAGTGAAGGCCATGAGGTGGCTAAAAGAGATAGAAGCCATCTTCAAGACCAGTAAATGTGCTGACGAAGATAGAGTGCTATATGGAACCGCAATGCTGAATGCGGATGTGTTATATTGGTGGGAGGCTCTTATTACCTCTAGATGATCTGATGTGTATTCTACTTTCTCTTGGGACGAATTCACTACAGCTTTCAAGAGACAGTTTTGTCCTCAAGCACCAGTTAGACAATTGGAGGAAGAATTCATGAACCTACAACAGGGAAGCCTATCGGTTAGGGATTATACTACTCGTTTCCTGGTGAAGTCTCATTTCGCAGAGTACTGTGTTACCATAGAGGCTCTTAAGATGGAAAGGTTTATCTTCGGGTTAAATTCAGAAATTCGGAGTCTAGTGATTGCAAAGGGACCAGAAACCTTCTCAACCGCAGTAGATGTCGCGGAAAATGTGGAAAGGGATAGGGGAAGAGATGCTAGGGATAAGAGTACTGGAAAAAGAAAATGGGAAGGACCACAGTATGATCCAAAGAAGTCCAGATTTCAGAGATTTGATAGTCATACACCTTTTAGACCAGCTGAAAGACCTTGTCCAAAATGCAACCGTATTCATCAAGGAAATTGTCAAGTTGATCCTCGAGTTTGTTACAAGTGCGGAAAGACCGGCCATATTGCTAAAGACTGTCGGGTAACTCGATTTTATTTCTTATGCAATTCTCCTGATCACATTCAGTCCGATTGTCCACGGAGGAGAGTACAGCAGGGTGGTACGTCAGTGAGACCAACGGGTGCTAGACCGGTAGTACCAAGGCCAGAGTTACCAAGAACTAGGGGTCGTGCCTTCCAAATGACAGCACAAGAAGCGGAGGAAACTCCTGATGTGGTTACAGGTACATTTCTAATAAACTCTACACGTGCTAAAGTGTTATTTGACTCCGGTGCAAACCGATCATTTGTGTCTCCTTCTTTTGCTGTTGTTCTGCATTTAAAGCCTAAAGTGTTAGATCATGCTTTAATGGTAGATACTGCAAATGATAATCAAGTATCGGTTAAAGAGGTATTTGATAGCTGTGTTATAAATATAGATGGGTGTGGAGTACCTATCCAGTTATTTCCTATAGCTTTGATTGAGTTTGATGTGGTAGTGGGAATGGATTGGTTAGCCGAGAATCAGGCTAGTATAGTTTGTGATAAGAAGTTGACTAATGTTGTCTTACCTGAGAAAGGACCAGTAGTGATTTATGGTGACCGTAGAAATCATCAGTCTTGCCTTATCTCTTTGATGAAAGCTCGTAAGTGTGTTAATAAAGGTTTCCCAAGTTACTTAGCATATGTGATAGATACTAAGCTAGAAAAGTATAAGATGGAAGATATTCCTGTTGTTTGTGAATTTCCGGAACTTTTCCCAGAAGACTTGAATAGTCTTCCGCCCATTAGATAAGTAGAGTTTGGTATAGATCTGATTCCTGGAGCCGCTCCTGTTGCTAGTGCACCGTATCGTTTGGCACCTCCAGAAATGAAAGAGATGATGACGCAACTGCAAGATCTTTCAGATAAGGGCTTCATCAGACCCAGTTCTTCACCGTGGGGCACACCAGTTTTGTTTATGAAAAAGAAGGATGGTTCGATAAGGATGTGTATTGATTATCGGGAACTGAACAAGCGTACGATCAAGAACAAGTATCCGCTTCCCAGAATTGATGACCTCTTCGATCAATTAGTTGGAGCTTGCTATTTCTCCAAGATTGATCTAAGATCTGGTTATCACCAGCTGAAGGTTAAAGAAGAAGACGTTCTGAAAACTTCTTTTCGTACAAGGTATGGTCATTATGAATTCCTAGTGATGCCTTTTGGACTGACGAACGCCCCAGCTGCTTTCATGGATTTAATGAATCGGGTATGTAAGCCATATCTCGATAAAGTTGTTATTATGTTTATCGATGATATTCTTATCAATTCCCGATCCAAGGAAGAACACGCCCAACATCTTCGTTTGATTCTGGAATTGTTGAAAAAGGAACAGTTGTACGCTAAATTTTCTAAGTATGAATTCTGGCTACGGGAAGTTCAATTTCTTGGACATGTAGTTTCCGAGAAAGGTATTCAAGTAGAGGCAATTGAAAAATGGGAACCGCCGAGAACGCCAACCGAGGTACAAAGTTTTATGGGTTTAGCTGGCTACTATCGCAAGTTTATACAAGATTTTTCTCGTATCGCTACGCCCCTGACCAAGCTGACCCGAAAGAATATGAAGTTTGAATGGAAAGCAGAACAGGATAAAGCATTCCGGATATTGAAAGAAAAACTTTGTAGCGCGCCAATACTGTCACTACCTGAAGGTTCCGATGACTTTGTTGTTTACAGTGATGCTTCCAAACTGGGATTGGGATGTGTATTAATGCAGCGTGGGAAAGTTATTGCTTATGCTTCTCGTCAATTGAAGGATCATGAACGGCAGTATCCTACACACGACATGGAACTTGCAGCAGTTGTTTTCGCGCTAAAGATTTAGAGACATTATATTTACGGTTCCAAATGCCAAATTTATACCGATCATAAGAGTCTCCAACATCTCTTCGACCAACGAGAATTGAATATGAGGCAAAGAAGATGGTTAGAACTGGTGAATGATTACGATTGTGAAATTCTTTATCATTCGGGAAAGGCGAATGTGGTAGGTGATGCACTGAGTCGTCAAGAAAGGAGTGGAACAATAAAAGCCATTGAACTACAAGTTGAACTCCTACCTAACATCTTTGACGAATTGAAGAAGTGTCAAGTAGAAGCTTTTCAAGAAGAACACTTGAAACCAGAACGGTTGGTAGGGATATCAGCAACACTCTTAACAGATGATCGTGGGCTACTGTGTCTGGGAAACAGAATTTGGGTGCCTCGTCTGGGTGGTTTACGGGATCGGGTACTACAAGAAGCTCATCAATCTCGTTTCTCTATTCATCCAGGTACGAATAAGATGTATAAAGATCTACGACAATTTTATTGGTGGCCGGGAATGAAAAGAAGTATTGCTCAGCATGTGGAAGGTTGTACCACTTGTAAGAAAGTAAAGATAGGACATCAAAAGCCTTTTGGTCAGTTACAACGGTTAGAAATATCTATGTGGAAGTGGGATCAGATTACTACAGACTTCATTACGAAGCTACCAAGGACTCCGAAAGGGTTTGACGCCATTTGGGTGATCGTTGACAGATTGACCAAGTCTGCTCACTTTCTACCGATAAAAAAAACCTATTCATTGGAAAGACTAGCCAAATTGTATATCGATGAAATAGTAAATCGACATGAAGTTCCAATTTCGATTATTTCTGACCGTGATAGTCGTTTTAATTCAAGGTTCTGGAGGAGTTTTCAAAAAGAAATGGGAACGCAGATAAAGTTAAGTACAACGTATCATCCTCAAACTGATGGTCAGAGTGAACGTACAATTCAGACTTTGGAAGATATGCTACGGGCCTGCATTGTTGATTTTGGGGGATCATGGGATAAGAATTTTTCATTGATTGAATTTGCCTACAATAACAGTTATCATTCTAGCATACAAGCGGCACCGTTTGAAGTTCTGTATGGTAGAAAATGTCGAACGCCTCTGTGTTGGAATGAAGTGGGAGAAAAGCAATTAGCAGGGCCAGATATAGTTCAGTTAACCGCGGATAAGATTACTCAGATTCGGGAACGATTGAAAGTGGCTCAAGACAGACAAAAAAGCTACGTTGACCGACGCCGAAAACCGTTAGAATTCCAAGTTGGAGATTTCGTAACGTTAAAAGTCTCACCTTGGAAAGGAGTCATACGATTTGGGAAACAAGGTAAGCTTAGTCCAAGATACACCGGGCCATTTGAAATCACAGAAAGGATCGGTGAAGTAGCCTACAGGTTAGATCTTCCGCCAGAGTTAAGCCGTATCCACAACGCTTTTCACATATCAAATTTCCGAAAGTGTTTGGTTACGCCAGATCAGGCAGTTTCTCTACCAGATATACAAGTTGATGAAAAGCTGAATTATGTGGAGGAACCTGAAGCCATTGTTGATAGTAAAGTCAAAGTTTTGCAGAATGGAAAGGAGATCAAGCAAGTAAAGGTGCAGTGGAGACATCATAGAGGTCAGGATGCTACTTGGGAATCAGAATCAGAAATGAGAGCTAAATACCCTAATCTTTTCACCTAAATCGAATTCCAGGACGGAATTCTTTTAAGGGGGAGATGTTGTAATAACCAGGTACATTATTGGTCTATTTTAATTTAATTAATTTTATTTATTTTAGTTTAAGGTGAGTTTGAGGTTAGTTTTATAAGTTATAAGTTAAGGGGTAAATTTAAATTTTAATATAGAAGTTAGAGGGTATATTTTGCCATTTAAGAGAAGTTTATGGTTTAGTTGGTGAATGTGACTAAACCAATCACCTCCACCGCCCCACTCTCCTTAGTCATTAGGAGGTGTCTCATTTAGAGACTATTAGCAAAATACTAAAGTGTGTGTGTGTGTGTGTGTGTGTGTGTGTGAGTTTGTTTCGGCAAGAGAGAGAAAGAGAGAGAGAGAGGGAGAGAGAGAGAGAACCGTAGGAGAAAAGAAGAATGAGGAGAAGAAAAGCAAGTGATTCAGCTGGGATTTTAGAAAGAACTGAAGAAAACAAAGGTAATTATCCTATGCAAATTCTTCTTCTTTATGTTCAAAAGTTTGCTAAATAAGTTTATAAATGGGTCTTGGTAATTTTAGAAAGATATGAGAAATATGGGTTTAGAATAGTGTTCTAATAGTAGTCTTAAACATATCTACAAAATTACAGAAACATGCATGGCCTAAAACCATAATTTTCTGGGTTAAGTATGAACTTAGTTGATTGAGATAGTTATGAATGTCGCAGTAGTGGGTTGCGACAGTTATGGTGATTTGCGACAGTCATGAGTATCGCAACCTTGAGTAGCGACAAGCTCATTGGTATCGCAATGATTAGTTGCAACAAGAAGTGTATCGCAACAGTTGGTTGCGATAAGGAGGGATATCGCAATAGTTGGTTGCGATATGGTTTTGTGTCACAGTAGTTGATTGCGACAAGGGGTTATCACAGCTAGTTGGTTGCGATAAGAGTCGAGAATGTTGGATTATTTAAGAGTTCTTAGCCTTTTAGAGAGTCTTATGTATCCTTTTGGTAAAGAGGTATTTGTATCTACTTGTTTCAGATTCTGTGAATTCTGGGTGATAGCTCGAATCATTTTGAGGGGGCTTGGAAGGAGTTTTGATAAACAACAAGGTGAGTTTTACTTTAAAAATATTTTCAAACTGGAATACATATATGTGGTTTGATAATGTGGTAAGCAGTGTGATTATGTGCTTATGTATGAAGTATGGTATATTGAAGTGTATATTATATTTATACAAGTATTACACTACACGAGAGCACGTTGGCCGGGCTTAGGACCGGCGGAGTTTGGCTGTACGGAAGGACAGCGGAGTTGGCTGTATCTTAGTGCAGCGGAGTAAATTTATTAGTTGGCTCGCAACCATCTAATATGGCCATGGGAATAAGACAGGGAAGTACACAATGCATGAGTCATAATTGGTATATATACTTGTGCTATGTGTATGATATTTGTACAAATGGTTTTAAACTAACAGGGATTTTTCTCACTTAGACCACTAGGTCTAACCCTCATTTTGTTTTAAAATATGTATTTCAGGTCGTGGTGCGAATAAGGGCAAGTAATAGGATAATCAATGAATTACTTTTGAAGATGTATGTGTATGAAAATCCGTGAAGTGTTTTGTATCTATCATGATAATAGTTATTATGTAAATTATTAGCAAAAAAAGTTTGTATTGTAATGCTTATTATGGTTAGAAAGATTAAGGGACCGTAAATGCTATATGATGTATTTTTGTTATTAAGCTATGTTATGCAAATTACGTTATTTGATACATGTTTGGAAATCCGGGTCGTTACAAGACCCCAATCGAGTGGGGAAGATCTAAAGGTTCCGATGTTAAAACAAATTGAAAAATCACAAAAAAATGAGATTAGAAGATATCAACACAGATTAGAGAAATTATCAAAGACAGAGGAATGCTTACCGTCTGAACCCTTTGTCGGCGTCGCGATATTAAGCACCGGGAATCAGATATCTAATGTTTCTTTATGCGAGGAAAGACGAAGGGGAGACTGGAGAGGGAAACCAATTGAGTGGGGAAGATGAAAGGGAAAACGATTAGAGAACACAACCGTAAGAGAAACCGATTAAGTGGGGAAGATGAAAGGGAAACCGATTAGAGAACACAACCGTAAGAGAAACCGATTGAGTGGGGGAGATGAAAGGGTTATGTTGTTAAAAAAATAAAAAATGGCAAAAAAATTGAGGAAGCAAGATTTTGAAATACTGAAAGCTGAAGATGACACGTCAGCAACTCCACCGTTTTGCTTTAATATATATATATATATAGATTGATATATTGATTGATTGATATTGATATATATATATATATAAATAAAAGAGATGGTGAAAATCAAACAACCCAAACTTGGGATGGTTAGCCAAAATTAGCCAACCACATGAGTTTTCACAAAGATTTTCTCTCCTCCTAATAAATACCCACATCATTCTTTCATTCTATCATCTCCTCACCAATGTGGGATAACCAAAATGCACCAACTTTCAAGATTTGATGAATACTCAAATGTCATCGTGCCACCTCATTCTTTGTGGTTTCTCCTTTAATATATATATATTGATGATTGATTGATTGATATTGATATATATATATATATATATAAATAAAAGGGATGGTGAAAAGCAACCAACCCAAACTTGAGATAGTTAGCCAAAATTACCCAGCCACATGAGTTCATATAGATGGTCAACTAAAATAACCTAACCCATGAGTTTTCACAAAGACTTTCTCTCCTCTTAATAAATACCCACATCATTCTTTCATTTTATCATCTTCTCACCGATGTGGGATAACCAAAATGCACCAAATTTCAAGATTTGATAAATACTCAAATGTCATTTTGCCACCTCATTCTTAGTAGATTTTGTTTTAATATATATATATTGATTGTTTGATTGATATTGATATATATATATATATATATATATTTTTATGATTGATTGATATTGATATATATAAAAATAAAAGGGATGGTGAAAAGCAACCAACCCAAACTTGAGATAGTTAGCCAAAATTAGCCAACCACATGAGTTCTCATATAGAGGGTCAACTAAAATAAGCTAACCCATGAGTTTTCACAAAGGCTTTCTCTCCTCTTAATACCCACATCATTCTTTCATTTTATCATCTCCTCACCAATGTGGGATAACCAAAATGCACCAAATTTCAAGATTTGATAAATACCCAAATGTCATTGTGCCACCTCATTCTTAGTGGATTTTGTGTTAATATATATATATGTATATATATATAGGGGAGGTATCCGTTGCAAACCAGTCAGTTTGTGCAAACTATACAAACCAATCTTAGTCGTTGATCAAGTCTAATAAATATCTGATTTTATTATGTTTCCTAATCTAAAGTCATGATCATAATGAATGAATCTTATCATCTTCCATATATATCTCAGTCTTAATTAATGAATCATAATTATTATCTATAAATACATCCATTGTTTCCTAATATAGTGGTTTGTATAGTTTGCACAAACTGACTGGTTTGCAACGGATACCTCCCCTATATATATATATATATATATATATATATATATATATATATATATATATATATATATATATATTGATATATTGATTGTTTGATTGATATTGATATATATATATATATATATAAATAAAAGGGATGGTGAAAAACAATCAACCCAAACTTGAGATGATTAGCCAAAATTAGTCAACCATATGAGTTTTCACAAAGATTTTCTCTCCTAATAAATACTCACATCATTCTTTCATTCTATCATCTCCTCCCCAATGTGGGATAACCAAAATGCACCAAATTTCAAGATTTGATGAATACTCAAAGGTCATTGTGCCACCTCATTCTTGGTGGTTTTTGTTTTACCTTTCTTATACACACTACATTGCTCCAACTTTTCAACTTTTTACCAATGTGGAACAACTTCAAATCAACCACAATTCACCATTGGAGAATACTCAATTCTCATGGTGCCACCTCAATACCCCAATGTTTTTTCTTTTATAGATATAAAGATTTACATATATATATATATATATTGATTGTTTGATTGATATTTATATATATATATATATATATATATATATATAAATAAAAGGGATGGTGAAAAGCAATCAATCCAAACTTAAGATGGTTAGCCAAAATTAGCCAATTATATGAGTTTTCACAAAGATTTTCTCTCCTAATAAATACTCACATCAATCTTTCATTCTATCATCTCCTCACCAATGTGGGATAACCAAAATGCACCAAATTTCAAGATTTGATGAATACTCAAATGTCATTGTGCCACCTCATTCTTGGTGGTTTTTGTTTTACCTTTCTTATACATACTACATTGCTCCAACTTTTCAACCTTTTACCAATGCAGGACAACTCCAAATCAACCACAATTCACCATTGGAGAATACTCAATTCTCATAGCGCCACCTCAATACCCCAAGGTTTTTTCTTTTATAGATATATAAAGATTGATATATATATATATATATATATATAAATAAAAGGGATGGTGAAAAGCAATCAACCCAAACTTGAGATGGTTAGCCAAAATTAGCCAACCATATGAGTTTTCACAAAGATTTTCTCTCCTAATAAATACCCACATCATTCTTTCATTCTATCATCTCCTCACCAATGTGAGATAACCGAAATGCACCAAATTTCAAGATTTGATGAATACTCAAATGTCATTGTGCCACCTCATTCTTGGGGGTTTTTGTTTTACCTTTCTTATACACACTACATTGCTCCAACTTTTCAACCTTTTACCAATGTGGGACAACTCCAAATCAACCACAATTCACCATTGGAGAATACTCAATTCTCATGGTGCCACCTCAATACCCCAAGGTTTTTTCTTTTATATATATAAAGATATTGATTGATTGATATATATATATATATATATATATATAAATATAAATATAAATAAAAGGGATGGTGAAAAGCAACCAACCCAAACTTGAGATGGTTAGCCAAAATTAGCCAACCATATGAGTTTTCACAAAGATTTTCTCTCCGAATAAATATCCACATCATTCTTTCATTCTATCATCTCCTCACCAATGTGGGATAACCAAATTTCAAGATTTGATGAATACTCAAATGTCATTGTGCCACCTCATTCTTGGTGGTTTTTGTTTTACCTTTCTTATACACACTACATTGCTCCAACTTTTCAACCTTTTACCAATGTGGGACAACACCAAATCAACCACAATTCACCATTGGAGAATACTCAATTCTCATGGTGCCACCTCAATACCCCAAAGTTTTTTCTTTTATAGATATATAAAGATTGATATATATATATATATATAGAGGGAGGTTCAGGAGAAAACCTCAAATAAATGGAAAACTAAAAAACACTTTATTAACCGTTGGATTAGATGATCTGATGGATATGATTAAATGGGCGGTTACAACAATATTAAATTAATTAAAAAAACCCACCCCCTTGTTTTTTATTCGAAAAAATACGAAAAATGAACAAAATTTGAACGAAATAAATTGCACCAAATAAACGATCATATTTTTCTCGTTAAATTGAGATTCATGTTGATATACTTTTCCTCCGTAATTTTGTGGTTTTCCGGTTTTCTAGTTATTTAGGGTTTTTCCCTGAACCTGACCCTATATATATATATAAATATAAATAAAAGGGATGTTGAAAAGCAACCAACCCAAACTTGAGATGGTTAGCCAAAATTAGCCAACCATATGAGTTTTCACAAATATTTTCTCTCCTAATAAATACCCACATCATTCTTTCATTCTATCATCTCCTCACCAACGTGGGATAACCAAAATGCACCAAATTTCAAGATTTGATGAATACTCAAATGTCATTGTGCCACCTCATTCTTGGGGGTTGTTGTTTTACCTTTCTTATACACACTACATTGCTCCAACTTTTCAACCTTTTACCAATGTGGGACAACTCCAAATCAACCACAATTCATCATTGGAGAATACTCAATTCTCATGGTGCCACCTCAATACCCCAAGGTTTTTTCTTTTATAGATATAAAGATTGATATATATATATATTGATTGTTTGATTGATATCGATATATATATATATATATATATATATATATATATATATATATATATATATATATATATATATATATATATATATATATATATATATATATATATATATATATAAGGGATGGTGAAAAGCAATCAACCCAAACTTGAGATGGTTAGCCAAAATTAGCCAACCATATGAGTTTTCACAAAGTTTTTCTCTCCTAATAAATACTCACATCATTCTTTCATTCTATCATCTCCTCACCAATGTGGGATAACCAAAATGCACCAAATTTCAAGATTTGATGAATACTCAAATGTCATTGTGCCACCTCATTCTTGGTGGTTTTTGTTTTACCTTTCTTATACATACTACATTGCTCCAACTTTTCAACCTTTTACCAATGTGGGACAACTCCAAATCAACCACAATTCACCATTGGAGAATACTCAATTCTCATGGTGCCACCTCAATACCCCAAGGTTTTTTCTTTTATAGATATAAAGATTGATATATATATATATATATATATTGATTGTTGAGTAAACTCTACTTTTGGTCCCTGAGGTATAGTGATTTTTTTGAAAGCAACCCCTGTGGTTTCATAAGTCGAGTTGTTGTCCTCATGGTTTTGATTTTACGCTAGATTTGGGACCTGGTCACTAACAGGGTTAAAAACAACCGTTAGTTTCAGGGGCATTTTCGTCATTTCACCATTTTGTCCTCTTTTTGCAATTCCTTTTGTTTTTTCTTAAGTTTGTAAAAAAATCAAACTACAAGGACCTGTTATGTAAAACTCTAATATATATATATATATATATATATATATATATATATATATATATATATATATATATATTGGGACTCAGCTAAATATTTACCAATGCCTGCAACCATAGAAAAGGAACCATCCATAATTCTAATTTCATCAATTGGTACTCATAGTAATTGTTAGGCTATTGTGCTTTTAATTTTTATTGTGCTTTTAATTTTTAAGCTACTGTTAATTTTGCATCTTCTTTTTCATTTTTATTGCAGGGTTGCTTGCAGTCATCACATATATATATATATATATATATATATATATATATATATATATATATATATATATATATATATATATATATATATATATATATATATATATATGTGTATGTATACGAGTACACACACTGGGTCTTCTCGGATTCTTCCCAGATGGGTTATCAATTGGGCTGCTGGGCATGTTCTCTTTTGGAATGTGGCTTCTGTTGACATTCCCTCATTTTTCACTTTTAGGGGATTTAGGAAGAAGGGTCCAACCGAGGAAGAAGTGGCAAGTGCCAGTTTTAAGATGTGGTTTGTAGGCCATGGTTATAGTGATTCGAATCTCGTTTCTGAGGGAATTGCAAAGCATGATACAGAAATCATTACCAGAATTATTTATTGTAAATGATTTGATACTCATACCAGCTATATTTATTGAATCATATATTTTTTTCTTGATTTTTTTCCCAAGAAAGTGTTGTGGGTCTCAAAAACCTTCAAGCTTTATCGATGGATGTCGTTCATGGCGTCTTCACATTCAAATCCAATCCAATGCCATTTAGATTTACACTAATTGACAACATTTTCTTGAAATCTTTGGGTTTTTTGGTATTAAATTGGAGCAGCAAACTGTTCATTTCATTGAATCTTGAAGATCTAATTGGCTTCGTTTTGAACCAAATTTGGTGTTTTGTAGTCGATTTTCTTGAACTAGGTTTCTTCGATTCTTGTTCTTGATTTGTTTACATTTTCTGGTACCGAAAATGAGTTATTGTTGTTAATTTGGGGGGTTTTGGAATTAGGGTTTTCAAGAAAATGAGTTTCTTGAAATGGGATTTAGGATTTAGGGTTCTTCTTGTTCTTCTACCTTTATATCTTCATGGTTCATCATCTTCATTCATTCCTGCTGATAAGTACTTGATTTCTTGTGGTTCTTCACAAAATATCACATTTCTTGGCCAAATTTATGACCCAGATGTAGTATATATATATATATATATATATATATATATATATTAGAGTTTTACATAACAGGTCCTTGTAGTTTGATTTTTTTACAAACTTAAGAAAAAACAAAAGGAATTTCAAAAAGAGGACAAAATGGTGAAATGACGAAAATGCCCCTGAAACTAACGGTTGTTTTTAACCCTGTTAGTGACCAGGTCCCAAATCTAGCGTAAAATCAAAACCATGAGGACAACAACTCGGCTTATGAAACCACAGGGGTTGCTTTCAAAAAAATCACTATACCTCAGGGACCAAAAGTAGAGTTTACTCTTGATTGTTTGATTGATATATATATATATATATATATAAAAGGGATGGTGAAAAGCAATCAACCCAAACTTGAGATGGTTAGCCAAAATTAGCCAGCCATATGAGTTTTCACAAAGATTTTCTCTCCTAATAAATACTCACATCGTTCTTTCATTCTATCATCTCCTCACCAATGTGGGATAACCAAAATGCACCAAATTTCAAGATTTGATGAATACTCAAATGTCATTGTGCCACCTCATTCTTGGTGGTTTTTGTTTTACCTTTTTATACATACTACATTGCTCCAACTTTTCAACCTTATACTAATGTGGGACAACTCCAAATCAACCACAATTCACCATTGGAGAATACTCAATTCTCATGGTGCCACCTCAATACCCCAAGGTTATTTCTTTTATATATATATAAAGATTGATATATATAGAGGCGGGTTCAAACGAGGAGCGTACCAATTTAAGAGAACGTGAGGAGCAATTGACAGTTATGAATCACATGTGATTCGCAGTTGTGGATCACATGTGATTCACAACTGATCTGGACTCGAATTGACAGTTATGAATCATTAATGATTTACAGTGTTGAATCACATGTGATCCGCGACCTGCAGCATCGCGCCACGCCTCGCGCCACTTTTGCGCGAATTTTCGAGAAAGTTCCGATTTTTTAGCGTTGTAAATCATATGTGATCAGAAGCAAGGGAGTGCTCCTCACGTTCTCACGTTTTGACGCGCTCCTCACATGAACCTTCCTCGATATATATATATATATATATATATATAAAAGGGATGGTGAAAAGCAACCAACCCAAACTTGAGATGGTTAGCCAAAATTAGCCAAACATATGAGTTTTCACAAAGATTTTCTCTCCTAATAAATACCCACATCATTCTTTCATTCTATCATCTCCTCACCAATGTGGGATAACCAAAATGCACCAAATTTCAAGATTTGATGAATACTTAAATGTCATTGTGCCACCTCATTTTTGGTGGTTTTTGGTTTACCTTTCTTATACACACTACATTGCTCCAACTTTTCAACCTTTTACCAATGTGGGACAACTCCAAATCAACCACAATTCACCATTGGATTATACTCAATTCTCTTGGTGCCACCTCAATACCCCAAGGTTTTTTCTTTTATAGGCTAATGGCACCAAAAATAGGCTAAATGCACCAAAAAGTACAAAAAAAGAGGGTGATGATTACATTGTTTTCATTACCAATCATTTTTTGATTTAAATATATATGTATATAATATATATATTTATAATATATATATAGGGTTGGGTTCACGTGAGACCAACATGTTTTCGTGAGACCGTGAGACCAAGAATTTAACACTAAACCTTCACAGTGATTCATTGTGAAGGTAAGAAAAACAGCAAATCTTCACAGCAAAAACACTGTGGAGGTTTACCATCACAGTACCTTCACAGTCTTTTGCTGTGAAGGTTTAGTGTTAATTTTTTGGTCTCACGGTCTCACGGAAATAGTGTGGTCTCACATGATCTTCTCAAGTCTATATATATATATAAAAAACAAATAAATAATATATATATATATATATATATATATCAAATAATATATATATATATATATATATATTAGAAATATAGAAATAGATATATATATTATTATTATTCTTTTTGTTTATATATAGGGGTGTCAATTATATAATTATAAAAATAAAACATAAACATTGCGATTTAACATATAAATAGAACATAAAATAATCTATATTACATTCGATTATTCTAAAATAACATTATCCGTAGTACAATTAACTCGTAAAAATTGCTGGTACTTCTGTATTCGATCTGAATACGGGGTAGCCCATCCTGCAGCACACGGATAACGGAAGTGGACAAAATGTTGAGTTATAGTAGGGAACGTGTATCCTTCTGTCATATCTAATTTCACATAATGGTTACCATTAACGTACCCAATTGTAAAAGCAACATGTTGATACCACGCTGGCGGAGTGGACCTAAGCGGCAAGTACGTCATACAGCCTGCCATATTTATAATGTGTAATATCACATTATACTTTGAAGCAATCAAGACACCTATTTCAGGCATTGTCATCCAGTGTTCAACCGGTGCACCTCGATCTGATTGAAAGAAGTTTAAAGTGTTGTAAACAATATTCCAATATTGACCTCCAAAAGCGTTTCAGTATTCTGTCTTGTGTGTATCTAACTCTTCCATCAAGTTAGACCGAATTGTGGGCCATGCATCTTCATGAAGACCCAGACAGACAGCTATTGCTCGGAATCCACAATTTCCATCACCTCTCACATCATGTACATGCGTAATGTAAGGGTGAAACATCTTTGGAAATTGATTAATGTATGGATGTACATTATAGTTTTTGCCCATGATTTTGATTTGATATTTACACTTTCAACCCCTATACTTATTTACTTACTTTACTTTATACCTTTTACTTTCATAATTTAAATTTTACATTTAACACATATAATCGTTTATTAACTAAAATACGTTAAAAATACGTTTTAATTTTAACAAGTTACATCATTACAATCGTCTCTTTGATACGTTCGAAATGAGTCCAATATTGAATTTTTTTGATTTATATATTTTAATATATATCATATACGCTACATAAAAATATTTTTTATATTTAAAATTCATATTCTTATAGTTAATTATTTAATTTATGGTACTCTTATATTTAATGCGATAGAAGTGTAAAACAAAATTGAGAATACGTTAAAAATGAATTTTAAATATAAAAAATATTTTTTATGTAGTGTATATGATATATATTAAAATATATAAATGAAAAAAAATTCAATATTAGGCTCATTTCGACCGTATCGAAGAGACGATTATAATGGTGTAACTTGTTAAAATTAAAACGTATTTTTTAACGTATTTTAGTTAATAAACGATTATATGTGTTAAATGTAAAATTTAAATTATGAAAGTAAAAGGTATAAAGTAAAGTAAGTAAATAAGTATAGGGGTTGAAAGTGTAAATATCAACTCAAAATCACAATCTAGGGCCTATAAAGGCCTAGCTATGTATCACGGGGTGTTTGTAGTTTTGTTGGCTCAGTCTTACTTTATACATGAAAAGAAATAAAAAAGAATGATTATAATATGAACGATGCTTATAGGAGTCTAGCAGGTTTTAAATACAAGTAATATTATTCATATAAATCAATTAAATAAGATGTTTTGGAAATATTGAAGATTCATTTATTATAACTAGAAGTCTACTCGCGCAATGCAACGTGATATATCTTGATTTTAACTTTCTAATTTATTTTAATGTGTGGTTTTGAGAAAACGCTCAATTTTTTTTTTATAATTTTGTTTAAAAAATGACGTTTTTGAGAAGTTCATTGATTTGAGGATTTGAAGATAATGATTAATTAATAAGAGTCCACGATTTAAGAATTTGAAGGTTGTTAGAGATAAGTATTAATCAAATAATTAGCATTAAAAGCGGTACATAAAGCTTCATTAGTTGTTTTTGAATTCCTCTGTGGCTCTCATACCACGTACCAACCAAGTTTAAATAGTTGATACGATATACCAACCAATTAGGTCGATACAAACTAAATAGTTGGTTTGTCTCGGTATGAAATTGACACCCATATATATATATATAAACAAAAAGAATAATAATATATATATTTTTCTATATTTCTAATATATATATATATATATAAAACAAATAAATAATAATATATATATATGTCAAATAATATATATATTATATAAATATATATATATATATATATATATATATATATATATATATATATTTAAATCAAAAAATATTGTTTATGAAAACAATGCAATACCTTTTGGTGCCATTAGCACCTTTTTGGTGCAAATGCACCCCCCTTAATTGATTTCAAGATTTGATGAATACTCAAATGTCATTGTGCCACCTCATTCTTGGTGGTTTTTGTTTTAATATATATATATTGATTGATTGATATTGATATATATATATATAAATAAAAGGGATGGTGAAAAGCAACCAACCTAAACTTGAGATAGTTAGCCAAAATTAGCCAACCACATGAGTTCATATAGAGGGTCAACTAAAATAAGCTAACCCATGAGTTTTCACAAAGACTTTCTCTCCTCTTAATACCCACATCATTCTTTCATTCTATCATCTCCTCACCAATGTGGGATAACCAAAATGCACCAAATTTCAAGATTTGATAAATACTCAAATGTCATTGTGCCACCTCATTCTTAGTGGATTTTGTGTTAATATATATATATATATATATATATATATATATATATATATATATATATTGATTGTTTGATTGATATTGATATATATATATATATATATATATATAGAGAGAGAGAGAGAGAGGAAGGTTCATACGAGAACCGTAACAATTTAAGAAAACACGAGGACAATTCTTAACCAATCATTTAAGTTATTAAGGGAATTAAATAGAAAGGGTATGTGGGTCATTTTGCATTTTATACATTAATTCCATATTTCACACAGATTATTTGCATCTAATTTAATTCCATATTTCACCCACATTCTTTCAATCGTGATCATCCTCTTCCTTCACTATCAACTACACTCCCTCCTCAATCTTATCATTCTAGTTATTGGTTTTTCTGTTTTTCTTTTTTTCTTCTCTTGTTCTCTGCAAACTCCCTTTTGTTTTGTTCCAGCAGTTGTTTTTTTGGTGCTTTCCTCTTCCCAGAGGAAGTACCTAAAATCAATGAACCATATACAAAAATTAATTCATGTATCAAATCATGTATGATTAGTTATACATTACCATATGTGCAAGCCTTACATCACATATGATTTTTCATTGGAACACATATTCTAACCATATGTACAATCCTTACATCACTTGTATCAAATCATATATGACTAGATATACATAACCATTATCTATTCAATGTGTATCCAATCATATATGATTAGATATACATAACCATATAGACAAGCCTTACATCACATATGATTTTTCATTGGAAGAGATTCTAATATACATAACCATTATCTATTCAATGTGTATTATATGATTAGATATACATAACCACATAGACAAGCCTTACATCACATATGATTTTTCATTCACAGATTATAATATACATAACCATTATCTATTCAATGTGTATCAAATCATATATGATTAGACATACATAACCACATAGACAAGCCTTACATCACATATGATTTTTTATTGTAAAACAGATTCTAATCATATGTTCAAGCCTTAGTGCCTTACATAACATGTGTATAACAACAATGTGTATCAAATCATATATGATTAGATAACAACATTGTTTCTAATCATATATGATTAGATATACATAACCATTATCTATTCCTAACAACAATGTGTATCAATCTTCTCTTTCTTCAACCATAAACAAATAAACATTGTAAACCCTTGATCATCATATAAAGAAATACAAAGAGAAAAATCGATCTCTGCAAGTCTCTGAATATGTGTAAATCGAACTTGTATCTAAAAATTTAGTTCCCCTTTCTCGTTAGGGTTTTGAAACAGATGATTGATTGTGAACTTGAGTCGAACCAGAGTACAACAACGGCGGTTACCAACTCGCTGATTCGAACCAGTTCGAGAACTCGTGGAAGAAGAACCCAGGGTTTCATCTTCAAACGATTTGTACATCTGAAAACATAAATTAGGGCATGCAAAATTAATGTTTACATGTCGAATCCATGTTTATGCTTTTAAATCCTCTTCCGAAACTTGATTTCGTGCAAATAGATGAAGAAATGTGTGTTCAACGATATCAATTTCGTGTGTAAAAGCTCCAATTTGGCGATGATGAAGAGTTGAAGCACAACTTTTCTCTGGTATTGTAAGGGAGTATTGTAAGGGAGATGATGAGCAGTAGTAGATATTTAGGAAACTATTTTGTGTTGCTATTTGATAGGGATATGATTCCCCCTATGATATATTTGTATGGATGATTTTTACTATTTTGCCCCTAAATTAATGATCCCGTGTCTATTTCAGTTAATTACCCTTTTTTGAACATTTTTTCCTATGTTTTAATCACAGCCACTCAAATAATATATCAAGGGTTGAGATGCATCCTTTTATTTTTTTATTTGCATCTCATCCTCGTATGAACCTGCCTCTCTCTCTCTCTCTATATATATATATATATATATATATATAAAAGGGATGGTGAAAATCAATCCACCCAAACTTGAGATGGTTAGCCAAAATTAGCCAACCATATGAGTTTTCACAAAGATTTTCTCTCCTAATAAATACTCACATCATTCTTTCATTCTATCATCTCCTCACCAATGTGGGATAACCAAAATACACCAAATTTCAAGATTTGATGAATACTCAAATGTCATTGTGCCACCTCATTCTTGGTGGTTTTTGTTTTACCTTTCCTATACACACTACATTGCTCCAACTTTTCAACCTTTTACCAATGTGGGACAACTCCAAATCAACCACAATTCACCATTGGAGAATACTCAATTCTCATGGTGCCACCTCAATACCCCAAGGTTTTTTCTTTTATAGATATAAAGATTGATATATGTATATATATTGATTGTTTGATTGATATTGATATATATATATATATATATAAGGGATGGTGAAAAGCAATCAACCCAAACTTGAGATGGTTAGCCAAAATTAGCCAAACATATGAGTTTTCACAAAGATTTTCTCTCCTAATAAATACCCACATCATTATTTCATTCTATCATCTCCTCACCAATGTGGGATAACCAAAATGCACCAAATTTCAAGATTTGATGAATACTCAAATGTCATTGTGCCACCTCATTCTTGGTGGTTTTTGTTTTACCTTTCTTATACACACTACATTGCTCCAACTTTTCAACCTTTTACCAATGTGGGACAACTCAAAATCAACCACAATTCACCATTGGAGAATACTCAATTCTCATGGTGCTACCTCAATACCCCAAGGTTTTTTCTTTTATAGATATAAAGATTGATATATATATATATATATAAATATAAATAAAAGGGATGGTGAAAAGCAACCAACCCAAACTTGAGATGGTTAGCCAAAATTCGCCAACCATATGAGTTTTCACAAAGATTTTCTCTCCGAATAAATACCCACATCATTCTTTCATTCTATCATCTCCTCACCAATGTGGGATAACCAAATTTCAAGATTTGATGAATACTCAAATGTCATTGTGCCACCTCATTCTTGGTGGTTTTTGTTTTACCTTTCTTATACACACAACATTGCTCCAACTTTTCAACCTTTTACCAATGTGGGACAACTCCAAATCAACCACAATTCACCATTGGAGAATACTCAATTCTCATGGTGCCACCTCAATACCCCAAGGTTTTTTCTTTTATAGATACTAGCGTTTTTCACCGCGCGTTGCGCGGTGATCAAAATCTGCATTAAAATGTATTATTAATAATAATGAAATTGGGTGTATATTTTTTCAAGTTAGCTTTTAAAGAGTGGCTTCAAAACTATTTGATTTGGATGTGCACATTCCAAACAATATATCTTAATTGATTTTTTCATGGAAGGATCAGAACAACTTTTATCCCTCTCATATGGATCCCTTATCGTTACGTAATATGTCAGTTAATTATCATATATTGTATACTATAATATGCCTTGAAAAGTTACATGTAACATTTGATATATAGAGATTTTTTATAAATACATAATAGAAGTACTTTGAAAAAAATGACATTTTAACATATTCGAAGAAGTTACCGCAAGTTGTTCGAAGCAATATAGTTTCAAACATGATTCAAAATCATAGATACGTTTTCTTAAAACCTTGATTTCTCAAATGAAACACAAAAAACATATATTTAATAGATATCAAATCAAGAAGCGAAGCTAATAAATGTGGATGAGTTCGCGAGTAACAATATAATGTTATATTATAATAAATAATACGCAAATGTTTTGTTAGCGTTGTGGATGACTTGTATGAAATAAATGCTTGCAAAAAGTCAGAATATTATATTGAGATAGGAGAATTATATAACATGACTTATATGTAATAATATATATGTACTTTGACTATGAGCTTTCATGTTGTTGGACATATTTCGAGAATTTCACAATTTATTTAGACAGTAAATTGTTTTTAATTTTAATTCTAATTGTATCATATGTACAAAAATAAGTGTAAAAAGTCAACATAACACTAAATATTTTAACGATAAGCAAAAGTTCACTACTTAAAATAATCATTTGTAAAGAAATTTAGTAAGAGAAAATCAAATCTAGTAAGATAAAAATATCTCATTTATATAGTGATATAATAAATAAAAATTAATTGTCATAACTATTTCATTTATACATATTGATTGTGATATTAATTGTAATATGTTTTAATTGATTTATTTTATCATTTATACTAAAATGTATTAAACTTCTCATTAAGTATTTCATTTATATACATTGATTCATAATAATTAAAAGAAAATGAGTATGAAAATTTAGATCAATTAATGAGTTATATTGATTTATAATAAATCAAAAAATGTAAAGTATTTTGACTTGGAAAATATTGATTAAAAATAGTAAAAGTTATTATCAAACGGCTTCTAAAAATGTCAACATGTATTCTTTTTAACATTTTTGTAATGATATAATGATGTTAATATATTAATTGTTACGTAAATAAAGAAATAAAGGTAATTAAAGTTGGTTGTAATATATATATATATATATATATATATAGTTGTATATATACTGATACTAATTTTTAAATAAAAAAGCAAGAAAAGAATAGGTTTGGTGTTGATTTTATATTAAAAATAAAGCAAAATAAAGAAAAAATAATAAAAATGATTGAAAGTTTCTCATTAAACCATGTATTAGTTCTTACTTTAATATATGTACCATATGTATTGATGCATTTTTTTCAGAAATTACGTAACTAATTTAAGATAAACGGAATTTGTCAATTAAATAACCATTAAGAAATACAAAGTACCAAAAGCATCTAACTGTTTTACCATATGTATTTCATAGATTATAATTATTTTACAAAAAACAAAAAACAAAACACACACATTATAACTAACTGTTTTAAGGAACATTACCACAAGCATCTCCTCCTAGAAGGATCTTTTACCCACATAAGTTATTGCACACAGCGAAAAAGAATGTGTGAAACAAACCAAAAATCAGTGACATGCAAGGAGTGACTATGAGACACTCTAAAATCGGTTGTTTTTAGTTCATCAATCGCTCGCAAAGAGATTTCTCTTTCTTGGGAGTGACTTCGAAAGAATATCCGTAAATCACTATTCCAATATTAGCTTAGAAGGGAAAAACAATAATGAGAAAAGAGGGAACATGGACGGAAAAAACCTAGAAGACATAAGTATAAAAAACCTTCCTTATCAAACCGAAGAAATGTCTCTCAATGTTTCGGTCATGATTTCGATTTTTTACCTCTTAATCGAACTCCTTTGTGATGCAACTCTCCCTCCCCACGACTACCTCCTTCGTCGGCTCTCCAATTCTAGTCATGTAGAAGAATATAGATTTATGATGTAGCTCTCAATTCCATGGTAGAAAAATATTATATGGAGATTGTCTCTAACCGAATGTATTTATTGAAGAGTAAATTAATTATTAATTATTAGGGAGATTGAGAGTGAGGGAAGAGGAAGTCAAGAGGTTATTTGAGAGTAATGAGTGGTTTATTAATGAAAAAAAATCAAAATTATGATAAAATAGAAAAAGGTGAATGAAGGCTTTTCATGATGCCACCTAAGCAACTTCAAGTTTTGCTTTTATATAGATATATAGATTATAAAAAAATAGATGTTAAATGAAATATTAAACTCATTAAATGAGAAGATCTTTTTTTATTTAAAAAAATCAAAATTAGGAGAAAATAGAAAATAGTGAAGGGATGTTTCTCATTATGCCACCTAAGCAAATTCATATTTACTTTTAAGTATATATATATATATATAGAGAGAGAGAGAGAGAGGAAGGATCATGCGAGAAGTTAAACGTTATGCGAGAATGCGAGAAGTGTTTAATCATATATATGATTACACGTCATGTGATTGTGTTTAATCATATATGATTAAATGTCTATGTATTGCCAATGTAACATATGCTTAATCATATATGATTAAGCTTGTGTATCATATATGATTACACACTTCTCGCATTCTCGCATAAGGTTTAGCTTCTCGTTTGAACCTGCCCATATATATATATATATATATATATATATATATATATATATATATAGATTAAAAATGTAAGGTAAATAGAAATTATATTTGTTGTTTTTATGTAGTTCAAATATAAATAATCTATAAAAATAAAAATGTAAGGTAAATAGAACTTATATTTGATGATGTTTTTATGTAGTGCAAATAAAAATAATTATAAAATAATAAAGAAAATTAGATATTAATTAAAAATTGTAAGGTAAATAAAAGTTATATTTGTTGATGTCTTTGTGTATAATAAAAATAAGTATAGAATAATAAAGAAAATTAGATATTAAATGAAAAGTTAAAGTCATTTAATAAGAGCTAGTTTTTATTTAAAAAAATTCAAAATTAGGAGAAAATAGATAAAGGTGAATGGTGGGTTCTCATTAGACCACCTAAACAACTCCCCATCTTGCTTTTATATATATATAGACTAGTGTTGGTCACCGCGCGTTGCACGGTGGTGATAATTGTTTTTAAAGAAATGCAATGTAAAAGTGATTAATTTGCATATATCGACAATAATCTTTTGCTACGAAGATTTTAAGACACACACACACACACACACACACACATATATATATATATATATATGTATATATATATATATATATACTAGCAGTGTACCCGCGCAATGCGGCGGGACACAAAGGTTCTATCAAGATAAATTCTATTAAAACAAAGGGAGCATAAGAAATCACCAAATTTAGAGGTGCAGACGGATCATGCAGGAAGTTATTCTCTTAGTTTGTAACGGAAGTTACACAAGTAACATAAATCATCATCTTTGACCCAACTTGCATGTACCGGGTTATTTATGGGTTACCAGGTTTTGTGGAGACCTTCATCCTCACCGATATGAAATCCCCCACCTGCATACCCTCTTTTTTCACATCTTCAACTTGCTTTCTCTTTAACTCTTCGATCTCTGTTTATGCATTATTAAGCTTACTTAGAAGATCAAACTTCTCAGTTTTGACATATTCTTCTGTCTTAACCCTCCAGAGAAACAAACCGATTAGGAAACGCATACAATAAGAGTTGGGAAAACTGTCGAGTTATCAGCGGATAAAAAGACAAAACATTCCTAATAAACTTATGGGTGCTTTCAAAATTTAAAATTTATCGTGCACTTAATTGGTACTTTCTACATGTAATAGAGATTTGGTGAATAATCAAGAAATATTGAAGTATGATCATCATGGTACTCCTTAGAATAATCACAAAATCTTGAATTATATATGATCATGGTACTCATAAAACAATCAAGATTTCTTGAACTTCGGCAAAAATTGCAGCCTTATAATTCAAAAAAAGCATTGCAAAAATCATCAATTTTTTATGGAATTAATTAAAGTCAAGCAGTTAGAAGTTTAATGTATTCTCCTAATGAGAGTTCATGATAGTCAAATCGGGATGATAAATCTTAAAACTATTAAAAAAACACAAACCAAGAGAGTTCTACCTAAGTGGTGAGCTCCATGACGGCACTCACTATGTCCCCATTGTGAGTCTTGAGAGCCTTGACCACATTAGGCCTCAAACACACCCATCACCAGATCGATGTCACGTGGTTCGACCCCACTCTTGTCCACCTCGTCCTCTTCATCCGCCTATGCAGAGGCAACTGCAGCGAAACTGTCGGATTTTCCAATAACAAACCCCATATCGGGCATTCTGAACTGTTGGGTCTGCAATTGTGAACTCAGATCCTCAATCATTGCATCCCCAAATATAACATAAGTTTATGAGATTGGGCTCTTGAATACGTCTGACTTTAATATGAAAAAAGATGATCTGTATCGTCATAAATAAAAAACCCATTTAACGCTATCTGAATAGAATCTTTAACAATTTAACAAAAAAAGAGATAAGTGGCTTACATTTTTGGCTCTTTTATTGGTGACCTTGCTAGCACCAAGAACAGATTTCATCCCCAGCTTCAACATTTCCTTTTGACTCTTCTTGTCACTCCTGCTTTGCTTTGAACTCTCACTCCCACCTGAATTCCTTTTCACAATGCATAAAGATCATGATGATTCCATTTCACAATACATCCAAACAACCCCATTCAGTGACCGAATCAAATGGCAAACAAACTCTAAGAGGACAAGAATGTAGCATATTAAGTCAACATCATAAAGTCCTACAAAACCCACTTAAAACATATCCAATAAAAGAATAAGAATTTACAGCTAACAAATAGTTTTATTGACTCGAAACATATGTACAACGAATCAATGGTTGAGAGATACAAAAAAGTGACAATTGGTTGGACTCCTGAAACAAAATGCAAGAATATTAATAGAATATACCCTAACAAAAGATCTGTTAACTTCTCAAACCAAATAAAAATAATAATTATATTAATGAAACACAAACCTACAGCAGTTCCCCATGATCCTCATCCTATGCTGAAGATAGCTGGTACCTAAAAACATAGAAAGAAAGAATCTTGGGTTTGATATATGAATAAAAGCAAATCAAATATATATATATATATATATATAAAAATTAACCATCGCCTAAAAAGGGTGTTGGAGATGGTTGCATAGCAGGTTTGTAATTGGGCCCTCCACCTCTGTCAATTCTTGTATGCATCTGAAATATAAATCTCCATACCATTTGGACCAAATCTTCTCTCTTCGAAAATTTAACAAATGCTATGAAAAAAAATTACTTAAAACCCATGAACCTGAATCAAAATACGAAGACGGGATTCAATCAAAACAAAGAAAGTGCAGCAAACGATAACATAAAGAAACCCAAATTAACCGTAAACTCAAACGTACCAAAAACCCTGAGATGGTGAAATGTTGAAGAAACAAAGAAACCCAAAGAAATCGATGGTGAAACCTTTGTGCAAACATCACATAAATCGATGGTGAGAAATCGTACTTGAGAAAAGAAGATCCTTTGTTGATTTGACGAAACCGAATGGATTTGCGGAGCATAAAAAGCTCCTCGATCAGTTCAAGTTGTCTTTGAATTTCGTATTCACCTTGCTCTTCTTCTAACAACCTACTAACAACTCCAGTATTAAAAATTCATGTATACTAACAAAAACCTAATTTACACTAAGAGATCTTTTACCAAATACATACCAGGTAAGCACTTAAAATATGTCATTTACTGTATCGTATGAACATGGCAAGACTTAGAATCATCACAATAAGCAGGCAAAATTCTTATGTAAAAGCACATAAAAACCTGTAAATATGATGTACAAAAAATGTGTTAAGAACCTGTAAAGATGAACTACAAAAAAATGTGTTAAAAAGTGATATAAAACTGAAATCGATGTAACCCTTAAAGAAGTCGAAAGTGATAAAACTACCTTTTATAGCTCTTAAGGTAACAAGATATGTTAATACACTACCCTGCAAAAAGACATAAATGCCCTTGCCCCTCAGAACGACGGGCTCGGTGAATATCGGAAGAAGCATCCTTCAAAACAAAGTGTAAAACCTGTAAAAAGTGTGATTTCATCAAGTTTCTGAGTTGTCCTTGACTAAGGGGAGCTTTGTTTCCTTACCATCCACATGTAAGTTTTCCAAATGAGGCTCGGTATTAAGAGATTCCATAAAGCACTTGCCAATCTCCACCTTTGGATGCACCTACAGACAATAAAAACTCTTTAAAAAATAAACTAAAACTTTTATTCAGATTAAGTACACTGAATAACACCAAAGTATGTTACACATCATAGAAATTGAACCAATATATGTCGCATTTTGATGCAATGGATGTCACAAAAGCTACGAAATTTAAGAGCATGGTGTTTTTAGTTGTGGTAAGCTTTTAGAAAACCAGGGGAGTTAAGAGGATGTAAATCATAGAAGTCAAAACACAATTTCTTTACCAAATGACATCAAGAAAGTCTCATCAAGCAATGTAACATCCAGTGGCAATGCCAAGCCAAGTAGATATGTATAGATTCATTTACAAATGGAATAAACAGATGACTAAACCATGATTTATAAAGTGGAAAAATTAAACTGGAAAGTGAAAGATTAAACTGGAAAATAAAAGATTAAATTGGAAAATAAAAGTCTGCATATAGATGAAGTAAACCATGATTGATAAATTATAACCTAAATCAACCCTAAAACTTCAGAGTAAATAAGCATATGAAAATAACATAACCAAACAGAAATAAGAACAATCGATGGTCTACCTGAGAAAGGACCAAACAATTCCGATAACAGAGAAGTAAAAGGCTTGCATATAGATGAACAAAAACAAAATGTAAACAAAATGAAGCTTAAGTGACCAAACATAAACTTGAGAGTATAAAAATAACAATAAAATTGAGAGAGTAATTGACGGAACGATAACCAGTTTTTTTTACCTGAGATGGAGAATAGAGGGTTTGATTTTCTTTTGACTGTTTTACTCCATTTCAAAAGCAGAGTATCTTTATAAGCCAACCATACCTGGGACAATCGTGAAGGTGTATTAACCTGATGGTGAAATTTAAGAGATGGTGAAATTGTACCAACCTGATGAAGAGTTTGGCAGTTTGCAATCCAAAGTAAAAATTTTAACTTCGTGCAACAGAAACAAAAAAATCCAAATCGATCTGAGAGATGCATCTGAAGAAACCAAAATATGAAGAGTCTGCAATCCAAAAGCAAAAATCGGTTTCAAAAGCAAAATCGGTTTCAAAAGCAAAATCGGTTTCAAGTTCCTGATTTATCAAACACGTACACACAATCACCCGGTTCAAAAGAAAATCAAACCCGTATTCACCTAATAATAACAATCGATCAATCAATCAAATGAGTAAACCCTAAAATTGTTACTCAAATCAAATCACTAAAAGGAATGAGAAGAAGAGAAATCAACTTACAAACAGGAAAATACTTGCCTGAAGTGAGGGAGAGGGACGTAGCGGCGGAGGGAGAAGAGAGAGACGATGGAGGGAGAGAGAGCAGAACTCGGTTTAGGTTTTGAATTTTGAATTCAAATTAGGAACCTGAAAAGCAAAATCTGATTTTGGGGCCAAGAGTCTCACGCGTGCTTCTCACTCTAAAATTTAAGAACTTATGTTTTAAAAGCTCGTACCATGTGCTTTAAGACTTGTCTTTAAGAGTTTGGGGGTTAAGTGTATTATAAGATAGTATAGATATATATATATATATATATATATATATATATATATATATATATATATATATATATGCAAATTAGTTGATTAATATCCATTATGGGTATATGGGTATGTACCATCCTTGTTGTATTTCATTTTTTTCGAAAACACCTTATGTTGATTATTTAAGGATATGTTAATTAAGTGTATCTGATAACCTACAAAACATAAACTAAAAATTTAGCCTAAGTGACGGCAAGAGATGATAACAACGTATTAAGATTATATAGTAATCAAAACCTAGATTCTATATAAAATTTAGTCTGATCTTTTTATTTTCATAATAAAGATGTGATGGTCATATGCACAAACTTCAATCATGTGTTTAGACACTTAATCAAGTAAGACGTGAAATTAATACATCTTAGAAGAAACTAAACGTATATTGACGAAAATTATTAAAAACTAATGATATTACTTTATTACAATACAAATTATTAAAAACTATTTATGTTATTCATATGGATGAATTTAGAATCCTAGGTTTGATGCCCACTTTATCTAAACAAATTTTAGGCAAATTCGTGCTGCAATTACTCATCAACATTAAAAAAAAAACTTAAGAAAAGTTGGCAACAATTTTAAAATCAAATGCTAAATTTGGTTCCCGACTATGCCCGCCAACGGTCATGCAAGTTACTCTACAATGTTAGTAATTTGTTTTTGTAGAAGTCAAAATAATATAAATCTTATTTAAGGTGACAAAGTGAGGATTTTAATTTTGTAACAAATTTATTTAAAATCTCATTTATAGCTATGAAAAAAAAGGAACATTCTATTATAGTGAAAATTAGAAGGTTAATTGTGCTAGTAGTGTAAACTCAAACGACACAATTAAGAACCACATCACCAAGCTAGGATAATGGACATTCCTACATAGAAAATAAACTTAATATCAAGTGGAGTCGACGACCCACATATCAAATATTAAACAGATAAAAATAAATATTACACTTGAGTTTAACGAAAATGCCAAGATTCAAGAAAATGTATGCTTATCCTATTGGTGGCCCTTTATTTTTGTACCCATCACCCTCTTGTCACTTTCATTTCATCATCCGATGTGGGATGCAAAAAATAAATTGAGAAAAAAATGACCTTTTCTTTTTGTATCCACCTCTCTCATGCCCTTTTCATTGTCTCATCCAATGTGCGATGCAAATAATAACGTGAGAGAATAGACAATATGAAAATATTTTCAAAGTGAAAGTTCATCTTTATGAAAAACCATTCTACAATATTTGAATTGTAAATTAGAGAGTTGCGCCAAGCCTTGGTAGTAGTTTAAGACCAAGACGACGCATAATGAATCACGTCATCAAGCTCATATAATGGACATTCCCTCATAAAAAATAAAATACCAAGTAGGGCGATGACCAAAATATTTTATATTAAACTAAACACATATTATTCTTGATCATAACCAAATGATCGAGATTCGGGAAAGATATGTTTGTTCTATTGTTAGTCATTTCTTTTTGTACTCACATCACTTTTGCCACTTTCATTTCATCGTCCTATTTGGGATGCAAACAATATTGAGAAAAAAACATGGTCTCTTTCTTTTTGTATCCACATCCCTCGTGACTTTTTCATTCTTTCATCCAATTTAGGATGCAAACAATGATGTGAGAAACTAAAAGAATATGTACTATACTTGATCTTAACCAAAAGGCCAAGAATTTGGGAAATGCATGCTAAACTATGAAAAACATATACTATAGTTGATCTTGACCAAAACATTGAGATTAGAGAAAGATATGTTTGTCACCTCCCTTTTTCCACTTTCATTTCATCATCCTATCTGGGATGCAAACAATATTGAGAAAAAAAACATGGTCTCTTTCTTTTTGTATCCACATCCTTCGTGACTCTTTCATTCTTTCATCCAATTTAGGATGCAAACAATGATGTGAGAAACTAAAAGAATATATACTATACTTGATCTTAACCAAAAGGCCAAGAATTGGGAAATGCATGTTACACTATGAAAAACATATACTATAATTGATCTTGACCAAAACGTTGAGATTTGAGAAAGATATGTTTTTTCCTACTTCCATGTTAGCCATTTCTTTTTGTACTTGTTTCCCTCTTTCCACTTTCATTCCATCATCATATGTGGATGCAAACAATATTCAAAAAAAGAGTTGACCCTTTTCTTTATGTATCCACCTCCCTCATGCCTATTTTACTCTTTTATCCAATGTGAGATGCAACCATGAGGAAAAAGAAGATATAATTTCTATTTTCTAAAGTGTAGGAGGTGCTAATGGTTATATATATAATGATATACTAATTGATTGATTTGATATATTAATGTTTCAACATGTAGACTAAAAATAATTATCTTTTATTTAAAATTTGAGGTTAAAAAACAAACAACCCTTTTGAAATAGATTTGATAATACTCAATCCTCAAGATGTCATCTCAATACTCTAGAATTTTCTTCTCATATATATAACGAAGATATAAAGATGATAGTAATTACTAATACATTTTTTTTTGCAAAAGATGGTCATCCAAAATAAGACAACCCCTTGAATCAAACTATTTTCTTTTTGCATAAAGGTCATCCAAAATAGACAACCATATTAGTTAAAACACATGAATGTACACAAATGCATCCCATCCACATTTCTTATACATATCACTTTGTTTCAATCTTTCAACTTCTCATCAATGTGGGACAACTCCAAATCAACCACAATTCACCATTTGAGGATACTCAATCCTCATGATGCCACCTCAATAACCCAAGGTTTTTCATTTCAATAACCCAAGGTTTTTCATTGCATATATATATATATAAGGGATGGTGAAAAGCAACCAATCCAAACTTGGGATGGTTAGCCAAAATTAGCCAACCACATGAGTTCATATAGAGGGTCAACTAAAATAAGCTAACCCATGAGTTTTCACAAAGACTTTCTCTCCTCCTAATAAATACCCACATCATTCTTTCATTCTATCATCTCCTCACCAATGTGGGATAACCAAAATGCACCAAATTTCAAGATTTGATGAATACTCAAATGTCATTATGCCACCTCATTCTTGGTGGTTTTTGTTTTAATATATATATATATATATATATTGATATATTGATATTGATTATATGCAAAATATGGAGTTCCATGGGTGATATATGTAGTGGTTAAACCACAAATTGCCTATGTTGGTATTATATACATTTCACTTGGAGTATTTTATGACATATTTGGAATATTGGATGAACCATCAAGTAGACACTAGGTGGATATAGTCTTGGCTGCCACCGTATGGGTATGTACCTAGATCTCCGCCATTCGGGGTAATGCCATGGTTATAGTCCTCGGATGTGTCGGGCCTTTTTGGTGTCACTCATGGTAGTTGACAGCAAGGTATATCGACTCTTTGGGTGGAACTTTATTAGTGCTATGGGTCTCCCCTATTGACTCCAGTTATTGGAGTGTCTGTTGGAAAAAATAATGATACTTGTACATTGCATAATGTTTATTATTAATTGTTCGAGTTCACTAGGCGTTTTGGCCAAACACTTGTTTGGTTTTGACGTGTATCTCAGGTCCTAGCAAGGCAGACATTAAGAAGACTTGGTTTGGGTTAGAGCGAGCTTGGGGAAAGTTATTTTGGGACACCATCCTTATAGAAGAACATCATTTTTGAAGGATTGAGCAACACCCAATTTGTAATCTTATTTTCTTAGAAGAAATTAGATTAGGTTGTTGTTCCAGTTTTCTTTAATTACAAACTTGTAAATTAACACGTGTTTATTATTTCCCCTTTTTGGGAGGCTCGTGCTTTGGCAATATCATACCACAGTTTCCGTTTCATGGAAGTTTTTGTTTGCCCCTATTTTTTTAGGTGTTACACATACACCCTAATACGTTCTCTCCATCATCTGTTTTGTCCTATCTTTTCATGAATCTCCATTGATGGAACCTAATCACCAAGTTAGTTAGATATTGGAAGATTAAAACTCAAGAAATCCAAAGTTATGTGTAGAATTTCTAGTATTCCAAGTTGAAATTCTTATTTAGGTCAATGTTTCACTATTTGGGTTTGAAACCTATTTTAGGCTTGAAACTGTGAGAAGATTGAAGATAGTCAAGTTTGTTTGAAGTTGAAATCACCATTGGAATCAAGGTATGTTAAACTTTTGGTATGAATTGAGTTTTTAACTAAAGTTAGGTCTCTAATGGTGAATTGTAGAGACGAGATTAAAGAGTCTTGGTTTTATGCTTAAAATGTCATTTAGGGTGAGAATAAACATTGGTGTTAATTGCAAACCGAATGGAATGAAATTCAATGAGTTTGGTTGTAAAACTCGTTGTTGTATGTAGGGGAGTGTAACACCTCGAATTTCCATTTTATTTTGATTAATATAAATGGGGTCTAAGTGTATTTAAGTTTAAGCTTTTGGGACTTTTTGTAAAATACATAACTCAAAGGGGTTAAAAATTCAAGTGACCAAAGTTTAAAGTTATTTATGGAAATTTGGAACTTGAAGGGGGTTTTTGGCTATTCTTGATAGTTGGGTTAGATAAGGTGAGGAAGTCTGAAAATTGAGAAAATATCTCAATCATTTGTACTGGAGTCGGTCAAGAAGCAGAGAGAGAAAAAAGAAGAGAAAAAGAAAGAAAGCAATCTATTTTGGGTAAGAAATAGATTGGTTTATGCAAAACTTGATTTCAAGTTGTGAGATTGTATCTACAAGCTAATCTGATTCCATCTTGGTACAACCTGATTGGAGTATTGGATTTGAATCTTTGATTGTGCAGAAGAAGTGGTTTAAAGTTCATACAGGTGAGTTCATCTTCTTCCAAACGATTTTTAATTGAAATGGAGTAAGATATTTGTAGTAAACTGTCTGAATGATTTGGTAAATATGTATTGAGACTGAATAGACCAGTAATTTGAACATATAAGAGTTTTTATAGGTAAAATCGATGTACAGTTCGACGTCCCAGTTTGATAGGATCCGGTATCGGTTCCGGATTGGGTGAAATCCGGTATGTGATCCGGAATGGATCCAGAATGGGGTGTGATCCGGAATGGATCCGGAATTGGGTATGATCCGGAATGGATCCGGAATTGGGTATGATCCGGTATTTGGATCCAGAATTGAGAATCCAGAATTGAGAATCCAGAATTGAGAATTCGGTATTGGGATCCGGAATTGGGGATCCGGTATTAGGATCCGGTTCCAGTTTGGGATCCGGTATAGGATCCGGTTTCGACTTGAGTTCCGGACTTGGAAATGAATCCCGGATGGTTCCGGACTTTGAGTCCGGATTACTTTTCCGGATGAGTTTTCGAACAGTCCGGGTATAGGTTCCGGATAAGGGATTTGTCCGGGTTTGTTTCCGGATGTGTTATCCGGTTAAGCTTTTCTGAACCTCCGTGCTAAGCCGCCGAAGAGGGAACATTTGAGGATAAGGATATGATAGGTTATCTAGTATTCTTAGAATTGAGAATGTGTTACGAGATGTGGCGTGATATGTTATTATACATATACAATAGTAAGTGTAATAGATCCATAGACACTGGTAGCATTTGTAACGTGGAATAGGCATAAAGCAACTTGTAATTCCCGTTGACCTGAAATGAGGAATAGGCATAAAGTAACTTGTAATTCCTATTTCGTAAGGTGATGAGAAATGAGGAATAGGCATAAAGTAAATTGTAATTCCCATTTCGTGTTGTGAGTAGAAATCGGGGAATAGGCATAAAGTAAATTGTAATTCCTGATTTCTATGGGAAGATAAGAGATATGCATAAAGTAAATTGTAATCTCTACTTCCACTCCAAGAAATAGGCATAAAGTAACTTGTAATTTCTTGGATATGAGAGATGATCTAGAATCTGTAATGATTCGTAGTAGGCTCTCGAATGTGATGATATGACTTCCTGAATGTTAGTCATACTCATGGAATAGAGTATGTTCCCGTCATCGCAAGATGAGTATGAGTACGGTAAGAATGGTGGCAAACCAGGTTTGTTTATACGCTTTGAATAATTGAGTTTCCAAAGCTGATAATGTTTTAATTTGAAAATGGATGTTCTCACTAGGCGTAAGCCTAATCGTTTCAAATTAAATTTTCTTACCAGGTACGAGCTCGGGGAAGTAGCAGGAAGAGGGACGAGTGTTTTGGCATTCGACTCTTGGTGCTAAGTGGAGAAGTTAGCTTATGCAAGGATGTTTTTGATGAATGGCTTAGACAACCAATTTAATCTAATCGTAGTTGACAGGATTAGATTAATAGGTTGTTTTGAGAATTCTAAATGTGTATATGAATCCTCATAGTTAATTCTCTGCTTATGTATAAAAGTTTGGATGATATTATGAATAACCCTGTTGAATTTTAAGGTTTAAATTGATCCTGATTTTAGGGTGTTACAATATGGTATCAGAATTTTCAGCTTGTTTAAATGAGATGTGTAATATACCGTTGGAAAGCATGAAGAGTCTATTACATCTTTGTAGTTTACAATACATTAAGACCATATTTTGAGTCTAAATGACTCAAAACCTTGAATTTCCAGAACTGGTCAAATGAAACTCGAGAATTACATATTGTTTTTGTAAAATTCATATAAAATTTGTCACTGATCCAAATAAGGCGAATTTTTTCCTATTAGATTCCTAAGACATATTATTACAACTTTCATTTAGAAGTTAAAGCTTCATTTGTCCTCCAAATATGTGTAAAACGTCAAAACTTTGGTATGTGCAAGGACTTGAACTGCAGTTGTTGCTTGTACCTTATGCACATTCAGCTTGTACAATATGGTGAAACTTATATCAATAAACCCTAAAGCTATCTAGAACTACTCTAGAGATACTAATGAGTAGAAAAATGGACTAAGACTTGTTTACTCAAGTAAATATGTTGGTTACTATATAAATGGTAATTGGTTATTGTTTTATGTCAAGGTGATTATTTGTGACTAGTATCAACATTACGGGCATTCGATTGTGGTATTCCATCATAGACTATCCAGTACGGATATCATACTTTACTTGACACGGGGATAGCTATTTGCATAAGGCTTCCTAATCCGAATAAATGTTGACAAATTCTAAACACATTGGTTCCAAATTGCCTTCATTCTTGTTAAACATATTGAGCATTGTTTCCTGTTGAAATATCCTTCAATTCTGATTTGGAACATGGATCCTTGACATGTTAGATTGCATCTATTGTGACTCTTTTCTATAGAGTCAACATTGGGGGCAACGGTGGTGATGCTTCCATGGTAGCTATTACTACCATGGCGTCCTCACTATATATAGTCCTTAAAAGTGGACTTAACTAGGTATAGGTCAAATATAAGGCGTATGGATCGATCCTAGGAACCGTTATCGGAAAACATGGTGTCCATGGTTAAATCCATGGATAGGATTGTTGTGTTGTGTCTACACCCCTTTCATCACTTAAGCCCAAATGGACTGATCACCTTTTTTGGGAACAATGCGTCCTTGTGATGCGGTTTGGTCTTTGGACCTCTAACATGCCATCGGGCCATTTGTTTGACTTGAATTTCTTTCGGAAACATCCTAAATCTAGATTATCATCTTAATGTTAATTATTTCCCTTAAACTTCTTATCTCATGTTTATTGTTTAGCATTAAGCTCAACCGATGTTTTCTTTGTTCTCAAGACGGGGGTTGTTACAACTACAACCTTTTAATTGGGCCTTAGGCAATCGGTTAAGAGCCCCATCAGTTACCCTATTTGCCCACCTCTATTTTGGACAATAACCCATATTAAAGATAAGGAATATCTAAGAGAGTCTTGGCAAGCATTTATGTATGCTTTTAGTCCAATTCGATAATATTAAGATGATGTTTGTTTTTCAAAAGTTGACGAAGCCTGAAGTCTTATTTCTCTTGCCCCGAGTGATTACCCTCCCCGAATGAACTACACCTAGCAGAAGCCAACGATGATGTTTCAGTTTCACTTAGGATCAATAGCATAGGCGTTTATGGTTGGGTGTTGGTGAAGAGGGGCGGTGTTGGTGAGGGATTGGGAGGGGTGGGCGACAAGTGAAGGGAAAGGATGAGAGAGCACACAAGGATATAGGTAGGTTTCACAACATGATTTCATCTCTTGTTGGACAAAGATATTTTCACCACTTATCACTTGATAAATACAAACAATCTGAAAGCTTCAATTTCTTATTCAATTATTCGGTAAGACATAAGAGGCTAATAAGAGAGTTTTTTTTTTCAAAAAAAAACACCACCTTAGTCTGTAACTTTTGCATGCAATTGCGAATTTTATTCTTTAAATAACCCTTTAGAAATGTTTGATGGAAATATGAACCAATAATAATGCAATTTAATGAGTAAATAAACGATTCAAGGGTGATAGAAAGGTTTAAATTACATCATCTCTTTCACCTTCACATCAGAAGGCGATGTGGACTTTGAATATATTACAACAAATCACCCATATTTTTGCCGAGAAACGTTCTCCCGATTGCAGGTTTCCTCTAACAAATACAAGAAGTGACGTCACAACTTGCTGGGAAGAAATTTAGAAGAATCGCGATCCATCTTGTCAGAAGGCGATGTTTGTTTCAACAATCGTTGTCTTTCCACTATAAATTTGGCAAATTTGGAACCCTTTGTATCTTTGATGTTATCTTCTCCGGGCAAAGGTGGGCCGGGCTTGGGGGACAGGGGTGGCATCAATGCCCATACCGACGACAGCTGTGCATTGGGCCTGTCAAGATCTTCCAAGACCGATAAATCCTTCATGTCTGCACCAAAACAGATTAGTCATGTCTGACTAATTTTCAGTGTCAAAGTAGTCTCACTTGTGGTTCAAAATTAACAAGAATCATTTTTCATAATTGGAGGATATAACTAAAAGCAGCTGTCAAATTTGAATCTAAAGAGCACTATATTTGAAAATCAATAGACACATGGGGTTTATGTACTATGTTTTCTGTTATGTTATTTTTCTACAAAATGCAATAATTGACTTGGCATATAGCAAATATGTTTAACTATTGATTTAATGTCTAGAACTTAATACCAACAAAAAAAGGAAAGTAAACATCATATTGAAAGTTATAAATTTGAATTGTTCATGGGAGTATGTCTTTGGAAGTAGTGTTCTGTGCCTGCTACACAAATTTTCAATGAATGTATATGTATGTTATAAGGCACATGATACAACTATTTATTTCATGCTGCATAGTGAAGAAGCAAGTACCTTTTGAAAAGTTAAGGAGTGGCTCCAATGCTGCACATGGAATGCTGAAGTTCAAATAAGGTATAATTGTTCCCCCACCATGCCTAGCATTGCTGTAACCAAACAACTATTTCATTTTTCCTTTTTGTTGACTTGGAAAAGTCAAACATGAACTGTCAGGGTAAAGGGATGGACTTATCAGAGAAAAAAATGGTTGTTTTTACCTTGTAACAAGACTGATCATGTGACCATTTGAATTGAGAATAGCACCACCACTACCACCAGGATGCACAGCAGCTGTTGTTTGAATCATGGCTGGAAGATCTCCTTGTCCCATAGACCGACGCGCTTTAACTACTTTCGTTACCACTCCAGCACAAGCTGAAGGAGACAAATCTGATGCAGACTTAATATAGTCAGATATACAACAATTGGTCAAAATCCAAAACCACAAAAAGCTTGGAATTTATTCACTTCAATTCCCTCCCTTGCAACATTTGATGTGGAATATAATTTAAGTAAGAAGAACGTTTGTGAAATATTCAAAATAATATTTACCAGAACGAGGTCCAAAAAGTCCATGTCCAATAACATAAACCTTTGATCCTGGAGAGGGACAAGATAAGTCCATGTTGATAGGTTGAAGATTATCAGGCACACCATTAAGCTGCAGTACTGCAATGTCCAGAGGACCTTTAGAAACATAAAGTATACTTGCATCGCACCATATCCAACGGTCCAAATAATCCACCCGAACACGGATTCGTTGATTGTTGAAGCTAGATTGAAAGCTCCATGGCTTTGTCTCCTGTGTTTCATTTGAATGGGTAAAAAATATACTTGTCTCCCTGACTTGATGATTCTCATTGGTCTTCTTAAATCTCCATGGTTCGAGAAGGTGAGCATTTGTAAGAATAAGGCCATGGTTGTTGAGCAAAACACCAGATGCCCACACGCCATCCCCGATAGTAACAAGGCATATGGAAGACATTGCCTTCTCAACGAGATTTGGAGGTCTCAATGGATCTTTCAAGTTGATTGTGTTGGGTAAATGAAAGCCACCACAAGCCGTTACAATGGCTTCCCATGGAATTACAAGCTGTCATAAAACAAGTGCACAAAATAGCACCATTCACATGTTGTTCGATAGAATATACTTGCACCCATACTAAAATAAGTGCACTAATTTTCTTCTTGGAATGTGCTAAAATTAAGGCAATATTCCTTTTTTGGTGAAGTTCCAATCTGTAATTACCATTTTTCCCCATTGCCAGACAAAAACCAACCCAAACAAACTAACTCTATAAACCCCACTTGAAAGTACACTACCAGACTTGACTACCAGCCTTCAACCCCCTAACCTGCCCATTGACAGACCAGAGAATATATATATATATATATATATATATATGCAGGGGTTCAAAACTTCAAATGGGAACCCCTGTTTTACGAAAATGTGAGAACACTTTTGGGCCTCCAAATTATTTAACCCATACTAAAAATTAGAATAAATGAAAATAAATCATTAAGGGTACTATTTAATTATGTATTTATCAACAAAATTATGTTATCTTAATTATTTGTCTTTATCCCTTAAACGTTGTTAGTATCATCGAAGACTTCTTATGCCGATGCCTCCGTTGTCGATAATCATGTGAAAAGATGTCTTACAAGTGTTCTCGCATTTGCATAAAGCATAGGTGTTCTTGTTAAAACCCTTCCCTATATATATATATATATATAGCATTCAGGTAGACAAGATGTCTTCATTTTGCTATTATTGAAAGGTATTTTAAATACTTGGCTAATAGTAGAACACCTTGATTTACACTATGTGCCGAGTCAAGTACTTAATTTATTTTGGAGGGAAGGAGCAAGTTTAAGACACCTGTATACATGATGATGATATATATCTGCTACCCAGGATAAAACTTGCTCCAAGGTTTGCTTCTGATCACTTACTTAATATCTGGTCTTAGAAGTTGTATATTAAGAAAAGTCATCACCTGAACTTCAGCACCACTACCCCTCTGCCTCAGTGGCCTTGTAAGCATACCAACGATCTCTGATTGTTCCCCAAAAACAGGACTACCTTCCATTCCTGAAAATATATATATATACATTCACATATACTAGTTGTGCACCTGTGCGATGCAACGAGATGCTAGATTTTATTGTAAACTGATAATGAAATAATGCTATTTTTTATTAAAAAATAAAATTCAAAATTTATGCGTGAATAAAATGAATATTACAAGTGGTGGTTGAACATGTCTTGCTAATTCGAAGACCCAGTAACAAGAACTCTCCAAAAAATATATCTATGTTGGTGTCAAATTAAAGATGAAAAAATCTTGTTATTTGGTATAATTTATTTAATTCAAGTTTTATTGTAATTTTAAATATTTTAGATTTAAAAACCAAGAAGTAATTTATTTTAGTTTTAATGATAAAATAATTTTTTGGATAATGATAACTAAGAAGTATTTTGTTATGGCTCAACGATTATTGTTATATTTGAACATGTTTATTAGTTGGTTATTAGTTAGTTTTATATAGTTCAAAGAGCTTTAAGAAATTGTATGTATGTTGTAATTACTTGTGAACTTGAAAATTAAGGCATCATGCATTACTAAGTAGTACATAATGTTTAATAAGTTGTTTTTAAAACTTTTACCTAAATGTTTTGTTATATATATAAATGTGTGTGTGCATGTGCATGTGTGCATGTGCGTGTGCACATGAATATATGATCCAGCCTAATACAGTTAACATTGGGATAATTCAAAAGATAAATGTTCGCACCTGGAAGACACCGAATGTCTGCCATTAACAATGACACGTGAGAAGAACTTGACGGGTAGAAATTAGAAACATAACCAACTGATATACTGGTCCAAGTGGCAAAAGGTAAACACATCAATTCATGTAACAAGATATCTTCACACCATAATAAAGAACATCAACACTGACAGAAAATTTAAAGATAAACTGGTCACAAAAATCACGCAAAAGGTATTTTGATCAGTAGCACAGGAGTGAAACAGATACTTTTTTTTTGTTTCGAGAGCACCTAGAAATGCAATAAAAAGTAACCTTGAGAATTGGCATTACCTGTTACAGAAATGAGCAGGAGACAAGACGCCAAATGGAGCACCCATTGCTAGAAGAAGATCCCCCCTCTTTTTTGGGAGTGAAACGTTTAGGTTCGGCAGATCCTACACAAAATTATTTTCCACTAATTCTCCTGAAATATGCAACTGAAAACAAAAACAAATAACAGAAGCAGCAAAAGCAAATTTAATGGCAGATATATACAGTGCTTGTGATAAGTATCACCATTTCTTTCTACACAAAATGTAGGGGAAAGAAAAACAGAAAGTACCTCAAAAGTTGTTGAAGATAGTTTCAGTATAGCAATTCGAGTGGCTAACTTGCCCATTAGACTTGAATCAATTGACTCTTCTCGTAGCATTACCCTCTGACTATGGACTGAAGTTCGCTGACCCTGAAATAATCAATTAAAACAGTAGCATGTGTGTAATATAAGCATAGATGTTCATTTATATAAGCATCTTTTGGTTTATAAAAATTGACAATAGGTGGAATGTTGTTTAAATACCTCCTTTTGTGTAGCATCAAAATATGGTTTCTGACCATCATTATATGAGGCCAAGGACCAACCAACTTCCCAACCATGCTCCAATGACCCAGAAGAGGCTCCAATTAAAGATTGAAGAGCAATAGATGATGTGGAAATGTCGACCTTCAAATCATAAGAAATTAATTGTTATCAAGTGATTCCACGGTCTATCTAGAAGAACTTGTAATGCCCTTTGCCAAACAAGAGATGTAGACTTGAAGTCTGAGACCAGATGAACCCTTGAGCAATGAAAATTGTAACTTTGACTTTTTTGGGCATTTTTTTAACTATTTCCCATGTATCTAAAATATCCTTCGGTAAAGACAAAATGAAGGGAGGTTGTGGACCCATATCAGTACCCTCTTTTTGAAATGAGGATAGTAAGAGATCATCCATTTTAACTTAAAACTTCCAAAAAAAGGAAACCAATTTTAATGGGATAACCAGAATAGAAATTAATGCAACTTTCTGGAGATGGTGGAGTACATTACATCCTCTATAACTTCTGATAATTCATAACAGTTTTGAAGATAACAATTAGTTTGTAACTTTTACATCTTTTGTTGGCAACTGAGGAGTGTAATTCATTTAAAAAGACAGAAGTGTAAGCAAAACGTGTCTACCAACGTTATAAGTTCAGCAGGTAGCCAATGAAGGGTTTCACTGTCAGACGCTTTAGCATTCCCCTGTGTGCATAAACCACATTATTCGAATAAAACAAAACCTAACAACAATTAAACAAACCTGCACTAAAAGTTAGAAATAGTGTCTTCTACCTCCACCATTACATCTATCTGAGCACCAGAAATCAACTCAGCTTTGACCTGGTCGAATTTATAACAAAAATCAGACATACAGACCCATACTTCATGCTATCAGAAAATATATATATATATATATATATATATTTGAACTGTACCTGAGACATAAGATCCCTGTGTTTTGAAGAAAGAAATGGCTCGATTATTGATGCGACTGTCAGAACCAACGACATTGGCTCGCTGCTAACTTGTTCAGCTAATGGACCAGCATTAAACGAACTAGGCAATAACATTCCAGATGCTGAAAGAGTGGTTTTCCCTGAGCTATAAAATATTATTTTAAAAAAGGAAAATATGTCATTGGTATGTTAATGCATAATCCCTTAGGGCGGCTCAGTAATTAACTTGGGTTATTGGTCTGACTCTTCCAACTACCCCTTACGTTCATATTTTTTATCTACCAAAACAACACTAAGAAGACAAAAAGATACAATTGACTTTTGACATTAGAAACCCATTATGATGCGGGTGCAATAGACGAAGAAATGGATTTGTGTGCAACCGCATGTAGCAACACCGGGACGACACTTGTGGCGCAAGTCAAGACAATTATATTCAATAAGGAAAGTTCTTTTCTAAAAGATTAAGTTTCCAAATTAAGTTTCCTTTTCTTTAGCTTCCTAGTTTGATCAGGTCTTTTGATTTTATCCTTATCCTATAAGATTAGTTATTTCTTTCAAGTTTCCTTTTCAAGTTTCCTTAGGTCAGTTGGTTTCTTTGAAGGGTTTGGCTTGCCTATAAAACCCCCTTTAAGCTATTTTGTAAGGCGCTTTACTTTTGAATAAGAATTTCTGAATTTGAGTGAACTCAAATTTCTTACACTTATCACGATAGGTGAGGGCCTTTTGTGTGGCGTGTCAACCTTATCCTAAGTAAACCCTTAGGTGGCGGTTCCTCCTCAACTACTTTTCAAACCCTAACGACTTTTTAAACCTTAACGGTCTTTCAAAAATAACGACCCGTGTTACCGTCGTATCACATTGGTATCAGAGCCACTATTCGTCGGAATTATTATTCATCGTCGGCATTGTTTTAAAAAGCGATTGAGGCGTGCGCCTTGAGGCGCGCCTCAGGGCGATTTGATAGGAAAAAGCTTCAAAACGTACGCCTCTGCCCTAGCAGTGTGAACGTACGCCTTGTTGGGTGAGGCGGGGCGTGAGGCGGCGGGGCGGTGGGGCGTAAGTTCCAGTTATTTTGAAAAAAAAAATATTTTTTTAACTATGGAAACTGAACCATAATCGATTTTTTCTCAATCTTTTCCTCTATCTAACGGTTATTTCCTATTTCTTAGACCTAATCGATATCTCTTTCTCTTCTAATCGATATCTCTTTCTCTTCTAATTGGTATCTCATATATTCCTTCTTCTGCCTATAAATTGGACAACAATCAGTCCATCACAAGTACCAATTGTTTGCCAATTGATATCTCATATCTTCCTGTTGATCGTTTGCCAAGTACCAATTGTTTCCCAAGACTCCAGTGACCACTTCTCTATTGGTTTTGCTTCTTCGCATCATCTACAAGAGGTAAGTATACTTCTCTATTGGTTTTTGCTTCTATACTTCTCATTCCTGTTGATCACTTGATCGTTTTGCTTCTTTGCTTCTCATTGAATCTTAAATAGTCCTATAAGTTAAGACAAATAGATGCCATCTAATGAACCTGTTTATAATGCAAATTATGCAATAGGCTGCTGGTTTTCTTTCTTGCGTTTTAATCTGTTAGTAACATTAATGAATCTGTTTATAATGCAAATTATGCAATATGCAATGCCATGATTGCCATCTAATGAATCTGTTACTAACATATAAATATATATTAATCTGTTAGACTGTTAGTAACATATAAATATATATTAATCTGTATTCTGTTTTTGTTTTCATTCGTGTAAGGTGATTTACAAATCTGTTTTACTTTTATATTAATATCAATATATCATAATATGTTACTGGTTGATGTTTTGTTGAATTATGGGGTTTATAATTTGATTATTTGATATTGAACTATTAAATTATGTTTTTTTGGTCAAGTGTTATGGATTTATTAATTTTATTGATTTATTTTCTGAGGCTTACGCCTCACCGCCTCGGGGCTTACGCCTCACGTACCTAACTGGAAAACGCCTCGAGGCTCGATTCCGCCTTTTAAAACCTTGATCGTCGGAGTTACTGTTCATCGCTGGAATTTTCAAAACTTAGGGAGAATGGCAGGGTCAGCTCTCCTGCATCCGCAAGTGGCAGTAAGACCACTCCATTGACCGCTGACCAAAAACGAATTCTTGAATTGAAAAACCAAGTCCAAGAACTCCTCCAACGTCTGAGGCTTATGGATGAATCAAAAAAGAAGGCGGTAAACGAAGAGATTCCCAAGAACGAAGAACTATACGATGGCGATTAAGATGAGGCCAGTCATCCAGAAGTTTCACGATGAGGAATCAAACCGCCAGAGGTCCCACAAAAGGGATTATACCTACAACTACATGCCGAAACTGGACATCCCGGAGTTTGAGGGACGCATGCACGTCGATGATTTTTTAGAATGGTTGAGTACTGTCGAGAGGGTATTTGAATATGCTGAGCCCCCGGAAGACAGAAAAGTGAAGTTGGTGGCCGTAAAGTTACGCAAAAACGCTTAAATTTGGTGGGACAATCTCAAAAGACAAAGGAGGAGAGAAGGTCGAGGCAAGATAAGCACATGGGAGAAGATGAAGAAAGAGTTAAAAAGGAAGTATCTACCCTCTACCTACAAACAAAAGGTATATCTCCGAATACAAAAACTAAAGCAAGGAAGTCAAACCGTTGAAGAGTATGCCTCCGAGTTCGAATCACTAATGATAAAAGTTGATTTACAAGAGGATGAAGAACACTCCATTGCTCGCTTTATAGCTGGCCTACATTGGGACATAGCTAATGTGGTAGATTTACAATCCTTTTTCACTTTACATGATGTTATTAGATACGCTCACAAGGTAGAGGCTCGAAATAAGCTAAAGAGACCAAACGCATCAAAGGGGGCTGCTGAACCAATAACTCGCCAACACTAGAGCAAAACAACTCTAAGTCGTTCTCAAAGCCCACACTAATGAGTGAAATTCATAAAGAACATGTCGAGAGCCCCACGAGAAAGGTAAGATGTTTTAAATGTCAAGGCTTAGGGCATATTGCTTCCGATTGTCCTAACCGAAAAATGGTAGCACTTGTGGAAGACGGATATGTTATAGAGGAAGAAGATGAAGTTGTCGACCATAAAGAAGAGGTTGAGTATGCACATGCGGATCAAGGGCAATCCTTAGTTGTGCAAAGAAGTTTGACCTCCAATCCGGCTCCTAGTGTGGAGGATGATTGGCTGTGGAGGATGTCAAGGTAATACATGCATGGTTATTATTGATAGTGGTAGTTTTGAAAATTGTGTTTCTAATGAGATGGTGCAGAAACTTGAGCTCAAAACCGTACCACATCCAAAGCCGTACAGCCTTTGCTGGTTGCAAAAGGGAAACGAGATAAAGGTTAAACAGAAGCGTTTGGTGGCCTTTTCAATTGGCTCTAAGTACAAGGATGAAGTGTGGTGTGATGTGGTCCCAATGGATGCATGTCACCTATTATTAGGCAGGCCTTGGCAATACGACAGAAAAGTCCTATTTAACGGCTTGAAGAACACCTACAAGTTTGAAAAGGATGGTCACGTCATATGTTTGGTACCAATGCCACCCGTCACGTTACTAGCCCCTGAAAAGGAGAAGTCAAACCTGCTCATCACGAAAATTCAGCTGGAAGAAGAAGTCAAAAGCGGCTCAGATGTGTTTGCTCTGATTATGTTAGAAGAAAATGAGGAAGTTGTCGAAGAAGTGCCAAAACAGGTAAAACCCCTCCTCGGCGAATTTTCTGATGTAGCAGGGTTGCCTCCAATGCGAGATATTCAACATCACATTACATTGATCTAGTACCTGGTGCGACCCTACCAAACAAACCAGCGTATCGTATGTCTCCAAAAGAACATGAAGAATTGAAGAGACAAGTGGAAGAGCTGTTAGTCAAAGGCGTGATCCGAGAAAGCAAATCACCATGCGCCGCACCAGCTTTACTAGTCCCCAAAAAAGATGGAACTTGGCGGATGTGCGTCGATTCGAGAGCAGTCAATAAAATTACGGTAGACTATCGGTTTCCTATACCTCGCTTGGATGACCTGTTCGGGATCAATTACATGGTTCCCAAATCTTCTCAAAAATCGATCTTAGAAGCGTATCATCAAATTCGAATGCGAGAAGGGGATGAATGGAAAACCGCGTTTAAAACAAGGGACGGTTTATATGAATGGTTGGTAATGCCATTCGGGCTATCTAACGCGCCTTCTACTTTTATGAGGTTTATGACCCACATTTTAAAACCTTGTGTCGGTTATGTCGTAGTGTACTTTGATGACATCCTCATTTACTCCAAAAGTATGAAAGATCGTTTGGTTCATCTGAGAAGATTGTTTGAAGTACTCAGAGAGCAGAAACTGTACGCGAACTTGAAAAAGTACAGTTTTTGTCAAAATAGTGTGGTATTTCTTGGGTATGTGGTAACGAGCAAAGGGATCGAGATGGACAGAGAGAAAATCGAAGCTATCATGAGTTGGCCAACACCCGCAAACTTACACGATATCAGAAGTTTTCATGGCCTCGTATCTTTCTATAGAAGGTTCATAAGAAATTTCAGCACCATCATGGCCCCTATTACCGAGTGCCTTAAGGGTGCGTTTGGTACGCAGACAGGACAGGACAGAACAGGACGAACAGAACAGGACCGGACCGGTTAAAATGACCAATTTACCCCTGATGAGTTGTTAATTATATTTTTTCAAAATAATCAATGCAAGTGAATATTAACAAAACAGATTTGTGCCAGATGCAACATATAGCGTCAACAACTACCAAATCCTTCTACCATATTCATGTCATAATTAAACAAAAGATTCAGCATTCATAGGAACATAACAGAAGCATATAATCCTTCTAACACCATCAACGAGCTTTTCATAAAATGTTGTGTCAACATAACAGAAGCATATAAACATATTCCAATTTCCAAACATGTCAAATTGTCAATGACTCAAGGTCTCAACTTTTGATGAGCGATTTACCGAACCTAGTTACCTAAACCCTAGAAATATCAAATATAAACTTACCGAAACCTTCTGTTCTGAGCAGTTTGTTGTGAGTGAAGCAGAACAGCAGAAGCAGAAACAGGCCGGCGATGAGGAAGGGCGGGAACGGGATTTGCGCGATACAGGGGTTCTTTTCTGGGCGAGTACCTGTGGAGAAGAAGAAGATATGTTCAATGTTCAACAATGGCTGTCAAGAAATCGGTCAAGAAATCGGTCAAGAAATCGACCAAGAAATCGACCAAAGCAGAAGAAGAAATCGACCACAGAAGATAAAATCGAACAAAGAAGAAGATGGAAATCGACAATTTGTAACTGAAATCGACGAAAGAAGAAGATAGAAGTAGGTCAGTACCTGTGGAGAAGAAGAAGATATGTTCAACGATGATGGAGGCGACGATGGATGGAGCAGGGATGGAGGTGTGACCTGATTAGATTAGGTTTTCCACAAAGAAGGGTATTTTTGTCCAAATAACCCTTGTTCCACTTAGTTCTAGGGGGTAAGCATAGAACACCCATGTCCCATGATAGTTCCACTTATGGTCACACCAAACATGGGACAGGTGTGTCCTGTCATGTCCTGTCCCATGCTGTCCACCCTACCAAACACACCCTAAAGGAGGAAAATTCATATGGACCAAGATGGCTCAAGAAGCTTTTGAAGTTATCAAATCGAAGGTAACTCAATCTCCTTGTTTGACTCTTCCTGATTTTACCAAGCCTTTTGAAGTGGAATGTGACGCTAGCTTAGTGGGAATTGGTGCGGTGTTATGCCAAGAAGGGAAGCCCATTGCTTTCTTTAGCGAAAAACTAAATGAAGCCAAACGCAACTACAGCACTTACGACAAAGAATTCTATGCCATCTACCGAACCCTTAACCATTGTTACCAATACTTGTCATGCAAACCCTTTGTCCTCTACTCGGATAATGAAGCATTAAAGTTCATTAATTCACAACAAAAACTGAATAGAAGACATGCAATTTGGGTGGAGTTTCTTCAATCTTACAGCTTCACACTCAAACACAAGGCAGGAAGCCAAAACATAGTGGCTGATGCGTTGAGTCGAAGGCACGCGTTGTTGAATTCCATGAGTATTCAAATCACCGGATTTGAAACGGTAAGAGATTTGTATGAAGCGGATCCGGAATTTGGAACCATTTGGCAAGAATGCAAAACACACCGAAGGGAGATTATTTGGTGCATGATGGGTATCTTTTCAAAAGAAACACCTTGTGTATTCATCAAGGCTCTTTACGACTAACAATTTTGCAGGAAGTCCATCGTGGCGTGTTAGGCGGTCATTTTGGAAGAACTAAAACGTTGGATTTAGTTCGGACAAATTTCTTTTGGCCGAAAATGGAACGAGATGTAAACAAGTTTGTGGAGCGGTGCACCACTTGCATAATGGCAAAAACTCAAGCAAACCGAGCAGGCCTCTACACCCCCGTTACCGGTTCCTATGGCCCCATGGCACGACGTGAGCTTAGACTTTGTTTTGCGGCTACCAAAAACGCAGCGGCACAAGGATTCCATCATGGTGGTGGTTGATCGATTTTCAAAGATGTCCCACTTCATATCATGCAATAAAACGAGCGATGCTTCCAATATTGCCGACCTGTATTTCAAGGAGATTGTTAGACTACACGGCATTCCAAGAAGTATGGTAAGTGATAGAGACGTCAAGTTCATGAGCCATTTTTGGAGAACCTTATGGAGGAAGTTGGGAACGACATTGCTTTTCTCAAGTGCCTATCACCCACAAACTGATGGCCAAACCGAGGTGACAAATAGGACACTCGGTAATCTACTTAGAAGCTACGTGGGAAGTAATCTACGACAATGGGATTTGTTGCTGCCCCAATTAGAATTTGCCTATAACAGGTCTGTTCACCAAACGACGGGCAAGCCAACAAGAAAAAAAACATTCGTGGAGTTCGCCCCCGGAGACTTCGTATGGGTTTATCTAAGAAAAGATCGGTTTCCTCCAGGGAAGTTTGGGAAATTGAAACCAAGGGTAGACGGACCATTCAAAGTACTAGAAAGAATTGGCAAGAACGCTTATAAAGTGGAGTTACCGAAAGAATATGGAACATCGCCAACTTTCAATGTCAAAGATCTACGACCTTATCTTGAGGACAAGTCTTTTTTCCCAACTATGGGGGTATTGATGCGGGTGCAATAGACGAAGAAAAGGATTTGTGTGCAACCGCATGTAGCAACACCGGGACGACACTTGTGGCGCAAGTCAAGACAATTATATTCAATAAGGAAAGTTCTTTTCTAAAAGATTAAGTTTCCAAATTAAGTTTCCTTTTCTTTAGCTTCCTAGTTTGATCGGGTCTTTTGATTTTATCCTTATCCTAGAAGATTAGTTATTTCTTTCAAGTTTCCTTAGGTCAGTTGGTTTCTTTTAAGGGTTTGGCTTGCCTATAAAACCCCCTTTAAGCTATTTTGTAAGGCACTTTACTTTTGAATAAGAATTTATGAATTTGAGTGAACTCAAATTTCTTACACTTATCACGAGAGGTGAGGGCCTTTTGTGTGGCGTGTCAACCTTAGGGGGCGGTTCCTCCTCAACTACTTTACAAACCCTAACGACTTTTTAAACCTTAACGGTCTTTCAAAAATAACGACCCGTGTTACCGTCGTATCACATTAACTTTCAAATTAATACTTGCTATCAATTTTGTTACAAATTTACCAACAACTTTTGCAAGTATTTGTGATTAGTTTTGAAAGCCGTTTACCTTTCTTTTTATCAAAAACATAAAAGATCCATCGAAAGCTTGAAGTTCAAATTAGATTTTCACACAGAAATTGGCATAAAGCTTACAAATAGTCAAACGTATATGAATTATATGTGTATATATATATATATATATCAAAATGCACTATTTTAATTCCCAAGAAAAAAATTCTAGGAGAAGCTTCTCAATTGTAACATGTAGTTCAACGATTCAGGAATAATACAAGCAAAACAAAAAAGAGATACATTTGGGCATTTTCTGAAGCTCATGATTAGCTTAATCAATTAAGTTGTAGATAGGATCTCAGGTTAAAGCCTATTTGAGTCTCAAAATTATCTCTTGTGTTGCATTAACGTCATGCCGTCATTCCATTTCTCGAGTTCAAAAACTCATTGGTTGTGTGAATGTGTTTTTGAATGGAGTTCTACGGTGGGAAAGAAAGTAGGGAATTAGAGCGCGAAAGTGAGAACTAGCTAAAAAAATGAACTTTTTGATCTCCAAGAATCTCAACAATTTGATACACCAGTCACCTAAAAAAGGAACTTTTTGTGAAGCCCAACATTATTTGGCTACTTCTTTCTTTGGCTCTTCCTTTTGGATGAACATCTCACAAGGTCAACATTTACAATGCTTTCCTAATGGTCATTTGTTGAAAGAAGTGAAGTGTATATGACTAAACCTCCTGCTTTCACAAACAATGTCCATTCAATGAAATGTTAATATGCTTCATCACTCACCCTATGCCTTAAAAATTAGCTCCCTAGGCTTGGCCCAATTAACTTTATTTGGGTTTATATTTTGGTGCAAGTAGGTAATATTAGTGTTGTATATTGAAATTGGATCTTGCACAATTTCCCCTCTGCATGTGACCTTGGCATGGGTCGCATGGCCAAGTCGCGGAGAAGGTGAGGAATCAGGGCATCAGATACACTTCATTTCTTGCGTAGAAGCCAAAAGGAAGCAGGCGACCAGTCAGATGTGCCAATTCGAGTACGTTGAAATCAGACAAAAGGGTAAGTTAGATATCTTTTGTTTCATTGGCTCATTTAATCTTTCGGTTATCTTTCCATATTTAGAAGGTCTCAAGAAACAGAGCCAAAATATTGGTGATTTCGGTTTCTTTTCTCGCTTTTAAGTACATTGTAACCTCCATTTCATCAACACAATCAATATCTCTCTCCACTCTCACATCGATAGTGGATCACACTAAATTTGATTGTCTTTGTTTGTGTGTCATCTTGTGTTTAACAGTTGTCTCGGCTTGTGTGTCATCTCGTGTTTACTTTTTTAAGCTTATATATGTGGATGGATGGTTGTTAGCACGCCTCTAGTTCTCGCTTTTCTGCATTTGTTGTTTCAGAATATATTTGCATTTGGATTTCACATGTTTGTTTGGGACAGTGGAATCACTTGATTGTGTTTGTGGGCATATATTACCCGTACAATTAGTATTACAAGAAATTTGATTCATGCGATGGCAATATTGACATTTTTCTTGGTCATGGATTTCCACCCATGGGATTAATTGCTCACATTCATTTCTGAGAGAGAGTTCTTGGATAGACACATGGTTTGCCTCCCTCTTAGAAATAGTACATGACAACAATTCTAAAAAAGTGTCTAGATCAGTAGATCAAAATCCATTAGTAACCTCTTGATTTAACACCAAGCCATCAAAACTCATGAGACAACTTAGTAATTCTAATACTATAATTAGCTAGTTTTGTAAACTAGTTTTACATAGGATCTCAAATTCTCAAACCATATATATCATCGGAGCATTTTTCAAGTCTGAATCACTTCCTATTCTCCTTGAGATTCGACCAATACCCAAATTACTTAACAACACAAAACTAACAATAAAACAAAAATGAAGAGCTGAAGCTACTCTTAAATTCACAAAGTGAGTGCAGATAACTCACATGTAATGATGGAAAGCATGTTCTCTCATCTTCAATCCTTTCGGGTCCTGAATTTAGTCAAATATCCGACAACAGTTTAAAAAACCTGAACTTGCAGAGAATTGAGAAAGGGGGTAGAGTTGATAGAAGCTTACAGGGCCCTGAACCCTGACCATGAGGGAGAAATTCCGAGCAACTTCGACGATCTCCGGTAAACCCATTAGAGTCGTTTGGAGGATGGAAGAATGGCGGAATGACAAGAATCTAATCGGGTTAAGACTTACGAGGTGACTTCTTGATCGGGCAACCCGTTATCACAGGGGAGGAACCAGAAACAAAAAATAATTACAAAAAAACAGGGCTTTTATGGACGTGTTTACATTTTTTTTAATCCGCGTTCAATATTGTATGATGTGTTTTTAGCCTAATTCTACAGTTTTGCGGGATTTTTGAAACTTTTTGCTTGATTTCGAAAGATTTTATAGTTTCTTTATCGATTTCGAGAAATTCTTTTCCTTTTTTTGGTTGATTTCAATAGTTTTTTCAATTTTTTGGTTGATTTCAATAGTTTTTTTGTTTTTTGGTTGATTACGAGGTAGAGTTGCACCTTCTTGAAGTTTCCAAAATAATACGGTAGTACATTCCAAAATGATACAATTGCACCTTTCACGTACCTAAAAAAATGTACCCTTCGTCGGAGAAATAATACGGTGGCACGTGCCACCGTAACCACCCACTTGGATCCGCCCATGCCCGTTAACATCTACATCCATTTCCGGGAAAACACAAAAACACCGGTTTCTATTTAACAAATTGCCTATTTTAGAAGTACTAGATAAGTAAATCTAATACATGCGTACGATTCACGGCGTACCATTTCGATTTCGAATCCATAGCCGTGAACTCGAAACAAATAATTTTGTTTCGTGTTCAGTTTTATTATTCATTACATGATGTCAATTTTATGATTTTATGCGTTTTTAAATTGCATATAAATTCAAGGTCAACATGGTCAATCAGTAAAAAAAATTGAAAATGATTCGCTCGATGGTGGGGTCTTCAAACCCATAAATTGAGCTCATTTTGAATGTTTTGATGAGACGACTATAATGGTATAATTTAGGAAAATGTTACTTATTTTTTAATGTATTTTAGTTTATATACCATTATGTATGTTAATATGATAAGTGTGTAAAATGAAAAATGAAAAATGAAGCGATATAAAGTAAATTAAATAACTAATTATAAGAGTATAAATTGAAATTTAAAAATAAAAAATAATTATATTTTTAATTATCATCTTGAATGTAGAGGTTTTTAAATTTTTAAATTTGTACATGGTGTAATTGATATTTGTACCTCTTAAAAATTAAAAAATAACCGTATTTTTTAATGAAGTATAGATAGATAAATATGGATAAGGGTGTAAAGATGCATTTTATAATGTATTTTAGCTAATCTTAATTATGTATTTTTAATATGATAAGAGTTTAAATTGAAAAATAAAAATGTAAAGAATATAAAACAAATTAATTCGTATATATTCATGATATTTAACAATATAGTTAAATCCAAAAATATTCAATATTGGTCTCATTTCGAGGGTATTGATGAAACGATTACAATGGTATAATTTGTAAAAAGAAAGAAATGTATTTTAATGCATTTTTAGTTATTATACGATTATTTATGTTAATATGATAAGGGTCTAAAATGAAAAACGAAAAAATAAGGGATTAAAAGTAAATTTAAAATAACTAGTTATAAGGGTATTAAATGTAATTTATAAATAAAAATGGAAAAATTGGAAAGTGAATTGGGAGAAGTGGGTTTGAAAAGGTTGTATATAGCTTAACAAGTTGTACATTCTCCTTTAAAATGTGTATCTCTTAAAATTTTCAAGATAACTGTAATAGCTCTTTTATAATATAGTATAGATTTCTTCAAAAGCCCGTTGATTTAGCCAATTTGATTTTGGACTATGTTTATTAAAAAAATTACTAGTAATTCTCCTTCTACGTATCTAATTTTCAACCACAATCTAATCTTACATTTTGTATGGTTCATTAGTAATCCAACTCAATGTTGGAAGCTTGAAGGCGGCAAATTAGGCATTATTGGGTAAATGGTGGTGGCATTTTTGGGTGGAGCGTGACTCTGTTTGGGTTAGAGTGATCAAGAGTGTGTACGTGAGTGACGATAGGTTAGAGTTGTGCTCTACGGGTTGGGCGAGTAGCACTGGAGGAGTTTGGGGAAATATCATAAAAGTCGGGTTGAGTATTGACAATTTGGGGATCATCTTTTTTGAGTCTTTTGGGAAGAAGGTTGGAGACCGTAGTTCTACTTCTTTTTAGTCGGATAAGTGGTTAGGAAACTTCAAACTTCAGGATAGGTTTCCTAGGCTTTTCCGTCTTGAGAGTGATGTGGGGGTGTTCGTCAAGGACAAATTTGCATGAAGCGGTGGAGTTCGGTCTTGGGTTTGGAATTGGATTAGGGAACCAAGAGAGAGGGTATGCGGTGAGTTAGACGAGTTGGTAAACTTTGGGTCATCTATTCATAATTTTTTTAGTGAGTGTGACAAGTGGGTTTGGCTCCTTTCAGTAGACAGTAAGTTTTCGGTTATGTTAGCCCTAATTCATTGTGTAAAAGTATTGTAAAAAGACTAAGTCATTTGGTCACAGAAGACTTCTACGCCTACAGAAGCAAGCCTCTGCTAGAGTGATGATGCACAAAAGAGAAGTTCAGCCCAAAGAAGGATCAGAGCACAAAGCCTCTTTGGAAGACCTCAGAAGCTCTGGTGTGAACACCTCTGTGACATCAACACTTGAAGAATTCAAGACATACTGAAGATCAACTCCTCTCTACTACTTGTACTATCCAACTGAAGACTGCCACGTGCCCCACTAACCGTTGTAGAACCTTTCCATGTGGCATTCTCCAATTAGCTTGTGTGTTGACCTTTGTGTACTATTTGCCTATAAAAGGAAGATTTCACATAATCTTCTTGCAAGCTTTTTCACGCCATAATAGCACACACTTCACACCACCAACAGCACACAGTTCGTACAATAGAGAGAATTAGGGTTAGACACAGTAGTGTGTGTTCTTCATATATCCTTCAGTATTGTAGTATGTTCTTGTTCAATCAAATGACATATTGAATTGATTACTTATTGTTGTCATATTATTCTCTTCTACTTTATGTTTCTACCTTGTGTATCACAATCTGTTTATCAAAACACTTCTGTAAGTAAATCTGTTTTAGATTGTTTTAGCAAATAGAGTCAAACTGGGCTCAACAATTGGTATCAGAGCAGTATTGATTTGCTTAATTCAATTGATCATCTCTGTTTGCTGATTTTATCTTATGGTAGAACAACTTGTTTTTCTAATCTGGTTTTCATTCATAAACAGTCCCTGTTTTGTGCAGTTTTTGACATGTTCAATCACTGTGCATTCATTGGTCTGTTTCTTCTTTAGAAAAACAGTAATGTGTGTGCTAGATATGTTTCAAAAAGATTTTTAAAAGCTTCATTAAGTGGTGGTGTTGATTTTTGTCTAAAACATTCAAAACCCTTTTCTCATCTGTTATCTCTCCGATTTCTTCCAAAATGGCACATCTAAATGCTATCTATACTGCTAGATCTCTCACAAAACCCTCAACTCTGTTGAGGGATGAGTATCCTCAATGGAAAATAGGAATAGTTCATGTTAGCTCCAATAGTTTAGACTTAGAACTATTGAAAAAGTGTGCTAAGAACAAGATCGCAAAAGACCTCTGCCGGATACATCAAGGACTCTCCGTACAAGACTCGAAGCTTCTGTCAATCATTCCTCGAGAACTCAAGCCAAGACTGAAGATGATCATCGGACCACAGAGCCTTTGTGAAACTCCACATAGCCTCTGTGTGGCCAAGATTCCTGAAGATGAAGACTTAAGCATTTCAAGATCCAACGAGCACGTGCCTCTCACATTCACTCATATGTACGAAGATTCTGAAGATCAAATAGTACACCACGTTTTCATTCTTTCCAGGTGTCACCTTCTTATTGGTGACAACCTTTTACTTGTACTATTCACGTCTCACCTTCACTATATGTAGTGAGCACTACCCTGCCATATTGGGCGCAACACACACAAATTCTAGAGAGTAGAGAGAGAAATACTTGGAGAGAAATTCACATAGTAGCGTGTGTTCTTGGTGTATTCCAAATCCTTTGATTAATGAAGATGACTTGTTGAGCATGTTATATATGTTTTAAGTTATCTTTAATCATCACATGTGTTAAATCTACCATTACATTCAAACCTCTTTATGTGCATTAAACGCTTCCGCATATTAATCAAATCTTACTCTCTTTTACACTTTTTGGTTTGAATATATCATTGTTGAGTTAAAACTGGGATCAACAATTGGTATCAGAGCAAACTTTGATTTCCAATATCAAAGGATCGTCTCTGCAATGATCTTAACTCAAATGGTAGATTTTCTGGTTTGATTTTCAGCTTGTTCTTCATTTATTCAAACAATCCTTGTTTCTGTGTCGTTTTCAACTAGTTTGAGTCTAACTCATTATTAGGTTCTGTTTTCTTGTCAAAATCTTGTAAACCCATTTTATTCATAGATAAAGCTTTAGCTTCATTCTGTCTTGTGCTTAAATCAAATTCTTCATCTCTTTCATTTCCATTACTCTGTTTTTCACTCAAAACCTTATTTTCTTAAAAAATGGTTAATCTAAACGCCATCTACACTATTGGATCTCAAACAAAACCTCCTACTATATTAAGAGATGAATATCCTCAATGGAAAATACGAATGATTCATTTCTTGGAAGGTGTTGAGAAGGAACTGGTAGATCATGTAAAAAAGAAACCATATGTTCACATGGTGTAACAACCCGGTTCTCAGATATATACAAATAACATACATTCCATATCATGATATCATTAAAAAGGTACATCATATTTCACATACGGTCCCACAGTCTAGCAAAACATAGTAGATAATTCAGTACAAACTTTTACAATTTAATTACATGTTTAATAACAACGAAGTCTCAAGTACAAAAATACATCCATGACTTCTAAACTGACTTCTTCACAAAAGTTATCCTTCAATAGTCCTACTTATTTGCTCTTACCGGATCCGCCACCTGGAATACATGATTTTTAAAACAGAAAATGAGGGTTAGACCTAAGGGTCTAGTGAGTAAATCACTGACATTTGTAATTCATTAAAAAATTCATTTATATAATACACTCTTTATATAAATACACATACATCACACGTAAGTTAATACCAACTAGCATTTACGTATCATACCTGTCTCATTCCACCTTATCCCTCCACCAATGGCCAATATCAATTGGTTGCGAGCCAATTTATCACACATGTCCAAAGCCCGACCACGTATTATAATTTCATATAATACTCACGTAATTATAATATCTCAATATATTATAATCACCCACGTATGACATATTCATACACTTTATCAAATATTCGTTATTCACATAATACATTCCTGTAAAATACTTTTTAAAGTAAAACTCACCTGATCTTTTTAGCAAAGGTCCTTCAAACTTTCCTCAAAACAGATTAACTTTTAACCCCGATCCTTAGTATCTGAAACAAATTAAAATGTACATACTCTTTAACACGTAAACAGGTAATTCACACTTTTCGCAACCCACTATTACGAAAACCTCACTTCTCGCAACCCATAGTTGCGAGTTCCTTACTTTTCGCAACCAACAGTTACGAAAATCTCACTTCTCGCAATCCACAATTGCGAGTTCCTTACTTTTCGCAACCAACTGTTGCGAGATCCTAACTTTGCGTTTTAGTTACCTGCGCAAAGTGGACTTTTCGCAACCAAGGCTTGCGAATTCCTACTTTTCGCAAAAACACTGTTCATCGTCTTTTTCAGAAAAGTTCAGTTCATTTGTAGGAATCCATCTTATACCCAGATTTTGTACATAAGTGTTCTAAATTTCTTTTAACACCTAAAATTGTAACTAAATTCACAAATTCTTCTAAAATTACCTAAACCCACTTCAAAGTTCATATGAAACCTAATTCTCATAAAAGAGAGTTTAAATCATAAAATTACCTCTTTGATTTTACTGCACCAAACACAAAATCCCAGCTGAGTATCTTTAATCTTCTTCTTCTTCTTCTTCGATGGTTCTTCTTCTCTCTCTTTCTCTGCCGTGAACAAATTCACACACACACACACACACTATTTGGGTTTTGCTTGAAAGTCTCAAAAATGAGATATTTCCTCTAATTAGACTACTGAGTCGGTTTTGGGTGAAGATTGTTTTCACCTTTAACCAATTAAACCCCACTTTTCTCTTAATTGACATAACTCACCCCCAAACTTCCCAATACAATTTAAAACTTACCCTTTTAACTTCTAATTCCTCAATACTATAGTAAAGACTTATAAAATATTTAAATTTAATTTAAATAAAATACCTGGTTATTACAACATCTCCCCCTTAAAAGAATTCCGCCCCGGAATTCAGTCAAGCGAACAGATGAGGGTATTTGGCTCTCATTTCCGACTCTGATTCCCACGTCGCATCCTGACCTCTATGATGTTTCCACTGAACTTTTACCTGTCTGATCTCTTTGTTCCTCAATACTTTGACTTTGTGATCAACTATAGCTTCCGGTTCCTCCACATAGTTCAGCTTTTCATCAACTTGAATATTTGGTAGAGAGACTGCCTGGTCTGAAGTCACCAAACACTTCCGAAAATTCGATACATGGAACGCGTTGTGAATCCTGCTTAATTCCGGCGGAAGATCCAATCGGTACGCTACTTCGTCGATCCTTTCCGTAATTGCAAACGGTCCGATATACCTTGGACTAAGTTTACCTTGCTTCCCAAATCGTATGACCCCTTTCCAAGGTGAGACTTTCAACATTACAAAGTCTCCAACCTGGAATTCTAACGGTTTCCGGCGTCGATCTGCATAACTTTTCTGTCTGTCTTGAGCCACTTTTAATCTGTCCTGAATCTGAGTGATCTTATCCGCTGTTAACTGTACTATTTCTGGCCCTTCTAATTGTTTCTCCCCCACTTCATTCCAACACAGAGGCGTTCGGCATTTTCTACCATACAATACTTCAAACGGTGCCGCTTGAATGCTGGAATGATAACTGTTGTTGTAGGCGAATTCTATCAAAGGCAAATGTTTGTCCCACGATCCCCCAAAATCAACTATACAAGCCCAAAGCATATCTTCTAAAGTCTGGATTGTTCTTTCACTCTGCCCATCAGTCTGAGGATGATATGATGTACTTAACCTTACCTGTGTTCCCATCTCTTTTTGAAAGCTTCTCCAAAATCTAGAAGTAAAACGACTATCTCGATCAGAAATAATCGAGATTGGTATTCCATGTCGAGTTACTATTTCATTAATGGACAATTTGGCCAAACGTTCCAAGGAATCAGTTTCTTTTATCGGCAAGAAATGAGCAGACTTCGTCAATCTATCAACAATCACCCAAATAGAATCGAATCCCTTTGAAGTTCTAGGCAACTTGGTAATAAAATCAGTAGTGATCTGATCCCATTTCCACATTGGTATATCTAGCCGTTGTAACTGACCAAACGGCTTCTGATGTTCAATCTTTACTTTCTTGCAGGTAGTACAATCTTCCACATACTTAGCAACACTTCTCTTCATTCCCGGCCACCAATAGAATTGTTTCAAATCTCTATACATTTTATTTGTACCTGGATGAATAGAAAATCGAGATTGATGAGCTTCTTGTAGTACACGATCACGTAATCCACCCAAACGAGGCACCCAAATTCTGTTTCCTATACACAATAACCCACGGTCATTTTTCCCAAGCAATGCTGATATTCCCACTAACCGTTCTGATTTCAAACTTTCTTCCTGATAAGCATCCATTTGGCACTTCAGCAATTCGTCAAAGATACTTGGAAGGAGTTCAGCTCGTAGCGATATCGCCTTTATCGTTCCACTTCTTTCTTGACGACTTAATGCATCGGCTACCACGTTCGCCTTCCCGGGGTGATAAAGGATTTCACAATCATAATCATTTACCAATTCCAACCATCTTCTTTGCCTCATATTCAGTTCCTTCTGATCGAAAAGATGTTGGAGACTCTTATGGTCAGTGAAAATTTGGCATTTAGAACCATAAAGATAATGTCTCCAAATCTTCAATGCAAAGACCACTGCTGCAAGCTCCATATCGTGAGTAGGATATTGTCTTTCATGATCTTTTAGCTGACGAGAATCACTTTTCCACGTTGCATAAGTACACATCCCAATCCTAGTTTAGAAGCATCATTGTAGACCACCAAATCATCGGAACCTTCTGGCAATGCTAATATCGGCGCGCTGCAGAGTTTCTCCTTCAATATTCTGAATGCCTCATCTTGTTCTGCTTTCCATTCAAACTTTAAATTTTTCCGAGTTAGCTTAGTCAATGGCGTCGCGATTCGGGAAAAGTCTTTTATAAATTTCCGATAGTATCCAGCTAGACCCAGAAAACTACGTACTTCGGTTGCCGTCTTCGGCGGTTCCCATCTTTCAATTGCTTCCACTTTCGCTGGATCAACTTGTATACCCTTTTCTGAAACTACATGACCCAAAAACTGAACTTCCCACAACCAGAATTCACATTTAGAGAACTTAGCGTACAACTTTTCTTTCTTCAATAACTCCAAAATCAAACGAAGATGTTGCGCATGATCCTCTTTGGATCGGGAATAAATAAGTATATCATCGAAAAACACAATGACAAATTTATCGAGATAAGGCTTACATACCCGATTCATTAGATCCATAAAAGCGGCCGGGGCGTTCGTCAATCCGAAAGGCATTACCAAGAATTCGTAGTGGCCGTACCTAGTGCGAAAAGCAGTCTTTAGAACATCTTCTTCTTTAACCTTCAACTGATGGTAGCCAGATCTGAGATCAATCTTGGAGAAGTAACAAGCTCCAACTAATTGATCAAAAAGGTCATCAATTCTTGGAAGTGGATACTTGTTCTTGATCGTACGCTTGTTCAGCTCCCGGTAATCGATACACATTCTCATTGAACCGTCCTTCTTCTTTACAAACAAAACTGGTGTACCCCAAGGCGAAAAGCTAGGTCTGATGAAGCCCTTATCGGATAAATCTTGAAGCTGTGCCATCATTTCTTTCATTTCTGGAGGTGCTAGTCTATACGGCGCACGAGCGATTGGAGTGGCTCCAGGTACCAGGTCTATACCAAATTCTACTTGTCTAACAAGAGGAAGACTATTCAAGTCTTCAGGAAAAACTTCTGGATATTCACTAACGATGGGGATATCTTCCAACTTAATCTTTTCAGGCCTACTATCTATCACATAGGCTAAATAACTCGAGCAACCCTTACTAACACATTTACGGGCTTTTATCATAGATATAAGATTGGACTGATGATTCTTACGATCACCATAGATCACTACTGCCCTCTTATCAGGTATAACAACGTTGATTATTTTCTTATCACAAACTATGTTAGCCCGATTTTTAGCTAACCAATCCATCCCTACGACCACATCAAACTCGATCAACTCTATAGGAAATAGTTGTATCGGTACCCCACACCCCTCTATATTTATCATGCAACAATCAAAAACATCTTTAACTGCCACTTGGTTATCATTTGCTGTGTCTACTAATAAAGCATGTTTTAACATTTTAGGCTCTAAATGCATGCGAGCAGCAAAGGAGGGAGATACAAAAGATCGGTTTGCATCGGAATCAAATAACACCTTAGCACGCGTGGAGTTTATGAAAAATGTACCTGTGACCACATCTGGAGTTTCCTCCGCCTCTTTAGCTGTCATTTGGAATGTACGGCCCCTCGTTTTTGGCTGTTCTATTCTTGGGACTACTGGTCTAGTAATGGCTGGTTTCCCGGATGTACCCCCTTGTTGTATTCTACCTCGTGGACGGTCTGATTGAAGGTGATCCGGAGAATTACACAAAAAGCAAAACCGCGTTGATCGACAATCTTTAACAACATGACCGGTTTTCCCACACTTAAAACAAACCCGAGATTCCACTTGACAATTTCCTTGATGGTAGCGATTACATCTCGGACATGGTCTTTCCGCTGGTCGGAACGACGGACGGTTATCAAACCTCTGGAATCTAGATTTCTTTGGATCCTGTGGTGTTCCTTCTCATTTCCTTTTCCCCAAGATCTTATCACCGGCATCCCTTTTATTGTCTCGTTCGACATTTTCTGCAGCATCCACAGCAGCTGTAAACGTATCTGGCCTTGTTGCAGTCACCAGTCTTCGAACTTCTGAATTTAACCCATAGATAAATCTCTCCATTTTCATCTTTTCGGTAGCAACATATTATCCTGCAAAACGAGATTTTTCTAAAAATCTAGCAGTATAATCTCTGACTGACAAATTCCCTTGCTGTAGATTCATAAATTCTTCTTCCAATTGTCTGACAGCAGCTTGTGGACAGAAGTGTGTTGTGAAAGCTAACACGAATTCCTCCCATGAAAAAGTAGTATATACATCCGCTCCTCTTGATTCTGTATGAGCCTCCCACCAATACAGAGCATCACCTTTTAGCATTGCAGTTCCATAAAGTACTTTATCTTGTTCAGCACATTTACACGTCTTGAAGATGGCCTCTATTTCTTTTAGCCATCTCATTGCTTTTACCGGATCCCGATCTCCTGAATATGTAGGGGGCTTGCAACTAAGAAACATTTTATAGTCACACCTTTTCATCACCGGTAAAACAGTAGAAGTAAGTGGCATTTCAACTTCGTGTTCCGGATTCGGTCTTTCAGTTTCGTTGTGACGATTATGTTCAAACATAGCTTGTATATTATCCTGTAACCTCCCCATTTCAGCCATCAGGTCATCCCGTGTAACAAATTCCGTACCATGCGATTGTGTTCTACCTCCAGTTTGACCCCCAGTTCCCCTTCCGGTTCTGCCTCTACCACGATCTCCTCCTCTTCCCCCTGTTCCTAATGGTGGATTTTATCCACCCGAATTCCTTCCTCCTCTTTGATTCCTTTGTCTAGTGCCACTTGCCATTCTGTAGATTCAAACAAAGTTAATATACACATAAGCACATACCCCATATAACAAGGTATTTGTTAGGTCTAGAGTTTTGTCAAAAACACAAGTGTTGAGTTCTTAGTAAGAAGACTAAAGAAGACTCAGAAGACTCAGAAGTTTTGAGTAGAAGACTCAGAAGTTCTGAGTGAGAAATCTCAAAAAGATTTCTAAGTGTTGGATTCTGACTAGAAGGTTCAGAGTTCTGAGTAGGAGACTCAGAACTTCTGACTATGAAGACAAATGTTCTGAAGCGCTTATTCAGAAGTATGTTCAGAAGTTCTGAACAACATATTCAGAACTTATGACTTGGATATTCTGTTATATTCAGTTACTAATTAGGACACGTGTAATTGTTCTATTAGTCTGTTTCTCATATGTACTGTAGCTTTAGTCTTTCCTTAAACAGTATATATAGGAGTTAGCAATTATATGCTAAGAGATCTTTGGCGAATCTTTGATATAATCTTTGGTGAATCCATTTAGAGAAATTCATCGTAATATCTTGTAATTCACAGATTGTTAATAAATCATATGACCAGTTGCTGTGAATACGATCTTGAATGTTCATTCTATATTGAATCTTGATTATCAGTGATGATTATGGGACTTACAGTTGGTATCAGAGCAGGTCACGGGTTCGAATCCCATGGAGTGCATTATAATGCCAAAGGCATGCTGTGCAGCCAAGAGTGCTGGCAGATGCTGGGGGGGAGGATTGTTGGGTCATTGACCAGCATCTTCCTAAATTGAAACGTGGCGCTGGCTGCTACGCTATATGGAAATAAGTTGCGCCTTCTCCACCAACAATTGCTTTTGGCGTAGTGGTAAGCGCTTGGATCCTAACATGTGGTATCAGAATTTGATGATGAAAAGTACAAGTGTGTTTGACAAAAAGGGGGAGATTGTTAGGTCTAGAGTTTTGTCAAAAACACAAGTGTTGAGTTCTGAGTAAGAAGACTAAAGAAGACTCAGAAGACTCAGAAGTTCTGAGTGAGAAATCTCAAAAAGATTTCTAAGTGTTGGATTCTGACTAGAAGGTTCAGAGTTCTGAGTAGGAGACTCAGAACTTCTGACTATGAAGACAAATGTTCTGAAGCGCTTATTCAGAAGTATGTTCAGAAGTTCTGAACAACATGTTCAGAACTTATGACTTGGATATTCTGTTATATTCAGTTACTAATTAGGACACGTGTAATTATTCTATTAGTCTGTTTCTCATATGTACTGTAGCTTTAGTCTTTCCTTAAACAGTATATATAGGAGTTAGCAACTGTATGCTAAGAGATCTTTGGCGAATCTTTGATATAATCTTTGGTGAATCCATTTAGAGAAATTCATCGTAATATCTTGTAATTCACAGATTGTTAATAAATCATATGACCAGTTGCTGTGAATACGATCTTGAATGTTCATTTTATATTGAATCTTGATTATCAGTGATGATTATGGGACTTACAGTATTCCAGTTCAAACATGTACCTGTAAGATCATAATTACACTGGCCTGGTGTAATTTGAAATTACCTTACATGATGTTCTTTCTACCTCTTATACTTAGCATCCCCAGGTTCTAAAATAATAGGGACATCCTACTTCGCATGCAGTTTAAGTCTAGATACATATACTAATACCTAAATCCCTTAAACTAGGGCTCTGATACCATCTGTAACAACCCGGTTCTCAGATATATACAAATAACATACATTCCATATCATGATATCATTAAAAAGGTACATCATATTTCACATACGGTCCCACAGTCTAGCAAAACATAGTAGATAATTCAGTACAAACTTTTACAATTTAATTACATATTTAATAACAACGAAGTCTCAAGTACAAAAATACATCCATGACTTCTAAACTGACTTCTTCACAAAAGTTATCCTTCAATAGTCCTACTTATTTGCTCTTACCGGATCCGCCACCTGGAATACATGATTTTTAAAACAGAAAATGAGGGTTAGACCTAAGGGTCTAGTGAGTAAATCCCTGACATTTGTAATTCATTAAAAAATACATTTATATAATACACTCTTTATATAAATACACATACATCACACGTAAGTTAATACCAACTAGCATTTACGTATCATACATGTCTCATTCCACCTTATCCCTCCACCAATGGCCAATATCAATTGGTTGCGAGCCAATTTATCACACCGGTCCAAAGCCCGACCACGTATTATAATTTCATATAATACTCACGTAATTATAATATCTCAATATATTATAATCACCCACGTATGACATATTCATACACTTTATCAAATATTCGTTATTCACATAATACATTCCAGTAAAATACTTTTTAAAGTAAAACTCACCTGATCTTTTTAGCAAAGGTCCTTCAAACTTTCCTCAAAACAGATTAACTTTTAACCCCGATCCTTAGTATCTGAAACAAATTAAAATGTACATACTCTTTAACACGTAAACAGGTAATTCACACTTTTCGCAACCCACTATTACGAAAACCTCACTTCTCGCAACCCATAGTTGCGAGTTCCTTACTTTTCGCAACCAACAGTTACGAAAATCTCAGTTCTCGCAATCCACAGTTGCGAGTTCCTTACTTTTCGCAACCAACTGTTGCGAGATCCTAACTTTGCGTTTTAGTTACCTGCGCAAAGTGGACTTTTCGCAACCAAGGCTTGCGAATTCCTACTTTTCGCAAAAACACTGTTCATCGTCTTTTTCAGAAAAGTTCAGTTCATTTGCAGGAATCCATCTTATACCCAGATTTTGTACAGAAGTGTTCTAAACTCCTTTTAACACCTAAAATTGTAACTAAATTCACAAATTCTTCTAAAATTACCTAAACCCACTTCAAAGTTCATATGAAACCTAATTCTCATAAAAGAGAGTTTAAATCAGAAAATTACCTCTTTGATTTTACTGCACCAAACACAAAATCCTAGCTGAGTATCTTTAATCTTCTTCTTCTTCTTCTTCGATGGTTCTTCTTCTCTCTCTTTCTCTGCCGTGAACAAATTCACACACACACACTATTTGGGTTTTGCTTGAAAGTCTCAAAAATGAGATATTTCCTCTAATTAGACTACTGAGTCGGTTTTGGGTGAAGATTGTTTTCACCTTTAACCAATTAAACCCCACTTTTCTCTTAATTGACATAACTCACCCCCAAATTTCCCAATACAATTTAAAACTTACCCTTTTAACTTCTAATTCCTCAAATACTATAGTAAAGACTTATAAAATATTTAAATTTAATTTAAATAAAATACCTGGTTATTACACATGGTCACTGTTCCACGAGTTCCTCCAACTGAAACAGCCCAAAAAATCCCTGAATATGACAAGCCAAAGGACATTGATGATTGGAATCCTCAAGACTGGGAGAAATATGAGATGGGAAAGAAAGCCAAATGATTACTTATCAGGGCTATCCCAAATGATTTGTTTCAATCCCTCGATGCATGTGAAACTGCCTATGATTATGGGTTGAACTTGAAAAACAACTCGAAGGAGGCATTAAGACTCAAAAGAACAGAAAAGCACAATGTATAAATGAGTACTATGGATTCAAAGCTCTCCCAACAGAGTCACTCCAAAACACCTACGACAGGTTCAATGCCTTAATCAACAAGTGTAAAAAGTTTGGCATCCATAGAACCTCTGAGGAAAACAATGTTATGTTCCTCAAAAGTCTAAATGAAGAATGGCTCCAGTTGTCTATGTCTCTGCAGACCAAAACTCAAATATGTGGACCTCTGACACTAGTTGGAAAAGCCACAGAGGGTCAGGTGAAGCCACAGAAGGAGAAGTGTCTAGATGAAAGTTCAAAGGGTAAGAAGAAAAGGAAGAAAGTTCTTGTTGCTGACAGTGAAGAAGAGGAATGTTCAGAAGAAGAAGAGGTAACCATGGCCTCCATTGCAAAATCTCTGGCGTTGATAACCCAAGGATTCAACAGAGGTTCAGATGATCGTGACAGCAGAGGTGGCAGATTCCAAAGTTCGATGCCACAGATGGAAAGATCCTTCGTACAAGATCCAAGACAATTTGCACCACCACAAGACTATGAACCAAGATTCCAAGGGAGAAATGAGTTCCAGGATCAACAGAGAATGTACGACCCTAGGTACCACGAACAGAAGCCAATCGACTACCAACAAAGGCAAGAGCAGTACCCACAGAGGGAAGACTAAAGAGCTCCAGAGAAAGCCAACCCATCAACTCCACAGAACAACGGATGTTTTAAGTACGGCAAGCCAAGACATTATGCCGCAGAGTGCACAAGTCAACCCAACATAAGCTAGCCCCAAAGAGACTCTGCCTTTTACAAGAAAAAGGCCGAGTATTATGCATAGAAGTCACTCATGGTCGAACAAGAAAACTGGGTGTCTGATGAATCATCCGATGAAGGTGATAAAAACGCTTTGTTCTGTGGAATGGTAGAAGTTAGCGGTTCAGACTCTGACAGTGAGGTATTCACATCTAACTCTGACATAAATGAAACATAAGTCAAATTGCTTAAACTCACCAAAGAATTTTATGATTTTGAAAATAAATGTTCTGAAACATAAAAGAAACTTGCCTTCTATGAGAGAGAAAATAGACTTCTTACTCAAGAGAAAGCAAAGATTGCTCTTGATAAAGAAAACCTACAAAAGAAGTATTTCTCAGAAGTAAAATTTTTAAAAGAAAAAGTTTCTAATCTTGATTTGGCCTTGAAGAACAAGTCAAAAGAGCTAAAAGACAAAGAGAGTGACAAAATGAATATTCTTGCTCTTAAAAACGATTTTAAAAGGAAAGAGAAGCTCTCCATCAGGACTTGTTTGACAGAGATCCCATGATAAAAAGGTATCAAGATGCCCAAAAAGTTCTTGAAAAAGTGATCACCCAAATTGGCAGAAGAGGAATTGGATTCAGTGACTTGGATCCTTACACTGAAAATAATAGAAACAAATCTTTGTCCTCTCTGTTCTGCATTGGGAGTGTTCGAAAACCAGGATTTCCAAACTTGATCTCTGTACACAAAAGGCGCAGAACTTCTGGAGAACCTTATAAGAATAATCCTCCGAAGTTGACAAATGTGTGGTATCAAAACACAGATTTATCATCCTCATACTCTGTCAAAAGGGCTTCACTCTCAAAACCAAAGAAATATCAGAAGACCGAAGCACATATAGGCCTCTTCAAATTTGGCCATCCAGAAACTCAAGCACATGTTTCCTTTGTGTGCATAATAACCCCTGAAAAGGAGTTGTGCACAGAGGCACCTAAGTTTGTTCACTCATCTACAGAGGCCAAGATGCAAAAACTTTTTGAAGATGACTCGAGGGAAAGTTTTGAAAAATGCTTCTTCGATAATCTTGAAACAACTTCTGTCGTACAAAACCTTTTTGAAAAAGATTTATTAAAAGTTCTTGATCAGTGCAAATCTCTTGAAAAACCCAATATTGTCCCATGCATTTCAAAAGATCTAAATTCTTTCAAGGACAAAGATGGAAATGAATGTGGTACATGTTCATATAATCTAGCCTCTGATGAGGCAAACATAGACTTTCTTGAGTCAGAATCAGAATATGAGGATGACTCAACCTCTGTCACATCAGAGACTGATTCTATCAGAACAGCGATAGTGTTTTGCACGATAGATGGAACAAAACTTCCCTCTGGCATTCTTAACAGAATAATTCCTCCCAAGGAAACCAATGCAAGAATTTCTATCTGCCCTGATTTCATAGACATGTGCATACAAGCAAAGACATCTCTTGAACTTGAGAGAATTAAGAAACAAAAGGAAATGTCCTCTCAGAGTTCCAAAGCATCAAATTTTTGTAGGCCAAACCATGAAAAATTCACTTGGAAACAAAAGGAAAAGTAGATTCATAATAACAAATCTTTTGTTAGTGTGGCAGTGAAACCAAAGGAGGGTTACCACAAAAGATGGGTACAACAGAAGGCTCTTCCAGAGAGAAGATTTTGTGAAAATAAATCTAGCCTAGATAGGTCTTTCTGTAAAAAGAAGTCTGATGCTAGGAGAGGTTACTCTAATAAAGCCTTTGACCCATTTTTCATGATTTTAATGAGAAGTTTAAGCAAGTTGCATCTAATGTTCATTATTGTGATTGTTTTGATCTCATGTTCCAATTGAAACATCATTTTTCTAGTCCATACTGTTTCCTCTCTAGACCCAAATCCAAGAATTCAAAATTTAAAGGTCAGAAGAAACAAAATGGTTCTTCTGTGAAAGAAGTTAAAACCATACCAAAGGATGCCAAGGCAACCTCCAAGACTCCAAAAAAAATGGACCCATTTAGAAATAGGTACCTAAATCTCTCTAAACGTATTGTAGAAGCAGTATGTGCCAATATGGTACCTAGACTCCGGGTGCTCTAGGCACATGACTGGCGACAGAGGTCTACTCTCCTCACACGAAGAAAAACTTGGAGGAGGATCAGTAACCTTTGGAGATAACCAGAAGGGATTCATAAGAGGCTATGGAGTCATTGCCAAAGAAGATGTGAAGGTGTCTAAAGTTGCATATGTGGATGGCCTCAAGCATAATTTACTAAGTGTTAGCCAAATTTGTGACACGGGTTTTGATGTGAAATTCAAAAAAAAATATTGCTCTCTGCTAGGAGAAGATACAGACATAGAGTTGTTAAGAGCCAAAAGAAGAGGAGATCTGTACCTCATGAATTTCAAGGCAAAGAGCAAAAATGAAAAACTATGTCTTGTATCAAACAAGAATAAAGAGACGTGGCTCTGGCACACCAGATTTTCCCATTTAAATTTTCATACTCTTGACAAACTTGTGAAGCTAAATCTGGTAAGTGGTTTACCAAATGTTGAATTCGACATAGATCATCTCTGTTCTGCTTGTGAAATGGGCAAACTCAAAATAGCTTCCCATAAGACCAAATCAGACGTGTCTTGCACTAAGCCTCTGTACATGCTTCATGTTGACCTTTTCGGCCCCATTTCAGTACAAAGCTTAGGAGGCAAGAAGTATATACTTGTCCTAATTAATGAATTCTCAAGATATACTTGGGTTGAGTTTGTTCGAAAGAAATCATATGTTCCTCAAATTTTAATCAATCTTATGAGAAAAATCCAGGTTCTATTTGATTGCAAGGTACAACAGTTAAGGAGCGACAATGACACAGAGTTCAGAAACTCTACTATAGAAGCGTACCTTACAGAAGAAGGAATCTCACAGAACTTCTCTACCGCACGAACTCTACAACAAAATGGCGTTGTCGAAAGAGGAAATCGAACTCTCGTGGAGGCCGCCAGAACCATGCTCACTGCCTCAGGATTACCGACTTCCTTTTGGGCAGAAGCGATCTCAACCGCATGTTTCATACAAAATCGATCTTTAATTGTGAAAAGACACACGAAAACCCCATACCACTTGATCAACCAGAGAAAACCCTACATCAAGTTCTTTCACGTGTTCGGATGCAGATGTTTTGTTCTGAATGACAAAGAATAGTTGGGAAAGTTTGATAGAAAAGTCGATGAGGGAAAACTCATCGGATACTCATCAATATCCAAAGCATACAGAGTCTACGTTCTAAGGACAAGAACAATAGTGGAAAGCATAAATGTTTTTTTGATGACTCATTTCAGAAGACTTTTGAGCAAATCAACTCAGAACTCAGGCTAAACAAGCAAGCCTCTGCCGTATCACTCTCTCGAGAAGGAGAACTGAATCTGTTGTTCGAGGATATGTTTGATGATGATGATGATGAAACCACTGTGAATGATCACAGAGCCTCTGGAATCCAAATCTCTACGGACCAGGCTCCTCAAGGTATATCTCTTACTGGTCCTTTTAATACTTCACCCTCTTCCACTACATATGTAGGTCAAAGAATTGAGGTTGAGCAAGCAAAAGATGTTATAGAGAATGATAAGGATTCTACTCCAGAGCAACCAGAAAATCTAACACCTGTGACCACAGAGGATTTCACACCAGAGCACGATGAAAACTCGACACCAGTAACGACAGAGGTCTCAACCCCAACTCATGTGTTAAGCACAAATGATATACCTTCTACGACAGAAGTGGTACATGAACCAACAAATGTATCCACAGAAGTAGAACACGATGATGCTAATGACCATCTTCCTCGAATGACCAAGTGGACAAAAAGTCATCCACAGAGCCAAATCATTGGCGACCCTTCTGCAAAAGTGAAAACTCGATCAACCACTGCCAATTTTTGTTTCTTTACAAATTTTATCAGTGTGATCGAACCAAAGAAGGTCTATGAAGCCCTAGAAGATCCAAACTAGGTGGAAGCTATGCAGGAAGAGCTTCTACAATTTGAGCGCAACAAAGTATGGTCCCTTGTACCTCTTCCAAGAGGCAAAACTGCAATAGGGACCAAATAGGTTTTCAAAAACAAGAAGGATGAAGATGGAGTGGTCATTAGAAATAAGGCAAGATTGGTGGCTAAGGGACATTGCCAGGAGGAAGGAATAGATTATGAAGAAACCATTGCCCCTGTCGCACGCTTGGAGACCATCAGGATATTATTGGCCTTTGCAGCCTACAGAGGTTTTAAGGTGTACCAAATGGACGTGAAATGTTCCTTCCTTAATGGTCAAATACAAGAAAAGGTATACGTCCAACAACCACCAGGATTTAAGAGTTCCAAGTACCCAAATCATGTCTACTTTCTGGATAAGACCCTCTATGGACTCAAACAGGCCCCTAGAGTTTGGTATGAACGACTCTCAAACTTCTTGCTTGTCAGTCATTTCGAAAGAGGCACAACAGATACTACCTTGTTTTATAAGAGAAGAAAAAGTGAGATTTTTCTTGTACAAATATATGTTGATGACATCATATTTGGTTCTACAAATGAAGAGTATTGCAAGAAATTTGAAAAACTCATGAAGAGTGAGTTTGAAATAAGCATGGTGGGGGAATTAAACTTCTTCCTCGGGTTTCAAGTCAAACAAATGACAAAAGGTATTTTTATAAACCAATCATAGTATGTTTCTGACATTTTGTCAAAATATAAACTCTTCTGTGATGAAAACCCCTATGGAGAGGGCAAATCTATCAAGTGCAAACTCTACAAGGGTATGATAGGGTCTCTTCTATACTTGACAGCAAGTTAACCAGATATCATGTATGTCGTATGCCTCTGTGAAAGGTACCAAGCTAATCCCAAGGAATCTCATCTTTATGCTGTAAAGAGGATCTTTAGATACCTCAAAGGAACAAAAAGTCTTGGTCTCTGGTATCCAAAGAACTCTGGCTTTGATCTAACGGCTTATACAGATTCAGATTATGGAGGATGCAAACTAGATAGGAAAAGTACCTCTAGAAGTTGTTAATTTCTAGGAGGAAAACTAGTGAGCTGGACATCCAAGAAACAAAATTGTGTGTCTACATCCATGGCCGAAGCAGAATATGTTGTTGCTGCGAGTTGTTGCTCACAAAGTGCCATTGTCATCTCAGCCAATCCAGTACAGTACTAAAACACAAAGCATATCGACATAAGGTACCGCTTTCTGAAGCATCGTGTCTAACAAGGTACGATTGAAATGTATTTTGTGCCCACATAATATCAACTTGCTGACCTTTTCACCAAAGCCCTATATGAGAAAAGATTCTAATTTTTGGTTGGCAAGTTGGGTATGTTTAACATGGGTTGACCCACATAACCTCTGCACATCGGTACAAAGTTTCTCTTGTACATATGTATTTAGTTTATTTCAGTATGTATAATATTTTCCCTGTAAAGTTTTTCTATTCTGCAGAGCTTCTGTGACACTGCACAGAGCCTTTGGCCTATGTCACAGAGACTCTCAAGAGTGGTTGATCTATGTCTTGTGTATTACTTATCTCATCTGACCCAAGCATAGATCAAGGGGGATCAGAAGTAAGTACTCTTGATAAGCACAAAAGATATTCATTCAAGGGGGAGCAAGAGATGCTCTTTGTTCGAACAAATGTTGAAGAAGGTGAATATGCAGAAAGAAGAAAGTCATTTTTAGCAAGTATAGCGCACAAACCCAATTTCAAAGACACTTTTCTCGGACATAACTTTCAAAATATGTCACAATATACCTATTTAAACAACTGAAAACTTTGTTTGGTCAAAAACTTTTGAGCTCTTTCCTTAATTAGAAATTTGGGTCAAAGAGCCTCTGTGCCACAGAAGTCTCTAAGACCACAAGCTTCGTAAAGGAAAATCTCTCGACCATTACATCGGTTTTCAAATGATTTAGGTAAAGAAAAGGTGCAATCTTTGTGCATGATAAATCAGACATCAGTCCACAGAAGCTCATTCCACCATAGAGCTTCTGTCATTTTCAACACTTGTGTGTTTGTGAAATGACTTCTGAGGTGCGGGTTCTTTTGAGAATGACAGGCATTCGGGTTTAGCAAATCTTACGCACGTGGGAGGTGATGGGAGCGCATGTCCCCTCACTCAGAACCGCCAGAAACCACGTGGCGTTCTCTCATTGGGTGTGCTCTGTATCGTCGTTTTGAAACATCCCACTACTTGAGTACGGACTCCAAAAGTTATCAAATTAACTTTTTACCGCCCAAAATTACCACTTTATAACCCCATTTTACCTTTCTTCTTAACCTTTTCACTCTCATTTCTCTCTCAAGAACTCCGGCGAACCTGCAACTTTCTTGCTTTTAGACCTTAAAACTTCATCTTCTCCGTTCAAAAACTTCTCAAGAACATCAATGGCTTCACTTGCAACCCCCAACCACTCTGAAAATCCCATTCCTCCTAGGGATGAGAACCAAGCTCACTCTGATAGTGAAAGATCTATCAACCATCTTCCATCGACAAACCCCCAGGACTTCATAAACCAGAACTGGTACCAAAACCCCATCCCTTGAAACCTAACAACCACTATGTGGTTCTAAACCCTGATATATTTGGAAAAGAGCATGCTCCCATCATAAACCTTTTGCAAAATCACCCACTAAACAAAATCCTTACCTTGAATGTCTAAAACATACCCAGTAGGTATGTTCACCAGTTCTGGCAGAGCGCAAGATTTGATGAGGAACTCAAATCTGTGATAGGCTATATGTCCAAACCCGATAACTCCGATAATCTCACCGTGGGCATAAACAGAGCCATGATATCCCAAGTATTTGATCACCCTACCAGAAGCGTTTTGGGAATCAAGAAGTATGTTGCAGAGCCCACCGATCAAGAGATGGTTGAGTTCGTGATGATGCTTGGATATAATGAACCTCTGTCAAAGAGGGCTGACTTCATAAGAAACAGAATTCCCCCTATTTGAAATGTCTTCTTCAGTATCTTAAACAGGGTTCTCACTGGTAAGACTGGAAGCCCTGACCAGAGCTCTCACCAAATTCTCTCGATCATGTACGCCGTGTACTTTGATCTTCATTTAGACTTTGCAAGGCTCATACTGCAAGAAATGGCCTCTGCCATTGAGAAAAAGAAGGGACTCCAAGCAACAGAAACTCCTTTGCCATCCTTGCAGTTCCAACGGATCATAGGTATCATTTTAGAGCCTCTGCTAAAGAAGAGAAGTGGAGTTTTGAAGGACCCACAGTAAAGACCTACCCTCTGACAAAGATGACCCCTACCAATCACCCCAAGGGTTATGCTTTTGGTCGTCCCCTATCTGAGAAAATGTTGGAGTACGTGAGCGATAGTGAATTAGTGAGGGAGTATAAGCATGAATTCAGGACTCCTAAACCGAGTCCTGATACCCCACTACGCATAGGAGTGCCCATAGGAACAGAGGTAGTTGAGAGAATGACAGAGGGTGAGTGGAGAAATGCCTTAGATCGACTTAGGAAGTCCAGAAAGGAAGCCTCTGCCAGCCATCAGGTCCAAGAAGAAGAAACTCCTCAGACTGCAAAACCTTCCCCTGCCAAGCAGAAGACTAAGAAGAAGAAAGGCAAGTCTATAAAACCTACAGAGGTTCAAATCCTTGAAACCCAAACTTCTGAACAACCCGAAGAACCACAGAATCAACCACCCTAATCCACAAAAGTACCTGAAGCAAATCCGTCTATCACCCAAGCCTCCAAGGAGAAGAAAAAGAAACGTAAATCAAAATCAACAGAGGAGGGTGCCTCTGAACCCAAGAGGAGGAAATCCAAGAAAAAGCCCACATCATCATTGCAAACAATCCAAAAGGAAGAGGAACCTTTAGCTACGGAGGATCGAGCCCCAACTCCTATCCATTATGCAGAACCCTAAGATAACATTCCTCAAACCTCTGCCATTTCTCAAAATGCCCAACCTGAGGAAAACCATCCAGAGAGGACCAAGTGTCCTTCAATACTTTCCTAGAGGGAGCAGGATTAAATGACTCCCTTGATACCTCATGATGGAACCTTAGATATCCAGATGATGGCAGAGAGCCTAGATGCACAGAGGTTGCTGAAGACTCTGATTTTGATGTCGATGAAGATGTGGGTGTCTCGACTGAAGATCAACTTAGATGGGCAGAAGTAGAAGAGCCCTTAGGAAAACAAACGAAGGCGGAGATTACTAGGCGAAAAGATGCCTCTGACACATATCCCAAACTCCCCCCTATGCTATCCACCCCACTATCCTATCTGGTCTAGCAGCAAATGAGGATATTGAAAAAGAGTTGCACAACTCGAACCCAACCTCAGCCAACCGGGCAAAGGAAATTCTTTCTTCCTCTTTGTTATTACTAAACCGGGAAGCCTCACTTCTCAAAAGGATACAACTCATTGAAAATTCAGGTGTTCACTCGCTCAAGAACACAACTCTTTCCACCACAGAGGCATCCGTTGTCTCTCCCACACATGATTAGAAACCAACAGTCCTTCAGAGGGACTTAGAAAGCACAATGACGAAGAGGCTCTAAATAAGCCTTCGAGTCCAGTTATCATCCCCTCTGTGCCCAACTCTGGATTGGCTCAGAGTAAGGATGATGACAGAACTTCTATAGAGGAAGAGTCATTAAATGACTCCCCTCGAGGATTGGAAGGAAGTCCCGCTGACCTCAACATCAAAACATGGTCAAAGGTGGGCACCTCAGGAGCATATGTTCACTCTGGGGAAGAATGTGTTCCCCCAGAGGTTACCCCTAGTCCATATGTGACAAACGATGAGTTCCAAACCTTTGTCACCTCTGTGGCCAACAACTTCATCGAGTTGAAAAACTTGGTGAAATCTTATGCAGACTCAACCAACTCTGCCATCTCCTCATTGAGCTCAAGACTTGAAACAATAACCACAGAGGTGAAAGCTAACTCTGCAAAGATTGCCGAATTATAAGGCCAGACTTCATAAAGCCCATCCACCACCCTACCAACAGAACTTCAGAACGCCATCAATTCCCTCATCGCAGAGCTTCAAACGGCAAAAACTCTCTCATAGGTACTCTCAAAGTAATAAACCAACCAACCTTCCCCATCACTAACCACAAAAGATGAAACTTTTTTATGTTTTGAGTTTGGTCTGAATCGGTGTTCTTCTTGGTCAGAATCTCTGCTAAAGTCAGTATACATCTGCTGGACAGAGTTGTGTTTCACAAAAATCATCATCAGAGCTCTGTCGGCACTACGCACAACCTCTGCCGCACAACCTCTGCTGACCAACCTCTGTGGTACTGTTCACCACAGATCCTCTGTGAAATCCGACAGAGCCTCTGTGGACCGAACTTCTGCGACTCAACCTCAGAGCCCGATTTTTGTTTACTTGCTGTCAGCTTAGCGCTGCTTCAGAAACATGCGCATAACTTTTGACTCGGTGCTCCAAATTACTCGATTCCAGTTGCATTGGAAAGATAATTCAGAGACGCACGACTTTGATGTTTTGAGTTTTCTCAAATTATGTGTGCTAATATGCCAAATTCAGCTTCAAAGTCTGCTGTAAGTGTAGGACCAGTACTTTAGATATGTTCAAATCAGAGTTTTGGCTGGTAGTTTCTAAACTCTGATCCCCCGCACCTTGTATTTTTTTAAGTGGAATTATTTGTGTTGTTGGATATTCCTAACAAATGTGGAATCATCAAAGATGATTACCAACACTTTCTGATTCTTATAGGATATCTGATTTCAAATTGAGCTTAAATGAAATTTACTGCTCAATTTGAGGGGGAGAAAACAAATCAGATCTGACCATGTAAAGGTAAAATTTCTAAACCTTTAAACTCATCATCATTTTTAGAGAAAGACCATCTTTAGAATGATAAAACCTCTTTCAAATGGTCAAACCACTTCTACATGCTAAAATGCTTTATCTGCTATAGAAATTTGGATTTTAAATGCTTTTCTGAGACTTCAAAGAGTCAGTGTATGGAACAATACAATCTTTAGGACAACAATTTCATGGGATCAATGTGTGAGCATATATAGCACTTCTATGGATTCACTTAAACCTGTGTTTCCTACCAAAGAAGTAAACCTTGAGTGGTTGAGAGGTAAAGGGTCTACATTAAAGAGTGGGGGAGACAACTCATCTGAGTTTTTCTCATTGTGCTTGAGAGGTAAAAATGAAGAGAGAGTTTGGTTAGATGTGAGCTAAATGATAAAAAGAAAGAGGGTGTGAGAACAGAGTCAAAAGAATTATACAACTCTGCACTAACTTTTTCTGAGCCGGGCAAACCACATTTCTGATTTATCACAAATTTTTGGTGATTGTCATTGAAACATGCAGTAAGCCCATGCCAACTCTTGTCTTAACCCCACCAGCTACTCACTTCCTTCTCCACAAGGAACTGTTTCACTTTTCCACGGGGAAGCAGCACATATGCTATCTGATCTTTCTTTGGAAGGTTGAATATTGAAAAGAAGGAAAGTTGCCCCACCTTCACACTTCACTCATGCACATTGAGTCTGTGGAAACCTGTTATGTCCAAACAGTTTACACACTTTTGAGCTTAATAGATAATATTCTATTTTCTTCCACATAATATCACGAATCTTTGTGATTCCACATGCTTATCTATGTGATATTGCCAAGAACAGTTTATTTTTGAGAATTTTATTTTTTAATTTACTTCAATGATAACTGGAAGTCCTGTCAGAGCTTCATCATTGCCAACTCTGAGCATAGGCCACACAATTTTTTTAATTGTTGTGATAATAGTTGCTATTGTGCTTCTATGTTATATGATTACCCCTGGTTACTTATTCTTTAATGCAAATTCTCATGAGCCGAATATGCTTGCTACTCAACCATCTTATCAGTTTATCTACCAACGACTATTACTCAAACTGGTTATACAAGCTTCCGCACTTTAAATCGTTCTTTGATTGTTTGAGTTTAATCTATGGGAGATAACTAGGATCTGAAAAGCAAAGCAACATTCAAGGGGGAGTATGCAACGATCAAGGGGGAGTTAAAGAAGAAATTGAAGCAACTGACATTGTGGAAGATCAGGAAAAGAAGACTCTCACAAGACTTGAAGATTGACACTCCAACGCCTCTAAAGAAAGCAAGGGGGAGACTACAAGATGATGCTTTCTTTATAAAACATTAGGGGGAGATTGTTAGCTTTATTAGCCCCTAATTTATATAAATGTTTTATAAAGAATAGTGTCAAGGACTTATTTGTATTTGTTGAGTGTCAAGGGATAAAATTGTAAATAACCAATTGTTGTATTGGTTATAAAGTCATGTTTTAGAGTAATTTTAGGTTAAGCCTCTATTTTCAATATTCATACATACGCAGAAAGCAAGAGAGCTTCAAAGAGAGAATGTTCATCAATCTTATCAAGTAAACTCTTCTCTTTATCAATCAATACAAAGATTATTGCTATTATCCGAAACCATCAATTTGGATGTAGGCAGATTCGAAACCATAAGGATTCGGATGCAAGAGGGTGCGATACCATCCGTTTCGAATCAATAAGGGTTCGAAACCATGGGGATTCGAATCAATAAGGGTTCGAAACCATGGGATTCGAATCAAGAAGGGTGCAAAACCATATGCATTCGGATCAGTTGGATGCAAAACCATGTCGATTCGGATGAAGTTGAATACGAAACCAACGGATGTCGGATCAAGTTGGATACGAAACCATGGAAGTCGTATCAATAAGGATACGAAACCATGAGGATTCGTACCAAGGCAAGTGTGAAACCATACTAATTTGAATCAGAAGGATAGAAGGATGCGAAATCATCTATATTGTTGAACTTTTAGGTGTAAGCACATTCCGAAACGCTCAGAACTAAGATAACCAAATTCAGCAACATTTCAGACTTCACATGATCCGAAAACTTCAACTTTGAGCAATCCGAATCCATGAGTGATTCGAAATCATCTTTGTCTTTCACAATGTAAAGTCAATCTTCTTCAAAACTATCTTCATCCTTTTGACCTTGAATTGTCTTCGACATGAAATTGAATTAAACATTTCTCCCCCTTTTTTGATGAAAGTGAGCATCATGATCATCAAAAACCTTTTTCAATTTCAGTCGTGTCTCTGAGTATCACTAACAATCTCCTCCTTAATGAATAACCTTGCTCCCCCTCAAAATAAGAATTTTGGAGAAATTTGTTTTCTCCCCCTGAAAATATGCATATATTTCATTAAAGGTTATTTATTTCAAATACAGTGCATTAATGAAAACATTTATACAAGGAATATAAAATTCATTGAACCACATTTTATAACTACTAACATTTGATCATTTGAAAACTTTACAAAAGAAATCCAACTTAATGAAGTATACCAGATTTTTCAATCAAATGAAATCAAATGCATGTGTTTGGATTCAAATACAAGTCATCATTGCATATCAAGTTAAAAATGTTCAGTTTCAACCCCTTTATTAAATCTATTTGGTGTGCTAGCATGCGAAATATGATTAGCTTCAAACATATGCAATTCTAAAACATATAAGAATACTTTGCTCTACTCACACTATTTGTCCAAAATCAGGATTTTCACAAATTTACAGGTTTATCGCGACTTTGTATATTCCCCAAGTTTCAAGAGATGTGTGCTCATTGGCATCTTTTAATTTTGTGCACATTGGCATCTTTTGATTTTGTGCTCATTGGCATCTTTTGATATTGTGCTCATTGGCATCTTTTGATATTGTGCACATTGGCATCTTTTAATCAAAAAGTTTAGTAAGAATAAGATACACCGTTAAACATGGCTTTCTATCTGGTTCTATAGCAGGATTTGGGTTAGCAGATCCCAGACCAGTTGGCCTTAGGTGCTAGGTGTCGAGCACCCCTTAGAACTTAATTTCCCAAACCAGAAAGGCCACATCGATATATCTTAAACCCATTTGTACCAGTAAAACATGGCTTTCTATCTGGTTCTATAGCAGGATTTGGGTCAGCCGATCCCAGACCAGTTGATCTTAGGGACTAGGTGTCGAGCACCCCTTAGGACTTAATCTCCCAAACCAGAAAGGCCACAGGTACAAACTTTCAAACTAAATGATGGTGCATAATTTTATTTGTTTATTTGATGCATCGCAATCACTTGGTTCTAAAAACATAATACTTCCCCCATATTTTCGTTTCCATCCATCATTTTGACAAATAGGCTTTTTGAGCATTATATTCTATATAAGTCCAGATTTCCATAATTTTGAGCATTCAACATAATTTCTTTCATGTTTTGCTGACCTTTCGATTTATTTCAGAAGTGAAAGATGAAACAAATATAACTCAGATAATACAAAAACACTTGTAAAATCACCCTTGACACACATTTTATTCATTGAATGAAAATTGAGAATTTCATGTCATTGAATTAAATTTGTGAAGGTTCAAACTTTCAAAGCAGTAGAAGTAAAACATAATGCAATGTTACCTTTCACCACTTGTTCCTTGAAACAGAAAGATGTGACAGTTAAGGATATCACCTGAGAAGTATGAGTTCTAAACTGATTTGTTTAGAAGTCTTAGTCTTTGAAGTATGGGTCCTGAACTGAATTGTTCAGAAGCCATATTCGTTGAAGCACGGGTTTTGAACTGATATGTTCAAAAGCCAAAAACGTTGAAGCACGGGTCCTGAACTGATGTATTCAGAAACCAAAGACGTTGAAATCCGGGTTCTAAACTGATGTGTTTAGAAACCATAGTTCTTTGCTCCTCCTTAATGGTACATATACTCTTCTTAAAAAAATTCACCGCTTCTCTTCTGTTTTCAGTCATGTGTGTGGTATATATATTTCCAAATCAGCACAACACATGATGAACCTGCAAAACAGATTAAGCAGATTTTGGTACCCAACGGCACTTGGGTCCTAGTGTGTTAGGTGTAGATTTCTTAAAAGGAATACTGTAAGTACCGTACCAATAAGAAGTATAATCTTTATGCACAAAGTCATTTGAACCACAGTAAGAACAACAGATTTTCTTATGTGCCAAACTAATCAGATGATTTACAGAATGAATAGGATTAGGTTGAACAGAAGATTTACCTTTCGGCGCATTGTTCTTTTTGGCCTTTGATGTGGAAGCAGATGATTTTGGTACATCTTTCTTTGGAATCGTTGTGCCTTTGACTCTCCATTCCATCTTCACCTTTTTGAAGACTGGAACTTCTTTAGGTTTGGAAGTATTAACTTTAGGCACTTTTGAATCCTTATCCGATTTATCAAGCAAATGATTATAGAAGAGATTTGTAGAACGAATCTGATCTTTTGAGAAATCAGTTGATCTATAAAATTGTTTAGAAGGAATGTTTTTAAAGCTTGAACTTCAAGCAGTTTTAAAAGTACATTCAGAATCATTTGAATTAACAAATGGAGTCTGAAATATAGTATCATGACTGGCCTGCTTTGAGACATCAAATTTAAAAATGATGTCTTCAAGTTCTTTGACTTTGTTTATCAAAACATTTTTCTCTTTAAAGATTAGATCAAATTTCTTTTGCAGATCAGATTTGATCAATTGATCCTTCATAATATCAGCTGATAAACCAGATAATCTTTTGTTAAGATTAAGAATCGCATCTTCAAAATATTTGCGTTCCGATTCAAAATCTTTTTCCAAAAACTTTCTTTTATCTGTAATCTCTTTGAAAATTTCCATATTTTTCTTTTAAGGGTTTTACTTTCCTTTCAAAGAGATTTTTCTTTTCCGCAAAATCTTTTCTTTCTTTTTCTAAAAGATTTTCTAAATCAGAGATTTTCACGGAAAATTCAGAACTTTTAATCTCAAAAGATTTTCGTTCGGTTTCAAATTTAGCTCTTTCTTTTTCGAGCTTGTGTTTTTCTAAAAATAAAACTTTCTCAAGATCAGAAATTTGTTTTGAAAGTTTTATATATTTAAGCTCAATTACTTCCTTTTCTTTAAGAACTTTCATTGAAGAAAGTGACTTTCTTTCACGTTCTGAAAGCTTTTTCTTCAATTCAACGTTTTCACCTTCCAACGTTGTTCTTTTCTCTTGAACTCTTTTTATTTGATCTTGTAGGTATGAGTTCCCCTTCTCTCTCTCGATTTCTCTGCTCTTCATATCAGCATTTTCACTTTGAAGAGTTGTTACTTTCTCTTGAAGTTTCTTGATTTGATTGTGCAGACTTGAGTTGTCTTTCTTTGTTTCAAGACCTGCAATATATACTTCAAGATCAGTAATTCTTTTAGTAAGTTTAGCATTTGAAGAAGAAATGTCTAAAATTTGTCTCTTTAGATCAACATTTTCTTCCTCCAATGCTTTATTTAAAACAGGAAATGAAGGATTTGAAGTATTAGGTTTAACAAAAGTTTGCTTCAAACCTTCACTATTTGATTTAACAAAAATTTGCTTCAAACTTTCATTATTAGATTTAACAAAAGTTTGTGGTGTTGAAGGTATTTCTGTTATAAGAACTTGTTGCAAAATTTCATTATTTGGTTAAACAAAAGATTGCTTCAAATCTTCACCACTAGATTTAATATTAGTTTGCTTCAAACTCATTTCTTTTTTTTTTGGTATTGCTAGATATTGATCTTTCAGAAAATCAAGCAGAAAGTGTATGAAATACACTAAAAAAAAATATATAAATTTTTTTCTTGAAAAGCTCTTAAAGTGTATAAAAAAACACTATAGAAAAAATTTCGGAATAAAAATTTTTCTCAAAATACTCTTGAAAAGCTCTTAAAGTGTATAATTTTTTTTAAATCAACACGAATTCGGATCAAGAAGGATTCGAAAGCAATGGATTCGGACCAAGAAGGGTTCGAAATCCTTGGTTTCGTATCCTTAAGGGTTCGAAATCCTTGGTTTCGGTTCCTTAAGGGTTCGAAATCCTTGGTTTCGTATCCTTAAGGGTTCGAAATCCTTGGTTTCGTATCCTTAAGGGTTCGAAATCATGATGAACAGTAAACAATGAAGGGTCCGAAACCAAGCTTGAATGATCCGAAATCCTTATGAATGATCCGAAACCATCAAGAACAATCCGAAACCTTCACTTCGAACTCGAAAAACACTAATTCAGCCATAACCTTTTCAATTCTTGATCAATTAACACGAAATTTGTACTGGTTTGCTCGAAATCAAAATCCACACACTTTCTTAGTTAATCACAAGTCACAATTCGATCAATTTAATCAAGTTTAGATCCAAAATAGTGAATTTAGGGTTTTTGAACAAAAATTTCTAAAAAGATCAATTCAGATGAATCTGTGCAGTAATTGATGATGATCCAAGAATTAAATATGTTCAGGAATCAAATCCGAGTTCAGTGATGCTAAAAATCGATCCAAGACATCAGAATCTAGAAAAAATCTATGTCTGGATGAAAAGTGACCAGATGAACAGTGTTTGAAGGCTGGTCCAAAATCTTCAAGAACAGTGTAAAAATTCTTCAATTTGCTCTTAATCTGTTTGAATCTCCTGTTTGAGCTATGATACCAAATGTGAAACCCAGAATCTAGCAATGATATGTAGAGAGAAAATCTAGAGTGCACAAGTCATCCATGTATTGATCTTTAGAGAGTAAATGACAAATGCTACAAGTGTTACAAGAGTTCTAGATTGTTATCTAACTAAGAACTAGACATGCCTATTTATACCCATAACATACAAGGTATAAAGGCATTACGAACTAATACAGTACATTGACTTTACAGTAAATCTTGAATACAATAATGCTCTAACACAAAAGATACAAGATGATAAAGATAGAAGAATTACAATGAATCCTATCAGCTAACCAGGTTCTTTCTTGATGAGTTCATCAAGAGTTTTAGTCTCTGGAATCATCCAGTCAGGGACTGTGACTCCCTGTTCCCTTCTTTTCTTTGCTTCGCGATAGATGTGGGGTTTCAGGAGTTGTTCGAAGAGACTTTTTTTGTACTCACACCAGTATAGCAAATCTCTAAGTTGTTCGATTGGAGTTTTGTATAACTCAGAGATACGTTGAAAGCATTCACGACCATTGAAGTCATAGAAGAAGATACCATAAGGATTGCTGATTACTCTGCCAGGGAAGAAAGTTTCAGCAGGAGGTAGGGATACGTCAAGTCCAGAGAGATCAGGGGCAGGGCCAAGAACTGCTTCACGAGAGAATTCAATCCCTGTCTTGTTTCATATTGTCGGGCCAGGAGAGGAAGGGGTCTTCTTCTCTCGAGCAACTCGCTTTTTCTGAATTGGTGGAGGATGAGGAATATCAACCGCTAAGGAAACCAAGTCGATCTGCTTGTTTATTTCTTGTTGGACATACGTCTTGAAAGTTGAGCGGGATCTTTGAATTGCTATCCTCATCTCCAACCATTCAGCGAGACCAAAGGCGTTTATGGCTGACATGAAGACAGTTCTGTTGTGGCCGTTTTCTCTGACTATTTGGAAATTAACGATCGGTACCTTTATATTGTTTTTCAGAGCATATCTTCCTTTGACATTTACAAATTTTATCCTTGAGGGATGTTGTCTGTAGTGGCACATCTTCTTACACCATTCAAGACTGGTGCCGCTGACTTTGGTCTTTTCCTGGTGGGTCTTCTGTGCGTCCTTCAACAGTTTCTTTTGGACAGCAACATGAAATCTTTTCAAGTCTGGATCGTCGAAAGAACGTTGAGCAAGCTCTAGGGCATATTCTCTGTCTTTTTCTTCAGCCTTCTTTCTTTCAGCGAAAAGTTTTTCAGCTCTGAGAGATTCCATGACTTCATCTTTTGATAGAATGTTAAGATGAACAGGAACCAATCGTCGATCCTCTAGCTGTTGGATCATAGCTGCTCTTCTTTTCATTTCTTCTTCACTTGGCGTTTGAGGAACCAAGGAAGGTCTATTCTTGTGAGAGGGTGGTTCTTCCTCCTGTTCTTCTTCAAAAATGTCAGCAGTCTCAGCGAAGTCTAATACTGGGATTATTTCTTCAGCGTTTGGAGATGGATTTATTGTAGATGCAGTAGGAGGAACTTCAGCTGGATCCTCAAGCAGGGGAGAGGAGATAGAGAAAGAATGAGGTTTAAGTGTATAGAGGTTTTATGGAGAGGAGAACTGAGGTTGAGAAGGGATAGAGGAGGGATGCAGTGTAAGGGAAGAAAATATATTATACCTGACAAACTGGCTTTCGAAGCAAGATAGTCAGATTGCCTTATGTAGCGACACCTTTATTTTTGCCTTTGTCGGCTTCGGTCGCTGCAGGCTTTTTCTTGGTCCCCTCCCCTGATGATTCGGTAATGATTATCCCTTTGAGAGCAGGGGTCCTTTTGATTGGCTGGAAGGAGCAATCGATATCATCATCATCATCATCATCATCATTATGGGATGATGATGGTTCATCATCAGCGATATCGACGTCTTCATCGTCTTCTTATTCTTCTTCTTCTTCTTCTTCAGATTCTTCCTCATCAACATAAGGTTCAGTGACATCAGCATCAGCTTCATCGAGTTGCTCCCCCTCAAATTCAGAGGGAGGTTTCTCGGTTCCCTCAGGGTTTTCAACTCCCTGAGGTTTTTCAGCAGAAGAAATAATACCCTCCCCCTTAGAGTTCTGGGGAAGGTCTTCTTGATTTTTCTTCTCCCCCTCAACATTACGGGGAAGATCTTCAGTCTTCTCCCCCTCTTCCACATGATGGGTGGGGGAGGATACAACAGTAGCAGCAACATCAATATCATCATGCTTTGGGTCACTGTCTTCTTGGCCAGTGATCCCAACGCAGGTTTCAATCCTTGCTATTCTGTCTTCTAGGCCAGAAATAGCAGGACTGGTCTTTTGAAGATCCTCTCGATCAGCCTGAGTAAAGTGTGATGGAGTGCAAGTCGGAGCATTCAGGCGATCGAGAATTTGCCGTAGGAGATTTGTTGCAGTGCTCACATCTGTCTTCAATGATGCGACTTTATTGGACAGGGTGGAGTAGTTGGTGGAGAGAGTGTTGCTGGTGGTGTTCAGGGTGTTGATGGAGGTGGAGTTGTCAGCGAGAGCCTGAGAAACGGTGGAAAGATATCCATTCACCTTTTCTAGATCAACACTTGATGCTTTCCCTTTCACCTCATCGGTGAGTGTCTTGAGAGCCTCTCCAGCGTTTGTAACCACTGAAGAGTTTGTAGAGAGAGTGGTGGTGAGAGATTCCACCTTGTTGGACAAATCCGTGAGCGATGTGTTGATGTCGCCCAAATTAGGACCTGTAAAATTTGAAAACTTATGAACAAAGGAAAGCTCAGAAGTTGGGGATTTTGAGAGAGGAGTGTTTGGAGTTTTGTGTATACCCGCGGGATGGTTGATGAAGTCCTCGAAATCTCGATGACCTGTAAATGTTTCCATGTCGTCTTCCAGAGAGCCTTTACATTGAGAAGTGCCTGTAGGTCCTATGTTTGTATCCATCATCCTCTGTAAAGTTTCAGCAGATGTATCGTGGAGGATGACGTTTGTTCCAGATAATGGGGGGAAGACAGGTGGAGTGACAAAGAAATAGTGGGAGGAATGAAGGTTGAGAAGAGGGATTGGGAAGCAGGTTCAGCTTTTGAATCGCTGAGAATGACTTCCACAGTACTTGGAGGTACTGAGGGAGGGAGGTTCTGTTCCAAGTTAATAACCTCAGCGTTTAGAGACGCTGAAGTAGGTATTGAAGGGATGGTTTTAGCAGCTGTGGCAGAGCGTACCACGGAACTATCCAGCGTCTTCTTTGGAGAGATAGACGTGGAGTATTCACTCTAGGTAGACTTAGGGGGTTGCTCCTTGGTTTTCTTGGGCTTAGGAGCGCCAAGAGTGGTTGATGAGTGTTTTCTCTTTCGAGGAGTGGATGTTGCAGCCTGGGTATCAGCGGTTGGGATTACCGCTGCCGAAGTGGTAGCTGCAGAAATAGAAGAAGTGGGAGGTCTAAGAAGAGGTAAAAGAGTAGAGTGACGTACCTCGTTTGCCAGGGGCTTGAAGTCGAGAACTTTAACGCCGACCTGAGAGAGTTTCAGGTCGCCTACTTTTGGGTATTCGTCCCCTAGGCCTTGTTTGAAGAGAGACCTCATAAACCGTGGATATGGAACGGCTGTTGGTCTTTCTGTGGCATCCACCCTGAGCATCATATTATCAAATATGATCTTTGCCCAATCAATGTGAAGGCCTTTCAGCAGTGCGTACCCCATAGCCTGTTGGGGTTTGGATGCTTGGTTAGCAGAACCAACTTTTGCTGTCATGCAGCCGATCAAGTGAGCGAAGATGAAGTTTATCTCGCTGGGCATTTTGGATTTCTTGATGGCGGTCAGCTTCTTCTCAGGGAGTTTGTCTCTCCCTGTTTCCCATACGTACTGCATTGCATCAAAGAATGCAATCAGTGCTTTCCTATCAGCGGGGTTTTTGGGGTTTGGTAGAGGGACAAAGCGTTTTTCTTTGGAAGCACCAGGAAGATTGAGAGCAGACCTGATAGAGCCAGGAGTAATTTTGGAGGAACCATGTTCGGTGTCAAAGAGGATGACATCGATATCATTTTCTTTGGATCTTTGGGTGAGGGTACTTAAGCTCTTCTGGCAGTATACCAGAACTGAGCGAGAAGACGTTTGTGAGCAGGAGGAGTTATGGTCAGGGCTGTCGATAGAGGACAAGTCTGGAGGAAGACAACAACTTCGTTCAGGTGTGTAATCTTCTTCTTCGCAGGAAAGTTGAAGAGGGCATAGGGATTGTTTCCTGGAAAGGTAACTTCCTCGAGTTCGAAGTCGACATGAGGTGCTTTGATGATTTCAATATTCTCAGAGGTAGTGGGAGACTGAGCAGTGGGAGCTTCAGTAGATGCCATTTCTGTTCATAACATGTAAACTTGAATATTATGAAAAATAATGTCTTAATGTGGAGAGATTTTCTAAAATAAGATGTTTTAGGGTTTTTCACTTTCCATTCAGAATAAGATGTCTTAATGGAGATTTGGGTTTTCTAGTGAATGTCTTGTTTTTCAGTTTCCTTTTAAAGAAGGGATTCTGGAAAAACATATGAAGATGCAAGTTTAAAATTTTTGTTTTAAACTTGAAGAACAATCGTGAAGATTGTGTTCATAAAATCATGAAAAGAAATGATTTCATTTTAAGAAAGTTCTTTTGTTTGATCTTTTATAACCAAAGATAAGATCCAAAACAAGTTTGTAAAGGTAAGTAACAAGAATATTAACCTTTGATTGTTGAAGAAGATGAAGATGAACAGTTTCTGGGAAATTAGTTCAAATGCAACAGTTGTTCTTGCATGAAGGAGATGATGTTCGCGTAAAAGGTAAAGATATAAACGCAAATGGGTTTATATAGTGAGAGTAGAGAGAGAAAAAACTATGAGCGGGAAAGTTTTTCATGATGACACGGACACGTCCCTTGAATTTGATTGGACAAGGAAAACGAAACGGGCAAACGTGTTAGAGAGAAGACGTGCCATGGTCTATCCGTTGTGATGACGTCACAAACGTCCTTTCATATTTTAGGATGTCTCTAAGGATTTGAAAAACTCAGGGATATTTTTAAAACATGAAGCACTGAATAGAAATATCAGTGAGATTTAGAAATTTCAAAAGTATCACTGAAAGGAAGAGATATTCAGCGATGCAATTTGTTTTTGAAATCTTGCATTCATAGGCGAACGTCAGCGAGTAAGAAAGAACATACCTTGATATCAGCGAATCAATTTTGTTCAGAGAGTAGATGATTTATGGGGTTATACAAGTTCATTTTATTAATGCTGATCAAATGTGAACCGTTGCTGATGAGAAAGTTGAATCTTGTCTCATCAAGAGGTTTGGTGAACAGATCAGCTAACTGAAAATCAGTTGGGATAAAATGAAGTTCTATATCACCATTCATCACATGATCTCTGATAAAATGTGTAAGTACAGGATCTAATCTTACAATCAATATAGAAAGCAGTAATTGAGAAGTTGTATGATCAAGCCCAATTGTATTCAATGATGAACAGAATTACAGATCTAAGGGAGAGAGAATCTCAAAGATTACAAAGAATGAATACAAAGATACACGGAAAAATCAGTTAGCAAAGTAGTGCTAACCACTCTATTTATACTGCAACAGACATGTTAAAGCTACAACACAAATATGAAAGACTAATAAGAACATAACACGTGTCCTAATTAGTTTACTAAATACTAAGTAAAGTATGTAGTCATAAGTTCTGAACAGGTTGTTCAGAACTTCTGAACATTCTTCTGATAACGCTTCTCAGAGCTTCTGACTCTTTCTCTCAGAACTCTGACTTCTCTTCTCAGATCTCTGACTCCTCTACTCAGAACATCTGAGTCTTCTTATCAGATCTTCAACACTTGGTTTATTGACAAAACTTCAGATCTAACAATCTCCCCCTTTTTGTCAAATAAACTTGAATTTTGCATCATCCAGTTCTTTCAGAGCAGGAACAATTTTCTGAAGTAGCACATTTCTCAAATTAAGCCTCTTATCAATTTTGACAATGATTTCTTGAATAATTTTAACTTGCTGATTGATTACTTCTTGAGTTATGTTTGCTTCATTTACTTTCAGCATCTTTTTCTCCAAATTGTGCTTTATGATCCTTAAAGTTCCAGAACAGTATTTTGCAGTTTCCTTTGCTCCGAAGAAGATCTTTCCACTTTTGTTTTTCAAAAACACTCCTAAATCTGGAAATTTGTGAACACTTCCAGTCTTTAACACCTTTTTCTGCTCATGATCTGTATTGGGATTTGCCAGATAAACACATGGCTTTTGTAAATACAGAGCTATTTGGAAATCTGTATAACAGTGCCACCTTAAGATATAGAACATGGCCTCAATCACCACACTTCTTGCCTTCCTTTCATTTCTGTCTTTTCTTGACTCTTTGAAGCATAGAAAGCTGTGTAATCTGTAGAAGTCAACCACTGATAGTTTCTCAAAATCTGCATCAGTAAAGTAATAAACCTTGCCATCTTCTCTCAGAACTTCAAAGGATAAGTACTCCATCTTTCTGAATTTCTTAACCTTCAATTCTCTGATTCCAGTGATTAGAAAATCTGAGTAAACAGCTTGCTTTGTTTTGCCAAGACATCTTGATTTTTCAGCCAACCAGATATGAGTCTCCTTAGGTCTATCATAGTACACATCCAAGAATTGTACTTCTTTTGGTTTGAAGAACTCAGGCAGATCAAATTCAAGAAAGTATCCATTTAGATCAATGGATATTTCATCTTCTTTGGGTTCAGACTGTTCAGCTTGATCAAACTTAGTTATCTGCACATTCTGAGGTGTTGTGTCCTGAACTTCTTCAACTTCATCTGATAAAATTTCATTCACTTCATACTCAGCAGGAAACACAAAGTCATTATGTAGAATCTTTTTGGGATTCACCTCAGATAACAACCATTCACTACAGTTTCTGATTTTTCTTCTAAGATCCAACCTTCTCTTCACAAAGTTCATACATCTCTTCTTTAAACTCTCTATTTCAGTTTCCACACTTACTTCCATTTCAATCAATAACCAATTTAGAGTTGCATCACTGTACTTCACCAACTCTTTTAATCTGAACATTTCAAGCCTTCCGTGAACTGTATATGTGAACCCTTCTGTCTCCATTCCTTCATTCACAAATCCCTTCAAATCTACACCAATTTCTGTTTTCTTTGTGGGAGAACTCAGATTACACTTCTCTTTTCTTTCTTCAATGGCTAATTGGAAGTCATACAAGTGTATATTTCTGACATAGATACCCATAAGTCTTCTGCATTCAATTTCCATTAAGGCTTCTTCAGTACTGGCAAAGAACTTGACTAGAAAGATCTGATCATCAAGAGTCAATCTGTGAAAATCAAAAGTAGACATGGAAACCTTTGTATTTCTTTCTTTCAGCACTTCCATTCTAACAAACATTAAACCACTGAATTCTTCTTGTTGAAACATCAGAACTTTCTCAATTCTTTTCTGGATATGCAGTTTTGAATCAGGAACTCTGAATCTGTTAGAAGCTTCTGAGTAGATTATCTGAGCTCTGTCATCCATAAAACCATCAATGTTACTTTCCAAAAGCTCATACTCCCCTTCTGTGTAGTAGAGATTATCATACATTTCCTCAGGAAAAATATCATCATGAAATTGTCTGGCTAATGGCACATCACTTAACTCTAGGATGAAATCACATACAGGTTCTTCTAGTCTCTGCAAGTTAATCTTTGGGATCTCAATTGGTTTTCTGAATACATACTCAGAAGGCATAAAGTAGTCTTTCACTTTCACATACTCTTCTTCTGTATTTAACTCATCACAAAAGTTAAATCTAAACTCATCTTCAAAAACCTGAGTATAATTCACAGTTCTGTCTTCTTCTCCCATTAGATCAATAGGTCTTACCATTTTTATTCCTTGCTGAACTTTTTGAATATTCAAAGCCCTGACTAAATTATTATGCATCCTTCTGATCAACTCTTCACTTAACCTCCTTTCTTTTGATTCAGTACTTATCAATTCTTCACTTATCTTTCTTTTGTTGTAAACAATGATATCTGTACACCTGTTTACCACTGCACTTTCCACTGTTTCTTCTGATCTCAATACAGATTCTTCAACAGTTTCAGTTTCAACAGAATTTCCTTCCATTTCTGTATCCAAGTTTAATTCCTATGTTTTATCTGTGTCATTACCATCAATACTCCCCAAATCCATTTCTTCTGTATCTGAGCTATCAATATGAACTATCTGAATCATTTCCTTTAAATTTTTCTGTGTCTGATCTTCTGAACTTTTTGTACTGGCTAAGTGCATATCTGCTATCTCAAAATCTTCTATGCCAATGTTATCATCAGAACTTAACCTCTGTCTTTTCTCCCCCTTTTGATGATCATGAGGCTCATTATCATCAAACTTTCTTTTCAAGTTCTGATTAGAAGTACCTTCAGGTTCAACTTCTGCAATAGGAACAGGATCAAGAGGCTTTGAAGTAGAAGCCAGTGATACACTCAGTGCTTTCAGTATAGATTCCTGCATACCTTGCATTTGTTTTAACATATCTTTTTGAAAACCAGACATTATATCCATGATCTCCTTTTTGTGAGAATCCAAGGATTTCTTTACATCATCTACTTTGGTTTCAACAGAAATCAACTTTCTCTCCAACACAACTTTCAAATCTGACACCTCATCATTCAAATCCTCCACCTTCTTCTCCAAATTTTCTACTTTTTCCCCCATCTCCTTGTTTTGTTTCTGAATCTTTTCAAATTCAGAAGTTTCTAACAATGAACCTGAACCAACAGATGGTCCAGTTTTCATGTGCCCAGAGGGCTCATGGCCTGTAGATAACACAAAGTCATCTTGTACAACAGATGCATGTTTGAATGAGGCTTTTGTAATGTTCACCTCACCAAGACTTCCATCCAATCCTCGACACCCAACATTAGGTATGTCTATGAATGTTGTTTCAGGAATACGAAACTCCTGATTTGTGCAGGTGTCAGAAGGAATTTCAGGCTCAATATGAATAGGACTGTGATATTCAGACTCAATGTGTTGAAAAATAGATTGGGATTTATCACCTCCCTCCAAATGAGTTTGGGATGGTTCCCCGGATTTGTGTGAAACTGTAGCATGTTGAAATGCTTCTGAGTGGGTATGGATGGGTTGTTCAAGATCCACCACTAGGTCCATGGTGTTTGTTTCAATATTGGACACCAAGAGATGTGAACCAATAGGGTTTGTGGTTACCTGGCCAAGATTAGCTGGTTCAGAGGCATCTCTTTCTGTTTGAACCTCTGTTGACAATCTCTCATCCTCACCACTCTCATTCTGTTTTTCCTCACCAAGTCTAACCAAGCTCTCAGAATTTTCCCCCTCAAGTCTCTCAGAATGTTCACCCATCTGAACATCCTCCCCCTCTCTAATTCGACTAGACCCCTCACCTCTCTTCTCAGGTTGGTCCTCTTGGGTAGGGATTTGAGGTAATTCAATTCCCATAGAGGTGCAATAAGCTTTTAAAATCTCACTCTCCCTTGGAATATAATTCCTAAGTGATTTTGGAAACAATTTATGATTGGGATAGTTTTGAAGTCTTGTTACTGAGGTCATCTTACCCAAATAAAATGTGGGACCATGCTCTTCATTTGTTCTTCTTGAGATTGTTCTGTTTTCCTGCCTGGCATACCAAATAACAATTTGCCAGTACCTTATATAAGGAATGTATGTCAGTGAAGCATCCTTTGTTTTCCTCTGAATTGCTTTCTGATTCTTCTCAAATGTATTCTTCATGTCTTCCCAAAGTATTAAAGTATAGTCATAATGCCTATTCTTCACTAAACCCTGAAAGATCTGAAGAATTTGTTTAGAACCTTGATCAGCAGAACTATTCTTCCCTGACAAACATTTATTTACCACATGAAAGAAGCAAGCCCAAATAGGTGGTAATTTGTTTCTTTTGAACAAACTGAGAGTCCTCAATCTTTCATTGTATCCCAATTTCATAAATTCAGCTATTAATTCCTCTGTTAGGGGTGAATCTTCAAAATCTGTCCTTCTTTGTACATCATCTTTCTCTGGTAGATTCAGCATTTCTCTTAGTGCAGAGATAGATAAGGCAAATGTCACTCCTCCAATTTCAGACACAAACTTATTATCTTCTAACCTAAGATGTTTCCACCATTGTTGTATGTACTGAACAGGAACATTTTTGCTTCTTGTAAACCATTTTCTATAAGGATGATGTTTGAATAACTCCATGATAATTCTGTGTTCAGGTTTAAATCGAGTTTCCTCAAACAATATAACACAGTTATTTTCAGATAATTTCAACCATTCACTCTCAGGAACAACCCTTTCCACAAAAATAGGTCTATCTGACATAATCGACCCTGCAGCACTCTGTTCATGTTCAATATTAATGTTTACCTCATCTGCATTTCCTTCTGATTCATCCATTTGTTCATCTTCTTCATCATTTCTTATTGCCTCTTCCTCTACAGCTCTATTCTGTACTTCATCATTATCCGAATCAGATGAATCCATTATCGATTTTGTAGAATGTAGCGAAATTGGACCACTCCTTCGTATTCCAGACATGATTTAAGAAGAAAACAAACTCAAAGAACTCTGGATTTGATTCGTATCTCACTTTTCGCTCTGGAATTTGAAAAGATTTGAAATAGAGATTTTAAGACCTATTTAAAATCCGCGAAGTTGAAAGGTTTAACGGAAAAGCGAAATCAATGTTATAACGGAGTCAACACATTTGAAATGCCACAGAGGATTTAAATGAAGTGCGTGGCATAATCAAACAAATATGAAGCTGACACGTGTTAGTGGATAGAATTTTGACTCAAGTCAAAGATCTGAATAACACGCTCAGATGTTTTGACTTTCCTTTATCAGATATCTGATTGTTCTACTCAGAGTTCTGATTCCATAACTCAGAAGAATTTTGCCTTGTAACCAAAATGTCATTTAAAATCAACTTCTGACAAATATAAAACATCTTGATTATTCAGAAGAGGTTTGAACAGATAGAAACACTTTTATCATCAAAATTCTGTTCATATTATGATGATTTTCAAAAAGATCATTTAAAATCTTATATCTTAATATGAAATTTTTTAATTCAGATATAGTTTGAACAACAAAAACATTTATCATTAAAAGCTTGTTCTTCTTAGAATGATCAGAGATAATCAATAGAAGCAAACCTTTTAAGCATCACAAAATGATTTCCAAACAAAATGATTTATCATTGATGCTCCCCCTTGACTTGAGCATGCATTTGACTATTTATGATATATAAAGATGAGATAAAAAGATAATAGAAGAAGCATAATTCATACAATTGAAGTATTTGTATTTCTCAAAAATAAAATTTTGAAAGTTAGATTGCTGAAGTATTGACTCAGAGGTTCTGAGCTCAAGACTCAGAAGTTCTGATCTCAGTACTCAGAAGTTCTGAACTTAAGACTCAGAGTTCTGAGTACACTACTCAGACAAATTTACTTAGAAAAATTTAGCATTTTTAAGAAAAACAAATATTTTCAATTAGTCAGATTAAGCATTCCTATTTTACATATGAGAAAAGAGAACCTTTTGTGATCAAGAGGCTTTGTGAACAAGTCAGCCAATTGATACTTTGTATGCACAAAGTGCATCTCTATAGTTCCTTTTTCCACATAGTCCTTTATAAAATGATACATCACATCTATATGCTTAGTCTTTGAATGTTGAACAGGATTCTGAGTAATGGCAATTGCACTTTCTGAGTCACAATAGATGGGAATCTTGTTAAGCCGATATCCATAGTCCATGAGTTGTGTTCTCATCCACAATGTTTGAGAGCATGAAGCAGCAGCAACAACATACTCTGCTTCAGCAGTTAAAGTGGACACACAATTCTGCTTCTTTGATGCCCAACTCACTATTTTATCTCCCAAAAAGTGACAAGCACCAGATGTACTCTTTCTGTCCAACCTACTTCCTGCATGATCAACATCAGTGAAAGCAGTCAATTTGAAGTCAGTTTCTTTTGGATACCATAAACCTAGATCAGGTGTTCCTTTGAGATATCTTAAAATCCTTTTGACAGCCAACATATGTGATTATTTTGGGTTAGATTGAAATCTAGCACAGAAACATGTAGAAAACATGATATCTGGTCTACTTGCAGTCAGATAAAGTAATGATCCAATCATGCCTCTATAGAGTTTGATATCTGCTGAAACACCTTTGAGATCAGCATCTAACTTTATGTTAGTTGCCATAGGTGTTCTCATAGAAGCACAATCAGACATTTTGAACTTTTTCAGAATGTCTCTGACATATTTTCCTTGATTTATAAAAATACCTTTTGGTAATTGTTTGACTTGAAGACCAAGGAAAAAATTCAGCTCACCCATCATGCTCATTTCAAATTCAGATGACATGATTTTTGAAAAATTATCGCATAATTCTGGACTGGTAGAACCAAATATTATGTCATCAACATAAATCTGAATCAGAATTAAATTATCACCCTGTTTCTTTAAAAACAAAGTTGTGTCAATCTTACCTTTCTTGAACCCTGAACCTAACAAATGTTTAGTAAGAGTGTCATACCAGGCTCGTGGTGCTTGTTTTAGACCATAAAAAGCTTTGTCTAAAATATAAACATGATCAGGGAATTCTGGATCAACAAAACCTTCAGGTTGATGAACATACACCTCTTCATTAAGTTTGCCATTTAGAAAGGCTGATTTGACATCCATCTGATACACCTTGAAGTTTTTGTGTGCAGCATAGGCCAAAAATATTCTGATTGCCTCTATTCTTGCCACTGGTGCAAATGTTTCATCATAATCAATTCCCTCTTGTTGACATTATCCCTTAGCAACCAATCTTGCCTTGTTTCTGATGACAACTCCTGACTCATCCTTTTTGTTTCTGAACACCCATTTAGTTCCAATAATAGATTTACCTTCAGGCTTTGGAATGAGTCTCCAAACTTTGTTTCTTTCAAATTGGAGCAATTCTTCTTGCATTGCTGAAATCCAGTCTGGATCCTCTAGGGCTTCATTAGCTTTCTTTGGTTCAATCACACTTAAGAAACCAGCAAACATTGCTTCATTTGCTGTAGCTGATCTGGTCTTTACTCCTGCTGATGGATCACCTATTACTTGATGAATAGGATGATTTTTAGTCCATTTATTTGCACTAGGGAGTACATCAATCTCTGAATAATTGTTGTTTGCATCATTCTCATCATTGATTGCTTGTAATTCTGAACTGTCCCCTTGTTCTGATATATATGTAGGAGTTCCATGTGTTTTTGTATTCTGAGTAATGAAGTCAGATTTCTGAGTAACTTGACCAGAGTTCTGACTACAAGGTTCAGAATTCTGATTACAAGGTTCAGAATTCTGAATACATGGTTCAGAATTCTCACTACTTGTATTTATCAGATTTGGACATTCCTCAGATGGACCTTTATCAGAAATTACAGTTGATTGAACTATTTCTGGAGTCTTATTTTTCATCTCTTTGACCATCTTTGGGTTTTCATATTCTGCATAAGAATCAGAAATTAGTTCAATAAAAGCATCCTTAAACAGTAAATTGAGTTCTGAACAAATAGGATTAGAATTTGTATCAGAAGTCATTTTTGTCTTGTTCTGCATGAGTTCTGAACTGTCTTGTTCAGAAGTCCTTATTCTGGCTTCATCAAAAGTTACATTTATGCTCTCCATCATCCTCTTGGTTCTTCTATTGTAGATTCTGAATGCTTTGGAAGTTAAAGAATAACCCACAAAGTATCCTTCATCTGCCTTTTTATCGAATTTGGCAAGTTTTCTCTGTCTCTAAGAACATAGCACCTGCAACCAAAAACATGAAAGAATTTGATTAATGGTTTTCTTTTATTTATTAGTTCATAAGCAGTCTTATTTAATCTCTTATTGATTAAAGTTCTATTCTGTGTAAAACAAGCAGTTGCAATTGCTTCAGCCCATAGGAAGGTAGGAAGATTTGAATAAGCCAGCATTGTTCTCGCAACTTCAACTAGAGTTCTGTTTTTCCTTTCAACAACACCATTTTGTTGAGGAGTTTTGACAACAAAAAAATTGTGAGAAATTCCAGAACTTTCTAAAAAATTCTGAAGAGTCTCATTTCTGAACTCTGTTCCATTATCACTTCTGATTTTCTGAACTTGAAGTTGTAGGAGAACTTGAATCCTTTTGATAAAATTTATCAATGTAGTAGCAGCTTCTGACTTAGCTCTTAGGAATTCAACCCATGTGTATCTGGAGTATTCATCAACAATCACAAGCATATATTTCTTTCCTCCCATAGACTGAACTGAAATAGGACCACAAAGATCAGTATGAATCATTTCTAATGGTGCTTTGCAAGATGAGTCCATTTTTAATTTGTGAGAACTCTTTTTCATCTTGCCCATTTCACAAGCTGAGCATAACGATTCTTTTTCAAATTTAATCTTTGGTAAACCTTTAACCAGATGTTTTGCAACAAGATTATTAAGATCTTTGAAATTTAGATGAGAACATCTTCTGTGCCAAAGCCAGCATTCATTTGCAGTTGAGTTTGATAAAAGACAAACTGTATTTAATGGTTTCAATTTTGAAAAATTAACTACAAATAAGTCCATATGTCTTTTAGCCCAAAAGACTTTAACATCATTTTCAGTTAAAATCATGCAACCTGTTATTTGAAACTTGATTTGACAAAGACTGTCTAAAAACTGACTTATGCTGAAGAGATTATGTTGTAATCCTTCAACATAGAAAACCTTTTAGATAGTCAAATCTCCTTTAGTTAAATCCCCATAACCTTTAACTTGACCTTTGCTATTATTTCCAAAGTTTACTGTTCCTCCAGCCTTTTCTGTGAAGTTTGATAGAAAAGACTTCTGACCTGTCATGTGTCTTGAAGCTCCTGAATCTAAAAACCACACATGACAGCCCTGCAAAAGGATCAGTTAGTTTTAGGTACCCATTTTGGAATGGGTCCATCTTTGTTAGCTTTGTCATTGGATTTAATATTAGTACCTTTTACTTTCCACTCAAAATCTTTCTTCAAACACCACTTTCCTTGAACTTTTATGAAGTCAGAACATTTTCTGCTTACAAACTTGTTTAATTTCTTTTTTAAAGTTGTAACTTTTGATTTTGCAACATTTTCAACTTTCTTTTCTTTTATCTTTTCTTTCTTCTGAGTCTGAGGAACAGAGACTTTCTTCTTTTCTGTATTCTGAGGAACAGAAACATTCTTCTTTTCTGTTTTCTTAGGAACAGAAACATTCTTCTTTTCTGTTTTCTGAATATCTTTTCTTATGAAAGAAACAGATGTTATTGTGATTGGACATTTCTGAGAATATTGAAAAGAATTACTTTTACATTGAACACAACTAAGATTTTTCTTTGCAAGTAACAACAGATCTGTACCATAAGCTTTTTCATTTTTATTGCTGTTTTTCAAAGTACAAGTACATTTATCACAATAACTATGTGCTTTTGGTACAGTTGCAGGAACCTCTTCATTCATCTCAGAAATTCTTTTCACACCATCTTTCCTTTTGCTTTCTTCTTTTTCTGAAAAATTCAACTCCTTTTTGTTAGAAGAATTAGATGATTCACCCTTTTCATATGTACTTGATTCATTAAAGAATTTATCATTTTCTTTTGGAGCATTAATTTTAAAAAGATCATACTCAGTCTTCAGTTTTTCAAGCTCTGTTATTTTCTGAATAAAAATATTCTTTTCTTTCAAAGCTTCTTCAAGTTTAATACCCTCCTCACAGTAATCATTTTCAAGTTCATCATAAGCTTTCCTTAAGTCCTCAAGTTCTTGACTTACAAGATTAAACCTCTTCTCAAGTTCTAAAAATTCATCTGACTTTGTTTCAGAAAATCCAGTTGAATCAGACTTCTGACTACCTGAGTCAGAGTTCTGATTTACAGACTCAGATGTCTGATCTTTAGACTCAGAGTTCTGACTACAGAGTTCAGAATTCTGACTAGAAGTTTCAGACTTCTGATTTACTGTTTCAGAATCTTTACTTGTGTCAAATATGTTCTCAATGTCATGATATGAAAAACTTGGTTGTTTATTTTTGTAGCTGACATTTAAAGAATCATACTTGAATTTAGTATCATTGTATTTTGGCTTCTCATCTGTTGGTTTAGAAACTTCTTTCTTAACCTTTTCTTCTGAAACAACTGACTTTTCTGTTTTAGACTCAGAAATTTTCTCATCTGACTTTTTAGAGTTTGGTCTTTGCAAATTGTCAGAACTTGTTATAGAACTAGCAGGTCTTATGAAAACTTCAACAATTTCTGGGATTTTTGGCTTAGGAGCTTGAAGTTTTTCATACAAGTTGATTGGAGCTCTTTTTAAAGTGATATTTTCTTCCAATCCCAATCCCTTCTTTGGGTTGTAAAATCTTGTATCTTTAACATTGCTTATTAAAAGATTTAATGTTTGCTGAGTCTGACCCCTTTTCAAATTCAGATCTTCCAATTCTTTGATTTTGGAATATAAATTCTTTCTTTCCTCAAATAACATGTCAAATTTTATTTGTAAATCACCTTTTTCATCCTTTATTTTTGAAAATTCAACTTTTAGTTCAGAAAGCTTTTTCAACAATTCAAAATTTTCATCTTTAACTTTCTGTTTCTCAGCCTCAGATTCTTCATATTGTTCTTTTATTACTTCTTTTTCAATTCTGAACTTGTTAACCAAATTTCATTTCTCCTTTTATTTGTTTTCTTAGATTAGCAAATTCAGTTTTCATTTCACCAATCTGTGTCATTAACTCTATTTCAAGTGAAGAATGTACCTCAGTAGATGACTCAGAATCAACATCTTCAAAATCAGAATCATCCTCATTCCTCATTTTTGCCATATAGCTTTGCATTTGTGGAAAGTTGATATGATCATCTTCATCAGAAGTGTAGTACAGCCAATTCTCCTGTTCAGCCAATAACGCAATTTTATCATCTCTCTGTTTTGCAAGCTGAGCCTTCTTGGTGTAGTACTCATAGTCTTTCACAATTTTAACTCTGCAATCCTTAACATAGTGGCCAGATTTTCCACACTTGAAACACAGATTCTTTTCTTTTCTCTCTTCCTTCTCTTCTTTGTTTTCTTCACTTCTCTCTACTCTCTTTTCAAACTTATTTTCTTCTGTCTTCTTTCTTCTTATAATCTGAACTCCCAACTCTCTTATAATTTCCTTGAAATCTACCCTTCCCATACCTCTTGTTGAAAGTATTTGTCAACAAAGCTAGCTTCTCAGCCATTATCCTGATATCTTCATCATCTTCTGATCCTTCTTCCTTGTCAGATTCTTCCAGATTAGGTATCTCTGATACATATGCAGTCTTTTTGGGTGCTTTGATTGCTTTGGACTTTGATAAGAATGCTAACTGATCAGCAACATTTTTCTTCTCTTCCACAACTAACTTGACAGAGTCTTCATGTTGATTAAGAACACAGAACAGATCATTTAAGTCTTCTTCACACATATCTTTGTTCATTTGCAGACTTATGGCAAATGATGACCATTCTGAATTTAGACTGTTCAGAAATTTGTAATTTATTTCTGACTTCGTTTTCTTCAGTCCATTTCTTCTCAAATCATTTAGAATAGTACAAAATTGACTGTATGTCTGTGTCAAACTTTCTAACTCTTTTGCTTTGAACCTTTCATAAGCATTTATGCTTTGATTTAACTTTGCTTGAATAGATCTCACAGTTCCTAACATCTGCCTTTCCAATTCGTCCCACATTTCTTTAGCTGATGATCCACTGTCAATTCTGTTAAGAACCTCATTTGGGACAGCCAAAGTCATCAAAGTAATTGCTCTTTTGTCGATAGCATACCTATTCTTCTATTCAGCTGTGTATTGGGAATAATTCTTCTTCACCCTGGTTGCTGGAATTTCTGGAGTTGTCTCTGTAGCAGGGGTTGCAGCAACATCGATATACACTTCAATTGGACCTTCTCGAATAGAGACCATAAGATTTTCATCAATGTTGTCTAGGAATTGGATCATACGAATTTTCCATTGCTGATACTCTTCTGGTATAAGAACGGCGGTTTGGTTTCAGATCCCATGGCTAGATATTCTTTAGAAGACATGATTGTAAGAAAATTCAACAGAAAGACAAATTTGAGTTTCTTGATCGAAATGTAACAGGTAATTCAAGAATTGTCAAGAATTCAAGAACTAGCCCTAGCAGCGGAATCGATTTTTGAACGAATCAAGAAATCTTCAAGAAATTGATTAATCGATCTTCGCAATCACAATCTTGAATGAATTTGTTTGTTGATTAGCTCTGATACCAATTGTAAGTACAAGATTTAATCTTACAATCAATATAGAAAGCAGTAATTGAGAAGTTGTATGATCAAGCCCAATTGTATTCAATGATGAACAGAATTACAGATCTAAGAGAGAGAGATCTCAAAGATTACAAAGAATGAATACAAAGATACACGGAAAAATCAGTTAGCAAAGTAGTGCTAACCACTCTATTTATACTGCAACAGACATGTTAAAGCTACAGTACAAATATGAAAGACTAATAAGAACATAACACGTGTCCTAATTAGTTTACTAAATACTAAGTAAAGTATGTAGTCATAAGTTCTGAACAAGTTGTTCAGAACTTCTGAACATTCTTCTGATAACGCTTCTCAGAGCTTCTGACTCTTTCTCTCAGAACTCTGACTTCTCTTCTCAGATCTCTGACTCCTCTACTCAGAACATCTGAGTCTTCTTATCAGATCTTCAACACTTGGTTTATTGACAAAACTTCAGATCTAACAAAATGATACCTGATTTCGATGTGTTTGGTCTTTGAATGTAGCACTGGATTGTTGGCTATAGCGATGGCACTGGTGCTGTCGCAATAGATTGGAATTTTTGAGAGCTGAAGGTCATAGTCCAGTAGTTGATTTCTCATCCACAAGACCTGAGAACAACAGCTTCCAGTGGCTACGTATTTAGCTTCAGCGGTTGAGGTGGACACTGATTTTTGCTTTTTACTTGTCCAACTCACCAACTTTCCACCCAGGAGCTGACAGCCTCCTGTGGTGCTTTTCCTATCTATTTTGCAACCTTCAAAATCACTATCTGAATAGGCGATTAGATCAAACCCTGAGTCTTTGGGATACCAAAGACCTAGGTTAGGAGTACCCTTAAGGTAACGAAAGATTCACTTTACAGCGATCAAATGAGATTCCTTAGGTTCATCTTGATATCGTGCACACAAACAGGTTGCGTACATAATATCAGGTCGGCTAGCTGTAAGATACAGAAGAGAGCCGATCATCCCACGGTACGCTGTGACATTAACAGGTTTTCTAGAAGGATCCTTGTTTAGTGTTAGCGGCGGTGCCATAGGGGTTTTCATAGCGGAGCTCTGAGTTAAATCAAATTTCTTCAGCATATCTTTAACATATTTTCCTTGGTGAATGAAAGTTCCTTTTTCATTCTGCTTGATTTGAAGACCAAGGAAATAGGTTAGCTCACCCATCATACTCATTTTATATTCATCTTTCATTCTATCAGCGAAACGAGTACATAAGTCAGGGTTAGTGGAACCAAATATAATATCATCGACATATATTTGAACAAGAATAATATGACCTTTTACGTTCCTGAAAAATAGGGTTTTATCGATTTTACCTCGCTTAAAATTTTCAATATGGAGATAAGTAGAGAGAGTGTCATTCCATGCACGAGGAGCTTGCTTTAAGCCATAAAGTGCCTTATCCAGTTTATAAACATAACCTGGATGCTTAGGATCTGAGAATCCTGGAGGTTGTTCCACGTAGACTTCTTCATTCAGCTTTCCATTGAGGAACGCTGATTTAACATCCATCTGATAAACCTTGAAGTATTTGTGTACAGCGTAAGCTAATAATAGATGATTAGCTTCGAGTCTTGCCACTGGGGCGAATGTTTCGTCGTAATCTATACCTTCCTCTTGTCTGTATCCCTGAGCAACAAGACGAGCCTTGTTGCGGGTTACAGTTCCATGTCCATCCAATTTGTTTCGATAGACCCATTTAGTGCCTATCACTGACTTGTCAGATGGTCTTGGAACGAGCTTCCAAACTTTGTTTCTTTCGAATTCAGTCAGCTCTTCTTGCATAGCGCTGACCCAGTTTGGATCTCTGAGGGCATCATCTGTTTTCTTTGGTTCAACCAGAGAAATAAAGTTAACAAATAAACAAATGTTACCTGCACTTCGTTGAGTCTGAACACCAGCGTTTGGATCACCAAGAATCTGGTCAATAGGGTGATTAATAGTCCATCGCTGAGCCGGAGCATAAGTCGCTGACTCAACCTGAACTTCTGGAGGAGCTAAAGATGAGGCTTCAGCAACTTCTGGTATTTCAGCCAAGAGAGGAAGAGGTTCAGATGTCATTTCATTCACTGATTGCTGAGAAGTAGATGGCATGTCTGAGACAGAAGGTTCAGAAGCAGGCATAATGTTTAGAGGAACAGCTAAGACCCGTGATGTTTCAGCTTCACTTGTCTGCATGCTTGGGATGATTGTAGGATCATCATCTTCAACGTTATGAATATGAGTTTGGGGGATATGAGCATCTTCTGAATCACCAAGATGAGAAAACATCCATTGATCTAGTTCTTCAGTATCAGCAGACGGTCTAGAGTTCGCTGAACGGGATTCGTCAAAAGTGACGTGGATTGTTTCTTCTACAGTTTAGTCTTCTTCGATTGAAGACTCTGAAGGCTTTGGAGACTGAAGAATATCCAAGAAAGATTCCATCATCAGCCTTAGGATCAAACTTTCCAAGGGCATCTTTGTTGTTCAGTATGAAACACTGACATCCAAAGATGTGAAGAAAGCTAATTGAAGGCTTTCTCCCATGGAAGAGTTCATAGGCTGTCTTCTTGAATCTTTTGACAATCAGCGACCTGTTTTGAGTAAAACAAGCAGTGTTGACAGCTTCTGCCAAAAACTGAGTAGGTAGATGAGAATCGCTGAGCATTGAACGTGCAACTTCGATGATAGTTCAATTTATTCTTTCAGCGACTCCATTTTGTTGCGGTGTTCTCACTGAGGAGAAGTTGTGAGAAATAGCCATGCTTTCAAAGAAGGAATCAAGAAAACTATTTTGGAATTCAGTCCTATGATCACTCCTTGTTGAGCGAACGGTCATGTTGTTCAGGACTTCCATTTTCCTGACAAAAGTGATGAGTTCTTCAGGGGTGTCACTCTTTGAACGGAGAAACATAACCTAGGTATAGCGTGATAATTCATCGACTATGACTAATGTGTATTTCTTTCCAGCGATGGATTGTTTGTTAAAAGGGTCAAACAAATCCATATAGAGAAGTTGTAGAGGAGATGACACTGAGGAAACTTGCTTAGATTTGAAGCTTGCCTTGGTTTGTTTCCCTTTCTCACACGCTGAACATAGAGACTCCTTAGCGTATGATTGTTGAGGTAAACCAGTAACCAACTCTTTTTGTAGAAAGAGTATTCAGTGTCTTGAAGTTTAGATGAGAGAGCCTCTTATGCCATAGCCAGTTGACATCAGATGAGGCTTTTGAGAAGAAACAGGAGTTCTCAGTGGTTGTAGAGTCCATGTTTATAACGTAAACATTTTCCATACGGTATCCGCTGAGAGCTATCTTCTCCTTTTTGTCAGTAACAAAGCCGAATTCCTTAGTGAAAATCACTTTGTTATCCTTGTCACATAGCTGACTGATGCTTAGAAGATTGTGCTTTAGTCCTTCAACATATGCGACTCTTCTGAAGGTTGTTGTACCATTAGAGAGTACACCAAACCCGCGGGTATGGCCTTTTCCGTTTCCACCGAAGGTCACTGAGGGACCCTTCTCTTCCTTGTATTCAGTGAGCAGGTTTTTCTTTCCAGTCATGTGTCTAGAGCATCCGCTATCGAGATACCAGATACCCTTCTTAACCTGCAAACAAAGGAAGATTAGTTTGACTTAGGCACCCATTTTACCATGGGCCCACACTTGTAAGTGGTGGTAGAGGAAGTGGAAGGTTTAGCAATCTTCGCATCATTTGAAGATTCAGCTTCAAACTATTCTTCATTTTGGTTAATTTCTTAACCTCAGTGGTGGGTTTCACCTTAACCTGATTTGCACCAGGATTGGTCTTCTTTGCCTTGGGGGCAGTGATCTTCACCTTAACTAACTTTTCAGCTTTGGTGGCTGTGTGGCACTTACTAGCAATATGATTGGTAAGTCCACAGTGATAACATTTCCTATAGCTAAAAGTAGCTTTAGGACCATTTGCATGCTGAGCCGTTAATTTTAAATGAGCAGGGCCAGCACCAAGTATACCTTTGGCATTGGAAATTGGAGGAACAATCAGTTCTTCAGATTTCTTACCAATAATATCCACTTTGATTCTAGGAGTAGATCGCTGAATAAATCCAGGGATCTTGTTCTTAGAAGTAGAGGGATAAGTTACTGAAGCTTTAGAAGCATTCAGCTTAGGTACAAAGGTACCCTTCTGAGGTTTTTGGTTGAAAACGTTTTCTTTTCCTTTACCTATAAAGATTAAGGTAGGTTTTTCCTCAGGGATAGGAGTTTTAGAAGAGGAACACTGAGATGAGGAAGTGTCAAGGATAGAGGACATGAACATTCCAAATTTAAGCATGGAATGATCAGTGGTAGGTTCTAGAGTATCAGCTTTGTAACCAAGACCACGTCTGTCACTCAAGGGAATCTGAGACTTTATTATCTCAGTGATCATTGTTGAGGATTTACACCATCCTTCAACAGTAGCTTTTTCAGCTTTTAATGTAGCGATAGCTTCTTCACGTTCGATTTTGACTATCCGATTTATATGGACCTGATCTTTTAAATCTTCTTCAATTTTAGAAAGCTTTTCTATTTGAAGGTGACAATTTTTAAGGTGTTCAGCGAGATCAAGATTTTGATTTTCAACTATGGTCTTGCCATTCATGGCATCATATAAATTTATAGTCAAGAGTTCAATTTTTCAAAGACTATCGGCTTCATTAATATCTGAAATAGTAGTAAAGAAAGAAGTTGATACCTTAGAGGTAGAAGATGAAGCAGAGGGAATTTCAGTTTGTTCTTCCTCTTCTTCTATTTTTGCCATAAGGCAGAGGTTGGCTTCATCATCATCTTCAGAGTCAGATGATTCTTCAGTGTTAGAGGCAGCCCAGTCGAAGTCAGCGACCAAGCCTTTGCCTTTCTTCTAAAAGCTTTTCAGCTTTGAATATTTTTCTTTCAGCTTCTTGTACTTGTCATCTCTAGCCCTGGGGTTAGAGGATTTCTTAGAGAAAGCTGAGGGTTTAAAGACTTTCTTTGACCTGCATTCACTAACAAAGTGTCATACTTTTTCACAGTTAAAGCAGGTAGCATTAGCCTTATCAACAGGGGTTGATGATCTTGGCTTGTCAGTGAGTGCAAGAGGTTTATTCCTTCTGAAGTTACTCATTCTAGCGAATCTCCTGAACTTATTGGCTAGGAGTGCCAGAGATTCATCAAGATTTGAAGAATCAACATCTGGTGAGCATTTATAGTTAGTTTCCAACTCAGTGATAGTGAGAGTTGATCGCTGAGTGGATGGTAACTCTGAGAGTAAAGCAACAAGGGTGCTTTTGGAATCTTTTACAAGATTCTTCTTCAGATGACACGACTGCTCATGATTGAGCATAGTGCCAAATAAGGTAGAAAGAGTCATAGATTTTAGATCCTTTGATAGCTTGAGACATATTGAATAATTGTCCCAGCTTTCAGGTAGACATTCTAGAAACTTTGTCAGGATCTCAAAGTTAGAATATTTCTTACCAACGGTTTTTAGGTCAAAAATTAAACAATTAAACCGTTGATGTACTTCAGAGAGAGATTCATTTTGACCACAAATGAAGCTTTCATACTGTCTTACCAGGTTGATCTTTCTTGAGTCCTGGACTTCAGACGTATCTTCATATTGAAAATAGATTGTGTCCCACATGGCTTTGGAGGTTTTCAGGTTCATGACAGAATGATAGACTTCGTCAGGAAGAGCCATGGAAAGAATGGATCTAGCTTTAGTGTCGATAGCCACTTTCTTCTTGTCTTCATCAGACCAATTATGAATTTCCTTAGGAATGATTTTTTCAGGAATGGCAGCTCTAGTAGTAGTGCCTGGAACTTCAGGATCAATTCTAACAGGAATATATGGTCCATTTTCGATGTAATGGGGCATAGTAGGGTCTACACCTTCTAAGAAGAGTATCATCCTATTTTTCCACATATTGAAGTTATCTCTTGAAAATATAGGGGGTTTTGCAAGAGAACCATTGTCAATGTAGTTTGTGTTTGTGTTATTAGCCATTAAGGAAAATAGCAAGGAAGAGAGAAGATTAGTATAATCAAGATCTTGTTTATGAGATTAAACAATCTGCTCTGATACCACTTGTTGGTCCCGGAAGGATTATACAAGTTTGTAGAAGGGGGGGTTGAATACAAACACACAGATTTTACTTTTCTAAATTGTTTATTGATATGTATCAAACAATTTACAACTTGTTGCGGAACAAGATTAAGGAATAAACCTAATCTAAACAAGTTAAGAGAATCACTAAGGTTTCTTGCACTAGAAATAAGATAGAAAGGAGATAAGAATATTAAAGAATAATATTCTAACACACATAAATAGTAAGAAGGAGATGGCCGAGCACTTTATTTCTGAAGTAGGGTTTCCTTTATATACTGCATGCATTTAATGCATATCAGTACAACTTTACACGTGACAGCAGCTGATTGGTTGCATGGTTTGACCTTTGTAGACAACCTAGTAGCCGCATGATGAACAATGTAGAATCAAAGTTGGTTGTACGATTCTGGACAAAAGGGATGTCCATTCTGACATTATCGTACGAAGGTGTGCAAGGGGGTAAGACAAAAGTAACTTGTAGAGGAAGACTTCATGATCAGCGTTCGCTGAATAGATCTTTATCAGCGAGTGATAAAGTTCAGCGTTCGCTGAAGTCTTCTACTTGAAACTTCACGTTGAGTGAACAAATCTTGGCTTCGCTGATATCCGCATCAGTTCATTAGTAGACTTGTCGCTGGTTCTTTAGCTTGATCTTCGACTTCTGCGTAGAACATAGTTGACGTGAAACTTGTCTTCAGGGATCATAAGTAAACAACTAAGATTATCAGCGATCATCAACAAGACTGAACAGGCTCAGGGCTTGTTGATGAACAGTATCGTTGAATGTGTTAATTAAAGAACGAGAGCTAACTATCAGTGGTACTGTAGAGACATAGTACTTATCAGCGATAGTGAAACTCTAATACCTATTGTCTACTTACAATTTTCACTAAGTGTTTCTCAGAGAGTCATTATCAAATCATTGAGGGTTTGGATCAACATATATCTTTCAGAATATGCATTCTTCAAGGGGAGTAAAAATACTTCAGTCTGTAAGTGTGATCTGATTTGACTCATGAAATTTTTCTTGAAAACATCTTTCAAAATGAGTGTGAGCTTAAAATGTTTTAAACTGATGAGAGATTTTTCAGAGTTTGAATTTTTTTTTTTAAAGTTGAAATTTTTTTGAGAAAAAGGCTATGTTTTCGCAACCAATGGTTAAGAAAACAATAGTTTTCGCAACCAAAGGTTATGAAAACATTAGTTTTCGCAACCAAAGGTTACGAAAACATTAGTTTTCGCAACCAATAAGATATGAAAACTTTAGTTTTCGCAACAGTTGCTTGCGAAAACAATTGTTTTCGTATGTGGTTGCTTACGAAAACTTTTGTTTTCGTATCAGTTGTATGCGAAAACTTTAGTTTTCGCATGCTAATAGCCTACGAAAACTTTGTTTTCGCTCCAAGTGGTTTACGAAAAGTTTTCTCGTGGTCCTTATTGTCTACGAAAACCTTTTCTTGAAAGTTTTCGCAAATTGTTTTTTGCGAAAACTTTAGATGAATAGTGCCTTGTCTTTCTTTGTGACAAGTATTTTTCTTTTGTTTGCAAAAAGTGGGGTGGTCCTCTTAAATCGTGCCACGTGTCATATTTTTTTGAGGGTACAAATACATATTTTTAAAAAATAATCAGTTCCCACTTTTATTTGGCAAACACACGATTTTTTCTTGCAACTGTTCATCTCCTTGGCTTTTCAACACTCTGTCGACTTTTCAATCCATCGATTTCACTCATCAGGTAATATTTTTCACTGATTTTTGTTTCTATTGTTTCGATTTCATGATTCAAATGCATCTATCCATGCCATTCCATCGATTTTATACTGTTTATATGCTTATTTGTTCAATATCGATGAGAAACTGTTCATATTCTAAATTTGTCAATTCGATAGATTTAGATGTTTTCTTGTTTGACTTGTTATTTCTTGTTTCTTATTATGTGTCGAATCGATCTGTTTTCATTGCCTGCTTCAAACAAACATCAATCTTTGACTTTGTGTGATTTTAAGTTCGGTTCATTGTGCTATGTTTCAAAACCTTTCGATTTGGGTTGTAAAATGTCAGATTATTGTTGATTAATCTTGGGTTTATCTTTTCGAAGGGGTTTGTGTATGTTTTGTTGGCTAAATATTTGATTTTCATCGATTTTGATTTCTGGGTGGGATGAACTTGCGAAATCTTTCGTGCAAGTTCATCAAGAAAACTTTTTGGGACACAAAATTTTTCTAAGTCTTGTTTTCGCAACAAGCTTCTGTGAAAACTTTGTTTTAGTTGTCTGCGAAAAGTTCTCATGTTGCCTGCGAAAAGTTCTTGAGTGTTTTTGAGTCTAAGTATAGTTTTCGCAACCTTTGCCTGCGAAAACTTCTCCTAGTTGCTTGCGAAAAGTCAGTTTTCGCAACCAGTTGTCTGCGAAATTTTTGCACTTTTCCTATTTGGTTTGAGCAAACTTTGCCTATTGTATCATTTTCAGTTGTTTGCGAAAACCATACTTAGGAATTTTTCAGAAAAAATATTCGGTTAAATTTTATTCCCGGATAGATTGGTTTCCGGATAATGTTCCCGGATTACTTTGGTTTCCGGATGTCATCGGATAGCTTGTGTTTTCTGGATATAGGTTCCGGACTGTTTCCGGATTCCGGTAGTTTCCGGATACGTGTTCCGGACATCTTGTCCGGATAGTTTTACCGGAAGTGTCCGGTAAGTATTGATGTTCCGGTAACTAGTGAGTTTCCGGTAACTTTTGACAGGGAACATTTTTAGTTAATTGAGTTTCAATTTTAGCAGTACGATTTGATCTGATGAATGTTGTGATATAATGTACGTATGCTAGTAAGGGTAATGGATCCAGAGGCACTAACATTAATTGTTAAACGTCGAATAGGCAAGGTATAATTGTTATTCTCGTTTATATTTGGAATGAGGAATAGACAAGGTGTAATTGTTATTCCCTTTTTTTATCGTGATGTGAAAAGATGAAATAGGCAAGGTATAATTGCTAGTTATTCTTTTATTGGGAAATTAGGAATAGGCAAGGTATAATTGCTATTTCTACTTCCATTCCAAGAAATAGGCATGGTTTAATTGTAATTTCTTGGACATGAGCTGTAATTTAGAATCTGTGGTGATTCGTAGTGGCACTTTTGTACATGATGATATGACCTACTTAGTGTTGTCATAATCATGGAATCGGGTATGATTTCCCGTCATCGAAGGATGCTACGTGTACGGTAAGAGAGTTGGAATCAGGTTAATTTATACGCTTTGTTTACAATTTTAGTTTCAAAACTTATAAAGATTTTGATTTGAAAATTGAATGTTCTCGCTAGGGGTAAGCCTAATATTTTCAAAATAAATTTTCTTACCAGGTACTAGCTCGGGAAAGGATACAAGGGGATGAGTGAAGAGGGATACATAGTTGTGCTTTTTGGAAACGTGATGGAGGAATTAGTGTCATCGATGATAATTTGGAGATATTGTAGACAACCTTATAATCTGATTTTGTTGACTTTGGATTAGAGTAGTTGGATGTTTACAATAGATCAGTTGTAATCATGAATCTTACTACTAATCCTCCAGTTGTAAATGAAAGCTTAGAAAGTATTGTAGTAAACTCTGATAAATTTTAAAGTTTAAATTTGTTGTGAAATTTGGGTGTTTCAGTTTGGTATCAGAGCTGTAGTTTAAGTGAACTAGGTATGATTGTGAGATACCTAGACTTAAGCTGAGATGATTAAGTTATGATTTGTGAGATTGGGTAGAAATATTAAGTCGGGAATAGTTTATAGTCGACATAAATACGTGAATTAAGAACTGTGATAATGGTAAAAAGGATTCTTATGTGTAGTATGTTCATAATTTCAATTAGCTACTGTTATTATGAATATATTGTTACGTAAACGTACTTGTTTCTAATTGTTATGGCGATTAACGAACGTTAAAGTACGTTTCTTGTGTTTGGGTGGGTATAGCCATTTCTTATGGTTATTCTTATGTGTTGCAGCAGAATACGATGGTGAATACACCAATCAGATCTTCTACTTCTTCAGAAGATAGGGTGGCAAATGAACATGCTGAGAATGAACCTGAAAGGGGCGGAGCTTATGAGAGTCCACCAAGGCCACCAATCTTGGGAAAAGGAGGAAGTCAAACACATCGCACCAATGTCGGTACTTCCAACCGGTGACAACGGAATCTACGATGGAGTCCCGTATGATGGAAAATATGATGTGGGTTATGAATACTGCACTGACTCAGCAACATGAGATGTTCATAAAAATGTTGAATGATAGAAGTGCCGAGTCACAAAGACCGGATATGGGTACTGGTACCGTAAATCCACCTATTAATCCGACGCAGAATGTGAATAGGAGGATGGAGAAAGTTTGTTCATATAAGACGTTTTTGAGCTACAAGCCACCGGAATTTGTTGGTTCTGATAATCCAATTGCGTGCATGAATTGGATTAGAGAAATGGAACAGGCATTCAGAGCTTGTGAGTATGACGAAGAATCAAAGGTCAGATTCGGATCCCAGATGTTACGCAGAAATGCTCTGACATGGTGGAATATCGTGACATCTACTGTGACGGCTCCGGTTTTGGCAGCCCTGACATGGGAGTCGTTTAAAAGGAAGATTTTAGAAGAATATTGTAACGAGAATGAAATGGACCGAATTGAAGAAGTGTTCAGAACGCTAAAAAAGGGTACTTCATCAGTATGGGAGTACACTCACATCTTTTTTGAAAAGTTGGATTTAGTGGGGCATGTGGCCCCAACTGAAAAAGAAAAGATAAAGGCGTATCTGAAAGGCTTACCAGCGAACATGATGTATAGAGTCAGAAATTCCAAAGCCTTGACTCTGAGAGAGACGATTGAGGAAGCAAATATTATAGAAGAGGTGTACGCAAGAGATAAAGCTGAGAAGTCCCAAGTAGGAGAGAAGAGAAGGTGGGAAGGTCGATCGGAACCTTCTCAAAGACCGAAGCCTTTTATAAAGAATACTCGTTTTGAGCCTCGACGAGAACCGAACTGGTGCCAGAAATTCTGAAGTAAACATTTTGGCCCATGTCGTGTGGTTTCAAATGAATGTTTTAAATGTGGAAAGAGTGGTCACCAAATTGGAAATTGTCCCATCCAAGGGCCGACCTGTTTTGAGTGTAAGCAACCCGGTCATTACTGAAGAGACTGTCCAAAGCTAAAGCAAAGTGGAAATTAAGAGAGGAAGTTGAATACTCCAAAGCCAACGGGCAGAGCTTTTCATATGACGGCATAAGAAGCAAAAGAATCGAAGGATGTGGTTTCTGGTACATTTCTTGTTAACTCTATTCCTACACGAGTATTATTTGACTGTGGTGCCAATATGTATTTTGTATCACGATCTTTTTACCAAAAGTTAGCTATGCCTGTCACTACCTTGGAAGACGCTTTAGTAGTTGAAATAGCTAACGGGGGTCGAGTCTTAGTTCATGAGAAACTTGAAGGTTGCACCCTTATGGTTGAAGGAAAGAAATTTCCAATTGATTTGATTCTGACGAAAATAGGCGGGTTTGATATAGTTGTTAGTATGGATTGGCTGACGAGCAATCAGGCTGAAAATCTTTGTGCTAAGAAATTAATTTGGATCCCAATACCTGAAAATGGTGTTGTGCTCATTTATGGGGAAAAGAGAAAAAGGGATGTTCCGTTGATTTCTATTGCCAAAGCGCGTAAGTGTCTAGTAAAAGGATGTTCATCATATCTAACATATGTTTTGGATGCTAATGTAGAAAATAAGCGAGTGGAAGATATGAAGGTAGTACGTGTTTGCTCTAAAATTATGACGGCATTACTTGTATGGAACGAAGTGCACTCTTTTCCCTGATCATAGGTGTTTGAAACACGTTTTTTATTAGAAAGAGTTGAATATGAGGCAACGACGTTGGTTAGAACTACTTAAAGATTATGATTGTGAATTGCATTAGCATCATGGTAAAGCAAATGTAGTAGTTGATGCCTTGAGTAGGAAAAAATATAGTGGGTGTTTGAAAGCGACTAACACCAGAATTGATGTGATGTCGAGTCTAATCGAAAGGATCAAAGTGGCATAGATGGAAGCTTTATTAGAAGAAAATCTTAAAGATGAAGTAATGATTAAGCAACGTCTTCAACTGACTGAAGATAGTCGCGAAATCAAACTGTTTCAAGGTCGTATTTGGGTGCCAAAGATTGGGGGAAACCGAGAGTTAATTCTTGAAGACGCTCATAAGTCCAAATATTCTATACATCCTGGAAGTACTAAGATGTATAGAGATTTGAAGCTACACTATTGGTGGCCAGCTATGAAGCTAGATATGGCAAAATGTGTAGAGAAATGTGTGACGTGTTCATTAGTGAAGGTCGAACATGAATGACCTTATGGAAGTTTACAATCTCTGGAGATTCCTGAATGGAAGTAGGATAAGATTACCATGGATTTTGTGACTAAGTTGCCATGGACGTTAAAAGGTAACGATACTATTTGGGTAATCGTGGATCGCTTAACTAAAAGTGCTCACTTCTTACCAATGAAAGAAGCTTCACCGATCGATAAGCTAGCCAAGTTATATATTGATGAAGTGGTATCCAGGCATGGTATACCTATGTCTATAGTTTCTGACCGTGACAGTCGATTTACTTCAACATTTTGGCAGTCATTACAAAGAAGAGTTGGGTACGAGAGTGAATCTGAGTACCGCATATCATCCACAAATGGATGGGCAAAGTGAAAGAACCATCCACAAATGGTTGGAAGCTGGAGAAAAGCAATTTGCTAGTCCTGAAATTATGCAACAAACGACTGATAAGGTTAAGGAAATTCGGAAACACATGAAGGCGGCTCAAGATCGACAAAAGAGTTACGCCGATCCGAAAGGAAGACCAAAAGAATTCCAAGTTGGGGAGCGAGTGATGCTAAAGGTATCTCCATGGAAAGGCATAATAAGATTTGGAAAACGTGGAACGCTAAGTCCTCGTTTTCTTGAGCCTTTCACTATAACCAAGAGAGTGGGACTTCAAGCGTATCAGCTAGATCTTCCACCCGAGTTGGAAGGAATTCATAATACTTTCCATGTCTGTTATCTTCGGAAATGTCTAGCCGAAGAAGAAAATGTTATACCACTTTCTGAGATAAAAGTGGATGAAAAGAGTCGTCGTGTGGAGGAACCAGAAGCAATTTTAGAAAGGACAACTAAGAAGCTACGACATAAGGAAGTGATCATGGTTAAAGTACAGTGGAAACATCGTAGGGGTGCAAATGTAACATGGGAATCTGAAGAAGATATGAGGAATAGATATCCTCATTTATTTACCTAACTTTGATTTCGGGGACGAAATCATTTTCAAGTTGGGGAGATTTGTAACACCTCGAAATTTCAACCTTTATGGTACAATTTGGGAGAACGTTTAAAATATTAAAGGATGTTATTTTAAACAATGTGTATGTTTTAATGTCGAAGGGTCAAAGTGTAATTGACCAAAGTTTTATGCTATTTGTGGACTTATGAAACTTTAGGGGTTAGTCTTGTCAATTATGGATAGTTTGAGATATATAAAAGTGAGAGTCAGTTAGAATTGGGATTTATCCCCATTTCTAGTCAGTTTAGAAGTGCAGAAAGAAAACCCAATTGCTAACCTTCGTTCTTGGTAAGAAATTCGACTTCTACTCCAATTCAGTTACGTAAGAATGGTATTTATAAGTTAATCTTGGCTTTTAATTAGGTGATTGGATCATTGGAGTACTAGGTTGAATTGATTTGCAGACTTTGTGTTCGATTCGGAATTACAGGTGAGTTCATCTCAATTTCCAAATAATTAAAGTTGAAATTCAATGATTTATATGGTTGTAAATTGTTTAAGTGTTTTAGAAAGATTGAGAATCGGATTGAAGTGGGTTTTAAGACTATAATCGATGTCCAGTTCGAAGTTTCCGGATGAGTTTTTAGTATCTGGAAAGTTGTATTCGAAAGTGTCCGATAAAATGCAGTATCCGGTAAGTATTTAATTCCAGTAGTATCCGGTTAAATTCTATTCCCGGATAGTTTGGTGTCCGATAATGTTCCCGGATTACTTTGGTTTCTTGATGTGATCGGATTGCTTGTGTTTTTTTGGATATAGGTTCCGGACTGTTCTTAGATTCCGGTAGTTTCTGGATATGAGTTTTGGACATCTTGTCCGGATAGTTTTTGTTAGAGCATTGTTGTATTCAAGATTTACTGTAAAGTCAATGTACTGTATGAGTCTATACAGTATTGTGAATGCCTTTATACCTTGTATGTTATGGGTATAAATAGGCTTGTCTAAAAAAAAAAAAAAAAAAGTGGGAGAAAAGTTTAATTTCAATTTCATGTCAAAGAATTTTCAAGTCAAAGATATTTCATATCAAAGATATTTCAAGTCAAAGATTCGTGAACAAAGACTGAAGATTGGGGAGAAGGATCATGTGAAGTCTAAATATTGTTGAATTTGGTTATCTTAGTTCTGAGTGGTTCTCGGAATGCGCTTACACCTATAAGTTCAACAATGTGGATGGTTTCACATCTTTCTGATCCAAACTCTAATCGTTTCTGATTTATCTTGTTCCGAATTGATGGTTCTATATAAAGATATGAAATCCATGTTCAAGACTTGAAGACAATCTGTTGAAGATTGTATTGAAGAAGGTTGATTTTTCAAAGAAAAAGACAATGACTTTTCATGTTTGTCTGAAGATTCTTCAAAGCTGAGTTCTTAAAGAGTGTCAAAGCATATAGTTCGCCGTGAACTAGTGGAGATAAAGCTACTTGAAGATAGTTTGATAAAGTGTCTGTTGAAGAAGATTGACTTTACAAAGAGCTGAAGACTGCTGTCAAATTTTTTAAATCTTGAATCCAAAGGGGGAGATTGTTAGAGCATTGTTGTATTCAAGATTTATTGTTAAAGTCTTGTAATGGTCAAACAATGTAAAAGTCAAAGATAGTCAAAGTCAAAGTAGCTTTAATTAGAAAGTCAATGTAATTAGATTTAATGCTTTGTAATCCTAGGTATAAATAGGATTAGTTAGCTTAGATGTTAAGTAAGTCTCAAGTAAGTCTAAAGGAAGTGATTAGATGAAGATCATAATAGTAATATTCTAGAGAGAGAAGTGAGAGCATTCTAGAGAGAGAAAGTGCATCAATCTTATGTAAATCTCTATTATGTTCAAGATCAATGGATGATTTGATGATTACCTAATAGAATCTGGTTTTACAATTGGTATCAGAGCTAAATAGATGATTCAAGCAGATCGAAGACCAAATTGAAGATTTTTTACACTAAAGCTGAAGAATTCGGATTGGGTGTTCATCACTATTCATCACTGTTCATCAAGAATTCTGACACTTCTTCATTTACTATTCATCCAGATTTCATCTTTTCTTTAATTTTTGATCTTTTGGATTGATTCTTGACATCATTGCACTCGGATTTGATTCCTGAACATCTTTAATTCTTGGATCAACACCAAAATCTGCACAGAATTTGCAGATCTGATCATTTTATATCATTTTTGTTCGAAAACTTTTTCTACTATTTTTGGATCAAAATTCAATTAAATTGATCGAATTAGGATTTGTGATTAACTAAGAAAGTGTGTGGAATCAAATTTCGAACAAATCTGTGCAAATTTCATAACAATTGATCAAGAATTGAAAAAGTTATGGCTGATTTAGTGATTTTCGTGTTCGAAGTGCAGAATTCGGATCATTCTTGGTGAATTCGGATCATTCAAAGAAGAATTCGGAGTGTTCTTGGAAATACAAGTGTAGAATTCGACTCAAGAAGGATTCGAATTGATTGAATTCGAACCCAGCTAGATTCGAATTGAGGAGAATTCGAACCGTGTTAGATTCGAATTGAGGAGAATTCGAACTGTGTTAGATTCGAATTGAGTTGATTAAATTTTCCAAGTGTTGAATTCGAACCCTTAAGCATCCGAATTCATAGAATTCGAACCCTTAAGCATCCGAATTCATAGAATTCGAACCCTTAAGCATCCGAATTCATTGAATTCGAACCCTTAAGCATCCGAATTCATTGAATTCGAACCAAGTTAAGTCCGAATTGAGTGAATTCGAACCCTTCAGCATCCGAATTCATTGAATTCGAACCCTTATTCATCCGAATTCATTGAATTCGAATCCTTCTTCATCCGAATTCGTTGAATTCGAACCCTTACTCATCCGAATTCTTGTGAATTAAAAAAAAAAAAAAAAAAGTTTTTTGAGAAAAATTTTTATCCCGAAATTTTTTCTATAGTGTATTTCATACACTGTAAGAGCTTTTCAAAAAAAAAATTTTATATATTTTTTTGTGTATTTTCATACACTGTCTGCTTGATCTTCTGAACGATCAATTTCTAGCAATATTCAAAATGGTTTTACAACAAGTTATTGTTAAAAGCAGTGGTGAAGATTTGAAGCAAACTCTGAAAAAGGAGATTCCTCCAATTGCAAAAGTTTTTGTTAAACCAAATGTAAAGTTGCAACAAGTCATTATAACAGAAACATCTGTTAATTCACATGTATCTGTTAAACCAAATAATGAAGTGTTGCAACAAGTCATAATAACAAAAACACCTCCAAAGCCACTTGAAAAAGCTAAGGCAAATAATGGAATTTTGCAACAAGTTATTTTATCAGAAACATCTCCTATATCAGAAACTCCTGTTAAAGATAATGCTTCAAATTCTTCAACTCCTATTTTAAATAAAGCATTGGAAGAAGAAAATGTTAATCTGAAAAGACAAATTTTAGACATTTCTTCTTCAAATGCTAAACTTACTAAAAGAATAACTGATCTTGAAGTTTATATTGCAGGTCTTGAAACAAAGAAAGACAAAGACAACTCAAGTCTGCACGATCAAATCGAGAAACTTCAAGAGAAAGTAACAACTCTTAAAAAGGAAAATGCTGATCTGAAGAGCATTGAAGACAGGAGAGAGAAGATTCTTAAAGAAAAGGAAATAATTGAACTTAATTGTATAAAACTTTCAAAACAAGTTTCTGACTTTGAGAAAGTTTTATTTTTAGAAAAAGACAAGCTCGAAAAAGAAAGAGCTAAATTTGAAACTGAACGAAAATATTTTGAGAATAAAAGTTCTGAACTTTCCGTGAAAATCTCTGAATTAGAAAATCTTTTGGAAAAGGAAAGAAAAGATTTCACGGAAAAGCAAAATCTCTTTGAAAAGGAAAGTAAAACCCTTAAAAAGAAAAATATGGAAATTTTCAAAGAGATTACTGATAAAAGAAAGTTTTTGGAAAAAGATTTTGAATCGGAACGCGAATATTTTGAAGATGTGATTCTTAATCTTACCAAAAGATTATCTGGTTTATCAGCTGATATTATGAAGGATCAGTTGATCAAATCTGATCTCCAAAAGAAATTTGATCTAATTTCTAAAGAGAAAAAATGTTTTAATAAACAAAGTCAAAGAACTTGAAGACGTCATTTTTAAATTTGATGTCTCAAAGCAGACCGGTCATAATTCTATCTTTCAGACTCCATTTGTTGATTCAAATGATTCTGAATGCTCTTTTAAAACTGCTTCAAGTTCAAGTTTTAAAAACATTTCTTCTAAACAATTTAATAGATCAACAGATTTCTCAAAAGGTCGGATTCGTTCAATAAATCTCTTCTATAATCCTCTGTATGATAAATCAGATAACAAAACAAAGGTGCCTAAAATTAATACTTCCAAATCTGAAGAAGTTCCAGTCTTCAAGAGGGTGAAGATGGAATGGAGAATCAAAGGCACAAAAGTTCCAAAGAAAAATGTGCCAAAATCATCTGTATCCACATCAAATGCAAAGAAGAACAATACGCCAAAAGGTAAATCTTATGCTAAACCTAATCCTATTCATTATGTAAATCATCTGATTAGGTTGGCACATAAGAAAATCTGTTGTTCTTACTGTGGATCAAATGACTTTGTGCATAAAGATTATACTTCTTATTGGTATGGTTCTTACATTATTCCTTGTAAGAAATCTACACCTAACCCACTAGGACCCAAATGCCATTGGGTACCAAAATCTGCTTAATCTGTTTTGCAGGTTCTTCATGTGTTGTACTGAATTGTAGATACATACCACACACATGACTGAAAACAGAAGAGAAGCGGCGTATTTTTTGAAAAATATTTGTACCATTAAGGGGGAGACAAATATTAATGGCTTTTGAACATATCAGTTCAAAACCCGTGCTTCAACGACTATGGCTTCTGAACAATTCAGTTCAGGACCGTACTTCAACGACTAAGACTTCTAAACAAATTAGTTTAGAACTCACACTTCTCAGGTGATATCCTTAACTGTTACATCTTTCTGTTTCAAGGAACGTGGTAAAAGGTAACATTGGATTATATTTTGTTTCTACCACTTTGAAAATTTGAATCTTTACAAATTTAATTCAATGAGATAAAATTTTCAATTTTCATTCAATGAATTAAATGTGTGCTAAAAGATTATTTTACAAGTGTTTTTGTTTTATCCGAGTTATATTTGTTTCAACTTTCACTTCTAAAATAAATCGAAAGGTCAGCAAAACATGAATGAAATTATGCTGAATGCTCAAAGTTATGTGAATCTGGATATATATAGAATATAATGCTCAAAAAGCCTATATGTCAGAATGATGGATGGAAATGAAAATATGGGCAAAGCACTATGTTTTAGAACCAAGTGATTGAGATAAAATAGTTGCACTATCATTTAGTTTGAAAGTTTGTGCCTGTGGCCTTTCTGGTTTGGGAGAGTAAGTCCTAAGGGGTGCTCGACACCTAGTCCCTAAGATCAACTGGTCTGGGATCGGCTGACCCAAATCCTGCAATAGAACCAGATAGAAAGTCATGTTCTACTGGTACAAATGGGTTTAAGATATATCGATGTGGCCTTTCTGGTTTGGGAAATTAAGTTCTAAGGGGTGCTCGTCACCTAGCACCTAAGGCCAACTGGTCTGGGATCTGCTGACCCAAATCCTGCTATAGAACCAGATAGAAAGCCATGTTTAACGGTGTATCTTATTCTTACTAAACTTTTTGATCAAAAGATGCCAATGAGCACAAAATCAAAAGATGCCAATGCGCACAAAATCAAAAGATGCCAATGAGTACAAAATCAAAAGATTCAAATGTGCATAAAATCAAAAGATGCCAAAGAGCACACATCTCTTGAAACTTGGGAAAATACAAAGTCGCGATAAACCCGTAAATTTGTGAAAATTCTGATTTTGGACAAATAGTGTGAGTAGAGCAAAGTATTCTTATATGTTTTAGAATTGCATATGCTTGAAGCTAATCATATTTCCCATGCTAGCACACCAAATAGATTTAATAAAGGGGTTGAAACTGAACATTTTTTAACTTGATATACAATGATGACTTGTTCTTGAATCCAAACACATGCATTTGATTTCATTTGATTGAAATATTGTTAAATTTCATTAAGTTGAATTTCTTTTGTAAAGCATTCAAATGATCAAATGTTAGTAGTTATAAAATGAAGTTCAATGAATTTTATTTTCCTTGTGTAAATTTGTTTTAAAATTTGTGCTACAATTTCAAATACTGTACGTTATTGAAATATATGCATACTTTCAGGGGGAGAAAATAAATTGCTCCAGAATTCTTATTTTGAGGGGGAGCAAGGTTATTCTGTAAGGAGGAGATTGTTAGCAATACTCAAAGACACGACTGAAATTGAAAATGGTTTTCGATGCTCACCATCATCGAAAAAGGGGGAGAAAAGTTTAATTTCAATTTCATGTCAAAGAATTTTCAAATCAAAGATATTTCAAGTCAAAGATTCGTGAACAAAGACTGAAGATTGGGGAGAAGGATCATGTGAAGTCCTAATGTTGCTGAATTTGGTTATCTTAGTTCTGAGTGGTTATCGGAATGCGCTTACACCTAAAAGTTCAACAATGTGGATGGTTTCACATCTTTCTGATCCAAACTCTAATCGTTTCTGATTTATCTTGTTCCGAATTGATGGTTCTATATAAAGATATGAAATCCATGTTCAAGACTTGAAGACAATCTGTTGAAGATTGTATTGAAGAAGGTTGATTTTTCAAAGAAAAAGACAATGACTTTTCATGTTTGTCTGAAGATTCTTCAAAGCTGAGTTCTTAAAGAGTGTCAAAGCATATAGTTCGCCGTGAACTAGTGGAGATAAAGCTACTTGAAGATAGTTTGATAAAGTGTCTGTTGAAGAAGATTGACTTTACAAAGAGCTGAAGACTGCTGTCAAATTTTTTAAATCTTGAATCCAAAGGGGGAGATTGTTAGAGCATTGTTGTATTCAAGATTTACTGTAAAGTCAATGTACTGTATGAGTCTATACAGTATTGTGAATGCCTTTATACCTTGTATGTTATGGGTATAAATAGGCTTGTCTAGACCATTTTGTTAGAAACACTTTAAGAAAGCTTTGGTAATCTTTTAGAAACCTTTTGTAATCCTTTGAGCTCAATACATGGATGACATATTTGCTCTCTAGATTCTCTCTCACTACATTCATATCTTATTGCTAGAGATTTGGGATTTATCAGTTTTACCGAAAGTGACCGGTAAGTATTGATGTTCCGGTAACTAGTGAGTTTCCGGTAACTTTTGACAGGGAACATTTTCAGTTAATTGAGTTTCAATTTTAGCAGTACGATTTGATCTGATGAATGTTGTGATATAATGTATGTATGCTAGTAAGTGTAATGGATCCATAGGCACTAGCATTAATTGATAAACGTAGAATAGGCAAGGTATAATTTCAATTCTCGTTTATATTTGGAATGAGGAATAGACAAGGTATAATTGTTATTCCCTTTTTGTATCGTGATGTGAAACGAAGAAATATGCAAGATATAATTGTTATTTATGCTTTTATTGGGAGATTAGGAATAGGCAAGGTATAATTGCTATTTCTACTTCCATTCCAAAAAATAGGCATGGTTTAATTGTAATTTCTTGGACATGAGCTGTAATCTAGAATCCGTGGTGCTTCATAGTGGCGCTCTTGAACATGATGATATGACCTACTGAGTGTTGTCATAATCATGGAATCGGGTATGATTTTCCGTCATTGAAGGATGCTACGTGTACGGTAAGAAAGTTGGAATCATGTTAATTTATACGCTTTGTTTACTATTATGGTCGTTTTATGTTGAATTAAAGTTCAAGGGTTTAAATTGTATTTCTCTAATTTGAGCCTAGTTAGTGAACGGGCCATGGGCTTGTTAACCACGGGCCCACCATATATAATGTTAGCTTAGCCTTAGAAAATAGGCTAGTTGTTCATTTGCTTTCTATTCTCATATTGTAAACTCTCTCTTTGAAAGCAATACATGGATGACAAGTTGAAATCATAAACTATATCGTTTTACATCTTTTGATTTCATTGTTCATTACACGGATCTGAGACTCACAATTGGTATCAGAGCAGACGGACAGAATTGATTCAAAGCCTTTCATTGAATTCTGGTAAGTTTTCTAGTTTTTCACGTCTGTGTTCTTGAGTGCACAGTCATATTTTGATTCAAGCAAAATTGATCGATTTCGTTTATTGGGTATTGTTAGCATTATTGTCTTGAGCGATTCTACAAATTTTCATAACCTAATTCGATCGTTTGAGTGGTTTATTAAGCAAATTAAGTTCAAAAGTTTTGAGTGTGTTCTTCACTAAAAATCGAATTTTTACCATCAAAACTTGTTGTTTTTGCTTCAAAATCGATTGGGTTAGTGTTATTTTTGTGTTTGGTAGTGTTTCTAATCTTTCAGGAACATTTTTGAGCAACCCTAATCGATTTCCAATCGATTGGAAACCCACAGCCGCAGTTCCCGGACAAAACCAGCCGCACTTTCCGGACACGTTCAAAGTTTCCGGACAATTGTGTTACATCTTTCCGGGTACGTCTTCTTTCCGGGTAAGTTTTTAAACTCTAATCTATCTGGGTAATTTGTTCCGGAAACCCAAAGTTTCCGGTAAAGCATATTATCCAGACAACTCAAGGTATCCGGTAATCGATTTCATCCAGAAACCTATCCCACCCGGTAAGTACTTTATTCGGACACTTCTGTTACCCGGTAAGTGTTTCATCCGGAAACTCCTTTCATCCGGTAAGTCTTGTGTTTATTTGTTTCATTCGGACACTTTTGCACCCGGTAACATTTGTTATCCGGTAACCTTAAGCTGTCCGGACACTTCTACTTATCCGGATACTTTTGCCTTGAATTTTTCATTTAAATCTGATCCGGACACTTCCAGATCAGATACCTCATCAGGATTCCTATCCGGTGAGTTCAGTTTTGTTGAAATTTTATCAGTTCCTAGTTCAAATCTGTCATAGAACCTGCGTTAGGATACCACTCTTAGTGCCTTGCGTTAGGTATACTCTTTGAATCAATCAATTCGTCTGACGATCACTGCGTTGCAACCACATATGTCTTCTCGCGACGCTCTCGCAATCGGCACAGACACCAAACCACCTTGCTTCTATCAAGGTGAGTACAACAAATGGAGGGACAGGTTCAAAATCTTCATAGAGTCGAAGGACAACTTCGAGTACATTTGGCGAGCCTTGGAAGATGGGCCTATTCCACTACCAATGAAGGAAGTTCCACCAGCTCAAGAAGGTGGCAAAACTCTCACCGTGCCAAAGGCTCGCTCCGACATGACCGATGAAGAAAAGGCCATGATTGAGGGAGAAAAGCTTGCTATACGGTACCTTGTTCAGCCTATCCCCAACACGATCTATAATGCAATCGGCAACTATAAAGATACCGCGAAGGGTATGTGGGATCAAGTGGAGAAGATGATGTGTGGAAGCAAAGTTGGGAATCAATTGAAGATCAACAACGCAATCACCAAGTTCGATGGATTCAAACAACGTACCGGCGAATCTCTTTCCGAGACCTACGAACGTTTTTGTCTCCTTCTCAACGAACTTAACAAGAACCACATCACTCGCTCCAACACGGAAAACGCGCTCAAGTTTCTCAACAACCTGCTGCTAAAATGGAAGACATTTGCATCTCATGTCAAGCACAACAATTTGATAGGGACAGTTAGCATTCACGAAATCTATGAGACGCTTCTTCAAGACGAAGATGAAGTGAATGAACTTCTGAGCGAGAAGAAGACTGCATCAAAGCCAGCTGCTGGTCCTATTGCACTCATGTCCTTTAAGCAAGAGAAATCTTTGGGCCATCACTCCAAACGTGCTCAAAAGCAAAGCTCTTCTGAATCTGAAGAAAAGGAAAACAGTGACTCTAATGATGAAGTATCTGACTTCAAGAAAGCGATATCCCTGCTCACTAAATCTTTCCAACAACAGAAGTTCTATAAGAAGCCATCGTCCAATAATCAGCGCTACTCCACTTCCTCCAACAAGCGCCATGATCATCAGGACAAGTATGAAGGAAAGAAGAAAGCAGATGAGCAGAATAAGTCAGAGAAGAAGGAGAAGACGGAGAAAGTAGAAAGTAAGAAGAAAGATGAACCAGTGACCTGTTACAACTGTGGAAAGCTTGGTCACTTCGCTAAAGATTGTAAGAGGCCCGTTGTAAAGAATTCTCACTACTACAAGGCAAAACTCGCACTGGGTGAGCAGAAGGAAGCTGGAGAAGCTATGTTTGTGGGAAACGACTACTGGTTAGGTCGTTCTGATGATGAAAGCGAATCTGATGGTGCTACTACTTTCATGGGATATCACTCTCCAGCCGAAGAAGAAAAGACAAGTCAGGTATGTGATTCTACTCAACAAGATTTCTTGAATCAAATGCAATCACTTGTTGAACATGCAAATTCCTTTATGGCCACCTCTAAAGAACAACAGCTTGAGATCAAATCTCTATCTGAGAAGTTAGATGTTCAAAAGAGAATAACTGAGAAATATAAGTCCAAAATGCTACTTTAAAAGAAAAATGCAAAAATCTTACGATAGCACCTAAGGATTTACGGGCCAAATTTTCTGAACTTCAGTCACAGTTTGATCAGTGCATGAATGAAAAAGAAGAAATTGTTTATCAATGCTCTGCCCTTCAAATTCAGCACAAGGAATTTGTTGCTAAAATTCTTGATCTTGAAACTAGACTCCACAAGAGAGGTCAAACTGATCAAACTATACATATGAATAAACCAAAGGAGTTCACGTATTTCAACAAGGACTGGGGAATCGGATACGATAACCCACACTATTTAAAAAGGGGAATTGCCAAAAGACCTATATTGTATGACTTTAGTTGTCTTGGAATTGCCAAAAACTATCCGGAATATGCAATTAAATGGACTGGTACTCTTGAACCTGAAAAGGAAGAGGAAATTGAGGAATACAAGCGCCCTCGCACTTCCAAAATGCAACTTCCATTTTGATATGGATCTTTAAATTATTCCTATAAGAAAGATAAAAAGTACCTCTCGAATGACTACTTCGACCCCTACAAGGTTGCTACGCCCAAGGATTCCTCCAAAAAGGATGAGGTCCAAGCAGCCGAACCCAAGACTGAGACGGATGAGTTTAAACTCTATGTTCCCCCACTCATCTTGGAAGCCAAGTTAGTCGAGTTGGAGGAGTCACTCGAGAAAGAAAGGTCAGTTTTTCAAATGGAAAAGCAAGCGTTAATTGCAAAACTTGAGAATCTACAACCGGTCAAAACTGAATATGTGTCGGACAAAGGACAGGAAATCATTCGAAGTGAAATCAATATGCTCACATCAAAACTGGCTGCTTTGGCAACATATGCGATGAAAGAGTATGCGAGAAATGGTCAGCTCCAAGAGCAGATTGACCAACTCCAATCTGAAAAGCAGATTTCACCCGAACTTTCCTCAAGTTCTTCTGATACGTCTTCGTGCAAAGCTTTTATAGGCAAGATTTCTACTTCACAAGACGGTAAGGATTCTCAAGACGAGAGTGTTTTAAGGAATTTGAACTCTGATTTCTTCTTCGCTTTCGCACCAAATTCCCCAAAGCACACTGACACAAAGTGTTCCTCGCCTTCCTCACCGGATCCAAGTCCTGAAATTCCGAAGATAGATTTTTCTGAATACATGAACCCCGAAGGTAATTCTGATGGAGAGTTTGAATCGTTCCCTTTCGAAAAACCTCTTCCAAGTCACACCGATTTTCTATCACTAGTGGTGAATCGACCGGTCAACTTTCTAAAGGGTACCTGTTTTATCACAAAGGCCCCAGCTGTGATTAAGATTGCCAAATCTAAACCTGTTTCTCAAAACCAATCACAGTCGAGGCAAAAGACCGAGCAATTGCTTGTCAAAACTCCAGTTTCTTCAAAAGTCACTGACCATTCTGTCCCTGTTGTTTCAAATAAAAATGGTCGCGCAAAACAAGAAAAACCCAAGTGGCTAAACAAGGAACCTGTCAAGGATGCAGCATCAAAGTCTTTCCCCACTGCTATTATTTCTAGAATAAACAAAGAAAATTGTGTTTGGAATCATTGGAATCGTTTTGAAGTTTCTTATCCAATTAAACTTAATTCAGTTCATCAATTGATTCAGTTATCGCATGACTGTTTATGTTGTTCTAGATGTGGTTGGAATGATTTTGATGATGTTAACATTAATGATTGGTTTGGGTCATATCACATGGATAATTCCACACCCAAACGCACACCCCATAATAACAAAAGGAAATAGTATAAACAACGGGGTTCCTAATCAGAGGCTAAACCACAGCGAGAGAGAAAACCCATTCCAAAACGGGCTTCCTCTACTGAGGTTAAACCTACACCTAAGAGGCAATCTGTGTCAAAACAAGTTCCTACGAAGGGTGTCAAACCTAACCCTCCTGGACCCAGGCAAATCTGGGTACCAAAGGTTCGCTAATCTTGTTTAACAGCAAGATCATGTGTGGTACTTAGACTCTGGATGCTCCAAACACATGACCGGAAGGAGGGAGCTACTCTCAAAGTACCTGGAACTATTTGGTGGAGAGTGTTCATGTGTTCAGGGGGAGCATGAACCGATTTCAGGTAAGTTTTCTCAACTGTTGAGGGGGAGAATCACAAACATTTTTTTTAACTGCTGAAAAGATTTTTTGGTGTGGATACTCCCGTGTGCATTTCAACTTATGTTCATCATTTGAGGTGGAGCGACACAATGTTTTTCATTAAATGTCCAAAAGTTGTTTTTGTGTGGCAGACTCTGCATTGCACTATTCGAGGGGGAGCAAAGTCTTCCCCATGGTCAATTTGAGGGGAAGCGAGAAAAGGTTCATTTTACATCCAAATAGTCCTATTTTTGCAAAATCTACAAGGACAGAGCTATCTTTTTGTGAAAATCCCAGAGTATCCGGATAGGTATCCGGAAACCCTATCTTTCTGGATAGGTTTCCGGACCGGGTCCTTATCCGGATTGGATGGGAACCCGGATACCACACCCGGACTCTTGGCTCCCATTTAAAGGATCCGGAAACCGTTTTCATTCACTTATCTGGAATCTTTCAGAAAAAAAAATCACACTCTCACTCCGAGGGGGAGCAAGTCAATCCCCATGCATGTTTTGAGGGGGAGCAAGATAATTTCCGAGCGAGAGACGATAGTTAGGGAATCCCATGGTCCAGCCAGCGCTGGAGGGATCTTCCCCGAGACATAGAACATGTGAGAAGGAGAGAATTACGGTCTAAAGCGAACCAAGAAAGATCAAGCCATAAAGATACCGAGGCTTATGAGCGAATCCAGCCAAGTGACATCTGGGTAGCCACATCTGCTATCCCATCTCATACGTTGGGACGGGTTATTGAAGAAGCCTCCGTGGACCCAGCGGAGCAATTGCACAACCTCCTTATCCACTCATCTGTCTCTCAAAAGACGGATGTTTCAATTTCTCACGGGGATAAAGCACAACTTCCACCGGTCTCTCACTCGGAGAGTGCTGGTGTTGAAATAAGCGACCAGCAGCCCCTGGTCACGACTTCTTTCTGTGCACAGTTGAGTCTAGAGCCAATTGATATTATAAATTCTTCGGCTAGGACACAAGAAGAGGAACACCAAATCGAGATTCTTTGTAACTCGATCGGAACGTCTGTAGTGTCTCCGTCTGACGGAACACGAGGATCAGACGAAAATCCTACCAAAACTACCATTTTACCAACTGTGAACGTAGGTGGCTCTGCCTTTAAGGTAGATGCCTCAACGATTAATCTAAGTGATCCCGGTGTTATTTTTCCTGACTTCGTGTCACCCGGGTCCCTAGACAGCACCCTTAAGGCTGTCCGCGAGGCAATGGAGCAGCACGTTGCTGCCGAACTCGCCAAATTAATCAAAGGTAAAGCGAAGTTCGTCGACACCGAAACCGCACCTACACCTCCACCGGCTCCTACTCAGCCTACCTACTCGGTGGACACCCTCAAGACGATGCTTCTAGCTCAGCTACTCCAACAATCAGAAACCGACGCCTCTACCGAAGCAGACCTGATATCCGTTCTGAAATCCCAGGTCACTGCTCCTTCATCATCCATTACCACTCTCTTGGATTCAATTGACTCGACTCATAAGGACTACAACCAAGCGCTCACAACGCTGTCCGAGAGAGTCCGTTCGCTCGAAGATACCTGCAAGAGTCAAGCAGGCGGTCTGAAACGCAAGCACGATGACCAGGATGATCCTGATCACCGTGAGGGGGAGAAAAGACCAAGACTAACTGAGACCGTCACCCCAATCCAGCCTGAAACGACTACTGTGGTTCAACAAGAACCTTCAACTGCGGCAGCAACAAACGAAGATGCACCTGAAGCCGAGTTGCCATTAACCGAGATGGTAATAGACATGGATATATCAGATGATGAAGACCCCATGGTTGAAAAGCCGAAGGGTTCAACACAGGAACTGGTTGATTTTGACACATCAGATAGACCGTTACTGGATATGATTGATCCAGACTACGAAACCAACCCGGAGACCGAAGATGCATGGTATGAAAAAGCCGCCAGTGCCGCAAATCTCCAGGTTAATTTGGTTTTCCCTACTGATGAAGATGACAACATTGATTATGATCACCACTGCCGACATTCCGACATCTCCTCAACAACCGACATCTTCTAATCTTCCTCCTCCTCAACCGCAACAAATCCGTTGGGAGAAGATCCCGATATTTATTCCTCATTTGGAGGAATCCCTGAAGAAGCTGTTTGTTCATAAGCTACGCACAATCGAGCCGACCTTTTGCCTTGGTATTTACAACTTCAACCCCGAATACCAACGTCGGTACATCATCGCAATGAAGCGATCTCTTCCAGTCAGCCAAGTCAGAACCAAGCATCAGATCACAGAGGTACTCAACATACAGTCAAGCCGCATTATGAAAATCGTTTATCCTGTATTCACTGTCCGACGTGAAGATGGGAATGAATGGATATTTTCTGAAGCCGACTTCCAGCACCTTCGACCATTCGACTTCCTGGCAATTCTGGAAGACCTTCGTTCAAGAACTATCCGACCGCTTCCCGTAACAAAGGCGCTCGAAGCTGTTCGTCGATTCCTGGTCCGTACAATCATGATGTCATATCTAACGGACTTCCAAATGGCAATCGAGAACAGGGAAAAGAAGGTAAATCTGATCAAGCCGAATCTGAAAGCTTCTGAATTGAAGACGTATCCCGAGAACTCTCTGCTTCTAGAACCTGAATTTGGGATTGTATACATCAACGAACTAAAAGAGAAAAAGTTTCTGCGCTTTAGTCAGGTAGATAGATTCTGTGATGGCACGCTGTTCAAAGTTCAAGATGCTCTTCGGAAATTCATCCAGCACGAATCTGAAAATCAAAGGCTTTCCTATGTTCCTAATCCGAATGAAATAACTGCTCGGAATACCTTGGAAATGGTTGAAGAACGCATCGACTACCGCCGTGCTATCAGATGGTTCGAGGTACACTTCGTGCTCCGAAAAAGATATGTCGCGAACTGGCGCCAAATCGAACTTCAATTCAAAGGGGGAGATTGTTAGGGTCGTTTTATATTGAATTAAAGTTCAAGGGTTTAAATTGTATTTCTTTAATTTGAGCCTAGTTAGTGAACGGGTCGTGGGCTTGTTAACCACGGGCCCACCATATATAATGTTAGCTTAGCCTTAGAAAATAGGCTAGTTGTTCATTTGCTTTCTATTCTCATATTGTAAACTCTCTCTTTGAAAGCAATACATGGATGACCAGTTGAAATCATAAACTATATCGTTTTACATCTTTTGATTTCATTGTTCGTTGCACGGATCTGAGACTCACATTTACAATTTTAGTTTCAAAGCTTATAAAGATTTTGATTTGAAAATTTGATGTTCTCACTAGGTGTAAGCCTAATCTTTTCCAATTAAATTTTCTTACCAGGTACTAGCTCGGGAAAGGATACAAAGGGATGACTGAAGAGGGATACATAGTTGTGCTTTTTGGAAACACGATGGAGGAATTAGTGTCGTCGATGATATTTTGGAGATATTGTAGACAACCTTATAATCTGATTTTGTTGACTTTGGATTAGATTAGTTGGTTGTTTACATTAGATCAGTTGTAATTATGAATCTTACTACTAATCCTCCAGTTGTAAATGAAAGCTTAGAAAGTATTGTAGTAAACTCTGATACATGTTAAGGTTTAAATTTGTTGTGAAATTTGGGTGTTTCACTATCCCACATTGGTGAGAAAAAGATTTTGATGATATGACCTACTTAGTGTTGTTGTAAAGCCCGTATCCCGGTATGACTTATTTTAATTTAATTTTCTTTCTCTTGATGTTTTTATCTAACGGGATTAGGAGGCAAGAACCAAAACGTTTGAGTTTTGTGATTGTTGACTCGTTTGTTAGATCTTATCTTTCATGGGGTAGAAATTAAAATTATTCTAAAGCCTAGGGACTAAATGGGGCTTTTGGCAAATGGATTTCATGGGGTCGGCCCATGTAGGGAACCGCCCCCTTCCCTCCTTCTCGTTTCTATCTCACGGTAAGCACACACACAAATCACAAAACCCTATCTCCCATTCCCCAATCCCCTCTTTGTGGCTGCCGTCGAACGACCCTAAAACCCCTCCCCACCGCCGTTTCTTTGTTGTTGCCGCCGGAGCACACCCACGAACCGCCGGCGCCGCAGCAATTCTTGCCGGCGAAGAAGGGAACTGCAAAGAGAGAGAGTAGCGAACGAGAGAGAAAGAGCCGGAGTTAACGTGCCACTGCCGTGTCGTCGCGAGGTAAGACCCTCTTCCCTTTTTGTCTTCTTTTGCCCGTCGCCTGCAACCGCAAACCACCGCCGCCGCCGTTGCAGCTTTGGCTGCCAGCGGTGTTGCCACCAACGTGCGCCATCATGGGTGGTGGCTGTGTCGATTGTGGGTATAGGATGGACGAGATGGGTAGTCGGTTTGTTTTCTTGTCTCGCCGAAACGATTGTCGAACCACCGTGAAACCGCCACCGGCGCGACCGCCGTGCGCCACCAATTAGGTGATTGTGATGGCGGGCTCTCGGCTGTAGGTTATGCGAGGGGGTGTGCGTGTTTGAGTTAGTTTTGGTCGAGATGTTTCGTTGGCTGCGTCGGTTGGTTTTACCGAACAACCACCACCGCCCGTGGTGGCTGCTGCCGCCGTCGCCGCCGGCCACCACTGCCGGAGGTGGCAGTGGGTGGCGCGTGGTTTGGTCCAGCCTTCGTAAACCCTAAATAGCTAAACCGAAACCCGAATCGCTTAAAGCTTAACCAAAATCTAAATCGTCATTTTATGTGAAATCGTCTTTTCTGTCCCTGTTTTGCATCGGCCATAACTTTTCCTTCGTTGCTCGGTTTGAGGCGAAACTGGTGCCCACGGTTCACATTCTGTGTCGGACACATTTTTCGTGTTTTGGCGAAAACCTGTTTAGGCCTCTAACTAGGTGCAAAGGGGGCGTTTTTGCAGCAGGTCCGAATCTGCCAGCTTTACGTTTCAATCTTAGAATAATTGTATAAAATTATAGGAAAATCGTTAGAACGCGTATAATATGTCCTTAGAAAGCTAAGACCTAGACCCTCCTGTTTGTGGGACTTAATCTGTGGATTAGTGGGTCTAGAGGGGGATAAGCAGGTCCCGAACAGACCTGCAGTTTAGACCGAAAAGCTGAAATGTCACTCTTTTAGACTTATGTTTACTTTTGAGGGTTGGGGCTTCGTGTTGACACTTGGTAGCACTTCTTTAGGTGGAAAGAAGTGAGTTGGAGTGGCGGGCTCGTATTGCTATTTGTGGACATCTGCGTTGCTTATCGAGGTGAGTTCTCTCACTGCGTAGAATAAGGATTATATGTACATTACGGCAATTTGTGTGTATTAGCTGAATTGTTGTGTGTGCTAGCTGAATTGTGGTGCGTAGTACTAGGTTGAATTAATGCCTAGTATAAATGAGTGTTATATACATCTCGGTGGGACCGAGGGCTCGGTGGGACCGAGGAATCGTGTACAAGTATTGTGTGAACTCGGGGAGACCGAGTACTCGGTGGGACCGAGGGATTGTGTACAAGTGTGGGATGAACTCGGGGAGACCGAGGGATGCCTACACGAGTGTTGTATAATCGGGGAGACCGATGGTTTTATATATATACAGTTGTTGTTGTATGAGTTGCCTGTTTAGGATATGTTCTTGAACTGGCATGTGTGGATTAATTGTATTTATCTGTGGTTAGAGGTAGTGTTCTTATGATTGCTATCATATGTTAGTGTTTGAATTCACTAAGCTTCGTGCTTACCCTTTCCCTATAAAATTACTGTTTCAGGTGCGAGTGGCTGTAAGGCGTGACGGTACACACTGGCGCGTTGAGAAGACCTTCGTATTTATTTATTTTTAAACTTAGTACAGTTCCGCTGTTTTATTTGAGATGATCGTTTAACTTAACGAGGTTTTGTATAAACGTTTATTTGGAGTTAAACGCTTGTGATTTAATCTTTTAAAAATGGTATTTTAAAAGTTCAAATTTATTGTAGTTTTTGGGACGTTACAACTTGGTATCAGAGCACAGCTTGAGTGAATCAAACACATCTTGGTGTGTTTGATCTCAAGTTTGCGGCTATAAAATTATTCTCTTAAATTTTTTTGGGAAATAAAAGAAAGGAAAACCCGTTTGAGAAACGGTGATCGAGGGCGCAGTGTGTACAGTCAGCCGGAGCCAAGGGAAAAGGTACAGTACTTAGTGTATTTATTGCTTTCTAGATCATAGGGTATGCATGCTAGATTGCGTGTGTTGGTTACACTGTACTATAGGGTTATTGCTTGCTAGTAGGAATTAATGCTGGTCATATTAGGTTGTTAAGTGAATGCCCTATAGGTTGTATGCAGTAAGAATCACATAGCCTTAGAATATTTGATTTAGTTCTATTGCACAGCTCTTGTTTGAGTCCAACCATTCTAGGATAGAATCTTGTATTCGAATGTCTATTTGTTTCCCGCTGCATGTGACGGGGTATTCGCGAGGCAACTCGTTATGGCTAGTAGGGATTTTGTTGTAGCAAGGGTAGTGTTTTGAGGTGAAATTCCTAGGGAGCTAGGAAGAGTGTTGACATATGCTGGTACGGGCATATGGGTTTAATTGTCGGCAAGAAACTACTTGGGTACTTTGGGACGGGACTCGAAACGAGTAAGGATAGGTGTGAAAGGTAGTAGTAGAGCTCCTACTATCTAAAGCACAGGATCCGTGCTCGAGTCGGGAAAAGTCACGGAGAATCCGAGGAGTTGAGCGTGAGCGTAGTTAGCATGTTTTAATGTGTGCTAATAACTCGTGGTAATTAATTATCGAGAATGGCCATCACGAGGAGGAACAACAATGCTGATTCAGATGCTGGTACGGGAGTTATTGCCGAGCAGATACGTGAGATGATTGCGGCTGAGGTGATGCATGCTATTGGGGAGGCGATCCCCGAAATTATTACCGCAATTCGTGATGAGGTAGTAGTGTTGATGCAGGAGCGCATCGCGACAATTCCACCCCCTGTGGGTCAGCAGCCCCGAGTGAGGGAGTTTCAGTATCGGGATCTCTCTGCTGAGTTCAAAGGAGACTCGAACCCGATCGTCAGTATGCGCTGGGTCTCGGATATGGAGTGTGCATTCCTTACCAGTGGTTCTCCTGAGAACTTGAAGGTTCGCTTCGCGGTGAATCTAGTACGAGATGGAGCGAAAGACTGGTGTGCTACTGCTTTGACGCTTAATAAGCGCACTACTTTGACATGGGAGGAGTTCGTCGTACGTTTCGTGCAGAATATTGTGCCTCCAGTGGAGATGGAGAGGATTGCTAAAGAATTCTTGGAGCCCACACAGAATACGGAGACCGTGAACGAGACGAACTGGAAGTTCACGAAGATGGCACGATTCTGTCAAAGAGCTCCTGCGGCTGCCCCTCGTGTATCACTGATGATCGTGTGGGTCAGGCTGGACCCGAGGCGGCCCGAGGTAGAGTTCATCAACTGAAAGTGGAGGAGGCACAAGCTACGCCTAAAGTGGTGGCGGGTACATTCTTAGTTAACCCAGTGCCTGCTGTGGTGATGTTTGATAGTGGGGCTACTCATTCTTTCGTGTCTCACACCTTTAGTGAGCGTTTGGGCCGTAGTGTAGGACGGTTAGGCTGTCCACTTATGGTTGAGGTTGCTGATGATAGGACCTTGACAGTTACTGATGTGTACCGTGGGTGTACTCTGGGAAATCTCTAGTGTGAGATTCCCTATAGATTTGATTCTGATCGCTATGCGGGAGTTGTGCGTGATTGTGGGCATAGATGGGATGGATGCTTTTGATGCGGAGATTGTTTGTCATCGCAAACAAGTACGAGTTCGAACCCCAAGCGGGGGAGAACTGCTGGTTCAGGGCGACTCGTCCAAGCGGACCTCAGCGATTTGTTCGGCTGCGAGGGCTCGGAGGTACTTGCAGCACAGTGGTCAGGGATTTTTGGCGTATGTGATCGACACGCGCGTCGACGAAGAGAAGAAGACTGCGGAGGATGTGCCAGTTGTACGGGAGTTTGCTGACGTATTTCCCGATGAGTTACCGGGGATACCTCCCGAGCGACAGGTGGAGTTCCGCATTGATTTGATTCCGGGTGCTGCTCCGGTGGCTAAGGCACCTTATCGCCTGGCTCCACCGGAAATGAAAGAGTTGTATACTCAGTTGCAGGAACTTCTCGAAAAGGAGTTCATCAAGCCGAGTTGTTCACCGTGGGGAGCCCCGATTCTGTTTGTGAAAAAGAAGGACGGGTCCCAACGGATGTGTATAGACTACCGTGAGTGAATAAGCTTACGGTGAAGAATCGTTATCCTCTGCCAAGGATCGATGACTTGTTCGACCAGCTTCAGGGAGCCTCGTGGTTCTCTAAGATTGATTTGAGACCGGGGTATCATCCGATGCGGGTAAGGAGTGAGGATACGGAGAAGACGGCCTTTCGTACACGTTATGGCCATTACGAGTTTGTGGGGATCCCCTTCGAGCTCACCAATGCACCAGCACCGTTCATGGACCTTATGAACAGGGTGTGTAGCCCGATGCTGGATCGGTCGGTGATTGTGTTCATCGACGATATTCTCGTATATTCGAAGTCGAAGGAAGAGCACGAGAATGCCAATCGCGAGAGAGTATCGGGTGAAATTCCGAATTTTGTCCGTGATAGTCGAGGTTTATTGACTCGGTACGGTAGAATTTGGGTTCCCTTCACTAGCGGGAACCGGCAGGTATTGTTGGACGAGGCGCACAAGTCCAAGTTTTCGATTCATCCCGGGGCTACAAAGATGTACCGAGACCTGCAGGAGGATTACTGGTGGCCCGGAATGAAGCGGGATGTCGCCAAATGTGTAGAGGTACGCATGACTTGTCGAAAAGTCAAGGTGGAGCACCAGCGACCGCATGGGAAACTGCAACCTTTAGAGATTCCGGTATGGAAGTGGGAACAGATCACGATGGATTTCATCACTAAACTCCCCAGGACTCCACGCGGGAATGATGCTATCTGGGTGATTGTCGATCGTCTGACTAAGAGCGCTCACTTTTTGGCCATTAGAGAAAGCTCCTCAGCGGAGAAGCTCGCAGAGATTTTCGTGCGAGAGATTGTAGCCAGGCACGGGGTGCCAGTTTCGATTGTCTCTGACAGGGATACCCGTTTTACCTCCCGGTTTTGGGAGAAGTTTCAGGCGGAGATGGGTACGCGATTACATTTTAGCATGGCTTTTCATCCACAGACTGACGGACAGAGTGAGCGGACTATTCAGACTCTCGAGGATATGCTTCGGGCATGTGCTATTGACTTTGGGGGTAGTTGGGATCAGTATATTCCGTTAGCTGAGTTCTCCTAAAACAACAGCTATCATTCCAGTATCGGCAGACCGCCTTACGAGGTGTTATATGGTAGGAAGTGCAGGACGCCCATTTGCTGGGGCGAGGTTGGTCATCGAGTATTGGGGAGCACCGATGTTGTGTTAAAGACGACTGAGATGATCTAGATGGCCCGGGATCGATTAGTTACTGCACAAAGCCGGCAGAAGAGTTACGCCGACAAGAGGCGATCAGATTTGGAGTTTCAGGTGGGAGACTATGTCTTGTTGAAGGTTTCACCCTGGAAAGGGGTGATCCGGTTTCGTAAGCGGGGAAAGTTGGGGCCCCGTTACATTGGGCCTTACAAGGTCATTGCTCGAGTGGGCAAGGTGGCTTATCGCTTAGAGTTATCGGACGAGCTGGGTTTGATCCACAACACTTTCCACGTGTCTCAGTTGCGGAAGTGTGTGGTGGATGAGTCTGCAGTGATTCCTCTCGAGGATATTCAGATCGACGAGCGGCTTAATTACGTTGAGAAGCCGATCACCGTTGTTGACAAGAGGTCGAGGACCTCGCGCAACAAGATAATTGGCTTGGTGAAAGTCCAGTGGCAGCACCGAAAGGGTTCCGGGTGGACTTGGGAACCCGAGGCTGAGATGCGGGAGAACTATCCAGAACTGTTTGCGGACGTAGACTTCGGGGACGAAGTCTAATTCAAGCGGGGGAGAGTTGTAAAGACCGTATCCCGATATGACTTATTTTAATTTAATCTTCTTTCTCTTGTTGTTTTTATCTAACGGGATTAGGAGGCAAGAACCAAAACGTTTGAGTTTTGTGATTGTTGACTCGTTTGTTAGATCTTATCTTTCATGGGGTAGAAATTAAAATTATTCTAAAGCCTAGGGACTAAATGGGGCTTTTGGCAAATGGATTTCATGGGGTCGGCCCATGTAGGGAACCGCCCCCTTCCCTCCTTCTCGTTTCTATCTCACGGCAAGCACACACACACACAAATCACAAAACCCTATCTCCCATTCCCCAATCCCCTCTTTGTGGCTGCCGTCGAATGACCCTAAAACCCCTCCCCACCGCCGTTTCTTTGCTGTTGCCGCCGGAGCACACCCACGAACCGCCGGCGCCGCTGCAATTCTTGCCGGTGAAGAAGGGAACTGCAGAGAGAGAGAGTAGCGAACGAGAGAGAAAGAGCCAGAGTTAACGTGCCGCTGCCGTGTCGTCGCGAGGTAAGACCCTCTTCCCTTTTTGTCTTCTTTCGCTCGTCGCCTGCAACCGCAAACCACCGCCGCCGCCGCTGCAGCTTTGGCTGCCGGCGGTGTTGCCACCAACGTGCGCCATCATGGGTGGTGGCTGTGTCGAGTGTGGGTATAGGATGGACGGGATGGGTAGTCGGTTTGTTTTCTTGTCTCGCCGAATCGATTGTCGAACCACCGTGAAACCGCCACCGGTGCGACCGTCGTGCGCCACCAGTTAGGTGACTGTGATGGCGGGCTCTCGGCTGTAGGTTATGCGAGGGGGTGTGCGTGTTTGAGTTAGTTTTGGTCGAGATGTTTCGTTGGCTGCGTCGGTTGGTTTTACCGAACAACCACCACCGCCCGTGGTGGCTGCTGCCGCCGCCGTCGCCGGCCACCACTGCCGGAGGTGGCAGTGGGTGGCGCGTGGTTTGGTCCAGCCTTCGTAAACCCTAAATAGCTAAACCGAAACCCGAATCGCTTAAAGCTTAACCAAAATCTAAATCGTCATTTTATGTGAAATTGTCTTTTCTATCCCTGTTTGAGGCGAAACTGGTACCCACGGTTCACATTCTGTGTCGGGCACATTTTTCGTGTTTTGGCGAAAACCTGGTTAGGCCTCTAACTAGGTGCAAAGTGGGCGTTTTTGCAGCAGGTCCGAATCTGCCAACTTTACATTTCAATCTTAGAATAATTGTATAAAATTATAGGAAAATCGTTAGAACGCGTATAATAAGTCCTTAGAAAGCTAAGACCTAGACCCTCCTGTTTGTAGGACTTAATCTCTGGATTAGTGGGTCTAGAGGGGGATAAGCAGGTCCCGAACAGACCTGCAGTTTACTTTTAGACTTATGTTTACTTTTGAGGGTTGGGGCTTCGTGTTGACACTTGGTAGCACTTCTTTAGGTGGAAAGAAGTGAGTTGGAGTGGTGGGCTCGTATTTCTAATTGTGGACATCTGCGTTGCTTATCGAGGTGAGTTCTCTCACTGCGTAGAATAGGGATTATATGTACATTACGGTAATTTGTGTGTATTAGCTGAATTGTTGTGTGTGCTAGCTGAATTGTGGTGCGTAGTACTAGGTTGAATTAATGCCTAGTATAAATAAGTGTTATATACATCTCGGTGGGACCGAGGGCTCGGTGGGACCGAGGAATTGTGTACAAGTAAATGAGTGTTATATACATCTCGGTGGGACTGAGGAATCGTGTACAAGTATTGTGTGAACTCGGGGAGACCGAGTACTCGGTGGGACCGAGGGATTGTGTACAAGTGTGGGATGAACTCGGGGAGACCGAGGGATGCCTACACGAGTGTTGTATAATCGGGGAGACCGATGGGTTAATATATATATACAGTTGTTGTTGTATGATCGGGGAGACCGATGGTTTTATATATGTACAGTTGTTGTTGTATGAGTTGTCTGTTTAGGATATGTTCTTGAACTGGCATGTGTGGATTAATTGTATATATCTGTGGTTAGGGGTAGTGTTCTTATGATTGCTATCCTATGTTAGTGTTTGAATTCACTAAGCTTCGTGCTTACCCTTTCCCTATAAAATTAATGTTTCAGGTGCGAGTGGCAGTAAGGCGTGACGGTACACACTGGCGCGTTGAGAAGACCTTCGTTTAAACTTAGTACAGTTCCGCTGTTTTATTTGAGATGATCGTTTAACTTAACGAGGTTTTGTATAAACGTTTATTTGGAGTTAAACGCTTGTGATTTAATCTTTTAAAAATGGTATTTTAAAAGTTCAAATTTATTGTAATTTTTGGGACGTTACAGTTGTCATAATCATGGAATCGGGTATAATTTTCCGTCATCGAAGGATGCTACGTGTACGGTAAGAAAGTTGGAATCAGGTTAATTTTTACGCTTTGTTTACAATTTTAGTTTCAAAGCTTATAAAGATTTTGATTTGAAAATTGGATGTTCTTTCTAGGCGTAAGCCTAATCTTTTCAAATTAAATTTTCTTACCAGGTACTAGCTCGGGATTTGATAATGACTCTGAGAAACACTTAGTGAAAATTGTAAGTAGACAATATGTATTAATGTTTTGTCATCAAAGAAAATATACTAAGTTTGTTTAGTATCGTTGATGAAATACATAAGCTTTAAATTTATACTTCATCGAACACTGTACATCAGTGAGCCCTGAGCATGTTCAGTCTCACTGATAATCGCTGATAACTTATGTTGTTTACTTATGATCCCTGAAGACAAGATTCACGTCAACTATGTTCTACGCTGAAATCGAAGATCAAGCCAAAGAACCAGGGACTAAGTCTACTAGTGACCTGATGCGGATATCAGCGAAGCCAAGACTTATCCATCCCACATGAAGTTTCAAGTAGAAGATTTCAGCGAACGCTGAACTTTATCATTCGCTGATAAAGAATCATTCAACGAACGCTGACCATGAAGCCTCTTCTACAAGCAACTTTTGTCTTATCCCCTTGCACGCCTCCGTACGATTTTGTCATAACGGACATCCCTTTTGTCCAGAATCGTACAACTAACTCTGCTACTATACTATTCATCATACGGCCACTAGGTTGTCTACTGAAGTCAAACCATGCAAGTAACCAGAGGCTGCCACGTGTAAAGGTATACTGACTTGCATTAAATGCATGCAGTATATAAAGGAAACCCTACTTCATTTTGAAGTGCTCGGCCATTTCCTCTCTCGCTGAACTACTGTGTGAAAGAAATATTATCCTTAGTTTTTCTTAATCTTCTTTCTCTCTTATTTCTAGTGCAAGAAATCTGTGTGTTCTCATAGTTTGTTTAGATTAGGTTTATTCCTTAATCTTGTTCTGCAACAAACTGTAAATTGTTTGATATATATATATATATATATATATATATATATATATATATATATATATATATATCAATAAACAATTTAGAAAGATAAAAATCGTGTGTTTGTATTCAACCCCCCCCCCCCCCTTCTACAAACTTGTATAACCCCTTTGGGGCCAACAAGTGGTATCAGAGCAGTTTGTTTATTCTAATAAAAAAGATCTTGCTTATACTATCTCTTTTTCTCTTCCTTGTTATTCTTCATTATGGCGAACACCACAAACACAAACTACATAGATAATGGCTCTCTTGCAAAACCTCCTCGATTCTCCAAGGATAACTTCAATCTTTGGAAAAATCAAATGATGCTCTTCCTAGAAGGTGTAGACCCAACTATGCCTTACTATATTGAAAATGGACCCTATGTTCCACATATGATCCAAGCTCCCGTTCCAACCACAACAAATATTGCTGCCATCCCTGAAAGACTAATCGTCAGAGAAGTCTCTCAGTGGACTGAAGAAGATAAGAAGAAGGTGGCCATTGATACAAGGGCCAGATTTATCATCTCTATGTCTCTTCCTGATGAAGTCTACCACTCCATCATGAACCTGAAAAGTTCAAAAGCCATGTGGGACACTATATGTGTTCAATATGAAGGTACTACTGAAGTCCAGGACTCTCGAAGAATCAACCTGGTAAGGCAATGTGGATCCCAGATTAACAAGTGCAATAATAAGAATCAACACAAATCAGCATTAACGTCATAAATCTCACTTTGATTGATTATCAGAATGATATGAAAACTGTAGTCGTATGTACAAAAGGTAATCAATAGGTAATATGATCATTAACCCTAATCTAGGATTAAAGCAAAGTATTTATACCCTGGAGAAGGTATTTACAAGATATGACATAAATGGTCCCTTTACTTCAATTCCACTAACATAAGACCTAACAATCTCCCCCCTTGGAATTGAAGTTCGGTCTCATGCCAGTTAGGGACATATCGCTTTCGAATAGCGAATAAAATCTCGAAGTGCCGAATGGATTTCCTGAACTCTAGCCGTTCTTTAATTTCTCTAAGAAACTCTTCTGCTAGATACTTTCTGACGTTTGTGAAGTTCTCTGACGACACTTTCTTTTCTTTTTCTATGATCTGTTTCAGCACGTTCTGTATGTTCATCAAAGTTCCCTCACTGAACTTGTGCAGCTCGCTGATCCTCATGTACCTTTTCTTCCTTTTGCCATTCAGATACACAATCCCAGTTTCTGGTTTGGATAGAATAGTATGTATATGTACGTCTTCGGGAAGATTCGGATTGGTCTTCAGAATGTTGATCTTCTTCTGATTGCTTTCTAAACCCAACTGGAAGTCGTTGATGTAGGCGAGGGTGATAGTGCACTTCATAAACCTCTTTATCGTTTCGAGGGCTTTAGTGTAAGGTAACGGTCGGATGGTGCGGGTCTTCAACTCTTTAAGTAGAATCAGGAAGTCGTTCAGGTTCAGATGCCTGAAGTCGGCTTACGAGAATGTCCATTCCTTTCCGTCATCCCTTTTGACAGTGAAAACCGGGAACCACACGCTAAGAACTTTGTCAGACACGATCTCCACAATCTCTGTAATTATGTGTCGCATTCGAACTTGGTAGACCGTTCTGCATCTCTTCATTACTTCCAAATACTGAGCGCGAACTGAATCTTTCAAAAATGAGACCTCATGGCACATGACCGGGTCGAGAGGCCTGATCCAGTGAGCGAATATCTTCTTCTGGGATTCCTCTAGGCATGGAACCAAGATCCGGACTCTTTCCTAACGAGCTGGTTGAGCAGGCTGAGGTGGAGCCGTTTCCGAGTCTGGAGTTGGAAGCTCTGAAGTACCTGCAGTATCGTGTACTTCATGCTGAGATATAGATACCTGTTTGCTCTGAAGGAGGAACTGGTCGTAGTCGTCGTCATTCATGAACTCGTCTTCATCAGAAAAGTTCCACAAATCATCTGTCTCGGATTGAATGGCTAGCACGGCTTTCTCTCTCCATTCTCTTTCCTGTTCTGGATCGCCAGCTGAGTCCTCATCAATCAATTCTAGGACTGGCCTTTCTGGAACCGTCAGCATTAAAGTCTCTTCCAATTGACCCTCGGGCTTTTCAACCGTTGGGTCTGCTAACTCTGGCACTGTATCTCTGACCGGTGTTGATAGCTCCATATCCTGAACCATTTCTGTGTCTTCTGGCTGTTGTTGTGGTTCAGGTTCGGCTGGAGTGACGGATGAAGGTTCTGTCGTTGAAGTTGACAGCTCGGTCAGTCTAAGTCGTTTATCCCCCTCATGTTGGTTAGGATCCTCCTGATCATCATGTCGTTGTTTGGAGCCCTGTGTCTGACCCTTACACGTGTCTTCTAAGATGGCAACCCTCTCGGATAGAGTTTCGAGGGTTTTCTTGACGTCGGTTAGAGCGGTGGTAAGAGTATTAAGCTTGGAGTTGATTTGGGCTTGTAGATCAGTTGTAGTGACTAGGGGGTGGTTGGGTTTGTGAGCGTAGTAGACTCACTAAATCTGCTTCAGATGAGGCGTCGATGTTGGATTGGGACAGGAGTTTGTGGATCCCAGATTAACAAGTGCAATAATAAGAATCAACACAAATCAGCATTAACGTCATAAATCTCACTTTGATTGATTATCAGAATGATATGAAAACTGTAGCCGTACGTACAAAAGATAATCAATAGGTAATATGATCATTAACCCTAATCTAGGATTAAAGCAAAGTATTTATATCCTAGAGAAGGTATTTACAAGATATGACATAAATGGTCCCTATACTTCTATTCCACCAACATAAGACCTAACAGGTAATACGAAAGTTTCATCTGTGGTAAGACTGAAACTCTTTCTGAAGTACACCAACGTTTTAATTGCTTAATCATTGACTTAAAAACTATTGGTAAGACCTACTCTAACTCCTAGATCCTGACTAAATTCTTGGAATGTCTTCCTGAAAGCTCGGACAACTATACTATATGTCTTAAGCTATCAAAGGATCTGAAATTTATGACCCTTGCTACCTTATTTGGCACTATGCTCAATCATGAGCAGTCATGTAAACTCAAGAAGAATCTTGTAAAAGATTCCAAAAGCACATCTGTTGCTTTACTCTCTTCAGAGTCAGTATTGGCTCAGCGATCAACTGTCACGATCACTGAACTGGAATCTATTAACTCTTATGATTCATCAGACGCTGATCCTTCAGAACTTGATGAATCTCTGGCACTTCTGACTAATTCTTTCAGGAGGTTTCCTAGAAAGAGTAACTTTAGAAGAAGTAAACATCTCACTCTCACTGACAAGCCCAAATCATCTCCTGTTGATAAGGCTACTGCCACTTGCTATAACTGTGACAAGATAGGTCATTTTGCTAGTGAGTGCAGGTCAAAGAAAGTCCAAACCTTCATCTTCTTTCTACAAGAAATCCTCTAACCACAGGACTAGAGATGACAAATATCAGAAGCTAAAAAAAATATCAAAAGCTGAAAGGCTTCAAAAAGAATGAAAAAGGCATGATCGCTGAAGATCATGACTGGGCTGCTTTTGATGAAGAATCATCTGACTCTGATGATGATGAGGCCAACCTCTGCCTCATGGCCAAAATAGAAGAAGATGAAGAACAAACTGAAATTCCCTCCACTTCTACTTCAACCTCTCAGGTATCAATCTCTACCATCTCTACTTCAGCTATTAGTGAAGCAGATAAACTTCGAGCAATCGATATGTTGACTGTTAATTTATATGACGCCATGAATGGCAAAACAAAAGCTGAACAAACGAATATAGATTTAACTGAACTGCTTAAAAATTGTCAAAAATTCAAGAGCTTTCAAATATTGAAAATAATCTGAAAGATCAGGTGTATGTAAATCAAATCATCAGCATTGAACGCGAACAAGCTATCGCTGATTTAAAAGTTGAAAAGGCTACTGTTTAAGGGTGGTATAAATCCTCAACAAAGATCACTGAGATAATTCGTGCTCAGATTCCCCTGAGTGACAAAAGTTGTCTTGGTTATAAAGCTGACACTGAAGAACCAACCACTGATCGTTCCATGCTTAAGTTTGGAACGTTCGTGTCCTTTATTCCTGACACCTCATCACCTCAGTGTTCCTCTTCTAAAACTCCCATCCCTGAGGAAAAACCTACCTTGATCTCTAAAGGTAAAGGTAAAGAAAAGGTTTTTAATCAAAAACCTCAGAAGGGTACCAAAGTACCTAAGCTGAATGTTTCTAAAACTTCAGCAAGTCATCCCTCTACTTCTAGGACCAAGATTTATGGATTCGTTCAGCGATCTACTCCTAAAATAAGAGTGGATGTCACTGGAAAGAAATCCGAAGAACTGGTAGTTCCTCCAATTTCCAATGCCAAAGGTATTCTTGGTGTTGGCCCTGCCCATTTAAAAATCTCTGCTAAGCATACAAATGGTCCTAAAGCTACTTTTAGCCGTAGGAAATGTTATCACTGTGGACTTACCGATCATATTGCTAGTAAGTGCCCCACTGCCACCAAAGCTGAGAAATTAGCAAAGGTGAAGATCACTGCCCCCAAGGCAAAGAATACCAATCATGGTGCAAATCAGGTTAAGGTGAAAACAACCACTGAGGTTAAGAAATTAACCAAAGTGAAGAATTTCACTGAAGCTGAATCTTCAAATGCTGCGAAGATTGCTGAACCTTCAACTTCCTCAACCACCACTGATAAATGTGGACCCATAGTAAAATGGGTGCCCAAGTCAAACTAATCTTCCTTTGTCCGCAGGTCCTGAAGGGTATCTGGTATCTCGATAGCGGATGCTCTAGACACATGACTGGCAAAAAGAACCTGCTCACTGTATACAAGGAAGAGAAAGGTCCCTCAGTGACCTTTGGTGGAAATGGAAAAGGCTATACCCGAGGGTTTGGTGTACTCTCTAATGGTACAACAACCTTCAGAAGAGTCTCATACGTCGAAGGGCTGAAGCACAATCTTCTGAGCATCAGTCAGCTATGTCACAAGGATTACAAAGTGTGTTTTACTAAGGAACCATGCTTTGTCACTGACAAAAAGGAGAGTCGCTCTCAGCGGATACCGTTTGGAAAATGTTTATGTTATAAACATGGACTCGACAACAACTGACAATTCTTGTTTCTTCTCTAAAGCCTCATTTAATGTCAACGGGATGTGGCATAAGAGGCTCTCTCATCTAAACTTCAAGACACTGAATACTCTTTCTTCAAAAGAGTTAGTCACTGGTCTTTCTCAACATTCATACGCTAAGGAATCTCTCTATTCAGCGTGTGAGAAAAGGAAACAAACCAAAGCTAGCTTCAAGTCAAAGCAATTTTCCTCAGTGTCATCTCCTCTTCAACTTCTCCACATGGATCTGTTTTGCCCTATTAACGTTCAATCCATCGCTGGAAAGAAATCCACTCCAATCATCGTGGACGAGTTCTCTCACTATACAGGGGTTATGTTTCTCCGTGCTAAGAGCGATACCTCAGAAGAACTGATGTCTTTCGTCAGGAAAATGGAAGTTCTGAATAACCTCATTGTTCGCTCAATAAGAAGTGATCACGGGACTGAATTGAAAAACAGTTCCCTTGAAAATTTCTTTGAAAGTAAGGGTATTTCTCACAACTTTTCTTCAGTGACAACACCGCAACAAAATGGAGTCGCTGAAAGAAGGAATCGAACGATCATCGAAGCTGCACATTCAATGCTCATCGATTCTCATCTACCTACTCAGTTCTGGGCAGAAGCTGTCAACACTGCTTGTTTTACTCAAAACATGTCGCTGATTGTCAAAAGATTCAAGAAAACAACCTACGAACGTTTCCATGGAGAAAGCCCTCTATTAGCTTTCTTCACATCTTTGGATTTCAGTGTTTCATACTGAACAACAGAGATGCCCTAGGAAAGTTTGATCCCAAGGCTGATGATGGAATATTTCTTAGAAATTTTTTGATTTCTAAAGCCTTCAGAGTCTTCTATCGTAGAAGACAAACTGTAGAAGAAACAATACACGTCACTTTTGACGAATCCCGCTCCACGAATTCAAGACCTTCTGCTGATACTGAAGAACTGAATCAATGGACGTTTTCTCATCTTGGGGATTCGGAAAATACTCCTAACCCTCAGGTCAACATCCCTACCGCTGATGATGATCCTACTATCATCCCAAGCATGCAGACAAGTGAAGCTGAATCGTCATGGGTTTCAGCTGTTCCTCTCAACACTATGCCTGCTTCTGAACCATCTACCTCAGATATCCCATCTACTTCTCAGCAATCAGTGAATGAAATAACATCTGAACCTCTTCCTCTTTTGCCTGCTATACCTGAAGTTGCTGAAGCCTCTTCTTCAGCTCCTCCAGAAGTTCAAATTGTGTCAGAAAATCATGCTCCGGCTCAGCGATAGACTATTAATCACCCAATTGATCAATTTCTTGGTGATCCAAACGCTGGTGTTCAGACTCGACAAGGTTCAGGTAACATTTGTTTATTTGTTAACTTTATTTCTCTGATTGAACCAAAGAAAACAGATGATGCCCTCAGAGATCCAAACTGGGTCAGTGCTATGCAAGAAGAGCTGACAGAATTTGAAAGAAACAAAGTTTGGAATCTTGTTCCAAGACCATCTAACAAGTCAGTGATAGGCACTAAGTGGGTCTATCGAAACAAGTTGGATGAACATGGAACTGTAACCCGCAACAAGGCTCGTCTTGTTGCTCAGGGATACAGACAAGAGGAAAGCATAGACTACGACGAACCATTTGCCCCAGAGGCAAGACTCGAAGAAATTCGTCTATTCTTAGCATACGCTGATCACAGATACATCAAAGTATATCAAATGGATGTGAAATCAGCATTCTTAAACGGAAGGCTGAATGAAGAAGTCTATGTTGAGCAACCTCCAGGATTCACTGATCCTAAGCATTCAGGTTATGTATATAAGTTGGATAAGGCACTCTATGGCTTAAAGCAAGCTCCTCGTGCATGGTATGACACTCCCTCAACTTATCTCCATATTGAAAAATTTGAGCGTGTTAAAATCGATAAAACTCTATTTTTCAGGAAAGTAAAAGGTCATATCATTCTTGTTCAAATATATGTCGATATTATATTTGGTTCTACTAACCCTGATTTATGTACTCGTTTCGCTGAAAGAATGAAAGCTGAATATAAAATGAGTATGATGGGTGAACTGACATATTTCCTTGGTCTTCAAATCAAGCAGAATGAAAAAGGCACTTTCATTCACCAAGGTAAGTATGTTAAATATATGCTGAAAAAGTTTGATCTAACTCAAAGCTCAGCTATGAAAACCACGATGGCACTGCCGCTGACACTTAACAAGGATCCTTCAGGGAAGCCTGATATTATGTATGCAACTTGTTTATGTGCACGATATCAGTATGAACCCAAGGAATCTCATTTGATCGCTGTAAAGCGTATTTTTCGATACCTTAAGGGTACTCCTAATCTAGGTCTTTGGTATCCCAAAATGTTGGTTCCTATTTTCTTAACAATGATCATAACTTTCAGTTAGTTCAGATTTAGATATGGTGCGGAAGCGTATTTAAGAACTGAAAGATAATGTAAAGGTAGAAGAACACACAATATCAAATAAACAGTATGTAAAGAACATATGAGTATCTCCAAGATTACTGTTTGATATTTTTCAAGAACACCAAGAACATAACAAGAATGCTACTGGTGTGTGTGTTTGTGCGTAGCTTAATTATCTGATTCTTGTTAATAGAAGAGCTCAACATGAGTCTTCTATTTATACTAATTCTTAAGGGGACATACTTTAGACAAAGAGGACTGATCTACAGTAGACAAGATCGTATGAACAGTAGCAGGTACGATGTTCATTTAATGCGCATGTTCCAATTCTGACAGAGCCATATCAGAGTTTGACACGTGTAGTTGATGTCAGGGAATGCCTAGAACAAGTGGATGAACGGATCTTGAAACAGTAGAAAGATATTTGTTAATCTTCTAAGTCTTCAGTATAAACCGCAGAGGCTCTGTCAAAGGTGACAGAGGTTCTGCGACTCGGTCCTCTGTGAGGAGCACTTCTGTCGATTCTTGCCTTCTGTCTTCTTGGGTTCTTCTGCAGCGCCTCTATGGGTGACTTCTGTACTTAGACTATTTTCACTACTTCTACAAACAGAAAGATTGGATCTAACAATCTCCCCCTAAGTAGTGAAAATTAAATATTTGAAAGTGCAAGGATTTTCTAAGTACAAGAACATTTATCTTTTCACATTAGATTATGCCAGAGGCATTTACATTTGATTGTTTTGAAAAGTAAAAAATACAGAGGATTTGCCTGACTGACTCAGACGTTGGTATCTTTGAAGTCATTGAAACTTCTGTTGTCGTGTCCTTGTTGTATTAGCTCGTGATAGAAACTGATGCAGAGTTTTCTGAAGTTGATTGTTTCATCGATGATCTCTATCAGTCTGTCGGCTAGGCTTTGATCCATGAGCTCTGTTACTCTGTGCTCCACTAGGATCGATCTAAACTCTGTCAAAGTACTTGTTGCGTACTTCTGACAGTCCATCTCAACGAACAACTTTGATTTACCAGAAGGATCTAGAAATACTAACCCGACCCTTGGATTTGTGATGATTGAGTTTGGTGTAGCAGAGGGAGGGCAGTAGTTTTCTGGTGGTTGAACGGTTAAGCTTCTTACTCCAAGATCTCGAGACAATTGGAAATCTACCATGCTGTATAGCAGAAGCTTCTCGCGTATGGCCTTTCTAATCACCATGTATGCTCTGCGAACTTCTTCTGTTGTGAAGTTCTCTTTTGTCCAGTCCAGAAGGTCAGGAAGGTCATAAGGATTTAAGTTTCTAACATCCGCATCAGAGAATTGGTTCTCGGATTTGTCATCCCTTTTGACCTTGTATATATTGTATGAGACCTTGGGCCAGGTTCTGGTTTTGGAGAACTTACAATAGATGACTTTGATGATCTTGGATGTTGAGAAGACTTCGTATTTAGGCTTGGGTTTTGTTCTGGTGAAGAGGTTTTCGAGGTCAACACGGAAGTCAGGGTCTTGAATGGTTGGTTCTGATTGATCCATTATGCCCATTTTGCTGTATAAGTACCTGTATACAACTTCTTCCATTTGTGGTGGTGGTGGTTGAGGTAAGTGTTGGTTCCCGTATTTTATTAACAAAGATTATCTTATCTATTAGTTCAAATAAGATGTGTTGCGGAAGCATATTTGAAGAACTAACAGATATGTTTATATAAAAACATCACAAAATACCAAATAAACAGTATATGAAGAACAGATGAATATCTCAAAGTTTACTGTATTTGATGAAGAACACTAAGAACAGATTTGACGATAATTGTGTGCTAGTGTTTTTGTGTGTTGGTTGTTGTCTGATGTTGGCTGGTAAGTTGGTAAGGAAGAACTCAACATGAGTCTTCCTTTTATACTACTACAAAAGAACTATCTAGACAAAAGGACTATTGCTACAGGAAAGAAGGGATGGCATGAACAGTTGGAAACCTGCATGCATTAAATGCGCTAATATCAACTTGCAAGGATTCCTATCAGAGTTTGACACGTGTTTGTTGTCGGACCATGCCTTGTACAAGTTGATGAACAGACCCTGGAACAGTAGCAAGATATTTTTGTAACAGTGGTAAGATATTTCTGCAACAGTGGCAAGATATTATAAATATCTTCCAAGTCTTCAGTCTGAACCGCAGTGGCTCTGTCAAGGGTGACAGAGGTTCTGCGGCTCTGTCCTTGGTGAGCATTCTTCTGTAGATCCTTCTTTGGTCCTTTGTGAGTAGTCTTCTGTAGATTCTTCTTGGGACTTGGTGTTTCATGAATGATCTTGTTTGCTTCGGCAGAGCTTCAGTGGAACACCGCAGAGCTTCTGGGGAACTCTTTCATACTTGGCCTATTTTTCAATACTTCTAATATTATGAATATTTGGAGCTAACAATCTCCCCCTAAGTATTGAAAAATGAAAATTTGACTTTATGCATAATTTAGGCTAAGTAAAGTAGACAGAGGTTAAACAATACCTCAAAAGATTCATTTCATTTCTTTTTAAAGTTTACAGAGATATGAAAAAAATAAAGATTCAGACATTTGCATCTTTGAAGTCGTTGAAACTTCTGTTGTCGAATCCCACTTCTCTGAGCTCGTGATAGAATTTGATGCAGAGTTCTCTTAAGCCAATTGTAGCATCTATTTCTCTGATCATTCTTTCTGCTGATTCTTGAACCATAAGCTCAGTACCTCTGTTCTCTTCTAAGATTGATCTGAACTTGTTCAGAGTACTGGTTGCATACTTCTGACAGTCCATTTCCACAAAAGGTCTTACTTGACCAGCAGGATCCTTATACACTAACCCGTACCATGGTGCTGTTATGATTGAGTTGGGTATTGCAGAAGGTGGGCAGTGATCCTATGGTGGTCTCAGACTCAGGTTTCTGACTCCAAGATCTCTTCCCAGTTGAAAGTCTATCATGCTATACAGCAGAAGATCTTCTCTAATTGCTTTCCTGAATACTTGATAGGCCCTTCTGTTAGCATCGTTGTCGAAGTTTTCTTTCGTCCAAAGTAGAAGATCTGGCAGATCGTAGGGGTTCAAGTTCCTTATATCGGCATCTGAAAACTGATTTTCGGACTTGTTCTCCCTTTTGACTTTGTAGATGGTGTACCTGATCTTTGGAAAGGTTCTTGTTTGAGAGAATTTGCAGTATATTACCTTTTCAATTTTAGACTCTGAGAAGACTTCTGCCCTTGATTTTGGCTTTGTTCTACTGAAGGTGTTGTCAAGGTCAGCTCTGAGTTGAGGATCTTCGATGTGTGGCATAGGATTGTTCTGATATTGCTGTCTGTAAAGGTACCTATACACCACCTCTTCCATTTCTGCATGTCGTGTAGTGGGTGGTGGTATCGGTCTTCGCAGAGCATCCATTTTTCGTTTTATCTCTGCAACCCTACCCTCTGTTACCTTTGCTTTTGGATCATGGACTGGAATTTCTGACAGAGGATCTGAATTGAATGCCCAGTCTTCTTCAAATTTAGGAGTGACAAAGGCATCAAATGAGCTATTCATCAACTTCTCTGTTGTCTGAGGCATTGGCTTTTTATTCTTTTGTTCTTCTGTCATGATACCCCTTCCTTTATCTTTGGCTTGGAGAGGCTCAGAACTTGTTGCCTGTTTTGGACTCTGTGGGATTGCTTCTGTTGGTTTGGGTGTTGAGGTCTCTGTTGGTGTGATGGGGATTGCCTCTGTAGTTTTTGACTTTTTAGTTTCTGAGGACTTTGGTGGGGATGGTTCTGTTGGTTTGATTGGGGATTTGGGTTCTGTAGATGTTTCTTCTGTGAGCTCGGTTGTGGTTTGTGGAGGGATATCAAAACGTTTTGCAGCTCTTAAAGCAGATATGAACTCCATTCTCTTTAGGACATAAGTAGCAGAACGTTTTGAGCTTTTTGGTTTGTGGGCAATGGATTTTCTTCTTGGGTGTGTTTTGGGTTGTGATTTTGGTGGAGAATGGGGAAGTTCTTCTAAGGATGAAGATGTTAGGATTTGAACTTCAGGGATATCTTTTTGAAGGACAGAGGTGGTTTCCACAGAGGCTGGTGTTTCCTCTGTGGGTCTCTGTTGAGTTTCCTGAGTTTGGGTTTGGGTTGGTGGTGTAGAGAAAATTGGTACTGCTGATATTGGAGGACTGCTTGCAGCTGTTTCCCTTTGTTTCTCCCCTTGTTTCTCCCCCTCAGGATGATCTGATGGACCATGATGGTCATCATCAGAGTCATCCTGATTTATCTCTGTCGTACCCTCTGCCCTGCATGTTGTATCTGATTTCTTTGGAGGTACACCCCCTGCAGCTATCATTTTCGCGCACAAGTCATCACAGAGGCCTAGCAGAGTTTCAACTTGTTCTTCTGGGTTGAAGCGCATTTTGCCGTCGCTAGCTTGAAATTCTCTGACGTAGTTCGCGTTGGCAGCTGTGAAGGCTCTGATGAACTCTGTCATTTGATCAAGGATTCCTTGCCCAAGTTCTGTGAGCTGAACTCTTGTCATGTAGTCAGAAGGCTTCATGGCTTGAGTGTTCTGTAGTGTTTGCTCTTGAACTTCTTCTAAGGCCTTCTTTAGGTCTTCTGGTGAAAGGCCCTTAGAAGTAGAGGATTGATCTTTGAATTTTTGCAGGAAGGTCTTGACAGAGTCATTGAATGCAGAGGTTGCGGCTTTTTCAAAGTCAGTTGCGGCAGAGGTGGCAGTGTTTATTGCAGTGGACTTCATCTCTGCTATGGCTTTTTGTACCTCTGTGGACAGATTGTCCATTTTAGTATTTAGTTTGGAGATGGCCGTCGATGTTGTTTCTGCAAAAGATTTGAAAGAGCTTTTCAACTCTTTCAATGTTTGGTTCACAGAGGTGACAAGGGTTTGGAACTCACCCCTTGATACGTGTTAACTCGTGGTAACCTCTGGAGGAACACATTCGTCTCCAGAGTTTGTCCTTGTTCCTTGGACACCTTCGTTCACCCCTGTTTGTACGTTGAGGGTGGAAAGATTTCCTTCTGATCCTCGAGGAGAAACTTGAGTTTCAACCTCTACAGAAGTTCTGTGAAGGTCAGAGTCCAAATCCACTCCAGAGGTGGGTATTGGAATGTCCTTCTGTTGACTTGGAGACTTGTCTAGAGTCTCTTCGTCATTGTGCTCTCTACGCCCCTCTGAAAGGAGGTTTGGCCCTATTGTTGTGTGTGTGGCAGAGGAAACGAATTTCTCTGCTAGGATGTCAGGTGTGATTTGGGGCAATAAATCACGAACATTGGGTGAGTCCTTTCGAGAGGACTCCCCAGGAATGGTTTCCCCGGTTATATTAGGCACAGAGGTTGAAAGAGTAACCTCTGGCTGGCTGGGTGGGGTTGGGATCGAGCTGTGCTGCTCTTTTTAAATGATACCCTATGCCGCTAGACCGACGGTATCAGAAATGTGGGTTGCACTGGGAGGGGGTTGGGGATGTGTGCCTTCTACTTCTACGCCATCTTTTTCTGCAGAACCCTCTGCGTTTTCTACCCTAACCTCTTCCTCTATTATAAAGTCTATGTCTTCCTCTTCTTCTGAGGTTTCCAATCTAGTTTCTTCTGCTTCTGTTCTCAAGGAATCATATATAAAATGAGATCCTATGAGTTTTTGAACGTGAGGGTGCATATGTTGTGTACCTTGAGCTGCAGAAATGACTTCTATTTCGTGTTGAGGAGTTCGACGTTGGGTGTCAAAACCAGAATGAGGTGGGGAGATTTGTTCAGTTGTGCGCAGAACCTCTGTAGTCTGAATGTTCTGATCCAATGGTTCTGCGACCCATCCTGATGGATCTTGTTAGCTTTTATTTTATATTGTATTCAAGATTACTTGGTTAAATTGTAAAAGCCCAAATTAAATATGTGGGCTTTAGTCACTAATGGGCTTAGGCCTTAAAACCTAAGTATTTAATGTGTAATTTGTTAGAGTTTTAGGTTAAGCCTCTTAAAATCTCCTAGCCTCAATTCAAGTCAGTCAGACGTATAGAGAGAGAGAGAGAGAGAGAGAGAGAGCTTCAATTGTGAGAGAGTGTTCTTAATTCCTATATTGTAAACTCTTATCAAATCATTCAATACAATTGATTGTTTCTATATTGTTACTTGTAATTGGGATCCTACAATTGGTATCAGAGCCAAACAGATTCGAATTTGTGCTTCAATCCATTGATTTTTATCAAATTTTGAGAGATTATTGTGTTTTTGTGCAAAGTTGAGAGTTCTTCAAGTTCTTCATCTTTTTGGTTGGTTTTGGCCATTAGAGTTCTTCTACTGGTTTAGAATTGATCAAGGGTTGTTAGTAGAGAATACATGAGTGTTTTATTCCGCAAAATCACTAGGTTTGTAGCTCAGTTTGTGCATTCACTCAATTTTCGGAGCTTTTAAACTTTTATTTTGCTGCACTCTGTTTTGCTTCGGAAAACCACTTTTTGTTGGTTTTTGGACAAAACTCGAAGAATTAAAGTTGTCCAGAATATCCTCGTGCACCTACCTACAAAATTTCAGCTCAATCCGATAAGATTTGAAAAATTGACTCAAGTGCACAAATTCTTCTTCTCACGAAGTATCTGTTAACGATCTGATTTTTTTTAAAAATTTTCAAGTAACAATATGTCAAGACTAAGATTTAGTGCTGATGCTGATGCTCATTATTATTCTAAGCTCAGTACTAATTTTCGCAAGATAATTCCTACTCTTGAGAAAGAGCTAGAAGAAAGGAACAAGAGCATTCTTATTGATTCAGACAAGATTGCTAAACTTGAAGAATCAGGTAAACTCCTAAACTGTGAAAATATTGAACTGAAAAGGAATTTATCTGAGTCTGAACAAGAGAAGAAAAGACTTGAACTTAAATGTTTAAATTTTTCTAATCTAATTTCTGATTTAGAAAAGACTCTTGAAAAAGAGACGAAAGAGTCTAATCTTGAAAGAAAAGAGTTTGAGAAGAGGAATATTGAAGGATTTCAATCAAAATGTTTGAAAGATGATTTTGAGAGAGAAAGAAATGTTTTTAAAGCTGAAATGTCCAAATTGACAAAAAGACTATCTGATTTATCAACCAAGATTATGTTGGAGAAGATGTATAAATCAGATCTTCTAAAGAAGTTTGATTTAAATCTTAAAGAAAAAGATGTTTTAGCTAAAAGGCTTAAGGATTTTGACTTAGAAAACTCTCGTGTTGATAATACAGATAATCTTGTTTTCAAAAGAGTGAAAATGGTTTGGAAAGTCAAAAGCTCTACTCCTGTCATAAATGCTCCAAAGCCATATGTTTCTGTTAAACATTCATCTCTTCATTCTCATAATTGCAAATGCTTTGATCTTCTGTTTAAATTAAAGAACCATTTCTCTAGTTCTAACTGTGTTCCTAATGGGTCATTTCATAAGAAAAATTCAAAGACCCAATATAAGAAAAAGCATAGAAAGAAACCTGGCAAACCAAGAAAAACTGGCAAGCCAGAGGACCTGAAGACAACTCCAAATCCTAACAAAATAGGACCCATTTGGAAATGGGTACCAAAATGTCTTTAATCTGTTTTGCAGGTACTTGGACTCCTTAATACATCTGTTAAGGACTCACACTTCAGTGGATAATGGACTCTTAAACACTCAGTTTAAGACTCATCCGTCAAAGGAAATTGATTTCGGTGCACAACATTCAAGTACAATGACAGCATGCTGGCAGATTTGCGATGCTGTAGTAAATCGTTCATATCTCACTGATAAAGGCACCGATTGATACGATTCAAAAGGCCCTGGATTCAAAACACATTGATGAACAACTTTCGTGTTTTGAGAATTCAGAGATTCAAAATTTATAAGGGTCATATGCATCGTTGAAGTAGACAACAGTGTGCTGATGGAAAGCTGATGGACAAATCTGCGCGACTGTGGTAAATCAACCATATCTTTGTCGTACGAGCTCAAAAAGAGGTGATTCAAGATGATCTGAAAATATAACAAACCAATGCACACTCTTTATGTTTTGAGTTTTCGCAAACTCTAGAGGTATCATGGTGTAAAGTAGTGTCGAAGTTGGTGTAAAACTGCTGGCAGAGGGCTTAGAAGAAATCCGCAAGAGTTCACCAGAGCTCTGTCAGACCTCATCAGAGCTCTGTCAGAAACTTCTGTTCCACCAAAGATAACCAACAGAGCAGAGGTACAACAGAGTAGAGGTACACCAACAGAGCAGAGGTACACCAACAGAGCAGAGGTACAACAGAGAAGAGGTACAACAGAGCAGAGAGGACTTAGAAGAAATCAGCAAGAGCTCACCAGAGCTCTGTTAGACCTCGTCAGAGCTTTGTCAGAAACTTCAGTTCCAACAGAGGCACTGTTCACAACAGAGGTACTGTTCACAACAGAGGCATTGTTTACAACAGAGCCACTGTTCACAACAGAGGAACTGTTCACCAGAGCAGAAGCAACAGAGCAGAGGTACTTGCTGCCAGATTTGCGTACCTATCGTAATTTCAACAGAACTCCCTCTTCGAAGCTCCAAATTTGATGAGTCTAGATGCGTTGAATTCCTAAGACACAGATGAAACTTTTTCGTGTTTTGATCTTGGTCTGAATCAGTGTTCTTCTTGGTCAGAATCGCTGCTAAAGTCGGTACATATTTTCTGGACAGAAGTTGTGTTTCTCTCAACTCATCACCAGAGCTCTGTTGAGCTTACCAGAGCTCTGTTGATTTATCAGAGGCAATTGACAGAGCTATCTCTATTGATTTTTGAACATAGACATCTACCAGAGCTCTGTTGAGTTGTGAGAAGTTGTCCAGAGCCCGAATGTTTTTTGGACAGCTTTGCGCTGCTTCAGAAACATGCGCATAACTTTTTACTCGGTGCTCCAATTCGCATGAGTCCAGTTGCGTTGAACTCGTAAGACAAAGATGAAACTTTTTTATGATTTGAGTTTGGTCTGAATCAGTGTGCTTAATTTTCAGAATCTGTGTCAAAGTCAGTAGATACTTGCTGGATCGAAAGCATCACTTCACTCTCTCCATTGCCATAATCAGATCAGATTGATGTTGCTTCTATACACATCAATATAGAACCAGGACTTCAACTGAATGTTGTTTCTACACACATCAGTGTAGGACCAGTACCTCAACAGATCAGACTTTGACTGGTATTTCTAAATCTCTAACCCCCAGCACCATGTTTCCTTTTAATTTGAATTAATTGTGCATCTGGATATTCCTAACAAATGTGGAATCATCAAAGATGATTACCAACACCTTTTTATTTTTACAGGATATCTGATTTCAAATTGCGCTTAAATGAGATTTAATGCTCAATTCGAGGGGGAGAAAGCCAGTCTGACCATGTCCATGAAAAGGTAAAATTTCTAAACCTTTAAAACTTATCATGTTTAGAGAAAGGCCATCTTTAAAATGATAAAAACTCTTTCAAGTGGTCAAACCACTTCTAGATGCCAAAATGATTTTTCAAATATAGAAGTTGGATTTTAAATAGTTTTCTGAGACATCAAATGGTCAAGTGTGTGGAACAATACAATCTTTAGGACAACAATTTCATGGGATCAATGTGTGAGCTTTATAGAACTTCTATGGATCACTTAAACCTGTGTTTCCTACCAAAGAAGTAAACCTTGAGTGTTTGAGAGGTGAAGGGTCTACATCAAAGAGTGGGGGAGATAACTATATGTGTTTTTCTCATTGTGCTTAAGAGGTAAAATTTAAAAAGAGAGTTTGGTTAGATGTGAGCTACATGATAAAAAGAAAGAGGGTGTGAGAACAGAGTCAAAAGAATTATACAACTCTGCACCATCTCTTTTCTGAGCCGGGCAAACCACATTTCTGATTTATCACAAATTTTTGGTGATTGTCATTGAAACAGGCAACTAGCCCATGCCAACTCTTGAATTAACCCCACCAGCTACTCACTTCCTTCTCCACAAGGAACTGTTTCACTTTTCCACGGGGAAGCAGCACATATGCTATCTGATCTTTCTTTGGAAGATTGGATATTGAAAAGAAGGAAAGTTGCCCCACCTTCACACTTCACTCATACACATTGAGTCTGTGGAAACCTGTTATGTCCAAACAGTTTACACACTTTTGAGCTTAATAGATAACATTCTATTTTCTTCCACACAATATCACGAATCTTTGTGGTTCCACATGCATATCTATGTGATATTGCCAGAACAGTTTGAGAAGTTTAATTTTTATAATTTTACTTCTATGATAACTGGAAGTCCTATCAGAGCTTCATATTTGTCAACTCTGAGCATAGGCCACACAATTTTTTTATAAATTGTTGTGATAATAGTTGCTATTGTGCTTCTATGTTAGATGATTACCCCTGGTTACTTATTCTTTAATGCAGATTCTCATGAGAAGAATGTATTTGCTACTCTTCATCTCCATGTTGTTTATCTACTATCGATTACTACTCAAACTGGTTATACAAGCTTCCGCACATCAAATCGTTCTCTGATCGTTTGAGAGATAACTGAGACCAGAAAAGTAATGCAACAGTCAAGGGGGAGTACGCAAAGATCAAGGAGGAGTACGCAACAATCAAGGGGGAGTCAAAGAAGGACTTGAAGCAACTGACCTTGTGGAAGATCGGCTATTTTTAATCTTGAATACAAAGGGGGAGATTGTTAGCTTTTATTTTATATTGTATTCAAGATTACTTGGTTAAATTGTAAAAGCCCAAATTAAATATGTGGGCTTTAGTCACTAATGGGCTTAGGCCTTAAAACCTAAGTATTTAATGTGTAATTTGTTAGAGTTTTAGGTTAAGCCTCTTAAAATCTCCTAGCCTCAATTCAAGTCAGTCAGACGTATAGAGAGAGAGAGAGAGAGAGAGAGAGCTTCAATTGTGAGAGAGTGTTCTTAATTCCTATATTGTAAACTCTTATCAAATCATTCAATACAATTGATTGTTTCTATATTGTTACTTGTAATTGGGATCCTACAGATCTAATGTGTGAGCAATGTCTGGATTGTTGAGGAAGGCGTTAAAATCTCCCTGTTGATCTACATAGACTATTGGGGAGGGAGTTTGCAGAGGTATAGCCTGATCTTCCTCTTCTTGTTCGACATCCTCTGTGATGACCTGCAGAGGTGAAGTTGGTTTCTTCTTCTTTGTCTTCCTCTTCTTTGGCTTTGGGGCTCCCTCTTCTGTTGGTTTGGATTTTCGTTTGCTTTGTTTTGGTGGGGAGGGAGGTGCAGAAGATCTTATCTCTGTAGCATGTGGTGGAGAAGAGGTTTGAGCTGCAGAGGTTGTAGTTTCCTCTGTGGGTTTTCTTTTCTTGCTCTTCTTTTGGGGTGTTGTAGCAGAGGTTTTTCTCTTTGATGAAGAGGGGTATATTTCTTCTCTTTGAGCATGGAACCGTGCCTGTACTGAGTGATGTTTTTCCAAAGCTTTGGTCCATTCTTCTTCTGTCATCCTCTCTACTATATCTTACCCTAAGGGGGCTCCTAGACGCGGGGGTGTCACAGGACTTGGTTCTGGAGTCCTGTGGACGCGTATATAGTCTAACTTCCTATCTTCATCGCTTGCATATGACAGAAGGTTCTTCGACAGAGGTCGGCAGTGAGGATAGTCGTCTTCATGCTCTGTAGGAACGTTTTTGTTCATTGGATAGAGTTTTACAGTTGGCCCTTCCATTGGCCATTTCTGCAGAAGAAGCAGAGGCTCGAGTAAAACTCCCATTATCCTTTGGTATTGCAGAGGTGGCAGATATCCTGGTGTATGTTGTTTGGCTTTTTGGGTTGCAATCTTTCTGTCGATCGTATTTATCATCTCCTACATCATGATGGTGGCATAATCGAGTGGAAGATCATAATAGATCCCATACATGATGGTCAGGATCTAGTGTGAGCTCTGGTCAGGGCTACCGGTTTTCCCTGTGAGGCAACGATTTAAGATGGAGAAGAGGGTATTCCACAGAGGTGGTAGTCTGCCTCGGCGGAAATCATTTCGTTTCCTTAGGGTTGTGTTATACCCTAACATTTCTACAAATCGACAGAGCTCCTCGTCCGTCGGAACCTCAACGTATTTCTTTATGCCAAGTAGACCCCTGGTTGGCAGGTTGAACTCCAGTGAGAACATGGTTCTGTTGAACATGAGTTCGAGGTACTCAGACTTGTCTGGCTTTGAAATATAGCCCTTTATCAGAGAATCGTCTGAATCAAATCGGCAACTTGGCCAAAATTGATTCAGATATCGTGCAGGGATTTTGGTTGGGGTTTTCGAAAGGAGAGGGTATAGGATATGATTTTCCATGATATTTAGGAGAAGAGCATGGGCTTCGCCGAAGGCTGTTGGTGAGGGTACCAGGTAGCAGTTGTTGGACTTTAAAGGAAGAACATCCTCAAAATGTTCTTTGTTCAGAAAATGTTGAAGGGTAGTGGTTGGTGCAAAGTTTGCAGAGTCGCCGGAATTTTGTGTTTCAGCATTTACGGCGATGTTAGGGTTTTGGGAGTGCTCTGAATGCACTGGGGAGTGTTGAGGAGAGTTCGCCGGAGAGTTTTGAGCAGCGTGGGAACTGGAAGCCATTTTTGCAAAGTAAAGTGAAGATTTGAGAATAGTTGCAGGTTCGTCGGAGAAGAAAGTACGTAAAGTTTTTGTGAGGAGAGGTAACTTAGGTTTTATACTGAGTATGTAGCCGTAGAATCTGAAAGGGTTAATATTTTGAGGTAAATAATATTTTGGGGTCCGCACTTGAGTGGTTACGGCGGGTTCAACTTTCCAAAGGAACGTGCTCCATGTTGGTCCAATGAGAAGATGACACGTCCTCTGTGTCAGTTAAAACGAGACGTCGTGGGCGGCCGTATTAAATTCTAGGCGCGTGGGCCTCTTTACCTCCACATGATTCTTACTCGCAGAAAAGTTACCGTTACTGTTACAGAAATGCCCAAAGTAAAAACTGACAGAGGCTCTGTGATTTGAAAATCTTGTTTTTCTTTCCTCTGTAGGTTGTACCTTTATAAAGAATGGTTGAAAAGTCCATGGAGAGGATCGATAAATTATGTATAGAAACTCCTTTACAGAGGTTTTTGGACCTCTGTCAGAGCCAGCAGAGGCTCTGAGACAAGAAATTTCTCATAACTAATAATTTATAAACATTTTTGATCATCCAGGTTTTTTATTGTTTTTAACAATTTTTTAGGACCTGTTTGAAAGCTGGTGTCCTAGAAAATTGTTTTGAAAAAGGTTTTGTGCAGCACAAAGTCTTTTTAAGACAAGTGTTGGTCTACAGAAGTTCTTTCTTTTGGGAAGAACTTTGTAACCAATGACTTTCGAGGTGATCGACATAGTTGCCAACATTATTGATTTAAGATCAGAGTTTTTGCCTGCAGAACCTCTGTTGAACTCAGCAGAGGGTCTGTGACCTTAAATTTCTAATAATGGAAAACTCGATTGTTGGGTCTAGAAAGCCCCAATTATATAGAAAGTTTTATAAAGTCCATGTAAAGTCAACAAAAGTCAAATGTGTTGTTATTAGCTTTATAAGTATTTTGGGCTTTGGGAGTTTAATGGGAAGTTAAATGGGCTTGGGCCCATGTCTTGTATTTTAGACACTATAAATAAGTGTCTTGGGCTTACATTGTAATTTGAGACTTTGAGACTTTTGAGAGAATACACAGTGAGTTTTGAGAGAGTCATATATCAATTTCTCCCTCCATTATATTTCAAGTATATGAATAGAGATCATTCAATAAATTGTTCTTCATGTCTATCTCTATTCTACTTTCTATGGAGTATTCTTGATTGTTGCTTCAACTATGGGACTTACAATTGGTATCAGAGCCACATCGAATCAATTTTAATTCGATACGATCATTTTTGCAACAATTCAAGATTTCAAGATCTAGTTTCAAGATTTGGTGATTCAAGATCGTTCTTAATCGTGTGCTACAATTCAAGGTAATATTCTGTGATTTCTTTCATCTTGAAGATTGATTTTAAGTTTTGGAGGAAGATTTTATAGATCTTGATGGTTCTTGATGAAGAAAAGAAGTTATATGTTCTTGATCTACTTCTAAATCAGTTTCTGCACGCCAATTGCTCGATGAATTGTCTGAGAAAAGTTTGATGATGTGTTAATTGTTCAAAGTCAGATCTGAAACTATTTTTGGATCTTCGATTGACTAAACTTAACTTTCTGAAGTGATCAATCAGAAACTTAAGTTTCTGCAATCTTTGTTCTAAGAAGATATAAGGAGATCGATTTGTTCGTCTACATCAAATCAAGTTTGTGAGCATTTATTTCATTTGGAGGATTTCAAAGTGAATTCGATGTTGAAGTTTTCAAGAGTTTACTTTTGTGTTAATTCAGAAGTTCTGATTTCGATCATGAGTATTCAGATTTCTGAATTCAATGTTCAGAATTCCGATCCGAGACTAAAGGCAATTCAGATTTTATTTTTGTTGAATCTGGATTTTAGAAGATTGGAAGAGTTATGTTAGTTGTTATTAGAGCTCAAAACAGATTAGTGTTGTCCACAGAAAGCCGTACAAAACAGCAAGTTCAGAAAGTCTAAATTTGACAGCTTATTCGGTGTTGTGAGCGCATAATAGTTTGCTGTTTGGTACTGTTTGCTTGCTGTCAAAACAGTTTGGTGCTGTTTGCTTGCTGTCAAAACAGTTTGGTGCTGATTGGAGCTGTCCAAAACAGAAAATCTGAGCCGAAATAATTGGTTGCTGTCAAAGAAGATTTTGTTGCTGTCTTGTTAATTTAAAACAGAAAAGTAGCTGCTGTTTTTGCTTAAAAGAAGTTGTTTACCTGCTGTTAAAACAGAATCTGTTTGCTGTCAAAACAGTAAGTTCAAGTAAATGCTGAAAATTGCTGGTGCTGTCACGTTCTCGAATATGTCAAAACAGAAAGCAAGTAGGGGCTGCTTGTTGCTGTTTTGAATAAGTTGATGTTGTCCATGAGAAGAACAAACAGAAAACAGCAAGTTGTTGTTTGCTATCGAAGTGAAGTTAAAACAGAATGTGAAACAAAATGTTGGTGTTGTTGGCTTAACATAAAGTATGTTGTTGTATTTGATGTTCTAAAACAGAATGTTTGCTGATGTGTGGTTCAATAAGCTGTCATGTTGTTGTCCAAACAAATGTTACTGCAGAAATATGCTCTGTTCAGTCTGTGTAACAACATTCAAAAATTAAAGTTCAGAGTTACTTTCAGCTGTTTAGAATCAGATTTGGGTGTCTCCTCAGAAGTCTGATCATGAGTGTTCAGAACTATGATCAAGGGTGATCAGAATTACACTTAAGCCTTCACAGAACATTCTTGTTAAGTCAAAACTTCAACAAAAGGCAATTCAGAAGTATGATCGGAGGTTAATCAGAACTTTGATTAAGCTGTTCAAATTTCAGCTTAATCAGATTTGTTCAGAACTGATATTAAGCCTATTCAGAAGTTGAAGTGATTTTATTCAGTTACAAGGCAATTCAAATATCTGATCATGAGGCTCAGAAGGATCAGAATGTTCAGAACTTTGTCGAAGCTTAATCAGAAGTCTGACTCTAAAAGTCAGAACTTTATCGTGAAGAGTCAGAACTTTTAGACTTAGAATTTTTTTTAAAAAAAAAATTCTTTAAGGATCAGATATCTGATTGACTTACTCAGAGGTCTGAGTGGTCTTCTCAGAAATTTTACTTAGTATTTTTCTGAGTAAAGGTGCATTTCAGAATTTTTCAACAGCTTTGCGCACCTGTCGTATTTTCATCATAACTCCCTCTTCGAAGCTCAAAATTTGACGATTTCAGATGCACTGAATTCCTAAGACACAGATGAACACTTTTCATGTTTTGAGTTTGTTCTGAATCAATGTGCTTAATTGTCAGATTCTGTGTCGAAGTCAGTGTATAGCTGCTGGACCGAAGCAACGTTTTTCACGATATTTCTCCCAACTTTCAGAAAGAAGTTCTGTCTTCTATTTTTTTGTGGATCCAAGCTGAGTTATTGAAGTGTATGAAGACACTCCCTCCTATGATCTTAATGGATTAAGCTCTTGAGCTTAATGATCATACAACTCGAATTTCAAGGACGAATTCCTTATTATAAACTGAGGTTGTTTCAGTCGAGCTTATTGCACATGGGATTCGATTTTAAAGTTGTAATTTGTGAAGAAGAAGAGCAAATTTTGAGGGGGAGCTTGGATAGTGTTGCAAGGCATGAAGATATGCAACATCAAAGTTTTCAAAGAAATCAAGGGGGAGATCATTTGAAGATGCTTTCTTTATAAAACTTTAGGGGGAGATTGTTGGGTCTAGAAAGCCCCAATTATATAGAAAGTTTTATAAAGTCCATGTAAAGTCAACAAAAGTCAAATGTGTTGTTATTAGCTTTATAAGTATTTTGGGCTTTGGGAGTTTAATGGGAAGTTAAATGGGCTTGGGCCCATGTCTTGTATTTTAGACACTATAAATAAGTGTCTTGGGCTTACATTGTAATTTGAGACTTTGAGACTTTTGAGAGAATACACAGTGAGTTTTGAGAGAGTCGTATATCAATTTCTCCCTCCATTATATTTCAAGTATATGAATAGAGATCATTCAATAAATTGTTCTTCATGTCTATCTCTATTCTACTTTCTATGGAGTATTCTTGATTGTTGCTTCAACTATGGGACTTACATCGATATTCTTTTTGATCAAATTTTATTTGGAATGATTTTAATAATGTTTCTAGAAGATATTTAGCAATTTGTGTCCTAGAAATTTATTTTCAAAAAGAATTTGTACGAGATACCAACCTTTTTGATCTTCTTTGTGCGGTAGAGATCTTTCCTTCTGTTGATGTCATCTCTTCCTCTGCTCCCCCTTGACTTATAATTTTTTTTAGATTAAGCAAGGTCTCCTTTTGCTCCCCCTTGATCTAATCAACCTCTGTAGATCAAGTATTTCTCCTTTGCTCCCCCTTGACCTATACTCAACCTCTATAGATCAAGTATTTTCTCCTTCTGCTCCCCCTTGACCTATACTTGGTTCAAATAATCAGAAGTAAATGTATATAACATAGGTCAAGTGTATTAGAGGTTCTGTATGGATCGTCAGAGGTTCTGAGGAGTCTTACAGAATCTCTGAGTAGGTTGTGTTTAAGGCCATCAACATATGCAACTTTGTGTACGGTGATATTTTCTTTCTTTATGACTCCATAGCCTTTAATATGCCCCTTTTTGTTGTCTCCAAAAGTCACTGATCCACCATCTTGTTTTTCTTGGTACGTGGATAGAAGACTTCTGTTGCCAGTCATGTGCCTTGAGCATCCGGAGTCTAGATACCATATTGGCACATACTGCTTCTGCAAGACAATCATAGAGTTCTAGGTACCCATATCCATATGGGTCCAGTTTCGTCAGAATTTTTCAAGTTTGCCTTAGCATTCTTGAAATACATTTTCTCTTTTGTCGAAGAGTCAGTTTGTTTCTCTTTAATATTTGATTTAGGTGCAGAGAGAAAACAATTTGAACTACAGAAATGATTATTCAACTTGAACATTAGATCAAAGCAATGACAGTATAAAACATCAGAGGTGATTTGCTTGAAATTTTCATTGAAAGCTTTAAACTGGGCCACAGAGGCATTACATTCAATTCTAGCATATGGCTTCTTATTACAAGAATATTTATGTAGATTAGATTGTTGGCAAAAATCTTTGTTTGTAGCAGCCTTCTGTGAGTCCCTTCTGTGGTGAACATCTGTTGATTTCACTGCCACAGAAGAAAAAGATTTGTTAGGTTTTGTCCATTTACCCTTTTGTTGCCATGTTGGTTTCTCTTTTATTTTTAAGGGTTTTAAAAACTTTGAATCTTTTGGATTTTGAAAGGACATTAACTTCTTTTGTTTTAACTTTTCAAGCTCAATAGAGGTCTTGGCTTGTATGCACATATCCATAAAGTCTGGACAGATGGGAATACCAGTGATTTTCTCTTTTGGAGGAATAGTTCTGTTAAGAAATTCAGAGGTTTGTATAATAACCTCTGTGTCACATTGAATCTTTTCTAATCTGTCAGTCTCTGATTCGTCAGATGATGAATCGTCCTCATATACAGGGGTTGAGTCATCAATATTTCTTTCGACAGAGGCTGGACTTTCCGAGCATGTGTCATACTTGCTTTCTTCATCTGAAAAATTATTTTCTAAGTCAACAGAGGTGTCTGACAAGAACTCTTTAGAAAGTTTTTGATCTACAGAAGGTGTACATAGATTTTTCAAAATATTTATTTTCCCGATTTCCATAATTTGCTTTTCAATTATATTTCTTAGTCTTTCTTCTGAAAAGTTTGGTTTGAACTCAAGTGCTTCTGCAGATAATTTCTTTTCAGAATCTATTGGGCAGACAAAAGCAACTTGAGTTTGAGTCTCTGGTTTACCAAACTTAAAGACTCCTATCTGATCTTGAGTTTTCAGATATCTCTTTGGTTTGGATCCTCTTTTGACAGAGGTTGAAGGTGATAAATCTGTGTTTTCAAACCACACATTTATCATCTTCATGGGTTTCCTTAAGTGAGGTTCCCAGAGACTTTTACTCTCTTACTTACAGAGATTAAGTTTGGAAAATTGGGTTTGTTGATTTTTCCTACAGCAAATAGAGATGACAGAGGTTTATTCTTTTTGTTTTCTGTACCTTGACTGATGTCACTGTACCCAATACCTCGCCTTCCTATTTGAGTATTTATTTTCTCATACACCTTTTGAGTATCACGATAATTTTTAATTAAAACATCTCTTCTAAGTATATCTTGCCAAAGGACTTCTCTTTCCTTTTGAAAATATTCCTTGAGAGCTAAAATGTTAAGTCTATCGCTCTCAGAATCTGAAAGTTCTTTTCTTGTGGATTTTAAAGGTGCATTTAATTCAGAAATTTTATCTTTTAAAGGAAATAGATTCTTGTTCCAGTGTGCTTCTAATTCTTCCTTTTCTTTGAAATTTTTTGCTTTTTCTTCAGTGAGAAGTCTAGTTTCTCTTTCATAAAAAGTGAGCTTTTTATGAATATCATCACAAGTCTTTTTCAGTTCAATATTTTCAGTTTTAATTATAAGCAAATCAACTTCTGTAGTACTAGAGGTGGAGTTTGAAGTGGATACCCCAGTGTCAGAGTCGGAGCTGATTTCTGCCATGCCACAGAACAAGGCATTGTTGATGTACTTATCATCAGAGGTTGTATCTGACTCCCAATCTTCCTTTGTTCACCACTTTGTTCGCCATGAGTGATTTTTGAGCATAATACTCAGCTTTCTTTTTGTAAAAAGCTGAGTCCTTCTGTGGGCGATTTGACCTGCTTCTACATTCATTGGCAAAATGGCCTGGCTTCCCACAGTTGTAGCAACCTTGGTTCTGGGAAGTATTACCAGCACGATCGTCGAACTTCTGTCGGTCACCACCTTTTTCCGATCTGCATTCATTTGCATAATGACCAGGCTTACCACACTTGTAGTATTCTTGTGGTGTGTAGCTTGCATTGTCATTTGACCTCTATCGGTCATTTCCTCTGTTGTACCTTTCACTCGACCTCTGTTGGTCGTTACTTCTGTCGTCTGACCTCTGTCGGTCAGCTGATTTTTCTCTTCTTCCTTGATCCCTTCTACTCCAATCTCCTCTTCTTTCTCTATTATCTTTGCCATATCTATCATTACCAGAATTCTTTTGGTTTCCTCTGAATTCTCTTGTTAATAGAGCTAAGGATGTAGCTATTGATGCCAGAGTAATTTCTCCCTCTCCCATAATCTCTTCGTCTTCGCTGTCAACTACCACCACCTTTTTCTTTTTCTCCTTCTTCTTTTCTTCTGTCACTCTTTCTTTCCTCGGCCTCTCTGTTTCTTCTGTAGATTTGCTAACCAAAGCAAGAGGTGCAATGGTTAGTGTCTTTGCTTGTGCTACTTGAGGCTCTTGACCAGCTAATGTTCCGTAGAGGTCTAAAAGAGTCCAGGAATCGAAATCTTGATTGGTTTGTAAAGGCATAGATAACTGGAGCCATTCTTCGTTCAGACTTTTGAGAAACATGACGTTATTCTCTTCAAAAGTTCGGTGGATGCCGAACTTCTTGCAATTATTGATCAAAGAGTTGAACCTGTCATACGTTGTTTGCAGAGATTCAGTTGTCAGGGCTTTAAAAGCGTAATATTCATTTATGTATTGAGCCCTTCGATTTTTCTGAGTTTTAGCTCCCCCTTCAAGTTGTTTCTCCAGTTCTTTCCAAAGCTCATATGCCGATTCGCATGCATCTAAGGACTGGAATAGGTCGTTTGGGATTGCCATGATCAGAATCCTTTTAGTTTTATGTGCAAGTTCATCTTTTTCTTTATCTTGATCTGACCAACCATCCCTGGTTTTAGGTTTTTGGTGCTCAGGGATTTCAGGAGTGTCAGCTGTAGCTGGTACACGAGGTACTATTAACATAGGAACATGAGGAGGATTATAAAGGTATTGTACGAGCTCTTTATCAGTACCCTCAAAGAAATGGATCATTCTTATTTTCCACTGAGGATACTCATTTCGTAGAAGAGAAGGTGGTTTGGTTAATGAACCAGCTGTGAAGAAATTTTGTGCGCTTGTCATTTTAAGAGTAGGAAGTTTCAGAATAAAGATATGACACGAACAAGTACGAGAGGATTATCTTGAAAGATTTTCTGGGTTTGGAAGCTCTCAACAGTGCACTTTAATGGAGTTTTAATTAAAGAAACACTTTCTCTTGATTTACCAAATATTGAATAAATCGAAAATGGCTGAACAATAGAATCTGTTTATTGGAATGAATAACAGGTTAAAAACAGACCACGTTTCTACCAATAATCTTGTTAAAACGAGGATCGCTTGATATTGAAAACCAAGCTTTGCTCTGATACCAATTGTTGGTCCCCGTATTTGATTAACAAAGATTATCTTATCTATTAGTTCAAATAAGATGTGTAGCGGAAGCGTATTTGAAGAACTACAGATATGTTTATATGGAAACAACACAAAATACCAAATAAACAGTATATGAAGAACAAATGAATATCTCAAAGTTTACTGTATTTGATGAAGAACACTAAGAACAGATTTGACGATAATTGTGTGCTAGTGTTTTTGTGTGTTAGTTGTTGTCTGATGTTGGCTGGTAAGTTGGTAAGGAAGAACTCAACATGAGTCTTCCTTTTATACTACTACAAAAGAACTATTCTAGACAAAAGGACTATTGCAACAGGAAAGAAGGGATGGCATGAACAGTTGGAAACCTGCATGCATTAAATGCGCTAATATCAACTTGCAAGGATTCCTATCAGAGTTTGACACGTGTTTGTTGTCGGACCATGCCTTGTACAAGTTGATGAACGGACCCTGGAACAGTAGCAAGATATTTCTGTAACAGTGGTAAGATATTTCTGCAACAGTGGCAAGATATTATAAATGTCTTCCAAGTCTTCAGTCTGAACCGCATAGGCTCTGTCAAGGGTGACAGAGGTTCTGCGGCTCTGTCCTTGGTGAGCATTCTTCTGTAGATCTTTCTTTGGTCCTTTGTGAGTAGTCTTTTGTAGATTCTTCTTGGGACTTGGTGTTTCATGAATGATCTTGTTTGCTTCGGCAGAGCTTCTGTGGAACACCGCAGAGCTTCTGTGGAACTCTTTCATACTTGGCCTATTTTTCAATACTTCTAATATTATGAATATTTGGAGCTAACAGTAAGGTTCTGCGTAGAGCATCTAACAGGCTCTTTACTTCTGCTACTCGATCCTCTGAAGGTTTTGCCTTTGGATCCAGAACAGGAATATTTGACAGAGGAGTTGTACCAAAAGCCCAGTCTTCTTCTTCTGGCTTTGGTGTCATAATAGCATCGAAAGATCTCTTCATCAGTTTTTCTGTTTGAGGTTGATGCTTGGGCTTCTTCTTCTGTGGTTCCTCAGAAGAAGTTGTCTCTGCAGGTTTTAACACTTGAGTTTCAGAGGGCTTGATTGGGTTTGCTTCTGTTGGAGAGGCTTCTGGTGTCTTGCTTAGATATTTCCTCTGATTTTGAGCAATGGTTTTGATTCTTGGGTTGGTTTTGGGTGTTGGGGAAGGTAGTTCGTCTTCGGAGGATGTCAGGAGTTGGAGCTCTTGGATTTGGACATCTTCTCCAAATACAGAAGGAAATTCCACATAGGTTGGTATTGCCTTTGTGGTCTTCTGCTGTTGAACTTGGGTTGTTTCTGGTATTTGGGTTTTTTCAGGAATGGATTCCACAGAGATGGTTGTTGTCTCTGTGGTTTGGTTTCTGCTTTGGGTTTCAGGTGTTTGGGTTGTAGTAGGGGTTTCTTCAGAGACCATTTCCACAGAGGTGGTTGTTGCCTCTGTGGAATGTTGTGTTCTTTGTTGGGTTTGAGTTGGGGGTGCAGAGGATATTGGTTCTGCGGATACCGGTGGAGCGGGTAGACCTCTGCTTTCATCTATTTCCCTTTGTTTTTCCCCTTGATTCTCCCCCTCAGGATGATCTGATGGACCATGATGGTCATCATCAGAGTCATCCTGACCTTTATCTGTCGTACCCTCTGCTCTACATGAAGTTTCAGGTTTCTTTGGTGGAACAGCCCCTGCAGCAATCATCTTTGCGCATAAGTCATCACAGAGGCCGAGGAGTGTTTCAACCTCTGCTTCTGTGTTGAAGCGCAATTTGCCGACGCTCTTCTGGAAGTCTTTAACATAATTTTCGTTGGCAGCAGTGAAGGAAACGATTACTTCTGTCACTTGGTTGATTACCCCTTGTCCAAGCTCTGTCAGCTGAGCTCTGGTCATATAGTCAGAAGGCTGCATGGCCTGAGTGTTTCTGATTGTTTGCTCTTGTACCTCTTCTAAGGCCTTTTTTAGTTCTTCAGGTGTAAGGCCCTTAGAAGCATAGGATTGTTGTTTTAGTTGTTGAAGGAAGTGCTTGACAGATTCTTTGAAGGCAGAAGTTGCGGCTTTCCCGAATTCTTGAGTTGCAGAGGTAGCAGTGTGTGTTGCAGTGGACTTCATCTGGGTTATGGCGTTTTGCACCTCTGTGGACAAGGTGTCCATTTTGGTGTTCAGATCAAGGATTGCTCTGGATGTAGTATCTGCAAAAGAATCAAAGGAGCTTTTCAACCCCTTTAATGTATTGTCCACAAAGGTGACAAGGGTTTGGAACTCATCCCTTGATACATGTGAACTAGTTGTAACCTCTGTTCCTGAGACACCTTCTTTCGCCCTTGTTTTGATGTTGGGGGCGGAAGGATTTCCTTCTGATCCTTTAGCAGAAGCAACTAGTGCTTCAGACTCTACAGAAGTTCTGATAATGACATTGTCTAGATCCACTCCAGAGATGGGTACTAGATTATCTTTTTGTTGACTTGGAGACTTGTCTAGAGTCTCTTTGTCTTTGTGCACTCTATTCCCCTCTGAAGAGATGTTTGGACCTATTTGTGTGCGTGTGGCAGAGGAAACAAATTCCTCTGTTGGGATTTATGTTGTGATCTGGGGCGACTGATCACGAACTAAGGGTAAATCCTTTTGAGAGGATTCCCCTGGAATGGTTTCCCCGGGTATGATTTCTACAGAGGTAGAAAGAATTACTTCTGCCCGGTCGGTTTGGGGTGGGGTCGAGCTGTGCTGCTCTTTTTCAATATTACCCTCTGCCACTAGACTGGCGGTAATAGAAGTGTGGGTTGCACTGGGAGTTGGTTGTTATTGAGAGCCTCTATTATTCCAGGCTTTTGTTCTAGTTTCTCCCTCTGTTAGGCATCCAAGCACTACTTCACCATCTATAGTTTCAATCTCTGTCGCTACCCTATGGCTTGGTGCTTCTTCCCTAACTTCTGTTGCAGCTTCTGTCCATACATCTAACCTAATCACTTTCTCTGTCTCCTCTTCTTATGTTACCTCTTCTTCCCTTGGACCTAGGGCTTCGTACATAGGATGAGTACCAAAAAGTTTTTGTACATGGGGGTGCATAACATGTGTACCGTCAGAGGCAGAGATTACTTGTTATGGGCTTCTTCTGTGCACATCATAGCCAGGGTGAAGGAAAGGGTTCTGTAGTACCTCTAGGGTCTCAGCTGGATTATCCCTTGGAGTTTGATCATCATCATTAAGATCAGAATCAACTCCAGAGACTGTGAAATCTGGATCTTCTGTGGCTTCTGTGGTTTCATGTGACAGAGCTTCTGCAGTCCATCCTGCGGTGTCAAGGGTGTTGGCAAATTCAGGGTGTTGGAGGAAGGAAGAGAAATCTCCATGATGAGCATAGTTGAGAGGAGTTGGGGAATGCACAGGTGATTTTTGGGTTTGTTCTTCTGCGACTTCTTCTGTCACCTTTTCTGTCACTTCTTCTGCCACTTCTTCCTCTGCTATTGGTTGCATAGGAGACAGATGTTTCCCTGTTTTCTTGCTCTTCCTTCTCTTTGGTTTGGGTGCCACCTCTTCTATGAACTTATGTTTTCTTTTCTTTTTGTGCTTTGGAGGTGAGGGAGGTGCAGATGATCCAACCTCTTTTGCATGAGGTGGAGATTGTTGAGCTTCATCAGCAGAAGTTGATGTACCCTCTGTGGTTTTCCTCTTCTTTGTTTTCTTTTTAGGAGTTGAGACAGAGAGTTTTTGTTTCTTTGAGGCAGAGAAGATGGATTCTCTCTGAGCACGGAATCTGGCTTGAACCTCTTCATGCTTCTGAAAAGCCTCTGCCCATTCTTCATCTGTCAACCTACCTAATACTTTTGTGCCTATTGGGGTTCCTAAACGTGGGGATGTCGTAGGACTTGGGTCTGGAGTCCTGTGATCGCGTATTGTGTGTCCCAATATGATCAATCAACCAAGAATTCACACAAGATCTAGAGAGAGAAAGTAGAGAGAGAAAGTAGATCTTGTTATTCAATAAGCTCCATTTTACAAGATGTGAATTATGCTCCCAGTGTGTTATGGAATGGTTATGGAATTGTTAGTTACATGATTAGTCTAAACAAAGCTATTTATACCAAAGATCTATACAAGACATTAAGCTAAGTTTGGCTTCAAAAACACATAATACATTGACTTTGACTTTATCATTAAATCTTGAAGACATATTTTAGACTTAACACGTATGTATTCTAGTTTTAGTTCTTTATCCTTGACATATCCCAGAAGTTTCTTTGGCAGAGGTCTACAGTGTGGGTATCCATCAGCGTGTTCTGTTGGGGAGTTCTTGTTCTTTGCATATATTTTGGTTGTTGGCCCCTCCATTGGCCATTTTTCGAGTAGGAGTAGAGGCTCTAACAGAACTCCTAGAATTCTTTGAAACTACAGAGGAGGTAGAGCTCCTGTCGTTTGTGACTTTTTCTGCTGGAAGGTGATCTTCCTGTCAATGGTGTTAACCATTTCTTGCATCATGAGTGTGGCGAAGTCCATAGGTAGGTCATAGTAGACTTCGTACATTGATGGCTAGGATTTGGTGAGAGGATTGATCTGGCATTCCCACTTTCCCTGTTAGACACCTGTTTAGTATGGAAAAGAGTGTATTCCACAGAGGTGGTAATCTGCCTCTGCGGAAGTCATTTCTTTTTCTTAGGGTGGTATTGTACCCTAACATTTCGAAAAATCTGTAGAGTTCTTTATCTGTGGGTTCCTCTGCGTATCTCTTTAAGCTAAGAAGACCTCTGGTGGGTAGACTGAACCCAAGAGAGAACATAGTTCTGTTGAACTTGAGTTCAAGATGTGCGGATTTATCCGGTTTAGAGATGTACCCTTTGATCTGTCGGTCTTCTGGATCAAATCTGCAACTTTGCCAGAATTGATTTATATATCTGGCAGGGATTTTGTCCACGGTTTTGGTCAGAAGAGGGTAGAGAATATGTTGTTTCAAAACATGGAGAATTATAGCATGTGCTTTCCCAAAAGCGGTTCTTGAAGGAACAAGGTAGTGATTATTGGGTTTTAAAGGTAGAACATTTGCAAAATGCTCATGTGCTAAGAAGTTTTGAAGGTGGGTAGTCGGAGCAAAATCTGCTTCATCGCCGTAGTTGTCCTGTTCAAGGTTTCTGGCGATTTCTGGGTTTTCAGAGTGTTCAGAGTGCTTAGGGGAGTTTGCCGGAGAGTGAGCAGGGGAGTTAGTTTGAGCTTGAGAAGAAGAGGCCATTTCTTTGGATGTTAAAGATGAAGATAAGAAATTTGCAGCCTTTTTGCAATGGTTCGTCGGAGAAGAAAGTGAATGTTCGTAACGTTTTTGAGGGTTGGTAACTTGGGTTTTATACTGAAGGGTAACGGTTAGAATTCTGAAAAGGTAAATATATGGAAGTGAATAATATTTGGGGTCCGCACTTGAGTGTGAACGGCGGGTTCAACTTTCCAGAAGAACGTGTGTTGTGTACGTCTAATAAAAATGAGACACGTCAGCAGTGTCAGAGTATGACTTGACGTCGTGTGCGGGCCATTAATGCTTGGCGCATGGGTTTCTTTTCCTCCACATAATTTTCACTCGCAGTAAAATAGCCGTTACTGTTACAGAATTTCCCTAAGTTGAAAAAATGATAGAAGCTCTGCAATGATAGAAGTTCTGTGGTTTGAAATCTTCCTTTTATTTTCCTCTGATGCTTGCACTTTTACCAAAAACGTTTTGAAAATTCATTGGAGAGGATCGACAGATTTATAGAGTAGAAATTTCTTTCACAGAGGTTTTGAAGCTCTGTCAGAGCCAGCAGAGGCTCTATGAGATGAAATTTCTCATATCTAAAAATCTGTCAAACTTTTTGATCATCCAAGTTTTTAATTGTTTTTGACAATGTTTTTAGGACCTATTTGGAAGTTGGTGTCCTAGAAAATTGTTTGTTAAGGTTTTGTGCGAGAAATTCTTTTAAAAGCCAATGTTGGTCAACAGAGTTTCTTTGGTGGAATGAGCTCTGTGACCAACAACTCTTTAGAATCTCAAAGTGTGCATTTGTGTGAAAGAGGTCTTTTGAGATGACATTCAAACCGATCGAAAGAGTTTAATTTTACTATCATAGAGATTTTCTCTGGCAGAGCCTCTGTTGAGCTCAACAGAGGCTCTATGACCTCAAATTTCTCATAACTCAAAATTTATGCATCTTTTTGATCATTTGAAGTTTGAAATGTTTTTAACATTGTTTTTAGGTCAAATTTGGAAATTGGTGTCCTAGAAAACTGTTTTCAAAAACTGTTTGTATGAGACACTTTCATTTTGACTCTTCTGACCTCGGCTTAGTACCTGACTTCTGTGGATAATGTCGATCGCAATTCTTCTTTGGCTCCCCCTTGAACTGTCAACTTCTGTAGATCAGTTCAAGGTCTCCTTCTGCTCCCCCTTGACCTATGCTTGGATCAAATAAGATAAGTTGTGTATAGAACATAGGTCAAGATCACTAGAGGTTCTGTGAAGTCCGTTAGAGGTTCTGAGCAGACCCACAGAAGCTCTGTGATTTAAAGAACTTTTAAAGATTGAGAATTTACAGAAAAAAAATAAAATAAACAAAACAATTAAATATATATGTATATACATATTTACAGAGGTTTAAGTTATACTTACAGAGGTTTCAACACATGTTAATCATTCCCAACTTACCCACCAAGAAAAGGAATATTTTCTCATTTAGTGCCTTGGTGAATAAGTCTGCAAGCTGGTATTCTGTAGATACGAAGTGCATTTCGATTGTCCCATATTCAACATGATGCTTCAGAAAGTGGTAACGGATGTCGATATGCTTTGTTTTTGAGTGCTGTACTGGATTGGCAGAGATGGCTATGGCGCTCTTTGAGTCACAGAAGATGGGTATCTTAAATAAGATGTGACCATAGTCTTTTAGTTGAGTTTTCATCCGCAGAACCTGGGAGCAACAACTAGCAGCATCAACGTATTCAGCTTTTGCCGTAGATGTCGACACACAGTTCTGCTTCTTTGAAGTCCAACTAACTAATTTCCCACCTAGGAATTGACAACCCCCAGAGGTACTCTTTCTGTCGAGTTTGCAGCCTCCATAGTCTGAATCTGTATAAGCTTTAAGACCAAAACCAGAGTTCTGCGGATACCAGAGGCCAAGATTTTTGGTCCCTTTTAGGTATCTGAAGATTCTCTTTACAGCATTGTAATGGGATTTCTTCGAGTTAGCTTGATATCTTGCACAGAGGCATGTGGCATGCATTATGTCAGGTCTACTAGCAGTTAAGTATAACAGAGACCCAATCATGCCTCTGTAGAGTGTGCACTCTACAGAGATACCATCTGGATCTGACAATAATTTATTTCCAGTGGCCATTGGGGTTTTCATTACAGAGGCATCAGAGAGACTGTATTTTGAAAGTATGTCAGAGACATATTTAGCTTGATTTATGAAAATTCCCTCTGATGATTGTTTTACTTGGAGTCCGAGGAAAAAAGTTAATTCTCTCATCATACTCATTTCAAACTCACTCTGCATGAGTTTTTCAAACTTTTTGCACTCTTCTGTATTTGTAGACCCAAACATTTTGTCATCCACATATATTTGTAAAAGCATAATCTCATCATTTTTTCGTTTATAAAACAAAGTTGTATCCGTCGTACCTCTTTCGTAACCATTATCGAGAAGAAAGGTAGAAAGTCTTTCGTACCATGCTCTTGGAGCCTGTTTCAGTCCATACAGAGCTTTGTCGAGATAGGACACATATTTTGGGTATTTAGAGCTTTCAAACCCTGGTAGTTGTTGGACGTATACTTCTTCTTGGATTTCACCGTTTAGAAAAGCGGATTTTACGTCCATTTGAAATACTTTAAAACCTCTGTGGGCTGCGAAGGCTAAGAAGATTCTTATGGCTTTGAGCCGTGCGACAGGGGAAAAAGTTTCATCGTAATCTATGCCTTCTTCTTGTCGATATCCCTTGGCCACCAATCTTGCTTTGTTTCTTATGACCACCCCATCTTCATCCTTCTTATTTCTGAAGACCCATTTTAGTTCCTATGGCTTGTTTTCCTCGTGGCAGAGGAACTAAAGTCCAAACTTTGTTTCGTTCAAACTGTAGAAGCTCTTCTTGCAGAGCGTCTACCCAGCTTGGGTCGTCAAGGGCTTCAGAGATCCTTTTTGGCTCGATCACACTAATAAAGTTTGTAAAGAAAGAAAAGTTAGCAGTGGCAGATCTTGTTTTTACCTTTTCAGAAGGTTCGCCGATTATAAGACTTGGAGGATGGCTTTTTGTCCATTTTGTTATTCTTAGGAGATGGTCATCGATTTCATTAAGTTGATCTTCAGAGGTTTCCAATTGTGGTTCTGGTGTAGCCTCTGTCGTAGATTTTGCTTTCGTGCTTGATTCTACAGAATGTGGTATGATAGGAATGAGTGTTGGTGTTTGTTCCTCTGAGGAAGTAGAAACTGAGTCTTCTTGTTCCTCTGGGATTGGTTCCTCTGTTGTTACTGGAGATGGTATTTCAGTAGCTTCTGTGGTTGTATTCTGTGTTGTATCATCTTCTGTTGGCTCCCCCTCGGCATTTGCATCTGTATGATTAACAGAAGAAGATGAAGTATTTAAGGGACCGGTTAGAGATATACCTATCGCGTTCTGGCTGGCAGAAGATGATTCTCCAGAGGCTCTGACGGCTCCAGCAGAGGGATCAATGTCGTCATGGTACATCTCTTGAAATAGAAGATTTAAGTCTTCTTCTCTTGTTTTTGAGATGCCAGAGGATTCCCCTTTTAGACCGAGTTCTGAACTGATTTGTTCAGAAGTCTTCTGGAAGGTATCATCAAAAGAAACGTTTATGCTTTCTACAATCGTTCGTGACTGCAGAAGATAAACTCTGTAATCTTTGGAAGTTTCAGAGTATCCTATGAACTTGCCTTCATCTGCTTTTCTTCAAACTTTCCTCTTGCTTCTCTATCATTTAAGACGAAGCACTTTGTTAAATCCATATCCGTGCAACGATTATGAAATCAGCAATGTAAGCAAATAAGAACAATGATTTCAACTGGTCATCCCTGTATTATGCTTTCAATTAGAGTGTTTACAATACGAGTAGGAAAGCAAATGAGACAACTAACTTGTTTTTCCAAGCTAGAAGAACATTATATATGCGGGCCCGTGGTTAACAAGCCCACGGCCCGTTCACTAATAGGCTCAAAATAAAGAAATACAAATTACACCCTTGAACTTTAAATCAACAATAAATTGACCCTAACAATCTCCCCCTTTGATTTGAAGTTCGAGTTCGCGCTCTAGCTCTCGCCAATTGTAGACATATCTTTTACGAAGCGCGAAGTGAATCTCGAACCATCTGATATCACGACGGTAGTCGATGCGATCTTCAACCAATTCCAAGGCTTTCCGAGCATTTGTTTCATTCCGATTCGGAACATATGAGTACCTTGGATTTTCAGACTCGTGTGTAATGATCTTTCGAAGAGCATCTCGAACTTTGAGGAGTGTGCCGTCGCAGAATCTTTCTACCTGACTGAACCGCAAAAATCTTTTCTCTTTCTGCTCATTAATGAAGACGATTCCAAATTCTGGTTCAAGAAGCATAGCGTTCTCGGGATACATATTCAACTCAGGAGCTTTCAGATTCGGCTTTATCAGATTCACCTTCTTCGCCCTATTCTCGACAGCCATTTGAAAATCCGTTAGATATGACATCATAATAGTACGGACCAGATATCGACGAACAGCTTCGAGCGCCTTTGTAGCTTCAAGCGATCGGATGGTTCTTGTACGAAGGTCTTTCAGAATAGCCAGGAAGTCGAACGGTCGGAGGTGCTGGAAGTCGGCTTCAAAGAATTTCTATTCATTACCATCTTCGCGGCGAATAGTGAAGACTGGATATACGATCCTCATGATGCGGCGTGAATGGATGTTAAGTACCTCTGTGATTTGATGCTTGGTTCTGACTTGGCTGACTGGAAGACACCGCTTCATTGCGTTGATATAACGTCGTTGGTATTCGGGGTCGAGGATGTAAATACCAAAGAAAAAGGTCGGCTCGATCGGGCGAAGTTTGTGGACGAACAACTTCTTCAAAGATTCCTCCAGATGAGGGATAAGTACCCTGATCTTCTCCCAACGGATTTGTTGCTGAGGAGGGGGGGGGAAGATCAAAAGCTGTCGTTTGCAGAGGAGTTGTCGGAATGTTGGCAGTAGTAGGCTCAGGTCTTGTTGAGGTTCCAGTGGGTTGAGCATAGTGAACGGGAAACGTACCATAGAAATTCTGGAACAGGAACTGATCATAGTCGATGTTATCGTCTTCATCAGTGGGGAATACCAAATTTACCTGGAGATTTACGGCACTGGCGGCTTTTTCATACCATGCATCTTCGGTCTCCGGGTTGGTTTCACAATCTGGATCTATCATATCCAATAGCGGTCTGTCTGATGAATCAAAGTCGACCAGTTCCTGTGTTGAACCCTCGGGCTTTTCAACCGTCGGGTCTTCATCATCTGAAATCTCCATGTCGATTACCATCTCGGCTAATGGCAACTCGGCTTCAGGTGTTTCTGTAGTAGCTGCCGCAGTTGGGGGTTCCTGTTGAACCACTGTTGTAGCTTCAGTCTGGATCAGGGCGGCGGTCTCGGGCTCGGATAGTCTGGGTCTTTTCTCCCCCTCACGGTGATCAGGATCATCCTGGTCATCGTGTTTCCACTTCAGATCGCCTGCTTGTCTCTTGCAGGTTTCTTCTAGGGAACTGACTCTCTCGGACATCAAAGTAAAAACTCGGTTGAATTCCTTGAGAGTTGAGTCGATAGAGTCCAGGCGAGATGTAATAGATGATGAAGGAGCAGTGACTTGTGTTTTCAGAACGGTGATCAGGTATGCTTCGGTTGAGGCGTTTGTTTCTGATTCTTGGAGCAGTTGGGCCAGTAGCATCGTCTTTAGAGTGTCCGCCGAATATATAGGTTGAGTTGTGATTGGTGGAGGTACAGGTGCAGATTTAGCTTCGACGACCTTGTCTTTGCCCTTGATTGTGCGCATAACTTTGGCAAGTTCAGCGGCTACATGTTGCTGCATAGTTTGCTCTATTGCCTCGCGGACGGCCTTAAGGGTGCTGTCCAGGAACCCTGGTGACACAAAGTCTGGGTGAGTAACTTCGGGTTCACTTAGATTACCCGTTGAGGCATCTACCGCAGGGGTAGAGCCACCTACATTTACAGTTGGCATATCGGTAGCTGTGGTAGGATTTCCCTCCGATCCTTGTGTTCCACCTAGAGGTGAAGACACTACGGTGGTTCCGGTCGAGTCACGAAGATTCTCGACTTGGTGTTGCTCCTCTTGTGTCCTAGCCAAAGGATTTTCAATAACAAATGGCTCTAGACTCGATTGTGCACGAAAAGAAGTCGCGACCGGGGGCTGCTGGTCGCTTGTTTCAACATCAGCACTCTCTGAGTGAGAGGCCGGTGGAAGCTGTGCTATATCCCCGTGATGTACTGAAACATCCGTCTTTTGAGAGACGGATGAGTGGATGAGGGGGTCGTGCAATTGCTTCGCTGGGTCCACGGAGTCTTCTTCAATATCCCGTCCCAACAAATGAGACGGGATAGCAGATGTGGCTACCCGGATATCGCTCGGTTCGGTTCGCTCAGGGGCCTCGTTATCTTTACAGGCCAATCTTTCTTGGTTCGCTTTCGAACGCAGTTCTCTCCGGCTCGCAGTTTCTAACTCAACTCCTTCTACTCCCTCAATCCTAGGTGAAGCATGGGTAGGTGAGTAGAGTGGGGAGGTATTTTTGAGAGCCGTATGGCACGGGTCGTGTCAAATGCCGTATCGGAGTCAGATTCTACATTATGAACCTGGAAGGTAGGTGAAGGCGAGTCGGAAAGATATGGTGTGGAGTCATGTTGAAGCATCGGTCGTGAGGACAATGTTCCGGCTTCGCCTGTTGGACGGGGTTGGCTAGAACTGGGTTGCGATACCGCTGCACCACTCACACTAGCTCCCCTTCCCCTAACAATCAACACACCCCGCCCGGCAGCACCTGCTTGCCGGGCCCTTCCACCTCACATTATTGGACCCTCACGTCTCTCGGGTCTAAGTCCCTGGGCAGGTCCCTACGGTTCTGGCTGGACCATGGGATTTCCTATCACTTCCCTATAAGCAACTACCCCTGGTGCAGCGGGATCGGCGATAGCTAAAAAGGCTTCAGGGATAGGCATGGCCACCGCATTGGATGGATTGCGGATGACAATGTATTGTAGATGGTGGTGGGGACAAACCGGATGGGTTAGGCGTCGCGGTATGGCGGGATTGGCATCCATGTGATGTCGGACAGCGAGCGAAAGGAAACGCGGGTAGGGGAGAAACTTCTTCTGTTTCTAACCTCCGATTTGGCGAATGGCCTGTACTAGTTCACGCCAGATAATCATTGCTGTATCGACGTGGCGGTTGTAGCACAAGGCATGGAATAGGCGTAGAAAATCGCCGGTGCACTGGTCGATGCCCTTCCATCTTGATGAAAGACATCTGTTCAAAATTGTGAACAGAGTATACCAGATGGGGGCCAGGTACTTACGGTTGAACGCTGACGGGCGGTCGAGAGCATGATTGTACCCTAGCGCGCGGACTTGTTCGCACAGCGTTTGGTCATTGACCGCGGGGTCGTATCTTTGATGTCCGCCAGCGGTGGCTTCCGGAAGTTAAAGAAGGCGATGGAAGGAGTCCGGTGTCATCGTGAAAGGTTGGTTGTCAATTTGGGCGATGATTGTCTGTGTTTTCCCAGCAGTGACGACTCGGGCACTAAACTATACCTGAAGGACATAGATGAGCGGAACGTCAGCTATGGCAGTGAGTGCCTCACGGAGAGGGTGACGGGTACGTATATCCAACAGAACACGATGTTGTGGCTGTGGACGGAACTGAGCCGGGTCCAGATGAAGATTGGTCGGCTCTATCTCCGTGCCATGGTCAGGTTCGACCAAGGCATTATCCGCTGCCTCGTCTATAAAATCCTCTTGAGAAATATGCTCTTCCAGAGGTTGTTGTGGATTTTGTTGATCCGCCATTGAAGTTGTAGAACAGAGCATAGTTAGTATTTAAGACGAATGACCAAGTGTCGGCGCGTACCTTTGCATTAAATGGGCTCAATCTGATATAGAATGAGGACTGGCAGTGGCAAACTAGGTACTGGAGTGACAAACCAGGGGTGTCCGGACAACACTAGTTATTTGACAAAACAGACCGGACAACACAAGTATCCGGACACAAGGTATTCGGACAACAAAAGCATTCCGGATGAAATGATAGTGTCCGGATAAAACTGGCAATCCGGACAAAGATGTTTCCGGGTGATAGATGATTCCGGACAAACTGGAGTCCGGACACATTAACTATCCGGTAGTTGAACTTACCGGAAACCATGAGGTTTTCGGACAACTAGGTTTCCGGACGAAGAATGAACCCATAAAAATCATTAAACGAATGAAGCTCTCTGGGCACAATGAATGTGTCCGCACGAAACGCCAATCAAGCAAACGATAAATGGACTGTCTCAATCAAGTACCATCTGATCTAGATCGTGTCGATAGACGCAAATAAACTTATATCCACGATAACAATACCTATACTCCGCTGAGTAGACACAAAAGCGAAGAACCCCAAAAGGTTTTCGAAGTCGTTAATAACGGGACCAAATCTGTGGTCAAAGCGAGTATGAGAGTGCGAAAGACCATTAAGGATGTACTCGAGATAGATTGGTGAGTATGTTACCTGATTGTGAACGAAAACGAGAATGAGATTGAGGAGTGTGGGTGAGTCCGAGCGAGAGAGCAAACTTCGAGAGGGGGTTTTTGCTTGAGTTATCCGGATAATGATAAAAAAAGGAACCCGGATGCTATTTAAGAGAACCCAGAATCCGGATGGGTCGACCCGGATAGGGCAGGTCCGGATACTGTCCGGATACCTTGAGGTTTCCGGATACCTCAAAAATTTTCCTGTTCCTGGTAATTTTGCAGTAATTGGAACTGGAAGAGGACTTTTTCTCTCGCTCCCCCTCAAACTGAGCATGGGGATAATATTGCTCCCCCTCGGATAGTGCGGTAGAGTGCAGTGGTGGGGTTCGATATACAAAACTTTTAGCCTTTTAAAGAAAAACTTGTGCCGCTCCCCCTCAGATGATGACCATGATATAGAATTTACACAGGAGTGCCCACACACACAAAAAAAATTGTTTAGCATTAAAGAAAAAACTGTGTGTGACTCTCCCCCTCAAAGGTTAAGTAAACTTACCTGATACTTCTTTGTGCTCCCCCTGAACACATGAACACACTTTGAAATCACAGAGATAGATAGATAAACGGATATAGACGACAATATGAAATAACAGAAACACATGAAGAAAGAGAGGAAAAACAAACGAAATCTACGAAATAAATACATAGACTAAATTGAACGATGTAGCTGAAACGAGTAGAATACAAGTGCGAGGAAGTGTGTGCTCATTCATCAGGAGGATAAACGTCGGATGATGAGTAGATAGTTACTCGTATATGTATGGAACTTTTAACGGGCATACAATCGGATTAAGTCGTCAGTTTTAGCATACCTAACTTTTGCACAAGAGTGTTAAAACGCTTTTCGTCCAGTGCTTTGGTAAATATGTCTGCCAGCTGATGTTCAGTATTTACGAAGTAGAGTTCGATGGTACCTCTTTCGACGTGATCCTTAATGATGTGATACCGAACGTCGATGTGCTTTGTCTTGGTGTGTTGAACCGGGTTACTTGATATAGCAATAGCGCTCTTTGAGTCGCAGTAAATTGGGACCTTGACGTACGTGAAACCATAGTCTTTGAGTTGCGTCCTCATCCAGATGACTTGGGAACAGCAGCTCGCGACAGCCACGTACTCCGCCTCGGCAGTTGATGTTGAAACGCATTGCTGCTTCTTTGATGCCCAACTTACCAGGCTATCTCCCAAAAATTGAATGTGACCCGACGTGCTCTTCCGGTCCAGCATGCAGCCCGCGTTATCCGCATCGTAATAAGCGGATAGTGCAAAACCTGTCTCTCTCGGGTACCACAGACCAAGATCAGCAGTACCACGTAAATAATGAAAGATTCGTTTGACAACAGTCATATGGGACTCTTTAGGTTTTGATTGATATCGAGCACACAAGAAAGTTGAGAACACAAGAAAGTACATTAGGGAACCTATCATCCCACGATACAATTTAGGATTCACATCCGTTCCGTGAGGATCGACGTGAATCTTTGTATTGGGCGCCATGGGAGTTTTCATTGGCGAGGACTGGTCCAGCTGGAATTTCCGAAGAATATCCCGGATGTACTTAGCCTGGTTTATGAATATCCCAGTCGACAGTTGTTTAAATTGAAGACCAAGGAAGAAATTCATCTCGCAAAGCATGCTCATTTTGAAAAAATTTCCCATAAGAGTTCTTACCATATAGGGGACTGGTAGAGCCGAATATTATATCATCTACATACACTTGAACAAGGAGTATGTGACCATTTTCGTTTTTGATAAATAAAGTCGAATCGATTTTACCTCGTGTGAATTTGGACTTTATCAAAAACTCGGACAGAGTTTTGTACCATGATCGCGGAGCTTGCTTTAGACCGTAAAGCGCCTTGTCTAAAATGTAGACGTGATCAGGCTTCGAGTCGTCCACGAATCCGTCTGGTTGTGACACATAAACTTCTTCTTCGATATTGCCATAGAGAAGCGTGGTCTTCACATCCATTTGGAAGACTGTGAAGTTCTTGTGTGCGGCATAAGCAAGGAACATTCGGATGGCCTCGATTCTTGCTACCGGAGCATAGGTTTCATCATAATATATCCCTTCTTGTTGATGGTACCCCTTGGCCACTAGACGCGCCTTGTTACATACGACGATTCCGTCTTCATCCTTCTTATTCTTGAAGATCCATTTGGTTCCTATCACCGTCTTGTTCTTTGGACGTGGAACCAGTCGCCATACTTTCAGAGCCTCTAATTGGTTGAGCTCTTCTTGCATAGCAATGATCCAGTCCGGATCTTCAAGCGCTTCGCGTACGTTCGTCGGCTCGATGTTGCTTAAGAAACTGGAAAATAGATAGAAGTTGGCGGATGCACCTCGTGTTCGAACAGGTGTGGAGGGATCACCGATGATTTGGTGTAAGGGATGAGCTCGCGTCCATTTGGTGGTATGCGGAAGCGGTTGCTGAGTAGAGTCAGATGCGTCCGAATCCACATAACCACCAGAAGGTAGGTCTTGTACCACCTCGAGTGTTGCAGGTTGATTTCTCGGAGGAGGTGGGGGAGGATTCGTCGATGGTTGGTCAACTCCCGGTTCCGAGGAGTTCAGAAGTTGATCGTCGGTTATAGCAGAAGACGAATCACCAGGAGTGATCTCCGGATTTGTAACAGGTTCCTCCGGGGGGATAACAGTATCCGTAGATGTTGATGACGACGGTTGTGCTGTCTCCACAGTGATGGATGGCGTGCTTGTAGAAGTCGGCGGACCGGATAGGTGCGACAAGTCCTCAATACGAGCAGCTTCAAGTCGATATTGTGATGAGACAGTGGGGGAAACATTACAGATGTCATCATAAAAATACTTAAACAGTAAATCTAAATCAGAAGAGTTATCATGCGATGAAGATGCATGATTCGGATTTACTGTCGCTTGTGTAGATCCCGAACTTGGAGGTCCGGAAGCTAACACGCCTGTTAAACCGGGTTCTGAACTGAGTTGTTCAGAAGCCAAATCTGCGGCTTCGTCGAATGTCACGTTTATGCTTTCAACAATTGATTTGGTCCGTTTGTTGTAAACGCGATACGCCTTAGCCTGCATGGAGTATCCGATGAAGACTCCTTTGTCCGCCTTGGGGCTGAATTTCCCAAGATCATCTTTGTCGTTCATAACGTAGCACGTGCACCCAAACACATGAAAGTACTTGATGTTTGGAACGTGATTGTTCATGATCTCGTACGGCGTCTTGTTAAACCGCTTGTTGAGGATGGAGCGGTTTTGAGTGTAACAAGTCGTAGACACCGCTTCGGCCCACAGAAATAGCGGCAGGTTGGCTTGGGAAAGCATAGTGCGAGCAGCCTCGACAAGAGTGCGGTTGCATCATTCCACCACTCCGTTTTGATGAGGAGTACGTGCAGCCGAGAAGGTGTGAGCAATGCCGACTGAAGACAGATAATTATCAACTGTCTGATTTTTGAATTCAGTCCCATTGTCGGTTCTAATAGACTGAACATGCTGCATTTTGTTCAGTTGGACAGTCTTCAGGTGGTCGATGATAAGCTCCGCAGTTTCGTCTTTCGAACGTAGAAACAACACCCAGGTGTAGCGCGAGACGTCGTCCACCATCACGAGAACATACTTGCGCTTGTTAATGCTTGGAACACGCATAGGCCCACACAGATCCGTATGAATAAGTTCTAGGGTCCGGGTCGTGCTCGGAGTTAACTTCGGCGGGTGCGGCACTCGCTTCATCTTTCCCATCTCACATGCCCCGCAGAGACGATCCTTCACGAACTGAAGGTCGGGCATGCCTTTTACGTGTCCGCCCAGCACCAACTTGTTGATACTCTTGAAATTTATGTGCGATAGTCTCCGATGCCAAATCCAAGCTTGTTGAGAATTGGCCTTTGACATGAGGCAGACGGGGTTATCGGGTTTCAGAGTTACGAAGTCGATTGTGTAGAGATTGGTCTCGCGTTTTCCAACCAATAGCTCCTCTCCGTCATCGTTGAGGATTCTACACCGTGTCTTTTTGAAGCTGACCTCGAGATCTTTGTCGCAAAACTGCCCGATGCTGAGCAGTTTGTGTCCCAATCCCGCGATTTGTGATACCTTCTTGATTGTGAGCTTATCTTGAACAATGTCGTCGTAGCCCACGATCGGCGCCTTGTTATCATTTCCAAATCTCACGTGTCCACCGTATTCTTCCTTGTAGTTCGTGAGAAGCTCCTTTTTCTGGTCATGTGCTTGGAGCATCCAGAATCTAAGTACCACACATGACTGTGCTGCAAAAACAGATTAATGGAGTTTAGGTACCCAATTTTGTTTGGGTCCTGGAGGGTTAGATTTGGCACCTCGTGGAGGAACTTGCTTTGACACAGATTTCCCCTTGGGTGTAGGTTGTACACCTTTAGCGGGAACTGGTTTTGGCATAGGTTGCCTCCTTGGTGTAGAATTTACACCGTTTGGAGGAAGGTTATTTTTAGCAGGTTGCCTCTTAGGTGTCGGTTTAACCTCAGTAGGAGCAGACCGCTTTGCATTGGGTTTGGTATCCCGCTGTGGTTTAACCTCTGATCGGTACCCTCGTTGAGTATGGTGTTTCTTGTTGTTTTTACGAGGGTTTCGTTTGGGTGTATGATTAAACATGTGATGTGACCCATACCAATCATTTAAGTTAATTTGATCAAAATCATTCCAACCACATCTAGAACAAACTAAACAATCACGCGATAACTGAATCAGTTGATGAACTGAATTAAGTTTAATCGGGAAAGAAACTTCAAAACGATTCCAATTATTCCAAACACAATTGTCTTTGTTTATTCTAGAATTGAAAGCAGTAGGGAATGACTTTGACGCTGCATCCTTGACAGATTCCTTGTTTAGCCACTTTGGTTTTTCTGGTGTTGCTCGACCATTTTTATATGAAACAACAGGGACAGAATGGTCAATGACTTTAGAAGAAACAGTATTTTTGGTAGACTATGGTCTGGTCTCCTGCCTCGGTTGTGATTACTCATTAGAAACAGGTTTGGAAGTTGGTTTTGATTGAGAAATCTTGATCACAGCTGTGGCCTTTGTTTGAGAACTGCTACCCTTTAGAAAATTGACCGGATGATTGACTACTGGAGACAAAAAATCAGTATGACACGGGAGAGGGTTGTCGAAAGGGAATGACTCAAACTCTCCATCAGAATTGCCTTCAGAGTTCATGAATGCTGAAAAATCGACATCCGGAATTACTGGACTTGGACCGGTCGAGGAAGGCGAGGAACACTTTATGCTTGTGTGCTTTGGGGAACTTGGTGCGGAAGCGTTTGAAAAATCAGAATTTAAATTCCTTTTAACACACTCATCTTGAGAAACTTTATTTCCTTGCGAAGAGATATTTCCGATGAAGGCTTTACACGAGGATGTGTCAGATGAGTTAGAGGAAAGATCAGGTGAAATCTGTTTTTCAGATTTGAGTTGGTCAATTTGCTCTTGGAGCTGACCATTTATTGCATACTCCTCCATCTTTTCTGTTGCCAAAGCAGCCAGTTTCGATGTGAGCATATTAATTTCACCTCGAAGGATTTTCTGTCCTTCATTTGACACACCTTCGATTTTCACAGATTTGAGTTTCTCAAGTTCCTGAATTAGCGCTTTCTTCTCGTTTTGAAAAACAGACCTTTCTTTCTCAAACGACTCCTCCAACTCGACAAACTTTGCTTCCAAGATGAGAGGGGGAACATAGAGTTTAAACTCGTTCATCTCAGTCTTGGTTGCTGGTGCATGGTCCTCATCCTTTTTGGAGGAATCCTTGGGCTTAGCAACCTTGTAAGGGTCGAAGTAGTCATTTGAGAGATACTTTTTGTTCTTTTTATAGGAATTATTCAAAGGTTCATAACAAAACAGAAGCTGAATTCCTCATTTGTGTGTGCGCTTTTATTCCTCGGTGTCCTCTTCCTTTTCAGGTTCAAGAGGACCAGTCCATTGAATGGCATATTCCGGATACTTTTTATCTAATCCAAAACAAGCAAAATCATACAGAATAGGTACATGCCATCTTCCCTTTTTCAAATAATGTGGGTTATCATATCCGATACCCCATTCTTTGTTAAAGTACGTGAACTCTTTGGGTTTATTCAGAAAGATGGTTTGATCAGTTTGACCCCTTTTGTGGAGTTTGGTTTCAAGATCAAGAATTTTAGTAACAAACTCCTTGTGCTGAATTTGAAGAGGGGAACATTGATAAACAAGTTCTTCTTTCTCATTCATGCACTGATCAAACTGTGACTGAAGATCAGATAATTTGGCCCTTAAGTCTTTGGGTGCTAGTGAAAGGATTTTGCATTTTTCCTTTAACATAGCATTTTCAGACTTATGTTTATCAGTTAATCGCCTCAGAACTTCTAGCTTTTCGGTTAGTGAACTAATCTCAAGCTTTTGTTCTTTAGTGGTGGCCTTAAAAGAATCCGCCTGATCATTAAAGGATTGCATCTTATTCATTAACTCTTGGTGAGAAAGTTCACATACCTGACTTGTCTTCTCTTCATCAGCTGGAGAGTGATAGCCCATGAAAGCATTTGCACAGTCTGAATCGCTTTCATCATCAGAACGACCCAACCAGTAGTCGTTTTCCACAAACATAGCTTCTCCAGCTTCCTTTTGCTCAGCCAGTGCCAGTTTGGCCTTGTAGTAGTGAGAATTCTTTACTATAGGCTTTTTGCAGTCTTTAGCAAAATGACCAAGCTTTCCACAGTTGTAGCAGGTCACTGGTTCATCTCTCTTCTTTCTATCATCTTTCTCCTTCTTCTCTGACGTGTCCTGCTCAGTAATTTTCTTCTTTCCCTCGTGCTTGTCTTGATAATCATGGCGCTTGTTGGAGGCGGTGGAGTAGCGCTGATTATTAGATGTTGGCTTCTTATAAAATTGCTGTTGTTGAAGAGATTTAGTGAGTAGAGCAACAGCTTTCTTGAATTCAGCTACTTCATCATTCGAGTCACTGTCTTCCTTTTCAGATTCGGAAGAGCTTTGCCTTTGAGCACGTTTAGAATGATGGCCCAAAGATTTCCCTTTCTTTGAGGATACGAGTGCTATAGGATCAGCAGCTGGCTTTGCTTCAGTCTTCTTCTCTCCCAGAAGTTCATTTACTTCATCTTCGTCTTGAAGAAGCGTCTCAAACAGTTCGTTGATGCTAAGGTTCTCTATCAAGTTGTTGTGCTTAACATGAGAAGCAAACACCTTCCATTCGGGTAGCAGATTGTTGAGGAACTTGAGCGCGTTCTCCGTGTTGGAACGAACAATATTGTTCTTGTTCAGTTCATTGAGAAGTAAGCAGAAGTGTTCATATGCTTGGGTGAGAGTCTCGCCATTGCGTTGCTTGAAACCGTCGAACTTGGTTATTGCGCTGTTGATCTTTAGTTGATTACCAACAACACTCCCACGCATCATTCTAGCCACTTGATCCCACATGCCTTTTGCCGTATCTTTGTAGCTGTCGATAGCTTGGTAGATTGAGTTGGGAAGTGCTTGGATAATATATCTCTTGGCATGCTTTTCTCCTTCTATTCTGCCACTTTCCTCTGCGGTCAGTTCGGCTTCAGTCTTGTCCTCAGAACTAGTCGCAGGATTTGCTGCAGTTGGTGTAATGGTCTTCTTTGGCCATTGAATCGGACCCTCTTCAAGAGCTTTCTTGATGTACACATAGTTGTCCTTAGATTCAATGAAAATCGTGAATCTGGCTCGCCATTGGCTATACTCACCTTGATAGAGACAAGGTGGTTTGGAGTCGGTTCCAATAGCAAGTGCGTCACGTGAAGTCATCGTAGGTTGCAACAGAGTGATCGTCAGACGTGTAGATTAATTCAAAGAGTAAACCTAACGCAAGGCACTAAAAGTGGGATCCTAACGCAGGTTCTACGACTGATATGAACTAAGAGTGATCTTACTGGATAGGAATCCGAATAAGGGTCTGATCTGGAAGTGTCCGGATCAGAATTCGTTAAAACAGTTCAAAAATGCAAAAGAATCCGGATAGCTGATAGAATCCGCATAGAATCAGCTTTCCGGATAACAAAGGTTACCGGAAAGTATGAGTGTCCGAATAGATTAAACACAATGCAATACTTACCGGATAGCAGGAGTTTCCGGAAGAAGTACTTACCGGATGCAAGGATATCCGGGAAAGATTATGACCGAGAACTTTAGGTTTCTAGAAACAAATTTTACCCGGATAGATTGGAGTTTAGTATACTTACCCGGAATGCTGAACTTACCCGGAAAGGATGATGTACCCGGAAAGATGACGAGTCCGGATGGAAAAACACAAACGTCCGGAAACCACGACTGTGTTGTCCGGAAACCACGGCTGCCTTTTCCAATTCGATCGATTTTCGATTAGGGTTGCTCAAGAAGGTTCCTGAAAGATTAGAAACCCTACCGAACACAAAACTAACACTAACCCAATCGATTTTGAAGCAAAAACAACAAGTTTTGGTGATAAAAATTCGATTTTTGATTAAGAACACTACCAAAAACTTTGAACTTTGATTTGCTTAATTGAATACTCAAATGGACGAATTGGGATGAGAAAATTTGCAGAAACACTATTAAGTATAATGCTAACACAACCCAATAAACAGAATTGAACAATTTTCTCAGAATCAAAGATTTAAGAAATCAAGAATATGGCAGACGAGAAAAGTCAAGAAATTACCAAAAGTCAACTTGAATGTTTTGAATCGAATCCGTCCGTCTGCTCTGATACCAATTGTTAAATCCAGATCCGTGCAACGATTATGAAATCAGTAATGTAAGCAAATAAGAACAATGATTTCAACTGGTCATCCCTGTATTATGCTTTCAATCAGAGTGTTTACAATACGAGTAGGAAAGCAAATGAGACAACTAACTTGTTTTTCCAAGCTAGAAGAACATTATATATGCGGGCCCGTGGTTAACAAGCCCACGGCCCGTTCACTAATAGGCTCAAAATAAAGAAATACAAATTACACCCTTGAACTTTAAATCAACATTAAATTGACCCTAACACACTTGCATCCAAATACATGGAAGAACTTGATGTTTGGTCGTCTTTTGTTGATAAAATGATATGGAGTTTTGATGTGTCTCTTTATAATGGTTGATCGATTTTGGGTATAGCAAGTGGTCGATACTGCTTCTGCCCAAAATGTCATTGGTAATCCACATGCGGTCAGCATAGTTCTGGCGGCCTCCACAAGCGTGCGGTTCTTTCGTTCAACCACGCCATTTTGTTGTAGTGCGTGCAGCAGAGAAGTTCTGTGATATTCCTTCTTCTATAAGATAGGCTTCTATGACAGAGTTTTTGAATTATGTGCCATTGTCACTCTTAGTTTCTGAATCCTGCACTCATACAGAACTTGGATTTTCTTCATTAAATTTATCAGAATGTTTGGAACATCTGATTTCTTTCTGACAAATTCAACCCATGTAAATCTAGAGAATTCATCGATCAAAACAAGCAGATATTTCTTGCCACCTAGGCTCTGTGTAGATATTGGACCGCAGAGGTCAACATGAAGCATGTACAGAGGCCTAGTGCAAGATACATCAGTTTTGCCTTTATGGGAAGCTCTTTTGAGTTTTCCCATTTCGCAGGCAGAGCATAGATGATCTTTATTAAATTTGACGTTTGGTAGACCTTTTACTAGATCATGTTTTACAAGTTTATCAAGAGTATGAAAGTTTAAATGGCAGAACCTGTTGTGCCATAACCAGGCTTCTTCACTTTTGCACACAACAAGGCAAATTTTGTCTTTCTTGTTTTTGACATTGAAGTTCATGAGATACAAGTCGCCTCTTCTTTCGGCTCGTAGAAGTTCAATTCCTGTGTCCTCACTCTGTAGAGAGCAGAAGGTTCTTTTGAACATTACGTCGAATCCCGTATCGCAGAGTTGGCTTACACTGAGAAGATTGTGTTTAAGGCCATCCACATATGGAACTTTGCATACGGTTATATTCTCCTTCTGTATGACTCCGTAGCCTTTTATGTACCCCTTTTTATTGTCTCCAAAGGTCACAGATCCACCATCTTGATTTTCTATGTATGTGGATAGAAGACCTCTATCACCAGTCATGTGCCTCGAGCATCCGGAGTCTAGATACCAGATTGGCACATACTGCTTCTGTAAGACAATCAAAGAGTTTTAGGCACCCATATCCAAATGGGTCCAGGTTTGTCAGGGGTCTTTGTTTTAGCTTCTTCTGAAGAAACATTTTGTTTCTTCTTACCCTTGGATTTATCTTTTGCTTTGGGTACAGAGAGAAGACAGTGTGGACTTTTGAAATGTTGGTTTAATTTAAACATTAGATCAAAGCAATGACAGTATTGAATGTGCGAAGAGATTCGCTTGAACTTTTCATTAAATACATTAAATGGGGGCACAGAGGCATTACAGTCTATCCTAACATTAGACTTTCTATTACAAGAAGGTTTATGTAGGCTAGATCGTTGTTTGCAAAATCCTTTGTTGAATGCGGCCTTCTGTGTACCCCTTCTGTGGTGAACTTCTGTTAGTTTCACTGTCACAGAAGAAAAAGCTTTGTTAATTTTAGTCCATTTACCCTTCTGTTGCCATGTTAGTTTTTCTTTAACAGGTTGTTAGATCTGAAGTTTTGTCAATAAACCAAGTGTTGAAGATCTGATAAGAAGACTCAGATGTTCTGAGTAGAAAAGTCAGAGGTCTGACTGTGAAAGCTCAGAAGTATTGAGATCAGTGAAATCAGAAGTCTGGGAAGAGAAGTCAGATGTCTGAGTTAAGGAGTCAGAAGATTTGAGAAGCGTTATCAGAAGAATGTTCAGAAGTTCTGAACTACCTGTTCAGAACTTATGACGAGATACTTTACTTAGTATTTTATAAACTAATTAGGACACGTGTTATGTTCTTATTAGTCTTTCTTGTTTGTACTGTAGCTTTAAGATGTCCGTTGCAGTATAAATAGTAGTTAGCTCTACGTTGCTAACTGATTGATTTTTCCTATATAACTTTGTATTCATTCTTTGTAATCTTTGAGATTCTCTCTCTTTTAGATCTGTAATTCTGTTCATCATTGAATACAATTGGGCTTGATCATATAACTTCTCAATTACTGCTTTCTATATTGATTGTAAGATTAGATCCTGTTCTTTCAATTGGTATCAGAGCCAATCAACAAACAAATTCGTTCAAGAGTGTTATCGCGAAGATCGATTGATCAATTTCTTGAAGATTTCTTGATCATTCAAAATTCGATTCCGCTGCTAGGGCTAGTTCTTGAATTCTTGGCAATTCTTGAATTACCTGTTACATTTCGATCAAGAAACTCGAATTTGTCTTTCTGTTGAATTTTCTTACAATCATGTCTTCTAAAGAATATCTAGCCATGGGATCTGAAACCAAACCGCCTGTTCTTATACCAGAAGAGTATCAGCAATGGAAAATCCGAATGATCCAATTCCTAGACAACATTGATGAAAATCTTATGATCTCTATTCGAGAAGGTCCAATTGAAGTGTACATCGATGTTGCTGCAACTACTGCTACAGAGACAACTCCAGAAATTCCAGCGACCAGGGTGAAAAAGAGTTATTCCCAATACACAGCTGAATAGAAAAATAGGCATGCTATTGACAAAAGAGCAATTACTTTGATGACTTTGGCTGTCCCAAATGAGTTTCTTAACAGGATTGACAGTGGATCATCAGCTAAAGAAATGTGGGACGAATTGGAAAGGCAGATGCTAGGAACTGTGAGATCTATTCAGGCAAAGTTAAATCAAAGCATAAATGCTTATGAAAGGTTCAAAGCAAAAGAGTCAGAAAGTTTGACACAGACATACAGTAAATTTTGCACTATTCTAAATGACTTGAGAAGAAATGGACTGAAGAAAACGAAGTCAGAAATAAATTACAAATTTCTGAACAGTCTAAATTCAGAATGGTCATCATTTGCCATAAGTCTGCAAATGAACAAGGATATGTGTGAAGAAGACTTAAATGATCTGTTCTGTGTTCTTAATCAACATGAAGATTCTGTCAATTTAGTTGTGGAAGAAAAGAAAAATGTTGCTGATCAGTTAGCATTCTTATCAAAGTCCAAAGCAATTAAAGCACCCAAAAAGACTGCATATCTATCAGAGATACCTAATCTGGAAGAATCTGACAAGGAAGAAGGATCAGAAGATGATGAAGATATCAAGATAATGGCTGAGAAACTAGCTTTGTTGACAAATACTTTCAACAAAAGGTATGGGAAGGGTAGATTTCAAGGAAATTATAAGAGAGTTGGGAGTTCAGATTATAAGAAGAAAGAAGACAGGGAAGAAAATAAGTTTGAAAAGAGAGTAGAGAGAAGTGAAGAAAACAAAGAAGAGAAGGATGAGAGAAAAGAAAAGAATCTGTGTTTCAAATGTGGAAAATCTGGCCACTATGCTAAGGATTGCAAAGTTAAAATAGTAAAAGACTATGAGTACTACACCAAGAAGGCTCAACTTGCAAAGAAGAGAGATGATAAAATTGCTTTGTTGGCTGAACATGAGAATTGGTTGTACTATACTTCTGATGAAGATGATCATATCAACTTTCCACAGATGCAGAGCTATATGGCAAAAATGAGGAATGAGGATGATTCTGATTTTGAAGATGCTGATTCTGAGTCATCTGCTGAGGTACATTCTTCACTTGAATTAGAGTTAATGACACAGATTGGTGAAATGAAAACTGAATTTGCTAATCTAAGAAAACAGATAAAAGGAGAAAGAAATTTGGTTAACAAATTCAGAATTGAAAAAGAAGTAATAAAAGAACAATATGAAGAATCTGAGGCTGAGAAACAGAAAGTTAAAGATGAAAATTTTGAATTGATGAAAAGGATTTCTGAACTAAAAGTTGAGTTTTCAAAAATAAAGGATGAAGAAAGAAAGAATTTATACACCAAGATTAAAGAATTAGAAGATCTGAATTTAAAAAGGGGTCAGACTCAGCAAACACTAAATCTTTTATTAAGCAATGTTAAAGATACAAGATTTTATAACCCAAAGAAGGGATTGGGATTGGAAGAAAATGTCACTTTAAAAAAAGCTCCAATCAACTTGTATGAAAAACTTCAAGTTTCTAAGCCAAAAATCCCAGAAATTGTTGAAGTTTTCATAAGACCTGCTAGTTCTATAACAAGTTCTGACAATTTGCAAAGACCAAACTCTAAAAAGTCAGATGAGAAAATTTCTGAGTCTAAAACAGAAAAGTCAGTTGGTTCAGAAGAAAAGGTTAAGGAAGAAGTTTCTAAACCAACAGATGAGAAGCCAAGATACAATGATACTAAATTCAAGTATGATTCTTTAAATGTCAGCTACAAAAATAAACAACCAAGTTTTTCATATCATGACATTGAGAGCATATTTGACACAAGTAAAAATTCTGAAACAGTCAATCAGAAGTCTGAAACTTCTAGTCAGGATTCTGAACTTTGTAGTCAGAATTCTGAGTCTAAAGATCAGACATCTGAGTCTGTAAATCAAAACTCTGACTTAGGTAGTCAGAAGTCTGATTCAACTGGATTTTCTGAAACAAAATCAGATGAATTTTTGCAACTTGAAAAGAGATTTAATCTTTTGAGTCAAGAACTTGAGGACTTAAGGAAAGCTTATGATGAACTTGAAAATGATTTCTGTGAGGTGGATATTAAACTTGAAGAAGCTTTGAAAGAAAAGAATATTTTTATTCAGAAAATAACAGAGCTTGAAAAACTGAAGACTGAGTATGATCTTTTTAAAATTAATGCCTCAAGAGAAAATGATAAATTCTTTAATGAATCAAGTACATATGAAAAAGGTGAATCATCTAATTCTTCTAACAAAAAGAACTTGAATTTTTCAGAAAAAGAAGAAAGCAAAAGGAAAGATGATCTTGCAAAGTTGAATGATCTGAAAAGGGATCTTGAGAAGCTTAGAATGAAATCTACTTCTGAACTCAAACCTAGAAATTCTTGTAATAAGGGCAATTGTACTCTGAACAATATCAATAAAAATGAAATGATCTATGTTTCAGATTTATTGTCACTTGCAAAGAAAAATCTTGTTTGTGTTAGATGTAAAAATGATTCATTTCAATATTCTCATAAATGTCAATTCAAAATAACTTCTGTTTCATACATAAGAAAAGATATTCAGAAAATTTTTGTTCCTCAAAATACAGAAAAGAAGAAAATTTCTGTTCCTCAGACTTAGAAGAAAGAAAAGATAAAAGAAAAGAAAGTTGAAAATATAGCAAAACCAAAAGTTACAAATCTCAAAAAGAATTTGAACAAGCTTGTAAGCAGAAAATGTTCTGACTTCATAAAAGTTCAAGGAAAGTGGTGTTTGAAGAAAGATTTTGAGTGGAGAGTAAAAGGTACTAATGATAAATCCAATGACAAAGCTAACAAAGATGGACCCATTCCAAAATGGGTACCTAAACCTAACTGATCCTTTTGCAGGGCTGTCATGTGTGGTTTTTAGATTCAGGAGCTTCAAGACACATGACAGGTCAGAAGTCTTTTCTATCAAACTTCACAGAAAAGGCTGGAGGAGCAGTAAACTTTGGAAATAACAGCAAAGGACAAGTCAAAGGTTATGGGGATTTAACTAAAGGGGATCTGACTATCCAAAAAGTTTTCTATAGGTTGAAGGATTACAGCATAATCTTTTCAGCATAAGTCAGTTTTTAGACAGTCTTTGTCAAATTAAGTTTCAAATAACAGGTTGCATGATTTTAACTGAAAATGATGTTAAAGTCTTCTGGGCCAAAAGACATATGGACTTATTTGTAGTTAATTTTTCAAAATTGAAAACATTAAATACAGTTTGTCTTTTATCAAAATCAACTGCAAATGAATGCTGGCTTTGGCACAGAAGATGTTCTCATCTGAATTTCAAAGATCTTAATAATCTCGTTGCAAAACATCTGGTTAAAGGCTTACCAAAGCTTAAATTTGAAAAAGAATCATTATGCTCAGCTTGTGAAATGGGCAAGATGAAAAAGAGTTCTCACAAATTAAAAATGGACTCATCTTGCAAAGCACCATTAGAAATGATTCATACTGATCTTTGTGGTCCAATTTCAGTTCAATCTATGGGAGGAAAGAAATATATGCTTGTGATTGTTGATGAATTCTCCAGATACACATGGGTTGAGTTCCTAAGAGCTAAGTCAGAAGCTGCTACTACATTGATAAATTTTATCAAAAGGATTCAAGTTCTCTTACAACTTCCAGTTCAGAAAATCAGAAGTGATAATGGAACAGAGTTCAGAAATGAGACTCTTCAGAATTTTTTAGAAAGTTCTGGGATTTCTCACAATTTTTCTGCTGTCAGAACTCCTCAACAAAATGGTGTTGTTGAAAGGAAGAATAGAACTCTAGTTGAAGCTGCGAGAACAATGCTGGCTTATGCATATCTTCCTACTTTCCTATGGGCTGAAGCAATTGCAACTGCTTGTTTTACACAGAATAGAACTTTAATCAATAAGAGATTAAATAAGACTGCTTATGAACTGATAAATAAAAGAAAACCATTAATCAAATTCTTTCATGTTTTTGGTTGCAGGTGCTATGTTCTTAGAGATAGAGAAAATCTTGCCAAATTCGATAAAAAGGCAGATGAAGGATACTTTGTGGGTTATTCTTTAACTTCCAAAGCATTCAGAATCTACAATAGAAGAACCAAGAGGATGATGGAGAGCATAAATGTAACTTTTGATGAAGCCAGAATGCGGACTTCTGAACAAGACAGTTCAGAACTCATGCTGAACAAGACAAAAATGACTTCTGATACAAATTCTAATCCTATTTGTTCAGAACTCAATTTACTGTTTAAGGATGCTTTTAGTGAACTAATTTCTGATTCTTATGCAGAATATGAAAACCCAAAGATGGTCAAAGAGATGAAAAATAAGACTCCAAAAATAGTTCAATCAACTGTAATTTCTGACAAAGGTCCATCAGAGGAATGTCCAACTCTAATAAATACAAGTGGTGAAAATTCTGAACCTTGTAATCAGAATTCTGATTCTTGTACTCAGAACTCTGAACAAGTCACTCAGAATTCTGACTTCATTAATCAGAACCCAAACTTGGATATGACTCATATTCATACATCAGAACAAGGGGACAGTTCAGAATTACAAGCAATCATTGATGAGAATGATGCAAACAACAATTATTCAGAGATTGATGTACTCCCTAGTGCAAATAAATGGACTAAAAATCATCCTATTCATCAAGTAATAGGTGATCCTTCAGCAGGAGTAAAAACCAGACCAGCTACAGCAAATGAAGCAATGTTTGCTGGTTTCTTGAGTGTGATTGAACCAAAGAAAGCTAATGAAGCCCTAGAAGATCCAGACTGGGTTTCAGCAATGCAAGAGGAATTGCTTCAATTTGAAAGAAATAAAGTTTGGAGACTCATTCCAAAGCCTGAAGGTAAATCTATTATTGGAACTAAATGGGTATTCAGAAACAAAAAGGATGAATCAGGTGTTGTCATCAGAAACAAGGCAAGATTGGTTGCTAAGGGATACTGTCAACAAGAGGGAATTGATTATGATGAGACATTTGCACCAGTAGCAAGAATAGAGGCAATCAGAATATTTTTGGCTTATGCTGCACATAAAAACTTCAAGGTGTATCAAATGGATGTCAGATCAGCCTTTCTAAATGGCAAACTTAATGAAGAGGTGTATGTCCATCAACCTGAAGGTTTTGTTGATCCAGAATTCCCTGATCATGTTTATATTTTAGACAAAGCTTTATATGGTCTAAAACAAGCACCACGAGCCTGGTATGACACTCTTACTAAACACTTGTTAGGTTCAGGATTCAAGAAAGGTAAGATTGACACAACTTTGTTTTTAAAGAAACAAGGTGATGATTTGATTTTGATTCAGATTTATGTTGATGACATAATATTTGGTTCTACCAGTCCAGAATTATGTGATAATTTTTCAAAAATCATGTCATCTGAATTTGAAATGAGCATGATGGGTGAGCTGAATTTTTTCCTTGGTCTTCAAGTCAAACAATTACCAAAAGGTATTTTTATAAATCAAGGAAAATATGTCAGAGATATTCTGAAAAAGTTCAAAATGTCTGATTGTGCTTCTATGAGAACACCTATGGCAACTAACATAAAGTTAGATGCTGATCTCAAAGGTGTTTCAGCAGATATCAAACTTTATAGAGGCATGATTGGGTCACTACTTTATTTGACTGCATGTAGACCAGATATCATGTTTTCTACCTGTTTCTGTGCTAGATTTCAATCTAACCCGAAAGAATCACATATGTTGGCTGTCAAAAGGATTTTAAGATATCTCAAAGGAACACCTGATCTAGGTTTATGGTATCCAAAAGAAACTGACTTCAAATTGACTGCTTTCACTGATGCTGATCATGCAGGAAGTAGGTTGGACAGAAAGAGTACATCTGGTGCTTGTCACTTTTTGGGAGATAAAATAGTGAGTTGGGCATCAAAGAAGCAGAATTGTGTGTCCACTTCAACTGCTGAAGCAGAGTATGTTGTTGCTGCTGCTTCATGCTCTCAAACATTGTGGATGAGAACACAACTCATGGACTATGGATATCAGCTTAACAAGATTCCCATCTATTGTGACTCAGAAAGTGCAATTGCCATTACTCAGAACCCTGTTCAACATTCGAAGACTAAACATATAGATGTGAGGTATCATTTTATAAAGGATTATGTGGAAAAAGGAACTATAGAAATGCACTTTGTGCATACAAAGTATCAATTGGCTGACTTGTTCACAAAGCCTCTTGATCACAAAAGGTTTTCTTTTCTCATATGTAAAATAGGAATGCTTAATCTGCCTAATTGAAAATATTTTTTTCTCTTAAAAATGCTAAATTTTTCTAAGTAAAATTGTCTGAGTAGTGTACTCAGAACTCTGAGTCTTAAGAATCAGAATTTCTGAGTACTAAGATCAGAACTTCTGAGTCTTGAGTTCAGAACTTCTGAGTCTTAAGATCAGAACTTCTGAGTCTTGAGGTTAGAACTGCTGAGTCTTGAGATCAGAACCTCTGAATCTTACGGTCAGAGATTCTAAGTCAATACATCAGCAATCTAGTTTTCAAAAATTTATTTTTGAGAAATTAAAATATTTCAACTGTGTGGATTATGCTTCTTCTATTATCTTTTCATCTCATCTTTATGTATCATTAATAGTAAAATGCATGCTCAAGTCAAGGGGGAGCATCAAAATTCCTTTGGAAATCATTTTGTGATGCTTAAAAGATTTGCTTTCATTTTCTATCTCTGATTATTCTAAGAAGAACAACTTTTCATGATAAATTTTGTTGTTATTCAAACTATATCTGAATTAAATTTTTTTTCATATTCAGATATAAGATTTTAAATGATTTTTTAATTCATCATAATATGAATAGAATTTTGATGATAAAAAGTGTTTCTATCTGTTCAAACCTCTTCTGAATAATCAAAATGTTTTATATTTGTCAGAAGTTGATTTTAAATGACATTTTGGTTACAAGGTAAAATTCTTCTGAGAAGAACAATCAGATATCTGATAAAGAAAAGTCAAAACATCTGAGCGTGTTATTCAGATCTTTGACTTGAGTCAAAATTCTATCCACTAACACGTGTCAGCTTCATATTTGTTTGATTATGCCACACATTTCATTTAAATCCTCTGTGGCATTTCAAATGTGTTGACTCCGTTATAACATTGATTTCGCTTTTCCGTTAAACCTTTCAACTTCGCGGATTTTAAATAGGTCTTAAAATCCCTATTTCAAATCTTTTCAAATTCCAGAGCGAAAAGTGAGATACGAATCAAATCCAGAGTTCTTTGAATTTGTTTTCTTCTTAAATCATGTCTAGAATACGAAGGAGTGGTCAAATTTCGCTACACTCTACAAAATCGATAATGGATTCATCTGATTCGGATAATGATGAAGTACAGAATAGAGCTGTAGAGGAAGAAGCAATAAGAAATGATGGAGAAGATGAACAAATGGATGAATCTGAAGGAAATGCGGATGAGGTAAATGTTAATATTGAACATGAACAGAGTGCTGCAGGTTCTATTATGTCAGATAGACCTATTTTAGTTGAAAGAATTGTTCCTGAGAGTGAATGGCTGAAATTATCTGAAAATAACTGTGTTATATTATTTGAGGAAAGCCGTTTAAAGCCTGAACACAGAATTATCATGGAGTTATTCAAACACCATCCGTACAGAAAATGGTTTACACGAAGTAAAAATGTGCCTGTTCAGTACATACAACAATGGTGGAAACATCTTAGGTTAGAAGATAATAAGTTTGTGTCTGAAATTGGAGGAGTGACATTTGCCTTATCTATCTCTGCACTAAGAGAAATGCTGAATTTACCAGAGAAAGATGATGTACAAAGAAGGACAGATTTTGAGGACTCACCCTTAACAGAGGAATTAATAGCAGAGTTTATGAAGTTGGGATACAATGAAGGATTGAGGACTCTCAGTTTGTTCAGAAGAAACAAATTACCACCTATTTGGGCTTGTTTCTTTCATGTGGTAAATAAATGTGTGTCAGGGAAGAATAGTTCTGCTGATCAAGGTTCTAAACAAATTCTTCAGATCTTTCAGGGTTTAGTGAAGAATAGGAATTATGACTATACTTTAATACTTTGGGAAGACATGAAGAATACATTTGAGAAGAATCAGAAAGCAATTCAGAAGAAAACAAAGGATGCTCCACTGACATACATTCCTTACATAAGGTACTGGCAAATTGTTATTTGGTATGCTATGCAGGAAAACAGAACAATCTCAAGAAGAACAAATGAAGAGCATGGTCCTACATTTTATTTGGGTAAGATGACCTCAGTAACAAGACTTGAAAACTATCCCAATCATAAACTATTGCCAAAATCACTTAGGAACTATATTCCAAGGGAGAGTGAGATTTTAAAAGCTTATTGCACCTCTATGGGAATTGAATTACCTCAAATCCCTACCCAAGAGGACCAACCTAAGAAGAGAGGTGATGGGTCTAGTCGAATTAGAGAGGGGGAGGATGTTCAGATGGGTGAACATTCTGAGAGACTTGAGAGGGAAAATTCTGAGAGCTTGGTTAGATTTGGTGAGGAAAAACAGAATGAGAGTGATGAGGATGAGAGATTGTCAACAGAGGTTCAAACAGAAAGAGATGCCTCTGAACCAGCTAATCTTGACCAGGTAACCACAAATGCTATTGGTTCACATCTCTTGGTGTCCAATATTGAAACAAACACCATGGACCTAGTGGTGGATCTTGAACAACCCATCCATATCCACTCAGAAGCATTTCAACATGCTACTGTTTCACACAAATCCGGGGAACCATCCCAAACTCATTTGGAGGGAGGTGATAAATCCCAATCTATTTTTCAACACATTGAGTCTGAATATCACAGTCCTATTCATATTGAGCCTGAAATTCCTTCTGACACTTGCACAAATCAGGAATTTCGTATTCCTGAAACAACATTCATAGACATACCTAATGTTGGGTGTCGAGGATTGGATGGAAGTCCTGGTGAGGTGAACATTACAAAAGCCTCATTTAAACGTGCATCTGTTGTACAAGATGACTGTGTGTTATCTACAGGCCATGAGCCCTCTGGGCACATGAAAACTGGACCATCTGTTGGTTCAGGTTCACTGTTAGAAACTTATGAATTTGAAAAGATTCAGAAACAAAACAAGGAGATGGGGGAAAAAGTAGAAAATTTGGAGAAGAAGGTGGAGGATTTGAATGATGAGATGTCAGATTTGAAAGTTGTGTTGGAGAAAAGTTGATTTCTGTTGAAACTAAAGTAGATGATGTAAAGAAATCCTTGGATTCTCACAAAAAGGAGATCATGGATATAATGTCTGGTTTTCAAAAAGATATGTTAAAACAAATGCAAGGGATGCAGGAATCTATACTGAAAGCACTGAGTGTATCATTGCCTTCTACTTCAACGCCTCTTGATCTTGTTCCTACTGCAGAAACTGAACCTGAAGGTACTTCTAATCAGAACTTGAAGAAAAAGTTTGATGATAATGAACCTCATGATCATCAAAAGGGGGAGAAAAGACAAAGGTTAAGTTCTGATGATGATATTGGCATAGAAGATTTTGAGATGGCAGATATGCAATTAGCTAGTACAAAAAGTTAAGAAGATCAGACACAGGAAAATTTAAAGGCAATAACTCAGATAGTTCAGATTGATAGCTCAGATACAGAGGAAATGGAGTTGGAAAGTACAGATGGTGGTGATTCAGATAAAACAGAGGAATTGAACTTAGACATAGAAATGGAAGGAAACTCAGATGAAACTGAAGCTATTGAGGAATCTGTATTGAGATCAGAAAAGACAGTGGAAAGTGAAGTGATCAACATGTGTACAGATATTGTGGTGTATAACAAAGAAAATATGACGGATTCTGAATTAGAAGAAAGAAGGTTAAGTGAAGAGTTGATCAGAAGGATGCATAATAATTTAGTCAGAGCTTTGAATGTTCAAAAAGTTCAGCAAGGAATAAAAATGGTAAGACCTATTGATCTAATGGGAGAAGAAGACAGAACTGTGAATTATACTCAGGATTTTGAAGATGATTTTAGATTTAACTTTTGTGATGAGTTAAATACAGAAGAAGAGTATGTGAAAGTGAAAGACTTCTTTATGCCTTCTGAGTATGTATTCAGAAAACCAATTGAGATTCCAAAGATTAACTTGCAAAGACTAGAAGAACCTGTATGTGATTTCATTCTAGAGTTAAGTGATGTGCCATTAGCCAGACAATTTCATGATGATATTTTTCCTGAGGAAATATATGATAATCTCTACTACACAGAAGGAGAGTATGAGCCTTTGGAAAGTAACATTGATGGTTTTATGGATGACAGAGCTCAGATGGTCTACTCAGAAGATTCTAACAGGTTCAGAGTTCCTGACTCAAAACTGCATATTCAGAAAAGAATTGAGAAAGTTCTGATGTTTCAACAAGATGAATTCAATGGTTTAATGTTTGTTAGAATGGAAGTACTGAAAGAAAGAAATACAAAGGTTTCCATGTCTACTTTTGATTTTCACAGATTGACTCTTGATGATCAGATCTTTCTAGTCAAGTTCTTTGCCAGCACTGAAGAAGCCTTGATAGAAATTGAATGCAAAAGACTTCTGGGTATCTATGTCAGAAATGTATATTTGTATGACTTCCAATTAGCTATTGAAGAAAGAAAAGAAAAGTGTAATCTGAGTTCTCCCACAAAGAAAACAGAAGTTGATTTGCATTTGAAGGGATTTGTGAATGAAGGAATGGAGACAAAAGGGTTCACATATACAGTTCACGAAAGGCTTGAATTGTTCAGATTAAAAGAGTTGGTGAAGTACAGTGATGCAACTCTGAATTGGTTATTGATTAAAATGGAAATAAGTGTGGAAACTGAAAGAGAGATTTTAAAGAAAAGATGTATGAACTCTGTGAAAAGGAGGTTGGATCTTAGAAGAAAAATCAGAAACTGTAGTGAATGGTTGCTATCTGAGGTGAATCCCAAAAAGATTCTACATAATGATTTTGTGTTTCCTGCTGAGTATGAAGTGAATGAAATTCTGTCAGATGAAGTTGAAGAAGTGCAGAACACAACATCTCAGAATGTGCAGATAACTAGTTTTGATCAAGCTGAACAGTCTGAACCCAAAGAAGATGAAATATCCATTGATCTAAATGGATACTTTCTTGAATTTGATTTGCCTGAGTTCTTCAAACCAAAAGAAGTACAATTCTTGGATGTGTATTATGATAGACCTAAGGAGACTCAGATCTGGTTGGCTGAAAAATCAAGATGTCTTGGCAAAACAAAGTAAGCCGTTTACTCAGATTTTTTAATTACTGGAATCAGAGAATTGAGGATTAAGAAATTCAGAAATATGGAGTACTTATCTTTTGAAGTTTTGAGAGAAGATGGCAAGGTTTATTACTTTACTGATGCAGATTTTGAGAAACTATCAGTGGTTGACTTCTACAGATTACACAGCTTTCTATGCTTAAAAGAGTCAAGCAAAGACAGAAATGAAAGGAAGGCAAGAAGTGTGGTAATTGAGGCCATGTTCTACATCTTAAGGTGGCACTGTTATACAGATTTTCAAATAGCTTTGTACTTACAAAAGTCATGTGTTTATCTGGCAAATCCCAACACAGATCATGAACAGAAAAAGGTGTTAAAGACTGGAAGTGTTCACAAATATCCAGATTTGGGAGTATTTTTGAAAAACAAAAGTGGAAAGATCTTCTTCAGAGCAAAGGAAACTGCAAAAAACTGTTCTGGAACTTTAAGAATCATAAAGCATAATTTGGAGAAAAAGATGCTGAAAGTGAAGGAAGCAAACATGACTCAAGAAGTAATCAATCAGCAAGTTGAGATTATTCAAGAAATCATTGACAAAATTGATAAGAGGCTTAATCTGAGAAATGTGCTACTTCAGAAAATTGTTCCTGCTCTGAAAGAACTGGATGATGCAAAGTTTAAGTTTATTTGACAAAAAGGGGGAGATTGTTAGATCTGAAGTTTTGTCAATAAACCAAGTGTTGAAGATCTGATAAGAAGACTCAGATGTTCTGAGTAGAGAAGTCAGAGGTCTGACTGTGAAAGCTCAGAAGTATTGAGATCAGTGAAATCAGAAGTCTGGGAAGAGAAGTCAGATGTCTGAGTTAAGGAGTCAGAAGATCTGAGAAGCGTTATCAGAAGAATGTTCAGAAGTTCTGAACTACCTGTTCAGAACTTATGACGAGATACTTTACTTAGTATTTTATAAACTAATTAGGACACGTGTTATGTTCTTATTAGTCTTTCTTGTTTGTACTGTAGCTTTAAGATGTCCGTTGCAGTATAAATAGTAGTTAGCTCTACGTTGCTAACTGATTGATTTTTCCCATATAACTTTGTATTCATTCTTTGTAATCTTTGAGATTCTCTCTCTCTTAGATCTATAATTCTGTTCATCATTGATAGGAACTCTAGTGATTTTCTCCTTGGGAGGAATAGTTCTGTTAAGAACTTCAGAGGTTTGTCTAAAATCCTCTGTGTCACTAGGTCCGATCTCTGACTTAGAGTCAGTCTCAGATTCGTCAGAGGATGAATCGTCCTCATATACATAGGTTGAGTCACTTGGTTCTCTTTCGATAGAGGCTGGACTTTCAGAACATGTGCCATAATCACTTTCTTCCTTTTCTAAGGAACTATTTCCCTAGTCAACAGAGGTATCTGTTAAGTCTTCTTCAGAGTGATTTTGATCACAGGTAGGTGTACAGAGGTTTTCTTCAGAGATACCAAGTTTTTCTTTTGTAGGTTTTGGCTTGAACTCAGGTGCCTCTGCAGATAATTTCTTTTCAGAATTCATCATACAGACATATGCAACTTGAGTTTGAGTCTCGGGGTCACCAAACTTGAAAATTCCTATCTGATTTTGAGTTTTCAGATACTTCTTAGGTTTGGACTCTCTTTTGACAGAGATTGAAGATGACAGCCCTGTGTTTTCAAACCACACATTTGTCATCTTTAGAGGTTTCCTCTTGTGAGGTTCCCCAGAGACTTTTAGCCTTTTACTTACAGAGAGAAGATTTGGAAATCCAGGTTTTCTTGTATCTCCAATATGAAATAGAGAGGACAGAGATTTGTCTCTTTTGTTTCCGGTATAAGGATCTATATCACAGAAGCCAATTCCCCGTCTCCCTATTTAGGTGTTAATTTTCTCGTACACCTTATGCGCATCTTGAAATTTTTTAATTTGAATATCTCTTCTGAGTAAATCTTGACAGAGGACTTCTCTTTCCCTTTGAAAATAATTTTTAAGAGCTTGGATGTTCATTCTGTCGCACTCGACGTCCATAAGTTCTTTGGATTTTGTTTTCAAAGAAGAATTAAGTTCAGAAATCTTTTCTTTTAAAGGATTTAATTTCTTGTTCCAGTTTGTTTCAATTTCTTCTTTTTCTTGAAAAATCTTAGCTTTTTCTTGAGTGAGAAGTCTAGCTTCTCTCTCATAGAAGGTGAGCTTCTTTTGAATACTCTCGCATGTCTTTTTCATTTCATTGTATTCAATGTTAAGTTTGAGCAAATCAGCTTCTGCTGTATTAGAGTTAGAGTTTGAAGTGGATACCTCACTGTCGGAGTCGGAGCTGACTTCTGCCATGCCACAGAATAGAGCATTCTTCGTTTCTCCTTCGTCAGAGGATATATCTGACTCCCAGATCTCTTTGTTCACCATAAGTGACTTCTGAGCATAGTATTCAGCTTTCTTTTTGTAGAAAGCTGCATCCCTCTGAGGGAGATTTGATTTGCTCCTGCACTCGTTGGCGAAGTGACCTGGCTTTCCACAGTTGTAGCATCCTTGGTTCTGTGTAGAGTTTCCAGCTCTTTCTTCTGACATCTGTCGGTCACCACTTCTTTCTATTCGGCATTCATTTGTGTAGTGACCTGGCTTACCACATTTGTAACACTCTTGAATCTGTGGAGTGTTGCCAGCTTTGTCGTCCGACCTCTGTCGGTCATTGCCTCTGTCGATTCTGTCATTTGATCTCTGTCGATCACCACTTCTGTCAGTTCTGTCGTTTGACCCTTCTCTTTCTCGATTATCTCTTTCGTATCGTTCATTACCAGACTTCTTCAGATATCCTCTGCTGAATTTTCTTGTCAAGAGAGCTAAAGATTTAGCTATCGAGGCAAAAGTTGTTTCTTCTTCTGCTGCTGTCTCTTCTTCTTCTTCACTTTCCACCATCAAGATTTTCTTCTTCTTCTCTTTCCTCTCTTCTACTGCTTTCTCTTTCTTTGGTTTTTCTTTAGCCTCTGTAGTCTTACCAACCAGTGCAAGAGGTGTAATGATCTGAGCCTTTGTCTGTGCTACCTGAGGTTCTTGTGCTGCTAATGTTCCATAGAGGTCTGATAGAGTCCAGGAATCTAAGTCTTGATTTGTTTGCAGAGACATAGATAACTGGAGCCATTCTTCATTCAGAGATTTCAGGAACATAACATTGTTCTCTTCAGAAGTTCTGTGGATTCCGAACTTCTTGCATTTGTTGATTAGAGAGTTGAACCTATCATACGTAGTCTGCAGAGATTCTGTTGGCAGGGCTTTAAAAGCATAATATTCATTTATGTATTGGGCTCTGCGGTTCTTCTGGGTTTTGGCTCCTCCTTCTAGTTGTTTTTCCAGTTCTTTCCATAGATCATATGCAGATTCACATGCATCCATGGATTGGAAAAGGTCATTTGGAATGGCCATAATCAGAATTCTCTTGGTTTTCTGAGCAACTTCGTATTTTACCCAATCAGGTTCAGACCATTTATCCTGGGTCTTTGGTTTCGTGTGTTCAGGGATTTCTGGCGTGTCGTCTGTGCCAGGAACACGAGGTACAGTTATCATGGGAACGAAAGGAGGACTACGGATATAATATACTAATTCTTTGTCAGTACCCTCAAAGAAGTGAATCATTCGAATCTTCCATTGAGGGTATTCGTCTCTAAGAAGAGTAGGAGGTTTGGTTAAAGAACCAGCAGTGAAGAAGTTGTTTGTATTCGTCATTTTTAGAGAGATAAATTATCCAGAAAAGGGTATGAACAGCAAGCTTTTCAGAGTATGAAGTGGATGCTTCGTATGAAGTTTCTGGGCTTAAAAGCTTTTAAACAGTGCACTAAATCGGAGTTTTTAACCAGAATAACAGATTCTATACTTTTACGAGAGTTCGAATGAATCGAAAAATGGCAGAAAAACAGAAACTGTTTGTTTAATATGAAGACTAGGTTAAAAATCCAAGTTTCTACCAACGATCATTGTTTAGAGTGGATCCCTTGATATTAAAAATCAAGGTTTGCTCTGATACCAATTGTTGGTTCCTGTTTTCTTAACAATGATCTTAACTTTCAGTTAGTTCAGATTTAGATATGGTGCGGAAGCGTATTTAAGAACTGAAAGATAATGTAAAGGTAGAAGAACACACAATATCAAATAAACAGTATGTAAAGATCATATGAGTATCTCCAAGATTACTGTTTGATATTTTTCAAGAACACCAAGAACATAACAAGAATGCTGCTGGTGTGTGTGTGTTTGTGCGTAGCTTAATTATCTGATTCTTGTTAATAGAAGAGCTCAACATGAGTCTTCTATTTATACTAATTCTTAAGGGGACATACTTTAGACAAAGAGGACTGATCTACAGTAGACAAGATCGTATGAACAGTAGCAGGTACGATGTTCATTTAATGCGCATGTTCCAATTCTGACAAAGCCATATCAGAGTTTGACACGTGTAGTTGATGTCAGGGCACGCCTAGAACAAGTGGATGAACGGATCTTGAAACAGTAGAAAGATATTTGTTAATCTTCTAAGTCTTCAGTATAAACCGCAGAGGCTCTGTCAAAGGTGACAGAGGTTCTGCGGCTCGGTCCTCTGTGAGGAGCACTTCTGTCGATTCTTGCCTTCTGTCTTCTTGGGTTCTTCTGCAGAGCCTCTGTGGGTGACTTCTGTACTTAGACTATTTTCACTACTTCTACAAACAGAAAGATTGGATCTAACACAAAGACTCAGGGTTTGATCTAATCACCTATTTAGATAGTGATTTTGCAGGATGCCAATTGGATAGGAAAAGCACCACAGGAGGCTGTCAGCTCCTGGGTGGAAAGCTGGTGAGTTGGACAAGTAAAAAGCAAAATTCAGTGTCCACCTCAACCGTTGAAGCTGAGTACGTAGCCACTGGAAGTTGTTGTTCTCAGGTCTTATGGATGAGAAATCAACTATTGGACTATGACCTACAACTCTCCAAAATTCCAATCTATTGCGACAGTACTAGTGCCATCGCTATAGCAAACAATCCTGTGCTACACTCAAAGACCAAACATATCGAGATCAGGTATCATTTTATCAGAGATCATGTGATGAATGGTGATATAGAACTTCATTTTATCCCAACAGACTTTCAGTTAGTTGATCTTTTTACCAAACCTCTTGATGAGACAAGATTCAGATTTCTCATCAGCGAGCTTGGAATGCTGAACCTTGAAGAATAATTCTTCAGCGGTAAAGTATTGGATCAGTGATAAATAAATTTTTATTCACCCATTCCTCATCTAATCTCTGAACAAAACTGATTCGCTGATATCAAGGTACGTTCTATCTCCTAAACGTTGATGTTCACCTCAGCATGCAGAATTTCAAAATAATTTACATCGCTGAATATCTCTTCCTTTCAGTGATTCTTTTGAAACTCTAAAATCTCACTGATATTACCAATCAGCGCTTATATATTTTGAAAATGTCCCTGAGTTTTTTCAAAAACCCTCAGAGACAACTTAAAATATGAAAGGACGTTTGTGATGTCATCACAACGGATAAACCCTGGCACGACCTTTCATCTGACACGCTCGACCGTTTCGTTTTCTTGTCCAACAAGATTCAAGGGACGTGTCACGTGTCATCATGAGAAACTTTTCCCTCTCATTCGTTTCTCTCTCTATTCTCACTATATAAACCCTTCGAGTTTATATTTTTACCTTTTACGCTCTCGAACTCTGTAAAAGGCAAAAGAACTTTCTTGCATCTCTAAGCTTTGGATTTCTACGAACTTGTGATTCATCACCTCGTATTTCATCAAAACAGGTTCACATTTTCTAACTTTAATCCTTTTAAACTTGTTTTTGATCTTATTCTTGTTCTTAAAAGATCAAACAAATGCACTTTCTAAAAACATTGAATCATCTTCTTCAAAATTTCATGAACACAGCTTGTTTACAGGTTGTTCTTGTAAGTTTAAAACAAAAATCTTAAACTTATTTTTTTCATACGTTTTTTCATAATCCTTTCCTTAAAAGGAAACTGGAAAACAAGAAATTTCACTAGTTTTTGTTTTTCTTTTCAAAACTAGAAACCCATCTTCCCAAAATGGAAACTAGAAAACCTAAAACCCTTATTTTGGAATCTTTTTCCATTTTAAGCTTTGTCTCATCTTCTCCTACATCTTTTGTTATTCTGAACAAAAATGGCTTTCACTGATGTTGATGCAACCACTGCACCCTCTGCCCCTCTCTTTGAAAAGGATGCAAACATGAAGCTCTCAATGAGCCAAATCATATTCCAATCCAACAACCTTTACGCTCTCTTGGAATTCCCCAAGAAGAAGATGGTCACACATCTTGATGATGCAGTAAACTTCATCAAGACCTGCCCTCTCTCAACAGCAATGACCATTAAGCCCCCAGCCCACAAAAGGCTCCTTCAACATTTCTGGTACACAGCTCACCATACCACTGCCACATCCACCAAAAACCCTAACCGCAAGTACGACGTTATCGCCTTCGAAACTGAACTTGGCGAAGCCCAAATCACCCCTGGAGTGATACGCTTAGCCCTGAACCTTTCCAGTGGTAAAGCTCATCCATTCGTTCCATTCCATGATCCCAACTCTCCACAAGGAAAGGCGGAAATCATCCATTTCCTCGACTGCATGAGGTACACATGGAATCCTGATCGTGAAGGCATCCCTGCGAAGAAGCTCACTATGATCCTCAACATCAAGATGCCCTCTGAGCTAAATTTTATTTTTGCTCATGTCATCAGCTGTATGACTGCCAAGACGGGCTCTACGGATCAGGCCTCCAAACCTCAAACTGTCATGGCCTATGCCTTGTTGAAGGGTTTCTATGTCGATTGGGCCAAAATGATATTCGACGACCTGATGGAGAGAGTGGAGATGCCTAAAAGATCAGCAGTAGTCCCTTACCCTCGCTTTCTCAGCGCCATTTTTGCTCATAGCCTGAAAGAAGAATACCCCAAGGTTGGCGATTTGAAACTTTCTCAGGTTGGCCCGAAGGTGCTTGACTTCAAGCCTGTCTCCAAAGAGGTACGTGTCTCTACTTTTCTTACTCTTCTTCGCTCTCCTTCTTCTACTTTTGCAGCTACCTCTACGACAGCGGTCGACCCTACCGCTGATACCCAGGCTGCAACCACCACCTCTTCCAAAAAGAGGAAACAATCCACTACCTCCCTTAGCATCCATAAGTCCAAGAAGATCTCAAAGAAGCAACCCAAGCCTTCCCAGGATGAAGACTCCACGTCGGTCCCTCTGCAGACGACGATGGATAGTTTCATGGTACACTCCGCGACATCTACTGAAGCCACCCCTTCCTCAACCATTCCAGTGAATCCATTCGCTGAAACTTTCTTGGATACGAACCCCCAATTCGCTGCGGAGGCTATTTCCAGCGGATCCAACGCTGACACTGGTACCACCACCCTCTTCACAACCTTTGCTTCTCCATCACATTCTTTGGTCTCTTCACAATTCATCTTCCCCACTGCCTCAACTACAAACGTCATCCATCTAGATGACAATGCTGCTGCTGACCTCCAAAGGATGATTCAGCAGAACCAAGGACCTGCAGGTATTTCTAGACCTTCCTCGCTGGAGTTTGACATGGCCTATTACTCAGGTCATCCAGATATCCACAACATCTCCGACCCACCTACATGTATCCTAAACACTCCTCTCTCTGGACCCCCAACTTCTGAGTTTTCATTTGTTCATAAGTTCTTTTCTGTTATAGGTCCTAACTTGGGCATGATCAGCAACTCCCTCAAGGAGATCGCTGAAAAGGTGGAAACACTCACCACCACCATCTCAAATAACTCTACAGCGGATACAGACGCTGGAGAGACCCTGAAAAAAGTGGAAAAAACTGTCAAGGATAAGGCTTCATCCGTTGACTTCACTAAAGTGGATGGAGGCCTGACTACAGTGAAAACGGCCATCACCAACAACACCTCCAACATCAACAAGTTAATCGCCACTGTCACTGAACTAACCACTGAGGTTTCATCTCTCAGTGGTGTAGTAAAATCTGTACAGACCAACAACACCGGTCTACAAGGTGAGGTGAGCAGTCTCACAACAGAAGTCGCTAACATCAAAGCCCTGCTCACCAAGATCCTCGAGCGTCTGGAAGCTCCCACTGTACCTACATCACACTTCTCCCAGGATGACCGGGAAAAGATGGAGATGGAAGTGGACTTCATAGTTCATACTCCAAGGCACCCCTGCTATTTCTGGCCTGGAAGACAGAATGGCAGTGGTGGAAACACAACTTGGGATCCCTGCCCAAGAAGATAGGGACCCTAAGACTCCTGCTGCTGTTGCCACTAAAACTACTACCTCCCCCACTCATCATGAGGAAGAGGTAGAGAAGGAAGATGAAGACCTTCCCCATGATTCTGAGGGGGAGGATATTATTGAACAACCTTAGGATGATGTAAATCCTGAGGGAACCAAAAGAAGTCCCTCTCATTATGAGGGGGAGCAAATCGAAGAACAAGTAAAAACTCCAGTGCTTGTTGAATCCCCTGAGACTGATGAGGACGCTGACGTTGAAGAAGATCTAGATCTGAAAGATAACGAACCTTCATCATCACCAAAAGATGATGATGATGATGATGACGATGAAGGTTTCATCTTCCAGCGAAAGCAAGCAATGATCCCTGCTCAAAAGGGAGTCGTTATAAAAGAACAAGGGGAGGGGACCAAACCCAAATCTCCAGCAAAAGCGGCCAACCAAGGAAAACAAAAAGGCCTCGCTGATGACAACTTGGCCATTCTAATGACAAAGCCAGTTTGTCAGGTATGTTACTTTTTATTCCCATACACTGCATCCCTCCTCTACCCCTTCTCAATCTCAACCCTTCTTATTCTCAAACCTCTATACAGTTAGCTTTCTCCTTTCTCTATCTCTTCTCCCAAATGATCTAACCTCTGTGATCGTTTTGTTTCAGCTAGTCCTCTCCCCTGCTTGAGGGTCAAGCTGAAGCTCCCCACACTTCACCAATAATCCCAACCTCTAGAGCTGAAGATCAGCAAATAATCCCGGTCTTGAACTTCGCTGAGACCGATGAAACTTTTGATGAAGAAGAAGAACTGCTCTCCCATCCCAACAGACCTTCATTGACTCTTAAAAAGTCAAGTGAATATGAAAACTTAAAGAGAGCAATGATGATCCAGAAGCTAGAAGATCAGCGCATTATCCCTCCTCAACTGAAGTTCTTATCAAACAGGGAAATTGTTGAGTCTTTCAAGACTGAAAACTCCTGGCTGAACGAAAAGAGGTTGAACAAAAAGACAAAGAATTCGCCTTAGAACTCTTTCAACGTTCAGTGAAAGATCCAGATCTAAAAAGGTTCCCTGTGGCTGTCCAACGAAAGCTGATTAGAGACGCACAGAAGATCAGTGAGAAGAAAAGAAAGGTCAGTGATTACACTCTAGCCTGGTGTAAAGAGAAATGCAATTACAGAAGTCACGCCTCAAGGATTAAATCTGTTACCCTAAATAGGAGAATGGGAAGAAATGTTCCAATAGTAGACGTCGAAATCATTAGAGAAAATGGATTCAAGTCAACTCGCTACTTGTCAAACATTGACAAGCTTGGCTTCCCTGAATGGTTGGAGATGAGGGTAGCTATTCAACGATCGCGCTCAGCATACAAGACCCATGTCGAGAAAGCTCTTAACAGGTTGATCGATATGGTAGCTTTAGCTGTTGACATCCCAAAACCTCCTCCAATCCAGTCCAAGCGACCTACTGCTAAGAAGAAGAAACCCTCAACTTCAGGTCCTCCGATAAGGAATGAAACGGGGATTGACTTTTCTCGTGAAGCAGATCTTTGTCATGATCGTGATCTCTCCGGACCCGATGTCTTTCTACCTCTTACTGAAACATTCATCCCTGGTAAGGTTCTCAGTAATCCCTACGACATCTTCTTCTATAAGTGCACTGATCGCCCATGTTTTCAACGAGTCTCTGAGCTACACAAAGCTCCCATCGAATAGCTCAGAGATTTACTTTATTGGTCTAACTACATAAAGGACCTCCAAGCAATCTTTCTGAAGCCCCTGATCTTCAAAGAAGCAAAGGAAAGAATAGATCAGGGAGTGAAAGTCCTTTATTGGATGATTCCTCAAACTGATACTCTTGACGAACTTCTCATCACGAAAGAACCTGAATAGCTGATAGGATCTACTTTTGTAATTCTTCTATCTTTATCAGCTTGTAACTTTTTGTACTTGTAATTTTTCCATTTCCACTTGTAATCTTTACAAAGTTCATGAAAAAAATCTGTGAATGTACTTTACTCCATCAGTACTAGAAAAGATCGCTGAAAACAGTAAATGGGACACGCATTTTACGAGTTCTTTTTATTCTTATGTTTTCTTACTTATCAATTTTTTGTTATTGCTCTGTCATCATCAAATAAAGGGAGATTGTTGATCCAAACCCTCAGTGATTTGATAATGACTCTGAGAAACACTTAGGGAAAATTGTAAGTAGACAATATGTATTAATGTTTTGTCATCAAAGAAAATATACTAAGTCTGTTTAGTATCGCTGATAAAAAACATACGCTTTAAATTTATACTTCAGCAAACACTGTACATCAGTGAACCCTGAGCATGTTCAGTCTCACTGATATTCGCTGATAACTTATGTTGTTTACTTATGATCTCTGAAGATAAGATTCACGTCAACTATGTTCTATGCTGAAATCGAAGATCAAGCCAAAAACCAGCGACTAAGTCTACTAGTGACCTGATGCGGATATCAGCGAAGCCATGACTTGTCCATCCCACGTGAAGTTTCAAGTAGAAGACTTCAGCGAACGCTGAACTTTATCATTCGCTGATAAAGAATCATTCAGCGTACGCAGATCATGAAGCCTTGGACGTGCGATATCAAGAACTATCTTATGCACGATCAACTACCTAAAGATAGAATGGAAGCTCGAAAGATTTGATTTAAAGCTTCGAAATACCTTATCATTGGTGGCAGACTTTATCGGCGATCATCGACAGGTCTCAACCTACGATGCATCGATACTCCAGAACAGGTACAAGGCATTCAGAAAGAAATGCACGATGGTGAATGTGGCAACCACTCTGGTGGTCGTAGTCTTGCAAATCGTATATCACGACAAGTCTATTATTGGCCGACATTAAGGCAAGATGCCATCAGGTACGTCCAAATCCGTGACACATGTCAACGTTATTCAGGTATGATACAACAACCTTCTGAACCTTTACATACGTCCTTAGTCCCGTGGCCCTTCATGAGGTGGGGAATGGACATCGTTGGTAAATTACCTCCTGCCCTAGGGTAGAAAGTTTTTCTGTTAGTCCTTACAGATTATTTTTCTAAGTGGATAGAAGCAGCTGCCTACTCCCAGATTCAGGACAAAGAGGGCATCTCTTTTATCCAGTCTAACATTATATGTAGGTTCGGAATTCCATCCGAAATCGTATGTGACAATGGTTCACAATTTATAAGTGATCGTACGCAACATTTTTGTGAGGATCGTAACATCAAACTTACGACCTCAACCCCACGTTATCCCCAATCCAACGGTCTTGCAGAATCGAGCAATAAAGTCATTATCAATTCAATCAAGAAAAGACTTAAGGCTGCAAAGGGAAAATGGGTCGAAGAACTTCCATCGGTCCTATGGGCAAATCGTACGACACCTCGAACATCGACAGGACAGACACCGTTTTCATTAGTTTACGGTTGTGAAGCCATCTTACCTATTGAGGTGCAGCTCCCGACATGGAGACATACATTCGTCGATCATAATTTGGTGGACTTAAGCTATGACCTCGACGCTCTCGAAGAGATAAGAGAGTCTGCTTTGGTCAAAATGGTATCTTAGCGACAGGTTGTTGAACGACATTTTAACAAAAATGTTAAAGCCAAGATCTTTCAAGAAGGTGACGACGTCTTACGACGAGTATTCCAAAACACCAAGGAACCAAACGCAGGTAAGTTATCCACTAAGTGGGAAGGACCTTATCGAATATCCGAGATCGTTGGAAAGGGTGCTTACAGGCTTCAAGCCCTCAACGACCAAAACATCCCACGCAGCTGGAATGCAGTACATTTAAAGAAATATGCCTTTTAACATTTTACTTTCGATTTATTTCGACAAACAATTACTGACTTAAGCATCGAAGGGTCATTGGTCAAACCAACGATCGCCCCTGAATCTTACATTGCAGGCTCGCAGGATCGCACGAACGCCAGTCATACGATTTATATCGTGAGAATTAAAGTCTTCGCGACTAAAATGTCACGACTATTATGTCACGACTATCGAACTATGACTCATACATCATAAACGAAATCTTACGATCCATCTCATGGATCTTATGGTCACAACAGGTGTTTGTTAAGTCTAAGTTTCGGAGTTAAAGTCTTATGACTCAAATTCCACACTTGGAGTATTTTTTCGGCCCAGTCGCTCGGTTACTTCCAAGGTTATGTGTACCTATGTCGTACAGTTTTACATTCGTCCTACCGCATTATTCGCTCATTCTTTTAAATTTTGTTATGCCTCGTTTATTTTGTTTATTATGACAAAGTAAAGTAACAGATAGTATAAACAAAAACATACTTGTATTCATGTTATCCAAAAATTACAAGTAAAAGGGCACGACCGATTATAGTCCCCCCGTATCAACATAAATAAACAAAAGAACAAAAAATCAAGGCAGAGGAGGGTCCTGCTCCTTAGCGACCTCCTCGTCTGCAGCTCCAGCGACCTCAGCGTCCGTTGGGTTCCCTTCTTCGAGCTTGTCTTCCTGGTCGAGGTCTTCCTCGTCCCCGACCTGCTCCATGTAAGTGGCAACCTATTCTTCAGCTCCGTCCATAGGGTCTATCCCCCGTAAATGGCGACGCATGATCGCCGCTCGAACCCTCAGACGGGTCAGAGCCTCAAACGATTGGAGTCTCTCCTCTAAGGACGCGATCTCCCCCTCTTTCGCCTCGAAGAGCGACTCAAGGTCCTTGACTTGTTTATCGCTCTCGACCAAGGATCCCTTAGTCACTCCTAACTCTGCCTCAGTCGCAGAGGACTTCTGAAGGGTCTCCCTCAGATGGCGAGTTTCATCTTGCGCCTTGCCAAACGAGTTTCATCTTGTGCCTTGCGCATTTTCTCCACGGCAACGGGTGTGACCCTCCGGATCTTCTCCATATAGGCGTATAAGCAGAGTGAAGTATGGAATGCCTGTAGTCGCACGATTAAACACACAACGTTAGAAAACAAACGACAAAAAACACATAAAACAGATGGGTCGTACATACCATGAAAGTCAGCCCTGCGACGTGCGACCCCATCTCGTCGACAGTAGTCTCCTGAAGTCGCTCCTTAAAGGACAGCAGGAGGAATTTCTCTAGGTCCGGGAAGATTTTGTCGCTATCCATGTCTTCCCCAGACATGAAGTTGGACGGCAGTGTGAAATTCACCGTCATAGTACCGGTGGACTCTTCCGTCATCTTCCCTTTCCCTTTGTCGGTCGATGAGGGAGAAAGGGTGACCTCTCCAGTCAAAGAAGGGGCCACACTCACCGGATTCGCATCTATGACTCTCGGTGGTGTCTTCATCTTCTTAGTAGTGGCGACCCTAGACGAATCACCACCTTTCGACGACGGTTCCCTCTGGATAACAGTCTTGGATTTCTTTACCCCCGATGACGGGGGTAGGGGAGCCTTGCATTTCAACTCCTTGGCCTGACGGACCAAGAGGCGTTGAGCCTCCTTCTTCGACACGCCGTGAGTAGGCATATCGCCTGACCCACCTGCAAAAAAAAAGAGATACGATGAGAATAGAGACCGGTAAACAAAACGTACGACAAACCAGGTAAAACATAAGATCATTACCTGCTGTCTCCTCTTCCTCCTTTTCTCTCTCTGCCTCTTCTTTGGCAGAGACCTCCGTCTCCCCAAGTACCTGGACCTCGTCGTCCGAACCTTCGTGCCTAAGACTGTGATGAACGAAGAAAGATCTGTCTTCCGGATTATACATCCGGGATTTCTCAATCTTCGCCAGCGTCTCCTTGGAAACACCGACCTCAGGGTACATGGTGGCTGAAAAAGAAACATACGATTAGCTAAGCATGCACGATTCCAAAATTATACACGACAAGCGAAAAAAACTTACTGTTGGTGTTCCACCCAGCAGAGACCCACGTCGTGTCCTCCTCTAGGAGCTCAAGCGACTGCGTCTTGCCAAAGACATACATGGTCTTCCACCCACGATCGTTCACTTGGGTGTTCAGCACCAGGAACTGAGCTCCCCTATACTTGGAGAATAAGTTGTACCGGTGGTAGTTATCCACCTTGACCATATGGGAGACCAGAAGGTCCTCCACCATGAATTGAGTCGTCCACTCGCCGGTGATCCTATCTATCACACGGACGATTCGCCAAAACTGTGGCATCATCTGAGCAAGAGAAAGACGGAACTTCTCTAGAAACTCCCTGACCAGTGGGGAGAACGACCACTTGAAACCCACTTTGAATGGGTATTCGTATAAAACGAAATGCCTATTCGGGCACTCAGACGGCCGGAACTGATCCTGCGAGTATATCTGCAGAGTGTCCGGAACGCCCGATAGGGTCCTAAAGGCCGACAGACCTTCTTGACCCACAATAGTGCTTGCAGGTTCGATCGACATTATGAAAACGATGAAATGATTGAACAAACTCTCTCGATTTATATCAAACACACGAAAAGAATAGGGCAACTGAATCTCTCTGAAAATATGTTAGGTCACGTTAGTGGAATGTGAAGTACAGGGGCCTATTACGACACTTTTTGTAAATACCATGTTGGTATAAATAGTTTGCATAACCTTGTGTTTAGGGTTAATGATCATAGTTTAATATTTGGTTTACAGTGTACGGCGATTGCCTAAGAAACTCTTTCTGTTCAATTAATGCAAGTGAGATTTATGATTGATATGCTGATTGTGTTTATTTCATTGTGATTGCTATTGAATCTGGGATCCACATTTGGTATCAGGGCAGAAGGACATCTGATTCAAAGGTAATTCTCTTTTCTGATCATTCAAATTTTTGTGCGACTGTTTCATTCAAAGATTTTTCTTTGTTTCGATTTTGGTGTTAAAAACTGAAATTGAGGCTTGAAGAATCATTCTTATCGCATTTCTGAAATCATATCGTGTTTTGAAGAGTTTTGATTGAGTAAAAATCATCAATTTTTGAGATTTTTGGTTACTGGGTTCTTACTCCCTGTTCTTGAGAAAAACTCATATTTTTGCTTCAAAGTGCTTATCAAATCGTTTGGTTAGTTGTTTCTGATATTCCCAATTGCTTGTTTTGGTACTAAAGTGTTTGCAGATTGTTTCCTGGGTCAAAAAGTGCATAAATTCGACATCCAGATTAGTATTTCGATTTCCAGAAGTTGGTTTCAGAACTGTGTTCTTGTGTTCTGGTATTGCTTGGTTCCGGATCCCCTTGATTCCGGATCTCCTTTACCGGATTCCAAGTTACGGTATTTATATTTCCGGTACTGCTCCCAATTTAAATTTATGGATCTCTCTAATACCGGATTCTGTTAGTTCCGGACCCCTTAAGTTCTGAGTTTCCTAATTCCGGAATTGGTTTTTAATTTACAACTCCGGATCTTAATATTTCCGGATCTACTTTAAGATTCCGGAACTCCTTGAAATTCCGGATCCGCTGACAGTTTCCGGATCGTATAACTTTCGGTGTATAAAATTCCGGATCCGTACCCTAAATTCCGGATCTTGATTCAGGATCATTCGAATTCCGGTACTTGACTTTAATTCCGGAACCTGAGCTCTTAGAATCCGGATCCCATACTCCGAAACTCCTATTCCGGATCTGCTTCTCTGCACACTTATTTTGTTTTCTTTCAGTTCAAATCTGTTTCTTTCAATTCTTCTGGTATTTCTTTCTGTCCATTCCTGATCTCACATAGGAATTGCTTTAGGCATCCACTCCTTTAAAACTTTGCGTTAGATTGTGCGCTAGACCACTCTGTTACCTTTGAATCACTCTATGTTGGTCCCGAAGGGCTATACAAGTTTGTAGAAGGGGGGGGGGGGGGGGGGTTGAATACAAACACACAGATTTTAGTTTTCTAAATTGTTTATTGATAAATCATTAACAATTTACAGCTTGTTGCGGAAACAAGATTAAGGATAAACCTAAATCTAAACAAGTTGGAACACTAAGTTTCTTGCACTAAGAAAGAGAAGGAAATTACTAATAATAACCTATCTCAAGATAAGAAGGATGAACTTGTCCAGAGTTAGCAAGTTACTTCAAAATGAAGTGAGTTCTTCTTCTTATACACTGCATGCATTTAATGCATTGCAGTTTACACTTTACACGTGGCAGCAGCTGATTGGTTGCATGTCATTGACCTTTGTTGACAACCTTAGTAGCCGCATGTTTGAACAGTGTAGTATCAGAGTGGTTGTACGATTTCAGACAATAAGGAGGTTCTTTTTCTGACATATCGTACGGAGACGTGCAAGGGTGGTTAAGACAAAAAGTACTTTGTACGGAGGACTTTATGATCAGCTTTTCGTTGATTTAGCGCTTCATCATTCTTTATCAGCGAATGATAGAGTTCAGCGATAGGTAAAGTCTTGTACTTGATACTTCACGTTGAGTGGACAAATCTGAGTCTTCGCTGATCCGCATCAGTTCATTAGGAGACTTGTCGCTGGTTCTTGAGCTTTATCTTCGACTTCAGCGTAGAACCTATGTTGACGTGAAACTTGTCTTCAGGGATCATAAGTAAACAACTAACTTATCAGCGATCACCATAAGTACTGAACAGACTCAGAGTATTATGGTGAACAGTGTTCGCTGAATGTTTTAATCTAAAGAGCGAGAGTTCCTATCAGCGGTACTGTAAGATCTTAGTACTTATCAGCGATAGTGAAACTCTGATACATATTGTTTACTTACAATTTTCACTAAGTATAAAAGAGAGGGTCATTATCAAATCACTGACGGTTTGGATCAACAATCTCCCCATATTTGATTATGACATAGCAACAAAGAAAATTGCTATTTAATGAAAACACAAGGATAAAAAGAACTCATAAAATATTTGTCCCTTTTACTGTTTTATGGGATCTTTTCTGTACTGATGGAGTAAAGTACGTTCGCTGAAATTTTTCTTTAAACTTTGTAAAGATTACAGAGGGAAGTAGAAAAATTACAAGTACAGCGAATAAAATTACAAGTACAAAAGATGTAGACAGATAAGGATAGACAGAATTACAAGGCGATCCTATCCGTCAAAAGGTTCTTCCTTGATGAGAAGTTCATCGAGGGTCTTTGATGTGGGAATCATCCAGTCAGGAACATCTACTCCTTGATTCTTTTTGTTCAGAGCTTCTTCAAAAATCAAGGGCTTCAGGTGTCTAGCTTTAATGTCGCGTCTGACTTCACACCAGTATATGAGATCTATGAGTTGTTCGATGGGAGTGATGTGGAGCTCAGAGATACATTGAAAGTGATGGTTTCCTTCGTAGTCTAGAAAGAATATACCATAAGGATCACTTACAACTGTGCCAGGAATGAAAGTTTCTCCAGGTGGTAGGGAGGTGTCAAGCGCTGAGAGATCAGCATCAGGGCCAAGAACTTCAGCACGAGAGAAACCAATACCTGTTTCATTCGGTATAGGAGGACCTGAGTTTGAGACTTTCTTTTCCTTTGCAGAGACTCTTCTTTGTTGTGGAGGAAGAAGAGTAGAGGGAGGAATATCCACAGCAGAAGAAACAGGTTGATCTGTTTGTTTAAGATCTTCTCGACATGGCTTTTGAACTTTGAGCGTGATCCCTGAATGGCTAATTTCACTTCTAACCATTCAGAGAGACAAAACTTTTCTAAGGTAGCAGCATAGAAGGTTTGCTTGGTTTTGTCTTCTCTGTAGACATCAACTTCAACAACAGGAACGTCTGCGTACAATCTTCCTCTGATGTTTACTTTGATGATTTTGGATGGTCGAGATCGATAGTTCAACATTTCTTTACACCATTCCAAAGTCGTATCAGAGACCTTAGTCTTTTCTCTAACGATCCTTTGAGCATCATCCCATAGCTGACGTTGAACGTCAATGGGAGCTCTTTTCAGCTTGGGGTCTTTTACTGATCGTTGAGTAAGCTGGATGGCGTATTATCTATCTTTTTCTTCAGCTTCCCTTCTTTCAGCGATTAGGCGTTCAGCTCTAAGGTGTTCCTTGTATTCCTTTTGGGAAATTTTGAACTTTGGAGGAACGGAAGGAAGTTGATCACGCTTCAGAATGATTCAATGATCTTCGAGTCTCTTGATCATTTCATCTCTCTTTTCTTGATCCTCTTCACTTAGCTTTTGAGGAGCCAAGGAAGGTCTGTTTTTGTGAGATTGCATCTGTTCTTCAGGTTCATCAGTCTCAGAGATCAAATCTAAGACCGGGATTATTTCTTCAGCGTTGGGAGCTGGGATTATTGTTGGTGAAGTCGTCGCTGTAGGAACTTCAGCGATATCCTCAAACAGGGGAGAGGACTAGCTGAAACACAACGATCTTACGAGTAAGAACTTGGGTAGAACAAAGATAGAAAGAATGGGATAAGGTGTATGGAGGATTTAGTGTGTAGAACTGATAATATGTATAGAGGAGGGATGTAGTGTAAGATTAGTGTACCTGACAAACCGGCTTTTTAAGCAAGATTGTCAGATTTTCATCATCTTCAGCGACACTTTTTCCTTTGCTCTTGTCAGCTTCAGATGCTGATGGCTTTGTCTTTGTCCGCTCCCCTGTAAGTTCATTTATCAGAATCCCTTTCAGAGCTTTAGCTCTCTGAGCAGGCTTGACGATAAAAGAGTCATCATCACCATCATCATCATCATCATCATCATCATCATCATTCTTTGGAGAAGAGGATGGTTCATCATCAGACAAGTCGATGGCTTCTTCATCTTCAGCTTCAGACTCAGTTTCTTCAGCTTCTTCTTCGAGTTGCTCCCCCTCAGATACAGAGGTAAGCTTCTCGGTTCCCTCAGGGTGTTCATCTCCCTGAGGTCCAGCGGCTGCTGCTTCTTCAATTGTCTTCTCACCCTCTTCAGTAAAGGTGAGGTCTTCAGTCTTCTCTCCCCTGATAGATTCATCATGGGAAAGGTCTTCAGTGCTCTTCTCCCCCTTCTTTTCATGATGAGTGGGGGAGGAATGTGACGACTCAGCAGCTGTTGATGGTTCCCTGTCTTCTTGGCTAAGGATCCCCACACAAATTCCAATCGCTGATAATCTGTTTGCTAGATCAGAAATACCAGGATTGATCTTCACGAGTTCAGCACGATCCGCCGGAGTAAAAGATGAAGGTTCAGGGACAGGAGCAGGGGCGGTCGTGTTGGTCAGGATTTGCTGCAACAATGTCTGAATAGAAGTGATGTCATTCTTCATCGTATTGACATCGGTCTTCACAGAACTCATGTCAGTCTTTACTGAACTGACATCAGTCTTTACAGCAGACATATCACCTTCGAGTTTGCCAACCGATGTCTTCAGCGTTGTGACTTCGCTGGACATGGTGTCAACTGATTTTTTGATGTCGAGGTAGTCTGTGTAGATGTCAGAGAGAACTTTGGCAAAGTCGGTGAGTGATTTATCAACCTTCTCCAAGTCAGCTTTGGAGGCATTCTTTTCGACCACGGTTGTCAGCTTTGTAAGATTTTCTCCAGCGTTTGTTACAGCTGAAGAGTTGTCGGAAATAGTAGTTGTGAGACCTGTCAGCGTCGTCTCTATTGTCTTCAGAGAGGCGTTGATGTCTCCCAAATTAGGACCTATAACATATAAGAACTTGTGAACAGAGGAAAGCTCAGAAGTTTGGGGTTCAGTTACAATGTATAGGGGTTGGTGTATACCTGCAGGAGGATTGGTGAATTCATCAAAATCTCGGTGTCCTGAGAAAAGTTCCATGTCGTCAGCTAAAGTGCGTGGACGCATGGTCATCTCTGCAGGTCCTACGCCCATCATTCTCTGAGTGTCAGTATTAGTTTCTGGAGGAATGACAGGTGCTTCAGTGATAACTGGAGTAGAGTCCAATTGAATAGAGGGAGAAGCGACGGTTAAGAATGGAGGTTGGGTGCGGAGTTCAACGTTGGATTCGCTGAGAATCGCTTCGTCGGTCTTTTGAGAGACTGAAGGAGGTTGGGTAGATTCCAAGTTTGTAACCTCAGCGTTTAGAGACGCTGAAGTTGGGATAGAGTGGGTGGCTTGTTCAGCTGTGGCAGAGCGTACCACTGAACTTTCCTTCAGCCCTACAAGAGGAGCTGAGGAGTGTTCAGCAATAGATTGCTGGGGTTGCTCCTTGGTTTTCTTAGTTCTTTTGGAACTAAGTTGGGTGGAGGAGTGTTTCCTTTTAAGAGAAGGAATGGAGGTTGCAGCTGGGGTATCAGCGGTGGGTTTGTCCGCTGAAGGAGCTGCAGAAGTAGAAGAAGTAGGGTTTAGAAGAGTTAAAAGAGTAGAAAGACGTACCTCATTTGCCACTGGCTTGAATTCGAGAACCTTAGGGCCGACCTGAGAGAGTTTCAGGTCACCCTCTGTTGGGTAGCTGTCTTTCAGGCCTTTTTGGAATACGGCGCTGATGAATCGAGGATAGGGAACCCATGGAGATCTGTCAGCGACGGAGTCCACTCGGAGTACCAGGTCATCATAGATAATCGATGCCCAGTCTATATGTAGACCTTTCAGCAATGCATATCCCATTGCTTGCTGAGGCTGAGCGGCTTGGTCAGAGGAGTCGGTCTTGGCATTCATGCAGCTGATTAAATGAGCGAAGATGAAATTCATCTCGTTGGGCATTTTAGACTTCTTGATAAGGGTCAGCTTCTTCTCGGGCTTCATGTCCCTTCCAGTTTCCCATACATAGCCCATTGCATCGAAGAATGCAATGATGGCTTCCCTGTCTGAGTTTTTCTTGGGGTCAGGGAGAGGAACAAAAGGTTTTTCTTTGGTGGCCAAGGAAAGGTTCAGGGCTTTGCGAATAATGGTAGGGGTGATCTTCATAGTGCCATAGTCAGTATCGCAGAGGATGCAGTCAATTGTTTTTTAGGGGTCTTTGGCTGATGGTAGCTGAGAGTGTCTGGCATAGTACCAGAATTGGGATAGCAGTAGCTGGTGTGCAGGAGGTGTTATGGTCAGGGCTGTGGAGATGGAACAGTTCTTCAGGAAGTTCACAGCATCATCTAGATGTGTGACTTGCTTTCGAGGAGGAAATTCGAGAAGCGCATAGAGGTTATTTACCTTGGTCCAATCCAGTTTGTCAAGAGAGAACTTGACCTGAGGAGCCTTGAGGATTTCCACTTCCTCAGCAGTATTATCAGCAGCAGTGTTCTCAGCGATGGTGTTCTTGGAAATGTCAGAAGATGCCATTTTCTGTATTATCAGTTCAACCAAAGATTAACAAATAAGAATAATCTTAATGTGGAAAGGTTTTCCAATATGATGGTTCGAATTTTGTCCATTTCATTCAGACAAAATGTCTTAATGAAGATTAGGGTTTTTCTTGTTTTTGAAAAACGAAATGCAAACCCAATAAAAATCTTGTTTTCCAGTTTCCTTTGAAGATTGGGATTCTGGAAAAACGTATGAAGAACAAGTTTTAGATTTTGCGTTTTAAACTTGAAGAACAACCATGAAAGGTTGTGTTCATAAAACCATGAAAGAAATGATTTCATTTTTAAAAAGGTTCTTTTGTTTGATCTTGTGAAAACAAAGAGAAGATCATTAACTAGTTTGAAGAAACAGGTAAAATAAAAGAATTATTAACCTGGTTCGTTGAAGAAGATGAAGTTCTTAAGTTCTTGAAAAAAAAACTTGAGAGCACAAATGCAACAGTAAATTCTTTTTCTTGCTTGGAGAAGAAGTTCGCGTAAAAGAAAAATATAAACCCAGAATTAGTTTATATAGAGATTAGAGAGAGAGAAAATCTTGAGCGGGGAAAGATTTTCATCATGACACGGACACGTGTTTGCATTTGATTGGCAGGTAAACGAAACGTGCAAACGTGTGTCAGAAAGAAGAACGTGCCAGGGCTTATCCGTTGCAATGACGTCACAATTGTCCTTTCATATTCTTGGATGTCTCTGAGGTTTTGAAAAACTCAGGGACACTTTAAAAACATGAAGCACTGAATAGAAATATCAGTGTTGGATTTTAGAAATTTCAAAGTATCGCTGATAAGGAAGAGATATTCAGCGATGTAATTTATTTTGAAATCTTGCATTTTCATGCGATTTGTCAGAGAGAGAAAACATACCTTGATATCAGTGAATCAAGTTTATTCAGAGAGAATATGATAGGATGGGTTATACAAGTTGGTTTTATCCTGTCGTTGATCAAATGTGAACCGCTGAAGATTTTATTCTTCAAAGTTCAGCATTCCAAGCTCGCTGATGAGAAAGTTGAACCTTGTCTCATCAAGAGGTTTGGGGAACAGATCAGCTAACTGATAATCAGTTGGGATAAAGTGAAGTTCTATATCACCATTCATCACATGATCTTTGATAAAGTGATACCTGATTTCGATGTGTTTTGTCTTTGAGTGTAGCACTGGATTATTTGCTATAGCGATGGCACTTGTGCTGTCTTAATAGATTGGAATATTTGAGAGCTGAAGGTCATAGTCTAGTAGTTGATTTCTCATCCACAAGACCTGAGAACAACAGCTTCCAGCGGCTACATACTCAGCTTCAGTTGTGGAGGTGGACACTGAGTTTTGCTTTTTGCTTGTCCAACTCACCAGCTTTCCACCCAGGAGCTGACATCCTCCTGTGGTGCTTTTCCTATCCAATTTGCAACCTGCAAAATCACTATCTGAATAGGCGATTAGATCAAATCCTGAGTCTTTGGGATACCAAAGACCTAGATTCGCAGTACCCTTAAGGTATCTAAAAATTCTCTTTACCGCGGTCATATGAGATATCTTGGGTTCAGCTTGATATCGTGCACACAAACATGTTGCGTACATAATATCGGGTCGGCTAGCTGTAAGATACAAGAGAAAGCCGATCATCCCACGGTACAGCGTGACATTAACAGGAATACCTTTAGTATCCTTGTCTAGTTTCAGCGGTGGTGCCATAGGGGTTTTCATAGCTGAACTTTGAGTTAAGTCGAATTTCTTCAGCATATCTTTAACATACTTTCCCTGATTAATGAAAGTTCCTTTTTCATTTTGCTTTATCTGAAGACCAAGGAAATATGTTAGTTCACCCATCATGCTCATTTTATACTCATCTTTCATTCTATCAGCGAAACGAGTACAAAGATCAGGGTTAGTAGAACCAAATATAATGTCATCAACATATATCTGAACAAGAATGATATGACCTTTTACTTTCCTGAAAAATAGAGTTTTGTCGATTTTACCTCGCTCAAATTGTTCAATATGGAGATAAGTAGAAAGAGTGTCATACCATGCACGTGGAGCTTGCTTTAAGCCATAAAGTGCCTTATCCAGTTTATAAACATAACCTGGACGCTTAGGATCTGAGAATCCTGGAGGTTGTTCCACATAGACTTCTTCATTCAGCTTTCCATTTAGAAACGCTGACTTAACATCCATCTGATATACTTTGAAGTCTTTGTGTACAGCGTATGCTAAGAATAGACGAATAGATTCTAGTCTTGCTACTGAAGCAAATGTTTCGTCATAGTCTATACCTTCCTCTTGTCTGTATCCCTGAGCAACAAGTCGAGCCTTGTTGCGGGTTATAGTTCCATGTTCGTCCAACTTGTTTCGATAGACCCATTTAGTGCCTATCACTATTTTGTCAGTTGGTCTTCGAACAAGTTTCCAAACTTTGTTTCTTTCGAATTCAGTCAGCTCTTCTTGCATGGCGCTGACCCAGTTTGGATATTTGAGGGCATCATCTACTTTCTTTGGTTCAGTTAGAGAAATAAAATAAACAAATAAACAAATATTACCTGCACTTCGTCGAGTCTGAATACCAGCGTTTGGATCACCAAGAATTTGATCAATTGGGTGATTTACAGTGCATCGCTGAGCCAGAGCGTGAGACGTTGACTCAACCTGAACTGGAGAAGCTGAAGATGATGCTTCAGCGACGTCTGGAGTATCAACCAAGAGAGGAATGGGTGCAGTTGTCATTATATTCACTGATTGCTGAGAAGTAGATGGAATGTCTGAGACATTTGGTTCAGAAGCATGTATAGTGTTTAAAGGAACAGCTGAGACCCATGATGTTTCAGCTTCACTATTCTGCATATTTGGAATGATAGTAGGACCATCATCTTCAACTGTATGAGCACGAGGAGTGGGAAAATCTTCTGAATCACCAAGATGAGAAAACATCCATTGATTCAGTTCTTTAGTATTAGCGGACGGTTTAGAGTTCGCTGAACGGGATTCGTCAAACGTGACGTGAATAGTTTCTTCCACAGTTTGTCTTCTACGATTGAAGACTCTGAAGGCTTTGGAGATTGAAGAATATCCAAGAAAGATTCCATCATCAGCCTTAGGATCAAACTTTCCGAGGGCATCTATGTTATTCAGTATGAAACACTTACATCCAAAGATGTGAAGATCGCTGATTGAAGGCTTTCTCCCATGAAAAAGTTCATAGGCTGTTTTATTGAATCTTTTGACTATCAGCGACTTGTTTTGCGTAAAACAAGCGGTGTTGACAGCTTCTGCCCAAAACTGAGTAGGCAGGTGAGAATCGCTGAGCATTGAACGTGCAGCTTCAATAATTGTTCTATTTCTTCTTTCAGCGACTCCATTTTGTTGCGGTGTTCTCACTGATGAAAAGTTGTGAGAAATACCCTTACTCTCAAAGAAGGAATCAGGAGAACTGTTTTTGAATTCAGTCCCATGATCACTCCTTATTGAGCGAACGGTCAAATTGTTCAGGGTTTCCATCTTCCGAACAAAGGTGATGAGTTCTTCAGGGGTGTCACTCTTGGAACGGAGAAACATAACCCATGTATAATGAGAGAATTCATCAACTATGACCAGTGTATATTTCTTTCCAGCGATGGATTGTTTGTTAACAGGGCCAAACAAATCCATATGGAGTAGTTGTAGAGGAGATGACACTGAGGAGACTTGCTTTGACTTAAAGCTTGCTTTGGTCTGCTTCCCTTTCTCACACGCTGAACATAAAGACTCTTTGACGTATGAGTGTTGAGGTAGACCAGTGACTAACTCTTTTGAAGAAAGAGTGTTCAGTGTCTTGAAATTCAGATGAGAGAGCCCCTTATGCCATAACCAGTTGACATCAGATGAGGCTTTTGAGAAGAAACAGGAGTTCTCAGTGGTTGTTGAGTCCATGTTTTTTACATAAACATTTTCCAAACGATAACCGCTGAGAGCTATCTTCTCCTTTTTGTTAGTGACAAAGCAGGATTCCTTAGTAAAGATTACTTTGTTATCCTTGTCGCAAAGCTGACTGATGCTTAAAAGATTATGCTTCAGCCCTTCAACATATGCGACTTTTCTGAAGGTGGTTGTACCATTAGAGAGTACACCAAACCCTCGGGTATGTCCTTTTCCATTTCCTCCAAAAGTCACAGAGGGACCCTTCTCTTCCTTGTATTCAGCGAGCAGGCTTTTCTTTCCAGTCATGTGTCTAGAGCATCCGCTATCGAGATACCAGATACCCTTCTTAACCTGCATCACAAAGGAAGATTAGTTTTTCTTGGGTACCCACTTAACCATGTGTACACGTTTGTCAGTGGAAGTAGTTGGAATGGAAGGTTCAACAATCTTCGCAGCATTTGAAGATTCAGCTTTGTCAGTCTTCACTTTGGTTAATTTCTTAACCTCAGTGGTCTTCTTTGCCTTGGGGCCAATCTTCACCTTAGCTATCTTTTCAGCTTTGGTGGCTGAGGGACACTTACTAGCAATATGATCAGTAAGTCCACAGTGATAACATTTCCTATAACTAAAAGTAGTTCTAGGACCATTTGAATGTTGAGCTTTTGATTTTGAATTTGAAGGACCAGCACCAAATAAGCTTTTGGCTTTTGAAATGGGAGGAACGTTTAGTTCTTCAGATTTCTTACCAAGGACATCCACTCTGAGTCTAGGAGTAGATCGCTGAATAGACCCACGCTGAGTAGATCCAGAGATCTGATTCCTTGATCCAGAGATATAAATCACTAAAGCTTTAGAAGCATTCAGCTTTGGCACTAAAGTACCCTTCTGAGGATTTTGGTTAAAAGCAATTCATTTACCTTTATCTTTAAAGACAGAGGTAGGTTTTGGATAAACCATTTTCTCTTTACCTTTTGAAGAGGTAGAAATTTCCTCAGGGATAGGTGGTCTGGACGAGGAACACTGAGAGGATGAAGTATCAGCGACTGAGGATACGAAAGTTCCAAATAAGAGCGTGGAACGATCAGTGGTTGATTCTTGAGTTTCATATTTGTAACCGAGACCACGTTTATCACTCAGGGGTATCTGAGAATTAATTATCTCAGTGATCTTTGTTGAAGAATTACACCATCCTTCAACAATAGCTTTTTCAGCTTTCAATGCAGCTATAGCTTCTGCTCGTTCGATTTTGACTAGCTGATTTAAATGCACTTGATCTTTAAAAGCTTCTTCAATTTTAGAAAGCTTTTCTATTTGAAGGTGACAGTTTTTTAGCTGTTCAGCGAGATCAAGGTTTTGATTTTCAACTACAGTTTTGCCATTCATGGTTTCATATAAACTTCTAGTCAAGAGATCGATTTTACGCAGACTATCCGCTTCATCAATATTTGCAATATTTGTAAAGAAGGAAGGTGATACCTGAGGGAATGTCTGAACTTTCTTCCTTATCTTCAATCTTTGCCATAAGACAGAGATTGGCTTCATCATCCTCAGAGTCAGATGATGATTCTTCTTCTTCAGAGGCAGCCCAATCGTAAGCCATCAGGCCTTTGCCTTTCTTCTTAAAGCTTTTCAACTTCGCATACTTTTCTTTCAGCTTAGCGTATTTGTCATCTTTATTCCTGGGAATAAAGGATTTCTTGGGAAACGCTGAGTTTCTCGAGACTTTCTTAGACCTGCACTCGTTAGAGAAATGTCCAATCTTTTCGCAGTTAAAACAAGTAGCAGTAGCCTTATCAACAGGAGCTGATGATCTTGGCTTATCAGTTATAGAAAGAGGTTTGTTCTTTCTGAACATTTTCTTTTTGGCGAATCTCCTGAACTTTTTAGTTAGGAGAGCCAAAGATTCATCATCTGAAGAGTCAGAATCTGATGACCTTTCAGAGTTACTTTCTAACTCAGTGATAGTGACCACGTGTTGGTCCCGTTTATGAGCAACAATAGAAGAAATATAGAATCCATATTTAAATATAGAGATAAGATATGCATGAAGAACAATTATAAAGAAACTTATCTCATATTCATTGACGATTAAATATGGAGAGGAGAAAACATGAAGAACACCACACTTAACATGTAAAACCGACTCTCATCTAGTCTATGTGTGTTTTTGTGTGCTCTCCAAAAATTTTCTCTTCTTGAAATAAAACCATGGACACCTCTTATATAGGGCCATTTACACATTAGATATTTAAGATATCTAATGTCTAGACAATATCTAAAATATCTATATAAACTATCTAAGTAAATATCTATTACAAAATATCTAAAACACAAAAATATCTTTATAAAACATTCATTAAATTAGGAGCTAATTAAGGCTAACAATCTCCCCCTAATGTTTTATAAAGAAAGCATCATCTTATAGTCTCCCCCTTGCTTTCTTTAGAACCTTTGATGTTCCGTTCTTCAAGTCTTCAAAGCATCATGTGCTCCCCCTCAAATGTAGGCTCACCCACCGAGCTCTAAACGTGAATAACAGAGGATGGAGTGACATTTAAAATGTGACAAATATAGCTTGACACCATGAAGAACCGTTGAGAGAACACCGTTCTTGAAAGCGGAAAGAGCATGAATTAATTGCAATGCTTTCGGTCCAGCACTTTACATCAGACTTTGAAGCAGATTTCGGCATATCAGCTCACATAATTTGAGAAAACTCAAAACATCAAAGTCGTGCGTCTGTGAATTATCTTTCCAATGCCGCTGGAATCGAGTAATTTGGAGCACCGAGTCAAAAGTTATGCGCATTTTTCTGAAGCAGCGCAAATCTGTCAAACAAACACAAATCGGGCTCTTAGGTTGAGTCGTAGAGGTTCAATCCACAGAGGTTCTGTCGGATTTCACAGAGGTTCTGTGGTGAACAGTTCCACAGAAGTTAGTCGGCAGAAGTTGGTCGGCAGAAGTTGCTCGTACTGCCGATAGAGCTCTGATGATGATTTGTCAAACTCAACTTTCTGTCCAGTAGAAGTATACTGTCTTTAACAGAGATTATGACCAAGAATAACACCGATTCAGACCAAGATCAAAACACGAAAAGTGTTCATCTATGTCTTAGAAATCCAACGCATCTGGATTCATCAAATTTGGAGCTTCGATGAGAAAGTTATGTTGAAAATACGACAGGTGCGCAAAGCTGACAGCAAGAACACTAAAACGTTGCGCTTTGGGCTCTTAGGCTCGGTTGCAGAAGTTCGGTCCACAGAAGCTCTGCTGGGTTTCACAGAAGTTCTGTAGTGAACAGTACCACAGAAGGTGGTCGCCAAAAATCCGAGCCAAAGTACGAGTTGTAGCCAGAAATCGGTCTGAGTGGTCGACAAAAGTGATCGTTGCTTGACAAACGTTTGACAAAGGTTCTGCAGAAGTTTGGTCGCGGCTCTGCAGAAGCTGGTCTCGTGCGGCAGAAGCTTGGTGGCGTGCGGCAGAAGCTTGGTCGCGTGCGGCAGAAGCTTGGTCGCCGCTCGGCAGAAGCATAACATAAGTGTTATACTTACTTTGACATTGATTTAGACCATTTTACCTCTGGATTTTGCAAGAACGCAAAACACAAACAACTTGAATTTGTTTGTTAGCAGTTCAGATCATCTTGAATCACCTCTTTTCGAGCTCGTACGACAAAGATATGGTTGATTTCCCACAGTTGCGCAGATCTGTCCATCAGCTTTTCCATCAGCACACTGATGTCTAATTCAACGATGCATATGACCCTTATAAATTTCGAATCTCTGAATTCTCAAAACACAGAAATTGTTCATCTGTGTCTTAGGAATCCAGGGCCTTTTGAATCGCATCAATCGGAGTCTTGAACAGTGAGATATGACCATTTTACTACAGCATCGCAAATCTGCCAGCATGTTGTTATTAAACCTGATTTGATGTAGAAAAACAAGACGATCTCCATATAACTTTTAGAACCGTGAGTGCAAATACTCAGATCTCTAATTGATCAGGTCAGAGAACTAATTAAAAATACTCAAAGTTATAAAAACTTTTCAGATCAGACTTTGAACATGTAGCACAACACCAAATCTTTCAAAAAAAAAAACTTCTATTGTTGCCATGATGACCGATTTTGAAGAAACGTTTCTTCAATTTGCTCTGATACCAATTGTTGGTCCCGTTTATGAGCAACAATAGAAGAAATATAGAATCCATATTTAAATATAGAGATAAGATATGCATGAAGAACAATTATAAAGAAACTTATCTCATATTCATTGACGATTAAATATGGAGAGGAGAAAACATGAAGAACACCACACTTAACATGTAAAACCGACTCTCATCTAGTCTATGTGTGTTTTTGTGTGCTCTCCAAAAATTTTCTCTTCTTGAAATAAAACCATGGACACCTCTTATATAGGGCCATTTACACATTAGATATTTAAGATATCTAATGTCTAGACAATATCTAAAATATCTATATAAACTATCTAAGTAAATATCTATTACAAAATATCTAAAACACAAAAATATCTTTATAAAACATTCATTAAATTAGGAGCTAATTAAAGCTAACACCACGGGTCGCTGAGTAGAAGGTTCCTCTGAGATTAAAGCAACAAGGGTGCTTTTGGAATCTTTTACAAGATTCTTCTTAAGATGGCTTGATTGCTCATGATTCAGCATCGTGCCATATAAGGTAGCAAGGGTCATTGATCTTAGATCCTTTGACAGCTTGAGACACATAGAATAACTGTCCCATCTTTCAGGTAAACATTCAAGAAACTTTGTCAGCACTTCAAAGTTAGAATATTCCTTACCAACAGTTTTCAGATCTATTATTAAGAAATTAAAACGTTGGTGAACTTCAGAGAGAGTCTCATTCTTACCACAAATGAAACTTTCATACTGTCTTACCAGGTTGATCTTTCAAGAGTACTGGACTTCAGCAGTACCTTCATACTGAACACATATTGTGTCCCACATGGCTTTTAAGGATTTCAAGTTCATGACGGAATGGTAGACTTCGTCAGGAAGAGCCATGGATAGTATGGATCTGGCTTTTGTGTCAATAGCCACTTTCTTCTTATCTTCGTCAGTCCACAAATGAACTTCCTTAGGAACCAGCCTTTCTGGAATAGCAGGTCTATTCTCAGCGTGCAACATCAATTCTTACAGGAATAAATGGGTCGTTTTCAAGATAGTAAGGCATAGTAGGGTCTACACCTTCTAAGAAGAGAATCATCCTATTTTTCCATTGATTAAAATTATCTCTGGAGAATCTAGGGGGTTTTACAAGTTTCTTAGGAATACAAACACACAGATTTTACTTTTCTAAATTGTTTATTGATAAATCATTAACAATTTACAGCTTGTTGCGGAAACAAGATTAAGGATAAACCTAAATCTAAACAAGTTGGAACACTAAGTTTCTTGCACTAAGAAAGAGAAGGAAATTACTAATAATAACCTATCTCAAGATAAGAAGGATGAACTTGTCCAGAGTTAGCAAGTTACTTCAAAATGAAGTGAGTTCTTCTTCTTATATACTGCATGCATTTAATGCATTGCAGTTTACACTTTACACGTCGCAGCAGCTGATTGGTTGCATGTCATTGACCTTTGTTGACAACCTTAGTAGCCGCATGTTTGAACAGTGTAGTATCAGAGTGGTTGTACGATTTCAGACAATAAGGAGGTTCTTTTTCTGACATATCGTACGGAGACGTGCAAGGGTGGTTAAGACAAAAAGTACTTTGTACGGAGGACTTTATGATCAGCTTTTCGTTGATTCAGCGCTTCATCATTCTTTATCAGCGAATGATAGAGTTCAGCGATAGCTAAAGTCTTGTACTTGATACTTCACGTTGAGTGGACAAATCTGAGTCTTCACTGATCCGCATCAGTTCATTAGGAGACTTGTCGCTGGTTCTTGAGCTTTATCTTCGACTTCAGCGTAGAACCTATGTTGACGTGAAACTTGTCTTCAGGGATCATAAGTAAACAACTAACTTATCAGCGATCACCATAAGTACTGAACAGACTCAGAGTATTATGGTGAACAGTGTTCGCTGAATGTTTTAATCTAAAGAGCGAGAGTTCCTATCAGCGGTACTGTAAGATCTTAGTACTTATCAGCGATAGTGAAACTCTGATACATATTGTTTACTTACAATTTTCACTAAGTATAAAAGAGAGGGTCATTATCAAATCACTGAGGGTTTGGATCAACACTCTACACGTCCTACGATCACAAATTTCTCACAATGAATGCACAAGACGCTCTTGCCATCGGATCGGAATTCAAGCCACCGATTCTTTCGTGGGGAGTACAATGTTTGGCGAGATAGATTCTTGTGCTTTATTCAGACTAAGCCACTTTATGAGGAAATTCTACGCTCGCTGAAAGAAGGTCCGACGATCCCACCTTTGATGGACGTACCTGCTCAAGAAGGTGGACATCCAGCCCACAAAGTGCCTAAAACATACGACTTGCTGGCAGTCGAAGAGAAGCATAAAGCCGATGGGGATACGCTGGCGAAGACTTTTCTAGTCTACAGTCTACCCAACAACATATACAGCAGCATCGACAGCTACAAGGGCACGGCTAAAGGAATGTGGGATCAGCTCGCTAAGATAATGCAAGGCGGTCGTGAAGGTAATTAGATGAAGATCACCAACTGCCTCACTCGCTACGAATCCTTCAAAGCCAAGAGAGGAGAACCACTCACGGAGACATACGAGCGTTTCTGTACTCTACTGAATGACCTGCACAAGAACAGCATCTTCAAGTCAAACCTCGAATGCAACATCAAGTTTCTCAACAACCTTCAATCTGAATGGAAGGGCTTTGTTCTACACGTCCGCCACAACCGCTCTTTAGAGAATGTTCCGCTGCATGACATATACGAGATGTTGCTCCAAGATGAAGATGATGTAAGTGAGCTAATGGGAGATCAGAAGTCCAATGAGAAGACGAAGGAAGATCCTCTTGCCCTAATGACTCACAAGAAGGAAAAGCAAGCTCATCGCAGTTCGCATCGAGAAGAAGCGCCAAGTGATTCTGAACACGAAGATGACGAACCAGAAAGTGATTCTGATTCCGAGCTAGACAGTATCAATAAAGTTGTTGCCTTGTTATCCCAGGAGTACGTACGGAAGAAATTCTTCAAGAAGCCGACAAACAACAACCAGCGTTACTCCACAAACACCAAGCGACGGGACTACAAGGACAAGTACGAAGGCAAGCGAAAGACTGATGATGGGAGAAAGAGAAATGATGAAGGGAAGCGTTCTGAAGGTAAATCCGATGACAGAGCTGATGATGAACCAGTTAAATGTTATAACTGTGGAAGGCGCGGCCACTTCGCAAAAGACTGTCGAAAGCCTGTAGTACGAAATGCTGAGTACTAGAAGAACAAGATGCTCCTGTCAAGGCAGAAGGAAGCGGGCAAAGCGCTACTGGTGGAAGACGATCATTGGCTCCTAAAGAATGATGATGAGACTGAAGATGAGGAAGCTCACATGTGTTATACTGGCCTCAATCCGAAAGAATCTGATTCCGAAGATGACTCTTCCGGTAAGAAGAAAGACAAGCACGAATGCCAGGTATGTGGTTCTTCCAATGCTAACTTGATTAATCAAATGCATGAAATTGTGCGTACTTTAGATTCATTCAAACATAAAGTTAAGACCAAAGACGCCCACATCTCTAAGCTAGAAGCCGAGGCTAAGATCAAATATGATACAATAGGCAAGCTAGCTATTGAAAAGGCCGAGGACAGATGTGTGATAGAAAACTATCAAACTGAGTGCTCAGCCATTTCAAAACGAGTTGAACTCCTCGAGACCCAAATATCTGAATATACTCAAAAGTTAGGGAAGTCTCAAGAGGAGTATTCTAAAAGTGTCTTAGTTCAATAAAATGTTTTAAAAGAAAATGAGAAGTTGACCACCAAGCTTAAGGATCTTGAATCCAAACTTTACAAACTTGGTCAATCTGAACAAACCATCCACTTGAACAAGCCTAAGGAGTTCAAATATTACAACTCACTTTGGGGACTCGGATATGATAATCCATGTTACTTAAATAAAATCTTGTCTAAGGTTCCCACTCTTTATGAATTCAACTTCTTGGGCCTATATAAGAGATATCATGAGTACAAGATTAAGTGGACAAAACCATCTCCGGAAGATGAGGAGTTTGAGGATTTTAAAAGAAAAACAGGTATACCTCTACCACCAATAGAGGCAAAACCTAAAACTGATAATCCTACTTCTGAAAATAACACGAAATCGGATGATGTACCACCTAGGAAAAACATAAATGTACAGATCCCTTTCGTATACGAAAAGCTTAATGCGTCATATTTAAAAAGCAAAATTCCTTATCTCCCCAATGATTACTTCGACATCTGTTCTCTCGCCAAAACGGTTGAAACTCCGCTTCCCGTTCCGGCAACAACAGATGTGGATTCTAACTATGAATCAGAGCTAAAACGTTATGTTCCACCTCTGATTTTGGAAAATATAATTTTTAAACTTGAAGAGTCGATTGCGAGAGATAAGGTTATTTATGAAACCGAAAGGATTGTACTTTTAGATTCTATCGAAAAGCTCAAACAGACCAAACCCGAGACATTACTCGAGTCTGAAAGAGCGGCTTATCGAACCGAGATTGCTAAGTTGACCTCTCAATTGTCCGTGTTAGCGACTGAAGCTTTAACGCTGAAAATGGCTAAGGAGAATTATGTGGATACTCCAATGACGTCGGTCACTCCTGAAACAATCTCGTTTGACGACGCTCTGATCTATTCGGATAGTTCCTCGTGCAAAGCCTTTATAGGAGTGTCTAATGACACAAATGATAAAGATTTGAGCTTTAAGGATAAAGGTAAGGCAATCACACCCGATTCTGTTCAAAAGAACCTTTTTCCGGTTTTTCATAATCCGTTTGCGGATAACTCCTCGTCTGACTCTGATGGCGATACTCCACTTGATTCTGCTCGCAGATTTTCAGAGTTTATGAATTCCACTCCTTGTCATTAAGATGATTTTTCTAAGATTGATTTTACTCCTAAGCTTTCTAGTCATACTCAATTTTTAGAAAAGATGCCTGAACCGGTTAATTTTGAAAAAGGCGAATGTTCAAATTCTAAAACCGTTTCTAAGACCAGTTCTAAACTAAATCTAAACGTCGGTCTAAGAAATGTGCTAAAACCGGTACGATCTCTTCGAACTCCTCTGACGAAAACTCTAATGTAATTTCATATAGTACGGGTCGGGGGAAAGCGGTTCGGAGATAGTGGGTAGAGAAGAATGCTAAGACGCGCCTTGAGAAGAACAAGTCATTTAATTATGCTTTAAATAATAGGAATATTAACAACAAACATGGTTTTGGTTTGAATAACTCTGTTGAACATGGTTTTAAATTTCCAGTTAAACTTGACAATGTTCATCAATTGATTGATTTTTTGCGTGATTATGTTTGTTGTTCCGTTTGTGGTTTGAATGACTTGATTGACTCTAGACATGCATCTGATTGGTTTGGTTCGTATCATGTATTTAATTCTAATGTTTCTCGTAAAACCAAACGAAAAAGACCCAGCTCTAAACGGGTCTCAAACAAAGGTGTTGCACCTAACACCCAAGGACCCATTTACAGATGGGTACCTAAACATCCTTAATCTCTGTTTTGCAGCCCGGTCATGTGTGGTTTCTCGACTCTGGATGCTCCAAGCACATGACTGGTAAAAGGGAGCTACTCACCAACTTCAAGGAGAAGTACTGTGGTGATGTAAGATTTGGCATTGATAACGTGGCCCCGATCATGGGCTACGGCGACCTAGTACAGGACGACCTCAGGATCAAGCGTGTGTCCTACGTTGAAGGTCTTGGTCACAACCTCTTCAGCATCGGCCAGTTTTGTGACAAGAATCTTAAAGTATGGTTCAAGGCGAAAAGATGCAGTATTCGAGCTGACGATGGAACGGAGATTGTCGCCGGTACTCGACGGACGAACCTTTACACCATCAACCTTGCCACTGTCAAGACAGACAAATCCGTATGCCTTATGTCCAAAGCCACTACTCAACAGAACTGGTTGTGGCATCGACGGCTATGGCATTTGAACTTCAAGAACATCAATAAGCTGGTGCTGGGTGGACTAGTCAAGGGTATGCCAGAACTCAAGTTTGCAAAGGAACATCTCTGCTCCGCATGCGAGATGGGAAAGATGAAGAAGGTGTCCCACAAGCCGAAGCCTGTTCCTAGCACGTCAAGACCATTAGCGCTGATCCATATAGATCTATGCGGCCCTATGCGCGTTCAAAGTATCAGCCACAAGAAGTACGTGTTGGTGATGGTGGACGACTACTCAAGGTACACCTGGTCAAGTTCCTTCGTTCAAAGGACGAGACGCCCGGTGTTATAGTCAACCACCTGAAGGGAGTTCAGAATAACCTACAGCTGACCGTAATCGCGATTCGCACGGATAATGGAACGGAATTCAAGAATCGCATCATCGGCGATTTTCTCACATCAGCGGGGATTTCGCACAACTTCTCGGCAACCAGGACTCCACAACAAAACAGTGTGGTCGAACGTCGCAACCGCACTTTGGTGGAAGCGGCACGCACCATGCTGACTCAATACGGGCTTCCTATGTTTTTATGGGCCGAGGCTATAGCAACGGCATGCTACACTCAGAACAGATCTATTGTCCACAAGCGCTTCAACAAGACGCCATACGAGGTCATCAACAAGCGCACCCCCAATATCATCTATTTTCATGCGTTCGGGTGCAAGTGCTTTGTGCTGAATGATAAGGATGATCTCGGCAAGCTCAAGCCAAAGGCGGACGAAGGGATCTTCATTGGCTACTCGACTTCTTCCAAAGCATACCGAGTCTACAACAAGAGGACCAAGAGCGTGATCGAGAGTATTAATGTGACCTTCGACGAATTGGTCGATTTGGCTTCTGGACATAACAGTTCAGAACCCGCGCTTACAGGAGTGCTGGCTTCTGATTACGGGAATTACGATTAGTCCACGCCTATTCCTCATTTCACCTAAACGGGAATTACGATTAGTCCACGCCTATTCCACGTTTATCATACACACTGGAATTACGATTAGTCCACGCCTATTCCATGTGTTCATAAAAACTAGTGCTTATGGATCCATTACACTTTATTTGTGCTCGTGCAGGTTATTGCTTAATATAAATCATTTTCAAATAACGTTAATGAAGTTAAGCAAAACCATTAATTTCAAGATAACCAATTTTACTTCGTATCAAAACTCATTCAGGAAACATTCATTATAAAATATACCTTACCATAATTTGAAATACATTTATAAAAAGGGTAAGGTAAGAATGAACTCACCAGATAGCAGTAACGTCACTCTTACTCCACTTCTTAAAGTTGTAAAGACTTTCCGCTACTAAACTTCCCAAAGTCTGAAACATCCAAATACATATTTTACTGATATCAAACTACTATACAGGACCCTTAAAGACTAAGAATCCTAAATAATCAAAATTCTCGACACTTATCGCAACCCAATAATTGCGATAACACTTGTCGCAACCTACTACTTACGACACAATACTTATCGCAATCCACTGTTGCAATATCCCTCTTATCGCAACCAACTGTTGCGATATAACATCTTATCGCAACCAACTGTTGCGACACACTCCATCTATCGCAACTCACTGTTGCGACAATCATCCTTATCGCAACACGCATCTTTATTGCAACTCACTGTTGCGATGTTCATCTTTGTCTCAACTAACTGTAAATGTAATTAAGCCATAAATCTATACTTTTAAGCCATAATAATTTCTACAAAAGTGCAGATATACTTAACATCATTAACAGAAACTATTTATAAACCCAGTTTTCTCATATCTTTCCAAAATCATGAAAAGCCAATTCTAAACCATTAGGAAACCTTACTTATATGAGAGGAAGGATTTATGTGAGAGATATACCTTTGAATAAACCAAACATAACACTTAATATAGAAAATCGAGATCTTACAATACTCCCCAACTTGAAAATGATTTCGTCCTCGAAATCAAAGCTAGGTAAACAAGTGAGGATATCTAATCTTCATATCCTCTTCCGACTCTAACATCACATTAGCACCTCGATGATGTTTCCATTGTACCTTTAACATAACCACCTTCTTATTATTACGTAACTTTTTAACTGATCTTTCTAAGATCGCCTCCGGTTCTTCCACACAATGGCTCTTTTCATCCACCCTTACATCAGTAAGTGGAATCACATCATTCTCTTCGGCTAAACATTTCCGAAGATAGCAAACATGAAAGGTATTGTGGATTCCTTCCAATTCAGATGGAAGATCCAACTGATATGCTTGCAATCCAACTCTCTTAGTTATGGTGAAAGGTCGTAGAAAACGAGGACCCAATTTCCCACGTTTACCAAACCTTACCACACCTTTCTATGGGGATACCTTAAGCATCACACGGTCCCCAACTTGGAATTCTTTTGGTCTTCTTTTCCGATCAGCATAACTCTTTTGTCGATCTTGAGCTGCTTTCATATGCTTCCGAATTTCTTTTACTTTATCAGCCGTTTGTTACACAAGTTCAAGACCAGCAAATTGCTTTTCTATAGCTTCTAACCAACACACCGGAGTTCTACATTTCCGACCATACAAAACTTCGAAAGGTGGTCTTCCGATACTGGAATGATAACTATTGTTATATGCAAATTCTACTAATGGTAGATGCGTATCCCAGTTACCTCCAAAGTCTAATACACACGACCTGAGCATATCTTCCAAAGTTTGAATGGTTCTTTCACTTTGCCCGTCAGTTTGTGAATGGTAAGCAGTGCTCAAATTAACTCTTGTACCTAATTCTTCTTGTAGTGACTGCCAAAAACCTCAAGGTAAACCGACTATCACGATCAGAAACTATGGTAATATCATGCTTCTTATAGACACCAGTATACCATGCTTCGACACCACTTCATCAATATAAAGCTTCGCCAATTTATCTATTGGTGATGCTTCTTTCATTGCCAAAAAGTGAGCACTCTTGGTCAATCGATCCACGATTACCCATATAGTGTCGTTACCCTTTTGCGTCCTTGGTAACTTCGTCACAAAATCCATGGTAATATTTTCCCACTTCCAATCCGGAATCTCCAAAGATTGGAAACTTCCGTAAGGCTTTTGATGTTTGGCTTTTACTAACGAACATGTCACACACTTTTCTACTATTCTTGCCACGTCTACTTTCATAGCTGGCCACCAATAGTGTAGCTTCAAGTCCCTATACATCTTAGTACTCCCAGGGTGTATAGAATACTTGGATTTATGGGTGTCTTCGATAATTAACTCTCGATTTCCTCCAACCTTTGGCACCCAAACACGACCTTGGAACAGTTTAATTCCACGGCTATCTTCAGTCAGTTGAAGATGTTGCTTGCTCATGACTTCATCTTTCAGATTTTCTTCCAATAAGGCCTCCGCTTGTGCCTCTTTTATCCTTTCAACTAAACTTGATGTTACATCAATTCTGGTGTTGGTCGTTTCAAGCACCCACTATATTCTTTTCTACTTAAAGCATCAGCTACAACATTTGCTTTACCGGGATGGTAATGCAATTCACAATCATAATCTTTAAGTAGTTCTAACAAGCGCCGCTGCCTTATATTCAACTCTTTCTGATTAAAGACATGTTTCAAGCTCTTGTGATCAGTATAAAGTGTGCACTTCGTTCCATACAGATAATGACGCCATAGCCTCAATGTAAACACGACTACTGCTAATTCCAAATCATGGGTAGGGTAATTCTTTTCATGTTCTTTAAGTTGTCTTGATGCGTAAGCAATCACCTTGCCTTGTTGCATCAACACACATCCCAAACCCATCTTTGATGCGTCGCTATACACGACTAGATCTTCCGTTCCTTCCGATAGTGCAAGAATAGGAGCTTTACATAACTTTTGACATAAAGTTCTGAAAGCCGACTCTTGTTTTTTAGTCCAAAAAAACTTCACATTCTTCTGAGTCAACACGGTCAAAGCAGAACCAATCTTTGAGAAGTCTTTAATAAACCTCCGGTAGTAACCTGCTAGACCCAAGAAACTTCTTATTTCGGATGCGCTCTTCGGTGTCTCCCAGTTCGTCATTGCTTCTATCTTAGCTGGATCTACTTTGACTCCTTCCTAAGTAATCATATGCCCTAGAAATTGTACTTCTTTTAACCAGAATTCACATTTCGAGAATTTTGCGTACAATTTCTCTCTTCTCAACACTTCTAAGACTTTACGAAGATGGCGTTCATGATCTACTTCATTCTTCGAATAAACAAGTATGTCATCAATGAATACAATGACAGACTTGTCTAAGAACGGTCGACATACTCTGTTCATCATATCCATGAACACAGCTGGAGCATTTGTCAACCCAAATGGCATTACAGGAAATTCATAATGCCCATACCTCGTTCTAAATGCTGTCTTAGGGATATCTTCATCTCTTACTCGAACTTGATGATACCCTGATCTCAGATCAATCTTTGAAAAGCATCCCGCACCTTGGAGTTGATCGAACAAATCATCGATCCTTGGAAGCGGATACTTGTTCTTAATAGTCACCTTATTCTGCTCACGGTAGTCAATATACATTCTCATAGTGCCATCCTTTTTCTTAACAAACAATACCGGAGCTCCCCAAGGTGAAGAACTTGGTCTGGCAAAACCCTTGTCCAACAGTTCTTGTAGCTGAGACATCATCTCTTTCATTTTGGTTGGCGCTAAGCGATACGGTGTACGCACTATTGGTGTCGATCCAGGGATAAGATCAATACGAAACTCTACTTCTCGTTCAGACGGTAGACCTAGAAGATCATCGGGAAATACATCCGGGAATTCACGTACAACCTTAATGTCTTCCACTTGTTTCTTTTCTGACTTCACATCTAAAACATACGCTAGATAGGATGAACATCCTTTCATCAAGCATTTACGCGCTTTTGCAACCAAAATTAATGGAACTTCCCCTTTTCGCTTTTCCCCAAAGATGAGTACATCATCCTTATCAGCCATCAGAATCCGAATTAATTTCTTTGCACAATGTATTTCTGCCTGGTTGACTGTCAACCAGTCCATACCCACAATTACATCAAACCCTCCAATTTCCATCAACAACAAGTCGATCGGAAATTTTGTTTCTCCTACCGAAATAAAAAAACTCTCAAGTCTTTCACGAACCAAGACTTGACCCCCGTTAGCTATCTCAACTACTAAGGCATCTTCCAAGGTTGTGACAGGCATAGCTAACTTGTGATAGAACGACTTGGACACAAACGACAAATTTGCACCACAGTCAAATAAAATGCGCGCGAGAATGGAATTAACGAGAAAAGTACCCGAAACGACGTTTTTCGATTCTTTGGCTTCGTCAGCTGTCATATGAAATGCCCGACCCGTTGGCTTGGGAACAATTGGTTTCTTTCTTTGGTCTCCACCCTTTTTCAGCTTTGGGCAATCCTGACGAAAATGACCGGGTTGTTTACACTCATAGCACGTTGATCCTTGGACAGGACAGTTATTCAAAGTATGTCCACTTTTACCACCCTTATAACACTACAGTGTTGTCACCCGACATGGACCATAATGTTTACTCCGACACTTCGGGCACCAATTCGGATCCCGACGAGATTCATAACGAACATTTTTACCAAAGGATTTTGACTTCTGAGAAGACTCTGACCGGCCTTCCCATTTTCGTTTCTCTCCCACTTGCGTCTTTTCTTCCTTGTCTTTAGCATAGACCTCTTCCATAACTTTGGCTTCCTCAATTGTTTCTCTCAACGTTGAAGCTTTAGCATTTCGTACCCAGGACATCATGTCCGCTGGCAAACCCTTCAAATAAGCTTTAATCTTATCCTTCTCAGTTGGAGCCACATGCCCCACTATGTTCAGTTTCTCCATAAAGGATTCAGTGTACTTCCGAACAGTTGAAGTACCCTTCTTAAGATTCTGAAACTCTTCCTCAATCCTATCCATTTCATTTTCATTGCAATATTCTTCCAAAATCTTTTTCTTGTATGACTCCCATGTCATAGCCGCTAAGACCGGAGCCGTTATAGTAGACGTCACTATATTCCACCAAGTCAACGCATTACCTCATAACATTTGAGACCCAAATCTGACCTTCGATTTCTCATCACATTCACAAGCTCGAAAAGCTTGTTCCATTTCCCTGAGCCAATTCATGCATGCCACTGGATTGTTTGCTCCGGTAAACTCTAGCGGTTTACAACTTAGAAACGTTTTATATGAGCAGACTTTTTCCACCCTTCTCTTTACATCTATCACAGTATTAATTATTTGATTTATTACCCAGTGTCAGTCTCCGTTCGTCGTAGTTCAGAACTTCGATCATTCAACGCTTTCATGAACATCTCTGTTTGTTGTGTCATTGCCGTATTCATCATTCGTGTCATGTTCTCCATCATACGAGACTCCATTGTTGATTCCGACGTTTCCGGGTTGACGGTACTGGTACTCGTTCTGTGTACCCGACTGTCCGCTCCTCCCATAAACGGTAACCTCGGCGGACTTTCATGACTCCCAACCATTTCAGGTCGCTTTTCTACCGACCAATCAATCACCGCCCTATCCTCCGAAGAATTAGGGGACCTTGGTGGCGTATTCACCATCGTTCTGGCATAACACAAAGAAATAACCATAAGAAATTGTTACACATATCTAAACATACGAAACGTACTTTAACGATCATTAGTCACTGTAACAATTTAGAAACAAGTATACTTGTGTAACAATATATTCATAATAACAGTAGCTAATTGGAATTGTGAACATACTATACATGAGAATCCTCGTTACCATCGTTACAGTACTAATTTCACGTATTTCCGTCGACTCTAAGACTATCCCGTCTTAGTACTTCTACCCATATCTCACAAATTATAACTTAATTCATCTCAGCTTAAGTCTAGGTATCTCACTAACATACCTAGTTCACTTAAACTAATGCTCTGATACCATATTGTAACACCCTAAAAAATCAGGGTAAATTTAAACCTTAATTCTAACATGGTTAAACATAAGATCTGCCAAACTTTTATACATAACAGAGAATTGACCTTGAGGATTCATATATACATCAATACAAATTCAAAATAACCTATTAATCTAATCCTGACAACTAAGATCAGATTAAACTGGTTATCTAGGATTTACCAAAAACTTCTCACTAAGGTTAACTTCTCCATTTTCCATAAACGTATGTACTCGAATGCACTCGTCCCACAGCCCTTTACTTTCCCGAGCTAGTACATGATAAGAAAATATAATTTGAAACGATTAGGCTAACGCCTAGTGAGAACATTCGGTTTCAAAATAATACTTTTAAAATCAATGTAAACAAGGCATAACAAACCTGGTTTACCTTTTTCTTACCATATGTATCAACATCTTAAGATGACGGGATTAAACCCGATTCCATGAATATGACCGACACCGAGTCAGTCATGATATCATGTTCCAGAGCCCACTACGAATCTCCACGGATTCTAGATTAATGCTCATATCCAAGAAATCAAAATTACACATGTCAATTTCTTGGAAAGGAAGTAGAGATTACAATTAAGTCATGCCTATCTCTTTCCTTCCTTAGAAATCGGGAATTACGATTAGTCCACGCCTATCCCGCGATCTCTTTCCTTCCTTAGAAATCGGGAATTACGATTAGTCCACGCCTATCCCACGATTTCTCATCAATGTGAAATGGGAATTACGATTAGTCCATGCCTATTCCTCATTTCACCTAAACGGGAATTACGATTAGTCCACACCTATTCCACGTTTATCATACACACTAGAATTACGATTAGTCCACGCCTATTCCATGTGTTCATAAAAACTAGTGCTTATGGATCCATTACACTTTATTTGTACTCGTGCAGGTTATTGCTTAATATAAATCATTTTCAAATAACGTTAATGAAGTTAAGCAAAACCATTAATTTCAAGATAACCAATTTTACTTCGTATCAAAACTCATTCAGGAAACATTCATTATAAAATATACCTTACCATAATTTGAAATACATTTATAAAAAGGGTAAGGTAAGAATGAACTCACCTGATAGCAGTAACGTCACTCTTACTCCACTTCTTAAAGTTGTAAAGACTTTCCGCTACTAACATTCCAAGAGTCTGAAACATCCAAATACATATTGTACTGATATCAAACTACTGTACAGGACCCTTAAAGACTAAGAATCCTAAATAATCAAAATTCTCGACACTTATCGCAACCCACTAATTGTGATAACACTTGTCGCAACCTACTACTTGCGACACAATACTTATCGCAATCCACTGTTGCGATATCCCTCTTATCGCAACCAACTGTTGCGATATAACATCTTATCGCAACCAACTGTTGCGACACACTCCATTTATCGCAACTCACTGTTGCGACAATCATCCTTATCGCAACACCTATCTTTATCGCAACTCACTGTTGCGATGTTCATCTTTGTCTCAACTAACTGTAAATGTAATTAAGCTAGAAATCTATACTTTTAAGCCATAATAATGTCTACAAAAGTGCAGATATACTTAACATCATTAACAGAAACTATTTGTAAACCCAGTTTTCTCATATCTTTCCAAAATCATCGAAACCCAATTCTAAACCATTAGGAAACTTTAGTTATATGAGAGGAAGGATTTATTTGACAGATATACCTTTGTTTTCCTCAAATTGCACTATGATTTCCAGCTGAAATAATCTGTTTTGCTTCTTTTTCTTCTTCTTTCGGTTCTCTCTCTCTCTCTCTCTATCTCTTTTGCCGTACAAAACACACACACACACTAAGACACCAAAATGATAAAAGTGAGACACCTCACCTCTTTTAGATAAAAAGAGGCGGTGGTGCTTAAGTGGTTTCACCACTTGCCCAAAACAACCCCTCTTCTTTCATTTATTGACAATTTCCACCCTCCAACTTATAAATTAAAATTAAAGTTTACCCTTTAACTTATAACTCCGTAAAACAAATAATGTAACTTACTCGGGTATAAACTCTAAAATTAATCTATCCAATAATTATACTCAAATTATTCAATAAACCAAACATAACACTTAATAAAATCGAGATGTTACACTTTGAGTTACTGTTCCATTGTTGCTTGAAGATCTGTTCACAACTATATGCACTCAAATGCCCAAATTTCACACACATGTTGCACATAAATGCAATTTGGCTATTCTTTGAGGTTTTGTTCACATGCAAGCACACATATTGCACATAAATGCAATTTGGCTATTCCTTGAGGTTTTGTTCACATGCAAGCACACATATGCTCATATAAGTGCACTCTCTCAACTCGGACTCGTATAGATTCGAGTAGTGCTCAGTTTTGGAACGTACCGACTCTCAGTTTCTCAAATCCGAGAATACGGGCCCCGAAACTTGGTTTTGCCTCACACAAGCCTTGCATACTCAACACGTATTCTCTTTTAACAGGAACATGGATCAACCGAATCCAAATCCGCCTCAACCTAATGCCTCGCTCCTTCCCGAAGGTCCGAACCTTCCACTCGTGGTAAACAACTATCACCTGGACATGGCAAATCTCATTTGCCAATGTCCAGTGATTGTGGAAATCCTGAAGCGCCACACACTTAACCAAGCACTGACGGATCATGCTCTAGTTCCCGCCGTCTACATACACCAATTTTGGCGGTCTCTCACACCTGTCGAACACGGCCAGCATTACGTACTTCGAGGTCGTATTGGCGACTCTAACATTGTTATTACTTGCCACATTTTCCGATGTATCCTCAAACTACCGGAAGCGAATGCAGTTCAAGGACGTGACACCTACGACGCTCCTGTCACCGATGAAGTTCTTTGCCAAGACATCCGCGCACTCGGATACGACGGCCGCCTAGCACATCCATCGAGCTTCTCCAGGATCCGGGTTCAGCCAGTCTGGTACACGCTGTTCACCATATTAAACAGGTGTTTATCAGCCGTGAACAAAGGAATCGATCAGACATCAGTCAACCTACTCGGCTTATTCCATGCAGTCATCTACAGCTGGCACGTTGACTACGCAACGATACTCTAGACGGAGCTCGTCGCACAAGTTCAAAAGAAGCGAGGAGGCAGCAAACGCCTAACATTCCTGCCATATCCAAGGTTTCTCCAGCTGATAGTCGCGCCCTTCTTGGCGACCGACCTCACTATCCCTCGACGCGCTGATCATGAGGTACTTTTCTCTACTCGCCTGACTAGAATTCAGAACAAACTAGTTATAGAAGACCTAGAACCTATGGTGATTCCTGCATACTTACTAGCCATTGTGGACCAAACGGCACAGAGTGTAATAGACTATAGGAGAGAGAACAACCTAGACGCTTTTATGGACCAGCCAGATCCGGCTGGACCTGCCCGAGGAGCGCAACCCGTGAGGCGAGTAGGTCCACGTATGCGAGGAAGAGGGGTCCGACAAGCAGGGGCTGTCGGACGAGGCGTGATGAGAGAAAACATTATGAGGAGAAGAGGCGTGGGCAGTGCCTGGAGGTCCACACGCGGTGCTAGTTTATCCAGATCCCAATCCACTCGACCTAGAGACGAAGCTGTTGCTCTACATGATGTGGTCGTGGAAGGAGTCTCTCGAGAACATGTTGCTGAAGTGGCATCCTCCTCTTCCAGCTCCGAACCCGGCTCAGCCTCCGGACCAGCTGACGAATCTTCTTTTGGCTCCGAATTTGGGTCCGAATCCGAGTCTCAATCAGCCTCGGCTTCCGTTTCCCAAGAAGAGTCCACGGAATCCGGTAGTGAGGCAACTGAGTCGGATGATGAAGACGATGATGATAACACACCTAACCCCAAAGCCTTAACTGGAGAGAAAAGGAGAGCGGAGGGAGTTATAGTTGAAAAAGAATGACAAGTGAGGTGAGAGAAAGGCAAAGTAAGAAAAAACATGAGGGTGAGAGTGTGATGGAGGAATCTTCACAGGTTGCTCCCAACCAGCCTACACCGAGCCAGGCAGCCACATCTGCTATCCCTTTGCATCTGTTGCATTGGGGTATTGAAGAAGACGTCGTGGGCCTAGCGACGCAAATGCACACCCCCTAGCCACTCTGTCTCCTCGCAAAAGGAAACGATTTCATCTTCTCGCGGGGATTCAGCACAACTTTCACCGGTCTCTCGCTTGGAGAGTTCTGGTGTTGAAACAAGAGAACAACCTCCCCCGTTCTCGACTTCTTTGGATGCACTATTGAGTCTAGATCCCTTTGTTAAGAATATTCCTTTGGCTAGGACACGGGTCCTCGACCGGAACGCCTAGAGAGAGTCTACCTTTATGTTGCTCGCAAGGACAGGGCAGAAGACCTACCACGGCTACCATCAAGCCAATCATGAATGTAGGCGGTACTGCGGTGCAATCCACCACACCTACTACAACGGAAAGGCTAAGTGTCTTCGGAGTTACTCACCAGAGTTCGTCTCCAAGGAGCAAATGGACGACGCCTTAAAGGTTGTCCAAACAGCGATTATGAAGCAGCTTGCTAATGATATGGCCTTCCTCAAAAGGGCCGTCGCGAGTAAAGGCGTAGCTACCGAAGTCCCCCCAGTGCAACAACAGATCAGAATGCCACCACTATCGCAGATCCCGAGTTTATAGAACATGAGCGTAGAGGCTCTCAAAGCCGCCTTATTAGATAAACTGCTGTCCCAATCCAACGTCGATGCCTCATCAGAAGCTGATCTAGTGAGCATTCTCCGCTCACAATCCCAACCACCGCCCTCGGCTACACCGATAGATGCCCGTCTTGACTCTCTTACAGCAACCTTATCGAAGTAAAGAAGGCCCTCGTTAATCTTTCTGAGAGGGTTTCCAGCCTTGAAGACATGTGTAAGGGTCAGGTTCAGGATTCAAAAAGAAGACATGCTGATCAGGACGATCCTGATCAGCATGAGGGGGAGAAGAGAATGAGACTGACCGAGATGTCAACCGCAACGACAGAAGCTACAACTATTACTCCAACTGAACCAGAACCTCAGAAACAAAAAACAGAGTCCGAAATGGTTCAAGACATGGAGATTTCTACACCGGTTAAGGAAACGACAACAGAGTCAGCAGATCCAATGGTTGAAAAGCCCGAGGATCAATCCGAAGATATGTTAGTGCTGACAGTTCCGGAGCAGCCAGATCTAGAGTTGATTGATGAAGACTCGGTCGGCGATCCGGAACTAGAGATAGAATGGAGACACAAAGCGTTAATAGCCATCCAGTCCGAGACAGAAGCTTTGTGGGATTTTGCTGACGAATATGAGTTTATGGATGATGCCGACTACGACCAGTTTCTTCTTTAAAGCGAACAGATCTCGATTACTCAGCCAGATATACATGACACAACCAGTACTTCAGAACTTCCAACTCCAGCCCCGGTACCGGCTCCAACTCAACCAGCTCTTCCAGTTCATTGGGAACGAGTCCAGATATTGGTTCCGTATCTGGAGGAATCTCAGAAGAAGTTATTTGCCTACTGGATCAGGCCACTCGACCCGATAAAGTGTCACGGGGTCTCATATCTCAAAGATCGAGTCCACGATCACTATTTGAAGGTAATGAAGCGCATCAGATCAGTCCACCATGTCCGCATATGACATCGAATTACTGAAATTGTGGAGATCGTGTCCGACAAGATTGTCAGCGTTTGGTTTCCAGTTTTCACAGTCAAGCGGGAATACGGTAAAGAATGGGTATTCTCGGAAGCCGACTTCAGGCATCTTTACCTGAACGACTTCCCGGTTCTACTAAAAGAGTTAAAGACCCGCACTATCCGACCGTTACCTGTCACCAAAACCCTCGAGACGATCAAAAGATTCATGAAGTGAACGATAACGTTCGCCTACATCAACGACTTTCAGTTGGGCCTCGAAAGTAACCAGAAAAAGATCAACATCTTGAAGCCTAATATGAATCTTCCCGAAGACGTTCCGATACATACCATACTATCCAAACCAGAAACAGGTATAGTGTATCTGAACAACCAAGAGGAGAAACGGTTCTTGCGAATCAGTGAAGTGCAAAAGTTTAGTGAGGGTACGCTGATGAAGATACAGTCTGAGCTGAAGAAGATCATCAAAGAAGAGGAGTCGTCATAAAGCTATGCCAACATCAGAAAATACCTAGCTGAAGAACTTCTCAAAGCAATCGAAGACCGACTAGAATTCAGAAACTCCATTCATCGTTTTGAAATGCTATTCGCCATCCGAAGGCGATATGTCCCTAACTGGTGTGACTTTGAACTTCAATTCGAAGGGTGAGATTGTTAGGTCACGTTAGTGGAATGTGAAGTACAGGGACCTATTATGACAGTTTGTGTAAATACCATGTTGGTATAAATAGTTTGCATAACCTTGTGTTTAGGGTTAATGATCATAGTTTAATATTTGGTTTACAGTGTACGGCGATTGCCTAAGAAACTCTTTCTGTTCAATTAATGCAAGTGAGATTTATGATTGATATGCTGATTGTGTTGATTTCATTGTGATTGCTATTGAATCTGGGATCCACAAAATATCTCAAGCGTAAAAAAGGAAGTGATCTCCAGAATCGCGATATTTATAGCAACGTCGTGTCAGGTCGTTCCGGTGGATGGTCGACATCTGTCCACCACCTTTTCGCATGCATCATGCCGATGAGCGACATCTGTCCTCTAACGGCTCCTTGTCATGACGTCACGACCGCTTCGTCTCCCTTGGTCCAAATCGAACCAAGATGGTTGGGATTCGACCAGACCCTCTCCCCATACGACACGTGTCATGTTACTTCATCGGATTTAAAATTCTAATTTCACACCTAAATTCAAATTTTAGGGGCAAACTGTTTGGGTAAAAATCCACACCTCACGACCGACAATAAATGCACATATGCCATTTATATAAGACCACTCTTGTATTAAGATAAGGTTTTACAGGATATTTACAATCGAACATTTGGTCGTATACTTTGATGATGGTCGTAAGTTCCATACGACTGACGTCCAAGACTCAAGACAGTCGTACGATTATACTAACCGTTAACAGTCAACATCCATTTTCTTTGCTCCATTAATGCAGGTCCATGAGCAATCATGGTACAACGGCCAGTAACGGATGAGCTCTTAATGACATTAAAGACCCGACGACGGTTATAAACAAGTCATCAAGACGCATTTAATGCTGACAAAAACTATATAAAGGCCTACTCACATTTCAACAGAGGGACATCAATCTATCCATCTATCCATCTGATACCTGATAGCTGAACTCAACTCTTCTACTTTTTTACGCAATACAACAAGCATTCGAACATACATCACTTACGCAAGATTCGCACGACAGTAGTTCGAATCGCATGAAAATAGCTTATTTCTCACGATTCACACACGACGCATAACTTTATCTTACGATTAAGTTTGTTTTTACTCTTATTGTAATATGTTGTACACAAAACACTTGTTACCAAAGGATTTCGCCCCTGATTGGCAATCATAGTGCACCGTCGACTCTCACAAGCCCGTTGCGGTTTTTTCTCTCGTTTGGGTTTTCCACATCACCAATTCTCTTGTCTTATTTACTTTTTATCACGATTGTGTTGTTTGAATTGAGATCCCTTTCTTTAGTTTTTAAAAGCTCCACATCAACCTTAAGTTATCTTTTTGGGTGATTTTTGGCATTAACAGTTATCAAGTGACATTGTCTTTGATGAGAGCTTAGAGGCCTCTAGGACTTTAGTCGGGATACTTTAGAGTGTTGAGATGCTTCTCCCTGACCATATTCGACTTGATAAGTGTCCGAATGAGTATTTTATTTTGTACGAATATATGTTCAAAATAAGGTTTAAATGGTCACTCTCGCCCTTAGCTAGGGTTGTTTTGGGTGAGTTCGAGATTTCCCCGAGTCACATGATGTCACAGTTCTGGCCGATCGTTCAGGTAATAAAAAAGATCATCATTGAGTGGGTCTTCCCATCTAATGATCTTTTGACGGCCAGGGATCTTGAATTTAGCATGACGTATGGCCTCCTGAGCATTCTGGCCGTTGGTATCTTTGCAATGAACAAAGATTGTCTTTGGACGGCCTGCATGACGGGAGGCGACAAGATCCACTGCTATCGTTCTTGTTCGTTGTCAATGATCGTGTGTGGAAAGTCTGATACGTTCTGTGTCGGCCTAAGTCGCTCAACCAATCGGTCGAGGATTCCTCGTTCGAGGTAAGTGTAGTACATTTTCCTTGCGATTTTTTTTGCGAATTTTGCTTGTACTAACTACTTTGTCAGGTGTTTTTAGGCGTCCCGGTGTCTATTCAGCCAATTAGATGAGGCCTAAAAAGGCCGGCCTTCGTACCATGGAAAAAATGCGCAAGGCACTAGATGATGGATGAAGAGCACGTAAGCAGATGTTGGCGGCTGAGGCCAAGATGTCGCCTCTTTTGGTGAGGCTTGAGAAAGCCTAGGGCCTTTTAGGGGCCTCGTTGATGGAATAGAGAGACTCTAAGGCTTCCGTGTCTGAGGAACGACTAAGAGTAGTTCCTCTTCGCTTTACTTTGTATTTTTGTATTTCTGGGGTGACCGTTGGTGGTCGGGCTTACTACTTGTAATATTCTGGAAATATTAATACAAGTGCTTTTGTTTAATGATTTTTGTCGAGCATTTTTATTTATCACATGGATTGTGCGGTCGAGTGATACTTGCGATAACAAAATTTTCATGCGATGAAATACGTAGAAAGCATAAATCGTGCGATAGGAACGATACGTTTACTAAAAGTCGTGCATCCAAGGCACTTATATAAAGATCATGCGACAAAGGCCTTGTGAGGTTTTTCCAAGTCCTGGACCCAGGGTCATAAGACTGGGGATTCCTTTGATCATTAGATTATTTCATTCGAAATGACCTGTCGTTGCTTTTGAAGTGTGCGTATGTAATCGTGCGATCCTGCGACACAGCATTGATCAGTGATTGGTCGTTGGCTTAACCAACGGCCCTCCGATGCTTAAGTTAGTAATCGATATGGGGAATAAATCATAAGAAAATACTTTAAAGAAGTATTTTTTTTCAAATGTACCGCGTTCCAGCATTGTGGGATGTCTAGATTGTCGAGGGTTTGGAGACTATAGGCTCCTTTTCCTACGACTTCAGATATACGATAAGGACCTTCCCACTTAGTGAATAATTTACCTGCGTTTGGTTGCTTAGTGTTTTGGAATACTCGTCGTAAGACGAAGTCACCTTTCTGAAAGACTTTGGCTTTAACATTTCTGTTGAAGTGTCGCTCGACGACTTGTCTCTATGACGCCATTCTGATTAAAGCAGATTCTCTTAGCTCTTCAAGAGCGTTGAGATCATAACATAAGTCCACCAAGTTATGGTTGACTGAGGTATGTCTCGATGTCGGTAATTGTACTTCGATAGGCAAGACTGCTTCACACCCATAAAACAAGGAGAATGGGGTTTGTCTTGTTGATGTACGCGGCGTCGTACGATTGGCCCATAAGACCAACAGGAGTTCCTCGATCCATCTTCCTTTCGCGGCCTTAAGTCTTTTCTTTATCGAATTAATGATGACTTTGTTGTTGGATTCTGCACGACCATTAGATTGAGGGTAACGTGGAGTCGAGGTCGTGAGTTTGATATTACAATCCTCGCAAAATTGTTGAGTGCTAGGTGTTAATGCCAAAAATCGCACCAAAGGGACAACTTAAGGTCGATGTGGACTTAAACAACTAAAGAAAGAATCTTTCGACGAGACGTACGACGATAAATAAAATAAAGAAACAAGGGATTTGATGACGCGGGAAAAACCTCAATCGAGGAAAAAACCTGCGGACGACAGTGGATGTCGTCGCTGCACTATGGTCGCCAATCAGGGGCGATGTCCTTGGATACTGGTGTCGATCGTACAATGATTACAATACAAATGAAGAAAATGATTCGAAATGTAAAGTACACGTGTTTGAATGTAAAAATGGGTGTTTGTCGTGTACGAAACAAAGTGTGAACTGTTGGTCGAGGGTTGTTGTCGTGCGTCGAGAGCGATACTTAGAATAACGGTTCTTCACTTCAGGTGTTCTTGAATATTGCTTCGGTTGTTAATCGCCGGATATTCGATGTGTTGAAATGTTGATTTAGCTTGATATTTATAGTCTTCGTGTCCTTAGCTTTATCCATGAATGCTCCTTTAATGGCCTTAACGGTTGGAAACGGTCGCCGGAGTAATGATCTTCGTCCGTTACGTTCGCCGGCTGTTTAATGATTGCATCGGTTATAGTCATTGCTCCTTAATGACTTTGACTCCTGCATTAAACACTTAACAAACGGTTATGGTTAACGTCAGCTTTGGTCGAGGTCGCGCGTCTTTATATAATAGTCGTGCGGATCGGGCGACGCTATGGTCGAGCGTTGTGAGGAACTCTCGACTTACCTTTTATGAGGGACGACGATGGTGTTCTGGGTCTTTGTCGAGACCTTATCTTAATACAAGATATAGTCCTTAATCATATGTCTTACCTGTTCTGGTCGCGGTCGAGCGACGTGATTTTTTGCCCAAACAGTTTGCCCCCAAAATTTGAAAATTGAATGTCAAATTTAAGTTTTAAATTTTGCTTGTCGAACGCTTAGAGTTGTGACCTGGGTTGAGGGACTTACCTAGTTGTCTGGGAACTAGACCGGTTCGCCTTTAACTGAACGAGAAGTTGAAAAGTTGTGACATCATACTGACGCGCGATGATGCTTACCAGCTGTCGAAGACAAGTGTCGAAGATCCGGGCGGATATACGAAAGGACATGGACGCGTGTTGATCATCAGCGGACTCGACTTATTGCGATTTCCTGCATAAATAGAGATCACAATGGGTTGTTTTCTTTAGAGATTTTCTTTAAAAGTTTTCTGTTTCTGATGAGGCACTTCTCTAGAATCTCGACTTTGTTCAAATCTTGGGTGGTTGGAGATCTATCAAGGGTTGCGATACCCGAATCGTTGACGATGTTGGTTACGATGAACACGATGTCTGTGTATTCTGCGCACCTGGCGATGATGTCTTCTGCCACGTCAACCCTTTCGTCAGCCGACAGGGGCGGGGGTGTAAAGACGGGAGAGAACGAGGAGGAACTTATGGTGATCAGCTTTGCGCTATCGCCGTCCCTCTCATTTGACTACGTCCTCGTCAGGATGAAGTCACTTCCGCATCTGGGGAAACATCAGCCCTTAGTTTCTGAGGAGTGTTTTCAAAGGATCTCTATTGAAGAGATAGGGCTGTGTTTAGCCGAACTGCGTTCCTTGTAAGTGTTTCTTTCAAAACTTGTGTTATCGATGTTCTTTCGTTTTTATGTTTTGCTAACGTGTTCCCTTCGTATTTGACAGATGCTTCTGTTTCTTTTCATTAAGTGTGTCAGGACGGGAACAATATTGGAGTGGAGGTCACTCGTCAGAAAACAAATGTTCCAGCCATAACTTTAATCTTAAGAGCCACATTCTCAGAATATTATGGCGTAAGGAGTTGGAAAACAATTCCTAACATACTCGTTTGATCCTTGCATTAACATGTTTTGATGCTGCCATGATCTCGAAGGTCAAGACTCCGGGCAGAACATACGACTGACACTCTTCTCCACATTTTTTGTTTTATGTAGTTTACGCTCGAGCTTATTAGTGTGTAATGAGTTTTAGTCTGTCTTTGTATAACTGTTCGTTTTGTGAACATGTTATCGTCTGTAAAATGAGCGAAGAATCGTGCGACTTAGGCATTCTTTGCAATATGATGAATATAACTCAGACATTTTGAATTGTATTGACAATCATGAATATATATCATCGATGAATATGAAAAAATTTCAAAGTTTAGAAACTTTTATTGAGAGGTCATTAAAACCTACCAATCGTACGACGAAATTTAGATGCCCCCATAATAAGACGATCGATTCGTGAACTTGGGCATCTATGTTGTGCGTTCCCGTAATTATCTTTCGATCCTATGATGTTTATTTTCAAGTAATAATTTGTATGAGAAAGAAGTAATCTTAAAAGAAATGTCTTTTGAGATGCGTCGCATTCCAACTACGCGGGATCTCTTGATTGTCGAGGGTCTGGAGTGGATAGGCTCCCTTACCAACGACTTCAGAGATACGGTACGGGCCCTCCCACTTGATTGAAAGTTTTCCCGCGTTGGGTTCTTGAGTGTTTTGGAACACTCGGCGAAGAACATAATCGCCTTCTTGATTGAAAGCCGTCTACGCGATCGTGCGACCAAGTCGTTCGACTAGCTGTAAGGTGTGATCAAGTCATGGACCTGATTGTCTATGTCGTGCGATCTTGCGATAAAACGATGTCGAGGGTTGGTCGTTGGCTCACCAATGACCCTCCGATGCTTAAGTCAGTAGCTGTTTGTGAGAAAAATTTGTATGGAAAAGAGTTAGAAATCATACCTTTCTCCTTCATGGGGTATTGCCCCCTGTCATTTATTATCCTATTCTTTTTGGAAAGAAAGATAGGTTTTAAATGACAGGACGACAGGACGATCCGATGAGATACTGTCTGTGATTTATCATGTCGTCGTACGACAGGGCACCATAGCGACGTTTCAACTCATTCTCGATCTTCAGGATTCCCAATGGCGTAGGGGATTTTAATTGATAACTTTTGCAAGCTCAGGAGTCGACGGTCGATGGCTGTTAATAACGACATTATCAATAATATCTTTGAGATTACCTTGTGGAACATGATATGCCAATTCCTTCTTGAGTGCGATACAATCATCTGTCGCATGACCATGGTCGACGTGGAAGTCGCACCACTTTGATTTATCCTTCTTAGCATCATCCAAGTCAGACTTCTTCGGCCACCGGATGGTTGATTGGGTGGTCTTCAGAGCTTCGACTAAGTCTTTAGCTGACCCTTTGAACCCATAAGAGGAGATCTTGGGGTACACGGGGAATTTAGTCGCGGTTTTAGCTTCTGCCTTCGTCTTGAAACGAACGTTTGAAATCTGACGCGCTGGCTCTATTCTGAATATGGCTTTCGGCTTGAATTCCGGCTTCCTGACACCTAACGGCTTCTTGTCGTCAGTTTGTTTGCGACGAAAGGTTGCGTCGTCTTCGACCCTCATATATGCTAAGGTTCGAGCTCGGACGTCTTCGAAAGTCTCTGGGGGATACTTGGTCAGATCGATATATAGACCTGAACTATCGTCTAGACCACGCTTATAAGCTTCGATCGCAGCTTTGATGTCACAATTGCGGATACTGATCATTTCGGCATTGAATCTATTGAAATAACTTCGAATAGACTCATTGGTCTTCTGCACGACATAGTACAGATCACTAGTCTGCTTTTCCATCTTACGACTGCTGGCGAATTGTCGGAAGAATTGGTTGACCAATTCGGCGAACGACCCGATAGATTTGGGTTTGAGATTGATCAACCACTGGAGAGCTGGACCAGTGAGAGTCGCCCCGAAACTCTTGCACATGCATACTTCTTGGTACATGTGTGGAATCGAGATTGTCCACGTGAGCTGCTTATACTGCGCGACATGCTCGGTTGGATCGGTCACACCCGAATACTTGGGAGTGAAGGCAGGAATGTTATACTTCTTTGGGACCTCGACGGTGGCGATCTCGTCGATGAAGGGCGACGCTTGATACCCCGAGCGAGGCTCGACGTCGATAGGCACGGCTGCCCCAGGCAACTTAGCGAGCAAGGACAGGACGCGCTCATTTTGGTCTTCTAACATCTTCAAACGCTGGGCGACGGGATCGTTAAGATCAGGATTTGCCCCTGTCGAGGATTGGTCCCTGAACTAGTGCCATTACCATGCGATGAACCATTGGTGTCCCCATTGAACGGAACAAAATATGGCTGCGACCCATAGTGGAATTGCTGCGGTCCATTCTGAAACGATTGTGGTCCATGTTGAAATGGCTGCGATCTCTGCTGGAAAGATTGCGATTCTTGCTGGAAAGGTTGCGATCCTTGCTGGAAAGGTTGCGGACCACTTTGGAACGGCTGGGAAAACGGCTGGGATCCATTCTGAAACGGTTGGGCACCACCTTGCAATGGTTGGGATCCATTGTTCAAGGGTGGTGGTCGGATGTGCTAAGGGGGAATCTGCCCAGACTGGGGATTCGGAATGAATGGAACCGGCTGCTGATTCTGCATGAATGGACCTGGATGCTGATTCTGTGCGAACAGGCCTGGTCCCGGACCTGGATTCTGGATGAATGGTCTAGGACCATTATGGGATCCAAAAGGATTCCTTAGCCGCGCGATCTCTTCAGCTGCTCTGCGATTCTGCTCTGCCATTGCATTGAGTTGATTCCTGGCAACCTCGAGCTCCTGATACAACTGAGCGACGGCTTGCTGTGGATTTCCAGGGGTTGCCATTTTCCTGCAACAGAAAATAGAAGAAACTCCAAGAAACTATTAGTAGAATGCACGTTCGTCGAGGATTTTCTCTAGATGTGGTCCCACGGATGGCGCCAAACTGTTAATGCCAAAAATCGCACCAAAGGGACAACTTAAGGTCGATGTGGACTTAAACAACTAAAGAAATAATCTTTCGACGAGACGTGCGACAAAAAATAAAATAAAGAAACAAGGGATTTGATGACGCAGGAAAAACCTCAATCGAGGAAAAAACTTGCGGACGACAGTGGATGTCGTCGCTGCACTATGGTCGCCAATCAGGGGCGATGTCCTTGGATACTGGTGTCGATCGTACAATGATTACAATACAAATGAAGAAAATGCTTCGAAATGTAAAGTACAAGTGTTTGAATGTAAAAATAGGTGTTTGTCGTGTACGAAACAAAGTGTGAACTGCTGGTCGAGGGTTGTTGTCGTGCGTCGAGAGCGATACTTAGAATAACGGTTCGTCACTTCAGGTGTTCTTGAATATTGCTTCGGTTCTTAATCGCCGGATATTCGATGTGTTGAAATGTTGATTGAGCTTGATATTTATAGTCTTCGTGTCCTTAGCTTCATCCATGAATGCTCCTTTAATGGCCTTAACGGTTGGAAACGGTCGCCGGAGTAATGATCTTCGTCTGTTATGGTCGCCGGCTGTTTAATGATTGTGTCGGTTATAGTCGTTTCTCCTTAATGACTTTGACTCCTGCATTAAACAATTAACAAACGGTTATGGTTAACGTCAACTTTGGTCAAGGTCGCGCGTCTTTATATAATAGTCGTGCAGATCGGGCGACGCTATGGTCGAGCGTTGTGAGGAACTCTCGACTTACCTTTTATGAGGGACGACGATGGTGTTCTGGGTCTTTGTCGAGACCTTATCTTAATACAAGATATAGTCCTTAATCATACGTCTTACTTGTTCTGGTCGCGGTCGAGCGACGTGATTTTTTGCCCAAACACTAGGCATGGCAACGGGGCGGGTATGGGGCGGGGTTCCCTATCCCCGGCCCCGGCCCCGGTTTGTGGTAACTTCCCTCAGCCCCGGCCCCGGGCGGGTACGAGGATACCAACCCCGGCCCCGGTCACCACCCGATCAATACCCGGTCAAAACCCGGTCCCCGTTCCCCATTTTTTAACCGGTCCCCCAACCCGGTTATACTAATAAACAATGATTAAAATATTGAAATTCAAGAAGTTTAACAAAACCAACATTAATTAATTTAATCATGAAGGGGGTTAACGCATTCATGATTATTAGTACCAGCATTATAGCAGAAAAGAACATCCCCGTTTATAGCAATACATCATGATTATTAAGGTATATATATATATTGAGATTCATGAAGATTAGCCAAATCATGATTACTGCAGTTTGTTAAGATTATTATATATTTTTCTAAGAGCTACTAATTCATGAATGATCTGTGAATATTAAATAACTTAAATCACAGTACACAATCACAGTATCACAATTCACACACAACTTACAAAACAATTAACTTAAAAAAATTATTAATTAATACATTATATATAAAATAAATATTTTTTTATTATATATACATACCGGGTCCGGGGCGGGTCGGGGGATGGTGGCCCCGACCCCGGTTTTTTGGAAGCAGGTTTCCCCGGCCTCGGCCCTGGTACCCGGTTTGGCGGGGAATCCCCGGCCCCGGTCAGGTCGGGTGGACCGGGTTCCCCACCGGGTCGGGTGAAATTGCCATGCCTATTGAGTGCGATCACTTATGAATTGCGATCCATTGCCACATACGATCTCGGAGGGAATCCCAAACCTACAGATATTGTTAGTATGGATAAAGAAGATGACTTCTTTGTTCCAGACTTTGGAGAAAGCAGCTGCTTCTATCCATTTAGAAAAATAATCTGTAAGGAATAACAAAAAGACTTTCTGCCCAGGGGCAGGGGGTAACTTACCAACGATATACATTCCCTATCTCATGAAGGGCCATGGGATTAAGGTCGAGTGCAAAGGTTCTGAGGGTTAATGGATCATACCTGAGTGTTTTTTACAGGCGTCACAGCCTTGACGTACCTGATCGCGTCCTATCGTAAGGTCGGCCAATAGTGACCTTGTCGTAAGACTCGCTTCGCTAGACTACATTCTCCAGAATGATTACCACATTCACCGCCGCACATTTCTTTCTGAATTTGTTGCACCTGGGTTTGGTTATCGATGCATCTTAGGTTCAGACCTGTTGATGATCGTCGATAAAGTTTGTCACCGATCATGAGATATTTCGAAGACTTAAATCGAAGTTTTCGAGCTTCCATCCTGTCTTCAGGTAACTGGTTATGTATGAGGTAATTCTTGATATCGTTCGACCAACCATTTTCTTCGTCGAGGACATGAATTTCTTCAGAATCCTCGATAGACGAGGTCGCCAGATGGATCATAGGGATGGCGCCGAATGATGGCTTACTGAGTGCAGACCCAAGATTTGCTAGCGCGTCGGCTTGAGTATTTTGATCTCTTGGGATTTGCTCGATTGAAAATGGATCCAACATTTTTGACTTTTCTTTGGCTATTTTAAGATAAGTTGTCATCTTGGAGTCTTTTGCCGCGAATTCCCCATTCATCTGATTGACGACTAATAGGGAATCACTTTTGACGTGAAGTCCGGTTGTCCCCAAGTCATGGGCCATGATCAGGGCTTCGTATTCAGCTTCGTTGTTTGTGGCTTTGAAGTCGCATCGTATAGAGTATTCCATCTTGCCCCATGTGGCGACTTTAAGACGACGCCAAGACCTACCCCATGACGTTAGATGACCAGTCGACGTGTAGCACCCAGGTCGTATCAGTTGTAGTCGCCATAGTTAAAATCTCGCCTTGTGCTTCTTTCTCCAGTTCAGGACTGAAATCGGCGACAAAATCTGCTAGGACTTGCGATTTGATCGCCATCCTTGGCTTAAAGTCGATGTCGTAGCTACTGAGATATATGCTCCATTTTGCCAATCGACATGTTAACTCTGGTTTTCTCAGGACAGACTGTACTTGCTAGATGTCCTTTTTCTAAGGTTTCAGCGTCGCCTTGTAGAAATCACGAGCGGTCTTTTGTTCACTTTTAATCTCTTGCACTCGCCACGGTGTTGGGAACTTGATCGTCTGATGGTACGTCGAGGGAACGACTTTCATGTCGTGAATCCATGGTCGACCAAGAATTATGTTGTAAGCTGACGAACAGTCGATGACTTTGAATTTTGTCTGCTTGTTGATCCCTTTAGCGTAGACTGGAAGAATGATCTCCCCAGAGTGTTGGTTGAGTCTCCATTGAATCCTACCAAAATCATTGAACGGCGAACGATCTCTGACATGTTGATATCCATCACCTTGATGGTCCTGAGCAAAATAATATTAGTCGAACTTCCCCCATCGACCAAGACTCTTTTGGTCGAACAATTTCCAACGATAAGCTGGATAATCAACCCGTCGTGATGTTTCTGCCAGTTGTCTTGGAGATCATCTTGGTCAAATGTTATGGGCATTGCTTCCAGCTCCAATTCTTGTCTTGGTCTTGACGACCGAGGAATCGGGTGCTCGTCCGATACTTAGCTGGCGTGCCTTTTGGTTGTCTAATAAGTTAGACCACAGACGTCCGATCCTCCTGTCACACAATTGACGACCTTCGCGTGGACAGGGGTCGTTGGTCGCGTATTGATAACGCCACTTTTTGGCGTTATTTTCAGTCTATAAACTAATGAGATTGGCTTGTATTTAAGCAAAAAGGCGAGATTTTACGGTCTATCTAGTGAATTGTGCAGGTTATCCGAAATAAGACGAGCATCGAGAAAAGGAGCGAAAAAGAGCTAAGAGAGAGTCCAAAAGGAAGCCCAATGGAAACCCGAGATCCAAGCCCAAGACCCGTACCCAGATCCGCAAACAATACCTGACCCGAAGGCATCAGAAACACGCGCGGCTTTCCCTGCGGCTTGCAAGCCGCGGGATAAACCGTGTAACTCTCTGGATCGATTCTATACTTTGAGTTTTCCGGAATTAGGTCATTATCACGACACGTGCGACGGTAGGCTGTGGAGGGGCGATTTTCAGAGCATTTTCACATACTTTGGAGCCACGAGAGAGGATTGATTGAAGACAGTTCACCACACGAAGTGGATCAGAGCCGAGAGAGAAGGGATTTCATCATACATTCGTTACGTTTACATTGAACATGATTTCACACACCACTTTATACCTTTTGTCTAGTGTTTTTATCCACCCCAACAAGAACTAATCTCTAGATGTTGGGGGTTGGAACAACTATGGATTTTACGATGGATGACGTGTAACCGAATGATTGTTTTTACTTGATTTAATCTATGAAGCATTTGAATTCAGCTTTAATTATACATTGTAGATTGATCACCTTCAATTGAATTACATGGTTTTTGATTAAGTTTGAGAAAATTGATTAAAAGCTAGATCAAGTAATCAAGTGTCGGAAAGGAGATTCGGGTAGAGATAGCCGAATCACTTTCTGCTCGGAATAGTTTGACTTAATGTATTTCAAAACCCTGGGTGTAGATCGAGAGATAACACCTACATTCTTGAAATAAGATCTGTTATTGCTTGAAAAAGAATAACAGTAACTTTTATAAACTAGGGTTCTTAGAGAGAATCGATAATAATTATTGTTCGGCTATTCGTTCATCAGTAGTATTTCCATAGGAAGTCCAACCCTTAACCTTTTCTCTACCAAAGTTCTTTCAAAACCTTCTGTCAAGCGATTCTAGTAGTATTTAGTTCGTATTTAGTTTTAAATCAAGTTATAAACCACAACTCAAAATATCGATCGTTCAGTTAATAGCAATTGTAGTCATTGTGATACTTAGTTTCTAGTTCCCTGTGTTCGATACTCGTACTTTCAGTACTATTACTTGACTTCGACCCGTACACTTGCGGTTAGATTTAGGGGGTGATACCCGCCTATCAAGTTTTTGGCGCCGTTGTCGGGGAACTAGTTGCAACTGATAGCACTACCAGCTATAAGCGCTATTACATTTAACATTTTCTTTTGTTATTTTATTTCATCACTTTTAATTTTTGGATTGCTAATTTTGTTTATTCTCTGTTTCAGGCACTAATTGGTTTATGCCAAGAACCGCCCGTGGGGAGAAAATCGAACCGATCGATCCGGAGATTGAAAGAACCGCCCGTCGATTACGCAAAGAAGCAAAAGCAAAAAAACATATCAAGATCGAAATGGGCGACGAGAGACCTGTCGGCGAGAGACCTCGTAATGACCCACCACCACCTCCCGAGAGACGCCCTATGCGGTCGTTTGCCGATCCGAACGTGACAGCCGCACGCGTAGGCATTCAAGCACCCACTACTGGGGCGAACTATTTCGAGATCAAACCGAGTACCATCGTAATGGTACAGCAGAACCAGTATGGGGGAGGCCCAGCAGAAGACCCTCATGCACATCTTCGTGCATTTGAGCGGATTTGTAATACATTCAAGATCAACGGGGTGAATGAGGATGTCGTTAAGCTGAGACTTTTCATCTTTTCACTCAAAGGCAGAGCCATAACGTGGACTGAAAGTATCCAACCAGACTCGATCACCACCCGGGCACAGCTGAAAGCTACTTTTCTCCAGAAATTCTTTCCACCAAGCAGAATTGCCCAACTCATGGCTGAAATTACCCATTTCGCTCAATGGGATCAAGAGACGCTGTATGAAGCTTGGGAGAGGTACAAGGAGATGATCAAGAAATGCCCTCATCATGGGTTACAAGGTTGGGTAATAATCCAAACATTCTTCAGTGGACTTCACCCGCAGTTCAAAATGACATCACAGCTGCAGCGGGTGGAGCCCTAATGGATATGTCTTACGAGGAGGCATGTGAGCTGATCGATAATCTGGCCGAACATAGCTTTTCTACTCTGAGGTCAACAGTTAGAAGGGTTGCAAGTGTGCAAGAGAACGACGAGCTGAAAGCCATAAAGGCTCAACTGAACGCACTCACGAGTCAGATGAAGGGGTCTTCTCTTCAATTTGCATTCATGATGGATAAGGGTATGCCGGATATGGCACCACCCATGAGCGAGCCGGAGCAATTTCAATTTATGCAAAATCGGAACAACCGGCCAAGGAATGATCCGTTTTCGAACACATACAATGAGGGTTGGAAAAATCACCCTAATTTTTCATGGAGTAAACCGCAATGGCAACCAGGTCAACAACAAGGTAATCATTCTAACTTTGCCAATTCTTCTAATACTAACAATGTTTATCGTCCTCCAGGTTACAACCAACGGAATGAAGGGCAATCCGGAGAGAGGAAGTCGGGGCTAGAGGACATGATGATAAAGTTCATGTCTAAAATGGACAGCACGGTTGAGGGATTAGCCGGTACGGTTAACACAGTCAAGGCTGCCACTGATCAGAATACAGCATCTATAAAGATGCTTGAAAGGCAAATGGGGCAGATTTCTGAAGCCCTACAAAACCGAGCTCCCGGGAAATTTCCGAGTCAAACCGAAAGGACAAACCGGGAAGATTGCAAGGCCATTCATCTGAGGAGTGGCAAGGAGCTGATTAGAGACCCGATCCGAGATTCACCAAATGTTGAGATCATAGACATGGATGAGTTGGAGGCTGAGGAATAGGTTGTGATTGAGAAAAACTCGAAGAGTGAAGAAAGAAGCAAGAACGGCCTACCATTCCAAAGCAACCACCGGTCAAGCCGGTAGCACCAAGAGTGCCCTATCCGAGCAGACTTAAATCACATAAGGATGATGTTAATTTTTCTAAATTTCTTGAAGTATTTAAAAAGTTGCATATTAACATTCCTTTTGCAGATGCTTTGGCACAAATGCCCCCGTATGTGAAATTCTTGAAGGATATCCTTTCTAACAAAAGGAAGATCGACGAGCATGCGACAGTTGCACTTACTGAGGAGTGCAGCGCAATCATTCAGCATAAGCTTCCCCTGAAGCTTAAGGATCCAGGGACTTTTACTATCCCTATTCATATAGGCAATTCTGAATTTAGTAAGGTTTTGTTTGATCTTGGAGCGAGTATTAATTTAATGCCATTGTCTATTTTCAGGAAACTCGGACTTGGAGAGGTGCAACCGACTAATGTGACCTTGCAACTTGCCGACAGATCTATCAAGTACCCGTATGGTGTAATTGAAGATGTATTGGTCAAGGTGGACAAGTTTTATCTTCCAGTCGACTTCGTGATCCTTGACATGGACGAGGATAAAGAGATACCTTTGATTATGGGTCGACCGTTCTTAGCCACGGGAGGAGCGCTTATCGACGTGAAAGAAGGGAAGCTCACCTTGAGAGTGGGTAACGAAGAAGTTGTCTTCAATGTTTTCCGGGCAGCCAAGGAAAGCATGGGACCAAGTGAGTGCTACCGGGTAGATGTAATGGATTCATTGATGAAAGAAACGTGTGGCATACAAGTTTCCGATGACCAATTGAACAATGTCTTGATGGGTACCGATACTGATCCGGAAAGCGAAAGTGTGATGCAATTAAATGCATCATCATCATACAAAGGCCCGAGAAGACCGATCATTGAAGATTTGGGAGAACCAATTCCCAAGTCCGAACCTTCATCGAAGACACCACCAAAGGTTGAACTCAAACCATTACCCGACCATCTCGAGTACGCTTACTTGGGAGATAAGGAAACACTTCCGGTAATCATCTTGTCTAAGCTGAGTTCAGAGAATAAAGAGAAGTTACTTCGAGTGTTGAGAGAACACCAAGCTGCGATTGGATGGACGATAGCCGACCTCAAAGGCTTGAGTCCAACTTTTTGTTCACACCGCATTAATTTGGAAGAAGGGCATCAACCGGTAGTTCAACATCAACGTCGGCTCAACCCGAATATGAAAGAAGTGGTCCGAAAGGAGGTTCTGAAACTCCTTGATGCTGGAATCATCTATCCGGTTCCGGATAGTCTATGGGTAAGCCCGGTTCAAGTAGTGCCAAAGAAGGGTGGTATAACCGTTGTTTGGAACAACAACAACGAGCTGATCCCTTCCTGAATAGTTACCGGGTGGAGGGTGTGTATTGACTACCGAAAGCTGAACGATGCTACAAAGAAAGATCATTTCCCTCTCCCATTCATTGATCAGATGCTGGAACGATTATCCGGGCACGAGTACTATTGTTTCCTAGACTGTTATTCCGGGTACAACCAAATTCCAATAGCACCCGAAGATCAAGATAAGACGACCTTCACATGTCCTTATGGTACGTTTGCTTACCGGAGGATGCCATTCGGTTTATGTAACGCTCCAGCAACCTTTCAGAGGTGTATGATGGCGATCTTCTCAGACATGGTGGAGCGGACGATTGAGATTTTTATGGATGATTTCTCCATGTTCGGACCTTCGTTTGATACATGTTTGGAACACTTAAAAGCTGTCCTACAAAGATGCAAGGAAACAAGTCTTGTCTTGAATTGGGAAAAGTGTCACTTCATGGTGACCGAAGGGATCGTACTTGGTCATAAAGTATCCAAAGCTGGAATTGAAGTAGATAAGGCAAAAGTAGCGGTGATCGAGAATCTTCCTTACCCGAACTCCATCAAGGGAGTCTGAAGCTTCTTGGGGCATGCCGGGTTTTACCGGCGATTTATTAAGGATTTTTCAAATATCACTAAACCTTTGTGTTCTTTATTGCTTAAAGATGCTAAATTCGATTTCACTGATGATTGTGTATCTTCTTTTGACAGGTTAAAGAAGGAGTTAATATCCGCACCGATTCTCACGGCTCCCGATTGGAGTTCACCATTCATTCTGATGTGCGATGCGAGTAACACCGTTGTTGGAGTAGTATTGTGCCAAAAGAAAGATAAACGGATGCACGTGATATACTATGCAAGCAAGACGCTCGATGATGCTCAACTCAACTACGCAACTACCGAGAAGGAACTGTTAGCGGTTGTCTATGCCTGCGAAAAGTTTCGGTCATATCTAGTAGGGGCCAAGGTAATTGTGTACACGGACCACTCTGCGCTGAAACATCTAATGGCCAAGAAGGATGCTAAACCGAGACTCATCCGTTGGGTACTTTTACTCCAAGAATTCGACTTGGAAATTCTGGACAAGAAGGGGTCCGAGAACACCGTGGCGGATCACCTCTCGAGACTTGAGGGAGGTGAAGAGCAAAGGAAAGATAAGACCATCATCAACGATTCGTTTCCGGATGAGCAGCTTTTCAAGGTTAGTCATTCTGAGCCTTGGTTCGCAGACATGGTAAATTATTTGGTGGGAGGAATAATGCCATATCAGATGAACTCCCACCAAAAGAAGAGATTTCTTTTTTAGGCCAAGAGGTATTATTGGGACGAGCCTTATTTGTATAAGTCATGTGCCGACGGAATGATCCGGTGATGTATCTCGGACAAAGAAAAGGCCAGCATTCTAAACCACTGTCATACCTTAGAATGTGGAGGCCATTTTAGCACCGATAGAACAGTGGCAAAGATTCTTCAGTCGGGTTTCTTTTGGCCATCTATGTTCAAAGAAACTCGCGACTACATCTCTAAGTGTGACCGATGCCAACGAACGGGGAATATAACCAGGAGGGACGAGATGCCAATGAATATCTTCATGGAAGTCGAACTCTTCGACGTATGGGGCATAGATTTTATGGGACCGTTCCCAAACTCACACCGAAATGAGTATATCTTAGTAGCGGTGGACTACGTGTCAAAGTGGGTAGAAGCGATCGCGACTCCTACAAATGATTCTAAAGTAGTGATTAATTTCCTACGGAATAATATCTTTGCGAGATTTGGAGTTCCGAGAGTACTGATCAGCGATGGTGGGAGTCACTTCTGTAATCGATATCTGGAAGCAGTTTTAAAGAAGTACTCGGTGAAGATAAAGTCACTACACCATACCACCCACAAGACAATGGCCTAGCAGAAGTTTCCAATAGAGAGTTGAAGCAGATTCTGGAAAAGACAGTGAACTCATCACGGAAGGATTGGTCGTTGAAGTTAGACGACGCATTGTGGGCATATCGGACGGCATACACGACCCTGATTGGCACCACACCATACCGACTTGTGTTTGGGAAATCATGCCATCTACCAGTGGAACTCGAGTGTCGAGCATTCTGGGCGATCAAGAAACTGAACGTGGAGTTAGATGCAGCCGGGAAGAAGAGACTACTGCAACTGTGTGAATTAGAGGAACTTCGGCTGGATGCATTCGAGAACGCGGCCATTTACAAAGAGCGGACCAAGAAATTCCATGACCAGCGAATTCGCGAAAAGGTACTTGTTCCAGGTATGAGTGTTTTATTATTTAACTCACGTCTTCGCCTATTTCCAGGAAAGTTGAAGTCCAAGTGGTCCGGACCGTTCACCGTCAAGGAGGTATACCCGTATGGAGCAGTGGAGATAAAAGGAAAAGACGGGGCGACCTTCAAAGTAAACGGCCAGCGAGTGAAGCCGTATTATGGAGGAGAGACAGTGGTATCTGAAACCATGTACCTAGATGAACCGAAGGAGTAATCGGAAAGAAGGTCGAGCCACGACCGAAACCAAGGCGCTGGGGGGGAGGCAACCCACCGAGGTTTGTTTCTTTTTAATTTATGTTCTTTTAAGCGTTTTTTATTTACAAAAAATACAAAAAAATAGCTGAACAGTGGGTTACGCGGCTTATCCCACGGTTTCCAAACCGGGTAACAAGCCGCGGGGCTCTCTGGATGGGTGTTGGAACAGTGGGATACGCGGCTTATCCCGCGGTTTCCAAACCGTGTAACAAACCACGGGCCTCTCTGAAGTGTTTTCGAAACAGGGAGTTACGCGATATAACCCGCGGTTTGCATACCGCGTGGCAAACCGCCCGGGTCTACTGTCAGATTAGGGTTTCATGTGTCGTTTTGTGTGCAGTCTTTTTCACTTTATGTCATTTTCTTCTTCTTTTCCCTTTCATTTCTTCTTCTCTCTTCTTCAATTTTGCTGCAACCTCTCTCTCTACTCACGATTTTCTCTCAAGAACTCTCTCCCTATCTCCATCAATTTTCAAGGATCCCTTCTCCATAATCAGTAAATTGTGTTCTCCATTCTTCAAGACCAAGGTATGTAACTGCTACTTATTTCATTTTTGGTCTTCTTTGGTGATGATATGGTATAAGTATGTGCTTAATCCTTCATTTCTTGCTTCCAAGTTTTGATACGCTTAGTTCTCCTTTGTTCTGATTTCTCACAAATGTGTATGTTTTATAGATGTTTTATGCTTAGACTTTGCTTACATGCTCGTTGTATGTTATATGATGATATTATACTTTTATGCAACTGGGTATGCACACTTTTGTGAGAATACGTGTTTAAAATCTGTGAGGGGAAATTTTTTGGGGAAGTAAAATGGGGAGAAATGTTAGGATCTATAATTCTGTGGAATAACCCCCATTTTATGCTTAACTGTTACGTAAGAGATTTCTTGGCAACATGAAGTCCCTACGTTAATTTGGGGGTTTTGTCCTTTAGTGCAAGCATAGCCAAACTTAAGTTTTACTTAGGTTTGGGGTCGTCATGTTATTTTTCACTGGTGCAAATCAGTGAAATTTTTTAGATGTATGCACTAGGAAATATGTGGTGACTGTGTTCAATCTGCATGAGCTAAACATTATTTTATTAATAATCTGCATGCATGGGATTTGTGAGTTTTTATCTGTATGTACACGTAAGAAAAATGAGATACAACAAACCTAAGTTTCACTTAGGTTTGGGGTGCCTTCCTTTTCAACATTCACACACTCACATATAACCCATTGCAAACCTCGGTTTTTACCGAGGTTTGGGGTGGCTATGAGCGAGATAACTCATTCGAGTTTATTCTTTTATTGTACAGGTATGAGGACCCACCCGAGCACCCACCTATCCTTTCCGGATTACGAGAGGATCCATCCAAGCAATCGGAGGCGAATGTTTGACCGAGAAAACCCCGATAAGGACGAGCGAAAAGAGAAGATGAGGTTGAACGAATGCTACCCTTTCGGGGAGCGCGGTGTCAAGATTACGAACCTACCAGCTGGTTCCAGAGTGCCGGAGATCATACGGCAGCAGTCTTGGGAGGGATTCATCCGAACCCCCAAAATGCATTGCATCGCAACTGTTATAAATTTTTATGCGTGTATGATCCCATCGGTATACCACGACCGATGCGTGGTCAAGATGGGCGACAGGGAAGTCCGGATCTCTCCGGCCGATATCGATGCATACTTCTGCGCACCCCGCCGGTCCGACCTTAGTGCCACTTATGGCTTATCGCCTCACCCGGCATTCCGAGAGCAGCTGAGTCCGATTATCGCCGCCTCTCTAAGGCGGAATGGACATGCTGGGTGGAACAATACGCACCAGAATATCTTGAAAAGCGAGATGCATACGGACATAGCCTTTCTCATGCTGTTTGTCAAGGCCTCTCTAAAGCCTTCGACTCACAACACCACCGCCGACAGCCAAGTGGCGGAAGTCCTCTATTCATTGCACAACAATCTCCCGATGGATATCGGGCACATTATATGGATGGAGATTTTGGACGCAGGGAAGTAGGTGTCCCGATCGGACGCCTCACTGCATCCAAAAAGGATTTCTACAAGACCCAGTATAGGCACCAAATCACGGCGGCGGGAAAGTTAGAGGAAAGAAGGCAAGCGGACCCAGATTTTCGGAGGCGGCGTCTTGCCGAACCGGTCCATATGTCGTCCGAGAGTGCATCGGATAGTGATCCCGACTTCGACCCAGATGCACCACCGGCAGAGGTAGCCGTGCACGGCGGCGACACGCCTCCTTATATGCGACGCTTTATGGATCAGATGACGACCATGATGAGAAGATCGGATGAGCGGACGGATCTTGGGTTCCGAAAATTGAACCTACGCATGGATAGCTACGACGCGCGCCTCACCCAAGCTAGCTTTCCACCACCACCACAAGCACCGGTGCAACCCGAAGGAAGGAGGAGAGTGAGAGGATGGCGAGACGGGGGTGCTTCATCATCATCCTGCCAGTAGATGGGTTTGTTTTCATGCTCTCTTGTTTTGATTGTTCTTGATGATGTACTGTACTATTTTCTTTGTTTCTGTTGGATGACTGTAATAACAACACACAATATGTATTTGCACTTTGTACCACTTGCCTGCATATTGGGGACAATGTGTGGGTAAGGTTTGGGGTTGCCAATCGGGTCCCCGTGTATGCACGTTGATGTCCCACACTTCGGAATGTTAGATCATTTTAGCTAAATTTGTTATTTTGGATGATTGAGACCGACCATTGTGGGGAGAATCTTGTGATAAGTGACGTGACCATTAAGGAAGGACCGTGAAAATACATGACTATGGACATTAGTGGAGACCACCCAATAGCGAGATTTGAGCCTAAAAGACGTTTTTCATTTCGAGGGATTCATACACGAAATTCATATACACTCTTTCGAATTCCTTGTCGTGATTATAGAGTGATCTCGCTATAATATTGTATTGAGTAGCAAAGACGGCCATCGGGATATTGGGTAAGAGTATAGTAGACCGTATCGTATGGACCTTAAGAGATGATTCAAGGCATTGTGTGTATTTTAACCCATTTTTATCTATCGTTCCCTTTTTACCCCTTATGTGTGTTTCCATAACCCAGTTTGCAGCCAAACACTCACCCTATTCTTTTCAAACCCGCCATTAAACCCGAACCAAAAGCCTTAGCCAACCCTTATCCGAAAGTGTGTCAATCAGAAGCAGTAATGAACAGCAGAAGATAGAGCAGAAAAGGAAATAGTACAGGCCGGTCATGAAAAATAAAGTGGGTCAGTTTAACCCAAAAGTTAGAAAAAGAGGGCCAATGATGCCCTAATCAGAGAAAGAGGGCCAATGATGCCCCAAAAAAAACATATTTAAATACAGTTAGCTAGATAGTGAGTACAACAGAAGAATAAGAGAGTCACAGCGACTCCAGTAGTGACAAAGAAGGCCAAGTGTTAGGAAGTGAAGTCAAGAAGTACATAACTGCTAATGATTGATACACCGAGGATTTTTTGATCCGTTTACCCTTCGTTTCTTAGCCATGACCCTAGCCCCATTACAACCCTTGTAAAGACCTGTATGATCTTCTGGAAAATGTGATTAGGGTATACGACCACCCTTGCCAATATCCCCTGTCTTGCTACTTGATTCCTTCCTGAGATCGACTTTTTGGACATTTGTGCGTCTTTTCATTAGAGTTGTCATGTAATATTTGAATATTCTTGTACATAACTTCCTATACATGACAACATGTGCGAAAACCTAGGTTCGAGTGAAATGAGAGTATCCCGTGAGGTAGGGTCGAGGCGAAATGTTTTCCCTAGTATGTTTGGACCTAGTACAACCTTAATGAAATCGGAGCAGTCATGAGTTCAACTCACAATGGAAGGCCATAGATCAAACATAATAAGAATGAGGCTAGGATGAGATAAGCATTCGCGAGTATGGGAAATCACCAGTGCATAACGTGGTACCGATTGAGAGTTGTGTTGTTATTATTTCATGGATATATGCTTTATTTCTATTTTAATCGCTAATTTGCTTGAGGACAAGCAACGCTCGGTTTGGAGTTGTTGATAACGCCACTTTTTGGCGTTATTTTTAGTCCATAAACCAATGAGATTGGCTTGTATTTAAGCAAAAAGACGAGATTTTACGGTCTATCTAGTGAATTGTGCAGGTTATCCGAAATAAGACGAGCATCGAGAAAAGGAGCAAAAAAGAGCTAAGAGAGAGTCCAAAACGAAGCCCAATGGAAACCCGAGATCCAAGCCCAAGACCCGTACCCAGATCCGCAAACCAGACCTGACCCGAAGGCATCAGAAACACGCGCGGCTTTCCCCGCGTCTTACAAGCCGCGGGATAAACCGCGTAACTCTCTGGATCGATTCTATACTTTGAGTTTTCCGGAATTAGGTCATTATCACGACACGTGCGACGGTAGGCTGTGGAGGGGCGATTTTCAGAGCATTTTCACATACTTTGGAGCCACGAGAGAGGATTGATTGAAGACAGTTCACCACACGAAGTGGATCAGAGCCGAGAGAGAAGGGATTTCATCATACATTCGTTACGTTTACATTGAACATGATTTCACACACCACTTTATACCTTTTGTCTAGTGTTTTTATCCTCCCCAACATGAACTAATCTCTAGATGTTGGGGGTTGGAACAACTATGGGTTTTACGATGGATGACATGTAACTGAATGATTGTTTTTACTTGATTTAATCTATGAAGCATTTGAATTCAACTTTAATTATCAATTGTAGATTGATCACCTTCAATTGAATTACATGGTTTTTGATTAAGTTTGAGAAAATTGATTAAAAGCTAGATCAAGTAATCAAGTGTCGGAAAGGAGATTCGGGTAGAGATAGCCGAATCACTTTCTGCTCGGAATAGTTTGACTTAATGTATTTCAAAACCCTGGGTGTAGATCGAGAGATAACACCTACAGTCTTGAAATAAGATCTGTTATTGCTTGAAAAAGAATAACAATAACTTTTATAAACTAGGGTTCATAAAGAGAGTCGATAATAATTATTGTTCGGGTATTCGTTCATCAGTAGTATTTCCATAGGAAGTCCAACCCTTAACCTTTTCTCTACCAAAGTTCTTTCAAAACCTTCTGTCAAGCGACTCTAGTAGAATTTAGTTCGTATTTAGTTTTTAAATCAAGTTATAAACCACAACTCAAAATATCGATCGTTCAGTTAATAGCAATTGTAGTCATTGTAATACTCTAGTTCCCTGTGTTCGATACTCGTACTTTCAGTACTATTACTTGACTTCGACCCGTACACTTGTGGTTAGATTTAGGGGGGTGATACCCGCCTATCACGTATCATCGACAAGCGTTGCTTCTTTGTCGATCAATCCTTGAAGATGACCCTTGGAGACGAGCCAAGCCATTTCCTTGTGTAATGCTACGCAATCGTCCGTCGTGTGACCATAATCGTTATGGAAGTCGCACCACTTGGATTTGTCTTTCTTAGCATCATCTTTGTCGCTCTTCTTGTGTAAAGCCCGTGTCCCGGTACGCCTTTTATTTAATTATGTTTCTTTTTATTTATTTTGTGAATTCGTTTAGCGGGGTTAGGTGTCAAGAACCTAAATCGAATTATCTAGTATGTTAATGGTCTGTATGTTAAATCCTAAGCTATTTTGGATATTTTGGGCATACTCTAAAAGTCTAGGGGCTAAATAGGAATTTTGGTGAAAGGCTTGTTTGGGGGGGGGGGGGGGTTCGGCCCATGAAGGGAACCGACCACCCCTTGTCTCGTTTTCTACTTGCTGCACACACAAACATTCGATCACCCTCTCTTTCTCATTTGTTTTCACGACAACAAGCAAACCCTATTCTCCCCTTTTCCCTTCCCCACCGCTGCCGCCGCCAAGAACCACCCTTACAACCGCCGGAGCGCCGTCGCCGGCGTGAGAGGGAGCACCGAGAAAGAAGGCCGGAGTTCGGACTGTGGTCGTTTAGTCGTCATCATCGTTGTCGAAAGGTAAACATCGTCTTCCCGTTTCTTTCTTTCTCGTCGACGTCAAACTCCGTGATCGAAACCACCGCCGCCGCCGACAGCCTTGGCTGCCGGCGGTGTGGCCACCGGCGTGAACCACCAGACCTAGGGGTGGTTTGTGCGTGGTCAGAGTTGCGAGGGTGGGCGAGAGTGTAGGAAAGTTGGGATAGTTTAAGGGTCCGTTTTAATCTTTGTCTCGCCGGATTTTCGTAAACTGCCGCCGTCGCCGCCGGCGACCACCACTGCCGGAGGTGGCAGTGGGTGGTGCGCGGTTGAGCCCAGCCTTTGTGACCTGAAACCCTTTTAGAGTGAACCCTAGTTGCAAACCCGAATCGTATAAACCGAACGCGTAACCCGTTTTATAAAGTTATCATTTTATGTGAAAAACGTCCTTTTCTGCCACTGTTTTGCGTTAGCCGTAACTCTTTACTCGTAACACGGATTGGGACGAAACTGGTTCCAAAAGTTCCCATTCCGAGTCTAGTAACTTTTCTGTGTTTTGTGCAAAATCCAGTTCGGAACGTAGCATAGGCCAAATCGTCGTTTTATACCGATAGCTGCTGTTTTTCACTGTTCTGCGAACCATTCTTATAAAATCCGTATTTAATTGTAGAAAAATCGTTAGGAGGTGTATAATATGTCCTTGGAACCCTAACTCTGAGCACTTTCTAGTTATGTAATTTAATTATGGATTTTCTGGGTTTAAAGAGGTCGGATCAGGTCCTGAACAGACCTGTTTGGTTAGACCGAAAAGTCGTTTTAGTGACGGATTAAGTGTGCGTCGTATTTTAGGGTCCGGGTCTCGTGTTAATACTTTTTAACGTTCGTTTAGGTGTTGGGAAGTGATTTTGGATTGTGAAGGTTGAGTTACTGATTGTGAGCTAGGCGCGCTTACGATGTGAGTTCTCTCACTATATTTAATATTGGTTGTTTTACATTACTCTAGCTCGTGTGCGATAGCCTATTTATTGTGTTGTGGAACCAGATAGTGGGGTGTCTAGTTGATACTATGTTGTCATGTTAACTCGGTGGGACCGAGGATCCGGCGGGGCCGGAGATTTTATATGCGGGTGGCGTAGAGACTCGGTGGGACCGGGGATTCGGCGGGGCCGGAGATGTTATCATGTGGTCGGTGGGACCGACTTGTGCCTCTTAGGTGGGTGAGTGTGGATATGCATGTTTATGATTTGTTCGTAGACTTGTATGATCGTTTGTGTGTCACTATTTGTTTTAGGGGTAATGTGGAATAACTGTGTTATCTATGGTGGTTGAATTCACTAAGCTTCGTGCTTACCCTTTCCCAATAAATCATTGTTTCAGGTACGAGTGGCTCCAAGGCGTGACGTGTACACACTGGCGCGCGTGAAGAGCTGATTATTATATCGTTTTATGGTTTTAAATTTTAAAACAATTATTCCGCTGTTTATTGTTCGTAATAATTTTATTTGGTGGTTTGCAAATGAAACGATTGAATTATTAAATGAGTTTTTATTAATGAAAGGTTACTTTAAAAATTTTAAATTTTCTTGTAATTATGGGACGTTACAACTTGGTATCAGAGCACGGCTTGAGTGAATCAAACGCATTTCCGTGTGTTTGATCTCAAGTTTGCGGCCATAAAATTTTCTTTAAAGTTTTTGGGAAATAAAAAGAAGGAAAAATCCGTTTGAGGAACGGTAATCGAGGGCGCAGTGTGTACAGTCAGCTGGAGCCAAAAGGGAAAGGTACGGTACTTAGTGTATTTATCGCTTTCTAGATCATAGGGTATGCATGCTAGATTGCCTGTGTTGTTTACACTGTATTGTATGATGACTGCTTGCTAGTAGGAATCAATGCTAGTTATAGTAGGTTGTTAAGTGAAGGCCCTATAGGTTGTATGCAGTAAGAATCATATAGCCTTAGAATATTTGATTTAGTTCTATTGCGCAGCTCTTGTTTGCGTCCAACCGTTCTAGGATAGAATCTTGTATTCGAATGTCTATTTGATTCACGCTGCATGCGACTGGGTATTCGCAAGGCAACTCGTTATGGCTAACAGGGATTCCGATGTAGCAAGGGTAGTGGGATGAGATGAAATTCCTAGTGAGCTGGGAATAGCGTTTACATATGAGTACGTATGCAAAATTGCTTTCTAGATCATAGGGTATGCATGCTAGATTGCCTGTTGTTAATACTATGCTGTAGTTTGTACTGCTTGCTATTAGGGACTTATACTAGTTATAATCGGTTACTAAGTGAATGCCCTCTAGGTTGTATGCAGTAAGAAAATTATAGCCTTAGAATATTCGATTTAGTTCTTTTGCGCAGCTCTTGTTTGAGTCCAACCGTTCTAGGATAGAATCTCGTATTCGAATGTCTATTTGTTTCGCGCTGCATGCGACTGGGTATTCGCGAGGCAACTCGTTATGGCTAGTAGGGATTCCGTAGTAGCAAGGGTAGTGGGATGAGATGAAATTCCTAGGGAGATGAGAAGAGTGTTTACATATGAGTAGGTATGCTAGATTGCTTGGTGCTTATTACACTGTACGGCATGTTTGTTGCTTGCTAATAGAAGTTTATGCTGGCCTTGATAGGTTGTTAAGTGAATGCACCAGAGGTTGTATGCGGTAGGAACCGAATAGCCCTAGAATGTCGGATTTAGTTCTATTGCGCAGCTCTTGTTTGAGTCCAACCGTTGTAGGATAGAATCTTATATTCGAATGTCTATCTGGTTTTACATTGTGTGCGATTGTGCATTCGCGAGGCGACTCGTCATGACTAGTGGGAATTTCGTTGTAGCTAGGGTAGTGTTTGGGGTGGAATTCCTAGGGAGCTAGGAAGAGTGTGTACATATGCTGGTGTGGGCATATGGGTATAGTTATCGGCGAGAAACTACTTGGGCGCTTCGGGATGGGACTCGGAACAGGCAATGATAGGTGTGGATGGTAGTAGTAGAGCTCCTACTACCGAAAGCACAGGATCAATGCTCGAGCCGGGGAAAGTCACGAGATATCCAAGGAGTTGAGCGTGAGTGTTGTAGTGTGAGTTATTATTTGCTAATAATTCGTTGTAACTTCTACCTCAGATGGTCAACACTAGGAGAAACAACACTGCTGAGCCAGAGACTGGCGTCGGGATCACTGTGGAGCAGATCCGAGAGATGGTTGCTGCCGAGGTGGCACATGCGATCGGGGAGGCGATCCCCGAGATCATCACTGCCATCCGCAACGAGGTGGTAGTTCTGATGGAGGAACGCATTGCGGCAATCCCACCACCGGCGGGTGGACAACCGCGTGCTAGGGAGTTTCAGTATCGAGACCTCTCTGCTTGTTCTCCGCCTGAGTTCAAGGGAGACCCAAATCCGATCCTCAGCATGCGTTGGATATCGGATATGGAGTGTGCATTTTTGACAAGTGGCTGCCCCGACAACCTGAACGTTCGTTTCACTGTGAACTTACTTCGTGACGGAGCAAGGGATTGGTGTGCTACGGCGTTGACGCTTACTGAGCGCACTACCTTGACCTGGGAGGAGTTTGTCATTCGTTTTCGTGCAGAGTACGTGCCTCCGGTAGAGATGGAGCGGATTGCTAAGGAGTTTCTGGAGCTCACGCAGACGACAGAGACGGTGAAAGAGATGAATAAGAAGTTCACCGAGATGGCAATGTTTTGTCCCCAGTATGCCGCCTCGGAGGAAATGAAGATGTCTCGGTACAAGGACATGCTATGTACTGAGATTAGGGAATTCGTGAGCACGGTGCAGTACACTTCTTTATCGGCGATGATGGACGCGGCCCGGAGGAGGGAACTGGAGTTGGAGACTCAAGCAAAGAAGAGAAAGGCGGCACAGGCGGTGACGCCAATCTCTTCGGTACCGATGAAGTCGAGGTTCACGGATTCACGCGCGAGTTCAAGGAGCGATGGGTTTAAGCCCAGGGATACTAGTGGAAAGTGGACTGATGGATGTTTCAAGTGTGGACAGTCTGGTCATTTCAGCCGGGAATGTAAAATGCCATTTATGGTCTGCTTTAACTGCAAGCAGACGGGCCATGTGAAGGACAATTGCCCGAACCCAAGGGTAGCTGATGGGAATGTGGCACAGGGGGCTCCTGTGGCTGCCCCTTTACGTATTTCAGATGGTCGTATAGGTCAGGATGGAACCGAGGCAGCCCGAGGTAGAGTGCATCAGCTGACGGTGGAGGAAGCACAGACTACGCCTAAAGTGGTGGCAGGTATACTTCGTCACTTGTTTTCTTTTATTGGTTGTCGTATGTAGTTGCATTTTTGGATTAAACTGTGTGATTAAGTGTGTTCTTAGTCAAATCGGTGTCTGCTGTAGTGATGTTTGATAGCGGGGCTACTCATTATCTCGTGTCTTATACTTTTAGCGAGCTTTTGGGCCGTAGTGTAGGACGGTTAAGTTGTCCACTTATGGTGGAGGTTGCTGATGTTAGAACCTTAACGGTTACTGTAGTGTGTCGTGGGTGTACCCTGGAAATCTTGGGTGTGAGATTCCCTATTGATTTGTTCCCTATCGCTATGCGTGAGTTGTGCGTGATTGTGGGTATAGACTAGATGGATACTTTCGATATGAGGATTTGTAGTCGATTTTAAGATAATTATGGTAATGGTAGTAGTAACCCTAAAATGCTCACTTGTGATGAATAGTTATGGTGGAATGACCTTCGTGTGTGTTTATGGAACTGCTGGTTTGATGGTTCGTGTGAAATAAATTTTGGGAGTCTATTAGAACTCGTGGAAGTTAATCGACGGTTAATGGTAAGAATGATCGGATCCGAGTATCCTGTAAGGTATATTGGTGAGCAACTTTAGGATGGTTAGAGCTTGAAGTTGAATCGGGGTGTATAGAATATCTCAGGTTGGGAGACAACCAGAGTCGTTTGACTAGGAATGATTCCAGTTGTTGGAGTGTTCTTCTGATCATAATTTCAGTGTTCTTGAAGGAGTTTTGTTGGTAAGAAATGTATTCGAGAAATTTTTAAAGGCGGTGTGAGAAGTTTATATTCCAGTTAGTGAAAGCCCAGTGGCAACACCGAAAGAGGTCCGAGTGGACTTGGGAACCCGAGAATGATATGCGAGAGCGCTATCCAGAGCTGTTTGCGGGCGTAGACTTCGAGGACGAAGTCTAATTCAAGCAGGGGAGAGTTGTAAAGCCCGTGTCCCGGTACGCCTTTTATTTAATTATGTTTCTTTTTATTTATTTTGTGAATTCGTTTAGCGGGGTTAGGTGTCAAGAACCTAAAGCGAATTATCTAGTATGTTAATGGTCTGTATGTTAAATCCTAAGCTATTTTGGATATTTTGGGCATACTCTAAAAGTCTAGGGGCTAAATAGGAATTTTGGTGAAAGACTTTTTTTTGGGGGGGGGGGGGGGGGGGGGGGGGGGTTCGGCCCATGAAGGGAACCGACCACCCTTGTCTCGTTTTCTACTTGCTGCACACACAAACATTCGATCAACCTCTCTTTCTCATTTGTTTTCACGACAACAAGCAAACCCTATTCTCCCTTTTTCCCTTCCCCACCGCTGCCGCCGCCGAGAACCACCCTTACCATCGCCGGAGCGCCGTCGCCGGCGTGAGAGGGAGCACCGAGAAAGAAGGCCAGAGTTCGGACTGTGGTCGTTTAGTCGTCATCATCGTTGTCGAAAGGTAAACATCGTCTTCCCGTTTCTTTCTTTCTCGTCGACGTCAAACTCCGTGATCGAAACCACCGCCGCCGCCGACAGCCTTGGCTGCCGGCGGTGTGGCCACCGGCGTGAACTACCAGACCTAGGGGTGGTTTGTGCGTGGTCAGAGTTGCGAGGGTGGGCGAGAGTGTAGGAAAGTCGGGATAGTTTAAGGGTCCGTTTTAATCTTTGTCTCGCCGGATTTTCGTAAACTGCCGCCGTCGCCGCCGGCGACCACCACTGCCGGAGGTGGCAGTGGGTGGTGCGCGGTTGAGCCCAGCCTTTGTGACCTGAAACCCTTTTAGAGTGAACCCTAGTTGCAAACCCGAATCGTATAAACCGAACGCGTAACCCGTTTTATAAAGTTATCATTTTATGTGAAAAATGTCCTTTTCTGCCATTGTTTTGCGTTAGCCGTAACTCTTTACTCGTAACACGGATTGGGACGAAACCGGTGCCAAAAGTTCCCTTTCCGAGTCTAGTAACTTTTCTGGGTTTTGTGCAAAATCCAGTTCGGAACGTAGCATAGGCCAAATCGTCGTTTTATACCGATAGCTGCTGTTTTTCACTGTTCTGCGAACCATTCTTATAAAATCCGTATTTAATTGTAGAAAAATCGTTAGGAGGTGTATAATATGTCCTTGGAACCCTAACTCTGAGCACTTTCTAGTTATATAATTTAATTAGGGATTTTCTGGGTTTAAAGAGGTCGGATCAGGTCCCGAACAGACCTGTTTGGTTAGACCGAAAAGTCGTTTTAGTGACGGATTAAGTGTGCGTCGTATTTTAGGGTCCGGGTCTCGTGTTAATACTTTTTAACGTTCGTTTAGGTGTTGGGAAGTGATTTTGGATTGTGAAGCTTGAGTTACTGATTGTGAGCTAGGCGCGCTTACGAGGTGAGTTCTCTCACTATATTTAATATTGGTTGTTTTACATTACTGTAGCTCGTGTGCGATAGCCTATTTATTGTGTTGTGGAACCAGATAGTGGGGTGTCTAGTTGATACTATGTTGTCTTGTTAACTCGGTGGGACCGAGGATCCGGCGGGGCCGGAGATTTTATACGCGGGTGGCGTAGAGACTCGGTGGGACCGGGGATTCGGCGGGGCCGGAGATGTTATCATGTGGTCGGTGGGACCGACTTGTGCCTCTTAGGTGGGTGAGTGTGGATATGCATGTTTATGATTTGTTCGTAGACTTGTATGATCGTTTGTGTGTCACTATTTGTTTTAGGGGTAATGTGGAATAACTGTGTTATCTATGGTGGTTGAATTCACTAAGCTTCGTGCTTACCCTTTCCCAATAAATCATTGTTTCAGGTACGAGTGGCTCCAAGGCGTGACGTGTACACACTGGCGCGCGTGAAGAGCTGATTATTATATCGTTTTATGGTTTTAAATTTTAAAACAATTATTCCGCTGTTTATTGTTCGTAATAATTTTATTTGGTGGTTTGAAAATGAAACGATTGAATTATTAAATGAGTTTTTATTAATGAAAGGTTACTTTAAAAATTTTAAATTTTCTTGTAATTATGGGACGTTACATCTTGGGCCATCGAATGGTTGACTGTACGCTCTTGAGGGCTTCGACCAAGTCCTTGGATGTACCCTTGAATCGGTAAGACGAGATCTTAGGATATTGAGGGAACTTAGTCATTGGATTATTCTTCTTCTTTTTGAATCAAACGTTCGATATATGTCGAACGAGTTCCGTTTTGACGTTCGCCTTGGATTTGAAATCCGGTTTCTTTACCCCCAGAAATTTCTTGCCTGGATGCTTACAACGGAATGCCACGTCGTCTTCCACTCTCATGTATGCTAACGTACTAACTCGGACGTCTTCAAAGTTTTTTGGAGGGTATTTTGTAAGGTCGGTGTATAACCCTGAACGCCGTCAAGGCCTCGTGTGTAGGCTTCGATCGCGGTTTTGACGCCACAGTTTCGAATACTGATCATTTCTGCATTGAAGCGATTAAAATAACTGCGAATGGACTCTCCAGTTTTTTGAGTGACGTAATACAAGTCACTGGTATGCTTCTCCATATTGCGACTGCTGGAGAATTGTTGTGAAAATTGGTTGACCAACTCAGCAAAATTGCCGATGGACTTGGGTTTGAGGTTGATGAACAATTGGAGAGCAGCTCCGGTAAGGGTCGCACCAAAACTCTTGCACATGCAGACTTCTTGGTACTGATGCAGGATTGACGCGGTCCACATTAGTTATTTGTATTGGGCGATGTGTTATGTCGGGTCGGTTATTCTTGAATACTTGGGCGTAAAAGTTGGAATACCGTACTTTTTTGGGATGTCGACAGTTGCGATTTCGTCGACAAAATGGGATTCTTGGAATCCTGAGCGGGGCTCAACGTCGACGGGGACGGCAGCACTAGGTAATTTTGAAAGTAATGATAGCATCTTTTCATTTTGATCTTCGAGAATATTCAGGCGTCGGGCGACTGGGTCGTCCTGGTTAGAACCTCCATTTGTCGCAGGGACAAAACCATTGTTCGTCGGGAAGCCATTGTGATGTGTCGAGTCAGTAGCATCTCCTTGAGGTGGAAAAGTGAACGTCGGTGTTTGGGCAAAATTTCACCAGTCTCGACCACGACCAAGAAAGGTAAGACACATGTTATGAACTATATCTTGTATTAAGATAAGGCCCTGACAAAGACCCAAAAAACCTCCGTCGTTCCCCCCTAAAAGGTAAGTCAAAAGTTCCTCACGACACTCAACCTAAACGTCGCCTATTTTGCACGACCGTCGTATAGAACCATGCGACCTCGACCGACTAACGCGCTATATGACTATTATGTTTGTTCAATGTTTAATACAGGAGTCAACGCTATTAATGGACAACGGCTATAACCGACGAAGTTAGTTATGAACATCTAATCCCGCATTAAAGACAGCGACCGTTACGACAGCTATCAAAGTCCTTAATGATCCAATTAAAGTGCCCAAAGACTATAAAATCCAAGCTCAATCCTCAGTTCAAGGGGGAGAAGATCGAAACATATGATCGAAACAGAATACAGACACAAGTACTTGAACTCCGAAGAACACTTGAAGAACAGAAATCGCTCACAGAAGAATCGCTCTCAACGCACGACATCAGCACACGACACACAGTTTAAACACACGATGCACATTGTTTTACATTAGAAACCACTTGTTACTTTACATTTTCGAAGTATTTCCTTCATTTATATTGTCATCTCTGTACGATCGACACCCGAAACCAAAGGACATCGCCCCTGATTGGCGACCATAGTGCAGCGACGACATCCACTGTCGTCCGCAGGTTTTTTCCTCATTGAGGTTTTTCCTACGTCATCAAATTCTCTGTCTCGTTTATATTTTTGTCTTTGTCACACGCCTTTGTCGAATGATTCCTTTCTTTAGTTGTTAAAGTCCACATCGACCATAAGTTGTCCCTTTGGTGCGATTTTTGGCATTAACAGTTTGGCGCCATCCATGGGACTCGAACCCACGACCACGTGGTTAAAATCCATTGTTTTACATTAGAAAACACTTGTTACTTTACATTTTCGAAGTAGTTCCTTCATTTGTATTGTAATCTCTGTACGATCGACACCCGAAACCAAAGGACATCACCCCTGATTGGCGACCATAGTGCAACGACGACATCCACTGTCGTCCACAGGTTTTTTCCTCATTGAGGTTTTTCCTGCGTCATCAAATTCTCTGTCTCGTTTATATTTTGGTCTTTGTCGCACGCCTTTGTCGAATGATTCCTTTCTTTAGTTGTTAAAGTCCACATCGACCTTAAGTTGTTCCTTTGGTGCGATTTTTGGCATTAACAGTTTGGCGCCATTCGTGGGACCCCATCTAGAGAAAATCTTCGACAAACGTGCGTCCTACTGACATTTTCTTGCAGTTTCTTCTATTCTCTGTTTCAGGAAAATGGTGAATAATGGAAACTCTGAACAAGTCGCTGTCCCAGCACATGAGGGGCTCGAAAATGCACAAGATGCACTTGAAGCAGTCAACGATTATCGCCTGGAGGAAGTCGTTCTAGATCCAAGCAAGCCTGACCAAAAAGTCTTTATCGGGTCGTCTCTCAATCCTTGCCTCAGGGAAAAGTTAATATCTTTTTTACAGGAACATGCTGATTGTTTCGCCTGGTCGCATGAAGATATGGTCAGCATAGATCCTGACGTCATCACCCACAAGCTCAACGTCGACCCGTCGCTCAAACCTATCAAGCAGAAGCGACGGAAATTTGCTCCTGAAATGAATAAGGTGATAAATGATGAAGTCGACAACCTTCTCAAGACAGGGAAGATTTGAGAGGTAAAATACCCCGATTGGCTTGCTAACGTCGTGGTTGTAGCGAAGAAGAATGGAAAGTGGAGGGTCTGTATCGACTTCACAGACCTCAATAAAGCTTGTCCAAAAGATCATTTTCCATTACCTCACATCGACGCCATCGTCGACGCGACAGCGGGGTACGAACTACTGATGTTCATGGATGCCTATTCCGGATACAATCAAATCTTAATGCACGTCGAGGACCAAGAAAAAACCGCATTTATGACGGACCGAGGTATTTATTGTTATAAGGTTATGCCTTTCGGACTAAAAAATGCAGGATCTACTTACCAGTGCCTGGTGAACAAGATGTTCAAAGACCGTCTTGGCGACACGATGGAAGTGTACATCGACGATATGTTGGCCAAGTCGAAGCAAGCTATCGACCACATCGAGCATTTGAAACAATCATTCGACATCCTTCGGGAATACAGCATGAAGCTTAACCCGACGAAATGTTCCTTCGGTGTCAGTGCTGGGAAATTCCTGGGATACATGGTCACTCGTCGAGGAATCGAGGCTAATCCATACCAGATCAAAGCGATTATCGAAATTAAATCTCCTAGAAATTTCAAAGAAGTCCAGAAGCTCACTGGTCGAGTAGCTGCACTGAACAGGTTTATCTCTCGATCCTCAGATAAATGTCATCTGTTTTACAATGTCCTCAGGAAAAATAGAGGCTTCGACTGGATCGACGGCCATGAGCAGGCATTGCAAAAGCTTAATGAATACATGACGTCGCCTCCCCTATTATCGAAACCTCGCGGTCATGAAGTCTTGCAACTATACATGGCTGTTAGTCCAAACGCGGTAAGCGTCGTCCTAACACGAGAAGATGAAAAGCAGCAACTACCGATCTACTATGTAAGTAAATCTCTTCTGGATGCAGAAACCAGGTATTCCTCTATGGAAAAATTGCTCTTGTCGCTAGTCACAGCTGCTAAAAAACTACGACACTATTTTGAGTCGCATCCCATTACTGTCGTAACTAACTTTCCTCTTAAGTTTGTCTTAAGAAAACCTGAGTTGACAGGTCGCCTGGCAAAATGGAGTATATATCTCAGCAATTAAGACATCGACTTCAAGCCCAGGACCGCGATCAAATCGCAAGCCTTGACAGACTTCATTGCTGATTTCAGCCCTGAATAGGAGAAACAAGCAGAACTCGAAGTATCAACTGTGGCGACTCACGACGACGTGCCTTGGATCTTATATGTCGACGGTTCATCCAACGTTAGAGGTTCAGGACTAGGCGTCGTCTTAAAGTCGCCACAGGGGGGCAAGATGGTATACTCGATCCGATGCGATTTCAAAACCACCAACAACGAAGCTGAATACGAAGCCCTGATCATAGGAATGAATATGGCCTACGACTCGGGGGCAACTGCGTTACATGTCAAAAGCGACTCTCTCCTGGTGGTGAACCAGATCAATGGGGAGTTCGCGGCCAAAGATTCAAAAATAACAGCATACCTGAAGGTAGCAAAAGAAAAGGTCGAAAAATTCAAAACATTTTCTATCGAACAAATCCCGAGAGACCAGAATACTCAGGCTGACGCTTTAGAAAATCTCGGGTCTGCTCTGGTCGAACCTATATTCGATGCCATTCCCATGATACATATGGCGACATCATCCATCGAGAACATTGATGTCGTCCAGATCGAAGAAGAAGAAGATGATTGGTCGTGCGACATCCGAAATTTCCTCGTGCACGACCAACTCCCAGAAGACAAGATGGAAGCCCGCAAGACCAGATTCAAGGCATCTAAATATGTCATGATTGGGGATAAGCTCTATCGACAATCATCAATAGGTTTAAACTTAAGATGCGTCATTAGCAAGAGCCAGGTCCAGAAAATCCTTCAAGAGATGCACGACGGTGAATGTGGCAATCATTCAGGGGGTCGCAGTTTGGCTAATCGTATCTCTCGACAAGGTTAATTTTGGCCAACACTGCGACAAGACGCCGTCAAATACGTCCAGAACTGTGACCCTTATCAGCGACATGCAAGTATGTCACATAAACCCTCTGAACCCTTGCACTCGACACTTATCCCATGGCCCTTCATGAGGTAGGGAATGGATATTGTCGGCAAGCTACCCCCGGCCCTGGGGCAAAAGGTATTCCTCCTCGTACTTACCGATTATTTTTCCAAGTGGGTTGAGGCGGCTGCTTTTTGCCAAATAAGGGACAAGGAAGTCATCTCTTTTATCCAGACTAACAGCATATGCAGATTCGGGATTCCATCCGAAATCTTCTGTGACAACGGATCCCAATTCATAAGTGACAGGACCCAACAATTCTGCGAAGACAGGAGCATCAAGTTGACAACCTCGACTCCCAGATACCCTCAGGCGAACGAACTTGCTGAATCAAGTAATAAGACCATTATTGCTTCGATCAAGAAAAGGCTAAAAGCTGCAGAGGGAAAGTGGGTCGAAGAACTCCCTTCGGTCTTGTGGGCAAATCGCACGACGCCCCGCACGTCTACAGGACAAACCCTTTTCTCTCTCATCTACGGTTGCGAAGCGGTTTTGTCGGTCGAGGTCCAGCTCCCAACCTCGAGGCATACATCCGTCGACCATAACTTGGTCGATTTAGGATACGAACTTGGAGAATCATCCTTTATTAGAATGGCGTCACAAAAGCAAGCGGTCGAGCGACATTTCAATAAAAACATCAAAATCAAAGTCTTTCAAGAAGGCGACTGTTAATGCCAAAAATCGCACCAAAGGGACAACTTAAGGTCTATGTGGACTTAATCAACTAAAGAAAGGATCTTTCGACGAGACGTGCGACGAGGGAAAAAATAAACGAGACAAGGGATTTGATGATGCAGGAAAAACCTCAAACGAGGAAAAAACCTGCGGACGACAAGGGATGTCGTCGCTGCACTATGGTCGCCAATCAGGGGCGACATCCTTGGTACTGGCGTCGGTCGTACGATGATTACAATACAAATGAAGGAAATACTTCGAAATGTAAAGTACAAGTGTTTAAATGTGAAAACAGGTGTTTGTCGTGTGTGAATACAAAGTGTGAACTTCTGGTCGAGGACTGTTGTCGTGCGTCGAGAGCGATACTTGAGCTTTCCTTCGAGTGTTCTTGAGTTCGCTGTAAGATTCTGACCTTCAGTATTTAATCTCCAGAATTTGAATGTTCTTTGCAATGAGTTTGGATGATTTTCTCTGATGTTTGGTGATATTCGCTGGAGTGTATTGGATGTTAACCGATGTCCCTTGAAATGGTGCTTTAGCTTGTCTTTTATAGTCTTCGCGTCATTAATTAGTTCCATTAATGATTTGATCAACGGCTGGAAATGGTCGCCGAGATGAATGTTCATAATACTCTTCGTCCGTTACGGCTATCGATCGTTAATGGTTGTGTCGGTTATGTCCGTTGCTCTTTAATGACTTTGACTCCTGTATTAAACACTTAACAAACGTAACAGTCAAGGTTAACGTTAGCTTTAGTCGAAGGTACAATGATCTTACGCGATGGTCGTACGGGACGGGCGATGCTAAGGTCGTGCGTCATGGTAGACGTACGACTTACCTTTTACGGGCGACGACGGATGTTTTATGGGTTCTTGTCGAGACCTTATCTTAACACAAGATTTATTTCACAATCGTGCGTCTTACCTGTCCTGGTCGTGGTCATACGACGTGATTTTTTGCCCAAACAGTTTGCCCCCAAAATTTGAAAATTGAATGTCAAATTTAAGTTTTAAATTTTGTCCATCAGACGCATAGGAAATAAGACAAGAGTTAGAAATTACCTCAATCGCGTTGGAGCTAGACTGGTTCGTTTCTAACTGAACGAGAAGTTGAAAAAGAAACGAGGTCGTGACGTCATACTGACCCACACGATGATGCTTACCAGCTGTTAAGGACAGGTGGCGACGATCCTTGCGGTCATACGGAAGGACGGGGGCGCACAATGGTTATCCAGGGATTCGACCTGACATGATCGACTGCATAAATAAAGATTACGACGAATCCTTTCTTTTCTTACGCTTAGTTTATTTTGGAAAGAAATTCCGCCTTGCTCTTCTTGCCATTCTTCTTCCGAATCCCTTTGATTTAGCAGAGATTGTTTGGGATTTAGGGCGTTTATATAACGCATTGCTTCTTCCTTTCAGTTTTCACTGCCTTCTTTCCCCTGGTAAGAAATGTCGACTGACCCAGAGAGTTCCATCGTTAGCCGGGAAGATTTAGACGACTTTAGGCGTCTAGCGAAGATTCCTTTAGAAGTAGAGCTAACAAGTCCGGGGACTGTTCTTCATAAGGATTGCCCCGAGGGGTATTTCGTGATATACGAATATCCTTTCGAGATTGGCTTCGAATGGCCGTTTTCGACTTTGACTAAGAATTTGATGCGATGCTTTGGTTTGTCGCCGGGGCAGTTGATGCCTCAACTCTGGCGGGTTCTTTTGGTTATTGAGCGTTTGTGTGATCCCAGAATATCATCAACAATTCAATATTTAGAGAGAGATCGAGATACAAACGTCATCCTCATATTAGATGTTAATCATTTTAGTACATGGAAGACTCTCTCTTTCTCTCTAGAATTATGCTCCCTACATTGTGCCACGCTTTTAACAAATGACCTTACCACCTCTATTTATAGGGACACACAAGTCATTACAAGGTATAACAAGCTTTTCACAAGCTTTACAAAACTTTCATATAATTAGTACATTTTTGGTACTAACATTCTCCCCCTAAAGTTTTGTAAAGAAAAATCATATCAATCTTCAAAAGCTTTAGCTCCTCTCCCCCTTGATTTTCTTGGAAAAACTTTAGCGATTCTTTTTTCTTCGAATAAAGTCTAGGCTCCCCCTTGAAAGAAGCTCTTACCCTTCTAATTTTCAACCATGAAAAACCGGATCCGATGTACGCCATAACCTCGACTGGATGCACGAGCACATCTTCAAAAAGTAGAAACTCAAGCTCGTTCCGATAAGCTCACAAGAAAGATAATGAGTGAGTTTTGAGTGACAAAACATAGTGCAATCACAGTGTATAACAAAGAATCCGTCAATGAACCGCGAGTCGAGTAGGAATTCGGCTTAAGAGCTTGGTTCGGATTCGCTCGAAGGAGGAAGCTTCATGTAGCACCCACGCTTTATAATCAATTCCAAGAAAAATTTCCCCCTCCCGAGACTTAGCACGGGGGTTCCGCTAGAAGTTGTAATCTGGCATCTTTTGTGCGAAAACTTACAGTGAACAGTAACAGTCGTATGCCTCTTGTACGATTTGGACCAAATATTCAACTCTCGTATGAAACTGGTACGATTTGGAATTTTGAAAAGTGACTGTCGTATGGGTCTTATACGACTTGGATCAATGAATAGTAACTGTCGTATGAGTCTTGTACGACTAACAAGGGTGAACAGTAACTATCGTATGGGTCTTGTACGACTAGCATTGATGAACAGTCGTAGTCGTATGCCTCTTGTACGACTAAAGCGAAAGAACAGTCGTAGTCGTATGCCACATGTACGACTAGCGCACATGAACAGTAGAAGTCGTATGCTTCTTGTACGACTAGACCCAATGAATAGTAATTGTCGTATGAGAGTCGTGCGACAGTCGTGTATGAACAATAACTGTCGTATGTGTCTTGTGCGACTAAAATTTGAAGTCGGTCCAATGTTGTACGACAGTTATGAGTTTTAGTTGTGTACGACAGTTATGAGTTTTAGTTTCATACGAAAGTTATGAATATGATGAACACTTCAGCGTACGACAGTTATGAATATTTGAAGACCTTTGTTGTCCGACAGTTAGGAGTATCATCGTGCGACAGTTGCGAACATTTCCGACGAACACTTTAATCAGCCCAAAAACCTCGATTTCTTTCTGAATTTCACCCCAAATTACTGCAAACAGGTCGTTACATCATATCGAACAGATCTGTGAGCATCTAAACATCAAAACTCCGGTGAAACAGCAAATTTCGGCCAAAATCGCGTTTTTCCGACGAGGTGGCTACTGTTCATCCCCAAAAATCGTATTTCGCACATTTCTTCACTAAATTCGGATCTGATTGTTGCAATCTCTTCATAATCAATGCAGAAAATGATCTGATTGGCTAAAATCAATCCATGCACATCAAAATCTTCTAGATCTAAGATTTTTCTTCAAAATTACCGAAAAACTTCAAAATCACCAAATGTGTTCACGTTGATCGATTCTGAATATAGGAATTGATCTGGAATCGAACAACGAACAGATCTTTACGAGATCAGGTGATTAGAACATACTTACTTGAAGATTGAACTCCAAAATCTTCAAATTCTTCAAATTCTTCAAAATTCGGCACTTTTCACTTGAATTGTCGAGATCCGATGATCGTATCGAAGAAATATCTTCAATTCTGCTCTGATACCACTTGTGATCCCAGAATATCATCAACAATTCAAGATTTAGAGAGAGATCGAGATACAAACGTCATCCTCATATTAGATGTTAATCATTTTAGTACATGGAAGACTCTCTCTTTCTCTCTAGAATTATGCTCCCTACATTGTGCCACGCTTTTAACAAATGACCTTACCACCTCTATTTATAGGGACACACAAGTCATTACAAGGTATAACAAGCTTTTCACAAGCTTTACAAAACTTTCATATAATTAGTACATTTTTGGTACTAACAGTTTGTCTGCGGATTGGGACCCCCCTATGTCTTTGAATGATTTCTTGGCAGCGTACCAAGTTAAGGGAGATAAGTGTAGGCGTTATAGCCCGTATTCCAGATATAAAGGCGATCGTGCCTTAGTTTTGAATACTGGAGAGAACGATCGGGGGTGGGGGTCCAGGTATGTGTTCGTACGTGTTGATTCGCTGGATGCCGCCAGCAAGTGGATCCGTCCCGACTGGAATATGGGAGGTATGCTCTTTTTCGATCAGAGTATGGTTTTCCTAACCTTTTATTTACTTTTCTCCTTTTGTTGTCTTCAGATATAAAGTTCGGCATTCCGCACCCGAATGAAGGTTCACGTGCCAAGATTGTCAGATTCCTTAGTTACAGCGTCGATGACCGATCTTTCGCCACGTGGCAACTGGCGACCGAGGACGAGGACGTGATGGTGGACGTTGTGGAGGAGGAAGAAGGAAAAGGAGAAGAAGAAAGTGGACGACAGGAATTGACAGGTGGGTGTATTATGGTTTCCTGTCTTTTACCATTTATTTCTTATTCCTGTCTAACGCTTCGCATTTTTCTTGATCAGTGCCAACTGAGAGGAAATCAGTTTCTAGGTCGAGAGGGAAGCAAATCATGCATGCCCTTCGAGGAGGAGATGTCTCGACAGCTGGGTCGAGCCAGAAGAGAACCAAGAGTACGGTCCTGAGGGAACCGTCGTCGAGGGTTGATAACTCGTCGAGAGTTGTTCTGCCTAAGAAGGCGAAGGCGTCATCTAGCCGTCCTGGCGTGATGGATGCGACACCAGTAAGTTTTGCGCCTCCGGCGACGGTGACGAAACTGGTGTCTCAAGTGTCTACCCCAATACCTTCCGACAGGGGCGAGGGATCGTCGGCCGAAGTTATGACGGTCAATTTTACGTTGCCGTCTGACTTTATGGCGGATGGTGTCCTAGACGGGACGGCGGCGTTCCCTCATCTAGGGAAGTATTTGCTCCCGTCCTTCGGGGAGCGTTTTCACGGAGTTCCGGCCGGAGAGATGAGATCTCGGGTTGCCAGTCTGGCGTTCACGGTGAGTGTCAATCTTTCATGACTTGTGTAATCTTTGTCAAATGTTCTTGAATGCGCCTTTTATTTTTCACAGACGTTCCAGTCTTCCTTGGCGTTACATGCTGAGACGTTAAGAGTTGAAGATCTGATGGCGTCTGCTCTTGAGAGAGAAGCTGCAGCGTTGGAAAGGGAGAGAGCGGCCTTAGATAGGGAGAAGTTGGCCATGGCGCGTGCCGATGAGCTGGCTGTCCAACTTTTTGATGCTCAATATGAATTGCAGGAGATTCGTGCGGTAGGAGTGGCAGATGGAGGCCCTCAGGTCGGGACTTCGAGCGGGGATACGACCAATGATCCTCCTGTCGTCTAGAATTTGTTTCTTTCCTTGTTTATTTTTGCCACTTGACCTATCGGGGGTAGAGTATGTATACAGTGGTTTATGAATATATATCTTTTGCTTATGCTTTATTCGAATCACGTTTGATTATAAAGTCGAACATAAGATACATATGAAATCATGCGACTAAGGCATTCATTGTAATACGACGATAGGAACGTAAAACAAATATAAGAACACGCGATTAAAGCATCCATTTAGTTAAGAAACTTAGGGGTAAAGTCGTTTAGACCCTGTGATCGTACGACCGGATCGGACAGCGAGTTTGTATCGTATGCCCCTGTGGAGAAATAATCAAGTTAGAGACCTGATCGTTTATGTCGTTCGACCTTGCGATATTAAAGTCATATAGTAGACTTAATGATTACTGTTGAGCGACTTTGCGATAATCTGTCGTGCGATTCTGCGATAAAATGATGTCGGGGGTTGGTCGTTGGCTAGCCAACGACCCTCCGATGCTTAAGTCAGTAAATGTTTTGCGATAAAAAATCGTATGAGAAAGAGTTAGAGAACGTACCATTTCAGACTCTCTCTATTTGCCCCCTGTCATTTATTACCGTATCCTTTTTGGGAGGAAAATATAGGTTTTAAATGACAGAATGACACGGAGAAATATTGTCATGCGGTCGACTATGTTGTCGTGCGACGAGGCACCATAGTAGATTTATCCCTGTGGAAAAGATATTAATTTAGGGATAGAAGAACGAACCTGTCGAGAGCTTGATCTTGCGACTTCAGTTTATTTTCTCGGCTTCAAGGTAGACTTGTAGCATTCACGAGCGACTTTTGGCTCACTCTTGATCTCCTGGATTCCCCATGGCGTCGGGAATTTCAACATTTGATGATACGTCGAAGGAACAGCTTTCATATCATGGATCCATGGTCGACCTAAGATGATGTTATAGTCTGACGCACAGTCGATGACGCTGAACTTGGTCTGCTTGTTGACTCCTCCAGCGTAGACGGGCAAAATTATCTCCCCAAAGGTGCTCGTCGCTTCTCCATTGAAACCGACCAAAGTCGTCGAACGTCGGGTGATTTCCGAGCGATCGATTCCCATGGCTTTGATGGTGTTGAGAAAAATAACATTTGCTGAGCTGCCCCCGTCGATCAAGACTCGACGCGTTAGACAGTTACCGACTGTAAGCTGAATGATCAACCCGTCGTGATGCTTTTGATACGAGTCGCCAAGGTCGACGTGGTCGAACACAATCTTCATGGCTTCTAGCTCCAAATCTCCTTTGGGTCTAGACGAGCGAGGAATAGGCCGATCATCGGGCGCCTGACTGGCATGACGCTTGGCCGCTGAATACGTCAGACCACACACATCTGAACCATCGGTGATGCAATTGACGACTTTCGCGTGCTCGGGGGTCGACGGTCGATGTCCGTTAACTGAAATAGTGACATCGTCAATGATATCTTTGAGATTTCCTTTCGGAAAATGATATGCTACTTCCTTCTTCAATGCGATACAGTCGTCTGTCGCATGACCATGATCGGCATGGAAGTCGCACCACTTTGATTTATCCTTCTTAGTATCGTTCAGGTCGGACTTCTTTGGCCATCGAATGGTAGCTTGGGAACTTTTCAGAGCTTCGACTAGGTCCTTGGCAGATCCTTTGAATCCGTAAGAGGATATCTTGGGGTATTGAGTGAACTTAGCCTCGGTCTTGGCCTCTGCTTTCGTCTTGAAACGAACATTTGAAATTTGGCGCGCTGGCTCTACTCTAGAAACAGCCTTTGTCTTGAACTCTGGCTTTCTGACGTCTAACGACTTCTTGTCGTCAGTATGCTTGCGACGAAAGGCTGCATCGTCTTCGACCCTCATATATGCTAAGGTCCGAGCTCGGACGTCTTCGAAATTCTCCGAGGGATATTTGGTCAGGTCGGTGTATAAACCCGAATTATCGTCCAGACCACGCTTATAGGCTTCAATTGCGGTTTTTACGTCGCAATTGCGGATGTTAATCATTTCGGCATTGAATCTATTAAAATAACTTCGAATAGACTCATTAGCTTTCTGCACGATGTAATATAGGTCGCTGGTCTGCTTCTCCATCTTACGACTGCTGGCGAATTGCTGGGAGAATTGATTAACCAACTCAGCAAACGACCCGATGGATTTGGGTTTGAGATTGATCAACCATTGGAGAGCCGGACCAGTGAGAGTTGCTCCAAAACTCTTACACATGCATACTTCTTGGTACATAAATGGGATCGAGATCGTCCACATGAGCTGCTTATATTGCGCGACGTGCTCAGTTGGATCGGTCACACCCGAATACTTGGGAGTGAAGGTAGGAATGTTATACTTCTTTGGGACCTCGACGGTGGCAATCTCGTCGACGAAAGGCGACGCCTGATATCCCGAGCGAGGATCGACGTCGACGGGCACGGCTGCCCCAGGCAACTTGGCGAGCAAGGATAGGACGCGCTCATTTTGGTCTTCTAACATCTTCAAACGCTGAGCGACGGGATCGTTAAGATCGAGATTTGCCCCTGTCGAGGGATTAGTCCCTGGACTAGTGCAATTACCATGCGACGAACCATTGGTGTCCCCGTTGAACGGGACGAAATATGGTTGCGGCCCATAGTGGAATTGTTGCGGTCCATTCTGAAACGGCTGCGATCCTTGCTGGAAAGGCTACGATCCACCTTGAGGTCCATTATGAAATGGCTGCAGAAATGGTTGCGACCCTTGCTGGAAAGGCTGCGACCCTTGTAATGGCTGAGACCCATTATTCATGGGTGGTGGCCTTATGTGCTGAGGAGGAACTGTCCCAAACTGAGGATTTGAGTTGGACGGCCCTGGCTGTTGATTCTGCATGAACGGGCCTGGATGCTGATTCTGCGCGGATGAACCTGGATTCGGGACAAATGGTCTAGGGCCATTCTGGTCGAACGGTCTTGGAATTGGGTTCTGCACGAACGGCCTAGGACCATTTTGAGGCCCAAGAGGATTTCTTAACCGTGCGATCTCCTCAGCTGCTCTGCGATTCTGCTCTGCCATTTCATTGAGCTGATTCCTGGCGACTTCGAGCTCCTGATACATTTGAGCAACAACTTGCTGCGGATTTCCAGAGGCTGTCATTTTCCTGCAACAGAAAATAGAAGAAACTCCAATAAACTATTAGTAGGGTGCACGTTCGTCGAGGATTTTCTCTAGATGAGGTCCCACGGATGGCGCCAAACTGTTAATGCCAAAAATCGCACCAAAGGGACAACTTAAGGTCGATGTGGACTTAATCAACTAAAGAAAGGATCTTTCGACGAGACGTGCGACGAGGGAAAAAATAAACGAGACAAGGGATTTGATGACGCAGGAAAAACCTCAAACGAGGAAAAAACCTGCGGACGACAAGGGATGTCGTCGCTGCACTATGGTCGCCAATCAGGGGCGACGTCCTTGGTACTGGCGTCGGTCGTACGATGATTACAATACAAATGAAGGAAATACTTCGAAATGTAAAGTACAAGTGTTTAAATGTGAAAACAGGTGTTTGTCGTGTGTGAATACAAAGTGTGAACTTCTGGTTGAGGACTGTTGTCGTGCGTCGAGGGCAATACTTGAGCTTTCCTTCGAGTGTTCTTGAGTTCGCTGTAAGATTTTGGCCTTCAGTATTTAATCTCCAGAATTTGAATGTTCTTTGCTATGAGTTTGGATGATTTTCTCTGATGTTTGGTGATATTCGCTGGAGTGTATTGGATGTTAACCGATGTCCCTTGAAATGGTGCTTTATCTTGTCTTTTATAGTCTTCGCGTCATTAATTAGTTCCATTAATGATTTGATCAACGGCTACAGCGGCTGGAAACGGTCGCCGAGATGAATGTTCATAATACTCTTCGTCCGTTACGGCTATCGATCGTTAATGGTTGCGTCGGTTATGTCCGTTGCTCTTTAATGACTTTGACTCATGTATTAAACACTTAACAAACGTAACAGTCAAGGTTAACGTTAGCTTTAGTCGAAGGTACAATGATCTTACGCGATGGTCGTACGGGACGGGCGATGCTAAGGTCGTGCGTCATGGGAGACGTACGACTTACCTTTTACGGGCGACGACGGATGTTTTATGGGTTCTTGTCGAGACCTTATCTTAACACAAGATTTATTTCACAATCGTGCGTCTTACCTGTCCTGGTCGTGGTCGTACGACGTGATTTTTTGCCCAAACAGCGACTACGTCCTCCGTCGAGTATTCCAAAATACTCAGGAGATCAACGCAGGTAAACTTTCTATCAATTGGGAAGGTCCTATCGCATATCTGAAGTCATGGGTAAAGGGGCCTATCGACTCCAAACCCTCGACAACCAAGAGATTCCACGCAGTTGGAATGCAACACATCTAAAGAGGTATTTCTTTTAAATCCTTTTTCATACGACTTTTTATTTTCACCTCGACGGTAACTAACTTAAGCATCGGAGGGTCGTTGGTTATCCAACGACCAACCTCTGACAATATTTTATCGCAGGATCGCACGACACAAGTTAATCATACGGCTTTCCCAAGATCGCATAACGCAAGTCTAATACACGACTCGATATGCGATTTAAAGTCATCACGCGATTCGATTAAGCAATCGGCTCACAATCTGAATATGTCGACTTAAAAAGGCTTCATATTCTGAACAAATGCTCTAGACGCATGTATACTTGTTTTTACACGACTAATGTTATCATTGTTATCTCATAATGAAAAGCCTCAGTCGCACGTACCTACGGTTGTATTCAATTTATAAGAGTGTTTATATGATTGAACATTACTTTCGACAATTGCTTGCAATATATAATGAAAAATCTCACGAAACTTCATTCATACTTAAACATATTTACATTAGGCAACCCGATCACCAACGACCGAATATGAAAGACATAGTTCATAGAACCAAAGTTTATCCTAAAACTAGGGAAGAGTGTCGATAGCATACTCTGCCCAGAGTCTCGACCTTCGAATCCTCGTCATGTAAAGGAGCTTATACAAGGATCAAACGAGTATGACAGGGCCATTTCCCAACACTTTATGCCACGACATGTTATGAAGAAAAGCCCGTAGTATTTTGAGAATGTGGCTCTTAAGATTACTGTTAAGGTTGGAGGAAGGAATAAGACGCTTTCGACGATCGACTTCTGGTCCGGCGACTTCTCTGTCTTCGCGTATCGAACGAGCAGAGACCGAAGCATCTGTCACAACGAATATGTCAAACTAAGAAAAACATCGAAAACATGGGTTTTGAAAGAAAAACTTACAACGAACGCCTGTATGGCTATATGTGGTCCCGTTTTTACGACGGAGATCCCTCGGAAACACTCCTCGAAAGATAGGAGATGATATTTCTCCTAAAACGGAAGTGACTTCGTCCCGTCAAGGACACAGTCAGTCAGGAAGACCGACGGCAACGTAAAGTTGATTGTCATAACGTCCTCCTCACCCTCTCCCGTCTTTGCACCTTTGCCCTTGACGGCTGACGAAAGGATTGACGTGGTTATAGAGGACATCGTCGCCAGATGCGCAGATTCCACGGATATCGCATCAACCGCGATCAATGCCTTCGCCTTTTCAGGCATAATGACTCTCGATAAGTCATTTACCTTTGAGAGCATCCCTTTCAAAATTACCACCCTCATCTTCAGTAAAACCCCGACGCAGCGAACAAAGCCTCTTTGCATCTTTTCTTCGCGGATACTCTCAATTCGTGCCATTTTCCTAACAGAAATGGTTGGCACCTTTCAACGATCTTCCTAAGAACATACAAAAGAGGAACATCGCACAACAAATTTAAAAGCGATGAACTCAGAGCACGAACGCCTTAGTCAAAGATGAATGGAAGGGCGAGAAGCTATGCCATATATAAGTGCTCAAAAACTTCGAAATTTCAGAGAAGATTAGAAAAAGAATCTCACTCTAAAAACTTTCCAAAACTATAAAAAGAAATGATTCATCAAGATCTTTATTTATGCGGTCGATCGTGTCAGGACGAGTCCTCTGATGATCGTCACGCGTCCCCGTCTTTTCGTATGACTACACGGATCGTCGACACCTGTCAAAGACAGCTGGTAAGCACCATCATGCGTCGGCATGACGTCACGACTTTATCCTCTCTTCGACTTCCCTCTCTAGTTTGAATTAAACCGATTCAGTTCCAAGACAACCAAGGTAACTGTTGACACGTGTCATAATTCTATGCGTCCGACAAGCAAAATTTAAAAATCGAATTTGCCATCCTACTTTCAAATTTTGGGGGCAAACTGTTTGGGCAAAATTTCACCAGTCTCGACCACGACCAAGAAAGGTAAGACACATGTTCTGAACTATATCTTGTATTAAGATAAGGCCCCGACAAAGACGCAAAAAACCTCCGTCGTTCCCCCCTAAAAGGTAAGTCGAAAGTTCCTCACGACACTCGACCTCGACGTCGCCTATTTCGCACGACCGTCGCATAGAACCATGCGACCTCGACCGACTAACGCGCTATACGACTGTTATGTTTGTTCAATGTTTAATGCAGGAGTCAACGCTATTAATGGACAACGGCTATAACCGAGGAAGTCAGTTATGAACATCTAATCCCTCATTAAAGACAGCGATCGTTACGACAGCTATCAAAGTCCTTAATGATCCAATTAAAGTGCCCAAAGACTATAAATTCCAAGCTCAATCCTCAGTTCAAGGGGGAGAAGATCGAAACAGAAGATCGAAACAGAATACAGATACAAGTACTTGAACTCCGAAGAACACTTGAAGCACAGAAATCGCTCACAGAAGAATCGCTCTCGACGCACGACATCAGCACACGACACACAGTTTAAACACACGACGCACATTGTTTTACATTAGAAAACACTTGTTACTTTACATTTTCGAAGTATTTCCTTCATTTGTATTGTAATCTCTGTACGATCGACACCCGAAACCAAAGGACATCGCCCCTGATTGGCGACCATAGTGCAGCGACGACATCCACTGTCGTCCGCAGGTTTTTTCCTCGTTGAGGTTTTTCATGCGTCATCAAATTCTCTGTCTCGTTTATATTTTTGTCTTTGTCGCACGCCTTTGTCTAATGATTCCTTTCTTTAGTTGTTAAAGTCCACATCGACCTTAAGTTGTCCCTTTGGTGCGATTTTTGGCATTAACAGTCGGTTGGGGCATCATCGGGATGTTCATCGTTGGAATCGGAACGAAGGAAGTCTAAATAGGAACAATATGAAATGTCACCGACGACATAGGTATCGTCTGGTTTTGAAATGGAATCGGCCAAAATGTTGTCGACGACATTGGCATTGTCTAATTCTGAAACAACGGTGATAGTCGAAGATGTTGTGGTGGATAATGTCCCTGAGGGGGAACTCCAAAAAATGGTTTTGGGCCATTTTGTTGACCGAAGGTATTCCCAGCATTTTGATTTGGACCTCCTTGGGGATTAAAAAAGTTTCCTAAATTCTAGAGCGGGATTCCCTGAGGACCATAGAAGCCTCCCGGGTTCTGGAGTGGACCATTTTGATTCCCAAAGAAGTTTCCTTGATTCTGATCTTGGTTCGGACCGTTTTGATGTTCGAAGAGGTTGCCAGCATTCTGGTTTGGACCATTTTGCTGATTGTAAAGGTTCCTTGACCCGACATTTCCTGGAAAAAAAACAGAGAGAGCTCATGAAACAGTTAGTAGGCCGTACGCTTTGTCGGAGATTTTTTTCTAGATGGATCCCTACGGTGGGCGCCAAACTGTTAATGCCAAAAATCATCCAAAGGTTAACTTAAGGTCGATGTAGAGGTTTAACAACTAAAGAAAGAAATCATGCGACAAATCGTATGACAGATAACCAAAATAGAAAGAGACGAGAAAATTTGGTGATGCGGAAAACGCCGTCGAGGGTAAAAACCGCGGTCGACTATAGAAGTCGATGGTGCACTATGGTCGTCAAAAAGGGACAACGTCCTTTAGTAACAAGTGTCGGGTGTACAATAGATTACAATTACATAAGAAATAGACTTAATTGTAAGAAACTAATGTCGTGTGTCGTGCGTAAGAATGCTTTGGCGTGCGTTTCGTCGAAGGAAGGTGTGAATGATCATTCGAGCACTTCGAGAATGCTTCTGGTGAGTTCCTGAGAATCGGTTGTTTATTGCAGAGGATTTGTTGTATAGCTCTGGAAATCAGATGTCTCGAATGTGTCTTCAGTCTTGGAATATATAGGCTTTGGCATTATTAATGACCTTTATAAATGTGGAAAACGGTCCTCGGCATTGAATGCACTTGATTGTGGTCTTCAGTTATGACCGTTGTCCTTTATTGTGCTTGACCTGCATCAAATAGTCATAAAAGAAACACTTGTCGACCATTAGTAGGTTAGTGTCAAGGATAATTGTACGACGGTCGTCCGTTTCGGGGAATATTCTGGTCGTACGACGGGGGTACCTTGTTGGCGATGATCGAAGATACGATCGTGCATAATTTAAGAGACCTTATGTAATAATCAGGTATTTTATCTAATTTAAATTTGAAAAAAAAAATTTATAAGTTTTATGTTAGTGTTTTATGGAGTAAGAAGTTAGGGGTAAGTTTTAATTTTTATTTTGAAAGATTAGGGTATTTATTGCCAAGTGAGATAAGTTTAAGGTTTGTTTGGTCTTTTATCCAAACCTCTTTAGCCAAAAACCGACTTCCTATTTTAGTAAGGATAGGTGTCCTTTTTTTCAATTAAGAGAAAATATCCTAAGTTTTAGTGTGTAGTGTGTTCGGTTTAGAGAGAGAGAGAAGGAAATCGAGAGAGAGATTAAGGGAAAGAAGAAGGAAGAAATAAAGAGTATGCTGCTGTAATTTAAGGACCAAACTGATGTAAGCAAGGTAACAAATCCATCCTTGTATGTGTTTTAATTTCTTAAAAGTGTTCTTGAGTTGCTAGTTAAGTTTTTAGGTGGGTTTTGTTAAAAATGGATGTTTTGGGAAGTCTAAGCTTAAAAGTACGATTTCTGGGTAAATATTAGAATGAAAGTCGTTTTTGGCTGAGCTTAATTAAAAAGACGATGAACAGTAATTTTGCAGGTTTTCGCAACAGTAGGTTGCGAGAAGTAGGGTTTTCGCAACAGTAGGTTGCGAGAAGTGAGGTTTTCGCAACAGTGGGTTGCGAGTTCTAAGGTTTTCGCAACAGTGGGTTGCGAGTTCTTTGGTTTTCGTAACAGTGGGTTGCGAAAAGTGAGGAATTCGCAAGCTATGGGTTGCAAAAAGTGTTAAAATACAGATTTATTAATGAGGTGTATTCTTGTTAATTAACTGTTTCAGATAGTAAAATTCAAAGATAAAAGTGGGACTTGTTGAAGAGATTTTTGGAGAACTATTGGAAAAGCATTCAGGTGAGTTTTATTTTAAAAACATTTTTCAACTGGAATACATATATATGTGATTTATATATCTATATGAAATGGATATGTATGGATTGAGAATGTGATACATAATGTGATTATGTGTTTTTATTGAAATGTTTATATACATGATGGTATACTGTAATTATATGAGTATTCTGCGAGAATACGGGGCCGGGATCCGAGGTGCGGACCGGTGTGTTGCCGGGTTCCGGTAAGCGGACAAGCGTGTTTACTGTAGATGTTGTACAGCAGAGTGAATTGACTAGTTGGCTTGCAACCACTAGTTTGGCCAATTGTGGAGGAATAAGGGGGAATGAGTGGATACGAATCGCAAGTCTTGGTTGGTATTTAATTACGTGTGATATATGTGTGTTTGTATAAAAAGGTTTTATTTAATTGGATTCTTGGCAAGTTTCAACTGACAGGGATTTTCTCACTGGACCATTAGGTCTAACCCTCATTTTTTCCTGTTTTAAAAATATGTATTCCAGGTTGAGGATCGTTCGATAGCAAAGGGAAGAATTAATGTGTAAGGCGGGGTTTATAGCTGACAAGGATTAGGAACTGAATATGTGTTATGTTGTATCGTTTCGAGACTGCTGGGACCGTACGTGATTTGTTTGGTAATTTCTTTTTATGAATGTAACGATGTGATGCAATATATGTTATTTGAAACATGTTTGGGAAACCGGGTTGTTACACCTTATCTTAATACAAGACTTGTCGTGCGACGCAAGTCCTTTGTTTTCCTGTGTCGGTCGTGAGGTGTGGTTTTTTACCCAAACACTAGTCTGCTTCTCCATCTTGCAACTACTGGCGAATTGTCGGAGAACTAGATGACCAGTTTGACAAAATTGTTGATGCACTTCGGTTTAAGATTTATCATCTACTGTAGGGTTGCACCAGAGAGTGTCGCACCAAAACCTTTGCACGTAGCCACCTCTTGATACTGGTTAGGTATTGACACTGTCCGTATAATTTGCTTGTACTGAGCAATATGCTTCGTCGGGTCTGTGATCCCAGAGTACTTAGGCATGAACGTGGGTGTGGATCCCAGTATCAAATGCTGTAACGTCCCAAAAATTACAAGCAAATTTAAATTTTTAAAATAATTATTTCATTTATAACAACTCATTAAATGATCCCAACGTTTCGTTTGCAAACTCATAATTAATATCTTTATAAAATAAAACCAGCGGAATAAACGTTTTATTATTAAAACCAAAAAGCATCCAGCTCTCCTCTCACGCCAGTGTGTACTCGTCACGCCTTGGAGCCGCCCGCACCTGAAACCACAGTTTATTGGGAAAGGGTAAGCACGAAGCTTAGTGAATTCAAACGCCATAAATAACACAGTTATTTCCACACCACCATAAACAGATAATTGCACATAAACAGCATACAAGTCTACGAACAAATCATAGATGTGCATACTCACACCAACCCACCTAATAGGCAAACGTCGGTCCCACCGACCACACGACAACCGTGCAAACGCAACCCGGCACCCCCGGGTTCATACGCCGCCCGCGTATACAACCTTCGCAACCCGGCACCCCCGGGTTCATACGCCACCCGCGTATACAACCTTTGGCCCCACCAAGTCACTACGCCACCCGCGTATAAAATCTCCGGCCCCGCCGGATCCTCGGTCCCACCGAGTTAACGTAACAACATAGTATCAACTAGACACCCCACTATCTGGTTCCACAACACAATCACATAAAGCTACCACACACGTACTATAGCAATGATAAAACAACCGTTATGAGATCCGACTAGACACCCCACGATTTAACCCCACACCACAAGCAATTAGAACTCCATCCACCCCGGGTTCGAGTCCAGGCGTCAGCATTCTGTGGCCAGGCTTAGTCTCAGACGGTCGCTTTGTTTGTTTGTTTCCAAATTGCCAAGGATGTAGTCTAGGCAAAGCCTAGATGAACCTTATCAAAAAAAAAAAAAAAAAAAAAAAATTAGAACTACTACACATACACACAACGTAATGTAAAAATAACCGACATTAGTTATAGTGAGAGAACTCACCTCGAATGCGCGCCTAGCTTAACAACACAATTCAAGCTTCACAATTACGGTCACTTCCCAGCACCTAAACGCATGTTAAAACGTGTCAATACGAGACCCGGATCCTACGACACGACACACGCTTAAACCGTCACTAAAACTATTTTCCGCTCTCGCCAAACAGGTCTGTTCGGGACCTGTTTCGACCCCTTAAAACCCAGAAAATTCCCAATATTATTTCATGACCAGAAAGTACTCTGAGTTAGGGTTCCAAGGACATATTATACGCCTTCTAACGATTTTTCTACAATTTATTATGAATTAAATACGAACGACTACCAAAGCTGCCAGTTTTCGGTCCAGCCTGCACAAACAGCCCAATACAGCCTAGCTACGGGCTTAATCAGACTTTCGGCAAAACACGAAAAACCTTCCCAATTCGATTTGGGAACTTTGGGCACCAATTTCACCTCAAAACGAGTTACGAGTAAAAAATTAAGGCTTTCGCAAGATCAAGGCAGATTCCAGAAATTTTCACATGAAATGACGAATCACCGAACTTGCGACCACTTTTTCGCCCAGCTAGAGACCGAACCAGTTTTCCACTAAAACACGGAAAACGTGCCCGACCCCGAACTTGAACCGTGGGCGCCAGTTTCGGCTCAAACGGAGTTACGACAGAAAAGTTATGATCACACGAAAACTGGACAACACACTTAGAATTTTCATAAAAAGATAACTTTATAAAACGGTTCGCGTTCGGCTTAACGGTTCGGGTTGCCACTAGGGCTGGACACCCCACGCACCACCCACTGCCACCTCCGGCAGTGGTGGTCGGCGGCGGCGGCGGCCACCGCCGGTGGTGGTTTCACGGCGACACCAAAGAAACAACAAGGGGGGGGGGGGAAACACTTACCTACGACGAAGGACGATCACTTGCGACTTTTCTCTCGCTCCTCGCTCTCCCTCTTCGCCGGCGAGACCAGCGGAGGTGCTGGTGGCTTAGGGCGGCAAACGGCGGCTGCACAACAGCGGGATGGTGGTGCTCTCCGGCCGAACTCACTCCCTAACCCTCCTTCTCTCGGTTCTTCTCTATCTCTTTCTCCTCTCGTTCCTTTCTCACGGCCGCACAACACAAGGACAAGGGAAGGGACAAATAGGGTTATGGGGTTTCTTTGGTTTGCTTGGCTTACAAGGAATAGAAAACGAGATAGCATGGGGGGGGGGGTTCGGCCTTGAGTTCATGGGCCAAAACCCATGACATTTTTTTTTTACCTACAAGCCACATTAAGCCCCTCTAAAACTTATCACTTGGCACAAATTAAGACGGTTTAAAATTTAATACGCCTTTGGTCAAACTTGCTAACCCCGTTAGTAAAGATTCGCTAAAAGAACGATATTAAAGCAATTAATTAAAAAATGTATATATGTACATACCGGGACACGGGCTTTACAACTCTCCCCCGCTTGAATTAGACTTCGTCCTCGAAGTCTATGCCCGTGAATAGCTCTGGATAGCTATCCCTCATCTCAGCCTCAGGTTCCCAAGTCCACTCAGAACCCTTTCTGAGTTGCCACTGGACTTTCACTAACTGGAACCTAATTTCTCACACCGTCTAAGAATCTCCCGAATACTTCCTTACTAACAACACTCCTTCAAGAACACTGAAAACGCGATTGGAAGAACACTCCAACAATCGGAATCATTCCCAGTTAAACGACTTCGGTCATCTCCCAACCTTAGCTGATTCATACCTCCCGATTAAATTTTCAAGCTCTAACCCTTCTAAAGATGCTCACCAATATACCCTACAGGATACTCGAATCCGATCATTCCTACCATTAACTGCCGATTAACTTCTACGAGTTCTACTAGACTCCTAAAATTTACAAGGAATCACATTAACAAACATCGGCCCCCCGCCGAATATCGGTCCAACCGAATAAATACAACCATCGGCCCAGCCGAATATCGGTCCAACCGAATAAATACAACCATCGGCCCAGCCGAATATCGGTCCAACCGAATAAATACAACCATCGGCCCAGCCGAATATCGGTCCAACCGAATAAATACAACCATTGGCCCAGCCGAATATCGGTCCAACCGAATAAATACAACCATCGGCCCAGCCGAATATCGGTCCAACCGAATAAATACACCCATCGGCCCAGCCGAATATCGGTCCAACCGAATAAATACAACCATCGGCCCAGCCGAATATCGGTCCAACCGAATAAATACAACCATCGGCCACCCACCGAACATCGGTCCAACCGATTACAATGAAACACATAAGCGTGGTATTATCCTAGACACTAACACAAATAGATATCCCCTACAATCAAGTCAACTAACACACACGTAGGTCATTCCCTTAACCGATACTACCCAGCCTACATTACCAACACGCGTGGAATACCCAACCTCCTACCGTCGACGTATCCCCCACACACGCTCTACAAAGCTAATTTATCTGAACCGAGGATACACCCTGACGCCTACCTCTCAGGTAACGCCTCAGGCCCCGCACATCGGAATTACCTCTCAGGTAAGTGCCCACAACTATATCCTCCTAGCACCTACTAGAAAGCCTAGGCTATAACACCTGAACACCGGGGCCTCACCCCGAGATACCCAACCGACCACTACCAGCGACTGACTAACGTGCCTAAGGATCCAGAGCAAACAGCCTACCCACAAGTGCCTATTCCGGATTGTCTCCCTCACCCAAACGTGTAAATACTCGACGTGCAATGAATGCCAAACAGTGCAACAAAACAATTCATCAACAAGACTCCACCTTGAGTCATTAAAACCGGGTAATTAGCCCATGACTAATTCCAAGTCAAAACCGAGCAAAATGTTCCACGCTTGCTAGACCCATAAGTCGGTCAAAAACGCGTTTAAATAAAGTCTAAGCAAGCAATACTCTGAAATCAACCTTAGTCCCAGACTCAACACGGGTTAAACAAAAGAGTTTTCCAAAAGGACTCACACCCTTAAAATTCTCGAAATGACACATTTCCCCAAATGGTTTACAAAATCATTTTCAAAATATTTTCAACATCAGGATTTTCATCTCAAAAAGATCGTATGTAATAAAACTACTATTACCAGATCGATAGTTACGCAAAACTGGACACGCTCGTCCCACATAGGAAAATCATGTTGAAAATCGTTCCATTGCAGTTCGGTTTACTCACACAAAAGCAAAGCGTAATAAAAAAAATTCTTTAAAATGAACCGCCTCGATTCCAGTATGGATTGACTCATGACATGCACTTAAAGTAACCGCTTGACCTTAAACAGGGTGCGACAAAGGTGTGCACTTAATTCAAAATAAGTTTCACGACATTTGATTCAAAAATTCTTCTTTTTAATCATAAAAATGACGTGGCACAGGGTTCGCCACAAATTTTCGCGCGTCAGCTAATCACACAAAACGATGACACGGTTTACAAATATATTTTTGTTAAAACACAACTGTCTCGAAAGAAAAGTTAAGCGACACTAGAATTCCAAACTCATTTTAAACAAATCACCAACAAAGTTTGTAACTCTCGTTATAAAAAGGTGTCATGCACTTTCAAAACCATAATTCGACATCTTGTGTGTGTGCTAAACATTTCCCAAAATTCCAAAACACAATCCATATAAGGATTGGAAACACAAAATTAGTTAATGCAATCCTATTTTCAAAATAACTTCGTGCATGACTCATTCGGCATTCAACGTCTCGACCCATACTACTCCGAAACTCTCCGGTCTACTATTGTCATCCAGACATTTAAACCTCTTAAGGCAAGTTGGGAAAATCACATCAAATCATCTTACGGCTTTTCCTCAAATCACAGTCGGCTCAAAAGCCTATGATTCTAGCACAAACGCCAATTTTTGACCCGAAATGGTCTACAAATATTACCTCAGCAACCTCATCTACAAGTGTGAGGCACGAATTAATGGGTAGCCCCGCTATCAAACATCACTACAGCAGGTACCGAGTTAACTAAGAACGCACTTAAACACACAGCTTAAGCATAATGCAACTACATACAAATATCAAGTGATGAAAGATACCTGTCACCACTTTAAGCGTAGTCTGTGCCTCGGCCGCCTCGGGTCCAGCCTGACCCACACGACCATCAGTAATACGCAAGGGAGCAGCCGCAGGAGCTCCTTGTGCCCCACCCCCAACAGTAACCCTCGGATTCGGGCAGTTGACCTTCACGTGGCCCATCTGTTTGCAGTTAAAACAGACCATTTGTGGTGGTTCCCTGCAGTCGCGACCGTAGTGCCCCACCTGGCCACACTGGAAACATTTGTCATTTCTCCTTCTGCTACCATCCATGGTTTTAAACCCACCGCTCCTTTGATTCAAGAGCGAGTCTGAAAACCTCGTTTTCTTTGGAACTGCCGATTCTGGTGCAACGGCCTGCGCTGTTTTCCACTTCTTAGTCTGTTCCTCTAACTCAGGCTCCTGGCTTCGAGCAGCCTCCATCATCACTACTACCTCATCACGAACGGCGGTAATAATCTCGGGGATTGCCTCCCTAATAGCATGCTTTACTTCAGGCGCGATCAACTCACGTATCTGCTCAGCAGTGATCCCGGCGCCAATCCCTGGCTCAGTAGTGTTGTTTCCCTTAGTGATGGCCATTTCTGGGGTAAAAATTACAACGAGTTATTAGCACATAATAACTCACCCTAGCAACACTCACACTCAACTCCTTGGATTCCTCGCGACTTTTCCCGACTCGAGCATTGATCCTGTGCTTCCGGTTGTAGGAGCTCTACTACTACCATCCACACCTATCATCGCCAGTTCCGAGTTCCATCCCAAGGGGTCCAAGTAGTTTCTCGCCGAAACTATACACATATGCCCGCACCGGCATAGGTACACACTCTTCCTAGCTCCCTAGGAATTCCATCCAAACCACTACCCTTGCTACTGCCGAATCCCTACTTATCATAACGAGTTGCCTCGCGAATACCCGATCATATGCAGTGCGAAACAAATAGACAGTCGAATACAAGACTCTATCCTAGAACGGTTGGACTCAAACAAGAGCTGCGCAATAGAACTAAATCGAATATTCTAAGGCTATAAATCTCTTACTGCATACAACCTAGAAGGCATCCACTTAGTAACCTATCATAATTAGCATAAATTCCTAATAGCAAGCAGTTCAACATACCGCATAGTGTCAACAACAGGCGATCTAGCATGCATACTCTATGATCTAGAAAGCAATAAAACACTAAGCATTGTACCTTTCCCTTCGGCTCCGGCTGACTGTACACACTGCGCCCTCGATCACCGTTCCTCGAACGGGTCTTTACTTTTTCTTTTATTTCCAAAAAGATTTAATAGAGAATTTGAAAATTTCCCAGCCGCAACTTGAGACCAAACACACCGAGATGCGTTTGATTCACTCAAGCTGTGCTCTGATACCAAGTTGTAACGTCCCAAAAATTACAAGCAAATTTAAATTTTTAAAATAATTATTTCATTTATAACAACTCATTAAATGATCCCAACGTTTCGTTTGCAAACTCATAATTAATATCTTTATAAAATAAAACCAGCGGAATAAACATTTTATTATTAAAACCAAAAAGCATCCAGCTCTCCTCGCACCTGAAACCACAGTTTATTGGGAAAGGGTAAGCACGAAGCTTAGTGAATTCAAACGCCATAAATAACACAGTTATTTCCACACCACCATAAACAGATAATTGCACATAAACAGCATACAAGTCTACGAACAAATCATAGATGTGCATACTCACACCAACCCACCTAATAGGCAAACGTCGGTCCCACCGACCACACGACAACCGTGCAAACGCAACCCGGCACCCCCGGGTTCATACGCCGCCCGCGTATACAACCTTCGCAACCCGGCACCCCCGGGTTCATACGCCACCCGCGTATACAACCTTTGGCCCCACCAAGTCACTACGCCACCCGCGTATAAAATCTCCGGCCCCGCCGCATCCTCGGTCCCACCGAGTTAACGTAACAACATAGTATCAACTAGACACCCCACTATCTGGTTCCACAACACAATCACATAAAGCTACCACACACGTACTATAGCAATGATAAAACAACCGTTATGAGATCCGACTAGACACCCCACGATTTAACCCCACACCACAAGCAATTAGAACTACTACACATACACACAACGTAATGTAAAAATAACCGACATTAGTTATAGTGAGAGAACTCACCTCGAATGCGCGCCTAGCTTAACAACACAATTCAAGCTTCACAATTACGGTCACTTCCCAGCACCTAAACGCATATTAAAACGTGTCAATACGAGACCCGGATTCTACGACACGACACACGCTTAAACCGTCACTACAACTATTTTCCGCTCTCGCCAAACAGGTCTGTTCGGGACCTGTTTCGACCCCTTAAAACCCAGAAAATTCCCAATATTATTTCATGACCAGAAAGTACTCTGAGTTAGGGTTCCAAGGACATATTATACGTCTTCTAACGATTTTTCTACAATTTATTATGAATTAAATACGAACGACTACCAAAGCTGCCAGTTTTCGGTCCAGCCTGCACAAACAGCCCAATACAGCCTAGCTACGGGCTTAATCAGACTTTCGGCAAAACACGAAAAACGTTCCCAATTCGATTTGGGAACTTTGGGCACCAATTTCACCTCAAAACGAGTTACGAGTAAAAATTTAAGGCTTTCGCAAGATCAAGGCAGATTCCAGAAATTTTCACATGAAATGACGAATCACCGAACTTGCGACCACTTTTTCGCCCAGCTAGAGACCGAACCAGTTTTCCGCTAAAACAGGAAAAACGTGCCCGACCCCGAACTTGAACCATGGGCGCCAGTTTCGGCTCAAACGGAGTTACGACAGAAAAGTTATGATCACACGAAAACTGGACAGCACACTTAGAATTTTCATAAAAATATAACTTTATAAAACGGTTCGCGTTCGGCTTAACGGTTCGGGTTGCCACTAGGGCTGGACACCCCACGCACCACCCACTGCCACCTCCGGCAGTGGTGGTCGGCGGCGGCGGCGGCCACCGCCGGTGGTGGTTTCACGGCGACACCAAAGAAACAACAAGGGGGGGGGGGGGGGGGGAAACACTTACCTACGACGAAGGACGATCACTTGCGACTTTTCTCTCGCTCCTCGCTCTCCCTCTTCGCCGGCGAGACCAGCGGAGGTGCTGGTGGCTTAGGGCGGCAAACGGCGGCTGCACAACAGCGGGATGGTGGTGCTCTCCGGCCGAACTCACTCCCTAACCCTCCTTCTCTCGGTTCTTCTCTATCTCTTTCTCCTCTCGTTCCTTTCTCACGGCCGCACAACACAAGGACAAGGGAAGGGACAAATAGGGTTATGGGGTTTCTTTGGTTTGCTTGGCTTACAAGGAATAGAAAACGAGATAGCATGGGGGGGGGGGGTTCGGCCTTGAGTGCATGGGCCGAAACCCATGACATTTTTTTTTACCTACAAGCCACATTAAGCCCCTCTAAAACTTATCACTTGGCACAAATTAAGACGGTTTAAAATTTAATACGCCTTTGGTCAAACTTGCTAACCCCGTTAGTAAAGATTCGCTAAAAGAACGATATTAAAGCAATTAATTAAAAAATGTATATATGTACATACCGGGACACGGGCTTTACAAATGCAAATAATAGAATCAACACAATGAATCAATATGTAATCGATAGAATTGAATTAAGCAGAAAGATTTCGTGTAGCCGTACAATGTAATTAAGAAGCTAAATGAATCATTAAACCCTAATAATGAAGTTGTCATCTCTATTTATACCCCAAAAAGGATATTTACACAAACGGACCCTGAACTTCTATTCAACATTAAAATATGACCTAACAATCTCCCTCTTTGAATTGAAGTTCAATTTCGCGCCAGTTCGGGACATATATCTTCCGGATAGCAAAAAGCATTTCAAAGTGCCGGATGGAGTTCCTGTACTCTAGCATGTCTTCGATCTCTTTCAACATCTCTTTGGCTAGATACTTCCTCAAATTGACTATCTTCTCGGACGAGTCCTTTTCTTCTTCAGCAATTATTCCTCTCAGCACTTGACGGACTTCCATCAACGTTCCTACACTGAATTTATGTAGCTCACTGATTCTCATGAAGCGCTTTTCTTCTTTCTCGTTCAGGTACACGATTCTGGTCTCTGCTTTGACACAAGAGAATGTACCTGCAGATCTTCAAGTTCTGGTAAGGACAGATTGGGCTTGAGCAGATTTACTTTCCTTTGATTACTCTCAATACCCATCTGAAAGTCATTGATGTAGGATAACGTGATGGTGTACTTCATGAAGAGTTTGATAGTCTCCGGAGCTTTTGTGACAGGCAACGGTTCTTAACTCACGTAGAATGACGGAAAAATCTTTCAGATTCAGATTTATGAAGTATGCCTCTGAAAAGACCAATTCTTTTCCATCATCTCTTCTGACGGTGAACACAAGAGCGACTTTCAGGAGTTTTTCATAAATAATGTCTACGATCTCTGTAATTCGGTGACTGGTCTTGACTTCAGTCACCATTCTACTCCTTTTCATAACTTCCAAATACTGAGATCGAACTGGTTCATTCAAGTCGGATACCCTGTAGCACATAACCGGGTCCATATGTCTAATCCGGTGCACGAAAATCTTCTTCTGAGATTCTTCAAGATAAGGTACCAGAATCCTAACTCTCTCCCGATGTACCGGTTGGTTTGGTTGAGGTTGAGCCACTTCTGATTGTGGAATTGGTATCTCAGAGGAAGTTCCTGCGGTGTCTTGGATCGTCTGCTGTTGATTTTCTGATACATGTTCGCTTTGGAGAAGAAATTGGTCGTAGTCGTTGTCATCCATAGCTTCTTCATCTGAGAAGTGCCATAACATATTTGTATATGATCGGATTGCTACTATGTCTTTCTCGTTATATAATCTTTCAGTCTCTGGATCAATCTCGAATTCATCATCAATAAATTCCAAATCTGCTCTTTCAGGAACTGGCAGCATTATTGGCTCATCTGATTCTCACTCGGGCTTTTCAACCATTGGGTTTGCTGTTTTTGGCACTTGTGATTCTCTGAACGGTGACGCTAACTCCATATCTTGGACCATAGTCTGATCTGAACTTTGGTTAATCGACTTAATTTGTACATGTTGGAGTTTCAGTAATTACCTCTGTGGTTGTCAGTTCGGTCATTCTCTGGCGCTTCTCCCCCTCATATTGATCGGGATCATCCTGATCATCATGGTTGCGCTTTAAACCCTGTGCTTGACCCTTACACGTTGTTTCAAGGTTGGCAACCCTGTCGGATAGATGAAAGGGTCCATTGAACATTTTCAAGGGTGGTGGTAAGGTGGTTAACTTTGTTCAACAGACTTATTAGAATGAAAAACATGATTGTCATTGTTTGTCCTAAAATGCGAAAAAGAATTAAATGATTGTGTCTTCACTAGGCGTGTCTTAGACTTCTTCTCTACCCACACACGTTTGACTTTCTTTCCCCGACCAGTTTTATCTAAAATAGCATTAAAGTCATTGTCGTTTAGAGGATTTACCGGTTTCGATCGTTTCTTTGACCGTCGTTTAGACTTTGATTTTGACGAAGTAGTTTGAGAAACATTTTTGGAGTTAGAACACTCTACTTTTTCAAAATTTACCGGTGTGGGCATTTTGTCAAGAAATTGAAAATGACTCACAAGCTTTGGTGCAACCGATTTTAGCAATGGCATCATCAGGACAAACTGTGGAATTCATGAACGTAGAGAACCGAAGTTCAGTGTCAGATTGATCATCATTGTCCGAGTCGGATGAGAAACAATTAAGATTTTGGAAAGAATCAGCAGCGAAAGGGTTTTCAAAATCAGAGATGAGATTCATTTTACAAAAATTTGTTTGAACCACTTTACCTTTATTTGAAAAGCTCAAAGCCATGTTGATAGGGTTATTTTTATAATAGTGACGAGGTGCAACAAAGTGCCAAGATTTTCATTAACCCCTACAATAAATTTGTGCAGAACGAACATACTGTTGTAGATACCGTAACATCCCTACAACAAATTTCTATAGAAAACCTTCAATTTATTTTAAAAAGGGGACGTGATGATAAATCCAAGGACTTGGAAACTGTATAAAATCATGCTATGTTGTTGGTGAGGTGATGAATCGTTTGCCCATTTGTGCAATCGATGTCTTGTGTCGTGATCAAGCAATAAAGCGAGTGGTGAGAGAAGTATATAAGCATAAGTGGAAAGAGAAACACCGCGCTTGGAGTCAGCAAAATGCAAGACTCTTGAAGAACCTCCCACCATTTCCAATCCAAATAGGAGGACATACTGAGGCTTCACCTACTCATCTTGAGTAGGCCAGGTTATATCATCTTTTAATTTCTTGCATGTTTTAATTTAATGTTCTTAGTTATGTGTGTGTGTGTGTGTGTGTTTGGGATTGTTGTTGTTTCCAAAGAAAGGTTGTAAGTTTCGATCATACCATGCACACGGGTCACAAGTGAGTAATTGCTAGTTGAATTGGTGGAATGATAGCGACAATAATCCATGTTTGTCTATCATTTGTAGTTTAAATGCATCACTACAACTAGCCGCTAAACTCTTTATTTTCACCAATTTTTGTTGGAATCAATTTTTGTGCACTTATACACTCAAACCACCCGTTCTTTCCATTTTTTTGTATTGATCCAATTCAATGTTCAATGAGGACATTGAACCCTTCAAAATTTTGGGGAGGAAATATGGTCATTCGTTCATGCCATATCATTCACACCATATCAATTGTGGTATTTCCTTGCATACCCACAAATACACAAAAATTCAAAATTCAAAAAAATGCACAAATGTGAAAACGTTCATGCAAAAATGAGCAAAGCTCTAAATTTGTTTTCCATGCATAAAAGTCAAGTGTCAAAGACACTAAGAGACCAATGTGTCCACATTCCTCAAAAATGAGAAGATGGCAAAATGCCATAAAAGGAAAAATAAGAGCAAGTGGTAAAAGGCATTGCATCACAAAAGTGAAAAAGCAGATTGCATACCTTTTTAAGTGCATTTCTTGATTCCAATTAGATAGAGAGTTGTGTGGCTAGCTTATGGTTTGGTGTGATTTATTGTGCATTTTGAGATAAATTGGTTTACGAAGGACTATCAAGGCTTACCATGTAAACTAGATGTTACAAAATTCTTGTAAACCGTATGCATGCATGTTGTGTTCATGGTATTGATGGAAATGAACAATTTCTTTTCTTTGGATTAACAATGTTTGTAGCTCAAAAAATTTCGTTAAATAAAGTTGCTTGAGGACAAGCAACGATTCAAGTTTAGGGTTGTGATAGGGTTATTTTTATAACCCTATTTATAGCCCTTTATTATAATTTTGAGCTAATTTTTATTCCACATTGAGTCTTTTTAGTTCATTTTAGTGTTTAATTTAGCAAATAAATACTTTGTACTTTAAAACGTCAAAGTAGCATAATTTTTATATAATTATAGCAAATTTCTCATTTAAAATTGTCTAAATGTAGAAATAAAGCGATTGGCGTTTTTGGAGTCTCTACATATATTAAAAGTGCATGGAAAAGACGATGATTGCACGAAGCGGAACGAAACGGAGAGACTTCATATTTTGGACACGGCATCTACTTGGGCCGAAATATACATGGACTACATATTGCTTCTTGGGCTGAATTTTTGGGACATGATTTGGACTCCTAATTGCATTTCTTTTGGGCCATGCGTGTAATTGGACTTGAGCCCCCAAGTATTCTTCTTGGGCCCCAAGTCACCCATCTAGTATATATATGTACGTAGTTCTAGTATATATATATGTACGTAGTGGTGATGTATTAGATACCTCATATCTCATAACATAGCAATTATTGGTAGTATGTGTAGTTGGTAGGTGGCAGCCGAGAGCATCTCCATTCGGTTGCTGTTTGGTTGTGGCTTCGGCTGTTTATAGTAAGTGAACCAAATTCATATTCCAATTGGGTTGGTTCACATCTCACACTCTTGTGGTTCCGTTTTACACTCGGGTTTGATTTCTAGTTTAATATAAAGTACGTTTTATTAATCTCGTGTTTCCGTCAATCGCAAAGATCTTGCTAAAGTTCCATCGTTTTCAACTTCTTACGGTTTTTAAATCAAGTTTTTCATTTTCACAGTTTTAAATTACTTTCGCAATAATCGGTTTAGTTAATGTTTTTCGCAAACAAGTTTTATAAATCTCGATTTGTTCAACCTTTGGTTTTGTTAGTTTCAAACAACAATTCTTGACCCACTTCTATATTTTAATTATTGCTACAAATTGGAAGTCCGAATTAATCACTTCGGGTCCCCAACTAGCTTGGTTCACGATTTGTAGTGATGGTGAAATTGTAGAGGTTGCAAGTGTTATCTTTATTTTTAGTGTTAAAACCTTTTCGTCATTTAATTAGTATAATTTTAGATCTTTAATCAAACGTTAAAATTCCAAGGTTAGTTTTGTGTTTCGTCACATTTGAAACAAGATTTTCCATTTCTCTAGTTTATAATTCATTTTCTCAAAAACGCGAATTTGAATTTCAAATCTTGTGTGATGACTTGTCCATCTCCATTATTTGTACTCTCAACTGTCGTTGTAGTTTTTAGTGCACTTGAAGCTATGATGGGCTAATGCCTTAGCTTGGGGTATTAAGTGAAGTTGGGATCGAGACCGATAATAAAAATAAAGAGGTGTATCGTATGGCATGATTGTCCAAAGTTATTTAAATTAAGGTTATATTTTATGGTGGATCACAATTGACCAATTGACACCCGGTACGTTGTATCATAAAATGGTGGACTCTTGAGATAACCGAGGAATGTCGTCTCATCTTTTTATCTATTTATTAATTTTATCCCAACGGAACTTTATACCCTGTGCTTCTCTTTATAATTGATTTTTAGTTAATTATTAACCAAACTCCCAACAAAAAGATTACCTTCGCATTCACCATCTGAGACTTGTTTTTATATATTGGACTTTTAAAAGAAGAACTTTTCCCAGCTTCCCTGTGGGATCGATACTCGGTACTTTGTACCGTTATTACATGTTAAAGGCGATAATAGACTAAGATGTATACTTGCGTCATGGTTTATTTGTGATATTTTCAGGTACACACTCAACGAGTTTTTGGCGCCGTTGCCGGGGAAGCACGCTAAAAGTTTTTTCTTTTTAAAGTAAAGTTTATAAAAACAAGTTTTCTACCATCTTTGCTGCTTGTCATACGTTTCCATGTGTGCACAAGTAATAATTTTTTGAGTATATCTTTCTGTGAATATGGATTCAATGGTACCTTCGTTTGGGCCGTGTGAAACTGTTTTCTGTGACTACTGTGGCGGATATCATATCTCATACAGTTACCCTTCGAACCCCGAATCCCATTATTTCATGGAAGATAGTAATTGGGATACCTCACACTTTAATGGTTACACTCAATCATGGGAGGATCATCCTAATTTATTTTTAAATGGTCAAGATCATGGCACTTTCACATCACCAATACCTCCCTATCAAGATTGGAGTAACACTTGCTCAAATATTTTTGACCAATCTTGGGAGGAACACGATGATTTTTCTGGGAATTTTCAAGGGGATGATTTTAACAACTCATTTTTACCACCTACGCCCCCTTTAGAACAAGTTGAAAACTTCGAATCTCTTGAAACTTTGATGAATGATTTCTTACAGAACATACAAGGAGTTGTTATTAACATAACAACTTGTGCTGGAGAGATCATTAGTGAACTTAAAATACAAACCCAAATCCCTATACCAAGTGATATTGAAAAATCTGAGTGTATCGGTAAGGATGAGGGTGAGGCTAATACTGTGGAAAAGATTCAAAAGATAGAGAGTTCCAAGGAAACACCTGAGCATTTGAGCAACCCCTCTTCACTTCAAAATAGTGAAGACGTGCAACAAAGTGCCAAGATTTTCATTAACCCCTACAATAAATCTGTGCAGAACAAACATATTGTTCTAGATACTGTAACATCATTACAACAAATTTCTGTAGAAAACCTTCAAGTTTTTTTTAAAAAGGGGACGTGATGATAAATCCAAGGACTTGGGAAACTGTATAAAATCATGCTATGTTGTTGGTGAGGTGATGAATCGTTTGCCCATTTGTGCAATCGATGTCTTGTGTCGTGATCAAGCAATAAAGCGAGTGGTGAGAGAAGTATATAAGCATAAGTGGAAAGAGAAACACCGCGCTTGGAGTCAGCAAAATGCAAGACTCTTGAAGAACCTCCCACCATTTCCAATCCAAATAGGAGGACATACTGAGGCTTCACCTACTCATCTTGAGTAGGCCAGGTTATATCATCTTTTAATTTCTTGCATGTTTTAATTTAATGTTCTTAGTTATATATATATATATATATATATATATATATATATATATATGTGTGTGTGTGTGTGTGTGTGTGTGTTTGGGATTGTTGTTGTTTCCAAAGAAAGGTTGTAAGTTTCGATCATACCATGCACACGGGTCACAAGTGAGTAATTGCTAGTTGAATTGGTGGAATGATAGCGACAATAATCCATGTTTGTCTATCATTTGTAGTTTAAATGCATCACTAGAACTAGCCGCTAAACTCTTTATGTTCACCAATCTTTGTTGGAATCAATTTTTGTGCACTTATACACTCAAACCACCCGTTCTTTCCATTTTTTGTATTGATCCAATTCAATGTTCAATGAGGACATTGAACCCTTCAAAGTTTTGGGGAGTAAATATGGTCATTCGTTCATGCCATATCATTCACACCATATCGATTGTGGTATTTCTTTGCATACCCACAAATACACAAAAATTCAAAATTCAAAAAAATGCACAAATGTGAAAACATCCATGCAAAAATGAGCAAAGCTCTAAATTTGTTTTCCGTGCATAAAAGTCAAGTGTCAAAGACACTAAGAGACCAATGTGTCCACATTCCTCAAAAATGAGAAGATGGCAAAATGCCATAAAAGGAAAAATAAGAGCAAGTGGTAAAAGGCATTGCATCACAAAAGTGAAAAAGCCGATTGCATACCTTTTTGAAGTGCATTTCTTGATTCCAATTAGATAGAGAGTTGTGTGGCTAGCTTATGGTTTGGTGTGATTTATTGTGCATTTTGAGATAAATTGGTTTACGAAGGGCTATCAAGGCTTGCCATGTAAACTAGATGTTACAAAATTCTTGTAAACCGTATGCATGCATGTTGTGTTCATGGTATTGATGGAAATGAACAATTCTTTTCTTTGGATTAACAATGTTTTTAGCTCAAAAATTTTCGTTAAATAAAGTTGCTTGGGGACAAGCAACGATTCAAGTTTGGGGTTGTGATAGGGTTATTTTTATAACCCTATTTATAGCCCTTTATTATAACTTTTAGCTAATTTTTATTCCCCATTGAGTCTTTTTAGTTCATTTTAGTGTTTAATTTAGCAAATAAATACTTTGTACTTTAAAACGTCAAAGTAGCATAATTTTTATATAATTATAGCAAATTTCTCATTTAAAATTGTCTAAATGTAGGAATGAAGCGATTGCCGTTTTTGGAGTCTCTACATATATTAAAAGTGCATGGAAAAGACGATGATTGCACGAAGCGAAACGAAACCGAGAGACTTCATATTTTGGACACGACATCTACTTGAGCCGAAATATACATGGACTACATATTGCTTCTTGGGCTGAATTTTTGGGACATGATTTGGACTCCTAACTGCATTTCTTTCGGGCCATGCGTGTAATTGGACTTGGGCCCCCAAGTATTCTTCTTGGCCCCAACTCACCCATCTAGTATATATATATATGTATGTAGTGGTGATGTATTAGATACCTCATATCTCATAACATAGCAATATTGGTAGTATGTGTAGTTGGTAGGTGGCAGCCGAGAGCATCTCCATTCGGTTGCTGTTTGGTTGTGGCTTCGGCTGTTTGCAGTAAGTGAACCAAATCCATATTCCAATTGGGTTGGTTCACATCTCACACTCTTGTGGTTCCGTTTTACACTCGGGTTTGATTTCTAGTTTAATATAAAGTACGTTTTATTAATCTCGTGTTTCCGTCAATCGCAAAGATCTTGCTAAAGTTCCATCGTTTTTAACTTCTTACGGTTTTTAAATCAAGTTTTTCGTTTTCACGGTTTTAAATTAATTTCTCAATAATCGGTTTAGTTAATGTTTTTCGCAAGCAAATTTTATAAATCTCGATTTGTTCAACCTTTGGTTTTGTTAGTTTCAAACAACAATTCTTGACCCACTTCTATATTTTAATTATTGCTACAAATTGGAAGTCCGAATTAATCACTTCGGGTCCCCAACTAGCTTGGTTCACGATTTGTAGTGATGGTGAAATTGTAGAGGTTGCAAGTGTTATCTTTATTTTTAGTGTTAAAACCTTTTCGTCATTTAATTAGTATAATTTTAGATCTTTAATCAAACGTTAAAATTCCAAGGTTAGTTTTGTGTTTCGTCACATTTGAAACAAGATTTTCCATTTCTCTAGTTTATAATTCATTTTCTCAAAAACGCGAATTTAAATTTCCAAATCTTGTGTGATGACTTGTCCATCTCCATTATTTGTACTCTCAACCGTCGTTGTAGTTTTTAGTGCACTTGAAGCTATGATGGGCAAATTGCCTTAGCTTGGGGTATAAAGTGAAGTTGGGACCGAGACCGATAATAAAAATAAAGAGGTGTATCGTATGGCATGATTGTCCAAAGTTATTTAAATTAAGGTTATATTTTATGGTGGATCACAATTGACCAATTGACACCCGGTACGTTGTATCATAAAATATATAGTGGACTCTTGAGATAACCGAGGAATGCCGTCTCATCGTTTTATCTATTTATTAATTTCATCCCAATGGAACTTTATACCATGTGCTTCTCTTTATAATTGATTTTTAGTTGATTATTAACCAAACTCCCAACAAAAAGATTACCTTCGCATTCGCCATCTGAGACTTGTTTTTATTTATTAGACTTTTAAAAGAATAACTTTTCCCAGCTTCCCTGTGGGATCGATACTCGGTACTTTGTACCGTTATTACTTGTTAAAGGCGATAATAGACTAAGATGTATACTTGCGTCATGGTTTATTTGTGATATTTTCAGGTACACACCTAGCACTCAACACATGTCATTTGTGTCGGACGACAACACACCTAAGAAGGCTTTGCACGAGGAACTATCTGAATTAGTTGAAGATGGTTCGACTGAGATTGGTTCTTGGTTGCTATCTTTGATAGAAGTAACAACGTTGTCAGGCAGATTAAGATTATCGGCCTTAGCAACCCTTTCCTGAAGAACTTTTGTTGCCAAAGCAGACAGTTTAGACGTGAGTCTTGCAATCTCGGTTTCAGATTCAGATAGAGGCTCAGTCTTGGTTTGTTCAAGCTCTTGAAAGGTGGATAAAGTTACAGTACTTTCGTAATCAAAAGCTGCCTTTTCTTTTTCAATTGATTCTTCGAGTTGGAAAATAATATTTTCCAATATTAGAGGTGGAACATACCGTTTGTACTCTGTTGGGTCAGAAGATCCCTCATCTGGTGTTGCCTCAATCGGACCAGGAATTTTCGTTGCTTTGGCAACTGAACAGATATCGAAGTAATCATTTGAAAGATAAGGAGTTTTATTTTTTTAAATATGAAGCATTAAGCTTTTCATAGACAAAAGGAACTTGTACATTTATGTTTTTACGAGGTTGTTAATCATCCTTATTAGAATTGTCTTCATTAGGCTTTTTCAAAACTTCTGGCACGGGAATGCCACTTTGTCTTTTTATTGTTTCTTGCTCCTCATCCTCCGGAGACAATTTGGTCCACCTGATTTTGTACTCTAGGTTAGAGGTGTCCATATGGGCGGGCCCGAGCCTAAACACTGTTCAAAAGCCCGGGCTTTGGGCGGGCCGGGACGGGCCGGGCTTTGGGGTTGAGTGTTGGGCCCGTTAAGGCTTTTCAAACACCGGGCCTAAGGGACCGGGCCGGGACCGGGCCCAAAACCGGGCCTAAATCGGGCTTTGTAAAAAAAATTATATATATTCCATTTTTAGTAAATATTATTCGTATCCACTATAAAATACTTAATTGGGTCACTCAAACATACTTAAAAATACGTTCTATTAGAATTTCATATATAAAGAAAAATACGTTCTATTAATTTTATATAAATTATAAAGAAAAATACATTTAAAGAAGTACATTTATTGAATTATAAAGAAAAATACTCTTAATCCTCGTCCTCGTATGGTGGATAGTATGCAAGAGTTCTGGTCGTTTTAAGTCTAGTAAGAGCCGTAGGATCATCGTGTTCATCAACATCGAGTTGTTCTTCAGGGTCGGTCTCGTCGTCGTCGTAATGTGATACATTACTTTCACAATCGGTACTTGGCGGGGTACTTAGTGGGCCAGTATATTCGTTTTCTTCGAGATTTGCTTCCACTCCCTCAAGCTCCGCCTCTAGGTCCGTTTGGTCTTGAATTCTTTCAAGACTATCCAAGTAGTCCTTCAAACAAACGCAAGCTTCTACTGACTTCGGGCTTAATCTTGTCTGACGGGCCGAAATGATCCTGCCACTAAGAGAAAAAGCGGACTCCGAAGCTACGGTACTATCTTGGGCTGTTAGTATATCACGGGCCATTAATGCCAAAACCGGAAATGCTTGTTCTCTTTCTTGCCAAAATGCTAATATGTTTAGTTCTTCAAATTTATCAACTTGATTCCAAGAGAAATTAGTATTCATGTAAATTTGTAATTTATTGAGATTACTGTCATATCGGGATTTTTTTACTTGATTCATTTTGCACCTCATTCATTAAAGAGGTCATTATGTCTTTCCGGCTTTGGCGATGACCACTACTAGAAGCACCCGACGTAAATAGTGGTTGTTGGGAGGGTTGTTGGTGTGCGCCCTCATGTCGGACTTTATAAATTTCAAATAATTCTAAAAAATTGTTATTAAATGATGTTTTTCTTTTCGTTGAAAAAGTAGAATTTGTGGACGTATCTAAACCAAAAGCTTGACTTATTCCAGTAGTTAAAACCTCAACACTGGTAACCTTTAGCCACGGGTTTAACGCCGCGACACAAAGAAAAGAAAAAGGGATTTTTCTAAAATATTTTAACAATTTTGCTTTCATTGTAACAATCATATTCGACCAATGGTCGTCTCTCTCCTCGTACTCTCTAATTTTGTTTGCTAAAATATATATTTGATTTAAAACTAGAGGGCTTGTTGGATAATAAACACTGGATAAGTAAGTTGTTGCGTTTTTAAAATCACCCAAAAGATCGTATAATCCCTCAAGCACGACCCAATCCCACTCTACAATAGTATTCCGTGGGTAATGAATATTATAAAATGCATGTATATAAACTCTTTGTGCACGCAAATTTTCGATCATATAATATGTCGAATTCCATCGAACGGCCAAATCATGAGCCGGTCCCAAAGCTCTAAATCCACAATCCATGCAATATTTTCTAAAAGACGCATGCATTGATTTACCTTTGTTAGGTCTAGAGTTTTGTCAAAAACACAACTGTTAAGATCTGATCTGAAGAATCAGAATTCTGAGTAAGAAGACTCAGAAGTTCTGATCAGAGAATAATGAAAAGATTACAAGTATGGAAGTTGGTCAGAAGACTCAGAAGTTCTGAGTAGAAGACTCAGAAGTTCTGAGTGAGAAATCTCAAAAAGATTCTAAGTGTTGGATTCTGACTAGAAGGTTCAGAGTTCTGAGTAGGAGACTCAGAACTTCTGACTGAAGACAAATGTTCTGAAGCGCTTATTCAGAAGTATGTTCAGAATTCATATCTTGGGATATTATCTGTTTTATTCAGTTACTAATTAGGACACGTGTAATTGTTCTATTAGTCTGTTTCTTATATGTACTGTATCTTTAGCTATTCTCTACAGTATATATAGGAGTTAGCAACTGTAGCTAACTGAATCTTTAGAGAATCTTTGGAGAATCTTTAGAGAATCTTTGGAGAATCTTTAGAGAATCTTTGGAGAATCTTTAGAGAATCTTTGGAGAATCTTTAGATAATCTTTGGAGAATCTTTGATATAATCTTTGGTGAATCCATTTAGAGAAATTCATTGTAATATCTTGTAATTCACAGATTGTTAATAAATCATATGACCAGTTGTTGTGAATACGATCTTAATTGTTCATATTTGATTGTAAGAGTGTATCCTGGACTTTCAACCTTTATTAAAAATTCTCCGTAACATAAGTCTAAATTTATTTAGTGTGTCACTGCATTGTCCTAAACCATCTTGAACGACTAAATAAATAATGTGGGCAACACAACGTGTATGAAATATTTCACCGTCCAACATAGGGGTTAAAGCACATTTTAATTTATCCACACATGCAGTATTATTACTAGCGTTATCAAATGAAATGCTAACGATTTTATTTGAAATATTATAAAAAACAAGTGTTTTTTTATAATTGAAAATTGACGTTCACCCGAATGTGGCGAACCAAACGTTTCAAACGCTATTATACGTTTGACCATTTGCCACGACTCCATCCAATGTGTCGTTATGCATATATAAGAATGTGGCAATCCGTGTGGGGCGCTCCACACATCACAAGTTAAAGAAATTTTGTTAGACATTTGCTCAAACATGTTTTTCATTTCATTTTTAGCATTTTTCCACATTTTTAATGCATCACGTCTAAGAGTTTGACGGCTTACCGGAGTGTAGCGAGGTTGTAGACATTTTTAGATCATTTTCGTCATATGCGGATTGTAGAAATGTCTGAACGGCAACCCCATTTGAATAACACATTTTGTTGTTAATTCTCGGGCCAACATGTTATCGTACGACCATATTTGACCTTGGTTGACTTAAATCACCTCGTGCCTTGCATGCGTTATCGGTGTGCCTCTTTAAGGTCGAGTTTCCCGAGATCGCAAAGAGAGCTCCACACCTTTTGCATTATGCCTTTCTTTTCCCGTCGGTGAGAACCACCGTATCGAAATCATTCCAAACTTCGGATTTTCGTCCGTGTTCGACAATAGCTTCTCTAATTTGATCGTTTGATGAACTACCGCCGTCCATTTTGATTGAAGGATGGAAAAATTGAAAGAACGAGAAGTTGCATGAAATGAACACGAGAAAGCAACAAATCGAGAATTGTAAGCGAGAATTGCGTTATTTGCGTTTTTGTAACTTGGTATCAAACCTCATACACCCACTACCTATTTATAGTGTTTTGGAGTGTTGGTCCCGAAGGGCTATACAAGTTTGTAGAGGGGGGGGGGCTTGAATACAAACACACAGATTTTACTTTTCTAAATTGTTTATTGATAAATCATTAACAATTTACAGCTTGTTGTAGAAACAAGATTAAGGATAAACCTAAATCTAAACAAGTTGGAACACTAAGTTTCTTGCACTAAGAAAGAGAAGGAAATTACTAATAATAACCTATCTCAAGATAAGAAGGATGAACTTGTCCAGAGTTAGCAAGTTACTTCAAAATGAAGTGAGTTCTTCTTCTTATATACTGCATGCATTTAATGCATTGCAGTTTACACTTTACACGTGGCAGCAACTGATTGGTTGCATGTCATTGACCTTTGTTGACAACCTTAGTAGCCGCATGCTTGAACAGTGTAGTATCAGAGTGGTTGTACGATTTCAGACAATAAGGAGGTTCTTTTTATGACATATCGTACGGAGACGTGCAAGGGTGGTTAAGACAAAAAGTACTGTGTACGTAGGACTTTATGATCAGCTTTTCGTTGATTCAGCGATCTATCATTCTTTATCAGCGAATGATAGATTTCAGCGATAGCTAAAGTCTTGTACTTGATACTTCACGTTGAGTGGACAAATCTGAGTCTTCGCTGATCCGCATCAGTTCATTAGGAGACTTGTCGCTGGTTCTTGAGCTTGATCTTCGACTTCAGCGTAGAACCTATGTTGACGTGAAACTTGTCTTCAGGGATCATAAGTAAACAACTAACTTATCAGCGATCACCATAAGTACTGAACAGACTCGGAGTATTATGGTGAACAGTGTTCGCTGAATGTTTAATTTAAAGAGCGAGAGTTCCTATCAGCGGTACTGTAAGATCTTAGTACTTATCAGCGATAGTGAAACTCTGATACATATTGTTTACTTACAATTTTCACTAAGTATAAAAGAGAGGGTCATTATCAAATTACTGAGGCTTTGGATCAACAATCTCCCCCTATTTGATTATGACATAGCAACAAAGAAAATTGCTATTTAATGAAAACATAAGGATAAAAAGAACTCATAAAATATTTGTCCCTTTTACTGTTTTCTGGGATCTTTTCTGTACTGATGGAGTAAAGTACGTTCGCTGAAATTTTTCTTTAAACTTTGTAAAGATTACAGAGGGAAGTAGAAAAATTACAAGTACAGCGAATAAAATTACAAGTACAAAAGATGTAGACAGATAAGGATAGAAAGAATTACAAGGCGATCCTATCCGTCAAAAGGTTCTTCCTTGATGAGAAGTTCATCGAGGGTCTTTGATGTGGGAATCATCCAGTCAGGAACATCTACTCCTTGATTCTTTTTGTTCAGAGCTTCTTCAAAAATCAAGGGCTTCAGGTGTCTAGCTTTAATGTCGCGTTTGACTTCACACCAGTATATGAGATCTCTACGTTGTTCGATGGGAGTGATGTGGAGCTCAGAGATACGTTGAAAGTGATGGTTTCCTTCGTAGTCTAGAAAGAATATACCATAAGGATCACTTACAATTGTGCCAGGAATGAAAGTTTCTCCAGGTGGTAGGGAGGTGTCAAGCGCTGAGAGATCAGCATCAGGGCCAAGAACTTCAGCATGAGAGAAACCAATACCTGTTTCATTTCGTATAGGAGGACCTGAGTTTGAGACTTTCTTTTCCTTTACAGAGACTCTTCTTTGTTGAGGAGGAAGAAGAGTAGAGGGAGGAATATCCACAGCAGAAGAAACCAGGTCGATCTGTTTGTTTAAGATCTTCTCGACATGGCTTTTGAACTTTGAGCGCGATCCCTGAATGGCTAATTTCACTTCTAACCATTCAGAGAGACCAAACTTTTCTAAGGTAGCAGCATAGAAGGTTTTCTTGGTTTTGTCTTCTCTGTAGACATCAACTTCAACAACAGGAACGTCTGCGTACAGTCTTCCTCTGATGTTTACTTTGATGATTTTGGATGGTCGAGATCGATAGTTCAGCATTTCTTTACACCATTCCAAAGTCGTATCAGAGACCTTGGTCTTTTCTCTAACGATCCTTTGAGCATCATCCCATAGCTGACGTTGAACGTCAATGGGAGCTCTTTTCAGCTTGGGTCTTTTACAGATCGTTGAGTAAGTTGGATGGCGTATTCTCTGTCTTTTTCTTCAGCTTCCCTTCTTTCAGCGATTAGGCGTTCAGCTCTGAGGCGTTCCGTGTATTCCTTTTGGGAAATTTTGAACTTTGGAGGAACGGAAGGAAGTTGATCACGCTTTAGAATGATTCGCTGATCTTCGAGTCTCTTGATCATTTCATCTCTCTTTTCTTGATCCTCTTCACTTAGCTTTTGAGGAGCCAAGAAAGGTCTGTTTTTGTGAGAGAGCATCTGTTCTTCAGGTTCATCAGTCTCAGAAATCAAATCTAAGACCGGGATTATTTCTTCAGCGTTGGGAGATGGGATTATTGTTGGTGAAGTCGCAGCTGTAGGAACTTCAGCGATATCCTCAAACAGGGGAGAGGACTAGCTGAAACACAGCGATCTTACGAGTAAGAACTTGGGTAGAACAGATATAGAAAAAAATGGGATAAAGTGTATGGAGGATTTAGTGTGTAGAATTGATAATGTGTATAGAGGAGGGATGTAGTGTAAGATTAGTATACCTGACAAACCGGCTTTTTAAGCAAGATCGTCAGATTTTCATCATCTTCAGCGACACTTTTTCCTTTGCCCTTGTCAGCTTCAGATACTGATGGCTTTGTCTTTGTCCGCTCCCCTGTAGGTTCATTTATCAGAATCCCTTTAAGAGCTTTAGTTCTCTGAGCAGGCTTGACGATAAAAGAGTCATCATCATCATCATCTTCATCATCATCATTCTTTGGAGAAGAGGATGGTTCATCATCAGACAAGTCGATGGCTTCTTCATCTTCAGCTTCAGAGTCAGTTTCTTCAGCTTCTTCTTCGAGTTGCTCCCCCTCAGATACAGAGGTAAGCTTCTCGGTTCCCTCAGGGTGTTCATCTCCCTGAGGTCCAGCGGCTGCTTCAATTGTCTTCTCACCCTCTTCAGTAAAGGTGAGGTCTTCAGTCTTCTCTCCCCTGATAGATTCATCATGGGAAAGGTCTTCAGTGCTCTTCTCCCCCTCTTTTTCATGATGAGTGGGAGAGGAATGCAACTACTCAGCAGCTGTTGATGGTTCCCTGTCTTCTTGGCCAGGGATCCCCACACAGATTTCAATCGCTGATAATCGGTTTTCTAGACCAGAAATACCAGGATTGATCTTCACGAGTTCAGCACGATCCGCCGCAGTAAAAGATGAAGGTGCAGGGGCGGTCGTGTTGGTCAGGATCTGCTGCAACAATGTCTGAATGGAAGTGATGTCATTCTTCATCGTATTGACATCGGTCTTCACAGAACTCATGTCAGGTTTTACTGAACTGACATCAGTCTTTACAACAAACATATCACCTTCGAGTTTGCCAACCGATGTCTTCAGCGTTGTGACTTCGCTGGACATGGTATCAACTGATTTTTTGATGTCGAGGTAGTCTGTGTAGATATCAGAGAGAACTTTGGCAAAGTCGGTGAGTGATTTATCAACCTTCTCCAAGTCAGCTTTGGAGGCATTCTTTTCGACCACAGTTGTCAGCTTCGTAAGATTCTCTCCAGCGTTTGTTACAGCTGAAGAGTTGTCGGAAAGAGTAGTAATGAGACATGTCAGCGTCGTCTCTATTGTCTTCAGAGAGGCGTTGATGTCTCCCAAATTAGGACCTGTAACATATAAGAACTTGTGAACAGAGGAAAGCTCAGAAGTTTGGGGTTCAGTTACAGTGTATAGGGGTTGGTGTATACCTGCAGGAGGATTGATGAAAGCATCAAAATCTCGGTGTCCTGAGAAATGTTCCATGTCGTCAGCTAAAGTGTGTGTCGGCATGGTCATCGCTGCAGGTCCTACGCCCATCACTCCTTGAAGAGTATTATGTTTAGCTTCTGGAGGAATGACAGGTGCTTCAGTGATAACTGGAGTAGAGTCCAATTGAGTAGAGGGAGAAGCGAAGGTTGAGAATGGAGGTTGGGTGCGGAGTTCAGCGTTGGATTCGCTGAGAATCGCTTCGTCAGTCTTTTGAGAGACTGAAGGAGGTTGGGTAGATTCCAAGTTTGTAACCTCAGCGTTTAGAGATGCTGAAGTTGGGATAGAGTGGGTGGCTTGTTCAGCTGTGGCAGAGCGTACCACTGAAATTTCCTTCAGCCCATCAAGAGGAGTTGAGGAGTCTTCAGCAATAGATTGCTGGGGTTGCTCCTTGGTTTTCTTAGTTCTTTTGGAACTAAGGTGGGTTTCAGAGTGTTTCCTTTTAAGAGAAGGAATGGAGGTTGCAGCTGGGGTATCAGCGGTGGGTTTGTCCGCTGAAGGAGCTGCAGAAGTAGAAGAAGTAGGGTTGAGAAGAGTTAAAAGAGTAGAAAGACGTACCTCAATTTCCACTGGCTTGAAGTCGAGAACCTTAGGGCTGACCTGAGAGAGTTTCAGGTTACCCTCTGTTGGGTAGCTGTCTTTCAGGCCTTTTTGGAAAACAGCGCTGATGAATCGAGGATAGGGAACCCATGGAGATCTGTCAGCGACGGAGTCCACTCTGAGTACCAGGTCATCATAGATAATCGATGCCCAGTCTATATGTAGACCTTTCAGCAATGCATATCCCATTGCTTGCTGAGGCTGAGCGACTTGGTCAGAGGAGCCGGTCTTGGCAGTCATGCAGCTGATTAGATGAGCGAAGATGAAATACATCTCGCTGGGCATTTTAGACTTCTTGATAAGGGTCAGCTTCTTCTCGGGCTTCATGCCCCTTCCAGTTTCCCATACATAGCCCATTGCATCGAAGAATGCAATGATGGCTTCCCTGTCTGAGTTTTTCTTGGGGTCAGGGAGAGGAACAAAAGGTTTTTCTTTGGTGGCCAAGGGAAGGTTCAGGGCTTTGCGAATGATGGCATGGGTGATCTTCATAGTGCCATAGTCAGTATCGCAGAGGATGCAGTCAATTGTTTTTTAGGGGTCTTTGGCTGATGGTAGCTGAGAGTGTCTGGCAGAGTACCAGAATTGGGATAGCAGTAGCTGATGGGTAGGAGGTGTTATGGTCAGGGCTGTGGAGATGGAACAGTTCTTCAGGAAGTTCACAGCATCATCTAGATGTGTGACTTACTTTCGAGGAGGAAACTCGAGAAGCGCATAGAGGTTATTTACCTTGGTCCAATCCAGTTTGTCAAGAGAGAATTTGACCTGAGGAGCCTTGAGGATTTCCACTTCCTCAGCAGTATTATCAGCAGCAGTGTTCTCAACGATGGTGTTCTTGGAAATGTCAGAAGATGCCATTTTCTGTATTATCAGTTCAACCAAAGATTAACAAATAAGAATAATCTTAATGTGGAAAGATTTTCCAATAAGATGGTTCGAATTTTGTCCATTTCATTCAGACAAAATGTCTTAATGAAGATTAGGGTTTTTCTTGTTTTTGAAAAAACGAAATGCAAACCCAATAAAAATCTTGTTTTCCAGTTTCCTTTGAAGATTGGGATTCTGGAAAAACGTATGAAGAACAAGTTTAAGATTTTGCGTTTTAAACTTGAAGAACAACCATGAAAGGTTGTGTTCATAAAACCATGAAAGAAATGATTTCATTTTTAAAAAGGTTCTTTTGTTTGATCTTGTGAAAACAAAGAGAAGATCATTAACAAGTTTGAAGAAACAGGTAAAATAAAAGAATTATTAACCTGGTTCGTTGAAGAAGATGAAGTTCTTAAGTTCTTGAAAAACTTGAGAGCACAAATGCAACAGTAAATTCTTTTTCTTGCTTGGGGAGGAAGTTTGCGTAAAAGAAAAATATAAACCCAGAATGAGTTTATATAGAGATTAGAGAGAGAGAAAAACTTGAGCGGGAAAAGATTTTCATCATGACACGGACACGTGTTTGCATTTGATTGGAAGGTAAACGAAACGTGCAAACGTGTGTCAGAAAGAAGAACGTGCCAAGGCTTATCCGTTGCAATGACGTCACAATTGTCCTTTCATTTTCTTGGATGTCTCTGAGGTTTTGAAAACTCAGGGACACTTTTGAAAACATGAAGCACTGAATAGAAATATCAGTGTTGGTTTTTAGAAATTTCAAAGTATCGCTGTTAAGGAAGAGATATTCAGCGATGTAATTTATTTTGAAATCTTGCATTTTCATGCGATGTGTCAGAGAGAGAAAGCATACCTTGATATCAGCGAATCAAGTTTATTCAGAGAGAAGATGATAGAATGGGTTATACAAGTTGGTTTTATCCTGTCGCTGATCAAATGTGAACCGCTGAAGATTTTATTCTTCAAAGTTCAGCATTCCAAGCTCGTTGATGAGAGAGTTGAACCTTGTCTCATCAAGAGGTTTGGTGAACAGATCAGCTAACTGATAATCAGTTGGGATAAAGTGAAGTTCTATATCACCATTCATCACATGATCTCTGATAAAGTGATACCTGATTTCGATGTGTTTTGTCTTTAAGTGTAGCACTGGATTATTTGCTATAGCGATGGCACTTGTGCTGTCGCAACAGATTGGAATATTTGAGAGCTGAAGGTCATAGTCCAGTAGTTGATTTCTCATCCACAAGACCTGAGAACAACAGCTTCCAGCGGCTACATACTCAGCTTCAGCTGTGGAGGTGGACACTGAGTTTTGCTTTTTACTTGTCCAACTCACCAGCTTTCCACCCAGGAGCTAACATCCTCCTGTGATGCTTTTCCTATCCATTTTGCAACCTGCAAAATCACTATCTGAATAGGCGATTAGATCAAATCCTGAGTCTTTGGGATACCAAAGACCTAGATTAGCAATACCCTTAAGGTATCTAAAAATTCGCTTTACAGCGGTCATATGAGATATCCTGGGTTCAGCTTGATATCGTGCACACAAACATGTTGCGTACATAATATCGGGTCGGCTAGCTGTAAGATACAAGAGAGAGCCGATCATCCCACGGTACAGCGTGACATTAACAGGAATACCCTTAGTATCCTTGTCTATTTTCAGCGGTGGTGCCATAGGGGTTTTCATAGCTGAACTTTGGGTTAAGTCGAATTTCTTCAGCATATCTTTAACATACTTTCCCTGATTAATGAAAGTTCCTTTTTCATTTTGCTTTATCTGAAAACCAAGGAAATATGTTAGTTCACCCATCATGCTCATTTTATACTCATCTTTCATTCTATCAGCGAAACGAGTACAAAGATCAGGGTTAGTAGAGCCAAATATAATGTCATCAACATATATCTGAACAAGAAAGATATGACCTTTTACTTTCCTAAAAAATAGAGTTTTGTCGATTTTACCTCGCTCAAATTGTTCAATATTGAGATAGGTAGAAAGAGTGTCATACCATGCACGTGGAGCTTGCTTTAAGCCATAAAGTGCCTTATCCAGTTTATAAACATAACCTGGACGCTTAGGATCTGAGAATCCTGGAGGTTGTTCCACATAGACTTCTTCATTCAGCTTTCCATTTAGAAACGCTGACTTAACATCCATCTGATATACTTTGAAGTCTTTGTGTACAGCGTATGCTAAGAATAGACGAATAGATTCTAGTCTTGCTACTGGAGCAAATGTTTCGTCGTAGTCTATACCTTCCTCTTGTCTGTATCCCTGAGCAACAAGTCGAGCCTTGTTGCGGGTTACAGTTCCATGTTCGTCCAATTTGTTTCGATAGACCCATTTAGTGCCTATCACTGTTTTGTCAGTTGGTCTTCGAACAAATTTCTAAACTTTGTTTCTTTCGAATTCAGTCATCTCTTCTTGCATGGCGCTGACCCAGTTTGGATCTTTGAGGGCATCATCTACTTTCCTTGGTTCAGTTAGTGTTAATCCAAGATCTATCGAGATTAGAGAGAAATTCTAGAGAGAGTGTAGAGAGAGAAAGTAGATCTTATTATGTCGGCTCTCTTTGTTACAAGATATGAGTTATGACCAAAAGCTTACAAAGAAAGTCTAAACAAAGCCTTATATACCCTAAGACTTAATAAGGAAATAAGCTAGCTTTGACTTTCTACACATGACTAAATACATTGACTTTGACTCTATAAATCAAGATTAAATCTTGAAGACATATTTGTCCTAACAATCTCCCCCTTGGATTCAAGATTTAAACATTTGAGAACAACAGTCTTCGGCTTCTTGAATCTTCAAAATCTTCGGTCTTTATCAGGCTTGTCAAAGTCAAATTGTCACAAAATCTCCAGGCGGGGAACTGACGGAGATTTTCTTTCTTTGATATGGAGAATTTGAATCTTCACACAAAGCATTTTGATACAATGTAGCACAAATCTAAGAAAAAAAGATCTTCTTGAGAAACCAAGATGATCAATCGATTTTTCCTAAACTCTTGAAGAATTCTCCCCCTTTTTCTTTCTTTGAGTTGAGAACTTCAATCTTCAGTAAGGATATTCACCATATAGCACAAGTTTAAGAAAAAGAGATCACAAGATGATCAATCGATGTCTCTTAAACTCTTGAAGAAGAAATCTCCCCCTTTCCTTTCTTGAGACGAAGTCTTCTTTAAACATTTCTCCCCTTGTCATGAAATCGAATCTTTGACTTGAAAGCTTTGACATGAAATTGAACTAAACATTTCTCCCCCTTTTTCGATGAAAGTGTGCATCATGATCATCGAAAACCTTCTTCAATTTCAGTCGCGTCTCTGATTCTCACTAACAATCTCCTCCTTAATGAATAACCTTGCTCCTCCTCAAAATAAGAATTCTGGAGCAATTTGTTTTCTCCCCCTGAAAGTATGCATATATTTCATTTAGGCACAGTAGTTGAAAAATTTTATACAAGGAAAATAAAATTCATTGAACTACATTTTATAACTACTAACATTTGATCATTTGAAAACTTTACAAAAGAAATTCAACTTAATGAAATTTAACAGATTTATCAATCAAATGAAATCAAATGCATGTGTTTGGATTCAAATACCCGACATCATTGCATATCAAGTTAAAAATGTTCAGTTTCAACTCCTTTATTAAATCTATTTGGTGTGCTAGCATGCGAAATATGATCAGCAACAAGCATATGCAATTCTAAAACATATCAGAATACTCTACTCTACTCACACTATTTGTCCAAAATCAGAATTTTCACAAATTTACAGGTTTATTGCGACTTTGTATTTTCCCCAAGTTTTAAGAGATGTGTGCTCATTGGCATCTTTTGATTTTGTGCACATTGGCATCTTTTGATTTTGTGCTCATTGGCATCTTTTGAATTTGTGCTCATTGGCATCTTTTTATCAAAAAGTTTATTAAGAATAAGATACACCGTTAAACATGGCTTTCTATCTGGTTCTATAGCAGGATTTGGGTCAGCGGATCCCAGACCAGTTGGCCTTAGGTGCTAGGTGACGAGCACCCCTTAGAACTTACTTTCCCAAACCAGAAAGGCCACATCAATATATCTTAAACCCATTTGTACCAGTAGAACATGGCTTTCTATCTGGTTTTATAGCAGGATTTGGGTCAGCCGATCCCAGACCAGTTGGTCTTAGGGACTAGGTGTCGAGCACCCCTTAGGACTTAATCTCCCAAACCAGAAAGGCCACAGGCACAAACTTTCAAACTAAATGATTTGAATTAAAAACATAGAGCATCTCAATCACTTGGTTCTAAAACATAGTGCTTTCCCCATATTTTCGTTTCCATCCATCATTCTAACAAAAAGGCTTTTTGAGCATTATATTCTATATAAATCTAGAATCACATAATTTTGAGCATTCAGCATAGTTTCATTCATGTTTTGCTGACCTTTCGATTTATTTCAGAAGTGAAAGATGAAACAGATGTAACTCAGATAATACAAAAACGCTTGTAAAATCACCATTGACACACATTTCATTCATTGAATGAAAGTTGAAAAAATTTCACTTCATTGAATTAAATTTGTAAAAATTCAAACATTCAAAGCAGTAGAAATAAAACATAATGCAATGTTACCTTTTACCACTTGTTCCTTGAATTGAAAGATGTGACAGTTAAGGATATCACCTGATAAGTATGAGTTCTAAACTGATTTATTTAGAAGTCTTAGTCATTGAAGTACGGGTCCTGAACTAAATTTGTCCAGAAGCCATAGTCGTTGAAGCACGGGTCCTGAACTGATTTGTCCAGAAACCATTTCTCTTTACTCCCCCTTAATGGCACAAGTAATCTTCTTCCGAGAGTTCAACGCTTTGCTTCTATATCTGCAAAAACAGATTAAGTATATTTTGGTACCCAACGTGTCTTGGGTCCTGCCTTGTTAAGCGGAGCTCTATAAGAAGGAAAATTATAAGTACCATACCAATATTGAATACTATCATTTTTAACAAAATCGTTAGTACCACAATAAGAACAACAAAAGTTCTTTTGTGCTAACCTGATTAAATGATTTGCAGAATATAATGAATCAGGTTTAGCAAAAGATTTACTTTTCAAGTTAGTGTTCTTGTTGGGAACATATGATTTTGGTACATCTTTTCCAGGAATTGTACCTTTTACTCTCCATTGCATGTTGACTTTCTTGTATGAAGGAAGATCAGCAGATTGAAATTTGGAAGAATTATCCACTGAATGATCATAAAAAAGATTAGACGGTCGAATCGGACTTTCTGAATAGCTTTTGGATTTGTTGAGAGACTTCACTTTGTCAGATAAATCATTCCGTTTCTTGGTCATCAAATCAAGCTTCTTCTGAATGTCAGACTTAACCCTCTTCTCTATCATAATATCAGTTGATAACACTGCCAAATTCTTTGTTAGCTTTCGTATTTCTTGCTGACAAATCTTCCTTTCAATAGAAAATTCATCTTTGACGTTCCTGGCCTGAAAGTCAGCTTTCTTTTTCTTTTCTAACTCATGTCTTTCTATATCCAATTCCTTTTGAAGCTCAGATATTTTCTCTTATATTTTCACATTCTTTGCTTCAAACTCTTTCCTTTTATCTGCAAATTCAGCCCTTTCCTTCTCCAATTTTTCTTTTTCAAGAAATAAAACTTTCTCAAAATCTAAGTTTTGTTTAGAAAGTTTTATGCATTTGAGTTCAAGAGCTTTCTTTACTTCATCTTCTTTCTTCTCATTCCTCTCATTCTTTTCAAGCTCAGAAACTTTCTGAGAAAGAGACAAAATTTGCTTTTCATAGCTCTTTTTGTCATTTGTACAATTCGCTCTTTCCTCTTTTAGCAACTTTTCTGTGTCAGAAAGTCTCTTTGTAAGCTCTATAACCTTTTCCTTGAGTTCTTCATTTTCAGCATCTGTTGATTTCTGTTCCACATCCTCCTTTTCAGCTTTCTTTTCTTCTTCCTTTCTCTTAAAAGCAACTTCAGATCCAAGCATTTTCTTTGTTAACTCGGTCCACATAAGCATTGGATTGTTTTTGAAACATTCAACGCGTTTGAAGATGTGTTGTGGAAGTTTGTAAAGTGCGAAGATCAAGTTGGATGAAGCTTTCTTGTCGGCTTTCATTCTGTTAATCTCTTCTTCTGTATAATCTTTGCCAGTTCTGATCATTGGGCCTTCAGGGAAAGATTGTATCATATTTTCACCATTTTCTCTACTTGCAATAAAATCGATGAACGAGACTCTCCATAGTTCAAAATCAGATTCTTTGAACAACACTAGAATCCGCTTCACGTTTGAAGAATTAAAAAAAATTATATAAAACTTTTTCTTGAAAAACTCTTAAAGTGTATGAAATACACTATAGAAAAAAATTCAGTATAAAAAAATTTCTCAAAATACTCTTGTTTTTTTAATAATACTCCTGAAAAATAACTAACTCAGGAACTCGCAAGCAAGGGTTGCGAGAAGTAAGTAACTCGCAAGCAACGGTTGCGAGAATTGAGGATTTCGCAAGCAAAGGTTGCGAAAAGTAGACTTGGGCAGAAACTTGAAAGCTGAAAGAACACTTTTCGCAACAGAAGCTTGCGAAAAGTAAGGTTTTCGGGTCAGATGGTTGCGAAAAATAAGGTTTTCGGGTCAGAGGGTTGCGAAAAGTAAGGTTTTCGCAACAGAAGGTAGCGAGAACTGAAGGTTGCGAAAACTGAAGATGAATGTTGCGAAAAGAAGATGAATCTTGCGAAAAGTCCAGATCTAGCGAGAAATGATCAAAATCTTCAAAAATCCTCTTAACTCCAAAATTTCTGAGCAAATCTTGTACAGACAGGTTCGAAATCTAAAACCTAACACTTTTTATTCAAATAAGAACCTCTGAAAACCTCTGAAACTGATTCTGAACAGATCGAGCAGAGAACAACACGCACAGAACAATTTTCTTGAAAACCTCAAAATTGATGCTGAAAACTTTCGAATTAGACTTCGATCCTTGAACAAAGTATGATCTCCTCAGAAAAACGAATCCAGAGAGCCAAAACGCAGAACAATTCGATCAAAAATCAGAAAAATTTGATCAAATTTCAAGAAAATGAGATTTTCTTGATAAATCCAGAAAATCGATCGAATTTTCTTGTAGAATTAACCAAACTTTTCGTGATTGATCACTGAAAATCTCCTCTGAATCTCGAATCCAGCTCTGATACCAATTGTTAATCCAAGATCTATCAAGATTAGAGAGAAATTCTAGAGAGAGAGTGTAGAGAGAGAAAGTAGATCTTATTATGTCGGCTCTCTTTGTTACAAGATATGAGTTATGACCAAAAGCTTACAAAGAAAGTCTAAACAAAGCCTTATATACCCTAAGACTTAATAAGGAAATAAGCTAGCTTTGACTTTCTACACATGACTAAATACATTGACTTTGACTCTATAAATCAAGAATAAATCTTGAAGACATATTTGTCCTAACAGTTAGAGAAATAAAATTAACAAATAAACAAATATTATCTGCACTTCGTCGAGTCTGAATACCAGCGTTTGGATCACCAAGAATTTGATCAATTGGGTGATTTACAGTCCATCGCTGAGCCGGAGCGTGAGACATTGACTCAACCTGAACTGGAGAAGATGAAGATGAAGCTTCAACGACGTCTGGAGTATCAGCCAAGAGAGGAATGGGTGCAGTTGTCATTATATTCACTGATTGCTGAGAAGTAGATGGAATGTCTGAGACATTGGGTTCAGAAGCAGGTATAGTGTTTAAAGGAACAACTGAGACCCATGATGTTTCAGCTTCACTATTCTGCATATTTGGAATGATAGTAGGACCATCATCTTCAACTGTATGAGCACGAGGAGTGGGAATATCTTCTGAATCACCAAGATGAGAAAACATCCATTGATTCAGTTCTTCAGTATCAGCGGACGGTTTAGAGTTCGCTGAACGGGATTCGTCAAACGTGGCGTGAATAGTTTCTTCCACAGTTTGTCTTCTACGATTGAAGACTCTGAAGGCTTTGGATATTGAAGAATATCCAAGAAAGATTCCATCATCAGCCTTAGGATCAAACTTTCCAAGGGCATCTCTGTTATTCAGTATGAAACACTGACATCCAAAGATGTGAAGAAAGCTGATTGAAGGTTTTCTCCCATGAAAAAGTTCATAGACTGTTTTATTGAATCTTTTGACTATCAGCGACCTGTTTTGCGTAAAACAAGCGGTGTTGACAGCTTCTGCCCAAAACTGAGTAGGCAGGTGAGAATCGCTGAGCATTGAACGTGCAGCTTCAATAATTGTTCTATTTCTTCTTTCAGCGACTCCATTTTGTTGCGGTGTTCTCACTGATGAAAAGTTGTGAGAAATACCCTTACTCTCAAAGAAGGAATCAAGAGAACTGTTTTTGAATTCAGTCCCATGATCACTCCTTATTGAGCGAACGGTCAAATTGTTCAGGGTTTCCATCTTCCGAACAAAGGTGATGAGTTCTTCAGGGGTGTCACTCTTGGAACGGAGAAACGTAACCCATGTATAACGAGAGAATTCATCAACTATGACCATTGTATATTTCTTTCCAGCGATGGATTGTTTGTTAACAGGGCCAAACAAATCCATATGGAGTAGTTGTAGAGGAGATGACACTGAGGATACTTGCTTTGACTTAAAGCTTGCTTTGGTCTGCTTCACTTTCTCACACGCTGAACATAAAGACTCTTTGACGTATGAGTGTTGAGGTAGACCAGTGACTAACTCTTTTGAAGAAAGAGTGTTCAGTGTCTTGAAATTCAGATGAGAGAGCCTCTTATGCCATAGCCAGTTGACATCAGATGAGGCTTTTGAGAAGAAACATAAGTTCTCAGTGGTTGTTGAGTCCATTTTTATTACATAAACATTTTCCAAACGATAACCGCTGAGAGCTATCTTCTCTTTTTTGTCAGTGACAAAGCAGGATTCCTTAGTAAAGATTACTTTGTTATCCTTGTCGCAAAGCTGACTGATGCTTAAAAGATTATGCTTCAGCCCTTCAACACATGCGACTCTTCTGAAGGTGGTTGTACCGTTAGAGAGTACACCAAACCGTCGGGTATGTCCTTTTCCATTTCCTCCAAAAGTCACAGAGGGACCCTTCTCTTCCTTGTATTCAGCGAGCAAGCTTTTCTTTCCAGTCATGTGTCTAGAGCATCCGCTATCGAGATACCAGATACTCTTCTCAACCTGCATCACAAAGGAAGATTAGTTTTTCTTGGGTACCCACTTGACCATGTGTACACGTTTGTCAGTGGAAGTAGTTGGAATGGAAGGTTCAGCAATCTTCGCAGCATTTGAAGATTCAGCTTTGTCAGTCTTCACTTTGGTTAATTTCTTAACCTCGGTGGTCTTCTTTGCCTTGGGGGCAATCTTCACCTTAGCTATCTTTTCAGCTTTGGTGGTTGAGGGACACTTACTAGCAATATGATCAGTAAGTCCACAGTGATAACATTTCCTATAACTAAAAGTAGTTCTAGGACCATTTGAATGCTGAGCTTTTGATTTTGAATTTGAAGGACCAGCACCAAATAAGCTTTTGGCTTTTGAAATGGGAGGAACGTTTAGTTCTTCAGATTTCTTACCAAGGACATCCACTCTGATTCTAGGAGTAGATCGCTGAATAGACCCATGCTGAGTAGATCCAGAGATCTGATTCCTTGATCCAGAGGAATAAATCACTAAAGCTTTAGAAGCATTCAGCTTTGGTACTAAAGTACCCTTCCGAGGATTTTGGTTAAAAGCAATTCCTTTACCTTTATCTTTAAAGACAGAGGTAGGTTTTGGATAAAACATTTTCTCTTTTCCTTTTGAAGAGGTAGAAATTTCCTCAGGGATAGGTGGTCTGGACGAGGAACACTGAGAGGATGAAGTATCAACGACTGAGGATACGAAAGTTCCAAATAAGAGCGTGGAACGATCAGTGGTTGATTCTTGAGTTTCATATTTATAACCGAGACCACGTTTATCACTCAGGGGTATCTGAGACTTAATTATCTCAGTGATCTTTGTTGAAGAATTACACCATCCTTCAACAGTAGCTTTTTCAGCTTTCAATGCAGCTATAGCTTCTGCTCGTTCGATTTTGACTAGCTGATTTAAATGCACTTGATCTTTAAAATCTTCTTCAATTTTAGAAAGCTTTTCTATTTGAAGGTGACCGTTTTTAAGTTGTTCAGCGAGATCAAGGTTTTGATTTTCAACTACAGTTTTGCCATTCATGGCTTCATATAAACTTCTAGTCAAGAGATCGATTTTACGCAGACTATCCGCTTCATCAATATTTGCAATATTTGTAAAGAAGGAAGGTGATACCTGAATTGCAGAGGTTGAAGTAGAGGGAATGTCTGAACTTTCTTCCTCATCTTCAATCTTTGCCATAAGACAGAGATTGGCTTCATCATCCTCAGAGTCAGATGATGATTCTTCTTTTTCAGAGGCAGCCCAATCGTAAGACATCAGGCCTTTGCCTTTCTTCTTAAAGCTTTTCAGCTTCGCATACTTTTCTTTCAGCTTAGCGTATTTGTCATCTTTATTCCTGGGAATAAAGGATTTCTTGGGAAACGCTGAGTTTCTCGAGACTTCTTAGACCTGCACTCATTAGCGAAATGTCCAATCTTTTCGCAGTTAAAACAAGTAGCAGTAGCCTTATCAACAGGAGCTGATGATCTTGGCTTATCAGTTATAGAAAGAGGTTTGTTCTTTCTGAACATTTTCTTTTTGGCGAATCTCCTGAACTTTTTAGTTAGGAGAGCCAAAGATTCATCATCATCTGAAGAGTCAGAATCTGATGACCTTTCAGAGTTACTTTCTAACTCAGTGATAGTGACCACGGGTCGCTGAGTAGAAGGTTCCTCTGAGATTAAAGCAACATGGGTGCTTTTGGAATCTTTTACAAGATTCTTCTTAAGATGGCTTGATTGCTCATGATTCAGCATCGTGCCATATAAGGTGGCAAGGGTCATTGATCTTAGATCCTTTGACAGCTTGAGACACATAGAATAAATGTCCCAGCTTTCAGGTAAACATTCTAGAAACTTTGTCAGCACTTCAAAGTTAGAATATTCCTTACCAACAGTTTTTAGATCTATTATTAAGCAATTAAAACGTTGGTGAACTTCAGAGAGAGTCTCATTCTTACCATAAATGAAACTTTCATACTGTCTTACTAGGTTGATCTTTCGAGAGTCCTGGACTTCAGCAATACCTTCATACTGAACACATATTGTGTCCCACATGGCTTTTGAGGATTTCAGGTTCATGACAGAATGGTAGACTTCGTCAGGAAGAGCCATGGATAGTATGGATCTGGCTTTTGTGTCAATAGCCACTTTCTTCTTATCTTCGTCAGTCCACATATGAACTTCCTTAGGAACCAGCCTTTCTGGAATAGCAGGTCTATTCTCAGCGGCTGGAACTGCAACATCAATTCTTACAGGAATAAATGGGCCGTTTTCAAGATAGTAAGGCATAGCAGGGTCTACACCTTCTAAGAAGAGAGTCATCCTATTTTTCCATAGATTAAAATTATCTCTGGAGAATCTAGGGGGTTTTGCAAGAGAACCATTGTCGATATAATTTGTGTTTGTGTTGGTAGCCATTTTCAGAAATAGCAAGGAAGAGAAATCTTAGTATAGATTAGATCTTGTTTATGAGATTAAACAAATCTGCTCTGATACCACTTGTTGGTCCCGAAGGGCTATACAAGTTTGTAGAAGGGGGGGTTGATTACAAACACACAGATTTTACTTTTCTAAATTGTTTATTGATAAATCATTAACAATTTACAGCTTGTTGCGGAAACAAGATTAAGGATAAACCTAAATCTAAACAAGTTGGAACACTAAGTTTCTTGCACTAAGAAAGGGAAGGAAATTACTAATAATAACCTATCTCAAGATAAGAAGGATGAACTTGTCCAGAGTTAGCAAGTTACTTCAAAATGAAGTGAGTTCTTCTTCTTATATACTGCATGCATTTAATGCATTGCAGTTTACACTTTACACGTGGCAGCAGCTGATTGGTTGCATGTCATTGACCTTTGTTGACAACCTTAGTAGCTGCATGCTTGAACAGTGTAGTATCAGAGTGGTTATACGATTTTAGACAATAAAGATGTTCTTTTTCTGACATATCGTACAGAGACGTGCAAGGGTGGTTAAGACAAAAAGTACTGTGTACGGAGGACTTTATGATCAGCTTTTCGTTGATTCAGCGATCTATCATTCTTTATCAGCGAATGATAGATTTCAGCGATTGCTAAAGTCTTGTACTTGATACTTCACGTTGAGTGGACAAATCTGAGTCTTCGCTGATCCGCGTCAGTTCATTAGGAGACTTGTCGCTGGTTCTTGAGCTTGATCTTCGACTTCAGCGTAGAACCTATGTTGACGTGAAACTTGTCTTCAGGGATCATAAGTAAACAACTAACTTATCAGCGATCACCATAAGTACTGAACAGACTCAGAGTATTATGGTGAACAGTGTTCGCTGAATGTTTAATCTAAAGAGCGAGAGTTATTATCAGCGGTACTGTAAGATCTTAGTACTTATCAGCGATAGTGAAACTCTGATACATATTGTTTACTTACAATTTTCACTAAGTATAAAAGAGAGGGTCATTATCAAATTACTGAGGCTTTGGATCAACATGGAGGCAAAAAAACACAAAAAAACGGCTAGAAACGGCTATAAAACGATCATATAACGGCTAGATTTTTTGAATGAACCGGGTCGGGCCTAAACCGGGCTTTGGACCGGGCATGAACCGGGCCCGGGCCGGGAAAAAACGTGAAATCAAGGCCTGGTAGGGCCTGACGGGCTAAGACCGGGCTTGAAGCGGGCCTGGGCTTTGGGCGGGCCCCTACCGGGCTTTTTCGGGACCGGGCCCATTTGGCCGTCTCTACTTTCGGGACCGGGCCCCTACCGGGCTTTTTCGGGACCGGGCCCATTTGGCCATCTCTACTTTGGGTACCTCTTATCAAGTCCCAAAAAGTTAAACACATAGAGTGTGGGGACTCTTGATAAGATCTTCTTTAGGTAACACGGACTGTCATATCCAAGTCCCCAAAGGGCGTTGTAATACTTGAATTCCTTAGGTTTGTTCAAATGAATTGTTTGGTCTGTTTGACCTTTCTTGTAAAGTTTGGATTTAAGTTATTTGAGCTTGTTTGTCAACTTATCATTTTCTTTTTAAATAGAGGAACGAAAAGTGACAATCTTATTATACTCATCCTGAGACTTACTGAGCTTTTTAGTGATTTCAGATAACTGGGTCTCAAAGGATTCAGTCTTTTTGGAAATAGCTACACATTCATCTTTATAATTTTCAATTATACATTTATGTTCAACCTTTTCAACTGGTAGTTTACCTATAGTGTCGTATTTCTGTTTGATGTTAGCTTCTAAGACATTTATTTGGGCGTCGTTGGTCTTAACCTTTTGCTTATAAGAGTCTAACGTACGCACCATAACATGCATCTATTTGATTAGTTTATCATGAGTAGGAGCACATACCTGACATGCCGCTTTAGCAGTGGATCTTTCTAATCATCACCTTCGGAGTCTGTTTGTTCAGGTTATGTTCCAGTATAGCACATGTGTAACAACCCAGTCTAAAATGGAACATGCATAGTAATAAATAATAAGCTTTACAATACTAGGTCCCAAAATTTCATCTACATCTGTCTTAAAACTTAGGTTGGCGGAAACAACCTGTACACAACTGAGAATAACTACCTACAAAAGTATGAGTGACACTGTCTCTATCTGCATCTGTACTCTATCCTGCTCTTGCTCAATTACCTGAGCCTCCTACTATCTGCTTACCTGAAAAGGTTTAGTTTGGAAAATGCGAGGGTTAGACCATGAGGTCTAGTGAGCTCCCTCCTGACAGTTCTCAAAATCGTTTAAAACAATTTATAACTTTCTCATAGCATTTCATAAAAACTTTCACATAACTTTTCATAAACACTTTCACATAACTTTTCATAAACACTTTCACGGATAAATCCGCTCCCGTAAATGGCACCCTGAAGTCACTCAAGAGTGACAACGAGTCAGTCTCACGCTGCCTTACTGAGTCACGCCTCCCATGGCATAAACGGAACCTCCCCCCGGCGTGAGCACTGGCGGAACCTCCCCCCGACTTAGCCAATTTACGTCTACTACAATGTATGCATACATCTCATATAACTTCACATAACTCTTTCATTCAATTAAAAACATACGAATAAAGCATGGCATTTCTCTTCATATACTTACTTCAGAAAACACGTTAAAACACATATTTTTAGTTAGAAAAACTCACCTGGTGCGTTTAACATCTTGCTTTACTTTGCTTCTGACTTACAATCGGTCTACCTAAGAACTATTACTCAGATCCTAAAACCAGCTATCCGGACACCACCCATACTTGACTTTCCGGAACTTACACACTTACCGGAACTATTACTTACCGAACAATTCAACTTACCGGGTAATTAGCTTACCGGGTAATTAACTTACCGGAACACACTTACCGAATAATTCAACTTACCGGGTGACGACTTCCGGGAACTACTGGATTGATACTTCCGGTATCCCTCACTTCCGGATACACCATCCAGTAACATGGGCTACTTACCGGATACGGGTCTGATGACCGAATCGATGCCAAAATTAAAGGAAAACCCAACTAAGCTTGATTTCTCAACAATAAAAGGCATTCCTACAACCCTTAACCCCTTTCATAACAGCTCACTTGCTGCTTAAACACGTAAATGACACTTAATGACCACTTAGGGCATCTTTCATAACCATTAAATTACAAACCCCAACTAATCTGATTTTCTCAAACAAAATCAAGAACAAGGATTAGAATAAGAGATTACCTGGTATAGCTTGGTGAAGATTGGAAATCAAATCTCCCACTTTCTCTCCTCAACTTGAAGATTGGAAATCAATTCTCCTTCCTCTGCTAATCCTCTTGAGCCGCCAACAATAGGGAAAGAAATGTTCTTCTAGGGTTTTGTGCCCACAAAGGAGTTTTTATAACCTTTTCCTCCATTTTCCAAAACTGACCCTGAACTTAAAACTATGCAAATCTTTTCCACAAACTTTAGTCTTTTCCAAAAGTCTTGGTTATTACAATATCTCCCCCTCAAAAGAACTCCGTCCTCGGAATTCCATTGTCGAAGATCTGAGGGTACTTGGACCTTAGGTCCAACCCTATTTCCCCAGTCGCCTCTTGTCCCTTAAGAACCGCCACTGAATCGATACCAGTCTGGTCTCTTTGTTCCTTAACTGACAAATCTTGTTGTCCACAATCCCAACGGGTTTCCTTTACGTAAGTCAACTTCTCAGTAACGTTGATGTCCTCTAAAGGAACAGCCACATCTGTTTCTGCCAAACATTTCTTTAGGTCCGAGACATGAAACATTGGATGAACTCTCTTTAATTTCTCTAGCAATTCTAACGTGTAAGCTACTGCTCCAACTCGTTCAATAATAACGAAAGTCAACTCCTTATCGTCTGTATTTCTTACAAGGTCGCCAACACCTCAGCTTCCAACATCTGCTCTCCAAACTAGAGGCGCGCATCACACTATGAATTTCTTCTCAGAATCTCATCTGGCACCACAAGATCGTACATTATCTATCCAACTTCCATAACTTCGACAGTTCCAAAAATGTAGTTCACTTCACTTTTCTCTCAAAGGCACCACTTGACTGTCCCAAACCGTTCTGATTGAAAACATACCTGTAATCCATACTTCGGAACCACCCTCGGTGAGTCACCACCTTGCTATATCGTGCCCTCTTGTACTATATACTTGTAACCTCTCTGATCACTATACTTGCTTAAATAACACCTGATAAATCCAAGGCCAATCGCACCTCAATGTGCTCGCTTTCGTCCACACACCGGAACTCACGGTTTTAAAACAGGTCTAATTAAGGTCTCTCACACATCTTTACTTCCTTAAAAGAAGGGACTTGGCGGAATCCCCCGCCACAACACGAGAATCTTTTGCCAGGAAACGGTTACTCACTCGACAACTTGGCACCAGGCCAACCTCGTACATCTCCAACAAACTCACATCTAAGAGTTCTCTCATCGGATTACATGCAATTCTAGATTACTTCTCCCAATCGACATACGATTAAGCCGATCATGCTCCCTTCCCAAATCACATCGGCTACAGCTCGATGACTAATTAATACGTTCTCACCACTTCAACACTTCACTCTTATACGCAACTAGAAGTAGGAAACTTCTATAATCTCTCATTGAAGTGTTCACCTATCCGCATTGAACTTATTCAGAAGTCACATCAATTTCTCACTGCATCCTACAAGCATCCAATCAAATATGACAAAACTTCGGTTACCCTTACCCAACAAGGAGGAGTAACCCTGCTCACACAAAACCATTCCCAATAGCTTATCACTGAACTACCAATTCGTTTGAACCTTTCTCACAACGTCACTAACTCAACTCATTCAACTGCCTTTTCCACTTCTTTCTCGCATAAAAACATACACAAATCCCTTTCCTCAATACTCTTTCCAGGAGTTCGCACTCTTATCGATGGCAATCTACACACACACTTCACTTTTCGGTGTTACTGTCAAGAGTACTACTTCCAACCTACTCACTTATTCCGACATACGATCTTCACCTCCCCACGTTAGCGTGGAGCACCATCAACCAAACATTACTTGCCCCTCTCTTCCGCCCTTTCCCCATGCTGATAACACTTTCTCGTCACTATACATAACCAAACGGTTGCACCCAAAATCCCAACTCGAGGTATCCAACCAAGTTATTTCGAAATGCCACCGGTGTTCGAAGTCACTACACGTTCTTTGATCTCTAACTATTGCCTTCTCGGATCATTCCTTCACACATAAGAAACGATTCACATTCTTTAAAGATTTCGCATCTACTACTTCACATTTTTTACTATCCCATCCATCATCTTCTTTAATCTTCCAAAGATTCCCACAATATACTTACTTAGCAACTTCCACAACCAAAAACACTTGGTTTCTCATATGGGTAATCACTCACTACCGCTCCGACATCCTATTCTGACAAAAGCCAAATCACAACGCCCACTTACAAACCACGTGCTCCAACAACTTGATTAACAAATTGTACACCTCATCCGAACCCCCCCCCCCCCCCCGAAAGGCTTCCATCTGATGCTTCCTCTTTCTAACGTCACATTACTACAACAATGACTGGCACATTTATCTAGGCAATTGATGCCCATACTCGTCCGTACATTCTCCACCCATAACATCACATTGCATACCAGGTCTCTCATGGTCATTAGTACGCAATTCAACTTGCCTTCGCATTCTTCCGCATACATAATCGAGTCTATCTCGCTACTTGTCCTTCCCCAACTCTAGTTGACCTACAACTCACGAGTTCCCAATTAACTCAAACATAATCGTTCATGCTAGTTCTTTACAATCCGAGCCCTTAATTAGACATGGCACATTCCCACACTGATCGATCTAATCTACACACTCACTTCGTTTGTGCTACATACCTTATCCTTCTACGGACCCTCCGTACCTCGTAAGTAGAACGCTTATCCAAAACAACAATCTCTCATCATCTTAACACTCCTACAAGGTGCTCCCTCAACTTTCAACCTTCTGGTTCAAGTCCTTGGCCTCAGCCACCTTACACAGCTGCCGACTTCAACATCAATAGTCAACATGTTGATACTTTCTTAACCTATTCTTTAACATGGGTTCCTTACTAAACCTAATCCTTCCAACTTATCATAATCAACTTCATTTTCCGACGCCCTCATTTCAAAACTTACTCATGTAACATCAATATTACAAGATCACCTTAAGACTCTTATTCGACGTCGAGGATATCTCATTTCTGCCTCACCACGCTACTCATAACGAGTTGCTCATGCCAACACCTTGATGACTTCTAGTCCTTCCCCTGGACACAACCGTCCCTCGGCAACTGTATTTCCAGTCACTGAACAAGGGTGCAGACCCTCATACAACCGACACCAAAGTCCACTTCCGACTCTTCCACTGTCCACCTCTCCTCTTTAACACAAATACTAAAACTACCAACATTCTCCCCTGATTTTCCCAACACCTTTCCACTCTTGGAGTTCTTCTTTAGCTTAAAATGTAATACTCTACGACCTAGTGAGTTCATAGCCTTCATGCATGACAACGCGATAAATAAAACATTTCGCACATTTTATTATTTTTAAAGAACGATACTTGGAAACAACTTGGGTACACATGACCCCAACATTCTCATAACTCCATTGCCCTGCACAACGATCTCGAGAATCGTTTGCATGCATCTTTCCGTAAACTTAATCTTACTCAACCAAACGATGTTGTTGCGACAGTAATGTATTGAATGAAAATCTTTTCATACGACAAAATTCTGAAAGAAATTACCAACGCAAGGTAAACCAATCGGTTCTCACACCCATTTATATGACTCCAACATGTCAATACTCATTCTGGTAATATAAGTTTTGCTGGCGAACGTTTTCTTGACTTTTTGCAACAATTTAACTTATAAAAAATGGAATATTTTGCAAATCGCTAAGCTCAAAATTTCATTGTGCGACGTAAATGAAATTGCCCTTTTCTTTAAATACACGCTTGCACATACTGACTCGGTCCTGACCAAAAACTGCTATTTACGCCTTTGCTTTTAATCACAAGTGTTGGTCCCGAAAGGCTTAAACAAGTTTGTAGAAGGGGGGGGGGTTGAATACAAACACACTATTTTACTTTTCTAAATTGTTTATTGATAAATCATTAACAGTTTACAGCTTGTTGCGGAAACAAGATTAAGGATAAACCTAAATCTAAACAAGTTGGAACACTAAGGTTTTCTTGCACTAAGAAAGATAAGGAGATTACTAATAAAATCCTATCTTGAGAGATTTGAACTTGTCCAGAGTTAGCAAGTTACTTCAAATGAAGTGAGTTCATCTCTTTATATACTGCATGCATTTAATGCAATCCAGTATATACTTTACACGTGTCATTAGCGGATTGGTTGCATGTCATTGACCTTTGATGACAACCTTAGTAGCCGCATGAATGAACAGTGTAGTGTCAGAGTGGTTGTACGATTTCAGATTTTCGGAGGTTCTTTTCTGACATTTCGTACGGTGGCGTGCAAGGGAGGTTAAGACAAAAGTACTTTGTACGGAGGACTTCATGATCAGCTTTCGTTGATTCAGCGATTATCATTTACTATTCAGCAGATGATAAAGTTCAGCGATAGCTGAAGTCTTGTACTTGATACTTCACGTTGAGTGGACAAATCTGAGTCTTCGCTGATCCGCATCAGTTCATTAGGAGACTTGTCGCTGGTTCTTGAGCTTGATCTTCGACTTCAGCGTAGAACCTTTGTTGACGTGAATCTTGTCTTCAGGGATCATAAGTAAACAACTAACTTATCAGCGATCACCATACGGACTGAACAGACTCAGCGATATGGTGAACAGTGTTCGCTGAATGTTTAATCTAAAAGTGCGAGAGTTCCTATCAGCAGTACTGTAAGATCTTAGTACTTATCAGCGATAGTGAAACTCTGATACATATTGTTTACTTACAATTTTCACTAAGTATTTAAGATAGGGTCATTATCAAATCACTGAGGGTTTGGATCAACAATCTCCCCCTATTTGATTATGACATAGCAACAGAGAAAATTGCTATTTAATGAAAACATAAGGATAAAAAGAACTCATAAAATATTTGTCCCTTTTACTGTTTTCTGGGATCTTTTCAGTACTGATGGAGTAAAGTACATTCGCTGAAATCTTTCTTTAAATCTTTGAATCAGGTTACAATATGAATAAGAAAGATTACAAGTACAAGCGAAATAAATTACAAGTACTGAAGGATGACTGATACAATAGAGAAAATGGTGATTGTTGTCAGCCTTCAAAGGGTTCTTCCTTAATGAGAAGTTCATCAAGGGTTGTCTTTTCAGTTGGAATCATCCAGTCAGGAACCTTTTTTCCTTTATTCTTTAGCTTCAGAGCAGCTTCAAAAATCAAGGGTTTTAGGTGTCGTGCCTGAATGTCTTTTCTGAAGTCGCACCAGTAGATGAGATCTTTGAGCTGTTCGATTGGAGTGATTGGAAGCTCAGCGATCCGTTGAAAGCATTTACGTCCGTCGTAGTCAAGAAAGAATATTCCATAAGGATTACTGATGACTTTACCAGGGACGAAAAGTTCACATGGTGGCAAAGAGACATCAAGGGCAGATAGATCAGGATCAGGACCAAGTACTTCAGCGCGAGAGAAACCAATTCCAGTTTCATTTCGTATGACAGGACCTGAGTTTGAATCTTGACGTTTCTTCCTTGGAGAGTCCTTTTTTCTTTTCGGCTTTAGATCAGGAACAGGAGGAATATCCACACAAGAAGATATCAAATCGATCTGTCTGTTTATCAGCTTTTCGAAATGATCCTTGTACTTAGATTTTGACGGTTGGATAGCTAACCTCATCTCCAGCCATTCAGAGAGACCATACCTTTTTACAGTGTCAGCACGAAAGGTTTCAGATGAGTCATCTTCTCTGAACAGTTTGATGTCAACAATAGGTACTCCGACGGAGGTTCTTCCAGAGATGAATACCTTGTTGATCTTCGCTGGACGATATCTGAAGTGGATTTTCTCTTTACACCAGATCAGGGTGGTCTGAGAAACTTCAGCTTTCTTTTCCACGATCTTCTGGGCTTGTTCCCAAAGCTTTCGTTGGATTTGAATGGGAATACGCTTCAGCTTGGGGTCTTTGACAGATTCTTGAGAGAGCTTGATGGCGTATTCTCTGTCTTTATCTTCAGCTTCCTTCCTTTCAGCGATGAGGCGTTCAGCTCTGAGATGATCTTGGTATTCAGCTTTTGAAATTCTGAACTTAGGAGGAACTGAAGGTAGTTGATCGCGCCTTAGGATGATTCGCTGATCCTCGAATCGCTTTATCATTTCTTCTCTCCTCTTTTGATCTTCTTCACTCAGCCTTTGAGCAACTGAGGAAGGTCTGTTTCTGTGCGAGAGAGGTTGTTCTTCTGGTTCATCAGTCTCAGAGATTAAATCTAAGACTGGGATTATATCTTCAGCGTTAGCTGGAATTATTGGTGAAGTCGCAACAGATCTTTCAGCGATATCCTCAAACAGGGGAGAGGACTAGCTGAAACGCAGCGATCTTACAAATAAGAACTGGGTAGAAGAACTTGGGTAGAAAAGATAGAAAAAAAAATGTGGATGTGTATGGTGTTTGTGGAATGGATAACTGATTTTTCATAGATGATCAGGGAAGGAAAAATAAGTTTAGTGTACCTGACAAATCGGCTTTGCAAGTAGGATCGCCAGATTATCATCTTCAGCGATGCCTTTGTCTTTGCTTTTCTCAGCGCCAGAGGCTGAGTGCTTTGTCTTTGTCTTCTCCCCTGAAGGTTCTTTTATTGAAATACCTTTAAGAGCTTTGGTTCGAGGAGCAGGTTTGACAACAAAGAAATCATCGTCATCTTCATCATCATCATCATCGTTCCTTGGAGAGGAGGATGGTTCAGCTTCAGGGATGTCGAAGTCTTCGTCTTCTTCTGCTTCAGATTCCTCAGCATCTTCATCGAGTTGCTCCCCCTCAGATATAGAGGCGAGGTTCTCGGTTCCCTCAGGGTTTTCATCTCCCTGAGGTCCAGTAATCCGATCTTCATTACCCTCTCCCCTGATAGATTCATCATGGGAAAGGTCTTCAGCGCTCTTCTCCTGTTCAGCGCTCTTCTCCCCCTCTTTCTCATGATGGGCGGGGGAGGAATGGGTAGATTCAGCATTGGTGTTGTCTCTGTCTTCTGGGCCAGAGATTTTCACACAACCTTCAAGCTTAGCTATTCTGTCTTCTAGGCCAGAAATAGCAGGCGTGATTTTCTTCAGCTCTTGGCGATCCTCTGCGGTGAATGAGTCCAAAACAGGTGCAGGGGCCGGAGCAGGAGCTGGATTATTTGCCTTGTTCACCAGCGTCTCGATCATTGTCTTGACGGAACCAAGGTCGGTCTTCACTGAGCCCAAGTCGGTCTTGACCACTGACATATCACCTTCGAGTGTACCAACCGATTTCTTCAGCGTTGTAACTTCGCTGGAAATGGTGGAAACTGATGATTTGAGGTTGGTGTAGTCAGTGTAGATGTCGGAGAGCACTTTGGCAAAGTCGGCGAGAGTTTTATCAAGATCTTTGATGTTATCAGAGGAGGCCTTCTTTTCCACCACAGTAGTCAGCTTCGTCAGATTCTCTCCAACGTTTGTTACAGCTGTAGAGTTATTTGATAGACCGGTGGTGAGATCCGTAAGTTTCATCTCCATAGACTTCAGAGACTGGTTGATGTCTCCCAAAAAAGGACCTGTAACATATAAGTACTTGTGAACAAAGGAAAGCTCAGAAGTTTCAGGTTTAGTTACAGTGTTTAAGGTGGGATCTGTACCTGCAGGAGCGTTGACGAACTCATCAAAGTTTCGAGTCCCTCCATAGTGTTCCATATCTCCCTCAAAAGTTCCGTGAGGAATGGAGATCTCTGCAGGTCCTTTCTTCGTCATTCGCTGAGAAGCTTCAACGGCTTCTTGAATGATGGCATCTCCAGTTTTGACTGGAGGAGTGTCCAAAGAAGTAGAGGGAGGAGCGAAGGATAAGAATTGGGGTTGGGGTTCAAGTTCAGCGTTGGATTCGCTGAGAAGTACTTCATCAGTCTTTTGAGAGACTGACGAAGGTTGGGTAGATTCCAAAGTTCTAACCTCAGCGTTTAGGGACGCTGAAGTAGGTTTAGAAGGGATGGCTTGAATTGGTGTGGCAGAGCGTACCACGGAACTTTCCTTCAGCTCTTCAGAATGAGCTGAGGAGTCTTCAGCATGCAACTGCTGGGGTTGCTCCTTGGTTTTCTTGATCCTTTTGGAATCAAGAGGGGTAAGAGATTTTGTGGCCGGGTTACATCTGGGAGACTGGAAGAGACAAGCTACCAATTGTTTCCTTTTCTTAGAAGGAATGGATTTTGTGGCCGGGGTATCAGCGATGGGTATTGTCGCTGAAGGAGCCACAGAAAGCGGAGAATTAAGAAGAGTGAGAAGAGTAGAGAGACGTACCTCGTTGGCGACAGGCTTGAAGTCGAGAACTTTAGGGCCAATCTGAGAGAGTTTCAGATCACCCTCCTCAGGATAGCTGTCCTTCAGGCCATATTGAAAGATGGCGCTGATGAATCGCGGGTAAGGAACCCATGCTGGTCGGTCAGCGGCAGAATCAACACGTTGAATGAGGTCTTCATAGATGATGGAGGCCCAGTCAATGTTGAGACCTTTCAGCAGTGCGTAACCCATGGCCTGCTGAGGTTGAGCGGCTTGATCAGAAGATCCGGATTTCGCTGTCATGCAGCTGATCAGGTGAGCGAAGATGAAGTTCATCTCGCTGGGCATCTTGGATTTCTTTATCAGCGTCAGCTTCTTCTCAGGTAGCTTGTCTCTTCCAGTCTCCCAGATGTAACCCATCGCATCAAGGAAAGCAATGATTTCTTCCCTGTCAGCGTGCTTCTTGTGGTCAGGAAATGGAATGAAAGGATTTTCTGAGGTAGCGTTAGGGAATTTCAGAGCTTTACGGATTATTGCGGGGGTTATCTTGATGGTGCCATACTCAGTATCGCTGAGTATGCAGTCGATGGTTTTAGATGGATCTTTGGCTGAGGGTAGGTTGGTGTGTCTGGCAGAGTACCAGAATTGGGATAATAGACGCTGACTGGCAGGAGGTGTGATTGTCAGTGCTGTGTATATGGGGCTATTCTTCAAAAAAATCACAGCGTCGTCTAGATGGGATACCTGCTTCCGAGGAGGAAACTCGAGAAGCGCTGAAAGGTTGTTTGCCTTTGTCCAGTCTAGTTGATCCAGCTCAAACTTAACCTGAGGAGCTTTGGTGATTTCCAGTTCCTCAGAATCACTGGAGATGGACTCAGCGGTAACATTCAGCTTTGAAGTTGCCATTTCACTGTATTATCAGTTCAACCAAAGATGTTAACAAATAAGAAATATCTTAATGTGGAAAGAGAATTTCCATTGAGATTTTTCGAATTTTGTCCATTTCATTCAGACAAAAAAGTCTTAATGAAGATTAGGGTTTTTCTTGTTTTTTTTTTTTTTTAAAAAAAAAAAAACGAATATAACACCTATAAGCCTTGTATTCCAGTTTTTTTTTTTTTTTTTTTTTTTAAAAAATGGATACGAAAGAAGAACAAGTTTAAGATTTTAGATTTAAAACTTGAAGAACAACCATGAAATGGTTGTGTTTATAAAACCATGAAAGAAAATGATTTTATTTTTGAGTTCTTTTGTTTGATCTTGTGTAAAACAATGATAAGATCGAAAACAAGTTATTTGCATTTGATAAAAGATAAGAACATATTGACCTTGAGTTTGATGAAGAAGATGATGAACAGTTCTTGAAGATCGAGAGCACAAAATGCAACAGTGTTCTTTTCTTGCGGAGAAAGATTGATTCGCATAAAAGACAAATATAAACTTTGAGAGAGTTTATATAGGAAGAGAGTAGAGAGAGAAAAACTTGAGCGGGAAAGTTTTTCATCATGACACGGACACGTGTTTGCATTTGATTGGATAGACAACGAAACGTGCAAACGTGTGTCAGAAAAAGAAACGTGCCTGGTGTTATCCGTTGCAATGACGTCACAACTGTCCTTTCACATTCTTTCGTTGTCTCTGAGGTTTTGAAAGAAAAACTCAGGGACTCTTTGGAAAATATGAAGCACTGAATAGAAATATCAGTGAGGGTTTTAAGAAATTTCAAAATATCGCTGTTAAGGAAGAGATATTCAGCGATGTAAGAATTTGAAATCTTGCATTTTCATGCGTTTTGTCAGAGAGAGAAAACATACCTTGATATCAGTTTAACCCAATTTATTCAGAGAGAAGATGATGAAATGGATTGTACTAGTTTATTTTATCCAGAGCCTATACAAGAATGTATAAACGTATCGCTGATTAAATGTGAACCGCTGAAGATTTATCCTTCAAAGTTCAGCATTCCAAGCTCGCTGATGAGAAAGTTGAATCTTGTCTCATCAAGAGGTTTGGTAAACAAATCAGCTAACTGATAATCAGTTGGGAAAAAATGAAGTTCTATATCACCATTCATCACATGATCTCTGATAAAATGATATCTGATTTCTATGTGTTTTGTCTTTGAGTGTAGCACTGGATTGTTTGCTATAGCGATGGCACTTGTGCTGTCGCAATAGATTGGAATTTTGGAGAGCTGAAGATCATAGTCTAGTAGTTGATTTCTCATCCACAAGACTTGAGAACAGCAGCTTCCAGCGGCTACATACTCAGCTTCAGCTGTGGAAGTGGACACCGAGTTTTGCTTCTTACTTGTCCAACTTACCAGCTTTCCACCCAGGAGCTGACATCCTCCTGTGGTGCTTTTCCTATCCATTTTGCAACCTGCAAAATCACTGTCTGAATAGGCGGTTAGATCGAATCCTGAATCTTTGGGATACCAAAGACCTAGATTTGCTGTACCCTTAAGATATCGAAAGATTCGCTTTACAGCTTTCATATGAGATATCTTAGGTTCAGCTTGATATCGTGCGCACAGACATGTTGCAAACATAATATCGGGTCGGCTAGCTGTAAGATACAGTAGTGAGCCGATCATCCCACGGTACAGCGTGAAATTGACAGGAACACCCTTTGTGTCCTTATCAAGTATCAGCGGTGGTGCCATAGGGGTTTTCATAGCTGAACTTTCAGTTAAGTCGAATTTTTTCAGCATATCTTTAACATACTTTCCCTGATTTATAAAAGTTCCTTTTTCAGTTTGCTTAATCTGAAGACCAAGGAAATATGTTAGTTCACCCATCATACTCATTTTATACTCATCTTTCATTCTATCAGCGAAACGAGTACAAAGCTCAGGGTTAGTAGAACCAAATATAATGTCATCAACATATATTTGAACTAAAATGATATGACCTTTTATTTTTCTAAAAAACAAAGTTTTGTCAATCTTACCTCTCTCAAATTTTTCAAGGTGGAGATACGTAGAAAGAGTGTCATACCATGCACGAGGAGCTTGCTTCAAGCCATAAAGTGCCTTATCCAGCTTATAAACATAACCTGGACGCTTAGGATCTGAGAATCCTGGAGGTTGTTCCACATAAAATTCTTCATTCAGCTTTCCATTTAGAAACGCTGACTTAACATCCATTTGATGTACAGTGAAGTTTTTGTGTACAGCATATGCTAAGAAAAGACGAATAGATTCAAGTCTTGCTACAGGAGCAAAGGTTTCGTCATAATCTATACCTTCCTCTTGTCTGTATCCCTGAGCAACAAGACGAGCTTTGTTGCGAGTTACAGTACCATGTTCGTCCAACTTGTTTCGATAGACCCACTTAGTGCCTATCACTGTTTTGTCAGTTGGTCTCCGAACAAGTTTCCAAACTTTGTTTCTTTCGAATTCAGTCAGCTCTTCTTGCATAGCGCTGACCCAGTTTGGATCTCTGAGGGCATCATCTATTTTCTTTGGTTCAGTTAGAGAAATAAAGTTAACAAATAAACAAATATTACCTGCACTTCTACGAGTCTGAATACCAGCGTTGGGATCACCAAGAATTTGATCGATTGGGTGATTTACAGTCCATCGCTGAGCCGGAGCATGCGTCGCTGACGCAGTCTGAACTGGAGAAACTGAAGATGAGGCTTCAGCTACTTCTGGATAATCAGCTAAGAGAGGAATGCTTGCATTTGTCACTTCATTCACTGATTGCTGAGAAATAGATGGAATTTCTGAGACATTTGGATCAACTGCGGGTATAGTATTTATAGGAACAGCTGAGACCCAAGATGTTTCAGCTTCACTATTCTGCATATTGGGAATGATAGTAGGACCATCATTTTCAGTTGTATGAGTATGAGTAGTGGGAACATCTTCTGAATCACCAAGATGAGAAAACATCCATTGATTTAGTTCTTCTGTATCAGCGTTCGGTTTAGAGTTCGCTGAACGGGATTCGTCAAACGTGACGTGAATAGTTTCTTCTACAGTTTGTCTTCTTCGGTTGAAGACTCTGAAGGCTTTGGAAACTGAGGAGTATCCAAGAAAGATTCCATCATCAGCCTTAGGATCAAACTTTCCAAGGGCATCTCTGTTGTTCAGTATGAAACACTGACAACCAAAGATGTGAAGAAAGCTGATTGAAGGCTTTCTCCCATGAAAGAGTTCATAGGCTGTCTTTTTGAATCTTTTGACTATCAGCGACCTGTTTTGCGTAAAACAAGCCGTGTTGACAGCTTCTGCCCAAAACTGAGTAGGCAGGTGAGAATCGCTGAGCATTGAACGTGCAGCTTCAATAATTGTTCTATTTCTTCTTTCAGCGACTCCGTTTTGTTGTGGTGTTCTCACTGACGAAAAGTTATGAGAAATACCCTTGCTCTCAAGGAAGGAATCAAGAGAACTGTTTTTGAATTCAGTTCCATGATCACTCCTTATTGAGCGAACAGTCATATTGTTCAGAGTTTCCATCTTCCGAACAAAGGTGATGAGTTCTTCAGGGGTGTCACTCTTAGAACGGAGAAACATTACCCATGTATAACGAGAGAATTCATCAACTATGACCAGCGTATATTTCTTTCCAGCGATGGATTGTTTGTTAACGGGGCCAAACAAATCCATATGGAGTAGTTGAAGAGGAGATGACACTGAGGAAACTTGCTTGGACTTAAAGCTTGCCTTGGTCTGCTTCCCTTTTTCACACGCTGAACATAAGGATTCTTTGGCGTATGAATGTTGAGGTAGACCAGTGACTAACTCTTTGGATGAAAGAGTATTCAGTGTCTTGAAGTTGAGATGTGAGAGTCTCTTGTGCCATAGCCAGTTGACATCAGAAGATGCCTTTGAGAAGAAACAGGAGTTCTCAGTGGTTGTTGAGTCCATGTTTATAACGTAAACATTTTCCAAACGATAACCGCTGAGAGCTATCTTCTCCTTTTTGTCAGAGACAAAGCAGGATTCCTTGGTGAAAATCACTTTGTTATCCATGTCGCAAAGCTGACTGATGCTCAGAAGATTATGCTTCAGCCCTTCAACATATGCGACTCTTCTGAAGGATGTTGTACCATTTGAAAGTACACCATACCCTCGGGTGTGTCCTTTTCCATTTCCACCGAAAGTTACAGAGGGACCCTTCTCTTCCTTGTATTCAGCGAGCAGGCTTTTCTTTCCAGTCATGTGTCTAGAGCATCCGCTATGGAGATACCAGATACCCTTCTTAACCTGCAATACAAAGGAAGATTAGTTTTGCTTGGGTACCCACTTCACCATGTATATGCGTTTGTCAGTGGAAGTGGTTGGAATGGGTTCAGCAGTCTTCGCAGCATTTGAAGATTCAGCTTTTGAAGATTCAGCTTTGTCTTTCTTCACTTTGGTCAATTTCTTGACCTCAGCGGTATGAGTCACCTTGACCTGACTTGCAACTGGTTTGGTCTTCTTTGGTGCTATCTTCACCTTAGCTATCTTATCAGCTTTGGTGGCTGTGGGACACTTACTTGCAATATGATCGGTAAGTCCACAGTGATAACATTTCCTATAACTAAAATTAGTTCTAGGACCACTTGTGTGCTGAGCTTTTAATTTGGAATTAGAAGTGCCAGCACCAAGTACACTATTGGTTTTTGAAATAGGACGAACATTCAGTTCTTCAGATTTCTTACCAAGGACATCTACTCTGAGTCTAGGAGTAGGTCGCTGAACTGATCCAGAGGTCTGATTTCTAGAACCAGATGAATGAATCACTAAGGCTTTGGAAGCATTCAGCTTAGGTACTAAAGTACCCTTCTGAGGATTTTGATAAATTACAATTCCTTTACCTTTATCTTTAGAGACAGAGGTAGGTTTTGAATAAACCATTTTCTCCTTACCTTTTGAGGAGGTAGGAGTTTCCTCAGGGATTGGTGTAATCGACGAGGAGTACTGAGATGAAGAAGTGTCAGCTACTGAGGATACGAACGTTCCAAATTTAAGCATTGAACGTTCAGTGGTTGGTATTGGAGTATCATATTTATAACCCAGACCACGTTTATCACTCAGAGGAATCTGAGCCTTAATTATCTCAGTGATCTTTGTTGAAGAATTACACCATCCTTCAACAGTAGCTTGTTCAGCTTTTAATGCAGCGATAGCTTCCGCTCGTTCAATTTTGACTAGCTGATTTAAATGGACTTGATCTTTAAAATCTTCTTCAAATTTAGAAAGCTTTTCTATTTGAAGGTGGCAATTTTTAAGCTTTTCAGCGAGATCAAGATTTTGGTTTTCAACCACAGCTTTGCCGTTCATGGCTTCGTATAAGCTTCTAGTCAGTAGTTCGATTTTACGGAGACTATCAGCTTCATCAATATTTACAATATTGGTAAAGAAGGAAGGTGATACCTGAATGGCAGATGTTGAAGTGGAGGGAATGTCTGAACTTTCTTCCTCTTCTTCAATCTTGGCCATGAGACATTGATTTGCTTCATCATCTTCAGAATCAGATGATGAGGCTTCTTCATCAGAAGCAGCCCAATCATAGTCAGCCATTAGGCCTTTTCCCTTCTTCTTAAAGCTTTTCAGCTTTGCATACTTCTCCTTCAGCTTTAAGTATTTGTCGTCTTTATTCCTTGGAACAAAGGATTTCTTTGTAAAGGCTGAAGGTCTCATGATTTTCTTTGACCTGCACTCGTTAGCGAAATGACCTGTCTTTTCGCAGTTAAAACAAGTAGCAGTAGCCTTATCAACAAAAGCTGATGACTTAGGCTTGTCAGCTATAGAAAGAGTTTTGTTCTTTCTAAACATTTTCTTCTTGGCGAATCTCCTGAACTTTTTAGTTAGGAGAGCCAAGGATTCATCATCTGAAGAATCAGAATCTGATGATCTTTCAGAGTTACTTTCTAACTCAGTGATAGTGACCACGGGTCGCTGAGTAGAAGGTTCCTCTGAGATTAAAGCAACAGGGGTGCTTTTGGAATCTTTTACAAGATTCTTCTTAAGATGGCTAGATTGCTCATGATTCAGCAATGTGCCATATAAGGTAGCGAGTGTCATTGATCTTAGATCTTTTGACAGCTTGAGACACATGGAATAATTGTCCCAGCTTTCAGGTAAACATTCTAAAAACTTTGTCAGAACTTCAAAGTTAGAATATTCCTTACCAACCGTTTTAAGATCTATAATTAAGCAGTTAAAACGTTGATGTACTTCAGAGAGAGTTTCATTCTTACCAGAGATGAAACTTTCGTATTGTCTTACCAGGTTGATCTTTCTTGAATCCTGGACTTCAGACGTTCCTTCATACTGAACACATATTGTGTCCCACATGGCCTTCGAGGATTTCAGGTTCATGACGGAATGGTAGACTTCGTCAGGAAGGGCCATGGATAGTATGGATCTGGCTTTTGTATCTATAGCCACTTTCTTCTTGTCTTCATCGGTCCAATGATGGATTTCCTTTGGAATCAGCCTTTCTGGAATAGCAGCTCTAGTTGCAGTGGCTGGAACGGCAGGATCAATCGTTACAGGGATGTGTGGACCGTTTTCAAGATAGTAAGGTATAGTAGGGTCTACACCTTCTAAGAAGAGTGTCATCCTATTTTTCCACAAGTTGAAGTTGTCTCTGGAAAATCTAGGGGGTTTTGCAAGAGAACCATTGTCGATATAGTGAGTGTTTGTGTTTGATTTGGCCATTTTCAGATAATAGCAAGGAAGAGAAAATATCTTAGATTAGATCTTGTTTATGAGATTAAACAAATCTGCTCTGATACCACTTGTTGGTCCCGAAAGGCTTAAACAAGTTTGTAGAAGGGGGGGGTTGAATACAAACACACTATTTTACTTTTCTAAATTGTTTATTGATAAATCATTAACAGTTTACAGCTTGTTGCGGAAACAAGATTAAGGATAAACCTAAATCTAAACAAGTTGGAACACTAAGGTTTTCTTGCACTAAGAAAGATAAGGAGATTACTAATAAAATCCTATCTTGAGAGATTTGAACTTGTCCAGAGTTAGCAAGTTACTTCAAATGAAGTGAGTTCATCTCTTTATATACTGCATGCATTTAATGCAATCCAGTATATACTTTACACGTGTCATTAGCGGATTGGTTGCATGTCATTGACCTTTGATGACAACCTTAGTAGCCGCATGAATGAACAGTGTAGTGTCAGAGTGGTTGTACGATTTCAGATTTTCGGAGGTTCTTTTCTGACATTTCGTACGGTGGCGTGCAAGGGAGGTTAAGACAAAAGTACTTTGTACGGAGGACTTCATGATCAGCTTTCGTTGATTCAGCGATTATCATTTACTATTCAGCAGATGATAAAGTTCAGCGATAGCTGAAGTCTTGTACTTGATACTTCACGTTGAGTGGACAAATCTGAGTCTTCGCTGATCCGCATCAGTTCATTAGGAGACTTGTCGCTGGTTCTTGAGCTTGATCTTCGACTTCAGCGTAGAACCTTTGTTGACGTGAATCTTGTCTTCAGGGATCATAAGTAAACAACTAACTTATCAGCGATCACCATACGGACTGAACAGACTCAGCGATATGGTGAACAGTGTTCGCTGAATGTTTAATCTAAAAGTGCGAGAGTTCCTATCAGCAGTACTGTAAGATCTTAGTACTTATCAGCGATAGTGAAACTCTGATACATATTGTTTACTTACAATTTTCACTAAGTATTTAAGATAGGGTCATTATCAAATCACTGAGGGTTTGGATCAACAACAAGAACGTAATGCATGAAACTCTACTCGCAAATGAAGGCTATTCACTAAAACAAGGTCAACCGTTTTACTCACGCAACTTATCGTTGACCCTCTACCTTCGACCAATGGTCGCTCTCTCGGCCTTGCAATAACTTGTTGTACATGCGTTTCACGGCCCTTTACTCAACCATTTCATACTATTTTCGTCTTGATCAATTATCTCACACTCTACCTCAACACGCTTTCAGTCCTCTACAGAAATCTCTCTTCAATGATCCTGCCACTGAACAACTCGACTAAAGAGTCAGGGCTTTAATCCTCTGCTCGCTCTTGTATTGACACTTCCAAGATCTCGACACTGTCCTTCCTTACCATCTATCCCACGATTTCTAGAACTGAGACTCTCCCAAAACAGGAGTCTTACTCAAAATCAATCATTCATCCTCTTCGAATCCACGAAGATCTACCTCTAGATGACTCATAACATTCTATACAATATTTCTCCTCTACGATGTATACATACATCACATCATAAATGATCTCTCATGATACTTCCCCAACAAGGGGTCTCAGTCTACCCCTCAGGGGTCTTGCTGACATTCTAGATTACTGGAACACGACATATAATACTAGCTTCAGACTACAACTTCGGAAGAATAAGGCAGATTAAGCACATACATGTACCTGTAAGTTTGCAATTACACTGGCCAGGTGAAATCCCAAACTTACCTTACATGACTGTCCTCGGTACCCTATTAGTCCTATCTCTACAATAGTGCCCTCCTAACGCATTTCCTGATTCTCAGTTGTGATTTCTACTCCCAAAGTTTAAGTTTAGGCCCGTCCGGTCACCTAAATCCCTTAAACTACGGCTCTGATACCAACTGTAACAACCCAGTCTAAAATGGAACATGCATAGCAATAAATAATAAGCTTTACAATACTGGGTCCCAAAATTTCATCTACATCTGTCTCAAAACTTAGGTTGGCGGAAACAACCTGTACACAACTGAGAATAACTACCTACAAAAGTATGAGTGACACTGTCTCTAGCTGCATCTGTACTCTATCCTACTCTTGCTCAATTACCTGAGCCTCCTACTATCTGCTTACCTGAAAAGGTTTAGTTTGGAAAATGTGAGGGTTAGACCATGAGGTCTAGTGAGCTCCCTCTTGACAGTTCTCAAAATCGTTTAAAACAATTTATAACTTTCTCATAGCATTTCATAAAAACTTTCACATAACTTTTCATAAACACTTTCACATAACGCTTCATAAACACTTTCATATAACTTTTCGTAAACACTTTCACGGATAAATCCGCTCCCGTAAATGGCACCCTGAAGTCACTCAAGAGTGACAACGAGTCAGTCTCACGCTGCCTTACTGGGTCACACCTCCCATGGCATAAACGGAACCTCCCCCCGGCGTGAGCACTGGCGGAACCTCCCCCCGACTTAGCCAATTTATGTCTACTACAATGTATGCATACATCTCATATAACTTCACATAACTCTTTCATTCAATTAAAAACATACGAATAAAGCATGGCATTTCTCTTCATATACTTACTTAAGAAAACACGTTAAAACACATATTTTTAGTTAGAAAAACTCACCTGGTGCGTTTATCATCTTGCTTTACTTTGCTTCTGACTTACAATCGGTCTACCTGAGAAATGGATGAAACATAACTGCTCAGATCCTAAAACCAGCTATCCGGACACCACCCATACTTGACTTTCCGGAACTTACACACTTACCGAAACTATTACTTACTGGGTCTCACACTTACCGGAACTATTACTTACCGGGTCTCACACTTACCAGAACTATTACTTACCGAACAATTCAACTTACCGGGTAATTAGCTTACCGGGTAATTAACTTACCGGAACACACTTACCGAATAATTCAACTTACCGGGTGACGACTTCCGGGAACTACCGGGTTGATACTTCCGGTATCCCTCACTTTTGGATACACCATCCGGTAACCTGCATCTGGGCTACTTACCGGATACGGGTCTGATGACCGAATCGATGCCAAAATTAAAGGAAAACCCAACTAAGCTTGATTTCTCAACAATAAAAGGTGTTAAATCCAGATCCGTGCAACAATATAGAAATCGTAATGATAAATCAATAAGAACAACGATTTCCAACTGTCATCCCTTTCATTAACTTTCAGAGAGAATTTGCAATAAGAGTTTAGAAAGTAAAAGGATGATTAGCTTGTTTTTCCAAGCTAATCTCACATTAAATACATCGGGCCCGTGGTTAACAAGCCCATGGCCCGTTCACTAATAAGCTCTAATTTAAACAAATACAATTCAACCCTTGAACTTTAAATCAACTATAAAACCTGCCCTAACAATCTCCCCCTTTGATTTGAAGTTCGAGTTCGCGCTCTAGCTCTCGCCTGTTGAACACGTATCGTTTGCGCAACGCGAAGTGAACCTCAAATAATCTGATGGCGCGGCGATAGTTGATGCGATCTTCAATCATTTCCAAGGCATTTCGAGCAATAGTTTCATTCTGATTCGGAACATAAGAATACCTTGGATTCTCAGACTCGTGTTGAATAATCTTTCAAAGAGCATCTCTGACCTTTAGAAGCATGCCGTCACAAAATCTGTCTACCTGACTGAAACGCATGAATTTCTTCTCCTTTTGCTCATTGAGGTAAACAATCCCGAATTCTGGTTCCAGAAGCATAGCGTTCTCGGGATACATGTTTAACTCAGGTGCTTTCAGATTCGGCTTGATCAGATTTACCTTTTTCGCCTTGTTCTCGACAGCCATTTGGAAGTCCGTTAGATAAGACATCATGATGGTGCGGACCAGGTATCGACAAACAGCTTCGAGCGCCTTTGTAATCTCTAGCGGTCGGATGGTTCTTGTACGTAAGTCTTTCAGAATAACCAGAAAGTCGAGCGGTCGGAGGTTCTAGAAGTCAGCTTCTGAAAATTTCCATTCGTTCCTATCTTCACATCGAACAGTGAAAACTGGGTAGACGATCCTCATAATGCGTCTTGAATAGATACTGATTACCTCTGTGATCCGAAGTTTGGTTCTGACCTGGTTGACTGGAAGACACCGCTGCATTGTGCTGATATATCGGCGTTGAAATTCTGGGTTAAGGTTGTAAATACCCAGACAGAAGGTCGGCTCGATCGGGCGAAGCTTGTGGACGAATAGCTTTTTCAAGGATTCCTCCAGATGAGGGATAAGTACCATGATCTTCTCCCAACGGATTTGTTGCTGTTGAGGAGAGGGAGGAAGATCAGAAGTTGTCGTGGGAGGAGCAGTTGTCGGAAGATCGGAAGTAGTAGACTCGGGTCTTGTTGATGATGTTCCGGCCGGTTGAGCATAGTGAACGGGGGATGTTCCATACAAATTTTGGAGCAGGAACTGATCATAATCAATGTTGTCGTCCTCATCACTGGGGAAGACCAAATTTACCTGGAGATTTACGGCACTGGCGGATTTTTCGTACCATGCATCTTCGGTCTCCGGGTTGGCTTCACAATCTGGATCTATCATGTCCAGAATCGGTATGTCTGATGAGTCAAAATCAATCAGTTCCTGTGTTGAACCCTCGGGCTTTTCAACCGTCGGGTCTTCTTCATCTGATATCTCCATGTCTATGACCATATCGGCTAAAGGCAACTCGGCTTCTGGTGCTTCTGTTGTAGCTGCCGCAGTTGGGGGTTCCTGATGAACCAATGTTGTAGTTTCAGCAGTCAGGATCTGGGCGGTCTCGGTTTGGCGTTGTCGCTTCTCCCCCTCATGGTGATCAGGATCATCCTGGTCATCGTGCTTACGTTTCAGACCGCCGAGTTGACTCTTACATGTGTCTTCGAGTGAGTGGACCCTCTCAGACAGCGTGGTGAGCGCTTTGTTGTAGTCCTTGAGAGTCGAGTCAATGGCGTCTAAGCGAGTGGTAATAGATGAAGATGGAGCAGTGACCTGTGATCGGAGAACTGATATCAGGTCTGCTTCAGTAGAGGCGGTTGTATCTGATTTCTGGAGCAGTTGGGCCAATAGCATCATCTTCAGGGTGTCCACCGAATAGATAGGTTGCGGTTGAATCGGTGGAGGTACAGGGGCGGTTTCAGTTTCGACGAGGTGGCCTTTACCTTTGATAGCGCGTATAGCTTTGGCAAGTTCAGCGGCTACATGTTGCTGCATCTGTTGCTCCATATCCTGGCGGACAGCCTTAAGGGTGTTGTCCAGGGACCCTGGTGACACAAAGTTTGGGTTACTAACTCCGGGACCACTTAGGTTACCCGTTGAGGCATCTACCGCGGGGGTAGAGCCACCTACGTTCATAATTGGCGTGATAATAGTTGTGGTAGGATTTCCGTCCGATCCTCGTGTTCCGGCAGATGGAGATACTACAGACGTTCCGGTCGGGTCACTTAGAGCCGCGACTTGGTGTTGTTCCGCATCAAGTGTCCTAGTCAAAGAATTTTCAATAGCAAATGGCTCTAGACTCGATTGTGCACGAAAAGAAGTCGCGACCGGGGGCTGCCAGTCGCTTGTTTCAACACCAGCACCCTCCGAGTGAGAGGCCGGTTGAAGTTGTGCTATATCCCCGTGATGTACTGAAACATCCGTCTTTTGAGAGACGGATGAGTGGATGAGGAGGTTGTGCAATTGCTCCGCTGGGTCCACGGAGGCTTCTTCAATATCCCGTCCCAACGTATGAGGCGGGATAGCAGATGTGGCTACCCGGATATCACGTGGCTGGGTTCGCTCATGAGCCTCTTTATCTTTACGGCTCGATCTTTCTTGGTTCGTTTTCGACCTTAACTCCCTCATTCTCACATGTTCTATGTCCCGGGGAAGGTCCCTCCGGCGCTGGCTGGACCATGGGATTCCCTAACTCTCGTCTATATGCCATCACAGGTAGGGCTTCAGGTATATGCAAAGCACTGATATTATCCTGCTCCCCCTCAAAACATACATGGAGATTGACTTGCGTCATCTCAGAGTGAGAGCGTTACTTACTTGGGAGTGATCAACACAAAAAAAACATTTAGACGTTTAAGAAAAACAGGGTGAAGCTTCCCCTCGGATTTTGTTGAGGTTGTTGATCCGCCATGGAATATCTGTAACAGATCCAAAGTTAGTAAACAAGACAGATAAACAAGTTCCGGCGCGTACCTTTGCTGTAAATGGATAAATCTGAGACACATTGAGTACTGGCAGTGTGATGGCAGGTGCTGAATTGACAAATACACATGAGTCCGGACATAATGAAGATATGTAGAACATCCCGGACAGACCATACTTCCCGGACAGACCATACTTCCCGGACCAATAGAGTTTCCGGACAAACATGGTATCCGGATGAAAGAGGACGGAATGGCAAACCTTTCCGGTCTAAACAAAGTATCCGGACAAAGGGTGTTTCCGGACAGAGTAGGAATTCCGGATAGTCCTACCCGGATACCCATCCGGTCCGGAAAAGTCATCCGGACTGATGGGTGTCCGGACACTTTTACACTTTAAAGAATAATTCCATTTTTCAAAGAGATGAAACCTGTAGAATTTTGAAAAAATGGATCTCTCGCTCCCCCTCAAACTGAGAATGGGGAAAAACTTGCTCCCCCTCGGATAGTGTATAGGGATGTGCAATGGAGAGTCTGACACACAAAAACTTTAGACATTTAAAGAAAAATTTGTGTCGCTCCCCCTCAACTGATGAGCATTAGATGACATGCTCCCCCCTAGAATGTGCGCGTAGAGTGAAGTGCACACGGGAGTATCCACACAAAAAAAAAAACTTTTTAACATATTTAAGAAAAAATTTGTGTGACGCTCCCCCTCAACAGTAGAATAACATACCTGATAGTTGATTATGCTCCCCCTAAACACATGAGCAGCTTGTTAAAGCACAGGTATAGACAAGCCTCACGTCTTCTTAATATTGTTCCTTGTAGATCGTGAGCAGCTCCCTCCTTGCGGTCATGTGTGTGGAGCATCCAGTGTCTAAGGACCACACATGACCGTCCTGCAAAACAAGTTTAGCGGACTTTCGGTACCCAGATTTGCCTGGGTCCGGGAGGGTTAGGTTTGGCACCGTTTAGGGAAGCTTGCTTTGTCCCAGCTTTCCCTTTAGGTGTAGGATTTACACCGGTGGAGGGAACTGGTTTTGGCACTTGTTTCCTCTTCGGTGCAGAATTTACACCTTTAGGAGGAACAGATTTTGTAGCAGCTTTCCACCTGGGTGCCGGTCTAACCTCAGTAGAAGAAGCCTGTTTTGGAATGGGTTTGGTCTCCCGCTGTGGTTTAACCTCTGATTGGAAACCCCGTTGTTTATAGTATTTTCTTTTTGTTATTACGGGGTTTGCGTTTGGGTGTCGAATTATACATGTGATATGACCCAAACCAATCATTGTTATGGATGTCATCAAAGTCATTCCAACCACAACTAGAGCAACATAAGCAATCATGCGACAATTGAATCAATTGTTGAGTGGAATAAATTTTCATCGGAAACTTAACATCTCTTTTAACAAAATCATTCCTATGATTCCAAGCACAATTGTTTTTGTTCATTCTAGGGTAAAACACAGTATTGAAAGACTTTGATGCTGCATCTTTGACAGATTCCTTGGCTAACCACTTTGGTTTTTCTTGTTTAGCGCGACCGTTTTTATCCTAAACAACAGGGACAGTGAGGTCAGTGACTTTTGAGGAAACAGGAATCTTAGCAGGTGATTGGCCGGTCTTTTGCCTCGGCTGTGATTGTTTTTGTGAAACAGGCTTTGATTTTGAAATCTTAATCACAGCTGGGTCCTTTGTTTTAGAACAGTCACCCTTTAAAAAATGACCGACCGATTGACTACTGGTGACAGAAAATCAGTATGACTCGGAAGACGTTTGTCGAAGGGGAACGACTCGAACTCTTCTTTACAGTTACCTTCGGAGTTCATGTACTCTGAAAAATCTATCTCGGGAATTACTGGACTTGGATCAGGTGAGGAAGGCGAGGAGCTCTTTGTGCTTGTGTGCTTTGGGGAATTTGGTGCGGAAGCTAAGAAAAAATCAGAGTTCAAATTCCTTAAAACACTCTTGTCTTGAGAATCTTGACCGTCTTGCGAACTAGAAATCTTGCCTAGGAAAGCTTTGCACGAAGACGTGTCGGATGAATTTGAGGAAAGATCGGGTGAGATCTGCTTTTCAGATAGCAGTTGGTCAATTTGCTCTTGAAGCTGACCATTTCTCGTGTACTCTTCCATCTTTTCAGTTGCCAAGGCAGACAGTTGTGATGTGAGTCGATTGATTTCATTCCGAAGGATTTCCTGTCCTTCACCAGACACAACTTCGGTTTTGACCGGTTGTAGATTCTCAAGCTTTGTAAGTAAGACTTGCTTTTCCATTTGAAACATTGACCTTTCTTTCTTAATGGACTCCTCCAACTCGACTATCTTTGCTTCCAAGATGAGAGGGGGAACATAGAGTTTAACCTCATCCGTCTCAGTCTTGGTTGCAGGTGCTAGATCCTCATCCCTTTTGGAGGAATCCTTGGGTGTAGCTACCTTGTAGGGATCGAAGTAGTCATTGGAAAGGTACTTTTTGTCCTTTTGATACGAGTAGTTTAAAGGTTCATAATAAAATGGGAGTTGAATTCCTCGTTTGTGTGTGTGCTTATGTTCCTCGGTGTCCTCCTCTTTTTCGGGTTCAAGAGGACAGTCCATTGAATTGCATAGTCTGGATACTTTTTATCTAATCCAAAACAAGCAAAATCATACAGAGTGGGTACATGCCATCTTCCCTTTTTCAAATAGTGTGGGTTATCATATCCGATTCCCCACTCTTTGTTAAAGTATGTGAACTCTTTAGGTTTATTCAGAAAGATGGTTTGATCAGTTTGACCCCTTTTGTGGAGTTTTGTTTCAAGATCAGTGATTTTATTTACAAACTCCTTGTGCTGAATTTGAAGAACAGAGCATTGATAAACAATTTCTGCTTTTTCATTCAAGCACTGATCAAACTGTGACTGAAGTTCAGATAATTTGGCCCGTAAGTCCTTAGGTGCTATCGTAAGATTTTTGCATTTGGCTTTTAGATTAGCATTTTCAGACTTATATTTTTCAGTTATTCTCTTTTGAACATCTAGCTTTTCAGATAGTGATCTAATCTCAATCAGTTGTTCATTAGAGGTGGCCTTAAAGGAATCTACCCGTTCAGCAAGAGGTTTCATTCGGTCATAAAGTTCTGAAAAGATAGGTTCACATACCTGACACGGATTTGTCATGTCTTCTTCAGCAGGAGACATCTTCAGTTGCACTGGAGTGATCGTCAGACGATTGTTCGATTCAAAGTGGAATAGTATCAAAGATACTTAAATGTCCCCCTCCTGCGACTTAGCACGGGGGTCCCGCTACCCGGTTAGCTGGTGGGGTCAAGGGGCAACGCCCTTGCGGGGTCTGGGGGCAGCGCCCCCAGAATTTTTTTTAAAATGAGGGTTCGGAAAGCTCCCGGATTATGGAATCCGGGTGGTTTCCGGATAAAGAATCCGGAAAATTGTAGTTATCGGACGAGAAGAGCTTACCGGGTACAGTAATTACCGGATACCTTAAAGTGTTCGAATGAGGTTTCCGGATACGGTAGTTACCGGAAGTGAAATGATTCCGGATATGGAAAAATTGAAACAAGATGTTTCCGGATACACTGAAGTTTCCGGGTACAATGGATTGTCCGGATAAAATATGTCCGGAAACACTGGGTTTCCGGATACAAATGTTACCCGGATTGTATAAGGAAAAATGACTTACCCGGATTGCAGAACTTACCCGGAAAGATGAGGAGTCCGGATGGAATAACACAATTATCCGGGAACTATCAACTTGTCCGGAAACCACGGTTGGGTTATCCGGAAAACATGGCTGTTTGCTCAACTCGATCGAATTTTCGATTAGGGTTGCCCAAAATCGATCCTGGAAGATTAGTAATAATGCCAAACACAAAAGTAACACTAATCCAATCGATTTCAATGCAAAAACAACAAGTTTTGATGGTTAAAAATCGGATTTTTGTCAAGAACACTACCAAAACTTTTGATCTTAAATTGCTAAATTAATCACTCAAACGATCGAATTGGAATGCGAAAATTTGCAGAATTACTAACAAGTATAATGCTAACACAGCCCAATAAACAGAATTGAACAATTTAGCCAGAATCAAAGATTTGAAAATTCAAGAATGGTCAGACGTGAAAAAGTCAAACTAACCAGAAATCAGTGAATGAATCTGTGAATCGAATCCGTCCGTCTGCTCTGATACCAATTGTTAAATCCAGATCCGTGCAACTAGTATGAAATCGAATATGATAAGCAATAAGAACAATGATTTCCAACTGTCATCCCTTTCATTAATTTTCAGAGAGAATTTGCAATAAGAGTTTAGAAAGTAAAAGGATGATTAGCTTGTTTTTCCAAGCTAATTTCACATAAAATACATCGGGCCCGTGGTTAACAAACCCACGGCCCGTTCACTAATAAGCTCTAATTTAAACAAATACAATTCAACCCTTGAACTTTAAATCAACTATAAAACCTGCCCTAACAAAAGGCATTACTACAACCTTTAACCCCTTTCATAACAGCTCACTTGCTGCTTAAACACGTAAATGACACTTAATAACCACTTAGAGCATCTTTCATAACCATTAAATTACAAACCCCAACTAATCTGATTTTCTCAAACAAAATCAAGAACAAGGATTAGAATAAGAGATTACCTGGTATAGCTTGGTGAAGATTGGAAATCAAATCTCCCACTTTCTCTCCTCAACTTGAAGATTGGAAATCAATTCTCCTTCCTCTGCTAATCCTCTTGAGCCGCCAACAATAGGCAAGGAAATGCTCTTCTAGGGTTTTGTGCCCACAAAGGAGTTTTTATACCCTTTTCCTCCATTTTCCAAAACTGGCCCTGAACTTAAAACTATGCAAATCTTTTCCACAAACTTTAGTCTTTTCCAAAAATCTTGGTTATTACAACATGTGTGCTTCAGCATCTCCTCCTTCCTCATCATCGGTGAGGCTTAGCCAATGATCATCTTCAACCATTAGAGCTTTTCTTGCCTCTTTCTGCCTGGACAGTAGCATTTTGTTCTTGTAGTAATCGACATTTCGTACTACTAGCTTGCGGTAGTCTCGCGCGAAGTGGCCTAGTCGGCCATTATAACATTTGACAGGTTCATCTTCTTATTTCTCTTCATACTTGCCTTTACACTTCTTTCCTTCACCAGCTCGCTTTCTTCCTTCATCTATTTTTCTCTTTCCCTCAAACTTATCTATGTAGTCACGTCGCTTGATGTTGGTGAAGTACCTCTGGCTGTTGTTGGATGGTTTCTTGAAAAATTTCTTCTTAGCGTACTCTCGGGACAGTAGAGCGACTGCTTTCTTAATGCCATCGAGTTCACGGTCGAAGTCACTTTCAACTTCATCTCCTTCAGGCTCAGTCTCACTCTGTGCTTCTTCGCGGTAAGAAATGCGTTGGGCATGTTTTCCCCGCTTGTGTGAGATTAGAGCTAGAGGGTCTTCTTTAGGTTTCTCGGTAGGCCTCTGATCTACGATTAGTTCAAGCACCTCGTCTTCGTCTTGAAGAAGCATCTCCTATAGTTCATGCAGAGGAACATTTTCCAGTATGTGATTGTGACGAACATGAGAAACGAACCTCTTCCATTCAGGCTGAATATTGTTCATGAACTTGATGTTGTTCTCCGTGTTCGTTTTAGAGATATTTTTCTTATGGAAATCGTTAATGAGAGTACATAACCTTTTGTATGTTTCAGTCAGCGTTTCTCCTCTCCGAGCCTTGAACGCATCATAACGAGTAAGACAGCTTGTGACCTTCAGTTGGTTCCCGATGCGGCTGCCTTGCATGATCTTTGCTAGTTGATCCCACATTCCCTTTGTCGTCTCCTTGTGGCTATCAATGCTGCAGTAGATGTTATTCGGAAGGTTGTATATCAGATAAGTCTTCGCCGACCTGTCGCCATAAACCCTTATCTTCTCTTCAGCGGTCATCGCGTCATAGGTTTTAGGCACACGTTGGCCTGGCGGTCCGTCAGCTTATTCCGGAACATCCATCAACGGTGGCTCTTGTGGTCTATGAGTCAACGAGCGAAGGATCTCGTGATAGAGGGGCTTTGACTCAATAAAACACATAAAACGATCTCGCCACAAATTGTATTCTCCTCTGTATAGGATCGGTGGCTTTAGGTCTGGTCCTATGGCTAGTGCGTCTTGAGCATTCATTTTAAGGCACTTGCGTTATCGTGAGACAAAAGTAGTGATCCAAAGGTAAGAGTGAAATCCTAACGCGAGAAACTACGAGGAGTGATAAACCTAATGCAGTGGAACACTAAGTTTAGACTAAAAGGGCGTGAAAAATCTTATGGTAGAAACAGGAAGAAAATAACAGTATAAAACCAAGCAGTAAAGAATTGCCATTAAGCAGAGATCGGGAAACGATAAACCCGGTGTTGGTAACCGGAAATGAGAAACCCGGTGTCTGACTTCCAGTGTTTACAACCGGGAAGAGGAAACCCGATATTGGAACCGGTTACCGGGATGAGACGACCCGATATTGGAACTAGGTACCGGATGTGAGACCGATATCGGATCCGATATTGAGACCGGGATCGAGAAACTGGGATCTGGTGTGATCCGGGTTCGATACAAGCCGGTATTCGGTAGGGATCGGAATCGGGAATCAAAGGATCCGGAATTAACCAGATCGAAAAATAAGTTGGGAAACGAAAGAACAGACGTACCTGGAATTTGAAGAAACGATTCTGGGAGAGCTTTTTCTCGAATTATCTTAAAAAAATTATGTGAAACAAAATATGTCAAAAATTAAATCAAATTTTATTACCTTCTGATTTATTTTCCATTGGGTTGAATATATTTCGAAAAGAAAAATGAAAAAATAAAATTAACCTTTAATATAAAATGCTAACTCGGCCAAAAAACAAAGAAAGAGCACTACGCTATTTCTCTCCCTCTCTCTGCACCGTAGCCTATAATTTATCTCTCCGCCCGCCGTCCGGTGAGTTTTATCGGCGGCGAGTAGAGTCAATGCCGGCGCAAAAGCGTTCGCACGAAGCTCTTTATGAGGACGATGACGATGATGTTGACCTGCAACGTAATAATCCCAACATTCCCGACGAATCCGAAGAAGACGACGACGAAGAAGACGCAGAACAAGATGAACAAGGTTTGTATCTGAAGATATTAAATTTGTTTACTTATTCCTTTGAATGATATTAATTTTTTCGGAGATTACGTGATTTTTTATTCCGCTTTTGTATCGATCTTTTCATTTTCTGTTTGTTCGATCAGCAGAATCGGATGATGATGGAAGCGCATCCTCTAGTTGCAGTGACAAGGAGGAGTGAGTTCTTTCTGTCCACAACTCATGTATTCATATCTGTGTGTGAGTGTGTGTTGCATCGTGAGGTATAATTACTGATTTGATCAGCGTGTTTTTGACTTTTATATGATCATTGTTGATTTAAGATCTGCATGCTGTCTAATTTGTGTTGTATGAACTCGCTACTACAAGGTTTTCCTTTCAAATTATGGCACTGCCTAGTTCCACTGAAGTGGCCGTTTGGCCTAATGAAACTGCGGGTTTTATCAGATTAGAGGTTAAATAAATGTTAGAATCACGTGGATAGTAAAATGAAAACCAGTGGTTACAAGGATGCCCCCGTTAGAGCCTAGTTTTGGGACACATATGTGAATTGTCTTTTCAAAGTGCCCCTTTCTAATTGACTTCAGGTTAGCTTGAAGTGTTTCAGTTTAAGCATTGTGGGAAGGGATCGGTTTGGATTTATTAGTTGGAAACTAAGAATGGTATACTTCTGCCATTTGGTTGGATTACTAAACTAGTGTCAGTATTAAGTTAGTAGCAATCTATATCAATTTTGAATGTTAAGCAATAGACTTTGTCCTAAAAAATAAAATATATCTCTTTTTTTATGTAATAGTGTATTTTTCTTGCTGATGTGACTTGTGTTTACATAGAGCATTGATTTGAAATGGGGAGATGGAGATCCTAAACGTTCTTTGACAATGATTGACGCGTAGCTTCTTTTGGCGGAATGTGTGTTTTTTCTGTTGAGTTTATCATATTTAGCATTTTTTTATAAGTTCCGTTGTGCGGTTAGAGTAATCTTAAACTTCTCTGTTTAGAGGATTTTCTGCTTTGGTTGGCTGAGCTATGGTGTAAGTGGTATGCCTTCACACAGTTCAAGCGTGGGAACTATCATTCTGTAATACTGGTCTTGTCTGCTCTTATCTCATCGTATGCACCTAGATGCAATTCTTTCTGCCTAGCCTTATGATGGGAATAAAAAATACTTGTAAGTCCCACTGCTGTGGTACAAATGTATTTCTCTTAGTGACGGTACTTATTTTGATCACTGGTCTTTGTTGGTCACTTTGGCCGACTCATTTTTACCTTCATAAGGTAAGTCATTATTGGATCTGAATGCAGCTGAAAGGTACGTTCCATGGTCCAGTATATATGAGGCACGACACTAGACCACCAAAGAACAATATATAAACGACATGAGTCAGTAGAAATGCAGATAAGAAATGATGATATACTAAGAGATCGTTTGTCATCTTTATGACTTTTGAACAGGTTCTTAGTTGAGGTAGAAGTGGGGGAGGTACTGGATAGAGATTTGATTGAGCAGAATATATCTAAGGAGCTGGTCATAGATTGGATGGTCCGACTATTATTTAGTTCATCTTCTTCCTTCTGTCGCTCATAAACAGGGAAAAGCTAGAGATTACCTTAAAGGAGATATCAACCTTTTGAAACACTGGTAAAACTATTGAGGGGCAAAGTGGAACTGATGGAAAGTGTAGGCCGTGTCTTTTTGAGATTTTGAGAATAGATGTGGAGTGGGGTTGTGTTTTGAGGTTTTTGAAGATCTGCGTTGAGAAGGTTTTCAACTTTAATTTTGGTTCTGTTGTCCAAAAATGTCTAGGGGCAACCACCATATAAAACCATCAAACAATATCTAGGGGCAACTTGTTCGGCCAGGTCCTGTCCAATCCTAATCGTGCCAAAGACTAGACAAACAACTTGCCTTGTTCAGTCCAGTCGTGTTCTCTTGTCCTGTGCAGCCTAGTCTGTGTACCAATCGCTACTTTGGAGAACATGTGTCCAGAAGAAGCTTCTTCCTGTTGTGTTTCTATGATCACAATCCAAAAGATGATGTATAGTTACCTTTCATTCGCTTCAGTTAAAGTATAGGCTGAACCATCTTCATTCTGCAAGAATTGGGCAAATAATAAATATAAGGAGCTCAATTTAGAAATGTATATACATATATTATATACTTCAAGATGCATTGTAGATCCATCAGCACAAGCTACCAAGCCTTTTTTCCGTAGAATACCCTGCTCATTGCTTTTGCAAGAAAACCCAATACAGGAACTGAACTTGATTATCTATTTATCAAAGATTAGTTCGACTAGGATAAACCTAAAAGAACCGTAATTTAAGAAAAGAAAATATGGGCATGCAGTGCATTCACGTATTATAAATGAGGCAAAAGTGTACCTTGGCTTCCATGCATCCCCGTGTAAATTACACCAGAAATGTATTAAATAAGGTGCAAAGTGTAGCCGGTGATGGGAGCAGATGTCATTTGCATCACATGATGAAGCATAACAGTAAAATTTTCATATGAATTCTAGCAATGATCAAGAATTGGAGAAAAGTTTGCTCTGTAGGTTCCGAGCCTTAGCAACACTAATTTATTGTTAACCCTTGGAAATTTAGTGCAGTCCTAATTAAAGACGTAACATGGTAGTTCCAGTTATTGATATATCAGAATTCTAATTTGGGAAATAGATTTCTGTATCACTCTCTTGTAGTCTTGTATCTGGACTTTGGTGTTAATCTTTCATAGTATTCAGATTTGCATCTGATGGATTCTTTCCAGATTCTAATGTCATTGGGAAACAGGTAATAGCAGGTTCAGACATCCCTCTGAACCTGTCTCACTACAATCTGTTGCTCAGCTAAGTTACTAGCATCTTGCTGTTTAGTTTGAAATACAAATCTAGTGTATCATAAATTCAACTAAGACTAACATGCTGAGGTTTTTTTACTCCTTAATGGGGAAAGAGGGGTGGGAAAGGAAGCAGATAATCTACAGTACTTCTTACAGAAAAGCTCTAACGTAGATCAAAATATTTATTTTGGTTTTTCACAAGTATGAGATGTTGTTTGATATACAAAATAATTCTAAATGATGTTGTAAATGTGGGCAAATGCTTGGAGGTTGGGAGCCACAGACGGTGAAATGCAGTGAATTTGCAAATATGTTTAAAACATATGATGTCATCATGCCAAATGTTATTCTTTGTCTTTTTTTCTTTTGCTCTGGAGATATGATATATATGTATGTCTGTGGGTGTATGCATGTATGTGAATGTATACCACATAGACACATGAGTCTATGCCGAATTGCTTATGATTACATAATCAGGTAAGATATAAATGGAAAAGGCATGCTGTGGCAGACTTTTTTTTTTAAATTTTCTTCTAAAAGCATACTATGCTGCAGGAAAATTTTATTAAAAGAAGATTAAGGAATATACAATCCCGCCAAAAATCTGGGATTACCCTAAGAAGGGCATATTGAAATAAATACTAGACATCTAAGGAGTAGGGATACAAGCTACAACCTAAAGCCAATAAACCAAAACTGGCCAGGGCCCAGGGGGCCTACCCTGTATTGGAGTTTATTATACGAATCTACTCTTAACCAAAACAATGGGAGAACCAAGGCAACCGAAACTTGGACTCTGCTATTCACGGAAAGGTCTATGCACATGCTTCTTGTTGCCAAAAGAGTATCCACTTCCTGTTACTCTGTCGAGTGAAAGAAACTGGTTCTGCTCACTATATCTCCACTTGTTACTATGGCAGACTTAAGTGAACCTTAGTTGAAAAAAACTTTGTTGGTGGACCACAAAAAATTATTGACCTTGATACAACCCTTTGTATTCCTGAGTGACTGAAGACTCCTAGAATGGCATGCATGAGAAGCCTACTCAGAGTGGGATTCAAAAGAGGAAAATGTGTTATACAAGGTTATGATACTTGCATTTGATCGATATATCTGAGAAAGCAGATAGTTTGAGACAGTCCGTAGGGCTGGTTGCAATACACCATTTGCTAAGCCTTTGTATGTTATTTGAGAAGGTTTATAAAAATTGTTCACGGTCAACAAGTATGTTTCTGATAGTAGATTTTATTTCATTTCGGATGCTTTTTGCAGTTTTGTCCTCGTAAAGCTGGCTGAAATCCGCAAGGAGGTGCAATGCCCAATTTGTTTAGGTACTATTTTCATATGTTCAATTAAATACCTTATTACAGGAGAGCATGATACTGGAGCTTCTTGTAATATTATATATCTAGAGACTAGAGCAAATGTTGACTACTGGAACAGTATTTTGTGAAAATGATTTGAAAATTTTGGACATGTAAATTTCTCGGATACCCCTGAGATATCAACTTCCATTTACAGTTCAATACAACACATGTGCTGAATTTAGAAATCATGCTAAGACTTTGGGAAAACTAATGGTCTTTTGGTACTAGTCTACGAGACCAACTCTCTAGTATTTGTTCCCAAAATATCTATATCCTGTTCTTAATTGTGCATAGAGTATAAATAATAAATTTGAAGGTTGTTGGCAGTTAAACTTCAATGGTATTCTACTGATGGATGATGAATAAAAAATGACATCCTCTTCCCTCACATCACTCTCTCTGCCACCATGGTATACTAAAATTTGTAATAGTGTCAATTTGCTCTATTATATCTGTAACCAAAACTATATGCTTGGTATTATGTTATGATCTAGTCATGTAATAGACTAATGGTATCTTGGCCACAACATCTGAAAATTTTGGTTATAAATCCAAACTACAGGTGAAATAGCATTCTGTCTTTGAAACTGAAACACCTTTTCAGGATGTTAATTCTTGTATCATGAAGATATAAGCATTATAGAGTCTAAGTTCGTTAAGTCACTTAATTCTTAAAAAGGAACCCGCAAATCCTTTTTATGTGGACACAGTCATCTTTACACATTTTTCTGTTATTATTTAATTTTCTTTATTCGTTTTATGAGGAGGTGGGTAACTATTACATCTTGTTTGTTCCTCTCTGAATTTCTATTAATGTTGTATGAGTTTAACATGCCCTTTTATGCTCTTTTTGCATATACATGCCAAAAGACTACATGCTCCTATTGGGTAGATTACTAAATACATGGTACATGGGATACTCTATGCTTTGTACTCTAATTTTTTTATAATGTTGAAAATCAAAACAAAAGAAATACCATTGGAAATAATTGAGTGGTTTAAAACACATCATAAATGCATATTTTGATGGATCATAATGATCAGTGCATGATTTTTCCATGAGGAATTCTTTCTACAACTTTATGCTAAAACAGAATATAGGATTGTCTTTCCGTCTGACATTGTTCTATAGTAGATACAATTGATCACCAGCGTTCTTGATTAGGTATAATTCGGAAGACCAGAACGGTTATGGAATGCCTTCACCGCTTTTGTAGGGAATGCATAGACAAATCTATGAGACTGGGGTACGTATTGAAATTATTAGATGCTTCTCCATCAATCAACTATCTCAATGACTTAATATTATTTAACTGACATGCGGCAGGAACAATGAATGCCCTGCTTGTCGTGCTCATTGTGCAAGTCGCCGCTCTTTGAGGGACGATCCCAACTATGATACCCTGATCGCAGTTTTGTACCCTGACATTGATAAATATGAGGCAGAGGTCTGCTTTGATCCATTACATTGCACAACGATGTTCTCTTATGCCTGTTATGTATTGTCAAACTTATCATTGCTTTTATGCCTCGATGCAGGAGTTTGCCTTTCATGAAGAGGAGAAAGCTCGGAATAAGCAGGTGAGATAATTAGTTTCTTCCTTATTTGCATGCCTAGTTTGCATGATTGCATCTGCATGTTATTCATTTATAAGAGGAATTCATCTTTCAAAAAGAGTGACAGTATGGTGCCATTTCTCTGAAAAAATAGCTTGATTCAGGAGGCAAAGTTCTGTTGTGAGTTGTGAGAGGTCAACCAAGTATGATAATTGGTGTTAGAAGAGGCACACTAGGGAGATTGTCTTTCATGGTGTACCACCCTAATTATCAGCTGGACTTATGGGCTATGCTGCTGGAAGACATTGTTGCTGTGTTTTTTTTTTATGTCTGTGTCTGCCAGTCTTTTGGAACAACACCATACCCTTTTTAACTCTTTTCATGATCTTATTGATGAGATACCATCGCATTATTCACTATGAGTTAATGACTTTTGTGATAGCCCATGCTGCGTTTTTACTTGACACCAGTGCTTGACTGGCTGGTGTTGGATAGATGGGGGGTTCTCCGTCCTTGTAGACTAGTTTCTTGGTCAAATTTTGAGTGTATCAGTACAGCTAGATAGATCAAATGTCCAGCATTTAGGGTCTTATATAGCATGTACCGATCAGTTCCATGTCAGGTATCTTAGTTTGAGTAAATACAAATTAAGGAGAATGTTTGACCTTTATATTAAACGAAGTTACCACCTTTATCCTTACTTTTAGGGGTGTAAAAATACCGAAAACCGAGATCAAATAACCCACAAAATTTGGGTTATTTGGTTTCAGGGTTGAACGGTTTGGCTAATCGAATAAGCTACCCTTATTTGGTTTCGTTTTAGTTATCTTTTTACTAATTTGGTATTCTAATTTCTTTTATATTTTATATTTATAAATTCTCTTGAAATTCAAATAATATTCATTTTGTAACCCGTTCATAACCCTTTTCGTCTTTCTTAACTTATCCAAGAAAATCATAACCATTTTGTAAGCGAAATTTCTGGGAAAACACACAAACAAACTTTGTTCAAGAAACCTTATTAAAATAAGACCCTTATTCGATAACCGAATTGAATAAACCCAAACTGATTAACTGAACCTTGTATGGTTTGGTTATCGGATAGCTTGGAAAAAGTTGAAAACTGAATAAACCAATTAAATAACACCCCTACTTATATGCGAGTGCAAAAGAAAAACTTCTAATCTTTAACCTACCAACATGATGATATTTTACACACATAAGATCATTGTTCTCAAATGGAAGAGCATACTAGCACACAATTGAGCATACATACGATCATAAAAATGAATATCTTACCAATTTTTTAGAATAGGTTGCGTTAAACTAATACGATGGAAACATTGTTGGAATTTTTGCATTTGTATCTCGACATAGAACCTTTTTAGCTAAAATAATGAGTGAGGTAATTAATATGTGCATTTATATCTTGACAAGGAACCTTGCTCAATTTATTAACTGATTTCGAATATGGCCTCGTATGATGCCTCTATGAGATGCTTTCTGGAATAATCAATGTGTCAAGTAATTTACATGTATCATTTTGATTTTACTCACATCTCCTAGATTATATCGAGTTACCTGCACAGATCCAAGCTTCAATTGCCCAGACTTCTCGCCGCCAATTAGAAGCACTGGGAAAGAAGCGTACAACTGCTAAAGCCACTGCTGCTGTGTTTATGAGGAGATCACAGGGTAACACACGGAATCTGAGGGGAAGGAGAAATCAGAAATCTTGTGAACCACAAGGATCTGACAATGAGGATGATGCTGATAACAATGATGGAGGAAAAGATTCCTCTTCTGCTGATGAGCCATGTACAGAAGTAAGACCAAAGAGACACAAGAGATGGGGAGGAGCTCGATCTTCTCAACCTTCACTACCGTCAAGTAGTGCAGATGGAGGCTGTGATGAGAATGAGGTAGAAGATACCAGAGAAATGACGCCCATATCTGCTGGCCTTGTTGGCAGTTCAGAAATTCTAGCATGGGGTCGAGGTGGCATCAGAAGTCACACACGCCATGGTAGCCTAAGCAATAGTGCTGGTAAGAGTGCAAGGAACAGTCGCCTCTCTAAGCTGATTGATCATCTTCGAAAATTACCACAAAACAATGACAAGGTAAGTGTGAATTGTTTTGTCAAATTTGATCTGTTAGATTTTTATGTCTAATGTAGTAACTCTTCTTATTCTTCTTATTGTTGTTGTTACTGCCTTTTCCTTTCATCGGTATTGATGCAACCAAGCATATTACAGAGTGCTAAGATATAATTTTTCCCAGTTAATGAACAGCACTGCAAAATGTTAAACATATGCCTGTTTTATAGTATTAAGCTGCAATCAGTGCTTTGAAAACTCTATTCTATAATTATCAATAAAGTCTCTATTTTACCTCGTACAACCCTCATAATATTGTCTTGGTTTCATTTTTCAATGACCTTGTCGACTTAGATTTGGGAAGAGAAGCATTCGTACTCTTCCCCATGCATTTTCCCAGATAGGTTTTCTTATATGAGTCAATTTTGTGTGACCTTTAGGTCAACAAAGGAGTAGTTCCTTTTGAATGTAAGTTATTACTTAAGCACGAGTCGGAGGATCGGAATATACAAAATGCAACCTGGTTTTAGACCCAAGAACATGATAGAATGCAATTAATGTTCTAAAGTCCTAGCATTGATTCACAATGTCACAATTTAAGATGGACTTCACTTTTAGTCTACCTCAACTAGTTAGAAATAGAAGGATTGATGTCATTGTTGTAGATTATTACTTTTTTGAACGTTGAAACATGTGTGACTCCACTACTGACATCTATTCTAATCATACTTGGTAGAATAAATACATCCTAACCGGTGACAGAGCCAGGGAGGGGCTAACAGATGCGGTGGTCTCCCTTTCAAGCTTTGTAGTTACTCGAGGTGTATAAAACTTTTAGTAGAAAATTATAAATTAAAGAAATTTACCCCCCTAAGATAAAAGTTATGATAAATTTGTACCCATCTTTTATGGATTTTCTGGCTCCGCTACTGATCGTAACCAATTTGACAAGCCTCATCCTCCATTTACTCTAGCATGGCAATTGTTTATGAGCATCTCTGATTCATTATAACAGTTTATGTGATGGGTTCTCTGCCAAAGTGCATTTTTTCATGATTAAATCCTAATTTTCCAGCTGGATATCAATATCAAGATCATCTCCTTGGACGAACAAAATAGACCCAATCTGCAACACCTATACCTTTGCTGCAGCCCAACTATGTCAATTTTACGTGTAGGCCAGGTAAAAGATGCATCCTAGTTTTTGGTAAAATTTACCATGCAACAGTTTATATATATATATATATATATAGCTTTTCTCTAACTGGTAACTAAATTTGGTCTTGTACTATGTGTTTCTATGCAGTATGTCGCTCTTGAGAAAGGTTTGCAAGATGATGAGGTGGAACTGCTGCTGGTGAAGGGAGATCATTTTGAATTCAATCCTTCAACATCTTTAAAAGTTCCTACTGGAGAACAGCCTGAGCCTGTTGTTATAAATCCTTTGCCAGATGAGTTGCAATTGTTGGAAGAGCATCAAACCTTGCTGGATGTTGCAAAAGGGTCAGCTCAGAAACATCTAGTAAGCTCTTCTCTCACATAACTAAATGCTGAATATACAGAATGTGCATACACATTGAGAGTTGTACATACCTGAAATTTACTTTCATTATTTTATTGATTTTCTTGAGTTATCCGTTTTGATTTTGTGAGGATAAATGGAGATTAGACTCAAATACTCCCAATGTTTCATGAAAATTGCGACAATTTGTCACTATGAGCATTTTAATACACATGTTTGATTATTAATCTAATGTCTATGAAGTAGTACCCTTTCATCATCATTGTTAGGCATATAGAATTTGTATATGTTATATATCTTACCACATTGTGTAATCGACACACATTTTCATATACATATTCTATATGGCCTCTAATCATTCTCATCAATAGTTCATCGTTTTTAGCGCTTTAGTCTTGATGGTATAAAATGCCAACCTATCCTTGGTTTAAGATTTAAGTGTGTACACTTCACTTGTCTAGTTATTGGTGTAATAATTGTTATTGATTCGTATATACCAACTATTCATGGCTTCTGGGTTTGTCTTTGAGATGGCTGGTAATTATGGTCCCCTGATTCTAGTTTTAATGTGTGATCATGTTGAATAATAGCAATTGGATCCAACATCCTTACATGACTATGCCTGCGTTAGAAAGTACTTCTCATTGGCAGGTTGTTTCTTAGTAAAACCAAACCAAATCCACAGAGGTAGGGACTGGGAGGGTAGGATGTATGCAAGCCTACTTCTACCCCATGGGGGTAGAGAGGCTTTTACTGTTAAACCCCAGCTTAAAAAGACCAAAAAATAGGAAGAAGGTGCTAGCAAGAAACATATGCAAAGCAATGAAACAAACTACTAAAGCCAGAGGAACACAAAAAACAAGTACAAATATAGTAAAAATATGAAATATGAAAGCTGACAAACAGTAAATAAATTGCATAAAATACGGAATATAGGAAAAACTACTCTGTCTTCTCCAAACTATTTTCCTCCCGGTGGGCTACCGGTTTTTCATAGTGATACCTTGGTATGTGTGTGTGTGTGTGTGTGTGTGTAGGGGGCCTTCTTTTGAGATCCGTGGCAATTTGTGAGATCCGATATAAACCAAATCATATTAAATTAGGAAATTAGTGATTTTAGTAATTTTGAATTAAAAATATAAATGAAGATCATCGTAGGTATTTAACTAATTTCCTCTCTCCCCTATTCTCTCTTCTCTCTTTAACAACGTATTCTAAAAAATAAAACTCCCCACCCATTGTGAACACCAAGTAACCTAATGAAACTACAACTAAACCTAACATATCACATATGTGCACACTATGTGAACACTTTGTGAACGCCAATTAGCCTAACGAAACTAAATATAAATCTACCACTTGTGAACATCATGTGAACCTTAGTGAACACCCGACATCAATGGTTATTAAGGATACATGTTTGTTATTTATCAGGGTTTCCAAATAATGACGTGGAGAGAGATGATAATTATTAATATAGTAATTGGATGAGTTGTCATCCAAATAGGAGAATTACATAATCACCCTTCTATCAGTAGCTAAGGAATCAAATAATTTAATCAAAATATGTGACTTAGGATGGATCTCACGGATCTCACAAAAAGTGGAGTTCTCAAATGATTAATCCCCTGTGTGTGTATATATATATATGTATATGTGTGGGTGGTGGTGGGGGGGAGTTTCAAATGAGAAGCACTAAATATATGAGAAAGAGAGAAGCAATCCTAGCCATTATTAGATTGAATTCAAATTTAATTAAATGAAGGGTAATATGGTAATTCTTCCACCATCGGTTTTGCACCATAGGAGGAGAATTGAGGAGGACCTCTACAATGTTGTCTCTACTTCTCTCTAACTGCTCCTTCTCTGGACCATGGCATTCTTACGGCGGAGGATCCTTCTAAAGCGCTCCTGCTAGTCCTATGCACCACGTAAACTCTGCTTTGTCTGCCCCACTAGAAGGAGTCGGTGGCATGAAGCCACCGGACCAACTACCTCCGGATCTCTGTCTTATGTGGACGAACTCTTCTTGAACGGCAAGATCCTTCCTATGAAGCTTTCCTCTCACCATCAACGTCCTTAGGATCTAGCTCCGTTGATTGAGTTTTTAGAAAACAACAGCGAAGATGAAGAGGATACGTTTGGCAGAGGCAGAGATTTGAAATCTCGAGACGGATCCAAGTCGTTAAGGAGAAGAACTAGATCTGTCATTGTTACGGACCAACACCGCATTTAAATGGCTGGAGGAAAATAGTTCATGTGAATCAGTTAAATAGTTCATTTCACATATGAACTATATGTGCATACTTTAACCACACGGTTCACATATGCACTTGTTTACCGCCTATTCTGCAGTAGTTGTAAAAGTTACAAAACTATCCCTTTATCTTCCGCATAATTGTTACCATGAGATTGAATTATCTGGTGCTGCCCAATTAGCCCCTCAAATCTTGACCGTTAATTTGCTAGGATTGCTTCCCTTTTTCCCATATATTTAGTGCTTCTCATTTGAACCTATGGCTATGCGTGTGTGTGTGTGTGTATATATATATATATATATATATATATGGGAGGGTTCATGTGAGAACCACAAATAATTTGAAAACCATGAATCTGATTTTATGGTGTGTATTTATTGATAAATGTATACTATATAAATTTCATCAAAATATGTATATTGTCAATGAGTATATTCAACAATGAATATGCAGTAACAATTAGTTCCTCGGTTCTCATTTGAACCCGACTCTCTCTCTGTATATATATGTATAATATATATATATATATAGAGAGAGAGAGAGAGAGTCCCCTTATTTTGTAAACCATCTTAATCTTGCAAACCGTGTAAACCGTCGATTTCATTGGTTAAATTAATGAAATTGTTTCATATATTTGTGTGTTTTATGTAGTTTCATGTATTTTTTTCATTCTTATGAAATTGTTTCATATATTTTCTCAGTTTGATGAAACTTTTTCGTTTTTACATAAAAAAAACACAAATATATGAGATAATTTCATCAAGAAATGAATGATATGAAACAATTTCATCAAAATAAACAATTTCATGAAACAATTTCATTAATTTAACCAATGAAATCGACGGTTTACACGGTTTGCAAGATTAAGATGGTTTACAAAAGAATATCCCTCTCTCCCTCCCTCCCTCCCTCCCTCCCTCTCTCTCTCTCTATATATATATATATATATATATATATTCCGGTGAGAAGTGCCAAATTTGGTAAGAAGCGTGAGTAGTGGTTATCAGCCGTTGGATGAGAAATGTACGAACATTAGGATGGATTGCACCGAGATAAGATGCACCCGATCAATTCCCTTTTAAGCCGCAGTTCATGGGAGGGTATTTGATTAAAAGTGATCAACGGTTTAAAAGTACTTCTCGCAATTCTCACAAAAAATGACACTTCTGACATGATCCCATGCCTATATATATCTATATAGGGTTGGGTTTCGTTAAGAAGTTGAGTTAACGTGAGAAGCGCGAGAAGTGGTTATCACCCGTTGGATGCACATTAGGATGAGATGCACCGAGATGTACATGTACCTGATCAATCTCCGTATCAAGCGTGATTTATGGGTGGGCTTGAGATTAATGATCAAGGGTTCAGATCCACTTCTCACGCTTCTCACACGATCCTTCGCCTATGTATATATATATACATGACTCCTATATCTTTGTTGGACCTTTAAATATGCAACCTATTTATGATCTACCAGATGTCTCATGGACATGTAAATAAACCTATAAAGTCCTTAAGTTATTCTATTACAGTTATGTCTCGTACCATATGTGTCAGGACTGGAAATAGGGATGTTGTCGACCTATGGATTTCATTGGCGCACACTATGAAAACTTGAATCTCTTGTTTGCCTTAAACCAATGATTGATGGCTAAAGGTCGTTCTTTGTCTGTTAATCCTTTGACCATTTCATCAGCTTCATATAAACATCATTTTCATTGTATTTTTTGTCAAGGCCCCCAGGCTGCTGCTATTAATCATTGACCCAAGTATTTCATCAACTTATTGTATTTTCTTGCATATTCGAAAGAAGTAAATAGAAATTGTGTCGTTTTCTTACACTTACTTTTGAGTTTGTTGTGAATGTATGTTTCAGACTCTTGCTTACAGGAAGAAGTTGTGTAGCTCGTAAAATCAAGACCTGAGTGAGAGAGGAAATTGGTATGTATCGTCATGAATGTTTACTTAATCCTTTTAGTAGTGGAAAGAGATTGGATAAATACATGAACAATTTGTCGATATTTTTCTTTACATATATAGTTAGAAGAAAGGTACCTACCTATATACTTTATTGTACATTAAGGTAGCATTAGTCACAAAATATTCAATCCATCTACCATTTTTTTTACATTATTTTCCTCAGATTCTGTGAGAGAATGTAGTGTAGGGGTTGTTTGCTTGGTAGTTTAGGAATGTTCCTCTCGTGCGTTAGTTTACACCTGTTTCAATTATTCTTAGTTCCATCTTTTTTTTACTATAGATGCACAAAAATGTCTAAAGAGGTCTATTTGCTTTTAAAAAAATTCCATGATTTTAAGGAAGCGTTTGGTACGCATACATGATTGGACTAGACAGGATAAGACATAACTGGATAGGACTGGCAGACACAAAACAAGTGTTTCTTTGGTGTTTGGTACGACTAGGACCGAACACGACATAATAAGATAAGTTCCCCCAAAAGTTATTTGATTTATAATAGTTATAATTAACACAAATAAAGTAAAAAAAATCAATTTATAAACATTTTTACACAATTTTCATATACATAAACACACACACACACACACACACACACAATAGTTCCAAATTTGAATAATTTTTTTTGATATAAATTGATGATAGTTAAAAACCTGATTCGTACAAATGAGAAATTATGTTTTATTTGGTTTGGAAGATCCTTGTCAATTGGCAATGACACGGTGCAAGATTGTTGCAACAACAGTGGTTGTGGAGGTAGAGACATTGGTGATTGGTGGGCGATGGTGGCTATGGATGATGTGAAGATGGTGGATAGTTGTGGCGGAGGCGGTTGATAGTGGTGGATGGGGTAGTTGTGGCTGATGTGGATGGTGGTTATGGTGTAGGTTGAGGTGGTGGTGCGGTGGTCGACGATACTAGTGGCGATGGGCGGTGGTGGTCGATGGTTGACGGTGGTTGTGGAGGACGTGAAGATGGTAGATAGTAGTTGTGGTGTCGGTCGACAGTGGTAGAGGGGGTAGTTGTAACCGATATACTGGAGGTAGTGGTGGTGGTTTTGGTGGAGGTGGTTATGGTTAACGATACTAGTGGAGTTGGCGATAGGCGGTGGTTGTGGAGGTGGTGGAGGAGATTATTGTCGTAGAGAAGGTGGTGGTGGTCGGTGGCCGACAATGGTTATTGAAGTGGTGGTGGAGGTTGTTGTGGTAGATGATGTGGAGGTGGCCGACGGTGGTGGTGGCGATGGACAGTGGTGGTTGGTGGTCGACGATGGTTGTGGAGGTTGCATGGACGGTGGTGGTCGATGGTGGTTTTAAAGGTGGTAGAGGAGGTTGTAGTGGAAGGGCAGGTAGAGGTGGCTGTGGCCGCGACTAGCGGTGGTGACCACTAAAACAAATACCATATTAATGTTATATATATGAAATGGGGGTTAATTAATAATATTTTAGTTTCTATCTCATTCTTGTCTCATCTTGTTCACCTATTTTGGTGGAACAAAAAAAAGTCTTTTATCCCAAACTGTCCAACCTTGTCCTATTTCTTGTACCTGTCCTATGTTGCACCAAACGTGGACAATGGGTTTTGTTCTGTCTTGTCCCGTCACGTCCCATGTAGCAAACACAATCTAAAAGTCCCACTCAAAAAGCTCAGTCAAGCCTAAAAAATCCCGATCTGAAAATGTCCGATTAGGCTTGTTTTACACCTATAGTCTGGACTAGAGATGACCAACGGAGGACCGGGGAGATCACTTTTGGGACAGGTTACAAGATCACTATTTGGAACCCGGATCGATTTGGGCCCGGCCCAACCCATGACCGATTTTTGGCCATCCCTAGTCTGGACTTGAATAAGGTGGGACTTTGTTTTTTTTTCTTTCTTACTGAAAACGGGCAGGCGTAGGTCCAAAAATCCTGGGGGTGCATCTGTCGTCCTTACCGTGTCAACTTATCTTGACCTGTTTTTCTCACAATTGCTTGGTTTTTATGCCTTTATGGTTATGCAAGCAACCAGTTTTTTTCACAAAATTTGCGAATCGCGGGCTTTTCAAAGAGGTTTCCAAATCTTTAAAAATTTCTTTAATCTTTTGAAAAACTTTCTGTTATGAAACGTTTCATTTTTTAGAGGTTAGATATGTTTGGTGTGGTTTGTTTTGTTATAATGTTTAACAAATTTTGATTATTTAGAGAACTAAACGGTAGAATAAGATATATAAATGGTTTTACTCTACTATTTATAATTAGTTTTAATGCGATTAACATCGAATTTAATATTTAACCCATAAATAAAGTTACACAAACATTATAAACCTATAACTTGATTTGTAGCTGTGATCATTAGATAATTGTTTTCAAAACGTATAATATATATACATGCGCACACACACACACACACACATATATATATACAAATCAAATACAAACCATGTATTTATTGCACTCTTTACAAAATAATGTGCATATGTAAACAATGTGTGCATAATATGAGATGCATATATGCGTTATATGAATATATATATGTCCATTATATGTATATTCTTGTACGTACGCATATGCATATGTATATGCACATTATTCACATATGTACACATGTTTGTAAAGGGGTGCAACAAATACATGATTTTCATTTTGGGGAGTCTATGTATATATATAGGGAGGATCATGCGAGTAGCAAACTAATTTGCGAGAAGGAATATGAGTCGCATGTAATCCATTTATTAAAAAATACCATAAATAAAAAATAATTTTAGAGATTAGGATAATTACCATTTTAAATTGGATAAAGTGATAAACCCTTAAAATTCTCATTATATCTTTTAGATTTTTTTAATTCAATTAATTCATAATTTTTTTGTTATGTTTTATGTAAAAAATTTCTAGATATACTTTAAAAAAAATCATAGTTTTGATCAAATATCATATGTGATATCCATAACTAGTTCGTTATTTTTTTTCACAAATTTTTCTCTATTTCTTGGATCCATGTTTTGAATTACATGTGATTAGCGTTATTTAATAAATGATTTATTATGTATCACATATCATCCACTATATGTGAATTTTTGTACATATCACATAACATATTATCACATGTGATAATTGTAGATATTTTAGTTAATCATGTGTGATTATGTATATTTATATTAACATATTTTTTGTGATGTAAATATTATCATATGTAATTATGCGTCATTTATATTCAGACGCGTATATCATATGTGATTATGTTTCATTTATATTCAGACGTATATTATCATGCGTGATATGTACAAATATTCATATAGTGGATCATATATGATACATAATAGATCATGTGTTAAATAAAGTTAATCACATGTGATTAAAAACGTGTCACAACTTAATGATAACTTTGTAAAAAAGATATTGATTGTGGAAATCACATGTTATTTGATGAAATATATGATTTTTTTTAATAAAAAATGCATCTAAAAAATATATAAAACTTTATAAAAAATTATGAATTTATTCAAACTAAAAATGAATAATTTTAAAAGATATAATGAGATTTTAAGGATTAATCCATTTCAAAATGGAATTATCCTAATTTTCTAAAAAATATTTTTTATTATATTTTTTAAATTAATTAATATGTGGCTGATATTTCTTCTCGTATATTGACTGTATTCTCGTTTGAACCTGTCATATATATATATATATATATATATATATATATATAGGGAGGTTCAAGGGAAAACCTCAAAAAACGGAAAACTGAAGAACAACCTAGGGGTCGTTCATCTGGACGGTATGCACTTGTGCATACAGGTAAATTAAGTTGACTTTTTGGTTTTTATGCACAAGTGCATTATGCATTTGTGCATATGCATGCGTGCATGTTACAAATTACCTGTATGCACAAGTGCATACCGTCCGGATGAAGGGCCCTTAGGGTGTTCTTCAGTTTTCTGTTTTGAGGTTTTCCCTTGAACCTGACTCTCTCTCTCTCTCTCTCTCTCTCTCTCTCTCTCTCTATATATATATATATATATATATATATATATATATATGCTCCGTAAAATGCAAACCTTGCATTTGTTGCACGCTTACAAACCACAGTGTGCATATGTGAACAATGTGCATATACATACGTGCAAGTATATACATATAATGGACATACATTCATATGAGAGAATGCATATATGCATCTCAGATTATGCATATATGCACATTGGTTTGTAAGGGATACAACAAATACATGGTTTGTATTTGATTTGTATTCTATATATATATTGAGGGGGTTCTGGAGAAAACCTCAAAAACCGGAAAACTGAATAACACCTTGGTGGCCCTTCATCTGAATTGTATGCACTTGTGCATAAAGGTAAGTTATGTTTTTTTGTTTTTATGCACAAGTGCATTATGCACTTGTGCATGTTACAAATTACTTGTATGCACAAGTGCATACCGTCTAGATGAAGGGCTACCCGTGTGTTCTTTAGTTTTCCGTTTTTTGAGGTTTTGCCCTGAACCTGACCCTATATGCCATAGATTTTATCAACCAACGATCAAAATATAAATTGTGTTATTTTAGGTAATAAAAATTAAAATATATTTTAATAAATTCATAAAAATGTATTAGAAGGGCAAGAGAGTAAAATAAATCAGGAAAGCTTAATATTGAAAATAGCATCAAATCATGCCATTTTAGGGAAGTGATCAAGGTGTGAAGAATATTTGATGAGAATGAAATTATTTTTCTAATATATTATAAACCAATAAAATATTATTGAAACAATAGTGTAACATAATAAAATTTATTAAAACCGTAGTGAAAAATAATGAAACCTAATTTCATCATTGACATGGTGAAACAGTATAAACCACAGTGAAGTCGTAGTGAAACTTTATCGAAACCATAGTGAAACACAGTGAAACCTTCTTAACACCATAGTGAAATATAGTGAAACAGTTTCACCTCCATATAAAGCTCGAAAACAAATTTCATCATCAAGATGAAACCTTATTGCAACCATAATGAAATCTTATTGAAACCATGATGAAACATAATAAAACTTTATTGAAATCAAAATGAAACCGTAATTAAAAAAAGTTTTAAAAAACTGTTTAAAAATAGTTAGAAAATAATACTGTAATTAAAAAAATTCGGAAATGAAACCATAATTAAGAAAAAGATGATTAAAAAAACCAAAATTTAATTTCTATGGATAAATTGACTTTGATTTAATATATATCCGTCTAATAAACGAAAAAAGAAAAAGGAAACCACTAAAGATATATACAAATTTAAGATTACCGTCTATAATTACAAATAAATTCAAAACTGAAAAAAATTTCCATAAATATACCCATGTAATAAATTGTCAATTAAACCCTCTAAATTAAAATTATATGAAAAAGTTTGATTGGTTGATTTTAGTTTGTAAAGTTTGTAAAATAAACGTGGTTTGTAAAAGATCTCTCCCCTATATATATATATATACACATATTAGTGTTATATATATACATACATACATATATATATAGACATATAGATATACGAAGATTCAAACGGAAACGCTAACTATTTAAGAAAACACGATAACAACAAATCATGTGCAAAAAGTTGGACGCGGGCGACTTTGGCCGCGACTTAAGTCGCGAGACAAAGTCGCGTGAATCATATACGATTTTATACGTGAATCATGTATGGTTTTGTACAATAACAGTCGTTCTCGTGTTGGGTTCACGAGAGAACGACCTGCTTTCGTGAGACCATATTTTTATACTTGAAACTTCACAACACTGTGAATGTAAAAAAAATCTGAACCTTCACAGCAAAAACATTGTGAAGGTTACATTCAAAGTATTTTGTTGTGAAGTTTCAAACGTAAAAATGTGGTTTCACGGGCTCACGAAAATAGTTTGGTCTTAAATGATCCCAAGTCTTTCTCTCTCTCTCTCTCTCTCTATATATATATATATATATATATATATATATGGTTTCACATGTTTCATGAAAAATAGCTTGGTCTCACATGATCCCAAATATGTATGTATATATATATATATTATATATAGAAGAATAATAAAATGTAAACCACTAAATGTGTGTAAACTATGTAAACCAATCCTAGCCCTTGATTTTTGATCTTGATTATTATGTCATTAAGGGTAAAATAGTCTTTCACACATTTGTTGTATTTTCGGAAATTTCATTAATAAGGATAATTATCCTTTATTTTAGGAAGTGATTGACTTTAATCATTATTTTTAATTTTTTTTTTCAAAATTTTCGATTTCATCTTCTTCTTCTACATTAAACGGTTATCAAAACCCTCTTCATCATCATAACCGTAAATTTCCAGAATTTTGTTCAAAGGTTCTTCTTGATCTTAGTTTATGTACTGTCGTCATCATGTCGTATGTTTCTGAAGAAGGAAAAAACCAAGAACAAAGCATACATGATGACATGATGGTTGATGATGTTCTTCATCTCCATTAAACGACTTTCAAAATTCATCTTCATCCCCAGAACTGTTTTTCATCCCCAGAACTGTTTTTCAAAGATGAGAATTTTCATTTCAAGGGGAGCAAAGAAAAAGCAAATATATAACAAAAATCAATTTGGAAATCGTTGCTGCTGCTGATTAAAGACTGACCAGAAGTTGTTAACTCAGATTATTCAGAATTCTGAGCAAAAGTTGTCAAAGCATTCAGAAGAGCTCCTTCTGAAGATTGTTCCTGCTCTAAGAATTTGATGATGAAAAGTACAAGTGTGTTTGACAAAAAGGGGGAGATTGTTAGGTCTAGAGTTTTGTCAAAAACACAAGTGTTGAGTTCTGAGTAAGAAGACTAAAGAAGACTCAGAAGTTCTGAGTAGAAGACTCAGAAGTTCTGAGTGAGAAATCTCAAAAAAAAAATCTAAGTGTTGGATTCTGACTAGAAGGTTCAGAGTTCTGAGTAGGAGACTCAGAACTTCTGACTATGAAGACAAATGTTCTGAAGCGCCTATTCAGAAGTATGTTCAGAAGTTCTGAACAACATGTTCAGAACTTATATCTTAGGATATTTTATGTTATAATCAGTTACTAATTAGGACACGTGTAATTGTTCTATTAGTCTGTTTCTTATATGTACTGTAGCTTTAGCTATTCCCTATAGTATATATAGGAGTTAGCAACTGTAGCTAACTGAATCTTTGGAGAACCTTTTGGATAACTCTTTACGCATAAATTTGTTAGATCTATTGAGAGAGAAATTCATTGTAATATCTTGTAATTCACAGATTGTTAATAAATCATATGACCAGTTGCTGTGAATACGATCTTAATTGTTCATATTTGATTGTAAGATTAAATCCTGGACTTACAATTGGTATCAGAGCCAATCAACAAACAAATTCGTCCAAGAGTGTGTTTGATCGCGTTCTTGAAGTTTCTTGATCAATTCGACAATTGATTCCGCTACTGCTAACAATTCTTGAATTCCTAACAATTCTTGAATTCGTTTATATCATTGATTCAAGAAATTTGAATTTGTCTTTCTGTTGAATCGATATCTTACAATCAAGTCATCCAAAGATTTTCTCTCTATGCTGATTAATTTTTGAAATTAAACAGAGATCACAGGTATGTTTTCAAAGTTCTTGATTGGTTTCTTGATCAAAGTGATTCTATCTGCTTCATGTTGATTAGTATTCAAATTTTTTGTTGAAAAGAAGATTTCATTAATTCATGTACTCTAACTGTTTGATGAAATGCCTGTGACAGATTTGATCAATTTTTGCATGTTCTAGATCTGTGTTGATTCTCATTTTTTTTTATCATAATTCATAGTTGATATTTGAATTTGTCATTTCATCATGCCTGAGATTGTTGAAGTTTTTGTGAGACCTGCAAGTTCTATAACCAGTTCAGACAATTTACAAAAATTAAGTCCTGTAAAAGCAAAAGAAACAATTTCTAAACCAAAAACTAAGATTGTTCATTTTGAAAGCAAGATTGCTAATCTTGAAGCCAAATTTGAGGAAAGTGCAAAAGTTGTTGTAAATTTGCAAAAAGATAAATTTGATCTTCTAAAAGATTTCGAAAAGGCTCAAGAGAACACAAAGGTGTTAGAAAAAGAGAATGTTGATTTGAAAGAGAAAATCAATTTTGAAAGAAAGATGTTGACAGATTCTAAAAATAGAATCAAATCATGTGAAATGAAAAATTGTCAACTCTTGAAACAAATCTATGATTTTGAACAAGTTCTTATACTTGAAAGAGAGAAATTTGAGAAAGAGAGAAGAGACTTTCAAACTGAGAGGAAAGGTTTTGAAACAAAGTCTGTTGAATTATCTCTAAAAAATTCTGATTTGGAGAAAATTCTTGCAAAAGAAAGAAAAGAGTTTGAATGAAAGAAAAATGTTTTTCAAAAAGAAAAGAATGGTTTTGAGAAAAAGAAAACAGGAATGTTAAATGAGTTTTCTGTAAAAATCAATGAGTTGGAGAAAGAGTTAGAAGATGGAAGGAAAGAGACTGAAAAGAAGAAGGTAAATGGCTTTAAAGAAAAATGCTTAAAAGATGAGTTTGAGAAGGAAAAGAAAGTTTTTCATTTGGAGATAAGGAGACTTATTAAGAAATTATCTGATTTATCAACTAAAATCATGATAGAGAGGAAGTCCAAATCTGATTTGCAGTCAAGGTTTGATTTGTATGTTAAAAAGTTTAAAGAATTTGAAACGAAAGTTGTTGACAAATCAAATCATAGTTCAAAAGATCAGATTCGTTCTTCTAATCTGTTTTATGATTCTCCTATTGATAAATCTTATAATTGTTCTTTTAAAAAGATAAAAATGGAATGGAGAGTTAAAGGAACTACTTCCAAGAAAGAAGTGCGAAAATCAAAGGTTCCTAATTCAAATGTCAAGAAGAACAATACATTTCAAATAAAATCTTTTGTTAAACCTGATGTGATTTATTCTGTAAATCAATTAGTCAGAATTGCACAAAAGAAACTTTGTTGTTCATATTGTGGGACTGATGACTTTGTAAACAAAAGGTACATTCAGCACTGGTATGGTTCTTATAGAATATCTGCATATACCACTGCACCTAACAAACCTGGACCCAAGTTCATATGGGTACCAAAGACAACTTAATCTGTCTTGCAGGTTATTCATGTGTAGAGCTGAATGATAATACTGACACATGACTTAAAACAGATGCTGTGCTTAAATTGAGAATTTTGACTTATGGATAATTCAGTCCAAAACTCGATCTGAATGTGATTATGGATTTCTGATTCATACAGATCAATTTGTTGATTTTGAAGAATTTTTTGGAAAAAGTTCTGTTTACTGTGGGGTTATCGAACTCATAGATGTGAGTGTTTTTAGTAGAAAACATTTCCAGAGAATGTGTTCAGAATCACATTTTAAGCAACCCTGCAAATTTTGGTTGAAAAATTCTGATTTTTGAGCTAGTTATGGTGATTTGAAGTTCTGAATGTTCAAAAATCACAAAATTCAAACATTTTTCTAAGGCATTTTCTCTGGATAGTTTTATCAGAATTCTGACTCTCTTACTCAGAATTTCTGACTCTACTGCTCAGAATTCTGACTCAACTAATCAGAATTCTGACTCTGATACTTAGAATTTTGAATAAGTTACTCAGACTTCTGACTCTACTACTCAGAATTCTGACTCAACTAATCAGAATTCTGACTCTGATACTTAGAATTTTGAGCAAGTTACTCAGAATTCTGACTCTTCTAATCAGAATTCTGACTCTACTACTCAGAATTTTTTTTTTGATAACTAATGAGGAATCATCTTAGATGATTACCAAAATCTCTTGATTTTGCAGGATTATCTTGATTTCAGAGGAAGTATTGACTCAAAATTTGATCTGATTGTTTCAAGATAAAGTTCAAAACCCGTGCTTCAACGTTTTAGGTTTTTGAACATATCAGTTCAAAACCCGTACTTAAATGAAAATGGCTTCTGAATAATTCAGTTCAGGACCCGTACTTTAGAGACTAAGACTTCTAAACAAATCAGTTTAGAACTCATATTTCTCAGGTGATATCCTTAACTGTCATATTTTTATGTTTCAAGGAACAAGTGGTGAAAGGTAACATTGCATTATGTTTATTTCTATTGCTTTGAATGCTTGAATCTTATCAAATTTAATTCAATGATATGATTTTTTTTTTAATTTTCATTCAATGAATAAAATGTGTGTCAAAGAGTGATTTTACAAGTATGTTGTATTATCTGAGTTATATTTGTTTCAACTTTCACTTCTGAATTAAATCGAAAGGTAAGCAAAACATGAATGAAATTATGCCGAATGCTCAATGTTATGAAATCTATACTTATATAGAATATAATGCTCAAAAAGCCTAAATGTCAGAATGATGGATGGAAACGAAAATATGGGGGAAGTACTACGTTTTAGAACCAAGTGATTGGGATGCAATAAATATATATAAAATCATTTAGTTTGAAAGTTTGTACCTGTGGCCTTTCTGGTTTGGGAGAGTAAGTCCTAAGGGGTGCTAGTCACCTAGTCCCTAAGACCAACTGGTCTGGGATCGGCTGACCCAAATCCTGCAATAGAATCAGATAGAAAGCCATGTTCTACTGGTACAAATGGGTTTAAGATATATCGATGTGGCCTTTCTGGTTTGGGAAATTAAGTTCCAAGGGGTACTTGTCACCTAGCACCTAAGACCAACCGGTCTGGGATATGCTGACCTAAATCCTGCTATAGAACCAGATAGAAAGTCATGTTTAACGATGTAACTTATTCTTACTAAACTTTTTGATTAAAAGATGCCAATGTGCACAAAATTAAAAGATGTCAATGAGCACAAAATTAAAAGATGCCAATGAGCACACATCTCTTGAAACTTTGGGAAAATTCAAAGTCGCAATAAACCTGTAAATTTGTGAAAATCCTGATTTTGGACAAATAGTGTAAGTAGAGCAAAGTATTCGTATATGTTTTTAGAATTGCATATTCTTGAAGCTAATCATATTTCGCATGCTAAGCACACCAAATAGATTTAATAAAGGGATTGAAACTGAACATTTTTAACTCGATATGCAATGATGACTTGTATTTGAATCCAAAAACATGCATTTGATTTCATTTGATTGAAAAATCTGATAAATTTCATTAAGTTGGATTTCTTTTGTAAAGTTTTCAAATGATCAAATGTTAGTAGTTATCAAGTGTAGTTTAGTGAATCTTATTCTCCTTGTATAAATGTTTTCATTAAAGCACTATATTTGAAATGAATAATATTAATGAAATATATGCATACTTTCAGGGGGAGAAAATAAATTGCTCCAGAATTCTTATTTTGAGGAGGAGCAAGGTTATTCATTAAGGAGGAGAAAAAGCATAGACTTCATTCGAAGAAAAAAAAAAGCATCGCTAAAGTTTTGAAAATCAAGGGGGAGAAAAGCTAAAGATTTTGAAAATTGATATGGTTTTTGTACAGAAATAACAAAAGAGAGAAATGTTATTTTAAGAAGAAGAAGAGGAAAAGGAAACAGATATGTTGTTTCTTATAAAGAAATCTTATGAAAGCTGAAATGAAGATGAGAATTTTCATTTCAAGGGGGAGCAAAGAAAAAGCAAATATATAACAAAAATCAATTTGGAAATCGTTGCTGCTGCTGATTAAAGACTGACCAGAAGTTGTTAACTCAGATTATTCAGAATTCTGAGCAAAAGTTGTCAAAGCATTCAGAAGAGCTCCTTCTGAAGATTGTTCCTGCTCTAAGAATTTGATGATGAAAAGTACAAGTGTGTTTGACAAAAAGGGGGAGATTGTTAGGTCTAGAGTTTTGTCAAAAACACAAGTGTTGAGTTCTGAGTAAGAAGACTAAAGAAGACTCAGAAGTTCTGAGTAGAAGACTCAGAAGTTCTGAGTGAGAAATCTCAAAAAAAAAATCTAAGTGTTGGATTCTGACTAGAAGGTTCAGAGTTCTGAGTAGGAGACTCAGAACTTCTGACTATGAAGACAAATGTTCTGAAGCGCCTATTCAGAAGTATGTTCAGAAGTTCTGAACAACATGTTCAGAACTTATATCTTAGGATATTTTCTGTTATAATCAGTTACTAATTAGGACACGTGTAATTGTTCTATTAGTCTGTTTCTTATATGTACTGTAGCTTTAGCTATTCTCTATAGTATATATAGGAGTTAGCAACTGTAGCTAACTGAATCTTTAGAGAACCTTTTGGATAACTCTTTACGCATAAATTTGTTAGATCTATTGAGAGAGAAATTCATTGTAATATCTTGTAATTCACAGATTGTTAATAAATCATATGACCAGTTGCTGTGAATACGATCTTAATTGTTCATATTTGATTGTAAGATTAAATCCTGGACTTACAGCAACAAATGTAAGGTTTGCATTTTACGAAGCCTCTCTCTCTCTATAATATATATATATATATAGGGGGCCATTCAAGGGAGAACTAGTTATTTTGTGGTAACTGTGAGAACCAATGTGAGCCACATATTAAACTATAAATTAGGAAATTATTAATTTTGGTAATTTTGTTTGAAATTTAAATAAAAGGGCATTTTAGGTATTGTAAAATATCCTCTCTCCTCTCCGTTCTCCTCTCTCCTCTCTCCTCTCCGGTCTCCGATCAACTTTTTCAGGCGAACACCAAGAACTTTTGTGATACCACTATGATACCCATTGTGATGCATGCTACCATCCATTTCATAATCACGTTCGTTACTATTGTGATACCCAAGAACGTTTGTGATACCATTTTGATACCTATTGTGATACCTACCGTCCTTTGATACTATTGTGATATCCAAGAACTTCTGTGATACCAATGTGATACCAAAAATACATACAAAATACAGACTTTTATCCTCAGTGTGATATCACTGTGATATTGGTGATACTTATGTGATACACCCAAACCTAAAGCAGCAAAGTGAATCGCGAAAGCTTGCCGGAGTAAATAGTTTGCCGGGAAATCAAGAAAATATATCAAGAAATATGCCGCCGGCGACTTTTCTGTATAACGGAACGGTGGAACCATCAAGATCAACAAGAAGTGATCAAACAACAAATGGAACATTAAATGAATCGCCTTATAATAAATTAAAGTCGATTAAAAGATCTGATCGATATTGGCCGAGTCCGGAATTGCAGCCACATCCACGACTGAGTAAACCTCCGGCGCCGCCACCACCGGCCACCACTTCCCCGTCAGCGATGTCATCTTCCGACGAAGAAGAAATCCAAGAATTTTATACTCCACAAGGCTCCAGTGCCAACACCGACGATGGGTTTTCCGTTCGGAGCTTGAAACAGGGTCGCCGGAGAAATAAAAAAGATAAAAATTCAAACTTTTTCCGATCAACAAGTCCGTTACTGACTTCGAAAAAAACTCCACCAAGATCCAGACTTTCCGTTTCTTCTTCACCGGATACAAAACATACATCACCCTCGTCGGAAAAAATCCCTCCGGCAGCGCCGCCACCGCCGCCGCTTCTATCAATAGTAAATGGACCCAGAAGAGCGAAATTCGGAGCTCCGCCGCCTGGACCGGATATGACCAGTTTACATTCGGTGAATAACAACTACTTCCAACGGAAACCTGAAATTCCAGTTCCACCGCCGCCGCCGCCGCCATTAACGGCGGCAGAAAAGTTGGGAGTTTCTCCGATTAAGAGCATATCAACGTGTTCTTCTTCTTCTCAATCAATGAGTCCTACTCCAAAAGTAATTCTTAAAATTGTGAAAAGAATGTGTTTTGAGGAAGTAAATAAGGATGGTGTTGAATGGATGAAAGAGAATGCCTTATTCAATGAGGCGTCAGGCGGCATAAAAGTTGTTTTAGGGTTATGAATTGTCATTGAAAATAATTTACCAATTTACCCCTAATTTTATTTTAGTAAACAACATCAATTATTTTAAATGTGTGGCTCACATTGGTTCTTACGGTTACCACAAACTAATCAGTTCTCATTTGATTAGGCCCCTATATATATATATAATTATATATATAGGGTCAGGTTCAAGGGAAAACCTAAAAAAACGGAAAACTGAAGAACACCCTAGGGGCCCTTCATCTGGACGGTATGCACTTGTGCATACAGGTAATTTGTGACATGCATACATGCATAATGCACTTGTGCATAAAAACCAAAAAGTCAACTTAATTTACCTATATGCACAAATGCATACCGTCCAGATGAAGGGCCCCTAGGATGTTCTTTAGTTTTTCGTTTTTTTGAGGTTTTCCCTTGAACCTCCCTATATATATATAGGGTCAGGTTCAAGGGAAAACCTCAAAAAAACGAAAAACTGAAGAACACCCTAGGAGCCCTTCACTTGGGCGGTATGCACTTGTGCATACAGGTTATTTGTAACATGCATTTGTGCATATATGCACAAATGCATAATGCACTTGTGCATAAAACCAAAAAGTCAACTATTTATCTGTATGCACAAGTGTATACCGTCCAGATGAAGGGCTCCTAGGGTGTTCTTCATTTTTCCGTTTTTTTTAGGTTTTCCCTTGAACCTCCCTAAATATATATATATATATATATATATATATATATTTATATTTATATATATTTATATATATTATGGGTTAAATCCTGTGAGAACCAAAAAGAGACTGGGACAATTATTCAATGTGTCTTAAGCTCTCAAAGGATCTAAAATCAATGACCCTTTCTACCTTATTTGGCACTATGCTCAATCATGAGCAGTCATGTCATCTCAAGAAGAATCTTGTAAAAGATTCCAAAAGCACACCTGTTGCTTTACTCTCTTCAGAGTTGGTGCCTACTCAGCGATCTACTGTCACTATCACTGAGTTGGAGTCTAACTCTGATGAATCATCAAAAGATGATCCTTCAGAAATTGATGAGTCACTGGCACTCCTGACTAATACATTCAGGAGATTCGCCAGAAAGAGTAACTTCAGAAGAAATAAACCTCTTTCCTTCACTGACAAGCCAAAATCTTCAACCCCTGTAGATAAGGGAACTGCTACTTGCTTTAACTGTGAAAAAGTAGGACACTTTGCTAGTGAATGCAGGTCAAAGAAAGTGTTCAGACCCTCATCTTCTTCCTACAAGAAATCCTCTAACCCCAAGGCTAGAGATGACAAGTACAAGAAGCTGAAAGAAAAAAATATGCAAAGCTGAAAAGCTTTAAGAAGAAAGGCAAAGGCATGATCGCTAAAGATCATGACTGGGCTCTTTCTGATGAAAAATCATCTGACTCTGAAGATGATGATTAGGCCAATCTTTGCCTCATGGCTAAAATAGAAGAAGAGGAAGAACAAACTGAAATTCCCTCTACTTCTACCTCCACCTCTCAGGTATCAAACTCTCTCACTGATAATCATACTTCAGCCCTCAGTGACATCGAAAGACGTCGGGCCGTCGATCTTTTGACTATTGATTTATATGATGCCATGAATGGCAAGACCAAAGCTGAAAAATTAAATATTGATCTCGCTGAACAGCTTAAGAATTGTCATTTGGAAATTCAAAAGCTTTCTAAAATAGAAGAAAATTTGAAAGATCAGGTCTGTATAAATCAAATCATTCGTATTGAGCGAGAAGATGCTATTGCTGCATTAAAGGCTGAAAAGGGTACTATTGAAGGATGGTGTAAATCCTCAACAATGATCACTGAGATATTAGGTGCTCAGATTCCCCTGAGTGATAAAAGTGGTCTTGGTTATAAAGCTGATGCTATAAAACCAACCACTGATCGTTCCATGCTTAAGTTTGGAATGTTCGTATCATCTATCCCTGACACCTCCTCGTCTCAGTGTTCCTCTTCTAAAATTCCCATTCCTGAGGAAACCTCTACCTCAAGTTCTAAACTGAAAGGTAAAGAGAAAATGATTTTCCAAAAACCTCAGAAGGGTACCAAAGTACCTAAGATGAAGAATGTTAAATCTTCAGCTAATCAATCCTCAACTTCTAAGGATAAGATTAATGAGCATGCTCAGCGATCAACTCCTAGGATTAGGATTAGTTTCTTAGCTAAGAATCTTGATGAACCTAAGGTTCCTCCAAGATCTGATGCTAAAGGTATTCTTGGTACATGCCCTGCCCATTTTAAAATTTCAAATAAAAATGCCTATGGTCCTAAAGCTACTTTCAGCTATAGGAAATGTTATCACTGTGGACATACCGATCATATTGCCAGTAAGTGCCCTACAGCCACCAAAGCTGAAAAGTTAGCTAAGGTGAAGATCACTGCCCCCAAGGCAAAGAAGACCAATCGTGGTGCAAATCAGTATAAGCAAGATCTTGTTTATGAGATTAAACAAATCTGCTCTGATACCACTTGTTGGTCCCAAAAGGTTATACAAGTTTGTAGAAGGGGGGGGGGGTTGAATACAAACACACAGATTTTTACTTTTTAAACTGTTTATTGATATAATCAAACAATTTACAACATGTTGCAGAACAAGATTAAGGACTAAGCCTAATCTAAACAAGTTAAGAACACTAAGTTTCTTGCATTAGAATTAAGACAGAAGGAGATAAGAGTATTACGAATAATATTCTAACACTAAGAGAGAAAGAATAAGATGGCCGAGCACTTCATTTCTGACGTAGGGTTCTTCTTATATACTGCATGCATTTAATGCATGGCAGTACAACTTTACACGTGGCAGCAGCTGAGTGGTTGCATATCTTGACCTTTGTAGACAACCTAGTAGCCGCATGGTGTACAGTGTAGAATCAGAGTTTGTTGTACGATTACGGACAAAAGGGATGTCCGTTCTGACATTTCGTACGGAGACGTGCAAGGGGGGTAAGACATAAGTAACTTGTAGAGTAGACCTCATGATCAGCGTTCGTTGAACAGTACTTTATCAACGAGTGATAAAGCTCAGCGTTCGCTGAAGTCTTCTACTTGATACTTCACGTTGAGTGGACAGGTCTGGTCTTCGCTGATATCCGCATCAGTTCATTAGTAGACTTGTCGCTGGTTCTTGGGCTTGATCTTCGACTTCAGCGTAGAACCTTTGTTGACGTGAAACTTGTCTTCAGGGATCATAAGTAAACAACTATAACTTATCAGCGATCATCACAGAGACTGAACATGCTTAGAGCAACTGGATGAACAGTGTTCGCTGAATGTCTAATTTATAAACAAGAGTTCCTATCAGCAGTACTGTAAAGTCATAGTACTTATCAGCGATAGTGAAACTCTAATACATATTGTCTACTTACAATTTTCACTAAGTGTTTAAAAGAGTCATTATCAAATAACTGAGGGTTTGGATCAACAATCTCCCCCTATTTGATTATGACATAGCAATGAAGGAAAATTACTAAGTATGAAAACATAAGGATAAAATGAACTCATAAAATATTTGTCCCTTTTACTGTTTTTTGGGATCTTTTCATTACTGATGGAGTAAAGTACATTCGCTGAAATTTTTCTTTAAAATTCGTATAAGGTTACAAAGGGAAGTGGAAAAATTACAAGTACAACAATTAAAATTACAAGTACAAAAGATGTGAGCTAATAAGGATAGAAAGATTACAAGGAAATCCTATCAGCCTTCAAAAGGTTCTTCCTTAACGAGAAGTTCGTCAAGGGTCTTTGTAGTAGGGATCATCCAGTCAGGGACATTTTCTCCTTGATCTTTTCTTTCTTGAGCTTCTGAGAAGATCAAGGGTTTGAGATAACGTGCCTGAAGATCGCGTCTGAATTCACACCAATAGATGAGATCCCTGAGCTGTTCGATTGGAGTGATGGGAAGCTCAGAGATACGTTGAAAACGTTGTCGTCCATCATAGTCATAAAAGAATATCCTATAAGGTTCGCTTATGACTTTGCCAGGGATGAATCGTTCACCAGGAGGCAGAGAGGTGTCAAGCGCTGAGAGGTCAGGTTCAGGACCAAGTACTTCATCGCGTGAGAACCCAATACCTGTTTCGTTCCGGATAGGAGGACCTGAGTCTGAAGGTTTTGACTTTTTCTTTGCAGAGGCCCTTCTTTGATGAGTTGCAAGAGGAGTGGGAGGAGGAATATCCACAACAGAAGAAACTAAGTCGATTTGTCGATTTTCAAGTTTCTCGACATGATCTTTGAGTTTAGAACGTGACTTCTGAATGGCTATTCTGATCTCCAACCATTCAGAGAAACCGTACTTTGTGATAGCATCAGCATAGAAGGTTTCAGTTGTATCGTCTTCTCTGAATATCTCGACCATAGCAATTGGAACTCTGATGGTCGATTTTCCAGTGATGTGTACTTTGTTGATTCTGGCTGGTCGATATCGAAAGTGTACCTTTTCTTTGCACCATTTCAAGGTAGATTGAGATACCTTGGTCTTTTCTTCAACGATCTTCTGGGCGTCTTCCCATAGCTGACGTTGGACTTAGATGGGAGTTCTTTTCAGTTCGGGGTCTTTCCCTGATTGTTGGGCAAGCTGGATGGCGAGGGCCTTATCTTTTTCTTCAGCTTCCTTTCTTTCAGCGAGTAATCTTTCAGCTATGAGGTGATCAGTGAATTCTTTCTTTGATAACCTGAACTTTTTAGGAACAGGAAGTTTGTCTTGTGGAAGGATGATTTGCTGATCCTCAAGCTTCTTGATCATTGCTTCTCTCCTTTCTTGATCTTCTTCACTCAGCGTTTGAGGAGCCAAGGAAGGTCTATTTTTGTGAGAGAGCAGCTGTTCTTCAGGTTCATCGGTCTCAGTGATTAAATCCAAGACCGTGATTATTTCTTCAGCTCTTGTGGCTGGGATTATTGTTGGTGCAGCTGTAGGGACTTCAGCTGGATCCTCAAGCAGGGGAGAGGACTAGCTGAAACACAACGATCGTTTATGTAAGATTATGGGAAGAAAGAGATAGAGAAAAGAATGGGGTTTAAGTGTATAGAGGTTTTATGGATAGAAGGATTGAGATTGAGAAGGGATAGAGGAGGGATGCAGAGTAAGGGAAGAGAAGATATTGTACCTGACAAACTGGCTTTATCTGAAGGATGGCCAGATTGCCTTCTGCAGCAGGGCCTTTGTTTTTGCCTTTGTCAGCTTCAGACGCTGCAGGTTTTGTCTTAGTCGTCTCCCTTGATGGTTCATTTATCGAAATCCCTTTCTGAGGGACCTTCTTGGGCTCAACGAAGAAGAAGTCATCATCATCATCGTCATCATCATCATCATTTCTATGAGCTGACGATGATTCGTCGTCAGAGATGTCGACAGCTTCATCGTCTTCAGCTTCTTCTTCAGATTCGTCCTCAACAGCGTAAGGTTCGGTTACATCAGCAACAACTTCCTTATGTTGTTTTTCGAGTTTCTCCCCATCAGATACAGAGGGAGGTTTCTCGGTTCCCTCAGGGTTTTCAACTCCCCGGGGTTGTGCAGAAGAAGTAGCAGCAACAGTGGTTTCATTTGTCTCCCCCTCAATATTATGGGGAAGACCTTCATCATTCTTCTCCCCCTCTTCCTCATGATGAGGAGGGGAGGCAAGTGGAATGTCATCAGTATTAGCAGCATGAGAGTCACTGTCTTCTAGGACAGTGATACCCATGAAGGTTTCAATCACTGCTATTTTGTCTTCTAGGCCAGAAATAGTAGGACTGATCTTTTGGAGATCCTCTCGATCGGCCTGAGTAAAGTGAGACTTTGGGGCGTCCAGGAGATTGAGTATCTGCTGAAGGAGATCTTTGACCGTGGTGACCTCACCCTTAAGAGTACCAACCTCTGTCTTCAATGATGTGACTTTATTTGACAGAGTGGTGAAGTTTGTTGCGAGGGTGGTGTTGGTGAGGTTGAGATTGTTGATGATTGTGGAGGTTTCAACAAGAGTGTTAGCAAAAGTTCCTATGCTGCCATCCACCTTCTCCATATCAGCTTTGGAGGCTTTCTTATCAACAACCTCGGTCAACTTTTTAAGATTCTCTCCAGCGTCTGTAACCACTGAAGAGTTTGTGGAGAGAGTGGTGTTGTAAGAGTCCACCTTTGTTTCCAGGGCCTTCAGGGAGGTGTTGATATCCCCCAAATTAGGACCTGAAATAGTTATTAACTTATGAACAGAGGAAAGCTCATAAGTTTGGGGTTGAGAGAGAGGAATGTTTGGGATTGTGTGTATACCTACAGGGTGGTTGACGAAGTCATCGAAGTCTCGATGGCCGGTGAAAGTTTCCATATCGTCCACCAGAGAGCCAGTTGGCTTAGAAGTGCCTGCAGGTCCTGTAGATTGACCTATCATCCTCTGAAGATGTGCAGCAGTAGTGTCGTTGAGGATGCCGTTTGGTGAAGAGAATGTGGGGAATATTGGTGGAGTGTCCAATGAAAGAGTGGGAGGAGTGAAGGATGAGAAGATTGGTTGGGTGTGGAGTTCAACGTTGGATCCGCTGACAATCACTTCAGTCTGTAGAGAGGCTGAAGGAGGTGGGTTCAGTTCCAAGTTTATAACCTCAGCGTTTAGAGACGCTGAAGTTTGGATGGAAGGGGTGGCTTGAGCAGCTGTGGCAGAGCGTACCACAGAACTATCCAACAGCTCTTCAGAGTGAGCTGCGGAGTCTTCAGCATGTGAATGCTTGGAGGGTTGCTCCTTGGTTTTCTTGATCCTTTGAGAATCAAGTTGGGTAGAAGAGTGTTTCCTTTTTCGAGAAGGAGTGAAGGGTGCAACTTGGGTATCAGCGGTGGAGATTTTCACTGAAGCAGCCGCAGAAGTAGAAGAAGGAGGATTAAGAATAGATAAGAGTTTAGAGAGACGTACCTCGTTTGGCAGATACTTGAAGTCGAGCACCTTAGGGCCAACCTGAGAGAGTCTCAGATCACCCTCTTTTGGTATTTGTCCCCAAGTCCCAGTTGAAAGACGGCGCTGATGAATCGGGAATATGGAACCCATGTCGGTCTTTTAGCCATATCTACTCAGAACGCAAGATTGTCATAGATGACTGAGGCCCAGTCAATATGGAGACCTTTCAGCAATGCATAGCCCATTGCTTGCTGAGGTTGAGAGGATTGATCAGAGGAGCCGGACTTTGCTGTCATGCAGCTTATTAAGTGGGCGAAGATGAAGTTCATCTCGCTGGGCATCTTTGATTTCTTGATCAGGGTCAGCTTTTTTTCGGGTAGTCCATCTCTCCCTGTGTCCCATGTGTAACCCATTGCATCAAAGAATGCAGTGATGGCTTCCCTATCAGCATGGTTTTTGTGGTTTGGGAGAGGGACAAAGCATTTCTCTTTGGTAGAGGTAGGGAGGTTTAGAGCACGCCTTATAATAGCAGGGTTGATTTTGGTGGTGCCAAATTTGGTGTCACAGAGAATGGTGTCAACGAGCTTCGTTGGGTCTTTGGCAGTGGGTACCTGAGCTCTTCTGGCAGTATACCAAAACTGAGCTAAAAGGAATTTATGGGCAGGGGGTACGAAGGTTAGGGCTTTAGATAAACAGCAGGTTTTCAGAAAATTCACAGCATCATCCAGATGCTTGATTTGCTTGCATGGAGGAAAATCAAAAAGAGCATAGAGGTTGTTGTTATTGAAGGTTACTTTCTCAAGTGTGAATTTGACTTGAGGAGCTTTGGCGAGAGTTAGTTTCTCAGCAGCAGGAGATTTCTCAGCGGTAGGAGCAGCAGTAGAGGATGCCATTGCTGTTTATCATATCAACCATGAGCAAAGATAAAGAATACAATCTTAATGTGGAAAGATTTTCCAAAAAGATGTTTTAGGGTTTTGCACATTCCATTCAGACAAAAGACGTCTTAATGGAGATTTAGGGTTTTTCTAGTTTTTGACAAAAAGAAACAAAAACCAGTGAAGTCTTATTTTCTAGTTTCGTTTATCGCAAAAGATAATGATTCTGGAAAAACATATGAGGTTTCAAGTTTAAAGATTTTGAGTTTTAAACTTGAAGAACAACCATGAAGGTTGTGTTCATAAAACCATGAAAGAAATGATTTCATTTTTAAAAGTTCTTTTGTTTGATCTTGTAGAAACAATGAGAAGATCAGAAACAAGTTAAAAATAGGTAAACAATAAGAATATTAACCTTGTTGTCAAAGAAGAAGATGAACAGTTTTATGGAAAACTCGAGTTCAAAATGCAACAGTAATTTCTTGCTTGGAGAAGAAGTTGTTTGCGTAAAGAGAAAAATATAAACCCGAATGTGTTTATATAGTGAGAGTAGAGAGAGAGAAAAACTAGAGCGGGACAGTTTTTCATCATGACACGGACACGTTTGCATTTGATTAGACGAGAAAACGAAACGTGCAAACGTGTGTCAGAAAAAGAACGTGCCAGGGTTTATCCATTAGGATGACGTCATAAATGTCCTTTCATATTTTAGGATGTCTCTGAGGTTTTTGAAAGCTCAGGGACGATTTTGAAAATATGAAGCACTGAATAGAAATATCAGTGTAAGTTTTAGAAATTTCAAAGTATCGCTGATAAGGAAGAGATATTCAACGATGTAATTTGTTTTGAAATCTTTTAGTTCTTAGGCGAACGTCAACGAGCAAGAGAGAACATACCTTGATATCAGCGAGTCAATTTTGTTCAGAGAGAAGATGATAGAATGGGTTATATAAGTTGGTTTTATCCTATCGCTGATCAAATGTGAACCACTGTAGATTTTACTCTTCCAAGTTCAGCATTCCAAGCTCGCTGATGAGAAAGTTGAATCTTGTCTCATCAAGAGGTTTGGTAAATAGACCAGCTAACTGAAAGTCAGTTGGGATAAAGTGAAGATCTATATCACCATTTATCACATGATCTCTGATAAAATGATACCTGATTTCGATGTGTTTGGTCTTTGAGTGTAGCACTGGATTGTTGGCTATAGCGATGGCACTAGTGCTGTTGCAATAGATTGGAATTTTTGAGAGCTGCAAGTCGTAGTCCAGTAGTTGATTTCTCATCCACAAGACCTGAGAACAACAGCTTCCAGCAGCTACGTACTCAGCTTCGGCGGTTGAGGTGGACACTGAGTTTTGCTTTTTACTTGTCCAACTCACTAGCTTTCCACCTAGGAGCTGACAGCCTCCTGTGGTGCTTTTCCTATCCAATTTGCAACCTGCAAAATCACTATCTGAATAGGCGATTAGATCAAACCCTGAATCTTTGGGATACCAAAGACCAAGGTTAGGAGTACCCTTAAGGTAACGAAAGATTCGCTTTACAGCGATCATATGAGATTCCTTAGGTTCAGCTTGATATCGTGCACATAAACAAGTTGCATACATAATATCAGGTCGGCTAGATGTAAGATACAAAAGAGAGCCAATCATCCCACGGTACAGCGTGACGTTAACAGGTATTTAGAAGAATCCTTGTTTAGTGTCAGCGGTGGTGCCATAGGGGTTTTCATAGCTGAACTCTAATTTAAATCAAATTTCTTCAGCATATCCTTAACATACTTTCTCTGATTAATGAAAGTTCCCTTTTCATTTTGCTTTATCTGAAGACCAAGGAAATATGTTAGTTCACCCATCATACTCATTTTATACTCTGCTTTCATCCTTTCAGAGAAACGAGTACAAAGGCCAGGGTTAGTAGAACCAAATATAATATCATCGACATATATTTGAACAAGAATAATATGGCCTTTTACTTTCCTGAAAAATAGAGTTTTATCGATTTTACCACGCTCAAAATTTTCAATCAGGAGATAAGAGGATAGAGTGTCATACCATGGATGAGGAGCTTGCTTTAAGCCATAGAGTGCCTTATCCAGTTTATAAACATAACTTGGATGCTTAGGATCTGAAAATCCTGGAGGTTGTTCCACGTAGACTTCTTCATTCAGCTTTCCATTTAGGAATGCTGACTTAACATCCATCTGATATACTTTGAAGTCTTTGTGTACATCGTAAGCTAAGAAAAGACGAATGGCTTCTAGTCTAGCCACTGGAGCAAAGGTTTCATCGTAATCTATACCTTCCTCTTGTCTGTATCCCTGAGCAACAAGTCGAGCCTTGTTGCGGGTTACAGTTCCATGTTCATCCAACTTGTTTCGATAGACCCATTTAGTGCCTATCACTGACTTGTCGGATGGACGAGGAACAAGTTTCCAAACTCTGTTTCTTTCAAATTCAGTCAGCTCTTCTTGCATAGCGCTGACCCAGTTTGGATCTTGGAGGGCATCATCTGTTTTCTTTGGTTCAATCAGATAAATAAAGTTAACAAATAGACAAATATTACCTGCACTTCGTCGAGTCTGAATACTAGCGTTTGGATCACCAAGAATTTGTTCAATAGGGTGATTGATAGTCCATCGCTGAGCCGGAGCATGAGTCGCTGACTCAACCTGAACTGGAGGGGCTGAAGATGAGGCTTCCCCAACTTCTGGTATATCAGCCAAGAGAGGAGTAGGAACAGATGTCATTACATTCACCGATTGCTGAGAAGTAGATGGAATGTCTGAGGTAGAAGGTTCAGAGGCAGGCATAGTGTTTAAAGGAATAGCTGAGACCCATAAAGTTTCAGCTTCGCTAGTCTGCATGTTTGGGATGATAGTAGGACCATCATCTTCAATGGTATGAGTATGAGGAGTGGGAATGTCTTCTGAATCACCAAGATGAGAGAACGTCCATTGATTCAGTTCTTCAGTATCAGCAGAAGGTTTAGAGTTTGCTGAACGGGATTCGTCAAAAGTGACGTGAATAGTTTCTTCAACGGTTTGTCTTCTACGATTGAAGACTCTGAAGGCTTTGGAGATAGAATAATATCCAAGAAAGATTTCATCATCATCCTTAGGATCAAACTTTCCAAGGGCATCTCTGTTGTTCAGTATGAAACACTGACATCCAAAGATGTGAAGAAAGCTAATTGAAGGCTTTCTCCCATGAAAAAGTTCATAGGCTGTCTTTTTGAATCTTTTAACTATCAGCGACCTGTTTTGAGTGAAACAAGCAGTGTTGACAGCTTCTGCCCAAAACTGAGTAGGCAGGTGAGAATCGCTGATCATTAATCGTGCGACTTCAATGATAGTTGGATTTCTTCTTTCAACGACTCCATTTTGTTGCGGTGTTCTCACTGAAGAAAAGTTGTGAGATAAACCCTTACTCTCAAAGAAGGAATCAAGAGAACTGTTTTTGAATTCAGTCCCATGATCACTCCTTATTGAGCGAACGGTCATGTTGTTCAGGACTTCCATTTTCCTGACAAAGGTGATGAGTTCTTCAGGGGTGTCACTCTTAGAACGGAGAAACATTACCCAGGTATAGCGAGATAATTCATCAACTATGACCAATGTATATTTCTTTCCAGCGATGGATTGTTTGTTAACAGGGCCAAACAAATCCATATGGAGAAGTTGTAGAGGAGATGACACTGAGGAGACTTGCTTTGACTTGAAGCTTGCTTTGGTCTGCTTCCCTTTTTCATACGCTGAACATAAGGACTCTTTGGCGTATGAGTGTTGAGGTAGACCAGTAACCAACTCTTTAGAAGAAAGAGTATTCAGTGTCTTGAAGTTGAGATGGGAGAGCCTTTTATGCCATAACCAGTTGGCATATGAAGAGGCTTTTGAGAAGAAACAAGAGTTCTCAGTGGTGGTAGAGTCCATGTTTATAACATAAACATTTTCCATACGATAACCGCTGAGAGCTATCTTCTCCTTTTTGTCAGTGACAAAGCGGGATTCCTTAGTGAAAATCACTTTGTTATCCTTGTCACATAGCTGACTTATGCTTAGAAGATTATGCTTCAGTCCTTCAACATATGCAACTCTTCCAAAGGTTGTTGTACCATTAGATAGTACACCGAAACCTCGGGTATAGCCTTTTCCATTTCCACCGAAAGTCACAGAGGGACCTTTTTCTTCTTTATATTCAGTGAGCAGGTTCTTTTTACCAGTCATGTGTCTAGAGCATCCGCTATCGAGATACCAGATACCCTTCTTAACCTGCAAACAAGAGAAGATTAGTTTGACTTAGGCACCCATTTAGTCATGGGTCCACGTTTGTCAGTGGTGGTTGAGGAAGTGGAAGGTTCAACAATCTTCGCAGCATTTGAAGATTCAGCTTTGTCAGTCTTCACTTTGGTTAATTTCTTAACCTCAGTGGTCTTCTTTGCCTTGGGGGCAATAATCTTTACCTTAGCTAACTTTTCAGCTTTGGTGGCTGTGGGGCACTTACTAGCAATATGATCAGTAAGTCCACAGTGATAACATTTCCTATAACTAAAAGTAGCTTTAGGATCATTTTTATGCTTAGCCAATAATTTTAAATGAGCAGGGCCAACACCAAGAATACCTTTAGCATCAGATCTTGGGGGCACCTGAGGTTCATCAAGATTCTTAGATAGAAAGTTCAGCTTGATCCTAGGAGTGGATCGCTGATCATTTTCATACTCCTTATCCTTAGAGGATGAGGAATGATTCACTGAAGGTTTATAGTTCTTCAGGTTTGGTATTTTGGTACCCTTCTGAGGTTTTGGATAAACAACTGTTTCTTTACCTTTAGAAGTTAAGGTAGAGATTTCCTCAGGTATAGAAGGTTTTGAAGAGGAACACTGAGAAGATGAAGTGTCAGGGATAGATGACACGAACATTCCAAACTTAAGCATGGAATGGTCAGTGGTTGGTTCTTCAGCGTCAGCTTTGTAACCAAGACCACGTTTGTCACTCAGAGGAATCTGAGACTAGATTATCTTAGTGATCGTTGTTGAGGATTTATACCATCCATCAACAGTTGCTTTTTCAGCTTTAATGCAGCGATATCTTCTTCGTGTTCGATTTTGACTAGCTGATTTATATGAACTTGATCTTTAAAGTCTTCTTCAATTTTAGAAAGCTTTTCTATTTGAAGGTGACAGTTTTTAAGTTGTTCAGCGAGATCAATATTTTGATTTTCAGCAACAGTTTTGCCATTCATAGCATCATATAAACTCATAGTCAGGAGATCGATCTTTCGAAGACTATCAGCTTCATCAATATTTGAAATATTGGTAAAGAGGGAAGGTGATACCTTAGTAGCAGAGGTTGAAGCAGAGGGAATGTCAGAATTTTCTTCCTCATCTTCAAGTTTGGCCATGAGACAGAGATTGGCTTCATCATCATCTTCAGAGTCAGATGATTCTTCTTCGTCAGAGGCAACCCAATCGTAGTCAGCCATAAGGCCTTTGCCTTTCTTCTTAAAGCCTTTCAGCTTTGCGTACCTTTCCTTTAGCTTTTGGTACTTGTCATCTCTAGACCTGGGGTTAGAGGATTTCTTGGAGAAAGCTGAGGATTTATAGACTTTCTTTGACCTGCACTCGCTAGCAAAATGTCCTATCTTTTTACAGTTATATCAAGTAGCAGTAGCCTTATCAACATGAGTTGACGATCTAGGCTTATCAGTAATAGCAAGAGGTTTGTTCTTTCTGAAATTTTTCTTTTTGGCAAATCTCCTGAACTTATTAGAAAGGAGAGCCATAGATTCATCAAGATCTGAAGAGTCAGGATCTGATGAGCATTCAGAGTTAGTCTCCAACTCAGTGATAGTGATAGTTGATCGCTGAGTGGAAGGTGACTCTGAGATTAAAGCAACATGGGTGCTTTTGGAATCTTTTACAAGATTCTTCTTAAGATGACTCGATTGCTCATGATTAAGCATCGTTCCATATAAGGTAGAAAGAGTCATAGATTTAAGATCCTTTGATAGCTTAAGACACATTGAGTAACTGTCCCAGCTTTCAGGTAAACATTCTAAGAACTTTGTCAGAAGTTCAAAGTTAGAATATTCCTTACCAACAGTTTTTAGATCTCTTATTAAACAGTTAAAGCGTTGGTGTACTTCAGAGAGAGATTAGTTCTTACCACATATGAAGCTTTCATATTGTCTTACCAGGTTGATTTTTCGAGAGTCCTGGACTTCAGACGTACCTTCATATTGAACACTGATTGTGTCCCACATGGCTTTTGAGGTTTTCAGGTTCATGACGGAATGGTAGACTTCGTCAGGAAGAGCCATAGAAAGAATGGATCTGGCTTTAGTGTCGAGAGCCACTTTATTCTTATCTTCATCAATCCACATATGAATTTCCTTTGGAACCAATCTTTCTGGAATAGCAGCTCTATTCTTAGCTCCTGGTACTTCAGGATCAATTCTGACAGGAGTGTATGGACCATTTTCGATGTAATAAGGTATAGTTGGGTCTACACCTTCTAGGAAGAGTATCATCCTATTTTTCCATAGATTAAAGTAATCTCTGGAAAATCTGGGTGGTTTAGCAAGAGAACCATTGTCAATGTAGTTAGTGTTTGTGTTGGTAGCCATTGTAAGGAAGAGAAGAGATCAGTATAAGCAAGATCTTGTTTATAAGATTAAACAAATCTGCTCTGATACCACTTGTTGGTCTCGAAAGGTTATACAAGTTTGTAGAAGGGGGGGGGGGGGGGGTTGAATACAAACACACAGATTTTTACTTTCTAAATTGTTTATTGATATAATCAAACAATTTACAACTTGTTACGGAACAAGATTAAGGACTAAGCCTAATCTAAACTAGTTAAGAACACTAAGTTTCTTGCATTAGAATTAAGACAGAAGGAGATAAGAGTATTACGAATAATATTCTAACACTAAGAGAGAAAGAAGAAGATGGCCGAGCACTTCATTTCTGAAGTAGGGTTCTTCTTATATACTGCATGCATTTAATGCATGGCAGTACAACTTTACACGTGGCAGCAGCTGAGTGGTTGCATATCTTGACCTTTGTAGACAACCTAGTAGCCGCATGGTGTACAATGTAGAATCAGAGTTGGTTGTACGATTACGGACAAAAGGGATGTCCGTTCTGACATTTCGTACAAAGACGTGCAAGGGGGGTAAGATATAAGTAACTTGTAGAGTAGACCTCATGATCAGCGTTCGTTGAACAATACTTTATCAACGAGTGATAAAGCTCAGCGTTCGCTGAAGTCTTCTACTTGATACTTCACGTTGAGTGGACAGGTCTGGTCTTCGCTGATATCCGCATCAGTTCATTAGTAGACTTGTCGCTGGTTCTTGGGCTTGATCTTCGACTTCAGCGTAGAACCTTTGTTGACGTTAAACTTGTCTTCAGGGATCATAAGTAAACAACTATAACTTATCAACGATCATCACAGAGACTGAACAGGCTCAGAGCTACTGGATGAACAGTGTTCGCTGAATGTCTAATTTATAAAACAAGAGTTCCTATCAGCGGTACTGTAAAGTTATAGTACTTATCAGTGATAGTGAAACTCTAATAAATATTGTCTACTTACAATTTTCACTAAGTGTTTAAAAGAGTCATTATCAAATCACAGAGGGTTTGGATCAACAGGTATTTCTCACAACTTTTCTTCTGTGAGAACACCACAACAAAATGGAGTCGTTGAAAGAAGAAATCGAACTATCATCGAAGCTGCACGATCAATGCTCAATGATTCTCATCTACCTACTCAGTTTTGGGCAGAAGCTGTCAACACTGCTTGTTTTACTCAAAACAGGTCGCTGATTGTCAAAAGATTCAAGAAAACAACCTACAAACTTTTCCATGGGAAAAAGCCTTCAATTAGCTTTCTTCACATCTTTAGATGTCAGTGTTTCATGCTGAACAACAGGGATGCCCTAGGAAAGTGTAACACCCCGAAATTTGAAATAAGAAAGTTGGACTCATGGGAGTCCGCATGGGCAATGGCCGGACGTCCGCCTGGTGCGGAAGTCTGCACGACATCCGCGGAAGCAACAGAGAAATTGAGGAATTCGGATCAGCTTAAGCCGGACGTCCGTGAGATGTCCATCCAGACGTCCGCGAGACGTCTGATGAGATATTTTTGGGATTTAAGCCCTTTTCCCTCTCTCTCTTCCCTCACTTCATCTTCAACCTCAAAATCCATTCCCTCTCTCCCTCTAACCCGATTTTCTCCCAATAAACCCTAAATCCTTCATCTTCTTCCCCAAATCAAACCTCTCACCATTGTCATGAATCTTAACCATTCTAGAAACCTATCACTTCATCTCCTTCATCAAGTTTCTAGGGTTTCACCCAACCCTTTTCACTCCACTTGGAAGGTTAGGAGTTTGTGGTTCATCTTGGTGGTTCTAGAGACACTTTGGTTGGTGGATTCAAGTATGGTTAAGGTAATCTTCTCTACTCTTCATTTATGAAGTTAGGATTTTGATATACGTGGGTATTATGGTGTAAAATGGTTGGAGGATGATTCTACATGGTTAGATCTAATTGTTGTTGGTTGGAAACTTATGGATCTAGGTTTTGGAGGTTTTGGCCTGAAGATTCAAGTTTCATCAAAGGAGCCTACGTTTGGGGAAAATCTAGATTTAGCCTAAATCTAGCAAGGTGAGTTCAAGTTGATTTGTGAAAACTTTGTACATGCCAAAAATGTTATTTTCCAAATGTTTGTGTGTTTTACTTGAAATTATCAATTGTTGAGTTAATTGATAAGTCTAACTCTTTTGAAGTATTTATCTTCATAAATGTTGTAAAACACCCATATTTGGGATTTTTGGATATTTGATGTGTAGAAATCATAAATATATCCTTAAAAGATTTATTGCTCAAAATGAAGTATATTTGATGGTTTAATCATATTAGTGTAAATGATTTTATAAACCATTTGGGAGAATGCACATTTTAGTGTCAATAGTCATTTTGAGAATTATAAGGGTACGAGTCCTTTTGGGAAAACCCTTTTGTTTAACCCGTGTCGAGTTTTGGGTTAATAATGATTTCCTGGTACTTGTTTACCTAGTCGATATTTAAATGCATTTTATGCTATGATGGCCGTTATTTATGGGTCTAATGAGTTTTGAGCATTTTGCTCGGTTTTGACTTTGAGAAAGTCTTGGGGACGCTTGGTCCGGTTTTGATGACTCCATGTGGGGTCTTAATTATAGTTTGCATATATTGCATCATATCGCATTTATTGCGCATTAATAATATTTACATGCCCGGGTGCGTTAGTCATTCCAGGACGGGCTTATTATTATAGACTGTGTTGCATTGGATCCATAGGCACGTAAGTCAGTCTTTATTTGATGGTCTACTGGGTGTTGCGGGATTTGACCGAACCCCATGTTTGATGACCTTTACCTTTAAGGGTACACTTGGAGGGCTGAGTCCGGTTGAGCTATCAGGTTGATTGACGGGCGTTTTATTGACCTTCGCCATGTCGGGGCAATGCCATGGTTGTATCCCGGCTTGTGCCGAGCCTTTGGTGGTATTCTTATTGATACTTCACTAAGGTCAGATGTCTCGTTGGGTGTGATTTGTAAGGCTTCGTATGGGACACTTGGGCTTTTATGCAGTGAAGTGTCGTACGATTAACATTGTATGAGTGGCGTACTTTTGTGTTCATCCACTCTCAATGGATACGGGTCTCCCCCGTCGTTGGCCAACCAACTTGGGATTTTATATTGTCCCTGTTTTATTATTATTGTTGGTCTTATACATTTAACTGCGATTGGATAACTTTACTATTGGATTCCGCTCCATGTATATTAAAGTTTAAATAAAGCAGGTCATTTCCATACTTATGGTATCTAGAACTTCATTACATTTTACGTTCGCGTGAGTATTGGTTTGTATTATGTTTTCAATAAAGTGTTATATTTAAATGGATGGTTTTTCCATGATTTATGGGTTGAGTATTTTGACGTCAACCGCATTTGAAGGTTGTGCCTAAACTAGATTTATTCACGTATTTGAGTGAGTTGGGATCGTAATTCATTTTGGAAAACGCTTTATACCTTTTGGGAACTTTTCTCCTAGATTTTGGGTGCGTTGGAAAATGAGTCGTTTATGTCCCTTTTTGGAAATCATAATCTACGTTGCAAACTTTCATTTAAAGAATTATTTAAATCATGCTATAAACTCTTGAACTCACTAGGCGTTAGCCTAACCCTTTTTATTTGTCGGCATGTGCAACAGGTTCAGGTTGGGAGTAGTTCTAGTGACACGTGTGAAAGGGTGTGTGCTAGGAATGTGATCGTGAGGTGAATTGATTAAGTGATGTCTTCCGCATTTACCCATGGGAATAACACTTTGTGTTCAGGTTAAGTAATACATGAAGTGAGTTTAGTCTTCGTAATAAGATTTGAAATATATATTGTTGAGATTGATTATAGATTTTAACTTGAGGTATTTCACCTATTGAATTATAGGAAGAAAATCCTATTATTTCGGTTGTATTATCAAAATTTTTAATTAGATGCTCTTTCCCAATTCGAGGGTGTTACAAGTTGGTATCAGAGCATAAGTTTGAGAGAATTAGGTGTTGATTTTGGATACCTAGACTCAAACTAGCGTTCTTTTAAGTAAATGAGAGTGAAATTCACCACTAGGCACTTTAAGATAGGATATTTTGAGGTCGATGGAGTCACTAGAAACGAGAATCACGTCGAGAGTAGCAAGGATAATCATGTACGGTACGTTCATAATGACACCTGGCCAGTGTCATGGTGAGCCTCCTAGTTACATGTGCGTACTTGAACTACTTTAATGTGATGATCGTTGGGGTAGTGAAGAAATTCTAAGCGAGTAGTCGTTGGAAAAGATTGACGATTTTAGTATTAGTCACTTAGGGTGACGATAAGCATGATAATTGCTTTAAGTGGACCGTTTCGGGTCAAAATTGATGGTTGGATTAGAACCATAGATTTATTGAATCGAACTTAATTCGAGAAGGAAACTGTAAGGTTAATTGATGTAATTCCCAACTTTGCCTTAAGAGGTTTAAACATCCGGATGACAATAGTGGACCAGAGGGATTTGGAGGAGTATGAGTTGAGACGTTGAGTGCCGACTAAGTTATGCACAAAATTTATTTTAAAATAAATTGCATCAACTATTTCTTGTGTCTCAAATCTTTATATGGATTGTGTTACAAAATCTTGGAAAATGTTTAGCACACACAAGATTTTAAATCATGGTTTTTGAACCTGCATGAAATTATTTTATCGCGGGGGTTGCAAACTCCGTCGGAACTTGTTCTATTTTGTTGTTGTCCAACGTTACTTTCGGATACAGTGATATCCATATTTTTATGATGTTTAAGATGTTGGGCAAGTAACTACGACTTATGACTTTAACATTGGATCTCCTCCATATATGTTAAAGTTTGGACGGAAAGTTATCTTCCATTATGTCTATGTAAAGCTATTTTGGAGAGTTTGTTTAATGTGAGTTTGTTAAACAATGTTGTTATATGTTATTACAACAAGAAAGGGATTTTTGGAATTTTGGCGTTTTAGTCATGATTTTGCTTATTGCAATTCGACTTTTGGAAAGCAAAATGCTTAGTGCCATTTTATTGACTTGAGGTCATTGAGCCCATTGAATTTCGTGGAGTTTTGTTTTACGATGTTTTGTGTCGTGTGAGTGCAATTTCACAATGTGCATACTCCATTTATTTATGTGAAAATTTATGAGTTATGTTGGGCGTTTTATCCCACTCGAGCTTTGTTGAGAAATATTAATTTTATTTCATAAGGCGACCAAAAGGGATGAGTTTTGGAACTTTAGTGTCGCGTAATTTCTCTTTCAAAGATTTGTGTTAACACATATTTTGTTGCAACTAGTTCGGCGTGTGGATTGATTTATACGTGACGTAAGTAATGCATGAAAGAACACCTTGATAGCACTTCGTAACAATTTGCTTATTGCGCTTTCAGTCAGTTGATTGTTTTATTACCATTTCATGTAAATGCATTATATCGACCTAAGGGTATGCATAGCTTGGTAACCATTACTTCTCGACATTTTGATAAACGAGTCGTGCATGAAAATGTTTTAGTAACTCATTGCATAAATGAAGACCATTTGGTCAAAGTATGTGTCACACCCCGCTAAAGCGGAAACACGAGGTATAACAGTGTAGGGTTTCATTCAAAAGGTAACAGACAACACCAACCACAACATTCAATATAGTAGTTCAAAATATTACATTACAACGTTTTAAGCAAATTGTTCCAAAAAGAAGACGCCAGATACAAAAATTAACAGTAGAAGTTTTAATGTTCTTGATGCTGATGTCATCATGAAAAATGCACCCTACATGCCTTCACTTACTTATTAGCACCTGAAAAGCATGATGAAAAGAAAGGGTCAACTACAAAGAGTTGGTGAGTTCACAGGTTTTCGTATGCACTAAAAATAAATTTGTATGCAGAAATTGTTATTGTGAAACGTTTGTTCACACGAAGTTTACGTAACCAGTTGTTCGAGTATTTGCACGAGGTATAAAGTATACAATGATGTCCTCGCATTGAGCCACTACCAAACCTTCCGACAAACCAACGCCCCTTAAATTATTCACGTCCTACCTCAGCGGTGGATTAATTCCACATGGGTAAGACCATTATTGTTACTGGTAAAGTGCACTTCTAGCTCGTCAGCTTAAAGTGGGGTTGTCAATCCAAATAGCGCTACCCACAAATACCATCGGCTCGCAATGAGTTAATAAGTAGTGTCTAACAAGTGGGGACTTTTTCATTTAAAACTCAAGCACATCAGAAAGTATACATACCTTAGTGCACAAACATTTTAAAGTTAAAATTCAACATTTCATAGCATAATTCAAGCAATTTGAAATTCAATATCATGCTTTTCACCCCAAATAGTAACGAAAGAGTAAAAAGGGGCTGTGAATACTCACAATATTCAGCAAAGATTTCCAAGAGTTGCCGCACGGTTGCCCAAATGCCCGGTTCTAGGTCCTTCCTATGGAAGTGAAACACATTATCAGTTTCGGTCTAACTCTTATGGCTAAAGCATTGCTTAGCCCATCATGCCTTATAAAATGCCTTAGTATCAGTTACTAGGTTTAAGTATTATTTCGCATTGTTGTTTATATGTTATTTATTGGTTTTAAAAAGGGTTGTAGGATTTTATTGTTACATAATTAAATTTATATGTTATATATAGTATTTAATCCTTTGTACCATGTTTTATAATTCCTTATTTACCTTGTGTTTTAATCCAAGTTCAAATTCTTATAAACTTCTTACTTATTAAGGCATCATTTATACATTCATATACATGTATATGTTGTTTTCATTTGGTGTTTTAACAAATTCTACAATTAATATGCTTTTTAACTTTTAATATTCCTAAAAATCTCTTTTTCTTGAATTAGGGTTTTTACCTTTTCTGATGGCAGAAATTTTAGGTCCACAAATGGTCATAATTAAGTATTTTCTGGAATATTTTACTTAACCAAATTTTTATATATATTATTTTAATGTCTTAGGGAACTTTTGACATAGATATCACCATTTTTAGAGGTGGTTAGCTATTTTAATCATTATACCTAAGTTTAAGTGTCACAGTTACCAAAACAGCATGCACAATCCCTTTTGTCACGTCCATTTGGAGGGTCAAATCTCGACATTTTTCAGTGATTCAAATTGGGTTTTAAACTTAACTCATAGATGTATCTTCCAGAAAAATTTCATTGTCTTTGGTGACATATTTAGAGAGTTATGACCGTTTTAAGGTGGGTTTTATTTTAAGACAGATTCTGATTTCTTGCACACTTATCTTGGTTTGAATGGTTGAGACCTCAAATCTTAATATTTTTTTGTAAAACCACTTTTTTTTGAACCATAACTCATTAAAATAATTTCCAGAAGAAAATCAAGAATTTTGGTTTAGTATCAAGTGAGTTATGAGTGATTTAAGTAGACATTTTCTCTGCTAGACTGTTTTTACACTTCTTCATTTGATGTGGGTAGATGAAGGGTCAAAAGTTCGAGTTTTTACATGAAACCACTTGGGTTTGAAACATAACACAATAAACAAAGTTACAGAAAAAGATTCATATCAATTAGTTAAGTATTTTTCAAGATATGGTCGGATGAAGTGCATGCAAGTAATCTGCCAGAAACTGAAAATGCTTATTCATGGAAAATGAGTGTTTTATATCCATATTTTCACTCATATGGTTGGTTCTTTGATTGAACACTCATTTACCACTACTTTAACAATGCTATTAGATAAAAAAATCTATTTTTGACTTTTATAAACACATGCATGAACTCACACATTTCAGATTATGACAAAAATACACATGCATGTAGCCAAAACATCATGTTCTTGAGTTCTAGATGTATGGCTTAAGGATTATCACCATTTGTTTGACATAACATGTCTTTGGTGATTAATCTACCATGAAAAGGGTCTATTAAGGCCCCTTTATCCAGAAACTCAAGTGGTTACAAAATAAGATGAGAAAAAAAAGATGGAGAAATGGCAAGAAAAGGAAGAAAAATGAAGAAGAACACAAGAGGGATGAGTTTTACCCCTTCTAGTGTTGATGATTACCTTCCAAGTCTTCAAAAATCGAACTCCTTGTGTGGATGGAGGCTGAATTCGGCCAAGAGAGGGGAAGAGAGAAAAGGATGGTTGTTTGAATGTAGAGAGAGAAGAGAGTAGGAAAATGAAAGGGTTTTCTTGAGAATTTGGAAAATTAATATGGAAGTGTGTTGGGTCATATGAGGGGCCGAATTTGGGCCATATATTCTGATTTATTATCTTTTTTTTCTTCTTAAAATTCTAATTAATATTGTATAATTATACATTTTATATAATTTTTATAAAAGATTGATTTAAAGTAGTTAAAACCTCATTTATCTACTTAATTTTTGGTTTAATTATTTAAAGTTTTAAAATTTACCTTTGGGTATATATAAACTATATATTTACTCCTCTTATTATTAATATAATTATAATTAAATGTTAACTGTTCCATTCGGCATTTTATAAGACAGCTTAAGCAGTTCCGTGCGGTAACATGATTTTCTCAGTGTACTGTTGGAATTCTTAGGAAACCAAGGCCTTGTTTGTTTTCCTCATTTCAGCTCTTATTTTACACTTTTATCTAAATCGGTAAGATGTTTTGGAATTCAGAGTGTTTGTTTTGTTTTAGTTTTAAGAGGGTCTTAAGTCTAAATAACCTCTAAATGAAAAAGTGAAGCCCTAACCTCTAATTCGCTTAGAGGTGCCCCTCGTTCAGATTAACGCCTCCATCCTCACAATTATCTCGTCTTGACCTCTCCACCGACTTCATCCTCTCCATCGACTCCATCAAGGCTGCTTTCAATCGATCAGGTACTCCCTGGTTATCTGTTTATCGACTTCATCCTCTCCATCGGCTTGTTCTCTGTTTCTCGACTCCATCAATGAGAGTATTTGGACATCTTTAAGACCCACTTGTTTCCAATCGATCATCTTTAAATCTGCTGGTTTCTCAACTTTCCCTACTTCTTGCTGTGATAAAGAGACACGACAACACAGTAGCTCCACAGCTTCAATTTTTTTTTGGGTTTTGTTCCATTAACTGTATTATAACCAGCTTCTTGCTGTTGCTTTTTGTTTTTCTGTTTTGCAAGATGAAGCCCTGAATTTTGGGCGGTGTTGGAGAAGGGTAGTGGGTAATGGGTTTCAGGAAGAAATTGGTCAAATACCAACCACTTTACTAGTGTTTACACTTTACAGCCTACAAATCTAGCTTTTTATCTCCTCTATTTAATAACTCAAATATGGATGAGTTATGGTGGATTTATAGATGTTAATTTGATCGACGAAGCAAACTTTTGGTCATTCAGATTTCAGACGTTTTATCATTTATAAAAACAAACAGTCTTGATAATTCAGATTTCAGACTTCAGCACCATCTCTTAAAAATCAGAAGTGAAATCAGATTTCAGACTTCGGCGTCTCTTAAAAAACAAACGCCACCTAACCCTTAGCCATCAATATTAAGTCATTATGAGTTATTCCTACTTGTTAAAACAAGTATTATACTATTCAGTTGCTAACCTGAGTGTTTTGGTTTGACGGGTGTCACAGTCTCCTCTTGTTAGAAGAATTTCGTCCCGAAATTCGTTGATTGCTATTCCCCGTCTGATCCTTTGCAAATAGGTGAGGGTACTTACGTTTCATGTAATCTTCTCATTCCCATGTATACTCAGGTCCATGCCTCGAATTCCAACGAACTTTCAAAATTGGGATCTTACTACGCCTTGTTCGTTTGACTTCTTGATCAAGGATTTCTATCGGTTCTTCTATAAAGTGTAACCGATCGTTGATCTGAACGTCTTCTAGGGGTAGAACCAATGATTCATCAGTCAGGAATTTCTCAAGGTTTGACACATGGAACGTATCGTGGATGGCACTTAGCTCTTGCGGTAAATTGAGTTTATATGCTACTGGACCAATCCTTTCAATTATTTCAAATGGGCCAATATACCTCGGACTCAGCTTGCCTCTTTTTCCGAAGCATACTAATCCTTTCCATGGCGATACTTTCAAAAGTACTTTGTCTCCCAATTGGAATTCTAATGGCTTCCTGCGGTTATCTGCGTAACTCTTCTGACGATCTCTTGCGGCCTTGATTCTGTCCTTAATAATTGCGATCTTGTCAGTAGTCTCTTGAACGATTTCAGGCCTAGACAATTGTCTGTCGCCAATTTCCAACCAACTAAGTGGGGATCTACACTTGCGTCCATATAAGGCTTCATACGGTGCACACTGAATGCTGGTATGATAACTATTGTTGTTGGAGAACTCCACTAATGGTAGGTGAGTATCCCAACTTCCACCAAAATCTATCACACATGCACGCATCGTATCCTCTAGCGTTTGTATAGTTCTTTCTGACTGGCCGTCCGTTTGAGGATGGTAGGAAGTGCTCAGATCCAAACGCGTACCCAAAGCTTTCTGGAGTGATCGCCAAAACCGTGACGTAAAACGACTATCTCTATCCGAGATGATGGAAATAGGCACTCCATGACGCATAACGATTTCATTGATGTAAATTTGTGCAAGCTTTTCCATCTTGTAGTCTTCCCGAATAGGAAGGAAATGCGCTGATTTCGTAAGTCGGTCCACTATAACCCATATTGCGTCGTGCCCTTTCCTAGTCCTGGGTAGCTTAGTTACGAAATCCATAGCTATTTGTTCCCATTTCCATTGGGGAATCTTGGGTTGTTGTAATAGACCAGATGGTTTCTGATGTTCGGCCTTAACTTTTGCACAATTTAAGCACTCGTTTACGTACAAAGCGATGTCTCTCTTCATACCCGGCCACCAGTAGTATTCCTTTAGATCTTTGTACATCTTATCAGCTCCCGGGTGAATCGAATATCTTGATTTATGGGCTTCATCCATAATTGTTGTTCGTAGGTTATTAACTTTTGGTATCCAAACTTTGTCTTCAAAGTAACGTACCCCATCGGACCTCGTTTTAAATTTAAGTTCCCATTGATGTAAGGCCTCGTCCTTCAAGTTGAGGCTTTCAACGCTTCTTCCAGAGCTTCAAGAATTTGTGTCATTAGACTCGTCTGAACGAACACACCCATTGCTCGCACTCTTGACGGCTTCACCCTTTCCTTCCTGCTTAGTGCGTCAGCTACCACATTAGCCTTGCCTGGGTGGTACTTTATTTCATAGTCATAGTCTCTAAGCAGTTCAACCCATCTTCTTTGCCTCATGTTAAGCATTTTCTGGTCAAAGATATGTTGAAGACTTTTATGATCGGTGTAGATGGTGCATTTCGTGTCGTAAAGATAATGTCTCCAGATCTTAAGTGCGAACACTACTGCTCCTAACTCAAGGTCGTGAGTAGTATAATTCTTCTCATGAACTTTAAGTTGCCTTGAAGCATATGCAATGACCTTGTCCTGTTGCATCAACACGCACCCCAAACCTTGGTGTGACGCATCGCAGTAGACTACGAAATTCTCTGTGCCTTCTGGCAGTGCCAGAATTGGTGCATTGCATAACCTATGCTTAAGAGTTTGGAATGCTTCTTCTTGTTTCTCTCCCCAAATAAACTTCTTATCCTTTTGGGTTAATGTCGTTAGCGGTTGCGCAATATTTGAGAAATTCGCAATGAATCGCCGATAATAGCCTGTTAAACCAAGAAATTGGCGAATCTCTGTTGGGGTTTTTGGGGCTTCCCACTTCTTGATGGCCTCAATTTTTGTCGGATCTACGTGAATTCCCTTCTCATTAATCACGTGGCCAAGAAATTGTACCTCTCGAATCCAAAATTCTCATTTGGAGAACTTTGCATACAATTTCTGGTCTCTGAGCAATTCTAGTATCAACTTTAGATGTCGCTCATGATCCTCCTTGCTTTGCGAGTAAATTAGTATATCATCTATGAACACGATCACGAACTCGTCCAGGTACGGTTTACAAACCCTGTTCATTAAGTCCATGAAGACAACTGGTGCGTTGGCTAGCCCGAAAGGCATAACCAGGAATTCGTAATGGCCGTATCGAGTCCTAAGCGCCGTCTTGGGAACATCCTCTTCACGGACCCTCATTTGATGATATCCAGATCGAAGATCAATTTTTGAAAAGTAGGTAGCACCTTGGAGTTGGTCGAACAGGTCGTCGATTCGGGGAAGAGGGTATCGGTTCTTGATAGTTAGCTTATTGAGTTCTCTATAATCGATGCACATCCTCAAGGATCCATCTTTCTTTTTAACGAAAAGAACTGGTGCACCCCATGGCGAAGAGCTAGGTCTTATAAGTCCTTTGTCGAGCAGCTCCTGGAGTTGTCCTGACAATTCCTGCATTTCTGATGGGGCCAAATGGTACGGTGATTTAGCCACAGGTGCAGCTCCAGGAACTAAGTCGATGTGGAATTCGACTTGTCTTGACGGGGGTAATCCTGGTAGCTCATCCGGGAATACCTCGGGAAAATTCCGAACTACAGGAAAATCCTGAATGCGTTTCTCTTTCATTTCCTTAACTATAACATGAGCCAAAAACGCGATGCATTCCTTTATCAAGTACTTCCGCATCTTCATACACGTCACTAGCTTAAGGTTCTTTCCGGACTTCTCTCCATGTACGACGAGTGTTTTACCCTCTGGTAGCGGAATTCGGATGATCTTTTCGGAACAACATATGTCTACCCGGTTTTTGGATAGCCAATCCATGCCCACGACTATGTCAAATCTTCCTAGCTCAATTGGAATAAGGTCTATACTAAAGCTCTTATTAGCTAAGTTTAAAGTACAGTCCATAATTACGTATCTGACCTTAACTTCCTGCCCATTAGCAAATTCAATAACGTAGACCTCTTTCAACTTTTGGGGTTTCAAGTTAATTTTTGGCCTAAACTCTAGTGATACAAAGGTTCTATCCGCTCCAGAATCAAATAGTACTGATGCATAATGATTATTTAGGAGGAATGTACCTGTGACCACGTTCGGGTTTTGCCTTGCTTCATCTGCCCCAATCTCAAATACTCGGCCTCGAGCCTGGCCTCCTTGGTTCCCTTGATTAGCTGGTCGTGCTTGATTAACGTTTGGTCCTCGGTTCAGTTTTGGGCACGTGTTCCGAAGATGATCTGGGCTTCCACACTCGTGACATGTTCGTCTTCCTCCACTTCTGCAATCCTTAGCAAAATGGCCTCCCTTATTGCATTTTAGACAAATGATGCATCTTCCAACGTGGCGGTTATTGCACTTATCACACTTAGGATTGGTTCCCTTGCCTTTTTCCACCGTCTGGGTCTGGACCCCAAAGTTTCCCATCACCTTTTGGTTCTTGCCAAACTTCCCGCCAGATTGCTTTTTCAAGGGTTCTTCCATCTTCCTCTTACCTTTGGCATTGTCACTCGTGAATGTTCCTGACCGGATGGCATTGTTGGTGAGCTTAGTTGCTAGGTTAACTGCATCTTGGAGTGTCGTTGGTTCTGCCGAGGTAACATTTCCACGAATTTCAGAAGCTAAACCCAGATGTATCTTTCGATTCGGTTCTCCTCGGGCGTTACTAGATGTGGTACCAACTTTGCTAACTCATGGAAACGGGCGGTGTAGGCGTCTATGTTCTTTCCCACCATTTCATGATGCCATAGTTCCACTTCCAACTTCTGGATCTCACTTCTCGGGCAATACTCTCCCTTGAGTAGCTTTTTGAAATCTTCCCACGTAAGGTTGTAAGCAGCTTCCCGTCCCCGGGTTTGCACTTGCGTGTTCCACCAGGTTAATGCTCGGCCTTGCAGCAGACAGGCAGCAAATTCAACCTTGTTCCCTTCAGTGCACTTGCTGATATAGAGAACAGACTCCATACCCTCAATCCATGTTAGTAATCCAACAGCTCCTTCAGTTCCATGGAATTTCTTAGGGTTGCAAGCCCTGAAAGCTTTGTACGTGCATTCCCTGTTTCCAGTTGCTCCTGCGTTATTTCCTGGATTAGCGTTCAGACCCGCTGCCACTTGACTAACTATGTTCGGGAGTGCCGCGAGGAGTTGTTCTGACACAAGCCGTGCGATCTCGGGATCTTCCCTTCTTGGAGGCATAGTTCTAAAGTATTGATTCAAATAGGAATTTGGTCATACTTTTTATACAAGTTCTACTTAACTAGGTTATGAATATCATATGGTATGTCTACAACTAATCATTTGAGCACATAAATATAGCAATATAAAGTAACTTCATAATCATGGATTTCAAAACACTTGGTTCAAACAAACACGGTTCAACCATCACATAGGTTCAATAAACAACAAAATGTTTTCTCTAAAAGATACCTAGTACTTAGAGTTCTAATAGCCAGCTACATGCCACCAAAATAAGTACCAACTTTAATCATCGAAAGTAGTAAAAAAGTTCTTTCACTAACGCCACTTTCTTGGAACCATTTCTTCACAACTATCCCTAATGCATAGTTACTAAGCGTGCTATTGTAAGTGCCTAAGATATGCAATGTTCATGCATGCACACACAAAATTATGCTTCCGTGTTTAAGTAGAAAATTTATTTTAAGCATACTTCCAGTATAACTAATTCGAGTCTCCCATTATACATACCTGAATTAAACATAGGTGATCAGGCTTTGTTTAATTGAGGTATAATAATGTGACACTCAACTTAGTTATATTAGTAATATGCTTCAGATTTTGAAAATCATTTTGAAAACCGTTTTAATTTTTTTTTTTTAAAACTATTGGGTTATAGTTTGTGGTTTCCATAAGAAAACCGACATTCTCTATAACCTTAGCTCTGATACCAAATTTGTCATACCCCGCTAAAGCGGAAACACGAGGTATAACAGTGTAGGGTTTCAATCAAAAGGTAACAGACAACACCAACCACAACATTCAATATAGTAGTTCAAAATATTACATTACAAAGTTTTAAGCAAATTGTTCCAAAAAGAAGACGCCGGATACAAAAATTAACAGTAGAAGTTTTAATGTTCTTGATGCTGATGTCATCATGCAAAATGCACCCTACATGCCTTCACTTACTTATTAGCACCTGAAAAGCATGATGAAAAGAAAGGGTCAACTACAAAGAGTTGGTGAGTTCACAGGTTTTCGTATGCACTAAAAATAAATTTGTATGCAGAAATTGTTATTGTGAAACGTTTGTTCACACGAAGTTTACGTAACCAGTTGTTCGAGTATTTGCACGAGGTATAAAGTATACAATGATGTCATCGCATTGAGCCACTACCAAACCTTTCGACAAACCAACGCCCCTTAAATTATTCACGTCCTACCTCAGCGGTGGATTAATTCCACATGGGTAAGACCATTATTGTTACTGGTAAAGTGCACTTCTAGCTCGTCAGCTTAAAGTGGGGTTGTCAATCCAAATAGTGCTACCCACAAATACCATCGGCTCGAAATGAGTTAATAAGCAGTGTCTAACAAGTGGGGACTTTTTCATTTAAAACTCAAGCACATCAGAAAGTATACATACCTTAGTGCACAAACATTTTAAAGTTAAAATTCAACATTTCATAGCATAATTCAAGCAATTTGAAATTCAATATCATGCTTTTCACCCCAAATAGTAACGAAAGAGTAAAAAGGGGCTGTGAATACTCACAATGTTCAGCAAAGATTTCCAAGAGTTGCCGCACGGTTGCCCAAATGCCCGGTTCTAGGTCCTTCCTATGGAAGTGAAACACATTATCAGTTTCGGTCTAACTCTTATGGCTAAAGCATTGCTTAGCCCATCATGTCTTGTAAAATGCCTTAGTATCAGTTACTAGGTTTAAGTATTATTTTGCATTGTTGTTTATATGTTATTTATTGGTTTTAAAAAGGGTTGTAGGGTTTTATTGTTACATAATTAAATTTATATGTTATATATAGTATTTAATCCTTTGTACCATGTTTTATAATTCCTTATTTACCTTGTGTTTTAATCCAAGTTCAAATTCTTATAAACTTCTTACTTATTAAGGCATCATTTATACATTCATATACATGTATATGTTGTTTTCATTTGGTGTTTTAACAAATTCTACAATTAATATGCTTTTTAACTTTTAATATTCCTAAAAATCTCTTTTTCTTGAATTAGGGTTTTTACCTTTTCTGATGGCAGAAATTTTAGGGCCACAAATGGTCATAATTAAGTATTTTCTGGAATAGTTTACTTAACCAAATTTTTATATATATTATTTTAATGTCTTAGGGAACTTTTGACATAGATATCACCATTTTAGAGGTGGTTAGCTATTTTAATCATTATACCTAAGTTTAAGTGTCACAGTTACCAAAACAGCCTGCACAATCCCTTTTGTCACGTCCATTTGGAGGGTCAAATCTCGACATTTTTCAGTGATTCAAATCGGGTTTTAAACTTAACTCATAGATGTATCTTCCAGAAAAAGTTCATTGTCTTTGGTGACATATTTAGAGAGTTATGACCGTTTTAAGGTGGGTTTTATTTTAAGACAGATTCTGATTTCTTGCACACTTATCTTGGTTTGAATGGTTGAGACCTCAAATCTTAATATTTTTTGTGAAACCACTTTTGTTTGAACCATAACTCATTAAAATAATTTCCAGAAGAAAAATCAAGAATTTTGGTTTAGTATCAAGTGAGTTATGAGTGATTTAAGTAGACATTTTCTCTGCTAGACTGTTTTTACACTTCTTCATTTGATGTGGGTAGATGAAGGGTCAAAACTTCGAGTTTTTACATGAAACCACTTGGGTTTGAAACATAACACAATAAACAAAGTTTCAGAAAAAGATTCATATCAATTAGTTAAGTAGTTTTCAAGATATGGTCGGATGAAGTGCATGCAAGTAATCTGCCAGAAACTGAAAATGCTTATTCTTGGAAAATGAGTGTTTTATATCCATATTTTCACTCATATGGTTGGTTCTTTGATTGAACACTCATTTACCACTACTTTAACAATGCTCTTAGATAAAAAAATCTATTTTTGACTTTTATAAACACATGCATGAACTCACACATTTCAGATTATGACAAAAATACACATGCATGTAGTCAAAACATCATGTTCTTGAATTCTAGATGTATGGCTTAAGGATTATCACCATTTGTTTGACATAACATGTCTTTGGTGATTAATCTACCATGAAAAGGGTCCATTAAGGCCCCTTTATCCAGAAACTCAAGTGGTTACAAAATAAGATGAGAAAAAAAAGATGGAGAAATGGCAAGAAAAGGAAGAAAAATGAAGAAAAACACAAGAGGGATGAGTTTTACCCCTTCTAGTGTTGATGATTACCTTCCAAGTCTTCAAAAATCGAACTCGTTGTGTGGATGGAGGCTGAATTCGGCCAAGAGAGGGGAAGAGAGAAAAGGATGGTTGTTTGAATGTAGAGAGAGAGAAGAGAGTAGGAAAATGAAAGGGTTTTCTTGAGAATTTGGAAAATTAATATGGAAGTGTGTTGGGTCATATGAGGGGCCGAATTTGGGCCATATATTCTGATTTATTATCTTTTTTTTCTTCTTAAAATGCTAATTAATATTGTATAATTATACATTTTATATAATTTTTATAAAAGATTGATTTAAAGTAGTTAAAACCTCATTTATCTACTTAATTTTTGGTTTAATTATTTAAAGTTTTAAAATTTACCTTTGGGTATATATAAACTATATATTTACTCCTCTTATTATTAATATAATTATAATTAAATGTTAACCGTTCCATTCGGCATTTTATAAGACAGCTTAAGCAGTTCCGTGCGGTAACAGGATTTTCTCAGTGTACTGTTGGAATTCTTAGGAAACTAACCCTTAGCCATCAATATTAAGTCATTATGAGTTATTCCTACTTGTTAAAACAAGTATTATACTATTCAGTTGCTAACCTGAGTGTTTTGGTTTGACGGGTGTCACAGTATGTTTTAGTGTTGTGGGGATCATGCATGGTTTACGATGCGTTACATTTTGAAAACATGAAGGTGTGAGTCGTTGACATTTGGTCAATTTTGGGTCGATGAACATTTTGGAAAATTGTAAACCTTTTTGGTTTTGGAGGAAGTGTGTATTTTGAGTATTTTAACGGATAAACTTTTAAGCATTAACGAATTAACGTTTTATGTTACGAGTACAAAACTTTTGATGAAAATGCTCCGTGATGAGGATTTTGGAAAATTATTTACCTAAACATGGAGTGCGAGGAGTTGTTTATGTTTTGAACATTAATGCTCACTGTTTGTATGATTCAAAGTTGGAACTTGATTTGAACCCTTTTTGGTGTCAACAAAATTACTAGCACTTACTTTCTCCTAAGTTTCGGGAAAGCACATTGATGTGTGCGAGCCTTGTCAGAAATGTTTTACTCATGTGTCGTTATATGACCGGATGGGAAAATTTTGGAAATTGATTTAAAGAATTTCATATTTTGAAATTTTGTCGTGTACTATTTGATGCATGTTATTCCATTTCAAGAAAATTGCTAGGAAAGTGTTACAAGCTTGCATGCCTACCCCAATTTAAGATTTCCCTTATGAGGTTTCAGTCGATATCTCTAAATGATGAAAACGTATTGATTTTGTCTTTAAATTTGGAACTTACACAAGTCATTTTATGTTTTGACCAAAGTGTATTTATGAATCGTTTCATCGTTTTTGTATAATAAACTGACGAGCGCAAATTTTGTTGGTGAACCTTGTTCCATGCCATTCTATGGTTAGAAAGGAATTTTGGAGTCTAATAACTTTTAAACTTCTTTTGAAGTATGTGCAAACCTTTTTGTTGCACACTATTTGAAGTTGGCAGTTACTTTACGTGCATGACATGAATCAATCCATACTAGAACCGTAGCGGTTCATTTTAAAGAAGTTGTTTAATACGCTTTTGCGTTTTGTTGATAATCTGAACTGCAATGAAAAATTTCAATATGATTTTCATATGTGGGACGAGCGTGCCCATTTTTGCGCAACTACCGAACTGATAGTAGTAGTTTTTATGTGTACGATTAATTTGATATGAAAATCTTTGTGTTGAAAACCTCTATAAAGAGTTTTGATTGGCATATGTGTTAAATAATTCACTTGAAAACCTTGAACTCATTAGGACCTTGGAAAGGTTAAGTAACCCCGGTTAAGAGTAAGTTTGTAAAAAACCTCGACTATGAAAAGTTGGGCGTTTAGGCACGTGATGTGACTATAGGCCGGATGATATCGGTGGCAGAGTCGATGTGCTTGTGGTAATTGAAGGGCTAGATTTGCGGTAACATATTTTGAGGTTAGTATTACCGTTTTTGTCGGCAACCCTATTTTGGGTCTTGGACAACTTTCGCATGAATGACCCTTTAGACATCGTATTGGTAACCCTAGTTTTGTGGGAATGCTCGGCAAACGGAACTCGTGTGTGGAGTTCTGTTAGAGTTCAAAGCTTGGTGGTATGACTAGGTGTCAACCTTTTAGGTTCGAAGTCGGAAACCATTAGCGTATTCGGAGGGTGTAGTCCGATTTTAAAAAGGAATAATGATAAGGGTTGTAGTAATCTTAAGATGCTCGATTATGAAGAGTAGTTTTGGTGGAATAACCTTCGTGGGTGGTTAAAGAACCTGCCAGTTTGATGATTAATGTTGGGATGGATTCTTGGAGCCTATTAGGGCTCGTTGGAATTAAACGACAGTTAATGGTAGGAACAATCGGTATTGGAGATTCTGTTGGGTTCATTAGTGAACAAACCTTGGATTGATTTAGAGTCTGGAACCGAAATCAGGAAGTATGGAACATCTAAGGTTGGGAGACAACCGAAGTTGTCTGATCTGGAGTTACTCTAGTGGATAGAATGTTCCTCCGGACATAAGTACAGTGTACCTGAGAGGACATTATTGGTAAGAGCTTGCTTGAGGTTTGTCTTAGCAGTCCGTGTGGGGGAAATTTAGATTCCAGTTGCAAGCTGATGGGTTATGGTCGGCGTTGAGTTGGTTAGCCTTTGGTTGTAAAGGATCTAGATTTCGGGTACGAAATCCTTCTAAGGTTGGGAGGATTGTAACATCCCGAAATTTGAAATACGAAAGTTGGACTCACGGACGTCCGCATGGGCAGTGGCCGGACGTCCGCCTGGTGCGGAAGTCCGCACGACATCCGCGGAAGCAACAGAGAAATTGAGGAATTCAGATCATTTTCTCCCGAACCTGTTCATCATCATCTTCTTCAAGAAACAGGTTAATATTTCTTTTTAATAAACTTGTTTTTATGACCACAATTTGTTTACAGGTTGTTCTTCGAGTTTATAATCAAAATCTTAAACTTGACACTTTCATATGTTTTTCCAGAATCCTTTCTTCAAAAAGAAACTGGAAAACACGAAATTTCACTAGTTTTGTACTTCTTTTCAAAACTGGAAAACCCTAAAAACCCTTATTTTGGAAACCTTTCCATTTTAAGAAATGTTCTTCATCTTCTTCATCTTTATGTGTTCTGAACAGAAATGGCAACCACTGATAGTACAAGCGATGCATCTCCTACCTCTTCTGATAAAGCTGAACTTACCAAGGCTCCTATGATGAAACTCTCAATGGATCAGATTACGTTCCATGGTAACAATCCCTATGCTCTACTGGAATTCCCTCCAAAGAAAATGGTCACTCATCTGAATGATGCAGTGAACTTTATCAAAACCTGTCCTCTGGCGACAGCTATGACTATCAGACCCCCTGCTCATAAACACCTATTAGCTCAGTTCTGGTACACGGCTCATCGTTTCCAAGTCCCCTCTACCAAAAACCCAAAGAAAAAGATCGATGCCATCGCCTTCGAGACTGAATTCGGCGGCACAAAGATCACCCCTGCAGTTCTCAGACATGCCCTGAACCTTCCTTCAAGCTCAAAGGAAAACAAGTTCGTTCCTTTCCCTGACCCCAACTCCAACGAAGGAAAAGTTGAAATCATCGCATTCTTGGACGCGATGAAGTACAAATGGAACACAAGGAGAGATGACCTCCCTGAGAAGAAGATAACCACCATACTTAAAAGCAAGATGCCCAGCGAGATGAACTTCATCTTTGCTCATCTCATCAGCTGCATGACAGCAAAAGTCGGGTCCACTGATCAGGCCTCAAAGACCCAATCTGCCAAGGGGTGCGCACTGATGAAAGGCCTGCATGTGGACTGGGCTATTCCAATCTTTGAAGACCTGATGGAACGCGTCGAAGCCCCTACTCGACCAGCAAATGTTCCATACCCGCGATTTCTCAGCGCCCTATTCTTGCATGGGCTGAAAGAAGAGTATCCTCAAAACGGGGACCTGAGACTTTCTCCGGTTGGCCCTAAGGTACTGGACTACAAACCACTCGCCAACGAGGTACGTCTCTCTACTCTCTTACCTCTTCTCCGCCCCTCTATTTCCTCTATTTCTGCGGCTACCTCCTCGGCAGCGGTCGTCCCAACAGCTGGTACCCAGGCCGCAACCACCACTCTTTCTCGAAAGAGAAAACAATTTGAATCCCCACTTGGCATCCATAAGACCAAGAAGATCTCCATGGAGCAACCCCCCAAGCCTTCCCAGGCTGAAGACTCCGCGTCTGTCTCTCTACAGAAGATGCTGGACAATTTCGTGGCACGCTCCGCCACATCCGCTGAAGCAACCCCTTCCATTCCCACTTCAGTGCCTCAAGACACTGAAGTTATCATGGATCAAGAACCCCCACTCTCAGTACATTTTAGTACTGAAGAGATTTTCCTCAGCGGATCCAACGCTGAATCTGTTACCTACACCCTCTACTCAACCTTTGTTCCTCCCTCATCTTCTTTGGTCACTCCAAACTTCATAATTCCCCCACTCTCAACCTCAGGCGTCATTCACCTGAGTGACACAGCTGCCGCTGATCTTCAACATATGATGGATCAAAATCAAGGACTTGAGGGCTCTCTGCGTCAACCAAACATGGAAGATGATATGGAGACTTTTACAGGTCACCGTGATTTCCACACCTTCTCCAACCCGCCCCCAGGTATATACAATACTCCTATCTCTGAACCCCCAACTTCTGAGCATTCCTTTGTTCACAAGTTTTTCTCTTTTACAGGTCCTAATTTGGGCACCATCAACAACTCCATCACGGACTTGTCAAAAAATGTGGAATCTCTCACCACCACTCTCTCCACAAACTCCTCAGCGCTTACAGACGCTGGGGAAGCTTTAAAGAAACTCACCACTGAGGTGAAAGAGAAGGCCTCCAACGCTGACTTGTAAAAGCTGGAAGGTGGCTTCTCTACTGTTGCCGTAGCTCTCACCGACAACTCCTCTTCCCTCAACACCTTGAATACCACCAACGACACCCTCTCCAATAACTTCACCACCCAGTCCAGCGAAGTCACATCGCTGAAGACAGTGGTCGGCAACCTTCAGGGAGAGGTGTCATCTCTAAAGACGGAGGTGGGCACCCTTACCCAAACAGTGGGTACTTCCAATAATCTACTCCAACAGATCTTGGAGCGCCTGAATGCTCCAACCGTTCCACTATCCCACTTTTTTCAGGATGACCGGGAAAAACTGGAAAAGGTGGTGGAACACGTTCAGAAGAACAACCCTGCTGTGTCTGGCCTTGAAGACAGACTAACAGCGGTTGAACGTCGTTTAGGTTCCCCTGGCCAAGAAGATAGGGAGCCTAGACACTCTGTTGCTATTGTTGTTGCGGTTACCTCCCCCATCCATCATGTGGAAGAGGGGGAGAAGTCTCAAAAAGACCTTCCCCATGACTCTGAGGGGGAGGAAAAGGAAGAAAATGATGATAAACCTCAGGGAGTTGAAAACCCTGAGGGAACCGAATTCTCCGACCCTGCAAACTCTGAGGGGGAGAATGTCAAAGAACAGGCAAACTCTCCACTACTTGTTGACTCAGATGAAGATGCCGAATCTGAGGAAGAAGGAGAAGAAGACGAAGAAGTCCTTGATCTTAAGGATGACGAACCATCATCAAATAATGATGATGATGACGATGATGATGATGATGATCTTGATGGTTTCGTTTTCCAGCCCAAGCCCAAGAAAACCCCAACTCAAAAAGGGGTAGTTATCAAAGAATCTGGGGAGGGGACCACCAAAACCAAACCTGCAGCGTCTGAAGCTGATAAAGGCAAAAACAAAGGCCTTGCAAAAGGCAACTTGGCTATTCTCTACAGCAAGCCACTTTGTTAGGTAACTTACTTATTCTTCCCTTACACTGCATCCCTCCTCTATCCTTTCTCAACCTCAGTTCTACTCTCACTCAAACCTCTAAACACTTAACCCACTCTTTCTCTATCTCTTCTCCCAAATGATACCTCTGTGATCGTTTTCTTTCAGCTAGTCCTCTCCCCTGCTTGAGGGTCAAGCTGAAGCTCCTCCTACATCACCAATAATCCCAGTCCCGAGTGCTGATGAAATAATCCCGGTCTTAGACTTCGCTGAGACTGATGAACGTGAAGAAGAACTGAAAAAGAGAGCAGCCATGATTCAAAAGCTTGAGGATCAGTGCATCGTTCCTTTTCATTGTTTGGGCAAAAAATCACGTTGCTCGACCGCGACCAGAACAGGTAAGACGTATGATTAAGGACTATATCTTGTATTAAGATAAGGTCTCGACAAAGACCCAGAACACCATCGTCGTCCCTCATAAAAGGTAAGTCGAGAGTTCCTTACGACGCTCGACCATAGTGTCGCCCGATCCGCACGACTATTATATAAGGACGTGCGACCTCGACCAAAGCTAACGTTAACCATAACCGTTTGTTAAGTGTTTAATGCAGGAGTCAAAGTCATTAAGGAGCAACGACTATAACCGACGCAATCATTAAACAGCCGGCGACCGTAACGGACGAAGATCATTACTCCGGCGACCGTTTCCAACCGTTAAGGCCATTAAAGGAGCATTCATGGATGAAGCTAAGGACACGAAGACTATAAATATCAAGCTCAATCAACATTTCAATACATCGAATATCCGGCGATTAACAACCGAAGCAATATTCAAGAACACCTGAAGTGAAGAACCATTATTCTAAGTATCGCTCTCGACGCACGACAACAACCCTCGACCAGCAGTTCACACTTTGTTTCGTACACGATAAACACCTATTTTTACATTCAAACACTTGTACTTTACATTTCGAAGCATTTTCTTCATTTGTATTGTAATCACTGTACGATCGACACCAGTATCCAAGGACATCGCCCCTGATTGGCGACCGTAGTGCAGCGACGACACCCACTGTCGTCCACAGGTTTTTTCCTCGATTGAGGTTTTTCCTGCGTCATCAAATCCCTTGTTTCTTTATTTTATTTATCGTCGCACGTCTCGTCGAAAGATTATTTCTTTAGTCGTTTAAGTCCACATCGACCTTAAGTTGTCCCTTTGGTGCGATTTTTGGCATTAACATTCATCTCAATATACTATCAAAAAGGGAAATCGTGGAATCCCTCAGAGCTGAAAAACTCTTGGCTGAACGAAAGAAATCTGAACAAAAAGATAAAGAATATGCCTTAGAACTTGCTCAGCGTTCAGCCAGTGATCCAGGCCTGAAGAAGTTCCCTGTTGTTGTTCAACAAAAACTGATAAAGGACGCACAGAAGGTCAACCAGGAAAAGACCAAAGTCAGTAACACCACACTGGACTGGTGCAAGAAGATGTGCCACTACAGAAGTCATGGATCAAGGATAAGCGCTGTAAACATAAAAGGGAGATATGCTATAAAATCTGCTAAAAAGGTACCGATTGTTCGTGTCCAAGTAGTTAGAGAAAACGGATACATCAGAACTTGCTACATGTCAGACCTGGATAAACTCAGTTTCCCTGAATGGTTGGAAATGAGAATCGCAATTCAGCGATCCCGCTCTACTTTCAAGACCGAAGTTGAAAAAGCTATAAACAGGATGATCGACTTGGTAACCTCAGCGTTTGATATTCCTCCTCCACCAATTCAGAAGAAACGAGCTGCTCCAAAGAAGAAGACTCCTTCCTCTCCAGACCCGACAATAAGAAACGAGACAGGGATTGATTTCTCTCGTGAAGCAGTTCTTGGCCCTACCCCTGATCTCTCCAGACTCGACATATCTCTACCTCTCGCTGAAGACTTTGTCCCTGGTAAGGTTATCAGCGATCCTTATGGCATTTTCTTCTATGACTTCACTGTTCGTGAATGATTTCAACGCATCTCTGAGTTATACAAAACTTCAATCGAACAACTCAGAGATTTACTCTACTGGTGCGAATACAGACGCAGTCTACTTGGATCACTCCTAAAACCCCACATCTACCGTGAAGCAAAGAAAAGACGGGAACAGGGAGTCACAGTCCCTGATTGGATGATTCCAAAGACCGACACTCTTGATGAACTCGTCAAGAAAGAACCTGAGTAGCTGATAAGATAATATTTTGTAATTCTTCTATCTTTATCATCTTGTATCTTTTTGTATTTGTAATTATTATTCGCTGTACTTGTAATTTTTCCACTTCCCTCTGTAATCAATACGAAGTTAAATGAAAATTTTCAGTGAATGTACTTTACTCCATCAGTACTTAAAAAGATCCCCGAAAACTGTAAATGGGACAATTATTTTATGAGTCTATTTTTATCCTTATGTTTTCTTACTTAGCAATTTTCCTTCATTGCTATGTCATCATCAAATAGGGGGAGATTGTTGATCCAAACCCTCAGTGATTTGATAATGACTTTGAGAAACACTTAGTGAAAATTGTAAGTACACAATATGTATTAATGTTTTGTCATCAAAGAAAATATACTAAGTCTGTTTAGTATCGCTGATGAAAACATACACTTTAAATTGTACATTCAGCGAACACTGTTCATCAGTGAGCCTTGAGCCTGTTCAGTCTCACTGATGATCGCTGATAGTTTTTATTGTTTACTTATGATCCCTGAAGACAAGATTCACGTCAACCATGTTCTACGCTGAAGTCGAAGATCAAGCCAAAGAACCAGCGACAAAGTCTACTAATGAACTGATGCGGATATCTGCGAAGCCAAGACTTGTCCACTCAACGTGAAGTTTCAAGTAGAAGACTTCAACGAACGCTGAACATTATCATTCGTTGATAAAGAAATCATTCAGCGAACGCTGATCATGAAGCCTCCTCTACAAGTAACTTTTGTCTTATCCCCTTGCACGCCTTTGTACGAATTGTCAGAACGGACATCCCTTTGTCCAGAATCGTACAACCAACTCTGATTCTACATTGTTCATCATGCGGCTACTAGGTTGTCTACTGAAGTCAAAACATGCAACCAACCAGAGGCTACCACGTGTAAAGGTATACTAACTTGCATTAAATGCATGCAGTATATAAAGGAAACCCTACTTCATTTGTGAAGTACTCGGCCATTCCTCTCCTCGTTGAATTGCTGTATGATAGAATACTCTCCTTAGTATTCAAGATTTTCTTAATCTCTATTTCTAGTGCAAGAACTCTTAGTGATTCTCATAGTTTGTTTAGATTAGGTTTATTCCTTAATCTTGTTCCGCAACAAACTGTAAATTGTTTGATACTTATCAATAAACAATTTAGAAAGATAAAAATCGTGTGTTTGTATTCAACCCCCCTTCTACAAACTTGTATAACCCATTTGGGACCAACAAGCTTGGAAGTCGAGCTTTTAGGAATCGAGATGAGAGACTTTTTGGAGATATAGTGACACCCGGATTAATATAGCTTACTTTAATTCTAGATTAATAGGTTGTTGTGTATTATGTCTCAATACTCTTACGTTTATATATTGTCCAAACTAACCCGTCATATTTAAGGGTTTTAGTTGGCTTATTTCATGAAGTTTAATGTCAAAAAATTTAGAGTGTTACAAGTTGGTATCAAAGCCAGGTTAAGTGAACTAGGTATGCTAGTGTGATGCCTAGACTTAAGCTGAGACTATTAAGTTAAGAAATGCGAGGAATTTGGGTAGAAATGCTAAGATGGGACGTTTCGGAGTCGACGAAAATTACGTCATTGTTACGTAGGCATGCTTGATTGCTATGATTATGATGATCAATGATTGTACTAGTACGTTTCCTTATGTGTATCTCGTAGCCTGTTTTCTCATCCTTATTCTCAAATGTGACAGACTGAAATGGTAAATACTCGGAGTAGACCTCAGTCTTCACCAGAAGATAACGTCGTGAATGAATCTACAGGCGATCAACCAAACGTAAATGCGTCAGCTTTGCCTCCAACACTCCCATCTCTGTTGGGTGGGCGGGTGGAACAAATACCAAGGACAAATATCACCTCTGCTGACCCAGTTATAACGAAAGTAACTCCCCAAACTCAAGTGATAGATATGATGCGGGCCATGAACGAAACTATGGTGAAGCAACAAGAATTGTTCATGAAGCTTTTGGAGAATAGAGATGCTAACCCGCGTCGTCATGAAACGATCGAAGAAAATGTGGTTGTTGTGGGATCCGGGGAAATCGGTGATGAAAACTGGACTAATGGATTGGCTACCTTGGAGATGAGGCCGATGGGAAGGGTTTGTTTTTACAAAACATTCCTTTGTTGTAAACCACCGGAGTTTGCCGGTTCTGATAATCCGGTGGCATGCATGAACTGGATTCGGGAAATTGAGCAAGCCTTCAGGGATTGTGACTGTGAAGAAAACCAAAAAGTAAAGGTTGGTTCTCAAATGCTCCGAAGTTCAGCTTTAACATGGTCGAACATCTACACCTCCACGTTAGAGGCTTCGGTATTAGCTAAAATGACTTGGGCGACATTCAAGAAGAAGATTTTGGAAGAGTATTGTAACGATCAAGAAATAGATATGATCGAGGAGGAGTTCCGGTCATTAAAAAGGAGAAATATGTCGGTGAAGGAGTACACCCGCATCTTTATGGAAAAGATGAACCTTGTGGGGCTTGTGGCCCCGACTGAGAAAGAGAGAATGAAGGCGTATTTGAGAGGACTGCCGGCGGACATGATGGCGATGGTCCGCAATTCGAACCACTAATCTTCAGGAGGCTATTGATGAGGCAAAAGTGATGGAAAGAGTTTATGCAAGGGATAGGGAGGAAAAGCAAAGGGTCGGAGAGAAAAGGAGATGTGAGAAGTCTCCAAACTCGTTTAAGGAGCCGAGGGTTCAACCAAGTAGAAAAGGGGGGGACGATCGTCGTGAGGCAAAGTGGTGTCCTAAGTGTAAAAGTAAGAACTTCGGCTCATGCAATTCGGGTCAATCTCCGTACTACAAATGCGGGAAGCCGGGACACATCGTTCTAGACTGTCCTATAAGGGGGACGGTGTGCTATGAAGGTAAGAAGATGGGACACATGAGGAGAGAGTGTCCCAAGTTAAAAGGAGACGCAAGAGGGACATACTCGGGGAGCCAACCAAGGAAGGAGGCCATCCCTAAGGCTCAGGGGAGAGCCTTTCAAATGACAAAGGAGGAAGTGAAGGAAACCGCAAATGTAGTGTCGGGTACGTTCTTACTCAACTTTGACCCGCTTGAGTATTGTTTGATTCTGGCACAAGCTGCTCTTTTGTTTCGAAGGTGTTTTGCAAATCTTTGAATGTGCCTGTTAGTACACTACCCGAGGTTTTAGTTATAGAGTAGCGAATGGACAACAAGTAGTGTTTCGGGAAGTTCTGGAGAAATGTCAACTAGAGGTTAGTGGTGAATTCTTTGAGTTAAACCTACTTCCCATGACTTTTGGGAGTTTCGACGTAGTTGTTGGGATGGACTGGTTATCAATGCATCAAGAAGAAATTTTATGTTCCAAGAAACTCATAAAGATAGCGTTGCCAAGCGGAGACTTTACCTTGATCTACGGGGAGAAAAGGAAGGGCGACATGGTCATCATTTCGTCCATCAAGGCAAGGAGGTTCTTAATGAAGAAACATCTCTCAGTCCTAACCTATTGGTAGTAGCGGATACCTTGAACCGGAAGGAATATAGTTGGAAAGTGCAAACGTCTTTGACAAGAATCTAAGTTGTCTCAAGTTTGATAATCAAGATTAAGACCATGCAAGGTGAAGCACTTCTTGAAGCAAACCTCAAGGAGGAGTCTATGTTGTAGCGACACTCACTCTTAACGGAAGATTATAGGGGGTTGAAGCTCATCCAAGGAAGAGTTTGAGTACCAAAATGGGGGGGGGGGGGGGGGGGGGAGGGGTGTCGAGAATCTATTATTGAATGACATGCATAAATCGAAGTACCCTATACACTTGGGAGCACGAAAATGTGTAGGGACTTGAAACTCAATTCTTGGTGGTTGGTGATGAAACTTGACATGGCCGATTGTTTGGCTAAGTGTGTTGCTTGTTCGTTGGTGAAGGCCTAGCGTCAATGACCTTACGGATGTTTACAGTCGTCGGGAATACCCGAGTGGAAACGGAATCATATCATTATAGACTTCGTGACGAATCTACCGAAAACCTTAATAGGTCACAACACTATTTGGGTGATAGTGGATCGGTTGTCCAAGATTGCACACTTCCTAGCTATGCAAGAGACGTTGCCGTTGGACAAGTTGGCAAGATTATACATAAACAAGGTAGTCTCTAGGAACAGGGTGCCATTGTCTCCCGCGTCCGATCGTGATAGCTATTTCACTTCGATTTTTTTTAGGAAAAAAAATTTTCATCGGGAATTAACATGAGCACGGCTTACCATCCTCAAGTGGATGGAAAGAATATGCGGACTATCCAAACTTTGGAAGATATGTTGAGGTCGTGTGTTATCGACTTTGGGGGAAGTTGGGACTCTCATCTTCCATTGGTGGAGTTTGCTTACAACAATAGTTACCATTCTAGCCTTGGCGTGGCGCCATTTGAAGTGTTGTATGGGCGGAAATGTAGAACACCCGTTTGTTGGCTAGAGGCGGGTGAAAAGAAGTTTGCTTGGCCGGAAATTGTTCAAGAAACGGCCGACAAGGTAAAAGGCATTCGGGAGCGGTTGAAAGGCGCTCAAGACCGTCAACAGACTTACGCCGATAAGAAGAGACGGCCGATTGAGTTCCAAGTGGGTGATCCTATGATGTTGAAGGTCTCTCCATGGGAGGGGATCATTAGGTTTGGAAAGCGTGGGAAACTTAGTCCCTATTTCCTTGGACCTTTTCCAATTATGGAACGAGTAGGACTTCAAGCCTATAAGTTAGAGCTACCACCCGAGATGAGTGGAGTTCACCCTGCCTTCCATGTATGCTATTTTCAGAGATGCTTGGCGGAAGAAAAGGATGTCATTCCGTTATTCGATATTTGCGTCGACAACAACCGATGCGTTGAGGAACCAGAATCTATTTTGGAAAGGGAAACGAAGAATTTTTGTCATAAGGAAGTGGTAATGGTGAAAGTTCAATGAAAACACCATCGGGGCGCCAACGTGACGTGGGAGCCCGTGGAGGACAGGAAGAGGCGTTACCTGCATCTCTTTGCCTAACACAAGGTTTCGAGGACGAAATTTTCTTCAAGTTGGGGAGGATTGTAACACCTCGAATTTCGCGGTATGCACTATCACCTCTATCTTCGTTGACTCGTTTAAGAATCATGTTTGTATAAATGCAATGCGTATATAGTTTTATCATTAGAACTTTGAAGCCACCTATTCGATTTATCTTTTGCGAAAGCTTAGCTTACGATTTCATGCATGGTTTACGTAGGCGTAGTTGGAATACCATGCATGCCTTCCTACTCCTCGGTCAAGTTTACGAGACACGCACCTAGAACCTCTACGGGAGCCTCATCGGAGTCAAATCGGGCACGTTTGGGCCGCAGTACAACCACCGCGAGAGTGACCGACGACCTTACCAAGGTCACTCTTGCCGCTGTCACTATCGCTGCCATCCTGCTGCTGCTTTCGGTGAGTCGCGGTACATATGCCGCAAGAGTGACCGGCGATTATGCCATGGTCACTCTCGCATGGGTACTCTCACCGACGAGCATGTGGGGTATAAAACTCAACAGTGCCGACCTCTTTATGGGGGGTATTCATTTCTCAGCTTCATTGGACGATCTTTCCACCCTTTTTGGACCGATTTCCACCCACCTCACCCTCTCCTCATTTACTCCTCCTTCATGGTTGCTAGTTGTAATCAATAGGGTTGCTTCTAGGGTTCCTAATATCTTGTCTGCAAGCATTTAAGAAGGTCTCCAAACTTCAAGATAAAGATCCAAGTCAACTTTAAAGAATTAGGGTTTCCATATTTTCTAGGGTTTCACTTACAAACCCGTAGGTGAGTCATTTTAACCAACCAACTTCATCTTAGGTTATGTTTTACTCTTAATGTGAAGCTAACTTGGAGTCTTTTGTTAAATCTAGGGCTTTCTTTAAATTAGGGGTTTTCACCTTACAAACCCAAATTGGTAAGTGTATTTAATCTCTATGTACCCTATTTAATCTTCTTGTGCTAAAAGTGGTGGGTTTGCTCATACATGGAATTTGATTTAAATCTAGGGTTTCACCCAAATCCTTTATTTGAAAACTATATGGGTATACAATTCTATATGTCTATATTCCTTGATGTATAAATATATATATATATATATATATATATATATATATATATATATATATATATATATATATATATATAAGTACGTATACACGCATATTAGTTTTACTTATGGGTCATACATGTATATTGTTATGGGGGTAAACTCCCCTATATGTCAAGACAATGTACACGTAGGGAAATGAATAGTAATACACCATCATTAAACAGAAGATTTATATGTAATTGTCATGTGGTGCTAAATTATGGAATAACATGCAATTTATCAGTAGTGTGTGGTATAAGGGCATTCATCCATGACTACTATGTGGAAACCATTATTGTAGTAATTGGTCAAATCTAAATATATGGTCGTGCTTCAGATTTGTATTAGTCTAACTCCTTGTGCACGAGGATTTAGATCTTTATGGACCAATTGTTCATTTTATTGTTGGCCGTTTTGGGTCACTAGCGAGTAGGCAATAGGGGACGTTGAGGTCCTTGAGGTGTAACTCGTCTAGTTCGGATGGGCAATGTGGTCCCATAAGTCCTTGAGGTGTAACTCGACGGAGTAGGCACTAAAGGCATGATAATGAGATGGTTTGAGGTTGTGATGTCTTTATGGCATGGGAACTAGGACCGGGACTTGGGGTGCAATCCGATAACATTGTGGGTGACTCCATTCCTGTGTTCTTGTCACCCAGATGGTAACGGGTCTCCCCCGTAACTATTATCAAAGAAACATTTTCTGGTATATATATATATATATATATATATATATATATATATATATATATATATATATATATATATATATATGTTTAGGTGGGAATTCTTGACAAGATCGAATTGTGGTAATTATAATCACATGGGTCAGGTTACATTGATTTATTTAATGTTTCCGCCCCTTTATAAATCACATGTTTATATGAATTCTCGCTAGACTCTCGGGCTAACACTTGAGGTATTGAAACTTGTGGATTTCAGGTCCTCCTAGCGGTGCATCTATGACACGTTGATTTGACCAACATGCTTTAAGGGCTTGGAAGTCGGGCTTTTGGGAATCGAGAGGAGAGACCTTTTGGAGATATAATGACACCCGGATTAATCCAGCTTACTTTAATTATAGATTAATAGGTTGTTGTGTATTATGTCTCAATACTCTTACGTTTATATATTGTCCAAACTAACCCGTCATATTTAAGGGTTTTAGTTGGCTTATTTCATGAAGTTTAATTTACCCATTTTCTGGAATTTCCTATGCTTAAAGTCAAAAAGTTTAGGGTGTTACAGCGTGTGAGAAAGGGAAACAAACAAAAGCAAGCTTCAAGACCAAGCAAGTATTTTCAGTGATATCTCCTCTTCAACTTCTCCACATGGATTTGTTTGGCCCTGTCAACATTCAGTCCATCGCTGGAAAGAAATATACACTGGTCATTGAAGATGAATTTTCTCGCTATACCTGGTGATGTTTCTCCGTGCTAAGAGTGACACCTCAGAAGAACTCATATCTTTTGTCAGGAAAATGGAAGTCCTGAACAATCTCACTGTTCGCCCAATAAGGAGTGATCATGGGAATGAATTCAAAAACAATTCCCTTGATAACGTTTTTGAGAGTAAGGGTATTTCTCATAACTTTTCCTCTGTGAGAACACCACAACAAAATGGCGTCGCTAAAAGAAGAAACAGAACGATCATCGAAGCTTCTCGTTCAATGCTCAGCGATTGTCATCTTCCAACTCAATTCTTGGCAGAAGTTGTCAACACTGCATGTTTCACGCAGAATAGATCGCTGATTGTCAGGAAATTCAACAAGACTTCCTATGAACGTTTTCATGGAAGAAAACCACCCATCAGCTTTCTTCACATCTTTGGTTACCATTGCTTCATCTTAAACAACATAGATGCTCTTGGAAAGTTTGATCCCAAAGCTGACGACGAACTATTTCTTGGATATTCTTCTATATCCAAAGCCTTCAGGGTCTTCAACAAACGAATACAAACTGTAGAAGAAACTATTAATGTCACCTTTGACGAATCCCGTTCAGCGAACTCTAGACCTTCTATTGACAACGAAGAACTTAATCAGTGGGTGTTTTCTCATTTTGGGGATTCAGAAACGAATCTTATCCCTGACCGTAAGGTCAACAATACAATCGCTACTGATGATCCTATCATCATTCCCAACATGTAGACAAGTGAAGCTGATTCCTCCTCTTGGGTTTCAGCTGTTCCCATCAACACTTTTCCTCCGTCTGAACCATCAACATCTAATATTCCATCTACTTCTCAACAATCAGTGAATGAATTTTCTTCTGAACCTCTACCTATCTTGCCTAAAATACCTGAGATCGCTGAAGCCACTTCTTCAGCACATCCAGTAGTTCACTCTGAGTCAGCGGCTCATGCTCCTGCTCAGCGATGGACTATAAATCACCTCATTGATCAAATTCTTGGTGATCCAAACGCAGACGTTCAGACTCGACGCAGTTCAGGTAACATTTGTTTATATGTTAATTTTATTTCACTAATTGAACTAAAGAAGGTTGATGATTCCCTCAGAGATCCAAACTGGGTTAGCGCTATGCAAGAAAAGCTGATTGAATTCGAAAGAAACAAAGTTTGGAATCTTGTTCCAAGGCCATCTAACAAGTCAGTAATAGGCACTAAGTGGGTCTATCGAAACAAGTTAGATGAACATGGCACTATAACCCACAACAAAGCTTGTCTAGTTGTTCAGGGATACAAACAAGAGGAAGGCATAGACTACGATGAAACGTTTTCCCCAGTGGCAAGACTCGAAGCAATTCAACTCTTTCTACCCTATGCAGTTCCCAAAGACTTCAAAGTTTATCAAATGGATGTCAAGTCAGCGTTTGTAAATGAAAGGCTGAATGAAGAAGTCTATGTCGAACAACCACCAGGATTCTCTGATCCTAAGCATCCAGGTTGTGTCTACAAGCTGGATAAGGCACTATATGGTCTGAAACAAGTACCTCATGCATGGTATGACACTCTATCCTCTTTTCTCCTTATTGAAAAATTTGAGCGTGGTAAAATCGACAACACACTATTTATCCACCAAGGTAAGTATGTTAAAGATATGCTGAAAAAATTCGATTTAACTCAAAGCTCAGCTATGAAAACCCCTATGGCACCTCCACTGACACTTAACAAAGATCCTTCAGGGAAGCCTGTTAATGTCACTGCCTATAGAGGGATGATCAGTTATCTTCTTTATCTTACAGCTAGCCATCCTGAAATTATGTATGCTACTTGTTATTGTGCACGATATCAATCTGAACCCAAAGAATCATATCTGATCGCTGTAAAACGAATTCTCAGATATCTTAAGGGTACACCAACCTAGGTCTTTGGTATCCCAAAGACTCAGGGTTCGATCTAACTGCCTATTCAAATAGTGACTTTGCAGGTTGCAAGCTGGATAGAAAAAGCACCACAAAAGGCTGTCAATTCCTGGGTGGAAAGCTGGTAAGTTGGATAAGAAAGAAGCAAAGTTCAGTGTCCACTTCTACCACTGAAGGTGAGTATGGATGAGAAATCAACTATTAGACTACGACCTTCAGCTCTCCAAAATTCCAATCTATTACGACAGCACAAGTGCCATCGCTATAGGTAACAATCCAGTACTACACTCAAAGACCAAACACATCGAGATCAGGTATCACTTTATCAGAAATCATGTGATGAATGGTGATATAGAACTTCACTTTATCCATACTGACTTTCAGTTAGCGGATCTTTTCACCAAACCACTTGATGAGACAAGATTCAACTTTCTCATCAGCGAGCTTGGCATGCTGAACCTTGAAGAATAAATCTTCAGTGGTTATGCATTATGTCAGTGATAAAGGAAATTCTATCTCCTTATTTATCATCTAATCTCTGAACAAAATGATTCGCTGATACCAAGGTATGTTTTTTCTATTCCTATTAACTGAATTACAATGATGTGTTTCAAAACTAAATCGATCGCTGAATCTTTTCCTTAAGTGATTCCTTTGAAATAATAAAGCTCCCTGATATTTTTCTTCAGTGACTCTTCTTTTTTAAAATCATCTCTGATGTTTTCAAAACGTTTTGAAAATGAAAAGACAACTTTCTATGTGACATCATCAAACGGATAAACCCTGTCATGACTTTTTGTCTGACACGTTCGCCCATTTCGAATTCTTGTCCAATAAGCTTCGTGGGACGTGTCGCGTGTCACGATGAGTACCTTTTCCCGTTCATCACTTTCTCTCTCTACTATCACTATATAAACACTTCATGTATATATTTATACCTATTACGCGCACATACTCTCTCAAGCAAGAAAACCTTTTGTATATTTGTTCTTGGATTATTTTACAACCTGCTTCTCGAATCTTCAAACGCTCATCAAACAGTTTCTTACTTTTAAATCCATTTCTCCTCTTAAATCTTTTCATAACCCTTTTTTTATTATCACATTTCTTGTTCTAAAAGGACCAAAACAAACGTTCTTCACATAAGATCATCTTCTTCATGATTTTATGAAATAAAACTTGAAATATAGTTTTTATTTTGAAGTTTAAAACAAAAATCTTAAACTTGATTTTCATACGCTTTTCCAGAATCCCTTCCCATAAAAGGAAACTGGAAAACACTCATTTTCACTAGTTTTACTATTCAAAACTAGAAAACCCACATTTTACTGTTTCTTCCCTAAAAAGGAAACTTTAAAACCCTAAAATCTTCAAAACCCTTATTTTGGATAAAATATTTCCTTTTTAAGAAGTTCCTTCTTTTTCAACTTTTGATTGTTATTCAGAAATGGCTTCCTCAAACATTGTTGCTACAAATGCTACCAACGCTGCTTCTCCTAACACCATGACTAAGGCTGGAAACATGAAAAGTGAACTGAACCAAGTCGTCCTAGATGCAAACAACTCTTTGGCATTAGGCATGGCAATTTGGCCCGACCCGGTGGGGAACCCGGTCCACCCGACCCGACCGGGGCCAGGGATTCCCCCCAAACCGGGTACCGGGGCCAGGGCCGGGGAAACCCGCTTTCAGAAAACCGGGGACGGGGCCGGGATGACCATCCCTGACCCGCCCCGGACCCAGTCAAAATTCAAAAAAGAAAAAAATTGCTTACTAATCTGAAATTGATCTTGTTTAAGATTGCACACATGCACAATCAATTTTGAAGCTGAGTTATTGGTGCCAAACCGATTTAGGTTATATGTTTAAGCTGATAATTTGAAGCTGAGTTATTGATATTTAAGGTGCAAGTCAAAGTCAAACTATATGTATTGTAATTTTACATAGGGGAAATCGTGAACCCAGTTGATATTAGTGTTTGTTTGGTGAAACGTTTTTTCAAGTTTGTTTAATGGAACCGATTTATGAGTAAGGTTTAGGTGTTCATCCAAGTACAAAAACCACTATGGAAAAATTGTTTAAGTATTTGAAGATGGTATTCATCAAAGTTCAAAAACAACTATTGAAAAATTGTTTTAAGTATTTCAAAAAACACATGTATTTATCTGGTCATGGATGAAACAGATTGTTGTTATGGTTGTCTAACAGCAAAAAAAATACAGAAAACCGGGTCATGACCAGGTCGGGGAACCGGGTAAAAACCGGGGAACGGGTGACCGGGTGTTGACCGGGGTTGACCGTAACTTTGATCGGGGATGGGATTTCATTCCCCGTACCCACCCGAGGCAGGGGCAGGGGCCGGGGGACGGTATCTACAACCGGGGTCGGGGATGGTGAACCCCACCCCATACCCGCCCCATTGCCATGCCTACATGGCATTGCTCGAGTTTCCTTAGAAAACGCCAGCCCCTCATCTCACTGACGCAGTCAACTTCTTGAAGACATACCCTCTGGGCACTACCATGATTTTTGCTACACCTGCACATCGCCATCTCCTGCAACAATTCTGGTACACTGCCGAGCGTACCACTGAAACCTCAAAGAAAACTGGAAAATAATACTTAGTGATCGGTTTCCAAACCGAATTGGGTCATGGTTCTATTTCTCTTTCAGCCCTCCGCTCTGCACTAAACCTTCCAGGGCATACCAAAGAAAGCCCATTCGTCCCTTCATCGACCCAAATACCCCTGAAGGAGAGCAAGAGCTGATTGATTTCCTTGATCTCATACACTATGCATGGGACAAGAACCGCAGCTTAGAGGATGACAAGAAGCTGACTAAGATCCTCAAGAACAAAATGCCCGCAAAGCTGAACTTCATATTTGCCCACGTCATCTCCTGCATGACGGCTAAGGTAGGCTCCACTGATCAAGCTGCCAAGCCTCAGGTAGCCATGGGATACTGCCTGCTGAAAGGGCTAAAAGTTGATTATGCTCGAATAATTTTTGAAGACCTGATGGAGAAGGTCGAGAAGCCCGAACGATCCTTGAACGTTCCTTACCCCCACTTTATCTCTGCAATCCTCCAGATGGTCCTTGGGTCACACTACCCCAAGCCGGGAGATTACAAACTCCCTCAGGTCGTCCCTAAGGTTCTCGACTTCAAACCGATCCAAGGAGAGGTAAGTCTCTCTACTCTACTCTCTTTTCTCAACCCTCCTACTTATTCTCCTTCAACGGCTCCTTCAACAGCACAACCCTTCGCTGATACCCAGGCTGCTACAACCACCTCTTCCAAAAGGAGGAAACAATCTACAACCCCCCTTCGCACCCATAAGTCCAAGAAGTCCTTCAAGGAGAACCCCAAGTCTTCACAGGCCCAAGATTCAGTGTTGGCCTCTTCACAGGAAACACTTGATAGTTTCGTGGTCCACTCCTCCACATCTGCATCAGCCGCCCATACTACCACTTCAGAGCCTCATGTCTCTGAAGCTTCACTGGAAGCTACCCCCACATCTTCAGCGCCTCTAAGCGCTGAAGAGATCTTCATCAACGACTCCAACTTTGAACCTACTGCAACACTATTCTCAGCCCCTTCTTCTTCTTCTTCTCCATTGGTCATCTCTACCTTCAGCACCGCTCCCACGGTTCCATCTTTCTCACTGATGGATACAAGCGCTGCTATGCTCCGAAATTTGATGTAGCATAACTCTACAAGACCTGCAGGATCTTCTACAACTATCTCTGTCAGTTCATTCGAAGACGACATGGAATATTTTGGAGGCAACAGGGACATCAATGACTTCTCCAACCCGAATCCTACAGGTATCCAAATAGATTCCTCTTCCCTCTCTGAGACCCCAACTTTTGAGCTTTACTTTGCTCATAAGTTACTTTCGTTTTCAGGTCCTAATCTGGGCACGATCAGCACGTCCCTCAAGGACATCGCTGAAAAGGTGAAGAACATCTCCACCAACCTCTCCACGAACACCTCAGTGATCACTGATGCTGGGGAAACGCTGAAGAATGTCTCTTCCTCCCTTGCAGACAAGGCTAACTCTGCAGATCTCTTATCGCCGCAAGGGGGAGTGACAAGCTTGGAAACATGTGTCAACAACAACAACACCGCCATCACCAACCTTCAATCCATAGTCACCGATCTCAGCACCGAGGTTGGATCACTGAAGAACAACTTCTCTGACTTTCAAGGTGAGGTGAGCATCTTTACTAAACAGGTCGCTGAAAACAACACCCTGCTCACCAAGATCCTGGAGAGGATGGAATCTCCAACGATCCTTATCTCCTTGTTCTCCCAGTCTAATAGAAATCTTCTGGGGATGACAGCGGATTTTGTGATATTGGCTACATCTCGCCTGCCTGTCCTACAAGACATGATGGACAGTGTTGAGATGTTAATGGCCTCAACTTCAGGACACCCTGGCCAAGAAGACATGTCCCTGAAGCTGCTGTTGCTGCTGCGGATGCCACTACTACAACCTCCCCCCATTCAGATGGAGAGGGGGAGAAGAATAAAGACCTCACTCTGAATGCTGAGGGGGAGGAAGAAATTGCTAACAAAGACCCTCAGGAAGTTGATCATCCTGAGGGAACCGCTGAAAATCCCTCTCCTTCTAAGGGGAAGCAACGCGAAGACCCTCCTAACTCTCTAGCTGAAAAGACCGTTAAACTCATCACTGATGATGATGAGGAAGAAGAAGAGGAGGAGGAGCTGAACATAGAAGATCAAGAACCTTCATCTCATCCTGATCCTAAGGATGATGATGAGGATGATGAAGACCATTTTCGGTTTGAGCCTGCCGCCATCAAGGCTCTTGCACTAAAAGGCGTTTCCATAAATGAACCATGTGAGAGGACCCCCAAGTCTCGTGTGAAGAAGACTTCATGCAAGGAAAAGGGCCTCGCCGCTGACAATTTGGCTATCCTCTTGAAGAAACCAACTTGTCAGGTATGCTACTTTTTCTTCCCATACACTGCCTCTCTTCTCTATCCCTTCTCAATTTCTACCCTACTTCTCCTAAAACCTCTAAACACTTAGCCTATTCTTTCTCTATCTTTTTAACCTTCAAAAGATCTAACTCTAATGATCTTTTTGTTTCAGCTAGTCCTCTCCCCTGCTTGAGGATGCAGCTGAAGCTCACACTGCTCAACAAATAATCCCAGCGATCAATGCTGATGAACAAATAATCCCGGTCTTTGTCCTTAATGAGACTGATGAACAAGCTGAAGAAGAACAACAACTGCTTTCACATCCTAGAATACCTTCTCTGTCTCGTCAACGGTCAGATGAAGATGAACACATAAGTAAAACAGCTATGATCCAAAAGCTGGAAAGTCAACGACTCATCCCTTCCCACCTCAGCTGTCTGACTCTTGAGGAAATCGCTGAAAGTCTCAAGGCCGAGAAGATCCTCGCTGAACAACAGAAGACTGAGCTCACTGATAAATCCTTTGCTCTTGAACTTGCTCAACGTTCAGTAAAGGATCCTCAGTTGAAGAAATTTCCCGTCAGAGTCCAACAACAACTGCTTAAAGAGGCTGGTAAGAAGAAGATAGAGAAGACGAAGGTCAGCGACACCACCTTGGTCTGGTATAAAAAGAAAGTCCACTTAAGGAGTTTACCAGCAAGAATCAAACATGTAAACCTGAAGGGGAGAACTATCAGAGGAGTCTTACTAATCGATGTCACAATGATCAGGGAGAACGGAGTGGCGAGAACCTGTTATCTCTCAACATTAGAGCATCTTGGGCTAAATGAATGGTTGGAGATTCGGGTTGCAATTCAGCGATCCCGATCAAGCTTCAAGCCTTGTGTCGAAAGTTCTATCAACAAGCTAATCGACCAAGTCTCTTCAGCGGTTGATTTGCCTCCTCCAGCCATCTAACATAAACAAAGAACTCAAAAGAAGAAGGCTCCGTCTTCTTCATGGTCTGTTATACAGAATGAGACCGGTGTTGACTTATCTCGTGAAGCTGTACTCGGTCAAAATGCTGATATATCAGGCCTCGACATCTCACTGCCACCTGCTATAGAATTTGAAGCTGGAAAGGTGGTCAGTGAACCTTACGACATATTCTTTCTTGATTACACTGGATCCAAGTGCTTCCAACACTGGTCTGAGTTACCCATCGCTCCTATCGAACAACTTAGAGACCTATTATACTGGTGTGATCGCTCCTTCCTTGGAACATTCATGAAACCCCATATCTACCGCGAAGCTAAACAAAGAGGGGAACGGGGAGTAACAGTCCCTGACTGGATGATTCCAAAGACTGACACCCTTGATGAACTTCTTATCAAGGAAGAACCTGAATAGCTGATATGATCTCTTGTAATTCTTCTATCTTATTAGATGATAACTTTTGTACTTGTAATTATTTTTCACTGTACTTATAATTTTTCAACTTCCCTTGTAATCTTGTATTTACGATGTAATGAAAATTTTCAGTGAAGTAGTTTACTCCATCAGTACTAGAAAAGATCCCTGAAAACAGTAAATGTGACACGTATTTTATGAGTCCTATTTATCCTTATGTTTTTTAACTTAGCAATTTTCCTTTATTGCTTTGTCATCATCAAATAGGGGGAGATTGTTGATCCAAACCCTTCAGTGGTTTGATAATGACTCTTAGAATTACTTAGTGAAAATTGTAAGTAAACAATATGTATTAATGTTTTGCCATCTATGAAAAGTATACTAAGTCTGTTTAGTATAGCTGATGGAACACATGCGCTTTAATTTATACTTTAGTGATACATGTACATCAGTGAGCCCTGAGCCTGTTCAGTCTCACTGATGATCGCTGATAGTTTTATTTGTAACTGTTTACTTATGATCCCTGAAGACAAGATTCGCTACAACTGAGTTCAAAGCTAAAATCGAAGACCAAGCTGACGAACAAGTGACTAAGTCTACTAGTGACCTGATGCAGATATCAGCGAAGCCAAGATTTGTCCATTGCACGCAAAGTTTCAAGTAGAAGACTTCAGTGAGAGTTAAACTTTATGATTCGCTGATAAATATCTATTCAGCGATCGCTGATCATGAAGCATGTTCTATAAGTTACCTTTGTCTTATCTCGTTGCACGCCTTTATACGATTTGTCAGAAGGACATCCCTTTGTCTAAGATCATACAAACCACTCTGCCAACTACACTGTTCATCATGCGGCCACTAGAATGTTTGCTAAAGTCAAATCCATGCAACCAACCATACGCTGCCACGTGTAAAGGTGTACTGACTTACATTTAATGCATGCAGTATAAATAGGAAACCCTACTTCATTCTTGAAGTGTTCTTCCTTCGCTGAACTAATAAGTGCCAAGAAAATATTTCTTTAGGTTTTTTTATTTTCTATCTACGTCGAAGGGCTGAAGCACAATCTTCTGAGCATCAGTCAGCTATGTGAGAAGGACTACAAAGTGTGTTTCACTAAGGAATCCTGCTTTGTCACTGACAAAAAGGAGAAAGTCGCTCTCAGCGGATATCGTTTGGAAAATGTTTATTTTATAAACATGGACTCGACAACCACTGAGAATTCTTGTTTCTTCTCCAAAGCCTCATCTGATGTCAAGTAGCTATGGCATAAAAGGCTCTCTCATCTCAACTTCAAGACCCTGAACACTCTTTCTACAAAAGAGTTGGTCACTGGTATACCTCAACATTCATACGCTAAGGAATCTCTATGTTCAGCGTGTAAGAAAGGGAAACAAACCAAAGCAAGCTCAAGTCAAAACAAGTTTCCTCAGTGTCATCTCCTCTTCAACTTCTTCACGTGGATTTGTTTGGCCCTGGTAACAAACAATCCATCGCTGTAAAGAAATATACACTGGTCATAGTTGATGAATTCTCTCGCTACACCTGGGTTATGTTTCTCCGTTCTAAGACTGACACCCCTGAAGAACTCATCTCTTTTGTCAGGAAAATGGAAGTCCTGAACAATATGACCGTTTGCTCGATAAGGAGTGACCATGGGACTGAATTCAAAAACAGTTCCCTTGAAAACGTCTTTGAAAGTAAGGGTATTTCTCACAACTTTTCTTCAGTAAGAACACCGCAACAAAATTGAGTCGTTGAAAGAAGAAATAGAACGATCATCGAAGATGCTCGTTCAATGCTCAGTGATTCTCATCTACCTACTCAGTTCTGGGCAGAAGCTGTCAACACTGCTTGTTTTACTCAAAACAGGTCGCTGATTGTCAAAAGATTCAAGAAAACAGCCTACGAACCTTTTCCTGGGAGAAAGCCTTCAATTAGCTTTCTTCACATCTTTGGATGTCAGTGTTTCATACTGAACAACAGGGATGCCCTAGGAAAGTTTGATCCCAAGGCTGATGATGGAATATTTCTTGGATACTCTTCAATCTCCAAAGCCTTCAGAGACTTCAATCGTAGAAGACAAACTGTAGAAGAAACAAGTCACGTCACTTTTGACGAATCCAGTTCAGCGAATTCTAGACCTTCTGCTGATACTGAAGAACTCAATCAATGGATGTTTTCTCATCTTGGGGACTCGAAAAGTACTCCAAATCCTAAGGTCCACATCCCTACCGCTGATGATGATGATCCTACCATCATCCCAAGCATACAGACAAGTGAAGTTGAATCGTCATGGGTTTTAGTTGTTCCTCTCAACACTATGCCTGCTTCTGAACCATCTACCTCAGATATCCCATCTACTTCTCAGCAATTAGTGAATGAAATGACATCTGAATCTTTTCCTCTTTTGCCTGAAATGCCTGAAGTTGCTGAAGCCTCTTCTTCAGCTCCTCCAGAAGTACAAATCGAGTCAGCGAATCATGCTCCTGCTCAGCGATGGACTATCAATCACCCCACTTATCAGATTCTTGGTGATCCAAATGCTGGTGTTCAGACTCGAGGAGGTGAAGGTAACATTTGTTTATTTGTTAATTTCATTTCTCTGGTTGAACCAAAGAAAACTGATGATGCCCTCAGAGATCCAAACTAGGTCAGCGCTATGCAAGAAGAGCTAACAGAATTTGAAAGAAACAAAGTTTGGAAACTCGTTCCAAGACCATCTGACAAGTCTGTGATAGGCACTAAATGGGTCTATCGAAACAAGTTGGATGAACATGGAACTGTAACCCTCAACAAGGATCGTCTTGTTGCTCAGGGATACAGACAAGAGGAAGGCATAGACTACGGCGAAACCTTTGCCCCAGTGGCAAGACTCGAAGCAATTCGTCTATTCTTAGCATACGCTGTTCACATAGACTTCAAAGTATATCAAATGGATGTGAAATCAGCATTCCTTAACGGAAGGCTGAATGAAGAATTCTACGTGGAACAACCTCCAGGATTCACTGATCCTAAGCATCCAGGTTATGTATATAAGCTGGATAAGGCACTCTATGGCTTAAAGCAAGCTCCTCGTGCATGGTATGACACTCTCTCCACTTATCTCCATATTGCAAAATTTGAGCGAGGTAAAATCGATAAAACTCTATTTTTCATAAAAGTAAAAGGTCATATCATTCTTGTTCAAATATATGTCGATGATATTATATTTGGTTCCACTAACCCTGAATTAAGCACTCGTTTCGCTGAAAGAATGAAAGTTGAATATAAAATGAGTATGATGGATGAACTGACATATTTCCTTGGTCTTCAAATCAAGCAGAATGAAAAAGGCACTTTCATTCACCAAGGTAAATATGTTAAAGATATGTTGAAAAAGTTTGATTTAACTCAAAGCTCACCTATGAAAACCCCAATGGCACCGCCGCTGACACTAAACAAGGATCCTTCAGGGAAACCTGTTAACGTCACAACGTACCGTGGGATGATCGGCTCTCTTCAGTATCTTACAGCTAGCCGTCCTGATATTATGTATGCAACTTGTTTATGTGCACGATATCAATCTGAACATAAGGAATCTCATTTGATAGCTGTAAAGCGTATTTTTCGATACCTTAAGGGTACTCCTAACCTAGTTCTTTGGTATCCCAAAGACTTAGGGTTTGATCTAATCGCCTATTCAGATAGTGATTTTGCAGGATGCAAATTGAATAGGAAAAGCACCACAGGAGGCTGTCAGCTCCTGGGTGGGAAGCTGGTGAGTTGGACAAGTAAAAAGCAAAATTCAGTGTCCACCTCAACCGCTGAAGCTGAGTACGTAGCCGCTGGAAGCTGTTGTTCTCAGGTCTTATGGATGAGAAATCCACTATTGGACTATGACCTTAGCTCTCCAAAATTCCAATATATTGCGACAGCACTAGTGCCCTCGCCATAGCAAACAATCTAGTGCTACACTCAAAGACCAAACACATCGAGATCATGTATCATTTTATCAGAGATCATGTAATGAATGGTGATATAGAACTTCATTTTATTTCAACTGATTTTCAGTTAGCTGATCTGTTCACCAAACCTCTCGATGAGACAAGATTCAACTTTCTCATCAGCGAGCTTGGAATGCTGAATCTGGAAGAGTAAATTCTTCAGTGGTTAGCATTAGATCAGTGATAAAATGAACTTGTATACCCCTATTAATCATCTAATCTCTGAACAAAATTGATTCGTTGATATCAAGGTATGTTCTCTCTCTTAAACGCTGACATTCGCCTCAGCATGCAAGATTTCAAAATAAATTACATCGCTGAATATCTCTTCCTTTCAGTGACTCTTTTGAAACTCTTAAATCTCACTGATATTTCTAATCAGTGCTTCTCTAACTTCAAAATGTCCCTGAGCTTTTCTAAAAACCCTCGGAGACAACTTCAAATTTGAAAGGACGTTTATGACGTCATCATGCGAATAAACCATGGCACGCCTTTTCGTCTGACACGTTCGCCCGTTTCGTTTCCTTGTCCAATAAGATTCAAGGGACGTGTCACGTGTCATCATGAAAAAGAACATACTTAACTCTCTTGCATTCAGATTATTCTCTCAAGAACCTGTGTTAATCATCTTCTACTTCACGAAACAGGTTAACATTTCTTTTATTTTCCATCTCATAAACTTGTTTTTGATCTTATTATTGTTTTTAAAAGATCAAACAAAAGAACTTTCTCAAAATGAATCATTTTATTCATGGTTTTATGCACATTCTGTTACAGGTTGTTCTTCAAGTTTATTCCAAAAATCTTAAACTTGAAACATTTCATACGTTTTTCCGGAATCCTTTCTTTAAAAGGAAACTGGTAAAACAAGATTTTTCACTAGTTTTACAACTTCTTTTGAAACTAGAAAACCTGGTTTACCATTTGTTTCTCCAAATGGAAACTGCAAACTCTTTCTAAAAACCCTTATTTTTAACCACAAGGTTTGTGGCGTACTGGTTAAGGCCTTGGGGGGATGTGGCTCAGAAACCCATCTACCACGGGTTCGAATCCAGGCGTTAAAAACTTATGGCCACTGGGGAATTATCTCAGGGCTGCATGCTTAGCAGTCAATCAGTGCCAGGGATTAGTCTAGGCAAAGCCTAGGATACCCTTTAAAAAAACCCTTATTTTGGAAACTTTTCCATTTTAAGAAATTTTCTTCATCTTATTCATCTTTGTGTGTTCGAAACAGAAATGGCAACCAATGACAATTCCAACGCTGCATCTCCTACAACTTCTGACAAGACTGAACTTACCAAGGCACCAAACATGCACCTTTCACTGGACCAGATCCAGTTCAACTCGAACAACCCTATGCCTTACTGGAATTCCCTAAGAAGAAAATGGTCACTCATCTGAACGATGCTGTGAACTTCATAAAAATCTGTCCTCGGGCGACAGCTCTGACTATCAGGCCTCCTGCTCACAAAAACCTCTTAGCTCAGTTTCGGTACATGGCTCATCGTACCGAAATCTCCTCTACCAAAAACCCAAACAAGAAGATTGATGTCATCACCTTCGAGACTGACCTAGGCGAAGCAAAGATCACCCCTAGAGTTATCAGATCCGCCGTGAACCTCCCTTCAAGCTCCAAGGACAACAAGTTCGTCCCTTTCCCAGACCCCAACTACAACGAAGGAAAGGCTGAAATTATCTCCTTCTTGGACGCAATGAAGTATAACTGGAACACAGGGCGCGACAACCTCCCTGAGAAGAAGATAACCACCGTACTGAAGAGTAAGATGCCCAGCGAGATGAACTTCATCTTTGCTCATCTCATAAGCTGTATGTCAGCAAAAACCGGGTCTACTGATCAGGCCTCGAAGACCCAATCTGCCATGGGTTATGCATTGATGAAAGGCCTGCACGTGGACTGGGCTCGCCTCATCTTTGAAGATCTGGTGGAGAAGATTGAACTCCCTAATAGGCCAGCGAACGTTCCATACCCGCGATTCCTCAGTACCCTATTCATGCATGGGCTGAAAGAAAGGTATCCGACCGGGGGAGACCTGAGACTTTCTCAGGTTGGCCCTAAGGTGCTCGACTACAAGCCCATCCTTAACGAGGTACGTCTTTCTAAACTCTTACCTCTTCTTCGATCTACTTCTTCCTTTTCTGCAGCTACCTCAACGGCTGCGGTCGACCTAACTGTTGGTACCCAGGTTGCAACCACCTCCTCTTCCAAAAAGAGGAAACCCTCTGAATCCCTACTTGGCATCCATAAGACCATGAAGACTTCAAAGGAGCAACCCAAGCCTTCCCAGTCTGAAGACTCCACATCGGTCTCTTTACAGACGTCGATGGAAGATTTCGTGGTACACTCAACCACATCTGCTGAACTATCCACTTCCATACCAATTTCAGTGCCTCAGTTCACTGAAGTTCCTTTGGATACGAACCCCAATCCTCAGCGCCTCTAAGCGCTGCAGAGGCTTTTCTTAGCGGATCCAGCGCTGAATCTGCTACCCACATCCTCTTCACAACCTTCTCTTCTCCTTCTCATTTTTTGGTCTCTTCTCGATTCATTTTCCCCTCTGTATCACCATCAGGTGTCATCCATCTGGATGACAGCTCTGCCGTTGAGCTACATAAATTAATGGACCAAAATATAGGACCTGAAGGCGCTTCCTCCCACCGCACGCTGGAAGATGACATGGAACATCTATCAGGCTACCGTGACATCAACACCTTTTCCAACCCGCCTCCAGGTAACCAAAATACTCCTCTCTCCGAACCCCCAACTTATGAGCTTTCCTTTCTTCATAAGTTATTTTCTGTTACAGGTCCTAATTTGGGCACTATTAGCCACTCCCTCATGGAGATTGCTAATAAGGTGGAAACTCTCACCACCACCATTTCCTCGAACTCCACAATGGTTACAAACGCTGGGGAGACTTTAAAGAAGTTGGTTGAGGCTGTAGCTAACAAAGCCTCCACTGCTGATATGTCCAAAGTTGAAGGTAGCTTGTCTTCTGTTGCTGAGGCTCTCACGAAGAACTACTCCACCCTCAGTACTCTCAACAACACCAATACCGATCTCTCCAACAACTTCAATACCTTCGTCCAGCGAAGTCACATCGCTGAAGACAGTGGTTACAAATCTCCAGGGAGACGTCTCTTCTCTAAAAGGAGAAATGAGCAACCTAGCTCTGAAGGTTGGCTCCATGAACATGCTGCTCCAACAAGTCCTCGAGTGCCTGAAAGCTTCCACCGTCCCTCTATCTCACTTTACTCAGGTGGATCGGGAAAACCTGGAGAAGGCGATGGAGTTCATTGAGAAGATCAACCCTGCTTTATCTGGCCTAGAAGAAAGATTAGCAGCGGTTGAAAACCGTTCAGTCTTTCCTGGCCCAGAAGACAGGAATGCTGAACAGGTAGTTGCTACTGCTACCGTTGTTGCTGCTGCTGTTGCCTCCCCCATCCAACATATGGAAGAGGGGGAGAAGGATAAAGATGAAGGCCTTCCCCATGTTTCTGAGGGGGAGGATACTGCTAATAAACCGCAGGGAGTTGAAAACCCTGAGGGAACCGAATTCTCCGAACATGTAAATTATGAGGGGGAGAATGTCGAAGAACATGCAAAATCTCCAGTGCTTGTTGAATCCGACGATAATGCTGAGTCTGAGGAAGAAGAAGAAGACGAGGAAGACCTGGATCTCCAGGATGACGAACCTTCATCATCACCCAAAAATGATTATGATGACGATGATGATGATGATGTTGAAGGCTTCGTTTTTCTGTAGAAGCCCAAGAGGACCCCAACTCTAAAAGGGGTCGTTATCACTGAACAAGGGGAGGGGACCAAAACCAAGCCTCCAGCGACTGCGGCCGACCAAGGCAAAAATAAAGGCCTCGCTGAGGACAACCTGAATATTCTCCTTAAGAAACCAGTTTGTCAAGTATGTTACATTCTTTTCCCTTACACTGCATCCCTCCTCTACCCCTTCTCGATATCTATCCTACTCTCACTCAAACCTCTAAACACTTAACCCATCTTTTCTCTATCTCTTCTCCCAAATGATCTTACCTCTGTGATCATTTTGTTTCAGCTAGTCCCCTCCCCTGCTTGAGGGTCAAGATGAAGCTCCCCGCAACATTCTAGCAATAATCCCAGCAACAAGAGCTGAAGAACAAATAATCCTGGTCCTGAACCTCGATGGGACCGATGATCTTTTTGAAGAAGAAGAAGAAGAAGAACTGCTCTCCCATACCAATAGAGCTTACTTGCCCATTAAAAGGACAAGTGAAGATGAAACCTCAGTGAGAGCAACAATGATCAAGAAGCTGGAAGACCAGCGCATTGTCCCTCTACAACTGAAAATGTTATCAAATAGGGAAATCGTCGAGGCTCTCAAAGCTGAAAAACTTATGGCTGAACGAAAGAAGGCTGAAGAAAAAGACAAAGAATATGCCTTAGAACTCGTTCAACGTTCAGTCAAGGATCCTATCTTGAAGAAGGTTCCTGTCTCTATTCAGCGAAAGCTATGGAACGATGCCAAGAAGATCAGAGAAGAGAAGACCAAAGTCTTTGATTCCACAGTAGCTTGGTGCAAGGAGAAATGTCATTTCCGACAGCATGCATGCAGAATCAAAACAGTCAGCATCAGGGGAAGAACATACAGTGACGTTCCTGTCATTGATATTCAGATAATCAGGGAGAATGGTCACAAGGAAATTATCTATACCTCGTGGCTTGATCAGCTTGGTTTCTCTGAATGGTTGGAGATGCGAATAGCCATTCAGCGGTCGCGTTCAAATTACAAATCCTTTGTCGAGAAAGCTCTGAATAAGAAGATCGACTTGGTAACATCAGCCGTTGATATCCCTCCTTATCCAGTACAAAATAGAAGGCTTGCTGAAAAGAAAAAGAAGAAACCCTCAGCATCAGGTCCTCCTATACGAAATGAAACTGGCATCGAGTTCTCACGAGAAGCTGTGCTTGGCCCTGATCCTGATTTATCAGCTCCTGATGTCTCCCTACCCCCTGGTGAAGACTTTATCCCTGGAAAGGTTGTCAGCGAACCATATGGCATTTTCTTCGTCGACTGAACCGGACACAAATGCTTTCAACGCATCTCTGAGCTAGCCATCACTCCTATCGAACAGGTCAGAGATCTCATCTACTGGTGTGGATACAGACAAGACCTACTCGGACACTTCATGAAGCCCTTAATATACAAAGAATCCAAGAAAAGAAGAGAACAGGGAGTGAAAGTCCCTGATTGGATGGTCTCCGAATCAAATTCTCTTGATGGACTTCTTACCAAGAATGAACCTGAATAGCTGATAGGATTCCCTTTGTAATTCTTCTATCTTTTATCAGCTTGTAACTTTTTGTACTTGTAAATATTAATTCACTGTACTTGTAATTTTTCCACTTCCCCTTTTAATCTCTACGAAGTTAATGAAATTTTTTAGTGAATGTACTTTACTCCATCAGTACTTAAAAAGATCCCTGAAAATAGTAAATGGGACAAGTATTTATGAGTCCTTTTTATCCTTATGTTTTCTTACTTAGCAATTTTCCTTTATTGCCATGTCATCATCAAATGGAGGGAGATTGTTGATCCAAACCCTCAGTGATTTGATAATGACTCTGAGAACCACTTAGTGAAAATTGTAAGTAGACAATATGTATTAATGTTTTGTCATCAAAGAAAATACTAAGTCTGTTTAGTATCGCTGATGAAAACATACGCTTTAAATTATGCATTCAGCGAACACTGTTTATCAGTGAGCCCTGAGCCTGTTCAGCCTTACTGATGATCGCTGATAACTTATGTTGTTTACTTATGATCCCTGAAGACAAGATTTACGTCAACCATGTTCTACGCTGAAGTCGAAGATCAAGCCAAAGAACCAGCGACTAAGTCTACTAGTGACCTGATGCGGATATCAGCGAAGCCAAGACTTGTCCACTCAACGTGAAGTTTCAAGTAGAAGACTTCAGCGAACGCTGAACTTTATAATTCACTGATAAAGAATCATTCAGCGAACGCTGATCATGAAGCCTCCTCTACAAGCAACTTTTGTCTTATCCCCTTGCATGCCTCCGTACGATCTTTGTCAGAACGGATATCCCTTTTGTCCAGAATCGTACAACCAACTCTGATTCTACACCGTTCATCATGCGACCACTAGGTTGTCTACTGAAGTCAAACCATGCAACCAACCAGAGGCTGCCACGTGTAACGGTATACTGACTTGCATTAAATGCAGGCAGTATATTAAGGAAACCCTACTTCATTTTGAAGAAGCTCGGCCATTCCTCTCGCTGAACTCTCTGTGTGAAAAAGAATACTCTCCTTAGTGTTCTTGATTTTCCTTCTCTCTTATTTATAGTGCAAGAAATCTTAGTGTTCTCATAGTTTGTTTAAATTAGGATTATTCCTTAATCTTGTTCCGCAACAAACTGTAAATTGTTTGATATATACCAATAACAATTTAGAAAGATAAAAATCGTGTGTGTGTATTCAACCCCCCCTTCTACAAACTTGTATAACCCCTTTGGGACCAACAAACTTTCAAACCCAATAGGCCGTGGACGAGTTTGACAGGGCGATTGTGACTGAGATTGTACCACGACTCCCTCTCCTCGAGCGATGGTGCCACGACGAGAGTGACATTGTCACAATCGTCGAGCATTGTCGCAGAAAATGTACCATGGCCTCTTAACACCAAGCAGGCATAGTCATTGAGATGGTACCGACCCCCAAAACTTGATATTTCATTATTCGAAAGACAACCTCGATTTCACGATAATAATACACAATAATCTTGACACATAAAATAACTTTACATTTTCATAAAGAGGAATTTTGCAGGCTGATTTACTCAAAATTCGATATGTTACAATCCTCCCCTCCTTAGAAAGAGAAATCTTGCATTAATTGGAAAGGTGGGGATATCGTCTCTTCATGTCCTCTTCCGCTTCCCTTGTCACGTTCGCCCCGTTTCCATTGCACTTTGACCATAACCACTTCCTTGTGACAAAGCCTCTTTGTCTTCCTTTTTAGAATGGCATCACGCTTCTCCACACAACGGTTGTTGTCCACCTAAATTTTGGATAACTGAATGACACTTTCCTCTTATGCCAGACACTTACGGAGTTAGCATACATGGGATGTGTTGTGGATCCCACCCAATGATGCCCAATAAATCGAGGACTGATCTTCACACGCTTCACGAACCTAATAATGCCTTTTCAAGGTGATACTTTCAACATCACCCGATCATCCACAGTATTGATGCCTAATAGGTTTTTTACTAGTTTTTTTTAACTAGGTTTCTATTTTTATCTACATAACTTTTCTGGCAGTATTGAGCCGCTTTCAAGAGCTCCCGAATGCTTTTAACTTTGTCGATCGTCTCTTGCACGATTTCTAGGCTGACAAACTATTTCTCTCTGCTTTAACCAACGCACGGGAGTCCTACACTTTCGACCGTACAAGGATTAAAACGGTGTGATGCCAATGTCCGAATGATAACAGTTGTTGTAGGAAAACTCCACTAACGAGATGTGGGACTCCCAATTACCCCAAAAGTCGATAACACACGACCTCAACATATCCTCTAAGGTCTGGATGGTCCTCTCACTTTGGCCTTCCATCTGAAACTGATAAGTCGTACTCAACTTTGTTTTTGTGCCCAACTACTTTTACAACCCATTCCAAAAGTTGGAAGTAAATCGACTATTACGGTCGGACATAATGGACAACGACACTCCATGTCTCAAGACCACTTCATCAATATACAATTTAGCCAACTTATCCATTAGTAAAGTCTCCCACATTTCCAAGAAATGTGCACTTTTGGTCAACCGATCCACCACTACCCATATGATGTCGTGACCTCTCAATGTCTTCGGTAGCTTTGTAACAAATCCACGGTGATATGTTCCCATTTCCACACCGGAATTGCGAGAGACTATAGGCTACCATAAGGTCATTGATGTTCGACCTTAACTTGCAAGCATGTAATACATTTTTCTACATAATCGTCCATAACCAGCTTCATTACCGACCACCAATAGCTCAACTTCATATCCCGGTACATCTATGTACTCCCGGGATAGATAGAATACTTTGATTTATGACCGTCTTCCAGTAACAATTCTCAACACCCTCCAATGTTGGGTACCCATAGTCATCCCTAAAATAGCTTCAAACCTCTACCGTCCTCCATCACTTCATGACTTCATTCTTGAGATTTGCTTCTAAGAATGCCTCAGTTTGTGTTGCTTTGATTTTCTCGAGTAGGCTTGAGACCACGTCAATCTGCATGATTGATGCTTGTATGCTCCCACTATACTCCTTCGAGCTTAAAGCATCCGCCACACGTTAGCCTTGTCAAAATGATAGAGTAACTCACAATCGCAGTCTTGAAGCAGTTATATCCATCTTCGTTGATGCATGTTCAACTCCTTCTGATCGAAAACATACTTTAGGCTCTTATTGTCGGTGTAGAGCGTGCACTTCGTGCCGTACAAGTAGTGTCGCCATATATTCAATGCAAATACTATCACCGCCAACTGAAGGTCTTAGGTTGCTTAATTATTTTCATGGTTCTTAAGTTGTCTCGATGCATAGACGATCACCTTGCCTCGTTGCGTCATGACCCAACCAACCCCAACTTTGACGCACCGCTATAGACTACAAAGTCCTCATTTTCCTCAGGTAGGGATAAAAATGGCGCTTCACACAACTTCTTTTGTAAAACCTTGAAAACTTGACTTTGTGCATCGGTGCATAGGAATTTCACATTCTTCCATGTCAGTGATGTCAACGGGGAGGCGATCTTGGAAATGTCTTGTATGAACCTTCGGTAGTAACCAGCCAAACCCAATAAATATCGGACCTCCGTGGGCTCTTAGGCGGTTCCCAATTCATCATGTGCTAAACTTTTAATGGATCTACATCTACCTGCACTCCCTCTTGAGTCACTACGTGACCTAAGAACTAAACTTCGCTTAGCAAAAATTCACACATAGAGAATTTGGCGTATAACTTCTCTTTTCTTAGCACTTCCAACACCTCTCGTAGGTGTTGTTCATGCTACATAGCTTTCTTGGAATAGAAAAGAATATCGTCGATAAACACTATGACAGATTTATCCAAGACAGGTTGAAAACCTTGATTCGTCAAGTCCATGAATGCGGCCAGTGCATTGGCTAAACCAAACGACATTACAAGAAACTCGTAGTGTACATACCGAGTTCTAAACTCGTAGTGCACATACCGAGTTCATATATGAACCTTTGTGATTCATATATGAACCTTCGTGATTCATATATGAATCAGTTAATTAGTTCATATAATAATTAATTAAAAAAGAGTTCATATATGAATCAGTTAATTGGTTCAACTGATTCATATATGAACCTACAGTTAATTAGTTCATATATTAAACATAAAGGTTCATATATGAATCACAAAGGTTCATATATGAATTAGTTAAAAAGAGTTCATATGTGAATTACATGGGTTCACATATGAACAAATAGTTCATATGTGAATCACATATGTTCATATATGAACTCGTCCCGTGTTTTTGTAAAAGTTACGAAACTGCCCTTCTATTTTTGGAACAACCGCAACTTTTGACCAATTAAAACCGATCTTGACCGAATAAATGGCTAAGGTCGATTCTCTACTTCTCATATATTTAGCATTTCTCAAATGAACCTAAGGCTATATATATATATATATATATATATTGTAACAACCCAACCCAAAAATACATCATATAACACAATTTACATCTCATCATAAGATAACAAAATACATATTATATCACATAGGTCCCTTAGTCCCAAAACTATATATATATATATATATCAGTACAAACTTTTTTCTAATAATTTACGACACAACTAACTAGATTATAGACACAAAATACTTCTTAAAACTTCATAAACACACGACTTCCAAAAAGCAAATCATCATTTATCTGTTCCTCTGCTCTTACTCACTCCTCAACCTAGAATACAAAATTTTGAAAACAAAAAGAGGGTTAGACCAATTGGTCTAAGTGAGAAAATCCCTGTCAGTTTAATAATCATTTTGTAAAATACAGAAATACAACAAGTATACAAATCCCAAGCATGACTCGTATGCACTGTGTACAACTCTTTCACATGGCCATATTAGTTGGTTGCGCTAAACCAACTAATCAATTTACTCCGCTGCACTAAAATACAGCCAACTCCGCTGTCCATCCGTACAACCAAAACTCCACCGGTCCTAAATCCGACCAACGTGCAATCGTGTAGTGTAATGCTTATATAAATACAACATATATCTCAATATAGCATATTTCAATCATAAGCACATCATAACACTACCTACCACATATTATTTCCACATATATATGTATTCAGTTTGAAAACGTTTAAAGTAAAACTCACCTGAAAGCAATTAACGCAACTATCACTTTTCCTTGAAAACTTGCAAGAATTACACTTTTCGACCAACTCCACCAAATCTGAGTTACACAAAATACATATAACTATTTACCACGTAAAACTCAATGACAGGCTAAGAATCCTAAATAAGCCTATCATACCCTTATCCACAAATGTCCCTCTTCGGTGACTTAGCACGGGGGTCCCACTACCTGGTTAGCAGGTGGGGTCAAGGGGCAACGCCTTTGCGGGGTCTGGGGGCAGCGCCCCGATATTGTTTTTATAAAATCTTATCCGAAACCTATATCCGGAAAACTATATCTGGAACTATCCGGAAAACCTATTCCGGAATCCCAATCCGGGAAACCTATTCCGGAATCTCATTCCGGGAAATCCATTCCGGGAAACTCGAGTCCGGGAAACCAATACCGGGAAACTTAATCCTGGGAAACCAACTCCGGGAAAGCCGATCCCGGGAAAGCCGTTCCGAAAATTAAAAGAATCCGGATCATCGACTCCAACCCAGAATCATTCGAACACGAAAAAGAATCAAAATCATTAAATTCTAAACCGATAGAAATCTAATACGAACGATCATAAACACAAAATGAGAAGAGTTATACCTGGAATTCAAATACGCGAACTCGAATCACTCGAATCTTCTCTCTGCTTTCTCTCGGCTCAAACACACACACACACACACACACACACATACATAATTGGAACCCGACTTAATGAAATATCTAAGGAGGATGACTCCTTATATACTAACACTAAATTGCAATCAAGGACTCGACTATTCTAAAATGACACTAACACCCTTAAACTTACAAAACTAATCCAAACTTACCCTAAACTAATAAACATAAAATTAAATAAATAACACGGAACCTAAATTAAAATTTCCAACTTACCCGAGACATTATATATATATATATATATATATATATATACTAGTCTTTGGTTCGCCCGTTGTGCGACGACAAAATTTGTGTTTTAAGTTAATTATTTGATGTTTAATAGTTGTTGAATAATTTTGTGGCACATACAATAATTGATAAAAAGAAAACAAATAGGGAATATTATCTTGAAGTTAAAAATATGTCTATTAAGTTTGATACCTATTATAAATGTTGTTACTAAATGAATTTATCAAACGAATACACAATAATTGCATATTTATATTTTTGAAAAATGTTCGAACTCATAATCCAAAAGTCAGTTGATAAGTGATATCTTTTTTTCAAGTAATTAAATCTCTTATGATAATTCTACTTTGAAGTAAAAATTAATATGAAATTGCAAAAAGAAAATCACGACAATTTAGTGATTATTTATATCAAATCTCATACTAATTTCAACAAATCCATACTAATCATGACACATTAATTCGTATATATTTATGATATTTAATAATATAATTAAATCCAAAAATATTCAATATTGGGCTCATTTCGAAGGTATTGACAAAACGATTACAATGGTATAATTTGTAATGCATTTTAGTTCATATACATTATTTATGTTTTTATGATAAAAGTCTAAAATGAAAAATAAAACAATAAGGGATTAAAAGTAAACTACATACCTAATTATAAGGGTAGTAAATGTAACGTACAAATTAAAAAAAATTGAATTAAGGAGGAGTGAATGTGGGTGTGCTAATTGAACTTATAATGTAAACTGCGTCTAGATACATGTTTAGACGGGAAAATACTGAAGTCGGCTCACCAGAAGACGACACGTGACATGCTAGTTCCTCATTTATTATATGTATAGATTTTTGGGATTACTATACACGATGAAGATTTTTTTGAATTTATTATAAGTGTGGATATGTACGTATGTATCAAAAAATATTCAATATTGGGTTTATTTCGAAGGTATTGACGAAACGATTACAATGGTATAATTTGTAAAAAATAGAATTGTTTTTAATGCATTTTAGTTCATATACATTATTTATGTTTATATGATTAGAGTCTAAAATGAAAAATAAAAAAAGTAATGGATTAAAAGTAAACTACATAGGTAATTATAAGGGTAGTAAATGTAAGGTATAAATATTAAAAATTTAGATGATGAGAGATTTAAGGAGGAGTGAATGTGGGTGTGTTAATTGAACCTATAATGTAAAGGCGTCCAGATACATGTTTAGGCGGGAAAACAATAAAGCCGGCTCACCAGACGACGACACGTGTCAATGTAGTTATTTATTTATTATATATATATATATATATATATATATATATATATATATATATATATATATATATATATATATATATATGGTCCCCTTCTTTTGTTAACCGTTCAATTAGTGTTAACCATGTTAACTTTTTTGGACCAATAGAAATCAAGATAGGTTACTGATTTTAGCGATTTTGGTAGGGGTATTGTAGGAATTTCGGAATATTAATTATTTAATGTTTATTTACTTTCCTAATTTCATGCACCAAATAATTATGGTAGTTATTAATGGTAATCTTCATCTTCTAAAAATCACTATTATTCGTATGAGACCTTCTTTTCACGAATTTATCTTCTAAAACCCAGCAAACAGTAGTACTGCATATATGCACATCTTAGTACTGCATATATTAAAATTTTATATATGCACATCTTAGTACTGCATATATGCACATATCAGAACTGCATATATGCACATCTAAAAAATTGCATATTGACATATGCATATATGCAAATATACAGATGCACACATAAACACTTAACAGTTGCACATATGCACATATACAGATGCATATATGCACTCAGTTAATATTGAAATCTAAAGTTTTTGAGGTCATATTTAGTACTGCATATATTGAAATTTTATATATGCACATCTTAGTACTGCTTATATGCACATATCATAACTGCATATATGCACATATCAAAAATGCATATATACACATTATAGAATTGCATATATGCATATATTACAACTGCATATATGCATATATTACAACTGCATATATGTACACTTTACACCTACAGCATATATGCACATATCAATTGTTATAACCAGAAAGTGTATGAAGGTGATGAATAAATAAAACTTGTTAGCAAGATTAGATGGATTGCAATGAAAATGATGAACCAATCGAAGGTAGTTAGTAGTACAAATAAGTTGAAGAGGTTGGAAAATTTTGCCCCCTTTCAAACTAGGGTTAGGGCACAGGATTAGTTAGGGTTCTTCAATTTCCCCCAAATTCAAACAACATAAAATCAATCATGAATACAGAGATCCACCAGAAGAGATCGCCATTAATAATATAGCTGCTTGTTCTTCTTCCTGTAGCTTGTTCCACAATGGCTTCCCTCTTTCATACGATGATCTCTTTCTCTGCTCTTGTTTTTTGCCATTTATTACCATCAATCTCACCTTCATCTTCATCTTCACCTTCATCTTCATCTTCATCTTCATCTTCATCTTCGTCTTCATCTTCATATCTTCTTTTCTTTTCGCACACTTCGATGTTCTTCTTCCATTTTGATCAAATCCAGCCATCACCGATCTTCTCTTCTTGTTGCTGTTAGCCCCGAAAACCACTGATTTCTTAAGAGATTTCGTATGGAATCGCCTTGTTTAAGAATCGATTTGTAATCGAACTTTTTGGAATCGATTTGTTTTGGATCGATTTGTATCAATTTTGGAATCCACTGATTTCTTTGATTCCACTTGTTGATGTTAGCCCACTGTCGCTGCTTGTTTGGAATCGATTGCAATTAATCTTAAAAAAACTAGTATCACACTGATTTCTTTGGTAGATTTGGTTTGAATCAATCTTGGAGAGAGAGTATGGTTTGGAATTTTGTTTCTAAATGAGGGCGAGATAAATTTAACAGGTCCGTGAAATTAGGCACGTGGGGTATTCATTCCTTATCTGATATTTACACAGGTTTGTTAATTGACAATAATACCCCGTGCATATATGCTTCATATGAACTCAACCGTTTTTTATTTAATTATGAATTAAAAAATCATTTTAATCTTAGCCATTGATTTTGATGATTAATGGTCCTGATTAGTTAACATAGTTAACACTAAATGGTTGGTTAACAAAAGAAGGGCCCTCTATATATATATATATATATATATATATATATATATAGAAGTCCTACGAGGTCTATGATTAGAGTTCAAATTTCAAACAAGACTTCTGAATGGTTCATAAGGAAAGTAGGGAAGAGGGTGGTAGAAAGAAAATTAGACAAACCAACTTGTTGTGGAATTTAATTTCGAGGTTAAGAGATACTTAACTTAACCTATAGATCGAAAGATGATAAGAGACTTCTGAAAAATGGATGTACAAGAAGACACTTGATGCTCATTTGTAACTGTACTATTTCTGGTTGTAATGTTTTGTACATGTATATATATATATGTTGAAAACATTTTGCAGGAGATTGCTTCTTGTCTTTAATTTTCTCTTCAGTACATATAGACTAGTTCTCCTTTTCAATGCTTAAGGGGATTGTTAGAAATATACCACATGTTATTTTGTAAATGTAATTCAAAAGAAACATCATCTCCAGAAAGAAGACAATTAGTTATTCGATGCTTCTGACTCAATTGTTTAAAAGGATCGATTCGAAAGTGATCTATACAAGACTCGAAAGACGTTGCTTACGTTTGACTAGACGAAGCAGAAGCAACATCCCCTTCTTAGTAAGCCATCTAGACACACCGCAACACTTGAAGAGTTTTCATTCTAAATTAATTGGTCTCCTCCAAATTGTTAATTATACCTTTAATTTAGAGGATGCTCTTAATTCAGACCTAAATTGGGTACATATTAATAGGTAGCTAGGGTGATACGGATTCGTATACGAGTGGAACCTAGGCTAAACCTAGCGGCGACGATGCTTGGCCAACCAAGAAATCGGCGACGGCGATAGGGTTATCGGCCAGCCGATAAACACAAGAACAACGTTCAATAGAAATCTTTTATTCAAACTGTAACAATCCAACCAGGAATTACAACCCTTTAAATAGGAAAAAAACAAACGAAAAGATAGAAACAAAATCCCACAATAAAAGGAAACGATAATGATAAAAAGACTAGAAAATAAATAACTTGGATAGGAAGTTTTGGTTGGATTGGATCTTTGAAACACCCGGCCCTTTTAGCCACTTTCGGTAAAACCGGCGTTGGGCCCGGCTTGGCCGTGCCCTTGTCCTCGATCCGTATCATCCTCCCCCTCTAAAAACCGACTCGACCCCGAGTCATCATCCAAATCGTCTTCGGCCGTATACGGGGAGAGATCTGCGACATTAAAAGTAGCAGAAACACCATAATGACCGGGTAAATCCACTTTGTACGCGTTATCGCTAATTTTCTTCAAAATACAAAACGGACCGTCAGCGCGTGGGTGAAGCTTCCCATAACGGCCTGGAGGAAAACGTTCACGCCGTAAATATATCCATACAAGATCACCTTCGTCGAACACGACCTTCTTTCGATGTTTGTTGGCGCGGGTTTGATATTGAACATTATGTTTGATAATCTGTTCCCGCACCTGTTCATGCAACGCCTTTATTTGTTTTGCTCGCTCGTCCCCCTCGGCGCTAATCGGGCCATCAACCAGCATGGGAGCCAAATCAAGAGGAGTAAAGGGGTTGCGTCCGTAAACAATAAAAAATGGGCTCCGACCCGCGGAGCTATGGTTCGAGCGATTGTAGGCGAACTCGGCTTGAGGTAAAGCTAAGTCCCACTGTTTAGGCTTGTCGTTGACCAAACAGCGAAGAAGATTACCAAGACTCCGATTTGTGACTTCGGTTTGGCCATCCGTTTGCGGGTGATGCGAACTGCTAAAATTAAGTTTGGCGCCCAAACGCTTCCACAACGTACGCCAAAAGTGGCTAACAAATTTGACATCCCGGTCGGACGTGATGGACCTGGGGACGCCGTAAAGGGGTACTATTTCAGCAAAATATAAACGAGCCACTTGAGAAGCATCGAATGTTTTGGCACATGGAATAAAGTGTGCCATCTTTGAAAATCTATCAACCACCACCATAATGGAATCCTTCTTTCGTTGTGTTAACGGTAACCCGAGAACAAAATCAATGCTAACATCTTCCCAAGGACCGTCTGGGGTAGGTAACGGAGTATATAGGCCCTGATTAGTGTGATGAGTTTTGGCAATATGGCACACACGACAACGGTTAACAACCTTTTGCACATCTTTAGATAAATGAGGCCAAAAAAAACGATCTGCCACTAAAGCAACAGTCTTTGTTTTTCCGAAATGTCCCGCAAGAGCACCTTGATGACATTCCAAGATAATGGCCTCTCGATAGGAAGAGACGGGAACACAAAGGCGACGGCCCTTGAAGAGAAGGCCGTCCATTTTCACAAAATCTCGAAAAACACCGGTGCCACATTTAACCCATAAGTCTTTAAAATCGGGATCGTCTTGGTATAAATGAGTAAAAGGGGCAAACCCGGAAACCTGAAAAGTGGTGGATGTTATCAAGGCGGGTCGGCGACTAAGGGCATCGGCCACAGTGTTGGCCGTTCCGGCTTTATGTCGAATAACAGAGGTAAAGTCTTGAAGCGTTTCCACCCACTTGGCGTGTCTCGGATTGAGCTTTGCTTGTCCCTGAATAAATTTGAGAGCTTGATGGTCGGAATACAAGATAAACTCGGCCGGTAAAAGATAATGACGCCAATACTCGAGACTTCTAATAATGGCGTAAAACTCTTTATCATAAGTGCTATACCGACGGCGCGTGTCATTTAGCTTCTCACTGAAAAAAGGCAATTGGCTTGTTACGTTGACTTAGAACTCCTCCAATTCCGAGACCCGAAGCATCACATTCAACCTGAAAGACGTGATCAAAACTTGGTAGTGCTAAAACAGGGGCCTCGGTCACGGCTATTTTAAGCCGTTCGAATGCATCTTGTGCCACCCCAGTCCACACAAATTTACTGTTTTTCAAACACTCGTTAATTGGGGCGACAATGGTACTAAAACCCCGAATGAACCGTCTATAAAAAGATGCAAGTCCGTGAAAACTTCGAACATCATGTAAGGACTTAGGCGTTGGCCAAGTAGTGATGGCGGAGACCTTGTTGTTATCCATGTGAATTCCTTGACCCGAAATCAAATAAACCAAAAAGATAACCTCGATTGTTAAGAAGTAACACTTTTTTTTGTTAGCATATAACTTTTGTTCCCGCAAGACGGTAAAAATCTCCCCAAGGTGACGGAGGTGTTCGGCCTCACTGTTACTATATACCAAAATATTGTCGAAATAAACGACGACAAACCGACCGATAAACGGTTTAAAAATATGGTTCATTAAACTCATGAAAGTGCTCGGGGCATTAGACAACCCGAAAGGCATCACCATCCACTCATAGAGCCCGTCGCGTGTTTTAAACGCGGTCTTCCATTCGTCCCCGGGACGCATACGGATTTGGTGGTAGCCACTTCGTAAATCAATCTTAGAAAAAAAACACGCCCCATGTAAGTGGTCGAGAAGGTCATCAAACCGTGGGATAGGAAAGCGGTATTTGATAGTGATTTTATTGACGGCCCGACTATCAATGCACATGCGAAACGCACCCCCGGGTTTTGGAACCAGTAAGGCGGGTACGGCACACGGACTCATACTTTCCCGGATAAGCCCTTTTTCTAATAGCTCGGTGACCTGGCGATCTAATTCCGCGAATTCTGTTGGGTTCATTCTATAAGCGGGTTTGTTGGGGATGCTAGCTCCCGACAAAAAGTCGATGCAATGCTGGATTTCGCGGACGACGAGTAAACTGACAGGGATATCGTCGGGGAAAACGTCCCCGAAATTGGTGAGTAATGGGGCGACGGCCGGTGGGGCGGGGTCCGCTGTCGAGTTTTCTTCGACCATAAGCAAACCAAAAACCACTGTTGGCGGTAAAGACCGAGCGAGGCCCATGAACTCAGCCTTTGACGCCAAGATACGATAGGGAGGCTCATCCCTCGGATTTAACGGTGCGAGAGTAATATTAAGGCCATCTTTCTTAAATGTATACGTATTATGAAAACCATCATGTTTCACACGTCGATCATATAACCAGGGACGCCCTAAGAGAATATGGAAAGCATCCATGGGTATAACTTCACACCATAGCTCATCCGTGTATTTGTTGCCAATAGAGAATGTCATGAGACACCGATGGGTAACCTTGACGAGATTGCCTTTTTTAAACCACGTAAGTTGGTATGGCTCTGGGTGGTTCTGCATAGGTAAACCCAATTTTTCCACCATGGTGGTAGCCACCATATTTTCACAACTACCGCCATCGATGATCACGGTACAAACTTTCCCTTTGCTTGTGCATTGAGTGCGAAAAATATTATTTCGGAGCCAAGTTGTGTCATCCTCGGGGTCGGCTAACATCGTGTTAAGTAGTCGACGGGTAACAAGCATTTCACCCCGATCGGGGTGAACAATCTCAGCCTCATCCTCGTCTTCGGTGTCGTATACGGGTTTAGAATCATCAATAAGAGCAAGGACCTGTTTATTCGGGAAATCCCGTTTGAGGTGACCAATCCCTTGGCATTTAAAACATCGCAAGGATGAACCTGTTGAGCTTGTCGGGACCGCGGGTGTGGCGGGTGGGGCGGCTTTGCTTGGGCCGACCCGAACCGGAGTTGGAACGGCGGGTGGTGTGTGTGGCTAGAGGAGCCTAACCGAGTGATTGGTTTTGATTTTGCCAGTATTTGTTTTTCCACCCTTTGTGCTAGCCTGCATACATCAGAAAACGAAAAATAGTGTTGCAAATAAACAACGTCCGAAATTTCGGGGCGGAGGCCACCCAAAAATCGAGCAATGGTTTGTTCTTCATCTTCCGTAATCCCGCAACGCATGCGCATACGTTCAAACTCAGAAATAAACTCTTCGATCGTAAGTGTTTGTTGTCGCAAATTATGGAAGTCTAAGTAAGAATCCTGTTTGTGATTGACCGGCAAGAATTTTTTTCGCATGAGTCGTTTCAACTTGTCCCATGAATCGACTTGGTGTTTACCCTCCCTGCAACGTTGGTTTTGCACATGCTCCCACCACAACGATGCATATTTTTTTAGTTTTATAGCAACAAGTTTTACCTTAACACCGTCAGAAATCTCCCGCAAATCAAAAACACGTTCGACCGTTTGAAGCCAATCAAGAAAATCGTCCGGTTGCATCCGGCCTTCAAACTCCGGGATTTCTGTTCGTAGACCAAGCGACCGAAGAGGGTCAACTGGGGGTTGCGTGGGTGGTGGTGTGTATTCTCGACGGGGGTGGCGTGCAAAATTGTTATGGAAGCCGTCGTCCTCGTAATCATCCCACACGACCGATTCGGTTTTTTCACTTTCGTCCGGTTCATACCTGGCATATTGATTGTCTTCAAGTTCACGAATCCGTTGTCGTAGATGTTCAATCTCAGCGTCGTGAGGATCACGTTGATCATAACCGTTGCCTCCGGCGGCGAATCGACGGTGTTGATGACGACGATCTTTCCCATGTGCGGACATCCTGAGGGACCTGAGCTCCTGATACCACTTGATACAGATTCGTATACGAGTGGAACCTAGGCTAAACCTAGCGGCGCAGATGCTTGGCCAACCAAGAAATCGGCGACGGCGATAGGGTTATCGGCCAGCCGATAAACACAAGAACAACGTTCAATAGAAATCTTTTATTCAAACTGTAACAATCCAACCAGGAATTACAACCCTTTAAATAGGAAAAAAACAAACGAAAAGATAGAAACAAAATCCCACAATAAAAGGAAACGATAATGATAAAAAGACTAGAAAATAAAAAACTTGGATAGGAAGTTTTGGTTGGATTGGATCTTTGAAACACCCGACCCTTTTAGCCACCTTCGGTAAAACCGGCGTTGGGCCCGGCTTGGCCGTGCCCTTGTCCTCGATCCGTATCATAGGGTTTTTAATTAATGTTTTTACCCTTTGGCAGTTTGTTTAAACTTGTAATGGCTTGTATTCTCACAATTCCAATGTTAAATAACTATCAATACTGGTGATCGGATTATCATTTGTAAGATCTTTGACATTGAAATAAATATGACTATTGTTCCTATATAATCAATCCTTCTTCATAATATTTTTGTTATATTCATGAATGTTGTGTGATTTATGCTTCTACAGTTCATAAATTTTATGTTCAACACACATTCAATTGAGATATGGGGTCAACAAATCAGGTTCACTTACAATATCATAAAGCTGAAAATCGTCAAACAACATTACGATGCCCGAGTCTCAAAGAATTGTCAATAATGGCAGCCAAGTTGTATTTGTTAGAGCAATTCTTTGTCTATAAACAATAATTTCACCTTAACATTGAATGTACAGAATACAATTACATATATAAAGATCCAAGGGTTGTATCCCTTCATGATCAGACACGATTGATGATGATTGACAGTTAAATAACTGTCAACCGTTAACTACCAACTAACCATTAACTAACTGTTAATTAACGGAGGACTAACAGCAATAACATAATCAACCATGATTAGCTTAAGTTTTAACATTCCCCCTTAAGCTAATAATGGTTGAACCTTCAAATGATCTTTCATAACTTTGAAGCTTCCAATCTGTAAGGCCTTTGTAAAACAGTCTGCAATTTGATCCTTAGTTCCACAAAATTCAATGTTAACTTCATGGTTTGTAAAACAGTTTGCAATTGCCAGGATATAGCCCCAGATCCCATGTTGAATATGTATCCTGCAGTACGTTTTCCATCATCTAGACTTCCTCCAAAGTCACTGTCACTGTAGCCTGTAAGTTTGAAATTGTTTGTTCTTGTATATGTGATTCCATGATCAATTGTCCCTTTTACATACTTGAGATTTATTTTTCCTGCCTCCTAGTGACTAACTTTTAGAGATTCCATAAACCTGGTTATCATGCTAACAACAAATACCATATCTGGTCTAGTGGCAGTTAGGTATATGAGACTGCCAACTAGACTTCTATACAGGCTTCCATCCACACCCTCATCCTTGCTATCCTTAGTTAGTTTGAGTCCAAATTCCATGGGAGTGGTGGCAGAAGTGCATTGTTTCATATTAAACTTATCAATCAAATTTTGAACATACCTCTGTTGAGAGATTTTGATCCCTTCTTTTTGTTGTCTTACTTCTATGCCCAAAAAGTAATGTAGCATGCCCATATCTGTCATGTCAAATTCCTTCTTCATTCTTTCTTTAAATTCTTCTATCAGGGGAGATGAATTACCTATAAAAACCAAATCATCTACATAGATGCATACACTGAGAATCATACCTTTAGACTTTATAGATAATAGGGTATGTTCTTGAGAGCACTTGTTGAATCCATTAGATAGGAAGTAGTTTTCAATTCTGCTGTACCAAGCCCTTGGGGCTTGTTTTAAGCCATATAGAGCTTTCTTCAAGTGACAGACCTTGTATTCCTCCCCTTTCTTCACATATCCTTCAGGTTGATCTATGAATACATCATCTTCTAAGTTCCCATTAAGGAAGGCTGACTTTACATCCATTTGATGTACCTTCCACTTGTTTTGTGCAGCTAGAGCCAGAACTAATCTGACAGTTTCCAGCCTTATTACAGGGGCAAAAACCTCTTGATAATCAATCCCATGTTTTTGTTTGTACCCCTTCATAACCAATCTAGATTTATATCTATGTACTTCACCTTTCTCATTTAACTTGGTCTTATAAATCCACTTAACTCCAATAGACTTATGACCACTTGGTAGGCTTACAAGTTTCCATGTATCATTCCTCGTAATGGTTCCATCTCTTTGTCCATAGCTTCCCTCCACTTCTTTTCTTGTTAAGCTTCCTCAAAAGTTACTGGATCTGCATCACAAAACAGCACAAAATTTGCAGTCTCATTGAATTCCAGGCTTCTTGCATCATTGTAATTGTCTCTTAGAGTTCTTTATCCCCTTCTTGGTGGACTTTCAGTAGAGAATTCATGTGAAGTATGGTCTTGTGAGGTTTGGATAGTGATAGGTGTTGGGAACTGAAGATATGCTAAGTATGGTTAGTACTGCTAAGTCTTCATTACTACTGCCAGTTCTTCGTTACTACTGCTGGGCAAGGTTAATGCTGCTAGATGAAGTTAATACTGCTAGACGAAGTTAGTGCTGCTAGACCAATTTACTACTGCTAGACATGGTTAGTACTGCTGAGCTGAGTTACTACTGCTTGAAGACTGTGAAGGTTGTTAATGCTGCTGAGCCAAATCATCATTAATACTGCTGAAGGTTGTTAATGCTGCTGAGCCAAATCATCATTAATACTGCTGAGTTGATAAGTTTGGTATGCGATACTTTTGGAGACAAAGAAGGAATTGATCAAGATATGTTTAACGAAGATTCAGAAGATCAATTTACTTTTTATGGTTATCTTGTAATTACTTTTGTATAAATAGTATTGATAGATAGCTATTAGAACATACAAAAACAGAAGATAGATAGTATACAGAATTCGATATTCAAGAGTGAATTAACCTCAAGATCATAGATCCTATTTCTAGAGAAGTAGAAATCGTCTTGTTGAGCCTGTTCAACAAGATTGAGGTTTGGTGTAAAACTTGTGAGTTATAACTGTTTGATATATATACAGTTTATTGAATTTCTATTGATTGTTCTTTAATTGATTTAGAGTTCTATTCCGCAAGATTCTCTAAATTCTGTTTCTAAGAAGTTTAATTCTTGTTAAGAATCGATCCTGACAAGTGGTATCAGAGCATTGGTATCTTAGAAGCTATGGACAATTCAATGGATACTCACAGTACTCCTGTTTCAAAAGTTCCCATGCTCAAATCCAATAAATTGAACATGTGGAAACTGAGAATCAAGCAGTACATTCTTCTTACTAATTATGCAATATGGGACATCATAGAAAATGGCCCATGTAATGAAGGAAAGATTGGAGAAGATGGTGAAGGCTTTGACCAATCCAAGGTTGAGTGTTATGGAGGATCACATCAACAGGCTCCAAATGGAAATCAAAACAGAAGCTCCTCTCAAGCCCATGTTTCTCAACAAGGAATGGGATTTGATTGGAGTGATCAAGCTGAGGAAGCCTGTCAGAATCAAGCTCTTATGGCAGAAGTATCTGATATTCCCACTGAGGTACAATCTAAACTCTGTTCTCAAGCTTGCATTGATGCTGTTAAAAGATATAGGGATCACAATCAGGGTATGTGTGATGACCTTAAGAGGCTAGAGAAAGATGTGAAAGATTATGTTAGGATTGTAGAAAGGTTTGAGGAACAGATTAGAGCTTTTCAAGCTAATGAACTTCAACACCACTATGATACTAACTATTGGAAGTGGGAGAAGAATGAGTATGAGATTAAGCTGAAAGTGTCTGGGGAGGAGAATGAGAAATTAAAAGAAGAGCTTGAGAAGGTTAAACTTGATGTTGAAAAGTTTACCTGTGCTTCTAAAACCATGGACACCATCATTAAGGCTCAAATCCATGACAAGATGAAAGTAGGGATAGGGTACAATGCCACACCTCCACCCTACAATAACAACTACATACCTCCTAAGTCTGATTTGTTAGAGACCAAGGATAGAAAGGAACCTGAATTAAAGATTAATCTAGATCCTTGTGAAAAAGAAATAGTTGTTGAGGATGAGACTGACAAAGTAGACTCTGATGAGGAATGTGAGAGTCCATGTGTCAAGAACACTGAGATCAAAAGGAATGAAGAGAAAAAGGGAGTCCATTACAAACAGACCACAGTTGTGGCTCCCAATACCTGTAAACATTGTTCCTGTAAGAAATCTCAAGAGCTCAAGCCCCAAAAACATGATAATCAGAGGGGAAATCAAAGGAACTGGAATAACCAGTGGGCTATGAGACAAGGAGTTGACCTGAACAGAATCAACAGGCCAAAACCTTGCTTCATCTGTGGTAAGCTAAATCACTTAGCCAAACACTGTTATTTCAATCCAGTTAACCAAAGGTTTAAAGCTCAAAGATATTTTCAAAAACCTGCTGGTTACAGAAAGAGTGGGGGATATAAAAAGTCTGTGAGGAAAGTTGTGGAAAAGAAACAAGTTAAAACCATAAACCATATGAAAAAGGCAGAAACAGAAAGTGTTAGAGTATGGATGCCTAAAGGTACCAATGATAATACTGCCAACTCAGTTAGTACTGCTAACAATGTTAGTACTGCAGGAAGCAATAATGTCACTAGCAGTGTTAGTACTGCTAACACAGTTAGTACTTCTTCTACAATTAATACTGCTTCTAGTGTTAGTACTGCTAAGTTAGTCAATACTGCTGAGAAGGCTAGTACTTCTGGAAGCAATGTTAGTGCTGCCAAAGTTAGCACTTCTACATCAGTTAGTACTGCTTCTAGACCTATCATCAAAACAAAGTACTCAAGCACTGATGTTCCTCACTTTGACAAGCTCATCAAAACAGAATGTAAGTATTTTGATGATCAAGGGAGACCCAAGACCACTATGGCTTGGGTCCCCAACAAAAACTAATTGATTTCTCAGATGTGCAGGGCAGCCAACAGCTTAAGGGAAGAAGCATTTGGCATGTTGAAAGTGGTTGCTCTAGGCACATGACAGGTAACATGGCCTGCCTTCAATATTCCAAATGAATTGATGGAGGACATGTTACTCTTGAAAATAATCCTGCAGAAGGTAAAAGAAGTGGTAAAAGTGATGTGTAAGATGACATTTGAGGTTTTGACAAGTGATGCACAGTGCAGAGTTTCTACTGCCTGTGTTCTAGTAGTTAATACTGCTAGTGCAGTTAATACTGCTAGTTAATACTGCTCAGTAGTTAATACTGCTAAGTAGTTAATACTGCTCTGTAGTTAATACTGCTCAGTAGTTAATACTGCTTGGTAGTTAATACTGCTCAGTAGTTAATACTGCTAGTGCAGTTAATACTGCTAGTACAGTTAATACTGCTAGGTAGTTAATACAGCTAGGTAGTTAATACTGCTTGGTAGTTAATACTGCTTGGTAGTTAATACTGCTCAGTAGTTAATACTGCTCGGTAGTTAATACTGCTAGTGCAGTTAATACTGCTAGTGTAGTTACTACTGCTTGGTCGTTAATACTGCTAGGTAGTTAATACTGCTTGGCAGTTAATACTGCTCTGTAGTTAATACTGCTCAGTAGTTAATACTGCTTGGTAGTTAATACTGCTAGTGCAGTTAATACTGCTAGTACAGTTAATACTGCTAGGTAGTTAATACTGCTAGTGCAGTTAATACTGCTAGTGTAGTTACTACTGCTTGGTCGTTAATACTGCTTGGCAGTTAATACTGCTCGGTAGTTAATACTGCGAGGTAGTTAATACTGCTTCTGATAATCTAGGGCATATAAATACCCCTGTTTGCCCGCCCATGTTCATAACGACTCTTCGCATTTACTTCTTCTCTCTCGTTCTAACCTAGCCTCCCCAGAATCTCTGTGTTTTTCTTTCAAGAATCCTTAGGCATCATGGAGTTTGTGGATGAGCACAATGAAATAGCCATGCTTCAGAAGCCGAAACAAGCTGCGGGATTCCACGATATAGTCGATTTTCTCAAATCCTCGCACATCTCCTATGCACTCACGGTGAGCCCAACAATCTATATCGAACATCAGAAACAATTTTGGGAGAATGCCACTGTTAGTGTTGAAGAAGGGCAGAAAACCATTCGAACAAGGGTTTGTGATAAACCCTTGAAAGTCACTGAAGAGGTTATTCGCATCTCCCTTCAGTTGAATGATGCTTCAGGTATATCTTCTATTCCTTCTGAAGACCTCTTTTCTACTTTACAAAGAATGGGGTATGAAGGTCCCATTGGTGTTTTTAAATTCTACAAGTCAAAATTTTTTAACCAATGGAGATTTCTTGTTCATACCCTGATGCACTGTATTTCCAAGAAAACTACTGGATGGAGTGAGTTCAGCAGTCCCATTGCATATGCCTTGGTCTGCTTATCCACTGCCAGAAAGTACAATTTCTCAGCAATGATCTTTAATGATCTTGTATCAAACTTGGAATCCAAAAAGACCTTTTTCATGTATCCAAGGTTTGTGCAAGAAGTTCTTAACAAGGAGTTGATGGACTTACCTCAGTTCACTGAGGTATATGTACCCAAATCCCCTAAAGGGAAGGTTTTTTCAAATATGAAAAGACTTCCTAGGGACTCGGAAGGAGTTGACACACCATTGTTCTCTACAATGATGGTTGTGTCCCACCCCTCTGAAGGTATGGCATCAGGATCAAGGCCCTCATTAGAACAACCCACTGATGACCAATCCCAACCTTCCATCTCAAAAGACATCCCTCAGTCCATTCTTGAACAGCCCACTCCCACAATCACCAAAAGGTTTCAAAGAAGAAAGGTGCACAAGGCTCCTTCCCTTGATGTACCTACTCAAAGCCCTAAGCCTTTAAGCCCTCAATTGGAGCATTCTCCAATTGAGAATATCAACAGGGAAACCACAGGGGTGTCTCCCAACCCCAAGAAGGTGGTCTCTAAGGAGAAGGATGACCATATGGGTGCTAAGGCTGCCACTACTTCTGCTAGCACAGAGAAGGACAGTGGTAACATAAATAAGACCTTCCCCATGGCAACTCTAAATGAGAAATCATTAGGAGGACCCAGGTGCCAAGAAACCAAGGGGGCAGGTAGTGCTTCTGCTAGGCAGAAGGCTTCTGCTGAAACTTCCAAGGATCCTTTAAAGAAGGTAAACACTTCTAAACAAGGTGAGGATAGATATAACTATGAGGAATTGATGGAAACCATAGGGAATATCAACTTGGATGTAATGGCACAAAAGACAGAGATAGAGCAACTTAAGACTGTGGTCACCTACCAACAGTCTCAAATTGAGAAGCTCAAAAAGCTGGTCACCAGGTTGCTGAACAGAAAGAAAAAGGCAAGATTTGTGCTAAGAAGAAGAACTTCAACTGATGATGCTCCCAAAAAGGGGGAGTCAGAGTCAGAAGCGGAACTGAAACTGAAGGGTCAACAAATTGAGGGGGAGACTGTTCACATAGAGACTGAGATGGAAATGGAGTATGCACAGGTTAAAGGGGAGTCCAGTGAGACAGAAAAGGGGGAAGAGTGTGTTAAAGCAGCAGAAACCACAGCAGCAGAAACCACAACAGCAGAAACCACAGCAGCAGAAACTGTTAATGCTGCTGAGTTTGAACAAGCAGCAGAAACAGTTAATGCTGCTGAAGGCCAAACAGTCAAAGCAGCAGAAACTGAGCAGGAAGCAGTAACTACAACTCAAGCTGAAATAGATGAAGAAATTTACTGGATTGTAAAGAACAGTATTGAAGCAGCATCACTACATGTACTAAGAGAAGCAGTAACAGCCATAGCAGCAGAAATGGTTATTGCTGCTGAAAAACTTAAAGCAGCTGAACCAACTCCTGAAGCCGTCAAAACTCTTAAAAGAACCAAGATGATGTCAAAGAAAAGACCAAGAACCCAGCCCTTAACTTCAAAGAAGAAAATTGAAAAGAAGCCAAGGGTGAAGTCATCTGCAGAAGAGGCCCAGGAGGAAAAAGTGAAAGAAAAATCTGATGGAAAAGTTGCTGAAGAAGAAGTGGCAACTCCATCAGGGCAATCAGGCAATGTGCAATCACAAACGGATGCCCAATGTGATTTGTACATTACTAGTGTTGACTCTAACCCAATTCCACTTCAGGCTGAACCAATATCATCTAAGGCTCCTGAAATCATCTTTTGGGACACTTTGAAAGATGGTAGAAAGGAGTTCATTAGGATAAAAAGAGCTGATGGAAAATTTGAAGTATTTTCTACTTGGGGAAAAATTGTCAGAACTTGCTCAAGATCAGACTTAGAAGAGATGTTCAAAGTTGGGATGAAGATATATGGAAACATGCTGACTGAGCCAGGGATGTCAATTTCTAAAATGGTACTTGAATTCTTGTGCCAAATGTTCAAACCTGAAGCAGTTCAGCATAGGTTAAACACACAGTTTCAAGCCATTACCAACTGGATGCTCTATGAAAACTGTGGAGTATATGTCATCTCCCTTGACTCTGCAACTCAAGAATACTATCTGGTAGATGAAATATACAATCACAGCATGAAGAGGCTGCAAGGAATGTTACACACTAAGCTGACCTGCAACAAGGATTCATCAATGGGTAGATTCTTGGTAAAGAGGATTCTAAATCAAAGTCTAGGTCTAAGTCCTAATCTGTGTGTACATGATGACTAAGTTTTGGAAGCATCATCTGAAGAACTTGACTTCTTTTCCTAAAAGTCAAGTTAGGGGGAGATTGTTGGGAACTGAAGATATGCTAAGTATGGTTAGTACTGCTAAGTCTTCATTACTACTGCCAGTTCTTCGTTACTACTGCTGGGCAAGGTTAATGCTGCTAGATGAAGTTAATACTGCTAGACGAAGTTAGTGTTGCTAGACCAATTTACTACTGCTAGACATGGTTAGTACTGCTGAGCTGAGTTACTACTGCTTGAAGACTGTGAAGGTTGTTAATGCTGCTGAGCCAAATCATCATTAATACTGCTGAAGGTTGTTAATGCTGCTGAGCCAAATCATCATTAATACTGCTGAGTTGATAAGTTTGGTATGCGATACTTTTGGAGACAAAGAAGGAATTGATCAAGATATGTTTAACGAAGATTCAGAAGATCAATTTACTTTTTATGGTTATCTTGTAATTACTTTTGTATAAATAGTATTGATAGATAGCTATTAGAACATAAAAAAACAGAAGATAGATAGTATACAGAATTCGATATTCAAGAGTGAATTAACCTCAAGATCATAGATCCTATTTCTAGAGAAGTAGAAATCGTCTTGTTGAGCCTGTTCAACAAGATTGAGGTTTGGTGTAAAACTTGTGAGTTATAACTGTTTGATATATATACAGTTTATTGAATTTCTATTGATTGTTCTTTAATTGATTTAGAGTTCTATTCCGCAAGATTCTCTAAATTCTGTTTCTAAGAAGTTTAATTCTTGTTAAGAATCGATCATGTGAAGTATGGTCTTGTGAGGTTTGGATAGTGATAGGTGTTATGGGAGAGCCTTCTATTATGGGAGAGTTATCCATACGAGTGTTTTGGTTATGGTTTTCTTGATTTACAGTGGACTACTTTTGATCTTCCTCATCTTCTAAAGTCTGTGTAGTGATGCCTTCTTCCTTTGTTTGATCATTCCAACACTTATCTTCCTCAAATACTATATCCCTGCTTATGATGACCTTTTAAGTGATAGGATTATATAGCTTGTAGGCTTTTGATCTGTCACTGTAGCCTACAAAAACAGTCCTTTCTGACTTGTCATCTAACTTACTTCTTTTCTGTTCAGGGATGTGAGAGTAGGTTGTGCACCCAAATACTCTCAAATGTCCAACAGTAGGTTTATAGCCACTCCATGCTTCCTGAGGTGTCTTGTCAGACAGTCCTTTTGTAGATGTCCTGTTCATTAAGTAGTAGCATGCACAAGCTACCACAATGTTAGATAAATTCTTTGTCTATAAACAATAATTTCACATTAACATTGAATGTACAGAATACAATTACATATATAAAGATCCAAGGGTTGTATCCCTTCATGATCAGACACGATTGATGATGATTGACAGTTAAATATCTGTCAACCGTTAACTACCAACTAACCATAACTAACTGTTAATTAACGAAGGACTAACACCAATAACATAATCAACCATGATTAGCTTAAGTTTTAACAGTATCCCAAGGTATTGTGTAAACGCTATGGTCAAAAGAAATGGCGAAGATGCAATATATATATAGTTGAAGATTGTTTCAAATTATTCAATAGATCTTCATTTCACATATATATATATATATATATATATACATCTGAATCTACCATGACACCACCGAGAATCATGTATATATATAGTTCACGAGGTACAAGGCATGCATGGTCCAATTTTTTCATTGGATTAATTAATATGAACCCACAAGCTTTGCGTGAGGCGTTTATGAGGGGAATCATATTCCAACATCCCAACAATTCTCTAGTTAAACATCATCAATACGACATCATTTGCAATACATACAAGAACATACAAATGATAGTAGTGAGAATGACTGAATTATGAGCCTTACTTAGGGGCTGTTTGTTTCCCTTTTAATGGTTCCATTAAGAGTCAACTTCTGAATCGCTAAGAGGTAAATTCTGTTTGTCAAAAAAAATGTCTGTCTCTTAATGGTTCTAAAACCCTCTGAATGATTTACCATCATGGGCCTCTCTTAACCATTCAGCACCATGATTTCATTCTAAACAATTTCAAAACAACCATATTTCATTTTGCACTATATCATAAAAGCCTCTTAATTATTCTTACCAATTAATCATTCTGCACTAAACCATTCAGCAACTGTCAAACAGCCCCTTAAGGGAGGATTGAATATATATTAGTTTAGTAAGTGCATTTTAATATTAGTTACCCTTACAATTTAGTTAAATCATGGTTATTATTAAAGTATGGGGAGGCTAATGACACCATTTTTTATGCTAAGTGCACCAAAATCATGATTATTATTTTTTTGTTTTTTTTGTTTTTTGTCTTTTTGTTGTCTTTTCTTTTTCTATTTTATTTATTTGTATTATATAGTTTAAAAATGTTTTTTTTTCTTTTACTTTTTGGTTTTATTTAAAAATAAATAAATATTTAAAAATATAAATATTACTAATTTTTTATAATTATATAATTATAAAAATAAAACATAAACATTGCGATTTAACATATAAATAGAACATAAAATAATCTATATTACATTCGATTATTCTAAAATAACATTATCCGTAGTACAATTAACACGTAAAAGCTGCATGTACTTCTGTATTCACCCTGAATACGGGGTAGCCCATCCAGCAGCACACGGATAACTGTAATGGAAAAAATGTCCTACAATTTGCGAAAACGAGTATCCTTCTGCCATATCTAATTTCACATAATGGTTACCATTAACGTACCCAACTGTAAAAACAACATGTTCATACCACACTGGCGGTGTGGACCTAAGCGACGACCAAGTACGTCCCACTGCCGGTCATACTTATAACGTGTAATATCACATTATATTTTGAAGCAATCAAGACACCTATTTCAGGCATTGTCATCGAGTGTTCAAAAAAATGTCACCCAACTATAATTGAATGAAATAGATGTTTATAAAAATTACACACACATATATATATATATATATATATATATATATAGACTCTCTCTTCTCAATTTTTGACCTATATACACATACATGCATATGTATAGTACTTGTAATTGCTTAAATCCATGTATATTAGATATTCATTGAACTCAAATTAGCATAAAAGTCATCAAAGAGATCTAAACACCTATCTTTTGATAGAAAGTGTGTGTATTTTTTTTTATAGATATGCTTCAAAAGAGATCACATGAAACATGAACATACATGTGCAAGACCACAATAAATAAACATTTAGGAAACCCTAATTTGAGGGGGGGAAAGAAGAGGACATACCTGCAAATTGATGAGTAACTTCTGGAGCTTGCAAAAGGTAAAAGAGAGAGGAGGGGTGATGAGTAACTTTTGGAGCTTGCAAAAGGTAAAAGAGAGAGGAGGGAAAAAAAGGGGTATTTAGTGGATGGGAGAAGGGAATGAAGCCAAAGAGAGAGGATGGGAAACAAAGGGTATTTAGTGGATGGGAGAAGGGAATGAAGCCAAAAGAACAAATGTAATAAATCTAAAATAGAAGAGGTACAATTTCAATTCATATTATTATACAAGATATATATGATCACTGTACAAAAACACCATCTACTAGAAAATATGAATACCACCAAGGATAATTTACTCAATCAAATAAAAATTATTTTACTAACATAAAGAAAAATATATTTTACAAAGTTATAATAAAATCAAAAGTTACAAACTTATAAAATAAAATAAAATCAAAAGTTACAAATTTTATAAATTTATAAACAAATTTGTAAAATCAAAACACACATATATATATATATATATCATATATATATATATATATAAAGATAATATATATATATATATATATAAACAAAAAATAATACTAATAATAATAATATATATGTGTATGATGGGGTCATGGGGATGTATGATTCCTTCAAAATTAATTGGCAAAAAAAACAATCCATTCAACACCCCCATTTTTGGTGCAATTAGCCTTAAAGTATATCTTCATTTATTTTAACATAATCTATAGTTTTTTTTGACCTAACATAATCTATAGTTAAACAATTGTTTTTTTTATTTTTATTAATTAAAAAAACAACTGCAACACATAATAATGACAAAACCCGTTGTAAAAAGTTATATTATTAATAATTCAAGCCTATGGCGATTTGAAATATTATCACTGTAGGATTTTATTAAAACAAACTAAGTTGCAATATTTTTTCACTCTATTACGAGTCTTTGAGGAAGGCTTGTGAAGTAGAGGAAGGTTCAAACGAGGAGCGCATCAATTTAAGAGAACGTGAGGAGCAATTGACAGTTATGAATCACATGTGATTGGCAGTTGTGGATCACATGTGATTCACAACTGATCTGGAGGAGCAATTGACAGTTATGAATCACATATGATTTACAACTAAAATCATTAATGATCCGCGACTTGCACGCCTCGCGAACCACCTCGCGCCATTTTTGCGCGAATTTTCGAGTTAATCCGATTTTTTAGGGGTTGCAAATCATATGTGATCAGAAGCATGGGAGTGCTCCTCACGTTCTCTTAAATTGATGCGCTCCTCGTTTGAACCCGCCTCTTGTGAAGTAACGTGACAACTATATATATATATAGGGTCGGGTTCAAATGAGGAGCGCATCAAAACGTGAGAACGTGAGGAGCACCGTCCATGTACAAAATCACATGTGATTCACAACACAAACCGTGGGACAAGCCGCGCGCTTTTGCAAACCGCGTAACAAACCGCGCGTGTCCAAAATGTTAATCACATATGATTTTTAGTCATTGTGTTGTGAATCACATGTGATTTTGTACATGGACGGTGCTCCTCACGTTCTCACGTTTTGATGCGCTCCTCACATGAACCCTCCTCTCTCTCTCTCTCTCTCTATATATATATATATATATATATATATATATATATATATATATATATATATATAGGGGAGGTATCCGTTGCAAACCAGTCAGTTTGTGCAAACTATACAAACCACTATATTAGGAAACAATAGATGTATTTATGGATAATCATTATGATTCATTAATTAAGACTGAGATATATATGGAAGATGATAAGATTCATTCATTATGATCATGACTTTAGATTAGGAAACATAATAAAATCAGATATTTATTAGACTTGATCAACGGCTAAGATTGGTTTGTATAGTTTGCACAAACTGACTGGTTTGCAACGGATACCTCCCCTATATATATATATATATATATGGAAGTGTTCTATAGAGAAGTCCAAATATTTAGAGAAATAGAGAAGTGATCTTGACCATGCATTTGTTCATGATCGGCGGCTTTGACCGAGAAGCAGAGGATAATTCCTCGCGTGGTCTACGCGTGGTCTGCACAAGATAGAGGGGTAGTTTCGTAAAAAATACGCGGGACAGGTTCATATTTGTGTTCATATATGAACCTTTGTAATTCACATATAAAATATTTTTAACTAATTCATATATGAACCTTTGTGATTCATATATGAACCTTTGTGATTCATATATGAATCAGTTAATTTGTTCATATGAGAATTAGTTAAAAAAAATTCATATATAAATCACAAAGGTTCATATATGAACACAAAGGTTCATATATGAATTAGTTAAAAAAAGTTTATATGTAAATTACAAAGGTTCATATATGAACACAAAGATTCATATATGAATCAGTTAATTGGTTCAACTGATTCATATATGAACCTACAGTTAATTAGTTTCATATATGAAACACAAAGGTTCATATATGAATCACAAGATTCATATATGAATTAGTTATAAAGAGTTCATATGTGAATTACAAAGGTTCATATATGAACGTATAGTTCATATGTGAATCGCACAGATTCATATATGAACTCAGCCCGTGTTTTTTGTAAAAGTTACGAAATTGCCCTTCTATTTTTGAAACAGCCGCAACTTTTGACCAGTCAAAGCCGCAACTTTTGACCGGTCAAAGCCGCAACTTTTGACCGGTCAAAGCCGCAACTTTTGACCAATTATAACCGATCTTGACCGAATGAATGGTCAAGATCACTTCTCTATTTCTCTAAATATTTGGACTTCTCTATTGAACCTATGGCTATATATATATATATATATATATATACAGTGGCAGATCTAGGAATTTTTCTTGTAGGGGGCACCTTTTAGGTAGATTAAAGTCGATGTGTTTTTAGCCTAATTCCCACCGTTAGGAGAGATTTTTAAAGTTTTTTTTGCTTGAATTTAAGGAGTTTTAAGTTTTTTAATCGATTTCGAGCAACTTTTTAGGTTTTTTGGTTGATTTTTAGAGTTTTTTTTCATTTTTAGTTGATTTTGAGGTAGTCGGTCGCACAGAAGACTAGAGGAGAAGAAAGGGAGACGATGGGCTAGAGTGTTGGACTGATTAAGGGGCCTCGATCAGTAAGTGTAGGGGCCCATTCCTCCATTTTACTGAACTTGGATGTAAAAATATATATTTTTAGCTATCTGGATTTGGGCTGGTAGGGGGCCCAGGACCCCTACCCCTTCTTCTTCCATCCGCCCTATATATATATATAGAGAGAGGCGGGTTCAAACGAAGAGCGTAACAATTTAAGAAAACGCGAGGAGCACCGCCCATGTACTAAATCACATGTGATTCACAGCACAAACCGCGGGACAAGCCGCGCGCTTTGCAAACCGCGGGAAAAGCCGCGCGCTTTGCAAACCGCGGGACAAACCGCGCGCTTTGCATTTTTTAATCACATATGATTTTGTTGTGAATCACATGTGATTTTGTACATGGACAGTGCTCCTCGCGTTTCTCGTAAATTGTTACGCTCCTCGTTTGAACCTTTCTCTCTCTCTGTATATATATATATAGACGATGCATTTACCAATGTAATATGTTGGTAAAAATGACGTGACAACGTCCATAGGTCTATAGTGATGACTTTTACACCTATTGCGATCATATTTGGCGTCATTATAATCTCTCTTTTCTCATAGAGCCAATATAAAATAAACAAAATAATCAATAGAACAAACTGACAGAACGATTTAAGGTGTTTCCATTACTATTAGACAAACGGGAGCCTCTGTAATAATATCAAAGTCAAATAAAGATTATAACAGTATTTTTAACATGAGGTGTAAATATTTTTACCGTTTAAAAACGACCGAACATGATTGAATATTGCAAGTTTAGAATTTGCTATTCTTGAAGGTAATTGTTGATGAGGCTTGAGAAGAGGAGACATTTTAGCACCCTCCATCATCTATTTATTTCCAAACCTAAACATACATCATTTACATATACACATTTATATCCAAATACAAACACCTACACAAAGACATGGTTTTGTTTGACCAAATGTGGGATGAGGTCGTGGCTGGGCCACAACCTAACCGTGGGCTCGGTAAGCTTCGTAAACTAGCCACCTTTAGTGGCCGAGGTACGTCGACATATGGCAAAGCTACCATTTTTTTGTATATATGCTCAAACATTCAAACCAGTGTTTGTAAAACTATGATTCTATTTTTTATTTGATCAAATAATGTTGCTACAATGTTTTGGTAATCTGTTTTTCATGTACAGATGGACAAGAAGGGAGTCCTAGTAACCATGGGTCTATATCGGTGCCAACTAGCCCAACCACACCAGGGACTCCGACCAATACGTCACCAACAGGGGCGCGTAAGGATAATGTCTGGAGGAGCGTCTTCAACCCTGGAAGTAATCCCGCTACGAGGGATCATGGATCTAATCGCTTCGACAAGCCTGGCAATCCTGGATCTCCTACTGTTTATGACTGGTAATACATATGGAGAATTTAAGAACTTTAATTAGAAATTATTAACTTTGTTTGAGGTTAACGAATAACGATCAGATCGTAAATATTAAAATGAGAAATGAAACAAAATATAGCATGTCCTGATTTGATTTGATTTGATTTGCATATATTGTTTAATTTAATTGTATTGATGAAACAATTATTATGGTTTTATTAACCCAGGATGTACAGTGGCGACTCAAGGAGCAAGTATCGTTAAGCTGCAAAGTGCTATGTATAACATCAAGAGTGGGTGCATGCAAATAGTGTCCTTTCTACTTCAATGTTCGCCACGTGTTCAAATGGATCTTGTTTACTATGATTACTTAATTAAGTAAATAAATGTATTTTTTTATTTTTTTTCTAGTTCTAAGTATTTTTTATGTTTTGATAAGTTGTGAAGAAGGTATGATGTATCAACAGTGTTTATGAAATGTTACCATATTATATATATAGTAACCACTTAATAAAGATTGAATATTTTTGTGTAATAAATAGTATTGATGTTTTTATTTTCCGCATTTAAAAAAATATATTTCAGTAATTAACTTTCTGATTAATTAATTAATTAATTAATTTGTTTCAAGATAAAAATGCAATTAACAGATATGTTTTAATTACAAAGATAAAAGAGCAAGGTTACAACCTCCTACAAAAAATTGTATTTATTATTACATTTAGCATATGAATTGAGTTGTATGACATGAAATAGTCGATACTCATACCTACGAATACAGATAGATACGAATATATGATACTTGAAAGGAAGTTTTCTAACCACAACTAAACAAACAGCCAATTCCGACAAATTTTTTCGACGGATTTCCGGCGGAAATTAAAAAGTCAAATTACGTTGAATTCCGACGGAAATCCGCTGGTAATCCGCCGATAATATATATGTAATTTTTTTAAGAAAACATGTCTCTCTTCCGGCGGATGTTAATTAATTATTTTTATTAACTAATACCTACGAATAACGGTTTTATAAATTTAAAAGAAAAATAATTTTTTTTGGATCCACCCGAAATCCGCCGGAAACGGATTATATTTTTTTTAAAACGGTTTTATAAATTTAAAAGAAAATTAATTTTTTTTGGATCCGCCGGAAACGGATTATATTTTTCATAAACGATTTTATAAATAGAAAATTAATTTTTTTTGGATCCGCTGGAAACGGATTTTATTTTTTTAAAACGGTTCTTCTTAAATTTAAAAGATTTTTTTTAATCCGCCGGAAATGTTATATGTATATTTTTTAAGAGTTTTTATAAATCTGAAGGAATAAATATTTTGGATCCGCTGGAAATGTTATATGTATATGTTTGCATGTGTTCATATATATAGCGGGTCACATGTATACATACATATACACATAATACATATATACATTCACTTAATTACAGAAGAGATAGACTTAATTGTAAGATACGAATGCCGTGTGTCGTGCGTAAGAGTGCTTCGTCGTGTGTTTCTTCGAAGGATCGTTCGAACACTTCGAGAATGCTTCTGGTGAGTTCCTGAGAATCGCTTGTTTATTGCAAAGGATTCGTTGTATAACTATGGAAATCAGATGTCCCGAATGTGTCTTCAGTCTTGGAATATATAGGCTTTGGCGTCATTAATGACCTTTATAAATGTAGAAAACGGTCCTTGGCATTGAATGCACTTGGTTGTGGTCTTCATTTATGACTGTTTTCCTTTATGGCGCTTGACCTGCATTAAATAGTCATCAAAGAAACACTTGTCGACCGTTGGTAAGTTAGTGTCAAGGATAATTGTACGACGGTCGTCCGTTTCGGGGAATATTCCGGTCGTACGATGGGGGTATTTCAACATGAATAGCAATTCTACTTTGCCTATTCAATCATTTCATAGTATATGTGAATACCAACTCAATGCACATAACAACTCATCTCATACTCTCATTTCATAGCAATTGTGTTCGTACTATTAAATAATTAAGTTACTTTTCATATTCAGAAAAAAACACTTAATTATGAACAGAAGTGGAGTTTTGTACCTTGCTGGCGACAATCGAAGATACGGTCGTGCATAATTTAAGAGACCTTATCTTAATACAAGACTTGTCGTACGAAGCAAGTCTTTCGTTTTTCTGCGTCGGTCGTGAGGTATAATTTTTTATCCAAGCATTAATCTTAGACTTAGTAAACTTTGTCTAATTGTTTCCATCTTTTACTATCTATTTGGTCACATTTACGAAGTTATCTATTAATTTGTGACCATGTTTACTTATCTAACATTGTGTTCTATACTTGAATTATTGTTGTATGTTTTTTAACGTTGCTTTGTAGACAATGCCGCGTACCCCTGGATCCGGACGAGGTACTCCTAGTATCCGTGTTACAGGCGGAGGGTCCAGTAGCGGGTCGGCAAACTAGAGGCAAAGTCTAGAAATGCTGGTCGTGGCAGTGCTGCTCCGGAGCAGCTCCCGGCGACGTGGAGGAGCCTTGCACCACGATCTGATACGTCAATGGAGTAAATTCATTTCTATTAACTTATTGATCAAATTAATTGTTCTTTGTATCGATATTAATTCAATTCATTGTGTAGTTGGGATTGTTCGGACGCGAACTGAACCGCGACGAAGATCAACCGACTCTACTTGAATGGGCCATGGTGCTCTTGGTCCCACGTCTCCCCTTCGACGAGGAACCTCATGTTTGAGCGTTTCTAGGTTTGTAGCGTATATTTAAGTAATTAAATCCTTGGTAGTTTTATTGTAAACTTAAAAATAACAAAACATGTATGTACAGAGCCACTACACCTGGGATGCTTCGTTGGACTCTCGGATTTATCAAATCCGGGAGAGGAAGTATGAGAAAGCGTATAACGACAATCTTTCTACCGCACGAGTTAGATCCATCAAAATGTGCAAAGAAAGTGGTCATCCTTATGACGAGAACGACCCGCTTAGAGATATGAACTTGTTGAGGCCCTTCAATCCATTCTGGGTAAATCCTTCGATGTGGAACGCAATGATTGATGGTTGGAATAACGATCATTGGAAAGTGGTTTTAGTGGTGTCGTGTTCGAACCGCCTGACAGAGGTGGATGGCGAAATATCCAAGCACACTAATGGATCGATCTCTTTCGGGGAGACAACTGTAAGATTGGGGTGACCTTAATATGTTATAATTAACCCATTGTGTTACTAGTTGGATGCTTAACATGTTATAACTAACACATGTTTGTATTATTTGATCTTTGCAGACGAGAGCGAGAGGAGGCGTGCCACCTACGGGTTTGGAGCTATTCGACCATACCCATAAGAAGCGATGGTCAGGAACTGATAGCTCGTCTTCAGAATCCGGGAGTATGTGACATTGTTGGTCCCAACTATGGAGTAGCAAAGATAAACAAGTATTGTAGAAGGGGGGTTGAATACAATACACAAAATTTTTTCACTTAATTAATTCTTTATTGATTTAAAATCAAGAATTACACATAGAAAACATAAAGATTGTTGCAGAACAGAACAAATAAAATCTGCTCAAACAATCTTACACAAAGTCACACAGAGAATAAGAACAATTGTAAAACACTAAGAAAACAATGAACTTCTTTGAGAGAGAAATGCCAGCACTTGAAATCTTTGAGAGTCTGTAAACTGGTGATGTTGCAAGGTAGAAGATGATCTCTTTATATAGTGCCTCATGCATTAAATGCAAGGACACTTGTCAAGCAGAGATAAGAGAACAGCAGGTCTTCTGAAAAAGTACTGATATGCACCTTTGTCTTGAAGCGTTGACCTGCCTGTTGAAGTTGATCTTTCTTGAAAGAGATAAGAAATCCAAATAATCTTTTTCTGATCCTCGGATGATGTCTCTATCATTGCAAGATATCCCAAATATATTTTGCAGATAAAGTAGAATATACCTGCTGTTTGACCGAAGATGTTTTCAAAGGATATCTTCAAGAATTCTTTCTCAAGAATTCTTCAAGTGATCCTGCCGATCATGTCTTCAACTTTTTCTTTGCTTCAACATTTTCTTGTTGAATCTTCAAGTGATCCTGCCAATCATGTCTTCAATATTTTCCTTGCTCTTCAAGTGTACTGGCCTAGGACTTTAGGAAGTCTTCAAGTAGTAGCTTAACCTTTGGTTGAGAAGTCCATCTTCAATCCGCTTTGAAGATACACTTCTGCTTTGTTTCTTCGGTTGATCTTCGACTTCACCGAACATTTTTATATAATTAAACTGCTTGTAAAGAACCTAAAAATCATTCTAAGTATGAACTGTGTAAAAATGAAAGACTGAGGTTATATTCAAATCTTAAGTGACCCAACAATCTCCCCCTATTTGAGGATGACATCCATACTTAGAATCTGAGAAGTAAACACTGAATAATTCATTTTTGACCCTTGTTTACTCTTTTTGGGTTCTTTTCACATAGTCTATTCTTTTTGTTCTTTTTGGACTTTTTAAGTGTTAATGCCAAAAATCGTCCAGAAGGATAACTTAAGGTTGATTGTGGAGCTTAACAACTAAAGAAAGGAATATTGCGACAAAACAGTGCGACGAAGATAGAAAATGTAAAAGAGACAAGGATTTTGGTGACGCGGGAAAAACCTCAACGAGGAAAAAACCCGCGGACGACTGTGGAAGTCGTCGCTGCACTATGATCGCCAAACAGGGGCGATGTCCTTTGTTTCAGGTGTCGAGGATACAATGATTACAGTACAAAAGACTTGAAATGTAAAAATAACAAGTGTATCGAATGTAAATGTAAGTGTGTCGTGTGCTAATACTGTATGTCGAGAGCGTAAGTCGTGCGTCGAGAGCGATCACTTGAGAGAAAGTTCTTTGCTTTAGATGTTCTTGAGTATGCAATGTGATTCCAGAATTCGGTCCCTCCAAATGATGGCTTTGCCTTCGTATTTATAGTCTTCGAATTCATTTAAGGACTCCATGAATTCTTCTAGTAACGGTCGCAACGGTCACTGTTTTTTAATGTTCATAACTGCTCTGTCGGTTTCGTCCGATGGTCATAAATGACGTTGACCTGCATTAAATAACGAAATCATAACAGAAGAATCATACGTTAGTCGGTCGAGGTCGTGTGTTTCCACACGACGGTCGAGTGTCGAGAGGCACTTTCAACTTCAGCTTTGGTCAAAGGACAAAGTGCTTATGATTTAACTTTGTTACAAGAGAAATGTAATAAACGTTCTTAGTGTCTTGGTCGTGGTAGAGACTGGTGAAATTTTACCTAAACAGTTTGCCCCCAAAATTTGAAAAAAGTGGAGTGGCAAATTCAAATTTCAAAAGTTTTTTAAATTTTGCTAATCGGACGTCTAGGGTCGTGACACGTGTAAAAAATCCTTTCAGTTGCCTTGGAACTGGATCGGTACAATTCTAACGGAATGAGAAGTCAAAAAGGGGATAGGGTCGTGACGTCACGCTGACGTATGATCGTGCATAACAGCTGTCAACGCCAGGTGTCGACGATCTGTCGAACATTCGAAAAGGCAGGGACACGTGTCGACTATCGAGGGGCTCGACCTGACACAATTATTTGCATAATTAAAGACCTTCGACAGATCTTTTCCTTTTAAGATGTCAGCGAGATTTTAGGAGAGATTTTCTCTGATTTCATTGCTGTTCTTCGCCGAATCTTTTTCAACTTTGCAAGAGATCTTCGACTGGTTAATGATTCGAAGTTTTTAGAGCGCCTATATAAGGTACGACTCTCCAGTCTTTGTATGCATCGTAAGTCAATCGCTAGGAAACCTAGGAAGAACTGGGATATTTGGGGCTTTTCAGAGTGTCAAATTTGGTTAACGGGATTATCGATGTCGACGGAGCCTAGGAGTGTCATTCAGAATCAGGAAGATATTGACGACTTTAGGAGTCTGGCGAGAATCCCTGCGGGGATTGAGGTGAGCAAGGTCGGTCAGATTCGGCCGGAGATGTGCCCTGGGGGGTACGTCGTAATATATGAGTACCCTTTCAGGATAGGATTCCATTGGCCATATTCGATTTTAGCTAAGGCATTTATGTGCGAGTTTGACCTGTCGCCGGGGCAACTAATGCCGCAGTTCTGGCGTGTGATTCTGGTCATCGAGAGACTTACTTCGCACTGGGAGTCGCCGATGAACGTAAAAGACCTCTTGACCGCTTACCAGGTCAAGGCGGTCACATATCGTCGCTACAGCCTATTTTCAAAGCATAAGGTCTGGATGGAAGACAAGATATCTCTTTGTACGGGTAGCGACGCTGGACCCTGACAGTGACTGGATTAGGTCTGGATGGAACATGGCGGGTGAGATTTAGCTTTGGTCGAGCGTCTTTTATGATATTTTTATTGCTTTGTTTTCTCGACTGATCTTCTTTTTCTGTATTTTCAGAAATAAATTTTGACGCCGTAGAGCCTGACGACAATTCTGGGGCTAAAATCGAGAAGTTCTTGGAGATTAGTCCCGACGATCGATCGTTCTTCACGTGTCACTTGGTCGACGAGGATGACGACGTGGTTTTCCTGAGCGACAGGCTATGGAGGGGTCGAGAGAAAGAGAAAGAAGACGAGGAGGAGAAGGAGGAGGAGATTAAGGAAGAAGGGAAGGAGGAAGAGTCGACAGAAGTAGAGATGACTGGTAAGTGTACGTTACTTTGTTCGACATGCTTATCCCCTCGTTTCAATCACCTAACTGTTCTTCTCTCTCTGTTTCATAGGAGAACCCCAACTGCCACAGCCGAAGATGTCATCTGCGATGGCTAAGAGGGCGACTCAGGCTGAACTGGCTCGCAAGGCGAGGGAGAAGAGGAAAGATGCTCCGACAACTAGGTCGGGGGTCCTCAAGAGAAAACAGATTCCGACAGCTAGGTCGGGGGTTCTCAAGAGGACAAGGACGTCCGTTTTGAACGAACCGTCTTCGAAGACGGGCGGCTCTTCGAGAGTCGTTTCGCCTGAGAAGGCGAAGGCGCTGACCGTATCCGTCGAGAAGACTTCTGAGACGATCGGCGTGACATCCGTCGATACTGCGCAACCGGCAAAATCGACGGTGTCTCCCCTTGCCACGTCAGGCCCCTCGTCGGTCGATAAAGGCAAGGGCGCGCAGACGGGATTTGGAGAAGAAACGACGGTAAACTTTACGTTGCCGTCGGATTTCATGGTGGAAAATGTCCTGGACGGGATGAGCTTGTTCCCCTATTTGGACAAGTTTCAGCTCCCCTCTTTAAGGGAGCGATTCAATGAGGTCTCTATGGAGAGCACGGGGTCGTATGTCGCCGGTATGGCGTTTATGGTAAGTCTATCTTTCAAGACTTTGTTTTTCGTTTGTCGTTGTCGTTGTCGATGTCGTTGTCGATGTCGTGTATTTTACTAACGTGTTTTCATATGTATTTCAGACGTTTCAGTCTTCCTTGGCCCTGCATGCCGAGACGATGAAAATAGAGGGTCTAGTATCCTCTGCCATTAAGAGAGAGGATGTTGCATTGGCGAGGGAGAAGTCCGCCCTGGCCCGTGCCGAGGACATGTCAGTGCCACTTGACGATGTGTTAAACGAGCTGGAAGCCGTCGGTCATGCGGGGGACGATGTGAACTCTCGTTTGAAGCAGTCATGCTCTATGATCGCCGACCAGAGAGAGGAGCTAGACAAGAGGTAGGCCTTCTTGGATATGAAAGAGAAAGATATCGAGGAATCTCGGTCCAAGGTGGCAGCCCTGGAGAAGGAAGTGATGGAGCTTAAGGAAGAGGCTGCGTCGACCTTTGCCCTCGCTCGCTTGACAGCTCGGGCGGTGATCATGCGGCAACATCTGTCGGGGAAGAATCCCCTCGCGTCTGCGACTGTGGAGCTAGTATCTCGACTCTGACGATGAGAAAGAGGCTGAAGAAGAAGAGGTTGTGGACGAGGGCCTCCAGGGTGAAGCTTTGAGCAAGGAGGCTGCCGACGTTCCTCCGAATCCTTAGAAAAAAATTCTTTATCTTAGTTTTGAATGTTCGACCATTGGTGGTCGAGATGTAATCGTATATTTCGTGAATGAAATTTACTCTTTTGTTTATACTTCATGCATTGTTTCAATCCATACTTCTTGCTAACAAGTATAACATTAACTTGTGGAATTCGCTAAGTATAGAATAAACAAAGAATTGTGCGACTTAGGCATCCTTTGTGATTACAAATACTAGCACATAAGGCATAAGACTTTTATGTTTTAAGACCATATTGGCAAACACAAGTTCATGCGACCAAGGCTTTCATTCAGAGCGCAGAATTTTTCTAAGTTAAGAAACTCAGATTATAGAGTCGTTAGACTTGATGATCGTACGACTATATTGTACAACGAAACTTGAGTCGTATATCCATGTGATATAATAGTCAGGTCGTAGACCTAAAAATATATGTCATGCGATTTTACAAGATCAAAGTCGTGTAATAGACTTTACAATCTTATATCGTGCGATCTGCGATAAAACAATGTCAGAGGTTGGTCGTTGGCTAGCCAACGACCCTCCGATGCTTAAGTTAGTAATCATCGTTGTAAAAAATCGTATGAGAAAATAGAAAAGGACTTAAGAGACATACCTTTTCTGATGTATCGCATCTCAGCTATGTGGGACGTCTTGATTAATGATACCATCTTGCCCCCATGTGGCGCCTTTAAGACGATACACGAAATCTAGGATATGTCGCCGTGAGTCGCCACAGTAGATACGTCGACCTTTTCATGCGACCAGGAAAAAACAATCGACGTGTTCCTGTAACCATTGGATGGCTTATCTTGATGGCTTCAGAGTGGTTTTATAGCAATCATGAGCGACTTTCGGCTCACTTTTGATCTCCTGGACTCCCCACGGCGTAGGGAACTTCATGACCTGGTGATACGTCGACGGAACAGCTTTCATTTCATGGTTCCACGATCGACCTAAGATGATGTTGTAGGCCGATGAGCAATCAATGACGCTGAACTTGGTGTGCTTGTTGATTCCTCCAGCATAGACAGGCAAGATGATCTCTCCAAAGGTACTCGTTGCTTCCCCATTGAAACCGACCAAGGTTGTCGAGCGTCGGGTGATTTCCGATCGATCGATTCCCATGGCTTTGATGGTGTCAAGGAAGATGACGTTCGCTGAACTGCCTCCATCGACCAAGACTCGTCGGGTTAAACAATTACCAAACATGAGTTGAATGATCAACCCGTCATGATGCTTCTGGTACGAGTCACCGAGGTCGGCATGTTTGAATACGATCTTCATAGCTTCCAACTCCAGATCTTCTTTCGGTCTCGATGAACGCGGGATAGGTCGATCGTCAGGTGCTTGACTGGCGTGACGTTTAGCCGCTGAATACGTCAGACCGCATACGTCGGAACCACTAGTGATGCAATTAACGACCTTAGCATGCTCGGGGGTTGGCGGTCGATGGTCGTTAGCCGGAGTAACGACGTCATCGATGATATCCTTGAGATTTCCTTTCGGGACATGATATGCTAGCTCCTTTTTGAGAGCTATGCAATCATCTGTCGCATGACCGTGGTCGACATGGAAGTCGCACCACCTCGACTTATCTTTCTTGGCGTCGTCCTGATCGGACTTCTTTGGCCACCGGATGGTCGCCTGGGCGGTCTTCAGAGCCTCGACCAAGTCCTTAGTGGACCCTTTGAATCCGTAAGAGGATACTTTGGGGTACTGAGGAAATTTGGTCGCGGCCTTGGCTTCTGCTTTTGTCTTGAACCTGACGTTAGAGATCTGGCGCGCGGGCTCTGGCCTAGATACTGCCTTTGTCTTGGACTCTGGATTCTTTACACCTAACGACCTCTTGTCGTCGGTATGCTTACGACGAAAGGCAACATCGTCCTCTACCCTTATATACGCTAGGGTTCGAGCTCGGACGCCTTCGAAATTCTCCGGGGGTATTTGGTCAAATCAGTGTATAAGCCCAACCTGTCGTCTAGACCACGCTTGTAGGCTTCGATCACGGTCTTGACGTCGCAATTGCGGACACTTATCATCTCTGCATTGAACCTGTTGAAATAGCTTCGAATGGATTCATTAGCCTTCTGCACGACATAATACAGGTCGCTGGTCTACTTCTCCATCTTGCGACTGCTGGCGAATTGCTGGGAGAACTGATTGACTAACTCAGCGAAGGACCCGATAGATTTGGGTTTGAGATTAATCAACCATTGGAGGACAGGACCAGTGAGAGTCGCCCCAAAACTCTTGCACATGCACACTTCTTGATACATGTGTGGGATTGAGACCGTCCACATGAGCTGCTTATATTGCGCGATGTGCTCTGTCGGATCGGTCACCCCTGAATACTTGGGCGTGAAGGCGGGGATGTTGAATTTATTTGGGACGTCGACTGTCGCGATCTTGTCAATGAAAGGTGACGCCTGGAACCCTGACCGAGGCTCGACGTCGATGGGCACGGCTGCCCCGGGTAGCTTAGCGAGTAGGGTCAGGACACGCTCGTTTTGGTCTTCTAGCATCTTCAATCGCTGGGCGACGGGGTCACTAGGATCAGGATTCGTACCTGCTAGAGGGTCAACTCCTGAACTAGTGCCATTCCCATACGACGAGCCATTAGCATCCCCGTTGAAAGGGACAAAAAATGGTTGCGACCCATTCTGAAATGGCTGAGACCCATTCTGAAATGGCTGAGATCCATTCTGAAAGGGCTGAGATCCATTCTGCATGGGTGGCGGCCTTATATACTGAGGAGGAATTGGCCCGAACTGGGGGTTTGGGATGAACGGACCTGGCTGCTGGTTCTACGCGAATGGTCCTGGTCCTGGATTCTGAACGAATGGACCCGACCCGGGACTAGGATTTTGCATGAATGGAGCGGACCCTGAATTTTGCCCGAACGATCCTTGACCCGGATTCTGAACAAATGGTCTAGGACCGTTCTCGCCGAACGATCATGGACCTGGATTTTGCACGAATGGCCTAGGACCGTTCTGGGGTCCGAACGGATTTCTTAGCCGCGCGATTTCCTCGGCTGCTCTTCTGAAAAAGTACTGATATGCACTTTTGTCTTGAAGCGTTGACCTGCCTGTTGAAGTTGATATTTCTTGAAAGAGATAAGAAATCCAAATAATCTTTTTCTGATCCTCGGATGATGTCTCTATCATTGCAAGATATCCCAAATATATTTTGCAGATAAAGTAGAATATACCTGCTGTTTGACCGAAGATGTTTTCAAAAGATATCTTCAAGAATTCTTCAAGTGATCCTGCCGATCATGTCTTCAATATTTTCCTTTCTCTTCAAGTGTACTGGCCTAAGACTTTAGGAAGTCTTCAAGTAGTAGCTTAACCTTTGGTTGAGAAGTCCATCTTCAATCCGCTTTGATGATACACTTTTGCTTTGTTTCTTCGGTTGATCTTCGACTTCACCGAACATTTTTATATAATTAAACTGCTTGTAAAGAACCTAAAAATTATTCTAAGTATGAACTGTGTAAAAACAAAAGACTGAGGTCATCTTCAAATCTTAAGTGACCCAACAATCTCCACCTATTTGAGGATGACATCCATACTTAGAATCTGAGAAGTAAACTCTGAATAATTCATTTTTGACCCTTGTTTACTCTTTTGGTTCTTTTCACATAGTCTATTCTTTTTGTTCTTTTTGGACTTTTTAAGTGTTAATGCCAAAAATCGTCCAGAAGGATAACTTAAGGTTGATTGTGGAGCTTATCAACTAAAGAAAGGAATCTTGCGACAAAACAGTGCAACGTAGACAGAAAATGTAAAAGAGACAAGGATTTTGGTGACGTGGGAAAAACCTCAACGAGGAAAAAACTCGCGGACGACTGTGGAAGTCGTCGCTGCACTATGATCGTCAAACAGGGGCGATGTCCTTTGTTTCAGGTGTCGAGGATACAATGATTACAGTACAAAAGACTTGAAATGTAAAAATAAAAAGTGTATCGAATGTAAATGTAAGTGTGTCGTGTGCTAAAACTGTATGTCGAGAGCGTAAGTCGTGCGTCGAGAGCGATCACTTGAGAGAAAGTTATTTGCTTTAGATGTTCTTGAGTATGCAATGTGATTCCATAATTTGGTCCCTCCAAATGATGGATTTGCCTTCATATTTATAGTCTTTGAATGCATTTAAGGACTCCATGAATTCTTCTAGTAACGGTCGCAACGGTCACTGTTGTTTAATGTTCATAACTGCTCTGTCGGTTTCGTCCGATGGTCATAAATGATGTTGACCTGCATTAAATAACGAAATCATAACAGAAGAATCATACGTTAGTCGGTCGAGGTCGTGTGTTTCCACACGACGGTCGAGTGTTAAGAGGCACTTTCAACTTCAGCTTTGGTCAAAGGACAAAGTGCTTATGATTTAACTTTGTTGCAAGAGAAATGTAATAAACGTTCTTAGTGTCTTGGTCGTGATCGACACTAGTGAAATTTTACCCAAACATTAAGTATATCCGACATTTACAAGTATAATGAAAGAATAAGGTATATCTGTACAAACTAATAACAAAAATATACTTGTATTAAAACTTTGAAAGAACAATAATTGAAGTTACAATTACATATCAGAAACATATAACTTGAAAAAGATGATCACTTCTTCCTTTTCTGAAGTTCGGCTGTGATGTCAAGTCGGAAGAAAGTGGCCATAGGTTTGTTGGGGACGATGGCAAGGATGGCTTCAAGGAAGGCGGAGTCAGCAATGGGTATCTGTTCATGTCGGAAGAATTCTTGAGTGCCTAGGGCATTGTTGAAAAAAATGCCCCGATACGGTTTAAAGATGACAGTAGAAGTCTTTATGGGGGGAGTTCTGTATGGGAGATCTAAGTTCAGGTTCTTGGTGTTAGGAAGGATTCCTTTAGCAGCAAGATCTTGGAAGATGGTTTCCTGAAATTCTTTTCTTATCTTCCTTACATTTTCAAAAAGTCCTTTGATATAAAGGTTTATAGCAGGTAGGTTTGGACTTTGTGAATCTTGTAGACATTCTGTAATTTCATACCATTCTGAAATACCATAAGAGTCAAGTTCATGGAATATTACCGGTGTGACAGTGTTATCAGCCCGAATGAGTATGACATAGATGTCCTTTGAGTCTTTATGAGTAGCAAGTTTGGCTTTAGCAATTTTTGAGATACTGACCCTTTCTAGCAACATCTTCTTGCACCATGCAAACTTTTTAGAGAACTCAGATTGCTCCCCCTCAGCTAAGGCACCTGCATGTTTAGTAGATTTCTCCCCCTGAGTTAGCGGATCGGCTTGAGCCGATTTGGATGGATCAGATGGACCCGGTCGGTCAGATGTGCCTGGTCGGTCGCTGGAAAGTCTTTCTGGTCTTCTCTCCCCCTCAGCGGCTGACAGGTAATAACGCTTCACAAACCCAGCAAAGGTGGTGACTGTGCTAGCTTGTTCGGCAGGAAGAGCATCCATCTTTTGGTGGAGAGAGTGAAGAGAACCAAGGAGCTGAGTGTTGATGTCCTGTTGGCTTTGAAGTGCAGACTGGAGCCTAAGGATTTCTTGATCACGAGCATCAGATGCAACTTTCAACGCAGTCATGGAGAGAGTGAGACTGGCATTGGAGTCCAGAAGGGACTTAAGCTGAGAATGTAAGTCAGATAGGGAACCCTGGATGTATTCAAGCTGATTTGTTATGGAGACATATCTGATGGAGGGAGCTTCAAACCCCTAATGAGTAGGCGTAGAATGATGATGAGGAAGATACCTGGAAGATGTAGGAGGGGATGGCGCCAACATGTCAACAATAGGATATCCAGAAGGTGGTAGACTTGAGGAGGAGTCACCATCAGATGAGCTTTGATGCTTAGTTTGAACATGTGGAGATGAGCCAGTAGGTGTGGAGACAAGAGGAGGAGAGGAACCATGTGTAGAGGAGTTGTCACGGGATGAAGGCAACTGAACTTCTTCTATAGTAGTCGGTGAGTACTCCCTATATTCAAGAGTGGGAGAAGCCTGCGGAGAATCCTCAACAAGAAAGTCAAGTAAACATGTATGACCCTCATCTGGTCGTGCAGAAGCATCGATCATGGAACGATCGGGTGATAGGTCGTGCAGTGAGAAAGTAGGACCTTGGGCTGGAGAGAAGACCAAGTCATCTTCAACCACAAAGAAGGTGGTGGGAGAAAGGGCATTGAGGGTCTCCAAATTTTCAACCGAAACCTGATGGGTGGAGACGGAGGAGCTAGCTATGGGGTCAACAGATTCCTTAGGCCTGGTAGGGACAATTTGAACAACTTCAGATTGTGGAGAATCTGTTGCTGGATGGGTGGTTATGGCCCTTAAAGGATCCTTAAGCCTCTTTGGATAAGGCGTAAGGGGGGATGAGGAGTGACTCCGCTTCTTTGAAGGGGTGTTGACGTGGGTATTCACCAAAGGTTCTTTTTGTGGCAGAGTCATAGAAGCGAGTGCGGAGCTACCGGAAGCTTTGGATTTTTCTGATTTGCTTGCCGGTTTCACTCGGGGAGGGAGAGGAGGGGCCACTACAGTGGGGGAAGCCACAATAAGACGAGGGTCCCGGGCATCTCCCCATCGTAGATTGGGAGTGTTAATGAAAGAAGACATACCTGGAAGAATGGTGGAACCATCTGGTTGCGTTGTAGAATTTGCTTGGTGACAGTTGAAGGAGAGTAATCAAACACAAACTTGGGAGTAGCTGATTTTTTATCAGCTTCAAGAGCAGCAGGAATCTTGTAGGAGATGATGAGAGATAGAAATATAGGATATGCTACATGTGGCCTCTTGGAACTGTCTATTACACTAACTATCTCATCAAAGAAATATTTAACAAAATCTATCCTTCTTTGAAACAGAATTGCATGTGCAAGCTTGGTGGCATAAGATGGAACTTGGTCATAACCTCTTGTTTTACGACTAAGGCATAAAAGGATATGAGTAAAGTAGAAGTTCCATACCGGACCGATGTTTTTGCGTAGGAGAGTTCCAGGCCTTTTATCACCATCTTTGTGTTCGTATCGGATAGCACTTACCACCTCTGCATGTTCTTTGTCTAGGGGAGACTTCGCATGTTCTTTGCCTAGGGGAAACTTTTCATAAGAAGGAAAAGTTGGAAGATGTAGAGTAGACCGAATATCTTCAATCCCAAAGCTAAGATCCAGTTCATCATCAGAAAGGATGGAAGCCTTGATTTGTTTAGTATATTCATCGTAGAAACAAGAAATCCAGAAGTTACCAAGGAGCACTTTGCTCATTTTGATGCTTTTGGTAAAATCATATTGGAAAGGGGACTTTTGAAGAAAGAAAGATACTTGGTTGTGTTTGGGGTGCTCTGGGTCATTAGCAAATCTTGCAAGGTGATTGCAAGTGTTGAAGACCAAATTTTCATGAGTGTATGTGGGAGGAGAAGAGGATGATGCCATGGGAGAGGTAGAGGTTAGGATGAGAGAAGGATGGAAGATGAGAGATGTGAAGAAATGAGAAATTTAGATGTGGTATTTATAGTTGGTAAGGATGGGTAATAAGGAAGGGTGGAAGGGAAATGTATGATGGGTAAAAGGAGGTAGGGTAATTAGGTGTAGGAAAGGTGGAGTGTGATAGGAGATGAAATGGAAGAGTCTTTGGAAAGGGTTTTATTGGGAAGAGGGAAAAGGAAGAAAGAGATGATTAGTTTTAAAAATTGGCCGTAAAAGAATGGTGTTGGGTGTAGGTGAATGGATGAAAAAGAGAGAAGTAGAGATAACTAAAAAAATCGGCTAGAGAGGGGGTGGGTATCGGCAGAAAAGAAAAAATTGGAGAGGTTGTTTGGTGTTTGTCGGCAGCCAAAAGGACAAGGAGAAAGAGAGTTTTGGCCGAAAAAATAAGGGGGGGGGGGGGGGCTGTCGGCAGGAAGCAATTGGCAGGGGGGGGGGGGTCGGCAGCTGGTATTCCGCGGTTGGGGGGTTTCGGCAAGAAGTAGCAGCCGAGATGGTGGTTTTGGGTGGGGTTTCGGCACGAAGTAGCAGCAGAGGGTCTTGTCGGCAAGGAAAAACCAAGGGAGGTCGGTGGGATTGATTTCGGAGGATGGCCTTGGTTGGTGTCGGTGGCTTGGGAATCGGCAGAAAAACCAATTGTAGGTTCCCAAATTCACTTTGTCTCATATAAACAGCATAATCAAAGGTAGCGGAAGCATTATATAAAGCTATTTAAATATGAGTGATCGTGTATACGAATATGAAGCAGTGAGAGAATAACATAACAATATAGAATAGTAAATGATAACAAGATAGTTAAATAAGCTGCTCGTATATTGATATATTTGAATAACACCAAGAAGACTTTCTTGTGTGTGTATTCCGAAATCTCTCAGGTGAGAATTCGTACAGTGGTAGTGGAATAGAATGTGCAGTATTTACTCTCACAATTCTAGCAATAATTCTCACCAAAAGCTTACAAATGTGTGTTCCACTACCCTTCTATTTATAGCCTGATAAAGTGAAAGACAGTGTACTATCTAACCCTGGAATGACACGTGGAAAGTGTGTCTCCGTCCTTTTAGGGTTGACGTGGAAAGTACGGACACGTGTCTGACACTTAGAGATTTCTACGAGACTTAAGCTTCAAAGAGGTCTTCATTCACCAGAGCTCTGGTGCCAGAGCTCTAATGCTCTTCTGGTGTGAACAGTTCTTCTGGTGGAACAAAAGAAGTATTCTGCCAGAGCTCTGTCGAGCTCTGATGATCTTCTGCTTGTTTTTCTTCTAAGTCTTCTGCTGGATCTCTGGTGGTTTTCTGACTTGTGATATTTTCAATACTTTTTACATCGTGTATACTTGGGGCTAACAATCTCCCCCTAAGTATTGAAAATACAAATTAAGCTATTTACAGAGAAGTAAACAAAAGACAAAGAGGAGAAAGTCATCCTCTGTGAAACTAATACTTTTCTTTCAAGATGATTACAATACAATACAAAAGAACTAGTATACTAAGCATAATAGTTTCCTCATAGAATTCTATCAAATCTTCTAATTAAATCCCTGAATTCTAACATGAGGTCTATTTGATTGATGTAGCTCTTCATTGCATCTTCTGGACATTTTTCCCTTGGAAGATTTAGGATAATGTTTCTGAGATACTCCAGCGATTCACTTGAATACTTGTGGGATTCTTCTGCTCTTATTGATTTCTTGTTGCCGTTCTGTCGGCATACGAATATTGTTGGATTACCAACAACAGTTAATGTTCTGTGATGAGCAAATCCCTCAAGATTCTCATTTGGAGGACCAATCGCCAGTTTCTCAAGTTCAAACTCTATGCTTAGCTGAAAGTCGACTTGCATTCTGAGGTTGATGTGCTCTTGCATAGCATACTGAACTTCGACCAATGCAGTTCTTGCGCCTTTGTATCTGTCGTTGTAGTTGACGCAGTAGGCGTGTAGAGTTAGCAGGTCATAGGGATTCAGAAGAACAAGATCGTTGTCGTTGAAAGATTCTATCTTCTTGTCTTCTGTCTCCACTGTGTAAACATGATATAGAATTCTGTCATGGGCAAACTTCCTTTGCTCTATCTTCAGAATTCTGTTGAATACAAAAGATGAATTTATGGCTTTGTTTAGATAAGATTTGGTTGAGATAAACCTTCGCCTTTCATCTGTTAATTTGTTGGCTCTGATGGGGTTCAGGTATGGGTTTATGGGTACAACGTTTATTGGGATAATATCTCTTTCGGCATAGAGATATGAGAATAGGTCTTCTAGTACAGGATTATCTGTATGTTGGGATCCAGGGTTCTGCTCGGGTAGGTTTTGTGGTTGGTTTTCAGGTTGGGTTTCAGCCATCATGGTTTCAGTTTGGTTTTCTGGCTCTTCTGCTGTTTGGGTTTCTTGGACATGGGTTTGGTTTGGGTTTGATTGATCATCAGCAGAGAATGGTTAAGTTCTCAATGGTTCAGTCCTTGGGGTTTGGGGAGGAGTATCCAGAATAATGATCTCTGGTGGTTGAGATGTTGACGCTTCTGCTGGAGCTTTGATCATTGTGTCTTTGAAGATATAATCGAACTCTATTATCTCTGTCTCCGCTGGTGTCATCTCTATCTCCCCTGGTGTAGTCTCCTCCTTTTGTTGGTCAGAGGGATCTTCTGCAGCTTCTACGTCATCATCATCATCAGAGAATGCCGCTAAGGCTTTGGAAGAGTCCGGGCCAACAAACTTGCCCTTTTTCTTGGATGGTCCTTCCTCTGGGCTTTCCTCTGCAGGTCGTTTCTTTGAAGTAGTTTGTAGGATGGCATCTGTGAACATACCAACTGCCTTCTTCAGAACCTCTTCTACCTCTGTCACAGCAGCTCTGATTTCATTTACCTGACTCTCAAAGTTGAATTTATGAGAGTCAAGAGAAGTCTGGACATGTTTCTCTGTTGCTTGTGCTTTCTGGACGAACTTTGAGGAAACAGTCATTACCCTGCTCAACACCATTTTTCTGAAAGTTCCCATATAAGCTCTATCGATTGGTTGTCTGTCGGGGAAGGGCACATCGGCTTCTGGTGCAGTGGCTTCTTTGATGGCAGTCTTGACATAGTTATTAATCATCTCTGTCAGAGTTCTGATGTTGTTCTCTGATAGAATGATAGAGGGCACTATCAGAGTTCTGTTGATTGATTCTTTGTGATTCTCTGCCAATTTTGTTTTCAGATCAGATATTTCTTTGTTCAGCTTCTCGTCCTCCGCTGCTCTGGTCCTTTCCCAATCTGTGAAGTTCTAGGTTTCAGCTCTTCTTTCAGAGAACCATTCTCCTTTTGGATCAGCTCCTCTTTTGATGGATTGATAAGTTTATACTCATTTAAGGAGTTACTAATACTGTCATAGAAGCTTTTGAGCTCTGCTCTTGTGACATTATTAGTAGTGGTGGTAACATTGTCTCCAACACATGGATTCAATTCTGCATCAAGCTCAGAGGCGTCTCCTTCAAGAGTTGTGTTGATGTTGACTCTTGGAGGACTTCCACCCTGTCCTTGATGTTCCCTTGGAGGGGATACATCTCTGGGTGTTCTGATCAGAGGTTCCTCTTCCTGCTCAGGTTCAGGAGAAGGAAATCTGATGTGATGGGAAGATATGTGATCTAGATAGGTCTCCCCGCATGAAACTAGGTCTAACCAATGTCCCTGAGTTGGACATTAACTACGTGAGATTCTGAAGATCTCATGACTATGTTGTGTTAGCTTCAATCTTCCTAATCATAGAAGTATTTAGCAGTAGTGAAAAATAGGCTAAGTGAAGAAAGCCTCTTACAGAGGCTCTGCCGAACTTACCGAGAGATCAAGGTCAAGAAGCTACAGAAGCTAAAGAGGCGCCCTATAGAAGCTCTGTCATACGCGCAAAGAAGACAAATGACTCGGAATCCGGGGAAGACTGCTCTACAAAGGGCCAGACCACAAAACCTCTATAATACTTTACAGAGCATCTGTGATCCTCTTCAAAGACTTCAAAGATATTTATAATATCTTTCTACTGCTACTGGACCTGTTTATCAACTTGCATGGTAGCATGCCCTGTCCAACTTCCACGTGTCAAATTCTGATTGGATTCAATAGGGCTTAGTACATAATAGACGTCTGCTGCATTAAATGCAATACAGCACGTCCAAACTGTTCATACCATCCTTTCAACTATTCATACCATCCGTTATGAATAGTAGCTTATGCTTTATGGTCCCCTTAGAGTAGTATATAAGGAAGACTCATGTTGAGTTCTTCCTAACAAGAAATCAAGAGAGAAAAACATCACAAAAACCCACAACTTAAACACTTTGAGAGTCATATCAGTTTTAAAGCTTTGCTTACTCACTGTTCTTGAATCTGTTCTTAATATATATATTCAGTAAACTTTGAGATATTATTTCCTGTTCACTGTTTATTTATATTGTGTTCTAAATCTATCAAACATATCTGTTAGTTCTTCAAATACGCTTCCGTATCAAACTCAAACTTGAACTAATAGATCTGATAATCTTGTTTAAACAAAACGTGAACCAACAATTGGTATCAGAGCAAAGCTTGATTTTCAATATTGAGTGATCCTTTTTGTTACAAGATTAGTGATAAACATCATTTTTTTTACCTATTCCTCATTTCTAGGTTAAAATTCCATTAAAGTGTACCCTGGGAACTGTTCAAACCCAGAAAACTTTCCAGATCATCAGACTCATACTCTTTAAACATACTATCCTTTCAGAACCTTAACAATGACAAATACAAATAACTTCTTTACTGCTGGTTCACTCACCAAGCCTCCTACTCTCCTACGAGATGAGTATCCTCAATGGAAGATAAGAATGGTTCATTTCTTTGAGGGTATTGAAAAAAATCTAGTACAATATCTTTACAACCTTCCTCCTGTTCCCATGATAGTAGTACCACGAGTACCAGCTACTGCTGAATCTCCTGAAATCCCTGAACATCAAAAACCAAAGCCAAAAGAAGAATGGTCAAATGAAGATAAGGCAGAAGATGAAGTTGCACAGAAAACAAAAAGAATCTTGATAATGGCTATCCCCAACGAGCTTTTTCAATCCTTAGATGCATGCGAAACTGCGCACGATCTTTGGAAAGAATTAGAAAGACAGTTGGAAGGGGGTGCTAAAACACAGAAGAACCGAAGGGCACAGTACATAAATGAATATCATGCATTCAGAGCCTCTGCAACATAATCTCTGCAAACAACGTACGACAGGTTCAAGTCTCTCATAAACAAATGCAGAAAGTCTGGCATTCACAGAACCTCGAAAGAAAATAACGTCATGTTTCTAAAGAGCCTGAATGATGAGTGGCTTCAACTGTCTATGTCTTTACAAACAAACCAAGATCTAGACTCATGGACACTCTCTGATCTCTATGGAACACTAGCTGCACAAGAGCCTCAAATAGCACAGGCTAAAACAATAGACATTGCACCATACACATTGGTTAGTAAATCAACAGAGGCTACAGAGAGACCGAGGAATGAGAGAGCAACAGAGGAGAAGAAGAAGGAGAAGAAGAAGATAGTGATGGTTGATAGCGAAGAAGACGAGCTGATAGAGGAAGAAATAACTCTTGCGTCATTAGCTAAATCATTGGCTCTATTAACAAGAGAGTTCAGAGGTAACCAAAGAAATTTTGGAAATGACAGATATAGCAGAAACAACCAGAGAGATAGAAGAGATGATGGAAGAAGAGAAGAATCAAGTGACCGACAGAGGTCAGACTACAGAAATGATGACCAACAGAGGTTGAGCGAAAGAAACTACAGAGGAAATGATCGACAGAGGTCAGATGACAAGGTAGGCCACACACAAGAATGCTACAAATGTGGTAAGCCTGGTCATTATGCAAACGAATGCCGAACAGAGAAAGGTGGAGACCAACAGAAGTCCGACGATCGAACTGGAAACACCTCCCAAGGTTGCTTCAACTGCGGCAAGCCAGGCCATTTCGCAAAAGAATGCAGAAGTAGACAAAATCGCCCACAGAAGGACTCAGCTTTTTACAAAAAGAAGGCTGAATATTATGCGCAAAAATCCCTGATGGCGAACAAAGGGCATTCTGAAGCAAATAAGGAGGACTTCGAGTCAGACTCTACCTCTGATGATGAATTCACAACCAATGCCTTGTTCTGTGGCATGGCAGAAGTCAAATCCGACACTGACAATGAGAAGCGGTATGTGCCAATTTGGTATCTTGACTCCGGATGCTCAAGGCACATGACTGGCGACAGAAGTTTACTATCCACGTACAAAGAAACACACGATGGTGGATCTGTAACTTTTAGAGACAACAAGAAGGGACACATCAAGGGCTATGGAGTCATACAGAAGGAAAACGTCTCTGTATACAAAGTTGCATATGTGAATGGCCTTAAACACAACCTACTCAGTGTAAGTCAACTCTGTGATACAGGATTTGATGTCTTGTTCAAAAGGACTTTCTGCTCTCTGCAAAGTGAAGACACATGAATGGAACTTCTGCGAGCCGAAAGAAAAGGTGATCTGTATCTGATGAACTTTTGTTCAACAACCAAGGACAAAGTTTGCCTTGTAGCTTGCGAAAGTAAAGAAGACTGGTTATGGCATAACAGGTTCTGTCACTTGAACTTTCACACCTTGGATAAACTGGTCAAACTTGATCTAGTTAAAGGTTTGCCTAATGTTAAATTTAATAAGGATCACTTGTGTTCTTCCTGTGAAATGGGAAAACTCAGAAGAGCTTCCCACAGAGGCAAAACAGATGTGTCTTGCACTAGGCCTCTGTACATACTTCATGTCGACCTCTGCGGTCCCATTGCCATACAGAGCCTAGGTGGCAAGAAATATATATACTTGTCTTAATTGATGAGTATTCGCGCTTCACATGGGTTGAATTTGTTCGAAAGAAATCGGATGTTCCAATCATCTTGATTAATCTAATGAAAAGAATCCAAGTTCTTTATGAATGCAGAATACATAAGTTAAGAAGTGACAATGGCACAGAATTTAAAAACTCTACCGTTGAAGCCTATCTTACTACGGAAGGAATATCACAGAACTTCTCTGCCGCACGCACTCCACAGCAGAACGGCGTAGTAGAAAGAAATAATCGAACGCTCGTGGAGGCCGCAAGAACTATGCTATCAGCATGCGGATTACCGATGAACTTTTGGGCAGAAGCAATTTCTACCGCTTGTTACACACAGAATCGGTCAACCATTGTGAAAAGACACATCAAGACTCCTTACGAACTGATCAACAAAAGGCGGCCAAACATCAAGTTTTTCCATGTGTTTGGATGTAAATGCTTTGTTTTAAACGACAGAGATTCCAGAGGAAAGTTTGAGGTAAAAGCTGACGAAGGAAAATTCATTGGATACTCTGCCACTTCCAAAGCCTACAGAGTATACCTTACAAGATCTCGCAAAATCGTAGAAATTATCAATGTTTCTTTTGATGATTCATTCCAAAAGACTTCTGAGCAAATCAGTTCAGAACTCGAACTTAAAAGAGAAACCTCTGGCATCTCGCAAACGAAAGAAGACTTGAATCTTCTATTTTTAGAGATGTTCCACGATGACATTGATCCTTCTGTTGGAACCATCAGAGTTTCTGAAGAACCATCCTCTGTTGAACAAAATCCTACAGGTATGACTCTAACTGGTCCAAATAATGCTTCATCTTCTTCTATAAATACTACAGATGCAAATGCCGAAGAAGAAAATGCAGAAGATGAAACATCAAGAAAAACGACCACATAAGTTGCTGAAAAACAAACTCCACAATCCACAGAAGAAGCAATTACAGAGGAAATTGAGGACCAAGACTATACGTCCTCAGAGGAACAAACTCCACCACCACTCATACCAATCATTCCACAAATGGTAGAATCAACTACCAAGGCAAGAAGAACGACAGAGGCTACACAAGAAGAAGACCCACAAGAAGATTCTGAAGAAAGGTTCGATGACATTGATGACCATCTTCCACGCACCACTCAGTGGACAAAAAGCCATCCTCCAAGCCAAATAATCGGAGAACCTTATGACTCAGTAAAAACCAGGTCTGCCACTGCAAATTTTTGTTTCTTTACAAATTTTATTAGTGTGATAGAACCAAAGAAGATTTCTGAAGCCCTAGACGACCCAAACTGGGTAGACGCCATGCAAGAAGAACTTCTGCAGTTTGAGCGTAACAGAGTATGGACATTAGTACCTCTGCCACGAGGGAAACAGACCATTGGGACTAAGTGGGTCTACAGAAATAAGAAGGATGAAGATGGAGTGGTCATCAGAAATAAAGCACGATTGGTGGCCAAGGGTTATAGACAAGAAGAAGGCATAGATTACGATGAGACTTTTGCTCCTGTTGCACGGCTCGAAGCAATAAGAATATTCTTAGCCTTCGCAGCTCACAGAGGTTTTAAAGTCTATCAGATGGACGTGAAATCAACTTTTCTCAACGGTGAAATCCAAGAAGAGGTTTACGTAAATCAGCCACCAGGGTTTGAAAGCTCAATGTTCCCAAGGCATGTATACTACCTTGAAAAGGCTCTGTACGGACTGAAACATGCTCCAATAGCATGGTACGAACGACTTTCTACCTTCCTTCTAGTAAATGGCTACGACAGAGGTACAACAGATACTACCTTATTCTATAAACGTAAAAACAGTGAAATAATGCTTGTACAAATCTATGTGGACGACATAATTTTTGGGTCTTCTAATACAGAAGAGTGCAAAAGTTTTGAAAAACTCATGCAGAGTGAGTTTGAAATGAGTATGATGGGAGAATTAACATTCTTCCTCGGACTCCAAGTCAAACAAACATCAGAGGGAATTTTTATGAATCAGGCCAAATATGTCTCTGACATTCTTTTCAAGTATAGCCTCTCTGATACCTCTGCAATGAAAACTCCAATGGCCACTGGAAATAAGTTATCCTTAGATCCAGATGGCATCTCTGTAGAATGCACTCTCTACAGAGGCATGATTGGATCTCTGTTATACTTAACTGCAAGCAGACCTGACATTATGCATGCCACATGTCTCTGTGCACGTTATCAAGCTAATCCTAAGAAATCACACTATGATGCTGTGAAAAGAATCTTTAGATATCTAAAGGGGACCAAAAATCTCGGTCTCTGGTATCCACAGAACTCTGGTTTTAGTCTTAAAGCTTATACAGATTCAGACTATGGAGGATGCATGCTCGACAGAAAGAGTACCTCTGGGAGTTGTCAATTCCTAGGTGGTAAACTAGTCAGTTGGACCTCCAAGAAGCAAAACTGTGTCTCAACATCCACTGCAGAAGCTGAATACGTTAATGCTGCAAGCTGTTGTTCTCAGGTTCTATGGATGAAGACTCAGCTAAAAGACTACGGCCACATCCTATTCAAAATATCCATCTTCTGTGATTCCAAAAGTGCCATCGCTATCTCTGCCAATCCCGTGCAACACTCAAAAACCAAGCATATCGATATAAGATACCATTTCTTGAAACATCATGTTGAATACGGTACAATTGAGATGCATTTCGTGCCCACAGAATACCAACTCGCGGACTTATTCACCAAAGCTTTAGACGAGAAAAGATTCAATTTCTTGGTGGGTAAGTTAGGAATGATCAATATGACGTGAAAATCCTCTGTAAGTATAGCTTTATCTTCTGTAAATATGTAGATATTTCTATTGCTTTTCTTATTGCTTTGATTGATTTATTTCTGTATGTAAATTCTCAATCTTAAATAGTTCTTGAAATCTCAGAGCTTCTGTGGGTCTACTCAGAACCTCTGACGACCCCTACAGAACCTCTGGAAAACATGACCTATGTTCTATGCAAAACTTATCATTCTTTGATCCAAGCATAGGTCAAGGGGGAGCAAAAGGAAATTACTTGATCTACAGAGGTGATTAGATCAAGGGGGAGCAAAAAGGGACCCTGAAATGATCTACAAAGGTAAAACTTTCAAGGAAAACCAAAGAAGAATATCGACGAATCTATATCGACAAAAGTCAGACATCACTGCCGAGAAAAGAAGAACCAAAAGGTATGTCTCTCGCACAAAAAGTTTTTGAAAACAGTTTTCTAGGACACAAATTGTCAAATATGTCCTAAAAATACTGAGAATAACATTTCAAAAATCAAAAGCTCAAAAAGTTTCATAAAATTCGAATTAGGAGAAATTTAAGATCATAGAGCTTCTGCTGAGCTCAACAGAGGTTCTGCCAGAAATATGCTCTGTGATCACAAATTAACCCTCTATCGATCTTTTGGAATGTTATCTCGGAAACTGATTACATACACCATGACCTTCATGAACAAAACTTTTTTCATAACAGTTTTCTCGGACACCAACTTTCAAATATGTCCGAAAAACATCTCTTAAAACAGATCAAAAATTGGATGATCAGAAAATTTAATAGAATTTTTGTTATGAGATTTTTTCCCTCATAGAGCTTCTGCTGGCCCTCATAGAGCTTCTGCAAGTTCCAACAGAGCCACAAAACCTCTACGAGTAAAAACTCTTAACTAAAAATCCTATTGATCCTCTCCAATGCCTTTACAAACGTTTTGGTTAAAGAAGAACCCCACAGAAGTCATGATAACAATGAGATATATGAGAAAGGGATAAACATCAATGATTTTCAAGATCACAGAGCTTCTGTAAACTACAGAAGTTATGTCAATCTGTTACTTGGGCATTTCTGTAGTAATAACGGTTACTTTTACTGAGAGTGAATCACATGTGGCTAAGAACAACCCCACGCGCCTAGCATTAATGGGCCGCGCACGACATCCTGTCATCTTCTGACATGGCCTACGTGTCCCATTTTCATTGGGCGTACATGGAACATTTTCTATGGAAAGCTGAACCCGCCGTTCTAACTTGAGTACGAATTCCAAATTTTAATCCATTGCCATACATTTTATTCTCTCGAATTCTACCGTTTTACCCTCCTATAAAAACCAAGCTTATCATCTCATAAACTTTTTACAAACTCTCATTCTTCTCCGGAAAAACCCTGCAAAAACCTGCAAGTATCTTATTCTCATTACCAAATGGCTTCATCTTCTCAAGCTATCTCCCCTGCACACTCTCCGGCGAACTCACCAGAACATTCACCTGCTCATTCTGAACATTCAGAAAACCCCAACCCTGCCCAAAATATTGAACTAGAAGATTTCGGCGATTCAGCAGACTTTGCTCCGACCACACATCTTCAAAACTTCATAGCAAAGGATCATTTCGAAAAGGTACTACCAATCAAATCCAACAATTGCTATTTGGTCCCCTCACCCACTGCTTTCGGCGAAGCCCATGCCATTCTTCTAAACATAATGGAAAATCATATCCTCTTCCCTTTACTCTCAAGAACCCCAAAGAAAATTCCAGTTAGATATTTGAACCAGTTTTGGCAAAGTTGCCGATTTGATAAAGATGATTCTCTTATCAAAGGGTACATTTCAAGACCTGACAAATCTGAACATCTGGAAATCAAGTTCAATAGAACAATGTTCTCACTTGAATTCAACCTACCAACAAGGGGTCTTCTTGGATTAAAGAAGTATGCAGAGCAACCAACAGACGACGAGATCTGTCGTTTCCTAGAAATGCTTGGGTACAACACCCCACTGAGGAAGAGAAATGACTTCCGCAGAGGCAGATTACCACCTCTGTGGAACACCTTGTTCTCAATTCTTAACAGATGCCTGACAGGGAAGATAGGCAGTATTGACCAGAGCTCACATCAGATATTAACCATCATGTATGGGGTTTACTATGATCTCCCACTGGATTACGCGACCATAATGATGCAAGAGATCATCAACACCATCGACAGAAAGAACAACACAAGAAGGGTCAAAGAGAACGATCCTAAGTTTCTACCACCTCTGCAATTCCAAAGAATACTGGGAGTTTTGTTCGAACCTCGGTTGCTGATACAGAAATGGCCAATGGAAGGGCCAATTCCCAAACAGTTCCCAATGAACAAAAATACCCCCACTGATCATGTAGATGGCTACACACACTGCAGACCTCTGTCAAAGAACCTTCTGAAGTATGCCTTGAACAAAACCCTTAAGGAAGAATATATACGCGATCATAGAACTCCAAAACCGAGTCCTATGACACCCCCGCGTTTAGGTGTCCCCCTAGGAACAATGATTGCAGAACCTCTTTCCACTCAAGAAGAAAAAGATAACAAATTAGCAAAACACATGGCTATTCAACTTAGCTTCATAGCCAAACGTGCAGAGCTCATGGGAAAGAAGTCCTCTTCGAAATCTTCTGCCTCTACTCCAAAATCAAAAAGGAGGAAAACTGCAGAAGGCACCTCTACAAGCGCTACAGAAGATCAACCTTCACCTCCTCATGCCACAGAAATTGGCTCCTCTGCTCCTCCCTCCTCTCTAAAACTGAAGAAGAAAAGAAAATCAAAAACCACAGAGGAAGGGGCACCAAAACCTAAGAGGAGGAAAACCAAAAGGAAGCATGGTAAATCACTTGAGAAATTGGTTACCATAGAAGAGGAAGCAATCGCAGAAGAAAGAACTGCAGAAGAAGAAGATGCAGAAGTAGAAATGACAGAAGAGGGATATCAATCGCCCCATCAATCCCCAGATCGATTTGCTCACCAAGGAAACCTAAACGATTTCCTACAGAACCCTGACATTGCCAACACTTTAAATACAGCAGGGTGGACGGCACAACCTCTCGACCACCACTCCCCAGAAGAACAATACTTCCCTATTTCTGGCATTGACACACATCTGCAAGAAGATGACCAAACACCCAGAGATCAATCAGCCGAGACACCTGTTATTCTACAAAACCCCTTCATTCAACAAGGATTGGACGTCCACAGAAGGAGTCCAAGCCCATCTTCAGATGAAATAGAACAAACAGAAGCTGAGTGGAATAGAGATGAAATAACAGAGTCTTTAGAGAAAGGAAAAGAGGCAGAAGTTGTAAAAGAAGAGGGATTTAAAACATGGGAGACAAGAGTGGAGGTCTCAGAGGTAGATTCAGATGAAGAAGAAGCTGTCTGGATACGAAAAGGTCTCTATCATCCACATGTCATGAGATTATACGACTCTCATCAAAAGTATGACTTCTTAGGCAAAGAGCAAGGAACTTCAACAGAAGCTAGGGAAGAAGCACCAAGCCATCAGATAGCTACAGAAGCTGTAATGATAGAAAATGATGTAGTGCTTGGATGCTTAACAGAGGAGGAAATAAGAAAAGATGCCTGGATTAATAGAGGCACACAACCAAAACCAACTCCCAGTGCAACCCACACATCTAACTCCGCAGATCTAGCTGCAGAAGGAGTTATTGAAAAAGAGCAGCACAACTCGATCCAAACCCAACCCATCCAGCCAGAAGTCACTCTTTCGACTTCTGCGCCCACAGAAACCGGGGAATCCATTCCTAGGGAGTCTCCTCAAAGAGACTCACCTATAGTTCGTGATCAATCGCCCCAGATCACACTAGAACACCCTACAGAGGAATTCGTTTCCTTTGCCACGCACGAAATAGGGCCAACCCTTCTTTCAGAGAGAAGTAGTGAGCACAACGACGAAGAGACTCTAGACAAGTCTCCGAGTCAACAGAAGGATAATCTAGTACCCACCTCTGAAGTGGATCTAGACAATGTCATTCACATAACTTCTGTAGAGTCTGAAGCGCTAGATGCTTCTGCTCAAAGATCAGATGGAAATCCTTCCACCTCCAACATACAAACAAGGGTGAACGAAGGTATCCCAGGAGCAGGGACTCACTCTAGAGACGAATGTGTTCCTCCAGAGGTTACACCAGGGACACAAGTATCAAGGGATGAGTTCCAAACCCTTGTCACCTCTGTGAACCAAACCATGAAAGAGTTGTAAAGCTCTTTCACATCTTTTGCAGAGAAAACATCAATGGCCTTGCTGAATCTGAACACCAAAATGGACAATCTGTCCACAGAGGTGAAAACAGCCATCACAGAGATGAAATCTTCTGCTCAAACAACTGCCACAACTACAGCCACTTCTGCTGCTAAAGATTTTGGAATAGCTGCAACTTCTTCATTCAAGGAATCAGTAAAACATTTCCTTGAACAAATGAACAAGCAATCCAACAAATCACAGAGCATCACACCTGCAGAACTACAGAAGGCTCTGCAAAATGTTCAAGAAGAGGCAATGCGCAACACTACAATAATGCAGCCAAAAGATTACATGACCAGAGCACAGCTGTCAGAGCTTGGTCAAAATGTCATAAACCAGGTCACATAAGTCATTGTCTCCTTCACTACTGCAAATGCCAATTACGTCAAAGATTTCAGAAAGAGTGTCGGCAAAATGCGCTTCAACACAGAAGCAGAGCTTGCAACTCTATTCGGCCTCTGTGATGATGTATGTGCGAAGTTGATGGCCGCAGGAGCAGAACTACCAAAGAAACCCAAAGCTTCCTGCAGAGCAGAGGGTACTTCTGATAAAAGTCAGAATGATTCTGATGATGACCATCCTGGTCCATCAGATCATCCTGAGGGGGAGAATAAAAGGGAGAAAGCTACGACCAGAGGATTACAAGCTCCACCAATCGCAGCAGAACCAATCAGTCAAGCCCCTCCAGAACAAACTCAAGATCAACAACAAAATCAACAGACCACAGAGACAACACCCATCTCTGTGGAATCAAGTCCTGAAGAAACCAATATTCCAAAAGCTGATCAGCAAACCACAGAGGCAACAACCACCCATGTGGTAATCATTTTGGAAGAAAGTCCTTCAACAAAATCAACAGAAAAACCCCAAACTATACCAAGAAGAAAGTCGATTGCCACCAAACCAAAAAGAGCAACGACCTCTGCTTCTGATATTCTGAGAAAGATGCACAATAAAATGACTGAACGAATGGCGCAGAGAGAAGAAGAAAGGCACAGGTTCACATTAGCTTTCAAAATGACAAGAAGATTCGATGTCAAATCTTCATCAACAGAAACAGAGCTCACAGAAGAAATCACCAAAGAACCTCCAACAGAGGTTACAGAGCAACTCAAGCCAACGTTTCCATCGCCACAAAAGTCCTCTAAAACACAAGTGTCAAAACTTACAGAGGCAACCATCAAGCCAACAGAAGCACCAACCTCCAAACCTACAGAAGAAACAGGTTCTGCACCTCCAAAAGCCAAAGACAAGGGCAAAGCAATACTGACAGAAGAGCCCAAGAAAAAGAAATCATTGCCCAAGCCTACAGAAAAATTGATGAAAAGCGCTTTTGATACCTTTCAAACTCCAAAGCCTGAAGAAGAGGACTGGGCATATGGATTAAAGCCTCTGACAGACATTCCTCTAACTGGCAGAGCTGTAGAAGTTGTTCAAAAGATGGAGAGTCTCAGAAGACAAGTACCACAACCTGGTCCAACACATGAAGAGATGGAAGAAGTGGTATATAAATACCTCTATAAACAAACCTTTCAGACCAATCATCCAACAGATCATGTGACAGATTCAAGGATCAGAGAAGAATTTGAGAACATCTTCACAAGGACAAAGCCAAGAACCAAAGCAGATGTCTTCTCAATCCACAAGATCAAAAAGGTAATCTTCTGCAAGTTCTCCTTTACAAGAACCTATCCAAGGGTCAGGTACAATCTTTACAAAGTCAGAAGAGAAGACAATTCAGAAACCACCTTCGCTGAAGCTGACCTAAGAAATATCAATCCTTATGATCTACCTGACCTTCTGCAATGGACAAAGGACAACTACAACACAGAGGCAAACACCAGAGCCTATCAAGTGTTCAGAAAAGCAATGAGGGAAAAACTTCTGATCTACAGTATGATAGATTTTCAACTGGGAAAGGATCTTGGTCTCAAACATCTGAATTTACGACCACCAGAAGATCGCTGCCCACCCGACGCCGTGCCCAACTCTATCATTATAGAACCAAGATTCGGGTTAGTATTTCAAAACCCACAAGGCGAAGTCAAACTGTTTGTGTGCATGGACTGTCAGAAGTACGCAACTAGTACTCTGAACAAGTTCAGAGCAAGCCTTGTAAAATACAGAGGTACAGAGAAAATGGATAGAGATGCTGCGGATACTTTCATCAGAGAGATTGATGCCACAATCCGCCTAAGAGAACTCTGCATCAGTTTCTACAAAGAGATCAGAAGAATCGGAAGAGACAACAGAAGCTACAACGATTTCAAAGATGCCAAAATCTGATTCTCAAACCTCAAATCTATGCAAATCAAATCAAAGTTTATCTTTCATTGTACTCAAATGTAAAATGCCTCTGGCATATTTTCTAAATGAAAGAACTTTCGAGGTATTGTTTAACCTCTGTCTTATCTAACTTAGCCTAACTAAACTCAAGTTCAATTTTTTATTTTTCACTACTTAGGGGGATATTGTTAGCTTCAATCTTCCTAATCATAGAAGTATTTAGAAGTAGTGAAAAATAGGCTAAGTGAAGAAAGCCTCTTACAGAGGCTCTGCCGAACTTACCGAGAGATCAAGGTCAAGAAGCTACAGAAGCTAAAGAGGCGCCCTACAGAAGCTCTGTCATACGCGCAAAGAAGACAAATGACTCGGAATCCGGGGAAGACTGCTCTACAAAGGACCAGACCACAGAACCTCTGTAATACTTTACAGAGCATCTGTGATCCTCTTCAAAGACTTCAAAGATATTTATAATATCTTTCTACTGCTACTGGACCTGTTTATCAACTTGCATGGTAGCATGCCCTGTCCAACTTCCACGTGTCAAATTCTGATTGGATTCAATAGGGCTTAGTACATAATAGACGTCTGCTGCATTAAATGCAATACAGCACGTCCAAACTGTTCATACCATCCTTTCAACTATTCATACCATCCGTTATGAATAGTAGCTTATGCTTTATGGTCCCCTTAGAGTAGTATATAAGGAAGACTCATGTTGAATTCTTCCTAACAAGAAATCAAGAGAGAAAAACATCACAAGAACACACAACTTAAACACTTTGAGAGTCATATCTGTTTTAAAGCTTTGCTTACTCACTGTTCTTGAATCTGTTCTTAATATATATATTCAGTAAACTTTGAGATATTATTTCCTGTTCACTGTTTATTTATATTGTGTTCTGAATCTATCAAACATATCTGTTAGTTCTTCAAATACGCTTCCGCATCAAACTCAAACTTGAACTAATAGATCTGATAATCTTGTTTAAACAAAACGTGAACCAACATGTTGTGTTCCATCTAAGCAAGCCATAGAGGCTTCAGCTTGTGTATCTGTCCTATTGATGTCTTGGAGCGATGGGACATCATTACCAAACAAGGATTCCCCAGTTTCGTGCATACCAGAGGCATGAAGAGTAGCCTCTGGTGGATTAGGCTGGTTAAGGTTCGAGATGTGCACCTCTATTTCAATGTCCATTTGGCCTTGATCGCCATGAACAGATTTTGTGGTAGCACTGGGAATTGGGCTAGGAAAACGCACATGTGTCTTCGCAAGAACATCTTTTTCTATTCTCACATTTCCCTCAGCTCCTAGGGTTTCAGAAGACTCAGAGCTCTCACTCTCACTCTCAGAATCCTCTTCCTCACTACCGCCAGAGGAGGACGAACTCTCTGCTACCTCCTCTGCAGTTTCCCATACTTCCTCTTCGACAGTCTCAAGAGGGGATGCTCTGTCATGTACTTCCTCCCCCACAATATTTTTAGAGGTAGACCCCACTGTGGGTACTCATACCTCTGGTCTGACCACTTCTTCTTCTTCTTCTTGTATCAAACTAGTGGACTCTAGAGAAGGCTCGGGACCTATGTATGCTGGGGATCCCACCTCAGGTTCTTGAGGTTGGGCAGCATGTCTATAGTTTTGGATAGAAATGTGTTGGCGGTTAATAAGAGAGAACATAGTTTGAGGAACTCTTCTGGTATTGTGGTACGTACCTGAGATTGTAGGTTTGAACTTTGACATTACCCATCCAGGAGTTGCATTTCCCTATTGAGTCAGATGTAGAGTCTGAAATGCTTCCCTTATCACAATGCTTATGAGCCTTGGAAATCTAATGTCCTTCAGATTTCTGTGCTCCCCCACAACACCTCCTCTTGCCAGAGTAGTGGTCTTCACGGTTACTGCGTTTAGTAGTTCTTCGTATAGGAGTGGCATAATCAAAATGCCTGTTGAAATAAAGACCATACATTATTTGCAGGATTTCAGTGCTGGCTTGGTCCTGACTTCCACTTTTGCAGGTTAGTGTACGGTTAAGTGTGGAGAACATGAAATTCCACACTGGTGGCAGATGACCTCTTTTAAAATCTCCAACTTTGGTTAAATCGGCATTGTAGCCCAAGAATTTGATGAATGCGAGAAGAACAAGGACTTTTGGGGGGTTTTTTCATATGCAGGAACTCCTAACTGTTGAGTAGTTTGCATTCCAAATATTCCTCTAATGGTTTTGGGACGAATACGAACAGTCCCTGCTCCTCCACCCCTTCCAGAATCCACATTTCCAATGATTCCTTTTCTTTCTGGGATGAACTGGCAAGTTGTCCACCAATGTTGGACATATAGTTGTGGAAGGTCATCATCGAACTTGGTTATTGCCTGAAAGACTTCAGATTGTCGAAAGAACTCGACAAACACATGGTAAATGGGTAGAAAGTTGGCTGGATTGACATCGAATCTGTAGTTGTTGTCTACAAACTCATAGGGTGCTATCACTATTTGATCAACAGGTATGATTCTGCTCGATTCCGCAGAGTTTGCTTGTTCCGCCATTGTTGCAGGTTTGGAGGTTTGAAGAACATAAAGAAGATATTGGAACAAAGGAGGGAATATTTTGCAGGTTTGAATATTCAGAAAGCGTAAGAAATGAAATGAGTAAATCGAATGGGTATTTATACTCAAAATATCTGGCTGGATAACCATCGTAGGTACTGTAGGCACTTCAGTGTCAGATAGTAGAACGACCTCTACAGTAGAACATGGAAACAACTAACGGTTGGTCATTCAATCAGAAAATGCCACGTAGGTTTTGGGTCTGACAACTTTTCGGCTATAGAACCGTCATGGTTATAGATTTGTGGGTGACATGTGGTTGAGGTTCAAAATTAACTCGCACTTCTGATGACAAGGAAGAAAAAATGGCAGAGCTCTGGTGGAACTCTCAGCACATTTTTGCCTCTGTTGAGTGACCTTGTCCATTCTTTCAAGTGACTCAAAATGTTTCACCTTTACCTTAAAATCATTTGCAAATCCTATATCTGATGTGAGAATAGTCAGAAAACAAGTGCAGAACTGTCTCAGAGATTTCACAGAGTTCTGGTGATTATCATCAGAATCTCTGGTGAAATTTCAGAGTTCTGGAAGGTTCTTATACATTATCAAAAAGGTTTTCATCAGAACAGGTTTTCCCTTCCTAGAAAAGATTTTCCTTTATGTTCAACAAGCAAAGTCATGAAGATTTAACAAAGTTTTGACTTGCTCCCCCTTAAAACATGCTTATTTTCTTTTTAAGCTCCCCCTAAAACGATGAACTTATTTGACAGATTTATCTTTTTAGCTTCCTCTTGATTGTTGCAACTTTTGAAAGATTTAAAAAAAATTACAAAAAAATTTCATAGAATAAACAGAGTTGAGATGCAAAGAAGAAAAATATTGAAAAAGTATGCTGGTAGGGCTTTGAGATTAACAACAGAGGCTCTGGTGATGTAACCTACCTAACTACTCTGTCAGAGCTCTGGAATTAACATCAGAGGCTCTGGTGAATTTTAAACAGAGTTAGGAGAACATGTTCAGCATACCCATCTTGCTGATTAAGAAATTAAACCTCCTTTCATCAAGGGCTTTTGTAAACACATCAGCAAGTTGGAAGTCAGTTGAAACAAAGTACATTTCAATCGTCCATTTTTCAACATGATCCTTGATAATGTGGTACCTTATATCAATATGCTTTGTCTTTGAGTGCTGAACTGGATTTGCTGTAATTGCTATTGCACTCTTGGAGTCACACAGAATTGGGACTTTGTTGTACTCCATGTCGTAGTCTTTGAGCTGTGTTTTCATCCAAATCACTTGAAAACAACAACTAGCAGCAACAACATATTCTGCTTCTGCTGTAGAGGTTGATACGCAGTTTTGTTTCTTGGATGTCCAGCTGACTAGCTTATCTCCAAGCAATTGACAGCTTCCAGAAGTACTCTTTCTGTCATTCCTGCATCATCCATAATCTGAATATGTGTATGCTACAAGCTCAAAACCAGAATTAAGAGGTTACCAGAGACCCCAAAATTGTGTCCCTTTGAGATATTTAAAGATGCGTTTGACAATAGACAAATGTGATTCTTTAGGATTTGCTTGGAATCTAGCACAAAGACAGGTTGCAAACATTATATCAGGTCTGCTTGCAGTTAAATACAAGAGTGACCCTATCATTGCTCTGTAGTTCTTGACATCTACAGATTGTCCTTGAGGATCATGGTCAAGTTTAACTCCAGTGACAATAGGAGTTTTCATAGGATTTGAGTTATTGAGCTTATACTTTTTCAAAATATCAGAGACATATTTTGATTGACTGATAAAGGTGCCTCTGATGGATTGTTTGACTTGTAAACCGAGGAAGAAGGAAAGTTCTCCCATCATGCTCATTTTAAACTCACTTTTCATTAAATCCTCAAACTTGTCACAATACTCTTGCCTAGTAGACCCAAAGATAATGTCATCAACATATATCTGTACCAGAAGAATATCATTTTTATATCCCCTAAAGAATAAGGTTGTATCCACAATACCTTTTTCGAAATGGTTGACCAACAGAAAGTTTGACAGAGTTTCATACCAGGCTTTGGGGGCTTGTTTAAGGCCATACAGAGCTTTGTCTAGCTTGTATATGTGATCTGGAAACTCTGAGCTTTCAAAGCCTAGTGGTTGCTGGACATAGACTTCCTCATGCAGTTTGCCATTCAGAAAGGCATATTTTACATCCATCTGATCGACCTTGAAACCTTTTTAAGGAGCATAGGCTAGGAAGATTCTGATTGCTTCTAGCCTAGCCACTGGTGCAAAGGTTTCATCATAATCAATGCCTTCTTCTTGGCAGTATCCCTTTGCAACCAACCTTGCTTTATTTCTGATGATAACACCATCATCATCTTTCTTATTTCTGAACACCCACTTGGTTCCAATAGCTGTTTTATCTTCTGGAAGTGGAACCAAGGACCAAACTTTGTTTCTTTCAAATTCCAGAAGCTCCTCTTACATGGCTTCAATCCTGTTTGGGTCTTCTAGGGCTTCAAAAATCTTCTTTGGCTCAATCATGCTTAAGAAATTCACAAAGAAAGCTTCATTGATTGTTGCAGATCTTGTCTTTACACCATCTTCATCAGCACCTATAATCTGATGATGGGGGTGATCCTTTGTCCATCTGGTCATTGGAGAATGGACAACAGGTGGAGTTTGTGCTTAAGGAATTTCTTCCAATATGGGTCAGAGGGGTGATGATGGCTCTTGTTTAGGTTCTCTTACATCTGACTGTTGTCCCTCATTTCTCTGAATTTGACCTGTAGACAGAGAAGTAGATGGTGAAGAATTGGAGGGTCCTATTAGAGATGTACCTGTTAAGTTCTGTTCATTAGAGTTCTGAACATGATTGCCTCTGGTGATGTCTTCAGAGGAATCCTTATCATCAAAGCAATCGTTGAATATCAAATTGATATCCTCTTCTCTTGTCTTTGAAGAGCTAGGCTTCTATTCAGTCTGTATCCCCTCTGGTAGTTTGCTTTCAGAGGAACTTGATTTTTCATCAAAGGATACATTTATACTTTCTTGAATGACCCTGGTCCTTGTGTTGTAGACTCTGTAGGCTTTAGAGGTTAAAGAGTAACCAATAAAGATTCCCTCGTCAGCCTTCTTGTCAAATTTACCCAGCTGATTTGTGGGTGACATGTGGTTGAGGTTCAAAATTAACTCGCACTTCTGATGACAAGGAAGAAAAAATGGCAGAGCTCTGGTGGAACTCTCAGCACATTTTTGCCTCTGTTGAGTGACCTTGTCCATTCTTTCAAGTGACTCAAAATGTTTCACCTTTACCTTAAAATCATTTGCAAATCCTATATCTGATGTGAGAATAGTCAGAAAACAAGTGCAGAACTGTCTCAGAGATTTCACAGAGTTCTGGTGATTATCATCAGAATCTCTGGTGAAATTTCAGAGTTCTGGAAGGTTCTTAGACATTATCAAAAAGGTTTTCATCAGAACAGGTTTTCCCTTCCTAGAAAAGATTTTCCTTTATGTTCAACAAGCAAAGTCATGAAGATTTAACAAAGTTTTGACTTGCTCCCCCTTAAAACATGCTTATTTTCTTTTTAAGCTCCCCCTAAAACGATGAACTTATTTGACAGATTTATCTTTTTAGCTTCCTCTTGATTGTTGCAACTTTTGAAAGATTTAAAAAAAATTACAAAAAAATTTCATAGAATAAACAGAGTTGAGATGCAAAGAAGAAAAATATTGAAAAAGTATGCTGGTAGAGCTTTGAGATTAACAACAGAGGCTCTGGTGATGTAACCTACCTAACTACTCTGTCAGAGCTCTGGAATTAACATCAGAGGCTCTGGTGAATTTTAAACAGAGTTAGGAGGACATGTTCAGCATACCCATCTTGCTGATTAAGAAATTAAACCTCCTTTCATCAAGGGCTTTTGTAAACACATCAGCAAGTTGGAAGTCAGTTGAAACAAAGTACATTTCAATCGTCCATTTTTCAACATGATCCTTGATAATGTGGTACCTTATATCAATATGCTTTGTCTTTGAGTGCTGAACTGGATTTGCTGTAATTGCTATTGCACTCTTGGAGTCACACAGAATTGGGACTTTGTTGTACTCCATGTCGTAGTATTTGAGCTGTGTTTTCATCCAAATCACTTGAGAACAACAACTAGCAGCAACAACATATTCTGCTTCTGCTGTAGAGGTTGATACGCAGTTTTGTTTCTTGGATGTCCAGCTGACTAGCTTATCTCCAAGCAATTGACAGCTTCCAGAAGTACTCTTTATGTCATTCCTGCATCATCCATAATCTGAATATGTGTATGCTACAAGCTCAAAACCAGAATTAAGAGGTTACCAGAGACCCCAAAATTGTGTCCCTTTGAGATATTTAAAGATGCGTTTGACAATAGACAAATGTGATTCTTTAGGATTTGCTTGGAATCTAGCACAAAGACAGGTTGCAAACATTATATCAGGTCTGCTTGCAGTTAAATACAAGAGTGACCCTATCATTGCTCTGTAGTTCTTGACATCTACAGATTGTCCTTGAGGATCATGGTCAAGTTTAACTCCAGTGACAATAGGAGTTTTCATAGGATTTGAGTTATTGAGCTTATACTTTTTCAAAATATCAGAGACATATTTTGATTGACTGATAAAGGTGCCTCTGATGGATTGTTTGACTTGTAAACCGAGGAAGAAGGAAAGTTCTCCCATCATGCTCATTTTAAACTCACTTTTCATTAAATCCTCAAACTTGTCACAATACTCTTGCCTAGTAGACCCAAAGATAATGTCATCAACATATATCTGTACCAGAAGAATATCATTTTTATATCCCCTAAAGAATAAGGTTGTATCCACAATACCTTTTTCGAAATGGTTGACCAACAGAAAGTTTGACAGAGTTTCATACCAGGCTTTGGGGGCTTGTTTAAGGCCATACAGAGCTTTGTCTAGCTTGTATATGTGATCTGGAAACTCTGAGCTTTCAAAGCCTGGTGGTTGCTGGACATAGACTTCCTCATGCAGTTTGCCATTCAGAAAGGCATATTTTACATCCATCTGATCGACCTTGAAACCTTTTTAAGGAGCATAGGCTAGGAAGATTCTGATTGCTTCTAGCCTAGCCACTGGTGCAAAGGTTTCATCATAATCAATGCCTTCTTCTTGGCAGTATCCCTTTGCAACCAACCTTGCTTTATTTCTGATGATAACACCATCATCATCTTTCTTATTTCTGAACACCCACTTGGTTCCAATAGCTGTTTTATCTTCTGGAAGTGGAACCAAGGACCAAACTTTGTTTCTTTCAAATTCCAGAAGCTCCTCTTACATGGCTTCAATCCTGTTTGGGTCTTCTAGGGCTTCAAAAATCTTCTTTGGCTCAATCATGCTTAAGAAATTCACAAAGAAAGCTTCATTGATTGTTGCAGATCTTGTCTTTACACCATCTTCATCAGCACCTATAATCTGATGATGGGGGTGATCCTTTGTCCATCTGGTCATTGGAGAATGGACAACAGGTGGAGTTTGTGCTTAAGGAATTTCTTCCAATATGGGTCAGAGGGGTGATGATGGCTCTTGTTTAGGTTCTCTTACATCTGACTGTTGTCCCTCATTTCTCTGAATTTGACCTGTAGACAGAGAAGTAGATGGTGAAGAATTGGAGGGTCCTATTAGAGATGTACCTGTTAAGTTCTGTTCATTAGAGTTCTGAACATGATTGCCTCTGGTGATGTCTTCAGAGGAATCCTTATCATCAAAGCAATCGTTGAATATCAAATTGATATCCTCTTCTCTTGTCTTTGAAGAGCTAGGCTTCTATTCAGTCTGTATCCCCTCTGGTAGTTTGCTTTCAGAGGAACTTGATTTTTCATCAAAGGATACATTTATACTTTCTTGAATGACCCTGGTCCTTGTGTTGTAGACTCTGTAGGCTTTAGAGGTTAAAGAGTAACCAATAAAGATTCCCTCGTCAGCCTTCTTGTCAAATTTACCCAGCTGATTTGTGGGTGACATGTGGTTGAGGTTCAAAATTAACTCGCACTTCTGATGACAAGGAAGAAAAAATGGCAGAGCTCTGGTGGAACTCTCAGCACATTTTTGCCTCTGTTGAGTGACCTTGTCCATTCTTTCAAGTGACTCAAAATGTTTCACCTTTACCTTAAAATCATTTGCAAATCCTATATCTGATGTGAGAATAGTCAGAAAACAAGTGCAGAACTGTCTCAGAGATTTCACAGAGTTCTGGTGATTATCATCAGAATCTCTGGTGAAATTTCAGAGTTCTGGAAGGTTCTTAGACATTATCAAAAAGGTTTTCATCAGAACAGGTTTTCCCTTCCTAGAAAAGATTTTCCTTTATGTTCAACAAGCAAAGTCATGAAGATTTAACAAAGTTTTGACTTGCTCCCCCTTAAAACATGCTTATTTTCTTTTTAAGCTCCCCCTAAAACGATGAACTTATTTGACAGATTTATCTTTTTAGCTTCCTCTTGATTGTTGCAACTTTTGAAAGATTTAAAAAAAATTACAAAAAAATTTCATAGAATAAACAGAGTTGAGATGCAAAGAAGAAAAATATTGAAAAAGTATGCTGGTAGAGCTTTGAGATTAACAACAGAGGCTCTGGTGATGTAACCTACCTAACTACTCTGCCAGAGCTCTAGAATTAACATCAGAGGCTCTGGTGAATTTTAAACAGAGTTAGGAGGACATGTTCAGCATACCCATCTTGCTGATTAAGAAATTAAACCTCCTTTCATCAAGGGCTTTTGTAAACACACCAGCAAGTTGGAAGTCAGTTGAAACAAAGTACATTTCAATCGTCCATTTTTCAACATGATCCTTGATAATGTGGTACCTTATATCAATATGCTTTGTCTTTGAGTGCTGAACTGGATTTGCTGTAATTGCTATTGCACTTTTGGATTCACACAGAATTGGGACTTTGTTGTACTCCATGTCGTAGTCTTTGAGCTGTGTTTTCATCCAAATCACTTGAGAACAACAACTAGCAGCAGCAACATATTCTGCTTCTGCTGTAGAGGTTGATACGCAGTTTTGTTTCTTGGATGTGCAGCTGACTAGCTTATCTCCAAGCAATTGACAGCTTCCAGAAGTACTCTTTCTGTCATTCCTGCATCATCCATAATCTGAATATGTGTATGCTACAAGCTCAAAACCAGAATTAAGAGGTTACCAGAGACCCCAAAATTGTGTCCCTTTGAGATATTTAAAGATGCGTTTGACAATAAACAAATGTGATTCTTTAGGATTTGCTTGGAATCTAGCACAAAGACAGGTTGCAAACATTATATCAGGTCTGCTTGCAGTTAAATACAAGAGTGACCCTATCATTGCTCTGTAGTTCTTGACATCTACAGATTGTCCTTGAGGATCATGGTCAAGTTTAACTCCAGTGACAATAGGAGTTTTCATAGGATTTGAGTTATTGAGCTTATACTTTTTCAAAATATCAGAGACATATTTTGATTGACTGATAAAGGTGCCTCTGATGGATTGTTTGACTTGTAAACTGAGGAAGAAGGAAAGTTCTCCCATCATGCTCATTTTAAACTCACTTTTCATTAAATCCCCAAACTTGTCACAATACTCTTGCCTAGTAGACCCAAAGATAATGTCATCAACATATATCTGTACCAGAAGAATATCATTTTTATATCCCCTAAAGAATAAGGTTGTATCCACAATACCTTTTTCGAAATGGTTGACCAACAGAAAGTTTGACAGAGTTTCATACCAGGCTTTGGGGGCTTGTTTAAGGCCATACAGAGCTTTGTCTAGCTTGTATATGTGATCTGGAAACTCTGAGCTTTCAAAGCCTGGTGGTTGCTGGACATAGACTTCCTCATGCAGTTTGCCATTCAGAAAGACATATTTTACATCCATCTGATAGACCTTGAAACCTTTTTAAGGAGCATAGGCTAGGAAGATTCTGATTGCTTCTAGCCTAGCCACTGGTGCAAAGGTTTCATCATAATCAATGCCTTCTTCTTGGCAGTATCCCTTTGCAACCAACCTTGCTTTATTTCTGATGATAACACCATCATCATCTTTCTTATTTCTGAACACCCACTTGGTTCCAATAGCTGTTTTATCTTCTAGAAGTGGAACCAAGGACCAAACTTTGTTTCTTTCAAATTCCAGAAGCTCCTCTTACATGGCTTCAATCCTGTTTGGGTCTTCTAGGGCTTCAAAAATCTTCTTTGGCTCAATCATGCTTAAGAAATTCACAAAGAAAGCTTCATTGATTGTTGCAGATCTTGTCTTTACACCATCTTCATCAGCACCTATAATCTGATGATGGGGGTGATCCTTTGTCCATCTGGTCATTGGAGAATGGACAACAGGTGGATTTTGTGCTTAAGGAATTTCTTCCAATATGGGTCAGAGGGGTGATGATGGCTCTTGTTTAGGTTCTCTTACATCTGACTGTTGTCCCTCATTTCTCTGAATTTGACCTGTAGACAGAGAAGTAGACGGTGAAGAATTGGAGGGTCCTATTAGAGATGTACCTGTTAAGTTCTGTTCATTAGAGTTCTGAACATGATTGCCTCTGGTGATGTCTTCAGAGGAATCCTTATCATCAAAGCAGTCGTTGAATATCAAATTGATATCCTCTTCTCTTGTCTTTGAAGAGCTAGGCTTCTATTCAGTCTGTATCGCCTCTGGTAGTTTGCTTTCAGAGGAACTTGATTTTTCATCAAAGGATACATTTATACTTTCTTGAATGACCCTGGTCCTTGTGTTGTAGACTCTGTAGGCTTTAGAGGTTAAAGAGTAACCAATAAAGATTCCCTCGTCAGCCTTCTTGTCAAATTTACCCAGCTGATCTCTGTCATTCAAGATGAAGCATTTGCATCCAAAAACATGAAAGTATTTCACATTCGGCCTTCTGTTGTTGATGAGTTCATAAGGAGTCTTTTTGAATCATTTAACAATGACAACTCTGTTTTGGGTAAAATAGGCTGTTGAGACTGCTTCTGCCCAGAAGTTGATAGGAAGAGCAGATCCTGGCAACATGGTTCTGGCGGCTTCTACCAGAGTTCTGTTCTTTCTATCCACAACACCATTTTGTTGGGGAGTTCTGGCGGCCGAGAAGTTCTGGGAGATTCCTTCCTCTGTTAGGTAGGCATAAATTCTGGCATTCTTGAATTTTATCCCATTGTCACTTCTCAGCTTTTGGATTTTACGACCTAACAGAACCTGTATCCTCTTCAACAAATTTATCAGAATTTCTAGGACATCAGATTTTACCCTGATGAACTCAACCCAAGTATATCTAGAATATTTATCTATAAGAACAAGAATATACTTTCTGCCAGACAGATTTTGCACTGAAATTGGACCACAGAGATCCACATGAAGCATATGCAAAGGTCTAGGACAGTTGTGATCACTTTTTGTTCTGTATGAAGCTCTTTTCATCTTACCCAATTGATAGGCAGAACAAAGATGGTCTTTGTCAAATTTAAGTGAAGGCGGACCTTTTACTAAGTTCAGTTTCACAAGCTTGTCAAGGTTTGAATATTTTAAGTGACCAAATCTTTTATGCCAGAGTCAGGCATCTTCCTTATTCAAAGAAACTAAACAGAGTTTTTCTGTCTCTGGATTTTGATTGGGATTAAAATTCATTTTGTAAAGATTGCCTTTTCTGTCGGCTCTAAGAAGCTCTTGACCAGACTCAAAAACTAACAAAGAACAATATTTCTTCTTCAAATTGACATCAAAACCATGATCACACAGTTGACTTATGCTAAGCAGATTATGATTTAAGCCTTCAACATAAGCAACTTTTGATACGAAAACACCACCATTTGTTAAAACACCATAACCTCTAATATGTCCATGTCCATCGCCTCCAAAGGTTACTGCACCTCCCATTTTATCTCAGAATGAGGTCAGCAGCTCCTTGTTGCATATCATGTGCCTAGAACATCCTGAATCTAAGTACCAGATCTGCACATGAGGCTTCTGCAAGACAGATTAGTTATTTTTAGGTACCCATTGCATAATGGGTCCTTTCTTGTTAGGCTTGGGGGTGTTAACTGATTTACCTACTGGCTTTCCATTCTTTGTTGGTGTGCCAGAGGATTTTCTCTGCGTATTCTGATGGTTAGTCTTAGGATTCTTCCTTTCAAATGACTGATTCAGAATGCAGTGGGGACCATTCAAATGGTTTTGCAGTTTTAACACAAGTTGAATGCAGTTGCAATTGATAGAACATGAAGGTGATTGGTGCATGTTGCTGTTTCATTTCAACATCTGTGGATTATATGCCTTTTGAGATTGAAAACATTTAGGACCAGATGTTTTCACAGACATTCTGTCCTGATTTTCTTTCTTGACATTGGCATTGTTCTTTTGAACAGATTCCTTGGACCAAAAAGTATTTCTCCTTTGATTTACTGCAGAATTAGGGATAGGTTGGTCATTGACTTTCCATTTACCCTTTTGTTATGGAGTAAAACTGATAGGTTTGTATGCATAGGGAACAGAGGTATGGTTCACAGGAATACTTTTAGCTTTTTCTTTTCTCTTCTCTTCTAATTCTTCAGAAGAAAGAATTCTGATACCCTTGTTTTTGAAATCAGGACATGGTGGAATTCTGGATTGGTTCTTAAAAGCAGGCATGACAGTGTTCAAAATTCCAGATCAAACAAGTGCCTGTTTAGGTTTGTGCAAGACATTGTTTTGTGCACAGAAAATCTGCTCATCCACCTCAGAGTCAGAGTCAGAATCAGAGTCTGGAAAGTCTCTGGTGGCTCTATCAGAGGTGTGAGTCTCTGTGGGTAACTTAGAATCATTTTCTCTGGTGGACTTAAACTTTCTTAGCTTGGGTTTCAAAGCATCAGATGCAGCATTTTCCTCAAGAACTCTTGTTGGCCCCAAGTATCTGTTATGTAAAAGTATTGAAAATAGTTCAAGTCAGAAGACCAACAGAGATCAGACAGAAGATTCGGAAGAAGTTCAAGTCAGAAGACCAATAAAGCTCAACATAGCTCTGTCGAAGACTTCCAACAGAAGAACAAGTGTTTAACAGAAGACCAACAGAGCTCTTGTGAAAGAGCTCTGGTGAAGTGAAGACCTTTGTCAGCCTAAGTCTCGTAGGAAATCCCAAGTGTTAGACAAGTGTCCATACTTTCCACGTATGCCCTAAAAATAGGAGACACACTTTCCACGTGTCATTCTACGGTACGATAGTACACTGCCTTCACTTTTCCAGGGCTATAAATAGAGAGGTAGTGGAACAAACAATTGTAAGCTTTGGGAAGAGTAGTTTTTCCACAATTGTTTAAACACACACTGCAGCAATCCCGAGCACTACCTCCGTACGATATTGTTGTCCTATGAGATTTTCGAACACACTCGAACATGTTCTTGGTGTGATTCATTATCAATATATGAGCAGCTTTTATATCTGATCCTGTTATCATTTTTACTGTTCAATATTTGATCCTCATAGTTCATTTATCGTTTACACAATCACTCATTTTAATGGCTTTATTTAATATGCTTCCGCTGTCTATTTCATTACCATTAATATGATACAACGTGAATCTGGGAACCTACAATTGGTATCAGAGCTCCTTTGGTTTTCTTAAACCAAACGATCCAATCTACCAAGGTTGACTCATTGTTGTTGATTGTGTTTGTGTGCCTTTAAAAGCTTCATTACATACTCTGTTTTTACTGCTTCCTAGTCTAAACAAGCTTTCATAGCTCATATAACTTTCTTTAAAGCTTTCTAGCTTAGTTTAAACGTTTCTCTTAGAAGTTACTGTTCCATTAGTTACTGTTTAAAACTCATCTTCGAGTTGAAACTCTTTTTAACAACTGTACTCTGTCTTTCTCAAAATGGCGAACAACGGTATAAATGCTATTTATACTGCTGGTTCTTTAACAAAACCTCCTACTCTTCTGAGAGATGAATATGCTCAGTGGAAGATCAGGATGGTTAACTTTTTCGATGGTATGGATAAAGACTTAATGCGATCTGTCACGGACGGACCATACCAACCCATGGTTTTTGTTCCTCGTGTACCCGCAACAGGAACTACTGCTGAGATTCCAGCTTATTATGAGATTAAAACCACAGGTTTTACTGATGAGGAAAATCTAAAAATGGAAAATGATCTTAAAGCAGTTAGACTACTGATAATGGCCATTCCAAACAAAATATTTCAAGAACTAGATTCATGTGTTACTGCTAAGGAAATCTGGGATCAACTTCTTAACCAACTTGAGGGTGGTATCTAGACCCAAAAGAACAGAAGGACCCAATGTATAAATGAATACAACGATTTCAAGGCACTTCCTGAGGAAACCTTACAACAAACCTACAACAGATTTAATGTGTTGATCAACAAATGCAAAAAATGTGGGGTTGTTAGGTCGAAGGAAGATAACAATGTTCTGTTTTTGAAAAGTTTGAATGATGAATGGTTAAATCTGTCCATGTCTTTACAAGCCAACCAGGACTTAGATGCATGGTCTCTAACAGATGTGTATGGCACTTTGGCCGCACAAGAGAAGGATGTTGTCAAGCAAAAAGGCAAATCCACCATTGCAGGCCCAATCGCTTTAGTTTCTGATTCTAAGAAAACCACATCAGAAAAGTCCAACATAGAGAGTTCAAACAGAGAGAAAAAGAAAGATAAGTCCGTTAAAAAGAAAGGAAAGAAAAGTTTAGTTGCAGAGAGTGATACAGAGGAAAGCTCATCAGAGGATGATGACATTCAAGCTTTTGCTCAATCTCTTGCTCTAATAACTCAACAATTTAACAAGAGATTTGGCAATAAGTTTGACAGAAGAGGTAGATATGAGAGAAAAGAAGACAGAAGAGAATACGTTGCACCAGAACAAAGTAACAACAGAACAAAGACAACCTCCACAAAACAGAAGAGAAAATCCACCAGCACAACAGAAGGCCGATGCTGCTCAACCCATCAATCAGAATGATGGACGTTGCTTCAGATGTGGCAAACCAGGGCACTTCTCTGTTAATTGTAGAGGCAAACTGGTAAAAGACCAGGACTACTACAAGAACAAATACAAGTACAACTACAGAGAAAGAAGCTATGTTGCTGAAATGGAGAACTGGGTTTCTGATTCATCCTCTGATGATGAACCAGAAAAAACCAACTTTTGTGGAGTTGCTGTGGATGATGAAAGTTTAGAAGAAGCTGTTGACTAGATGACTGGAGAACCAGAGATAACGAAGGGAACAACAGAAGAAGAAGATCTAGCTCATGCATTTGCTCTTACTACGACAGAGTCTGACGACAGAGCGCTGGAGACCACCATACCCAGTGCCAAGGTATGTTCATCTGAATCCAAGTCTGACTCAGAATTAGAAATGCATGTTTCTATGCTGAATGAGGAATTTCAACTTCTTAAACAAAAATTTTCTGAAGAAAAAGAGCTAAGAAAGCTAGCTCAGAAGGATCTGTCCTTTTACAAGAGAGAGAAAACTCTCTTGGAACAAGAAAAGGAAGAAATCTTCAAAGAAAAATCTGAGCTAGAAATCTTGCAAAAGAAGAAAGAGAGCCTGTTTTCTGACAAAATTAACGAATATGAAAATGTTTTGAAACAGAAATCTGAAAAATTGAAAAAATCTGAAACAGAGAGACTTAACTCTATTGCTCTAACTGACTATTTTCAAAGAGAAAGGGAAATTCTGCATCAATCCCTACAGAGAAAAGAAATTCAGATTAAAAAAAATACCAGGATGCACAAGATGTGCACATCAAGATAAATTCACAGATGGATACACAAGGTCTTGGTTTCTCTGACCTTGCTCCCTATGACGAAAGGAAGAAGACATCTCTGTCCTCTGCCTTTTGTGTTGGGAAAATCCAAGAGGACGTGATATCTGGTAATGCTGTTTTCAAAAGAACCAAAACTTCAGATGCTTTCTCAAAACCAAGAAATCTTGACTTTAGGAACGTCAGCTATGATTCCTCTGATCATGAAAAGGTTTTAAAACCATCCTCTGAGTTTATTCTTGATCAAGGAAGAGCTAGAATCATACTTCCTAACTCTGTCAAGGACTTGGATATAAAGGAGATTTTTAACTTCAACTCATTCAAAGGACAGAAGTCTGTTACTTCTATGACTGAGTCCTCTGTTGAAATCCCACAGAGCAAACTAAATCCAGAAGCCTCAGTCTTCTCTCCTACTCCTGAATCCATAAGAACATCTTTTGAGGAAGATTTGTTGAAAGTTATCGAGGAAAATGCTGTTTCAGATTATTTAAAGCCAAAGTTGAGAAGGTTTAGAACTGTCAAAACAAATATCTCTGTCATACCCATTGAAACGAAAACCTCCGACAGAGCCACTAGAGACTTTCTAGGCTCTGACAGTGACTCTGACTCTGAAGTAGATGAACAGATTTTTTGTGGTCAAAAGAAAATTTTACACAAGTTAAAGCAGATACCGATAGAATCTACGGATCTAAAAGATGATGTTTCTTTCTTCAAGAAACAATCAAGGTTTATATCGGTAACTGAGTTTAACAACAAAGGTTTTAAGATTCTTGCTTCTAATGCAGTAGAAGTGGAGAAGAGAGAGAAAAACAAAAGTGTTTTTGTAAACCCAAATGTTCCTCTTGCTTTCAAACCAGTAAAATTCACACCAGAACAGAAGGGAAAATGGATAGCAAACAACAGATCTATTCCAAATTCTTGTGTAAATCAAAGAAGAAATCCTTTTGGTCAAATGAATCTATTCCAAAGAGCTTCGTGTCAACAGAGTCTGTTTCTAGGAATAACAGTTTTAAGAAACAGAACCAGGACAGATTGTACGCAAAGACATCTGGTCCTAAAATCTTTCAGAATCAAGCTCCATTCAAACAGTTTTTGAATAAAAACAATGTGCATCAGTCATGTTCCATCAACTGCAATTGTATTCAACTGTTACTAAAATTGCAAAATCATCTGAATTGTCCCCACTGTGTTCTGAATCAGTACGTTCAAAAGAAAAATCCCACGACTGTTCAGAATACACAGAGGAAAACCTCTGGCACACCATCACAGTATGGAAAGCCCAAAGGAAAGTCTGTCAACCCACCTAAGCCTAACAGGAAAGGACCCATTATCCAAGATCTCCCAAGAAACAAGTGTCCAGAAGAACAACAGAAACTCTTCATCGACCAGATTGACCTGATGCTGGACTTCCGCACTCTAATCAGAAGATTCGACAGAATTCTTAGGGGAGATAATTATGCTTAAATGTACTGGTCTTTTAAATCTCAATGTAATATTCCAAAAGATTAGTGCAAGGCTTCGACAGAGGTAAAAGTTCTCTGTTCTTTTGTTTAATCTCTTGTCAATTGTAAATTTTTATTTTCAATACTTAGGGGGAGATTGTTGGCCCCAAGTATCTGTTATGTAAAAGTATTGAAAATAGTTCAAGTCAGAAGACCAACAGAGATCAGACAGAAGATTCGGAAGAAGTTCAAGTCAGAAGACCAACAGAGCTCAACATAGCTCTGTCGAAGACTTCCAACAGAAGAACAAGTGTTTAACAGAAGACCAACAGAGCTCTTGCGAAAGAGCTCTGGTGAAGTGAAGACCTCTGTCAGCCTAAGTCTCGTAGGAAATCCCAAGTGTTAGACAAGTGTCCATACTTTCCACGTATGCCCTAAAAATAGGAGACACACTTTCCAGGTGTCATTCTAGGGTACGATAGTACACTGCCTTCACTTTTCCAGGGCTATAAATAGAGAGGTAGTGGAACAAACAATTGTAAGCTTTGGGAAGAGTAGTTTTTCCACAATTGTTTAAACACACACTGCAGCAATCCCGAGCACTACCTCCGTACGATATTGTTGTCCTATGAGATTTTCGAACACACTCGAACATGTTCTTGGTGTGATTCATTATCAATATATGAGCAACTTTTATATCTGATCCTGTTATCATTTTTACTGTTCAATATTTGATTCTCATAGTTCATTTATCGTTTACACAATCACTCATTTTAATGGCTTTATTTAATATGTTTCCGCTGTCTATTTCACTACCATTAATATGATACAACGTGAATCTGGGAACCTACAACTCTTTTTAGATCTTCTTCAAAGGATGTTCTGATTGACTCAGAGGTAGGGGAGAAGACTGGGGCTTCAGGGTTGAGCTCACTCTGTGTTTTGGCACCAGAGGTCTTAGCCACAAATGTAACATACTTCTGACCCTTAAAAGAGTTAAAGTGGAAAATTTATGTGGGATCAAGACTCTTGACAGAATTAGGAAATTTGATTTCAGCTTTTCCTTGATCATGAATAAACTTGAAAGATGGGTTTGTAACCTTTTCATGACCAGAGGAGTCATAGCTGACATTCCTGAAATTCAGTCTTCTGGTTCTTGAAACATCTGAGGTTTTAGCTCTTTTGAAAACAGCAGTACCAGTGATTACATTTTCTTGGATTTTCCCAACACAGAAGGCAGAGGACAGAGATGTCTTCTTCCTTCCACTGAAGGTAGCAAGGTCATTGAAACCCAGACCTTGAGTATCCTTTTGAGAGTTGATTTTGATGTGCACATCTTGTGCATCTTGGTACTTTTTGATCAAAATTTCTTTTCTTTGTAAAGATTGGTGCAAAACTTATCTTTCTCTCTGAAAATAGTCCTTAAGAGCAACAGAGTTTAGCCTTTCGTACTCTGATTTCTTTACCTCTTCTGCGTTTTGCTTTAAAACCTCTTCATATTCTTTACAATTTTCAGAAAAAGAATTTTCCTTCTGTTTTTGTAAAAGTTCTAACTCAGATTTTTCTTTGGATATTTCTTCCTTCTCCATTTCCAAGAGATTTTTCTCTCTCTTGTAGAAGGACAGATCTTTCTGAGCTAGTTTTCTTAACTCTTTTTCTTCAGAATTTTTTTATTTTAACAGTTGAAATTCTTCAGCAAGTAATGACACATGCATCTCCAGCTCGGAGTCAGATTTAGATTCAGAAGTACATACCTTGGCACTGGGTTTATTGATCTCAAGCGCTCTGTCATTTAACTCTATCACAGAAAGAGCACATGCTGTTTGAGACACTTCTGTCTCTGTTGATCTTTCTGGTAACACCCCAGTCATCTAATCAGGTACTTCTTCCAAGCTCTCATCATCAACAGCTACCCCGCAAAAATTGGCCTACTCTGGTTCGTCATCAGAGGACGAATCAGAAATCCAATTTTCTATCTCTGCTACATAACTTCTTTCTCTGAAGTTATATTTGTACTTGTTCTTGTAGTAGTCATGGTCCTTTACCAGTATACCCCTGCAGTTTGCAGAGAAATGGCCAGGTTTGCCACATCGAAAACATCTTCCATCGTTCTGGTTGATGGGCTGGCAACATCAGTTTGCTTTTGAGGGGCTGGTGGATTGTACTTCTGTTGTTGTCTCTGCTCTGGTGCAGCTCTGTTGTTGTTTTGATGGTGAGGTGCAACATATCCTCTCTTCTCTTCTTTCTCTTCTCTCGCATACCTTCCTTTCATATCAAAAACTTTCTTACCAAACCTCTTGTTAAACTATTGAGTTATTATAGTAATAGATTAGGCAAAAGCATTGATATCAGCATCATCATCTGATGAACTCTCCTCTTCTTCACTTTCTGCAATCAAACTTTTCTTTCCCTTCTTTTTCACAGCTTTCTCCTTCTTCTTGTCTTTGCCAGCATTATCTCTGTTGGATTTCCCTTCAGAGGGTGTTTTTGAGTCAGAGATTAATGCTAGTGGACCTGCAATGGTGGATTTGCTATTTTGTTTGACAACATCCTTCTCTTGTGCGGCTAGAGTGCCATACACATCAGTAAGAGACCATGCATCCAAATCTTGGTTTGCTTGTAGAGACATGGATAGATTCAACCATTCATCATTTAAACTTTTCAAGAATAAGACATTGTCATCTTCCTTCGACCGTACAACCCCACATTTCTTACACTTATTGATTAAAATGTTAAATCTGTTGTAGGTTTGTTGTAAGGTTTCCTCAGGAAGTGCTTTGAAATCATTGTATTCATTAATACATTGGGTCCTTCTATTCTATTGGGTTTTTATACCACCTTCGAGTTGATTTAGAAGTTGATCCCAGATTTCTTTTGCAGTAACACATGAGTCAAGTTCTTGGAAAATATCGTTTGGAATGGCCATAATCAGAAGTCTAACTACCTTGAGGTCATTTTCCATTTTGAACTTTTCTTCCTCAGTAAAACCAGTGGTTTTAACTTCGAAGTGAGCAGGAATCTCAACAGTTGTTTCTGTTGCGGGTACACGAGGAACCAAAACCATAGGTTGGAATGGTGCTTCAGTGACAGATCGCATAAGGTCTCTATCCATTCCATCGAAGAAGTTAACCATCCTAATATTCCATTGAGGATATTCATCTCTCAGAAGAGTAGGCAGTTTGGTTAGAGAACCAGCCGTATAGATGACATTGATGTTGTTGTTCGCCATCTTTTCAGAAAACAGAGTATGAAGGTTTTAAAAGATTTTAAAAGAGTTTTAAACGGAAAGTAGATGAACAGTAAACCAATGGAACAGTGAATAATGTAGAGAAGATATTAAGACTAATTGGAAAGCTTAAACACGTATTAAAAGCTCGAAACAAAGGAGTTTCAGATTTTAAACAGAAAAACAGAGTATTCTATGAAGCTTTTAAAACAAACACAATCAGCAACAGTGAATCAACCTGGTTAGATTGGATCGATTTGATTTAAGCAAATCAATCTGCTCTGATACCAATTGTAGGTTCCCAGATTCACTTTGTCTCATATAAACAGCATAATCAAAGGTAGCGGAAGCATTATATAAAGCTATTTAAATATGAGTGATCGTGTATACGAATATGAAGCAATGAGAGAATAACAATAACAATATAGAACAGTAAATGATAACAAGATAGTTAAATAAGCTGCTCGTATATTGATATATTTGAATAACACCAAGAACACTTTCTTGTGTGTGTATTCTGAAATCTCTCAGGTGACAATTCGTACAGTGGTAGTGGAATAGAATGTGCAGTATTTGCTCTCACAATTCTAGCAATAATTCTCACCAAAAGCTTAAAAATGTGCGTTCCACTACCCTTCTATTTATAGCTGTTAATGCCAAAAATCGTCCAGAAGGATAACTTAAGGTTGATTGTGGAGATTAACACCTAAAGATAGAAATCATTCGATAAAGCAATGCGACAAAGACGAAAAATGTAAATGAGACGAAAAGATTTTGGTGACGCGGGAAAAACCTCAACGAGGAAAAAACCCGCGGACGACTGTGATGGTCGTCGCTGCACTATGGTCGCCAAACAGGGGCGACGTCCTTGTGTATCAAAGGTCGAGAGGACAGTGATTACAATACATGTAATAGAAACAAGCTAATTTGTAAAGTAAACTGGTGTATCGTGTATAAAAACAAGTGCGTCGTGCGTAAGAACTGTGTGTGTCGTGCGTCGTCTGCTTCAAGAGAGAATGTTTCTTCGTTCTTGCAGTGAGTATTCTCGAGAGTTCAGATGTGCACAAATGGCGATGGAGCCCTTGTTTATATAGCATTCTTAGCTTTATATGATTCCATAAAAGCTTTAAGTAACGGTCGTAACGGCTTTGGAGAATCAATGCTCATCATGATCTTCGTCGGTTATAGCCGTTGGTCATTAATTGTGTTGATCCTGCATTAAACAGAGAAATCATAATAGTTGTGTCATACATTAGTTGGTCGAGGTCGTAAGGTATCCTACGACGGTCATGTGAATCGTGTGACAATGTGGTCGAATGTCGTGAAGAGCTCTCGACCTAAACTTCAGGAGGGGCGACAGAGGTATTAAATGTATTTTTAGGACTTTATCTTAATCCAAGACATGTCGTGTGATATGTGTTTTACCTTTATCTGTCGTGGTCGTGACTAGTGAATTTTTACCCAAACAGTTTGCCCCCAAAATTTAAAATAAAAAGGCAGTTTACAAATTTTAATTTTAAATTTTTGTCTGAGAAAAATCTTTTAAAATCTTTGTTTAAAGGAATGTCCAGAGGTGTGACACGTGTCGAAAGTCGTTGCTTTTGGGAACTGAATAGGTTCGATTTGAACTATGGAAGTTGAGAAGGCGATAAGATCATCGATCGACTCGATCCGGGTGTGCATATGAAGAGACATGGATACGTGTCGATCATCGATCGACTCGATCTTACACAATCGATTGCATAAATAGAGGCCTTCGGTGGATCTTTTCGATTTTACGATTTCAGAAACCTTTAGAGCGATATTCTTCTCCCTGATTTCTTGCTATCTTTCATCGAATCTTTTCCAAAACCTGCAAAAATCTTGAGTTGATTTTTAGAGTTCTTGAGGATTAGAGCGCCTATATAATGTAAGACTTCCCTCTTCCCTTTTATGTGTCGCAAATCTATTGCGAGAAAACCTGGGAAGAACTGGGATCTTTTTGCCCTGTCCGACGTTAAAATTTGGTTAACTGGTGTAGCCATGTCGACCGAGCCCCAAAGTTCTATTCGAGATCAAGATGATCTCGATTCCTTTAGAAAATTAGCAAAAATCCCTGCGGGGATTTCGTTAAGTAAAGCGGGTCAGGTCCGTCCGGAGATGTGTCCCGACGGACACTTCGTGATCTATGAATACCCATTTAAGATAGGTTTTGAGTGACCCTATTCGCCTCTGGCCAAGGCATTTATGTGCGAGTTCGACCTGTCGCCGGGGCAGTTGATGCCCTAATTCTGGCGCGTTATACAAGTTGTTGAACGACTTACGAAGGAGTGGGTGTCGCCCATGAATGTGTGCGACCTGCTGACGGCGTACCAGGTCAAAATGGACGGGTATCGTCGTTATAGCCTCTTTTCGAGGTTTAAGGGCGATCATACCTTGGTCCGGAAAACTGCGGTCAACGACCGCAAATGGAAGGCCAGGTACGCGTTCGTGCGCGTATCGACGCTCGACCCTGAGAGCGACTGGATCAGGGCCGGCTGGAACATGGCGGGTGAGATTCTTTAGTTTCGTCGTACGTCTTGTATTGTGTTCTTATGTCATATGTTTTTACTTACTTTTCTTCTGATTGTCGATAGATATCAAGTTCGAGGACGTGAAGCCCTACGCCAACTCTCAAGCAAAGATCGACAAATTCTTGGAATTTAGCACTATTGAGCGATCGTTTTTCACACGACACTTGGTGGACGACGACGACGAAGACTTAGTGTATCTTGGAGAGAATCGAGAGGAGAGACGCGAGGAGGAGGAGGAGGAAGAAGAAGAGGAGACCGAGAAAGAAGAGTCGAGAGACGAAGAAGAAGAAATGACTGGTAAGTGTTCCTTTCTTTCTCGACGTAACTTTTCCATTCTTTCAGTCGTGTAACGCTTTTTCCCTTCTTATTTTTCAGGAGAATCTTAGGCGAAGATGTCGTCTACAACTGCCAAGAGGGTAGCTAAAGCTGAACTGGCCCGTAAGGGCAGAGAGAAGAGGAAGGGGACTTCGACCACCGGGTCAGGTGTTCTAAAGAGGATGAATATGACGGTCCCGAGGGAACCGTCTTCGAAGGCTGGCGACTCTTCGAGAGTCGTCACGGCCAAGAAGACGAAGGTGTCGATCGCATCCCCAGAGAAGAAGAGGACGTCTTCCGATGCGATGGACGCAATGCCTGTCGGTTCTATGCCTCCGGCGAAAAAGACGATGTCTCCCTCTGCCACATCGACCCCTTCGTCGGCCGACAAGGGTAAGGGTGTCTCGAAGGGAGTGACCGAGGTCACGACGGTTAACTTTACGTTGCCGTCGTACTTATTGCTGATAATGTCCTGGACGGGATGAAACTTTTCCCCTAGCTGGGGAAATATCAACTCCCTTCTTTCAAGGAGCGCTTTCAGGGAGTCCCGGTCGAGGAGACGTGATCCCATGTCGCAGGACTTGCGTTTATGGTAAGTCTTTCTTTCAAGACTTGTATTTTTCGATGTGTATAACTTTGTCGAGTGTTTATTAACTTGTGTCTTTGGTGTTTTTCAGGCGTTCCAGTCCTCCCTTGCTCTGCACTCCGAAACGGAGAAGATAAGAGGTTTGGTGTCCGCAGCTCTTGAAAGAGAGAATGCGGTACTGGATAGGGAGAAGGCCGCTCTGGCGCGTGTCGAGGCCATGTCTGTACGGCTCGACGACGTCCAGAATGAGTCGGACGCCGTCGGACGTGCAAGGGACGATGCGAACCGTCGTCTAAAGAAGTCCTTGTCCTTGATCGCTGAACGAAGGGCTGAGCTGGACAAGACCAAGGAGTCTTTGGCTGCAAGCGAAGAAAACGCCAAGGATTCTAAGTCCAAGGTGGCAGAGCTGGAGGGGGAAGTGACAGAGTTGAAGGAGGAGTTGAAGTCCATTTTTGCATTGGCTCGATTGACTGCTCGAGCGGCAGCATTTGTCGGGGAAGAATCCCCTCGCCTCAGCATCGGAGGAGTTGGCATTCTACTTGTCGAATGTCGGGGCTGAAAGAGACCTCGACTCGGACGATGAGAAGGAGGTCGAGGAAGAGGAAATGGACGAAGGCTCCAAGGGCGAAGCTTCGGGTAAGGATGCGGCCGATGACCTTCCTCAATCTTAGGAAATTTCTAGCTTTGTTTTTTCTTTTTATCGATCGACCGTTGATGGTCGAGGCGTTTGATGTAATCGACGATTGATGAATGAATTTACCTCTCTGTTGAACTTGTGCATTATTTCGCTTTATACACTTTGTAGGTAAATACAATATCGATTGTGAAATTCATCAAGTAAACATTCATCGTATAAAAAATGTATATACAGAATTGCGACATAGGCGTCCATCGTAATACACCGATTAGAATATGAGTTATAAGATATCTAGACCTCTAAATCGTGTAAGGTAAACATAGGTACATGCGACTTAGGCATTCACCCAAAATGCGAAAAAAATTCTAAGTTAGAGAAGCTTAGATCGTGCGACAGATATGGGTCATGCGTTCCTGCAATCGAGCAATCAAGTCATCTAGTAGACCTGATTGCTTATGTCGTGCGATCCTGTGAAAATGTACTTGAGTCGTGTAGTAGACTTAGTAACTTCTGTCATGCGATCCTGCGATAAAACAAGGTCAGAGGTTGGTCGTTGGCTAGCCAACGACCCTCCGATGCTTAAGTCAGTAATCGTCGTGATTAGAAAATCGTATGAAAGAGGGAAAAAGACTTAGAAGAAATACCTTTTCAAACGTGTCTCATTCCAGCTGCGTGGGATATCTCGATTGTCGAGGGTTTGGAGTTTATAAGCACCCTTACCCACGACTTCTGAGATACGATAAGGACCTTCCCACTTAGTGGAAAGTTTGCCTGCATTTGGGCTCTTGAGTGCTTTGGAACACTCGTCGGAGGACGTGGTTGCCTTCTTGGATGACTTTGGCTTTGACGTTTGTTAATGCCAAAAATCGTCCAGAAGGATAACTTAAGGTTGATTGTGGAGCTTAACAACTAAAGAATAGGAATCTAGCGTCAAATCGTGCGACGAAGACATAAAAATATAAAAGAGACAAAGATTTTGGTGACGCGAGAAAAACCTCAACGAGGAAAAAACTCGCGTACGACTTTGAGGGTCGTCGCTGCACTATGATCACCAAACAGGGGCGATATCCTTTGGTTTCGGGTGTCGAGAGTACAATGATTACAATACAAATGATTTGAAATGTAAAAATAACAAGTGAATCGAGTGTAAAACAAGTGTGTCGTGTGCTAGAACTGGGTCGAGGGTGTAAGTCGTGCGTCGAGAGTGATTTCTTAAGAGAAAGTTCCTTGCTTCAAATGTTCTTGAGTACACAGTGTGATTCTAGAATTCGATGATCTGCCAATGATGACTTTGTCTTTATATTTATAGTCTTCGAATGCATCTAATGACTCCATGAATCTCTTTTGTAATGGTCGCAATGGTCTTTCCTTGTTTAATGCTCATAATTGCTCTGTCGGTTTCGTCCGTTGGTCATAAATAATGTTTGACCTGCATTAAATGATGAATCCATAACAGAAAATCGTACGTTAGCTGGTCGAGGTTGTGTGATTATACACGACGGTCGAGGTCGAGATGTACTCTGGACTTCGATTTTTGTCTAGGGACGAAATGTTTTATGATTTGACTTTGTTACGAGAAAAAGTGTAATAAATGTTCTTAGTATCGCGGTCGTGGTCGAGACTGGTGATTTTTTACCCAAACAACGTTCTTATTGAATTGTCGCTCGACCGCTTGCCTTTGTGACGCCATTCTGATCAATGCTGATTCCCAAAGCTCTTCAAGGGCGTCGAGGTCATAACTTAAATCGACCAAATTGTGGTCGACAGAAGTATGCCTCGAGGTCGGGAGCTGGACCTCGACCGGCAAAACTGCTTCACCACCATAGACTAAAGTGAAAGGGGTTTGTCTTGTGGACGTGCGGGGTGTCGTGCGATTCGCCCACAGGACTGAAGGGAGTTCTTCGACCCACTTTCCATTAGCAGCTTTTAACCTTTTCTTGATCGAAGCAATAATGGTCTTATTGCTTGACTCAGCAAGTCCATTCGCATGGGGATACCTGGGGGTCGAGGTCGTCAGCTTGATATTGCGGTCTTCACAGAACTGTCGAGTTCTGTTGCTTATGAACTGGGATCCATTGTCGCAGACAATTTCGGATGGGATCCCAAACCTGCAAATGATGTTAGTCTGGATAAAAGAGACTACTTCCTTATCCCGAACTTGGGAAAAGGCAACTGCTTCTACCCATTTAGAAAAATAAGCCGTAAGTATGAGAAGGAATACCTTTTGCCCGGGGGCAGGTGGTAACTGTTAATGCCAAAAATCGCACCAGAGGGACAACTTAAGTTCGATGTGGACTTAATCAACTAAAGAAAGGATCTTTCGACGAGACGTGCGATGAGAGAAAAAATAGACGAGACAAGGGATTTGATGATGCAGGAAAAACCTCAAACGAGGAAAAAACCTGCGGACGACAAGGGATGTCGTCGCTGCACTATGGTCGCCAATCAGGGGCGACGTCCTTGGTACTGGCGTCGGTCGTACGATGATTACAATACAAATGAAGAAAATACTTCGAAATGCAAAGTACAAGTGTTTGAATGTAAAAACAGGTGTTTGTCGTGTGTGAATATAAAGTATAAACTGTTGGTCGAGGGCTGTTGTCGTGCGTCGAGACTGATTCTTCGAGAGAAAGCTCTTCATCGCTGTTATTCTTGAATGCGCTGTAATATTCTGGCTTTTAGTACTTAATCTTCAGAGTTTCAATGTTCTTTGCTATGAGTTTGGATAATTTTCTCTGATGTTTGGTGATGTTCGCTGGAGTGTACTGGATGTTAACCGATGTCCCTTAAAATGAAGCTTTAGCTTGTCTTTTATAGCCTTCGCGCCATTAATTAACTCCATTAATGATTCAATCAACGACTACAACGACTGGAAACGGTCGTCGGAGTGATTATCCAGAATGATCTTCGTCCGTTACGGCAATCGATTGTTGATGGTTGCGTTGGTTATATCCGTTGCTCTTTAATGACTTTGACTCATGCATTAAACACTTAACAAACGTAACAGTCAAGGTTAACGTTAGTTCGATCGAAGGTACAATGATCTTACACGATGGTCGTACGGGATGGGCGATGCTAAGGTCGTGCGTCATGGGAGACGTACGACTTACCTTTTACGGGAGGCGACGGATGTTTTATGGGTTCTTGTCGAGACCTTATCTTGACACAAGATTTAGTTCACAATCGTGCGTCTTACCTGTCCTGGTCGTGATCGTACGACGTGATTTTTTGCCCAAACAGTTTGCCCCCAAAATTTGAAAGAAGGATAGCAAATCCGAGTTTAAATTTTGTCAGTCGAAAAAATATGACAAGAGTTATAAATTACCTTTGTTACCTTGGAATTAGGCTGGTTTGCTCTTAACTGAACGAGAAGTTTGAAAAGGAAACGAGGTCGTGACGTCATACTGACACACGATGATGCTTACCAGCTGTCGAGGACAGGTGTCGACGATCCCTGTGGTCATACAAAAGGACGGGGATGCGCAGCGGTTATCCAGGGATTCGATCTAACCCTGTTTTTTGGTCTAAATAGGGATTTTGATGGATCATTTCCTTATTTCGCCCTTGAAGAGTTTGTGCTGTGATTTCCTTGCCGTCTTTTGTTTGATATCTTACGATCTTGTGAAAATCCCTGACTTGGTTAGGCTTCTTCGAGGGTTAACGCACCTATAAGTAAGGTTCGATTTCTCTGCCTTCTGCAAATTTTGTTTAGAAATGTCGAGGGATCCTGAGAGTGTTATTCAAGAGTCATCGGACCTCCGGGATTTTAGAAAGTTAGCAAAAATTCCTGCATGGGTCGAATTGATCCGTCCAGGCCAGATCCGATCAAACGAGTGTCCCGAGGGGTACATCGTGATCTATGAATACCCTTTTAAGATAGGTTTCGAATGGCCATTTTCTCCTCTGGCCAAGGCGTTTATGTTAGAGTTTGACTTGGCACCGAGTTAATTGATGCCCCAGTTCTGGCGAGTCGTACGAGTGATCGAGCGTGCTACTAGGAAATGGAATTCTCCCATGAACGTACATGACCTCCTCTCGGCTTATCAAGCCAAGATGGACGGATGTCATCGATGTAGTTTACATTCTAGATTCAAGGGCGATCGCGTTTTGGTCTTAGGAACGGGTATGAACGACCGTGGGTGGAAGTCTCGATATGTTTTCGTGCGTAGGTTGTCCCTTGACTCTGAGAGTGAATGGATTAGGACGAGCCGGAATACATCGGGTGAGCCTCGTTATTTCATCTAGCGTGCGCTGTAGATGATTTACATATGATTTTTGACTTGTTTTTTGCATGTTGACAGCCATAAAATTCGAGGTCGTGAAGCCAGACGTTAACTCTCAAACGAAGATCAATTCATTTTTAGAATTTAGCGTCGCCGAGAGGTCTTTCGTCGTGCGACACTCGGCGGATGACGACGATTTAGAATCTTCAGGAGAGAATCAGGGGGAGAAGTGTGAAGAGAAAGGAAAAGAAGAGGAAGAAGATAAGTTGAGAGGAAGGAGAGAGATGACGGGTAAGTTTTACTTTCCTTTTCTTATTATGTTACCTCGAGTCTTTTTCCTTTGCGTGCTTTATGACATTCCTTTTTTCCAGGAGATTCTCAACCTAAATTGCTGAAGGTTTATGCTAAGAGAGCAGCTGAGCTGGAGTGTGCTCGTCAGGGCAGGGAGAGGAGGCTAAAAGCCATGTCTGCTGGCCCTGAAATTCCGAAGAAGACGAGGACGAAGACTCCGAGGGAGTCGTCGGCTGAGGTTAATGACTCGTCGAGGGTCGCTTCTCCTGAGAAGGTAGGGGTCAGATCACCTAAGAAGGTGATTGCAGCGACGCCCTTCAATTTTGCGCCTCCGGCGGAAACGGTGAAGTCCCCGTCTGCCGCGTCGAATCCTTTGTCAGCCGACAAGGGCGAGGATCACTCGACGGGAGGGGAGAAGGTCACGACGGTCAACGTTTCGCTGCCATCGGACTTCATGACCGGTAATGTCCTAGACGGGACGAACCTGTTCCCTCACCTGGATAAATTCCTGCTTCCATCTTTCAGGGAGCGTTTTGAGGGGTTTCTTATCGAGGAGACGGGTGCCCATATAGCCGGCTTGTCGTTCATGGAAACTCTTTCTTTCAAGACTTAGTTTGTCTAGGCCCAGACTTCGTTTGTCGTTGTCGTTGTCGTTGTCCACTGATGATGTATGTTTTTCATGTTTTTACAGGCACTTCAGGCTTCCTTGGCCTCGCGAAGTGGAATGGCGAAGGTGAAAGATATCTTGTCCGCCGCACGTGAAAGAGAGAAAGCGGCGCTGGACAGAGCGAGTGCCTCTATAAGTCATTATGAGGATTTTTCGAAGCGTCTTGACGATGCTTTAGAACATTTGAAGATCGTTCATCTTGCCAAGGAAGATCTTAGTCATCGTCTGAAGCAATACTTATCCATGACTGCTGAACAAAGGGAGGAGATGGCAAAAGTTAAGGAATCCTTGGTCGCTGTTTCAAAAGAGGCTGAGGATTATAAATCCAAGGTAGAGAGTTTGGAGAAAGAAATGCAAGCTGCAAAGGACGAGGGTAAGTCGGTTTTTGCTATAGCTCGTCTGACTGCTTGGGCGGCGATCATGCGACGACATTTGCTGGGGGAAGGACCCTCTTGCTTCGGCGAAGGAGGAGTTGGACATCTATCTGAATGGTGTTGGGACCGAGAGGGACCTTGACTCGGACGATGAAAAGGATGCTGAGATGGAGGTGGCAGGTGAAAGCCTTCAGGACGGGACTTCGGGCATGAATGCCACGGATGCTCCTCCTTTAATTTAAGAATTTTATTTTGTTTGCTTTGTTGCTCGATCGTTGGTGGTCGAGCGTGTACCTGACGGTTTCTTTTTAAATGCACTTTTTATTTGAAATCGTGCTTTATTCAAATCACATTTGATTATAAAGTCAAATATAAGATACATATGAAATCATGCGACTAAGGCATTCATTGTAATACGATGATAAGAACGTAAAACAAATATAAAAACACGCGATTAAAGCATCCATTCAGTTAAGAAACTTAGGGGTGAAGTCGTTTAGACCCTGTGATCGTACGACCGGATCGTACAGTGAGTTTGTATCGTATGCCCCTGTGGAGAAATAATCAAGTTAGAGACCTGATCGTTTATGTCGTTCGACCTTGCGATATTAAAGTCATATAGTAGACTTAATGATTACTGTCGAGCGACTCTGCGATAATCTGTCGTGCGATTCTGCGATAAAATGATGTCGGGGGTTGGTCGTTGGCTAGCCAACGACCCTCCAATGCTTAAGTCAGTAAATGTTTTGCGAGAAAATATCGTATGAGAAAGAGTTAGAGAACGTACCATTTCAGACTCTCTCTATTTTCCCCCTGTCATTTATTACCGTACTCTTTTTAGGAGGAAAAGATAGGTTTTAAATGACAGAATGACACGGAGAAATATTGTCCTGCGGTTGACTATGTTTTCGTGCGACGAGGCACCATCGTCGATGATATCTTTGAGATTTCCTTTCGGAAAATGATATGCTAGTTCCTTCTTCAATGCGATACAGTCGTCTGTCGCATGACCATGATCGGCATGGAAGTCGCACCACTTTGATTTGTCTTTCTTAGCATCGTCCAGGTCGGACTTCTTTGGCCATCGAATGGTAGCTTGGAAACTTTTCAGAGCTTCGACTAGGTCCTTTGTGGGTCCTTTGAATACGTAAGAGGATATCTTGGGGTACTGAGTGAACTTAGCCGCGGTCTTGGCCTCTACTTTCGTCTTGAAACGAACATTTGAAATTTGGCGCGCTGACTCTATTCTGGAAACAGCCTTTGTCTTGAACTCTGGCTTTCTGACGCCTAGCGACTTCTTGTCGTCAGTGTGCTTGCGACGAAAGGCTGCATCGTCTTCGACCCTCATATATGCTAAGGTCCGAGCTCGGACGTCTTCGAAATTCTCCTGGGGATATTTGGTCAGGTCGGTATATAAACCCGAATTATCATCCAGACCACGCTTATAGGCTTCAATTGCGGTTTTTACGTCGCAATTGCGGATGCTGATCATTTCGGCATTGAATCTATTAAAATAACTTCGAATAGACTCATTAGCTTTCTGCACGATGTAATATAGGTCCCTAGTCTGCTTCTCCATCTTACGACTGCTGGCGAATTGCTGGGAGAGTTGATTAACCAACTCAGCAAACGACCCGATGGATTTGGGTTTGAGATTGATTAACCATTGAAGAGCTGGACCAGGGAGAGTTGCTCCAAAACTCTTACACATGCATACTTCCTGGTACATATATGGGATCGAGATCGTCCACATGAGCTGCTTATATTGCGCGACGTGCTCAGTTGGATCGGTCACACCCGAATACTTGGGAGTGAAGGCAGGAATGTTATACTTCTTTGGGACCTCAACGGTGGCAATCTCGTCGATGAAAGGCGACGCCTGATATCCCGAGCGAGGCTCGACGTCGACGGGCATGGCTTCCCCAGGCAACTTGGCGAGCAAGGACAGGACGCGCTCATTTTGGTCTTCTAACATCTTCAAACGCTGAGCGACGGGATCATTAAGATCGGGATTTGCCCCTGTCGAGGGATTGGCCCCTGGGCTAGTGCCATTACCATGCGATGAACCATTGGTGTCCCCGTTGAACGGGACGAAATATGGCTGCGACCCATAGTGGAATTGCTGCGGTCCATTCTGAAATGGCTGCGATCCTTGCTGGAAAGGTTGCGATCCACCTTGAGGTCCATTCTGAAATTGCTGCTGAAATGGTTGCGACCCTTGCTGGAAAGGCTGCGACCCTTGTAATGGCTAAGACCCATTATTCATGGGTGGTGGCCTTATGTGCTGAGGAGGAACTGTCCGGAACTGAGGATTTGAGTTGAATGGCCCTGGTTGTTGATTCTGCATGAACGGGCCTGGATGCTGATTCTGCGCGGATGAACCTAGATTCGGGACAAATGGCCTAGGGCCATTCTGGTCGAACGGTCTTGGAATTGGGTTCTGCACGAACGGCCTAGGACCATTTTGAGGCCCAAGAGGATTTCTTAACCGCGCGATCTCCTCAGCTGCTCTGCGATTCTGCTCTGCCATTGCATTGAGCTGATTCCTGGCGACTTCGAGCTTCTGATACATCTGAGCAACAGCTTGCTGTGGATTTCCAGAGGCTGCCATTTTCCTGCAACAGAAAATAGAAGAAACTCCAAGAAACTATTAGTAGGGTGCACGTTCGTCGAGGATTTTCTCTAGATGAGGTCCCACGGATGGAGCCAAACTGTTAATGCCAAAAATCGCACCAGAGGGACAACTTAAGGTCGATGTGGACTTAATCAACTAAAGAAAGGATCTTTCGACGAGACGTGCGATGAGGGAAAAAATAGACGAGACAAGGGATTTGATGACGCAGGAAAAACCTCAAACGAGGAAAAAACCCGCGGACGACAAGGGATGTCATCGCTGCACTATAGTCGCCAATCAGGGGCGACGTCCTTGGTACTGGCGTCGGTCGTACGATGATTTCAATACAAATGAAGGAAATACTTCGAAATGTAAAGTACAAGGGTTTGAATATAAAACCAGGTGTTTGTCGTGTGTGAATACACAGTATAAACTGTTGGTCGAGGGCTGTTGTCGTGGGTCGAGACTGATTCTTCGAGAGAAAGCTCTTCACCATTGTTATTCTTGAATGCGCTGTATTATTCTGGCTTTCAGTACTTAATCTTCAGAGTTTGAATGTTCTTTGCTATGAGTTTGGATGATTTTCTCTGATGTTTGGTGATGTTCGCTGGAGTGTACTGGATGTTAACCGATGTCCCTTAAAATGAAGCTTTAGCTTGTATTTTATATCCTTCGCGTCATTAATTAACTCCATTAATGATTCAATCAACGGCTACAACGGCTGGAAACGGTCGCCAGAGTGATTATCCATGATGATCTTCGTCCGTTACGGCTATCGATTGTTGATGGTTGCGTCAGTTATATCCGTTGCTCTTTAATGACTTTGACTCCTGCATTAAACACTTAACAAATGTAACAGTCAAGGTTAACGTTAGTTCGGTCGAAGGTACAACGATCTTACGCGATGGTCGTACGGGACGGGCGATGCTAAGGTCGTGCGTCATGGGAGACGTACAACTTACCTATTACGGGAGGCGACAGATGTTTTATGGGTTCTTGTCGAGACCTTATCTTGACACAAGATTTAGTTCACAATCGTGTGTCTTACCTGTCCTGGTCGTGATCGTACGACGTGATTTTTTGCCCAAACAGTAACTTGCCGACAATGTCCATCCCCCATCGCATGAAGGGCCATGGGATCAGTGTCGAATGTAAAGGTTCAGAAGGTTTATGGGACGTACCTGAAAGTCGTTGACAGGAATCACAGTTCTGGACATACCTAACGGCATCTTGTCGCAAGGTTGGCCAAACAGCGACCACCTAAGTGATTGCCACACTCCCCATCGTGCATCTCTTGGAGGATTCTTTGGACTTAGCCTTTGTTGGTGACACATCTCAGGTTTAAGCCTGTCGACGATCGTCGATAGAGTCTATCTCCGATCACGACATACCTGGATGCCTTGAACCTGATCTTCCGAGCTTCCATCTTGTCTTCTGGGAGTTGGTCGTGCATAAGGAAATTTTTGATGTCGCACGACCAATCATCTTCTTGGTCTTCGATCTGGACGACGTCTACATTTTCGATGGACGATGTCGCTAGATGGATCATGGGAATGTTGTCGAATATTGGTTCGACAAGCGCAAACCCAAGGTTTGCTAAAGCGTCGGCTTGAGTGTTTTGGTCCCTTGGAATCTGTTCAATTGAAAATGATTTAAACATTTTTTATTTTTCTTTTGTTACCTTTAGGTACGCTGTCATCTTTGAATCTTTGGCCGTGATTTCTCCATTCATTTGGTTCACGACCAGGAGAGAATCGCTTTTGACATGTAGCGTGGTTGCCCCCGAGTCATGGGCCATATTCATTCCCACGATCATGGCTTCGTACTCAGCTTTGTTGTTGGTGGTTTGGAAGTCGCATCGCACGGAATACACCATCTTGCACCCCTATGGCGACTTTAAGACGACGCCTAGTCCTGAACCCCTAATGTTGGATGACCCGTCGACATGTAAAGTCCAGGGCACGTCGTCGAGAGTTGCCACAGTGAGTACCTCGAGCTCTGCTTCTTTTTCCAGTTCAGGACTGAAATCAACAATGAAATCCGCCAAGGCTTGCGATTTGATCGCGGTCCTGGGCTTGAAGTCGATGTCGTAACTGCTGAGATATATGCTCCATTTCGCTAATCGTCCTGTCAACTCAGGTTTTCTCAAGACAATCTTAAGAGGAAAGTTAGTCATGACAGTAATAGGGTGCGATTCAAAATAATGTCGCAATTTCTTTGCGGCTGTAACTAGCGACAAAAGCAATTTTTCCATAGAGGAATACATGGTTTCAGCGTCCAATAGAGATTTACTTACATAGTAGATCGGCAGCTGTTCTTTTTCATCTTCTCGTGTCAGGACGGCACTTACTTCATTAGGACTGACAGCCAAATATAGCTGCAGGACCTCATGATCGTGAGGCTTTGACAGCAAAGGCGGCGACTTCATGTACTCCTTTAATTTCTCACAGTGCTTGCTCATGATCGTCGGTTCAGTTGAAGCCTTTATTTTTCCTAAGGACGTTGTAAAATAGATGACATCTATCCGAGGATCGAGAAATAAACCTGTTCAGAGCTGCCACCCGACCAGTGAGCCTTTGGACTTCTTTAAAATTTCTCGGAGATTTGATCTCGATGATGGCTTTGATCTAGTCGGGTTTGGCCTCGATTCCTCGACGAGTGACCATATAGCCCAGGAATTTCCAGGCACTGACACCAAAGGAACACTTCGTGGGTTGAGCTTCATGCTATACTTTCAGAGGATGTCGAACGACTGCCTCAAATGCTCGACGTGGTCGACTGCTTGCTTCGACTTGACGAGCATGTCGTCAATACACACCTCCATCGTGTCACCAAGATGATCCTTGAACATCTTGTTCACCAGGCGCTGGTAGGTAAATCTTATAACAATAAATACCTCGATCTGTCATGAATGTAGTCTTTTCCTGGTCCTCGACGTGCATCAGGATCTGATTGTATCCAGAATAAGCGTCCGTGAACGTCAATAGTTCATGTATTGCTGTCGCGTCGACCATGGCATCGATATGCGGCAATGGAAAAGGATCTTTTGGACAAGCTTTGTTGAGATCTGTAAAATCAATATAGACCCTCCATTTGCCATTTTTCTTCTGTACAACTGTTTGGGCAAAAAACCACGTCGTACGACCATGACCAGAACAGGTAAGACGCACGTCATAATCCAAATCTTGTATTAAGATAAGGTCTTGACAAGAACCCATAAAACATCCGTCGTCTCCCGTAAAAGGTAAGTCGTACGTCTCCCATGACGCTCGACCATAGTATCGCCCGTTCCGTACGACCATCGCGTAAGATCATTGTACCTTCGACTAAAGCTAACGTTAACCTTGACTGTTACGTTTGTTAAGTGTTTAATGCAGGAGTCAAAGTCATTAAAGAGCAACGGATATAACCGACGCAACCATCAACGATCGATAACCGTAACGGACGAAGATCATCATGGATAATCATTCCGGCGACCGTTTCCAACCGTTGTAGCCGTTGATTGAATCATTAATGGAGCTATTTAAGGACGCGAAGACTATAAAAGACAAGCTAAAGCCTCATTTCAAAAGATATCGGTTAACATCCAATACACTTCAGCGAACATCATCACACAGCAGAGAAAATCATCCAAACTCATAGCCAAGAACATTCAACCTCTGGAGATTAAGTACTAAAAGCCAGAATCTTACAGCGAACTCAAGAACACTCGAAGGAAAAGCTCAAGTATCGCTCTCGACGCACGACAACAGTCCTCGACCAGAAGTTCACACTTTGTATTCACACACGACAAACACCTGTTTTCACATTTAAACACTTGTACTTTACATTTCGAAGCATTTCCTTCATTTGTATTGTAATCATCGTACGACCGACGCCAGTACCAAGGACGTCGCCCCTGATTGGCGACCATAGTGCATCGACGACATCCCTTGTCGTCCGCAGGTTTTTTCCTCGATTGAGGTTTTTCCTGCGTCATCAAATCCCTTGTCTCGTTTATTTTTTCCCTCATCGCACGTCTCGTCGAAAGATCCTTTCTTTAGTTGATTAAGTCCACATCGACCTTAAGTTGTCCCTTTGGTGCGATTTTTGGCATTACCAGTTTGGCGCCATCCGTGGGACCTCATCTAGAGAAAATCCTCGACGAACGTGCACCCTACTAATAGTTTCTTGGAGTTTCTTCTATTTTCTGTTGCAGGAAAATGGCAGTCTCTGGAAATCCACATCAAGCTGTTGCTCAGATGTATCAGGAGCTCGAAGTCGCCAGGAATCAGCTCAATACAATGGCAGAGCAGAATCGCAGAGCAGCTGAGGAGATCGCGCGGTTCGTGCAGAACCCAATTCCAAGACCGTTCGACCAGAATGGCCCTAGACCATTTGTCCCAAATCCAGGTTCATCCGCGCAGAATCAGTATCCAGGCCCGTTCATGCAGAATCAACAGCCATGGCCGTTCAACTCAAATCCTCAGTTTGGGACAGTTCCTCCTCAGCACATAAGGCCACCACCCGTGAATAATGGGTCCCAGCCATCACAAGGGTCGCAGCCTTTCTAGCAAGGGTCGCAACCATTTCAGCAGCCATTTCAGAATGGACCTCAAGGTGGATCGCATCCTTTCCAGCAAGGATCGCAGCCGTTTCAAAATGGACCGCAACAATTCCACTATGGGTCGCAGCCATATTTCGTCCCATTCAACGGGGACACCAATGGTTTGTCGCATGGTAATGGAACTAGCCCAGGGGCCAATCCCTCGACAGGGGCAAATCCCGATCTTAACAATCCCGTCGCTCAGCGTTTGAAGATGTTAGAAGACCAAAATGAGCGCGTCCTGTCCTTGCTCGCCAAGTTACCTGGGGCAGCCGTGCCTGTCGACGTCGAGCCTCGCTCGGGGTATCAGGCGTCGCCCTTCATCGACGAGATCGCCACCATCGAGGTCCCATAGAAGTATAACATTCCTGCCTTCACTCCCAAGTATTCGGGTGTGACCGATCCGATTGAGCACGTCGCGCAATATAAGCAGCTCATGTGGACAATCTCGATCTCATTTATGTACCAGGAAGTATGCATGTGTAAGAGTTTTGGAGAACTCTCACTGGTCCAGCTCTCCAATGGTTAATCAATCTCCAACCCAAATCCATCGGGTCGTTTGCTGAGTTGGTTAATCAATTCTCCCAGCAATTCGCCAGCAGTCGTAACATGGAGAAGCAGACCAACGACCTATATTACATCGTGCAGAAAGCTAATGAGTCTATTCGAAGTTATTTTAATAGATTCAATGCCGAAATGATCAGCATCCGTAATTGCGACGTAAAAACCACAATCGAATCCTATAAGCGTGGTTTGGACGATAATTCGGGTTTATACACCGACCTGACCAAATATCCCCCGGAGAATTTCGAAGACGTCCGAGCTCGGACCTTAGCATATATGAGGGTCGAAGACGATGTAGCCTTTCGTCGCAAGCATACTGACGACAAGAAGTCTCTAGGCGTCAGAAAGCCAGAGTTCAAGACAAAGGCTGTTTCTAGAGTAGAACCAGCGCGCCAAATTTCAAACGTTCATTTCAAGACGAAAACAGAGGCCAAGACTGCGGCTAAGTTCACTCAGTACCCCAAGATATCCTCTTACGGATTCAAAGGACCCACAAAGGACCTAGTCGAAGCTCTGAAATGTTCCCAAGCTACCATTCGATGGCCAAAGAAGTCCAACCTGGACGATGCTAAGAAAGACAAATCAAAGTGGTGCGACTTCCATGCCGATCATGGTCATGTGGCAGACGACTGTATCGCATTGAAGAAGGAACTAGCATATCATTTTCCAAAAGGAAATCTCAAAGATATCATCGACAATGTCGCTGTTCCAGCCCATAGCCATCGACCGTCGACCCCCGAGCACGCGAAATTCATCAATTGCATCACTGGTGGTTCAGATGTGTGTGGTCTGACGTATTTAGCGGCCAAGTGTCATGCCAGCCAGGCGCCCGATGATCGGCCTATTCCTCGCTCCTCTAGACCCAAAGGAGATTTGGAGCTAGAAGCTATGTAGATTGTGTTCGACCACGTCGACCTGGGCGACTCGTATCAGAAGCATCATGACGGGCTAATCATTCAGCTTACAGTCGGTAACTGTCTAACGCGTCGACTCTTGATCGACGGGGGCAGCTCAGCAAATGTCATTTTTCTCAACACTATCAAAGCCATGGGAATCGATCGCTCGGAAATCACCCGACGTTCGACGACTTTGGTCGGTTTCAATGGAGAAGCGACGAGCACCTTTGGAGAGATAATTTTGCCCGTCTACGCTGGAGGAGTCAACAAGCAGACCAAGTTCAACGTCATCGATTGTGCGTCGGCCTATAACATCATCTTAGGACGACCATGGATCCATGATATGAAAGCTGTTCCTTCGACATATCATCAAATGTTGAAATTCCCGATGCCATGGGGAATCCAGGAGATCAAGAGTGAGCCAAAAGTCGCTTGTGAATGCTACAAGTCTACCTTGAAGCCGCGAAAATAAACTAAAGTCACAAGATCAGGCTCTCGACAGGTTTGTTTCTTCTATCCCTAACTCAATATCTTTTCCACGGGGATAAATCTACTATGGTGCCTCGTCGCACGACAACATAGTCAACCGAAGGATAATATTTCTCCGTGTCATTCTGTCATTTAAAACCTATCTTTTCCTCCCAAAAAGAGTACGGTAATAAATGACAGGGGGCAAATAGAGAGAGTCTGAAATGGTACGTTCTCTAACTCTTTCTCATACGATTTTTTCTCGCAAAACATTTACTGACTTAATGTTGGTCCCGAATGGCTATACAAGTTTGTAGAAGGGGGGGTTGAATACAAACCCACATATTTTACTTTTCTAAATTGTTTATTGATAAATCATTAACAATTTACAGCTTGTTGCAGAAACAAGATTAAGGATAAATCCTAAATCTAAACAAGTTGGAACACTAAGTTTCTTGCACTAAGAAGGAGAAGGAAATTACTAATAATAACCTATCTCAAGATAAGAAGGATGAACTTGTCCAGAGATAGCAAGTTACTTCAAAATGAAGTGAGTTCATCTTCTTATATACTGCATGCATTTAATGCATGGCAGTATACACTTTACACGTGACAGCAGCTGATTGGTTGCATGTCATTGACCTTTGTTGACAACCTAAGTAGCCGCATGTTTGAACAGTGTAGTATCAGAGAGGTTGTACGATTTCAGACAATAAGGAGGTTCTTTTCTGACATATCGTACGGAGTCGTGCAAGGGTGGTTAAGACAAAAGTACTTTGTACGGAGGATTTCATGATCAGCTTTTCGTTGATTCAGCGATCTATCATTCTTCATCAGCGAATGATAGAGTTCAGCGATAGCTGAAGTCTTGTACTTGATACTTCACGTTGATTGGACAAATCTGAGTCTTCGCTGATCCGCATCAGTTCATTAGGAGACTTGTCGCTGGTTCTTGAGCTTGATCTTCGACTTCAGCGTAGAACCTATGTTGACGTGAAACTTGTCTTCAGGGATCATAAGTAAACAACTAACTTATCAGCGATCACCATAAGTACTGAATAGACTCAGAGTATTATGGTGAACAGTTTCGCTGAATGTTTAATCTAAAGAGCGAGAGTTCCTATCAGCGGTACTGGAAGATCTTAGTACTTATCAGCGATAGTGAAACTCTGATACATATTGTTTACTTACAATTTTCACTAAGTATATAAGAGAGGGTCATTATCAAATCACTGAGGGTTTGGATCAACAATCTCCCCCTATTTGATTATGACATAGCAACAGAGAAAATTGCTATAAAATGAAAACATAAGGATAAAAAGAACTCATAAAATATTTGCCCCTTTTACTGTTTTCTAGGATCTTTTCTGTACTGATGGAGTAAAGTACATTCGCTGAAATTTTTCTTTAAACTGTGTAAAGATTACAGAGAGAAGTGGAAAAATTACAAGTACATCGAATAAAATTACAAGTACAAAAGATGTAGACAGATAAAGATAAAAAGAATTACAAGGCGATCCTATCTGTCAAAAAGTTCTTCCTTAATGAGTTGTTCATCAAGGGTCATTGATGTGGCAATCATCCAATCAGGGACATCTGCTCCTTGATTCTTTTTCTTCAGAGCTTCTTCAAAAATCAAGGGCTTCAGGTGTCTAGCTTTGATGTCGCGTCTGACTTCACACTAGTATAAGAGATCTCTGAGTTGTTCGATGGGAGCGATGTGGAGCTCAGAGATACATTGAAAGTGATGGTTTCCATCGTAGTCGAGAAAGTTCAGCACGAGAACTTCAGCATCATGCCAGGAATGAAAGTTTCTCTAGGTGGTAGGGAGGTGTCAAGCGCTGAGAGATCAGCATCAGGGCCAAGAACTTCAGCACGAGAGAAACCAATACCTGTTTCATTCCGTATAGGAGGACCTGAATCAGAGACTTTCTTTTTCTTAGTAGAGACTTTTCTTTGTTGAGGAGGAAGAGGAGGAATATCCACAGCAGAAGAAAGCAGGTCGATCTGTTTGTTTAAGATCTTCTCGACATGGCTTTTGAACTTTAAGCGCGATCCCTGAATGGCTAATTTTGTTTCTAACCATTCAGAGAGACCAAACTTTTCTAAGGTAGCAGCATAGAAAGTTTGCTTGGTTTTGTCTTCTCTGTAGACATCCAGTTCAACAACAGGAACGTCGGCGCACAGTCTTCCTCTGATGTTTACTTTGATGATTTTGGATGGTCTAGATCGATAGGTCAGCATTTGTTTAGCCCATTCCAAAGTCGTGTCAGAGACCTTAGTCTTTTCTCTAACGATCTCTTGAGCATCATCCCATAGCTGACGTTGAACATCAATGGGAACTCTTTTCAGCTTGGGGCCTTTTATTGATCGTTGAGTAAACTTGATGGCGTATTCTCTGTCTTTTTCTTCAGCTTCCTTTCTTTCAGCGATTAGGCGTTCAGCTCTGAGGTGTTCCTTGTATTCCTTTTGGAAAATTCTGAACTTTGGAGGAACGGTAGGAAGTTGATCACGCTTCAGAATGATTAGCTGATCCTCGAGTCTCTTGATCATTGCATCTCTCTTTTCTTGATCCTCTTCACTTAGCTTTTGAGGAGCCAAGGAAGGTCTGTTTTTGTGAGAGAGAGTCTGTTCTTCAGGTTCATCAGTCTCAGAGATCAAATCCAAGACTAGGATTATGTCTTCAGCGTTGAGAGCTAGGATTATTGTTGAAGTCGCAGCTGTAGGAACTTCAGCGATATCCTCAAACAGGGGAGAGGACTAGCTGAAACACAGCGATGTTACAAGTAAGAATTTGGGTAGAACAGAGAGAGAGAAAGAATGGGATAGTGTATGTAGGTTTGCGGAGGTAGAGAACTGATAAAGTGTATAGAGGAGGGATGTGGAGTAAGGAGTTAGTGTACCTGACAAACCGGCTTTTTAAGCAAGATCGTCAGATTTTCATCTTCAGCGACACCTTTTCCTTTGCCTTTGTCAGCTTCAGATGCTGATGGATTTGTCTTTGTCCGCTCCCCTGAAGGTTCATTTATCAGAATCCCTTTAAGAGCTTTAGTTCTCTAAGCAGGCTTGACGATAAAAGAATCATCATCATCGTCATCTTCGTCATCATCATTCTTTGGAGAAGAGGATGGTTCAGCATCAGACAAGTCGATGGCTTCTTCATCTTCAGCTTCAGACTCAGTTTCTTCAGCTTCTTCTTCGAGTTGCTCCCCCTCAGATACAGAGGCGAGCTTCTCGGTTCCCTCAGTGTGTTCATCTCCCTAAGGTCCAACGGCTGCTTCAGCTTCAAATGTCTTCCCACCCTCTTTAGTGAAGGTGAGGTCTTCATTCTTCTCTCCCCTGATAGATTCATCATGGGAAAGGTCTTCAGCGCTCTTGGAAGGGTCTTCAGCGTTCTTCTCCCCCTCTTTATCATAATGAGTTGGGGAGGAATGTGATGATTCAACAGCTATGGTTTTCTCCGTGTCTTCTTGGCCAGGGACCTCGACATAACTCTCAATCGTTGATAATCTGGTTTGAAGAGCAGAAATACCAGGATTGATTTTGACAAGTTCAGCACGATCTGCCGGAGTAAAATGCTCAGGTGCAGGAGCAGGGGCAGGGGCAGGTGCAGGGGCGGTTGTGTTGGTCAGGATCTGCGTCAACAAGTTCTGAATTGAAGAGATGTCATTCTTCATCGTGTTGACATCAGTCTTCACAGAACTCATATCAGTTTTTACTAAACTGACATCAGCCTTTACAGCAGACATATCACCTTCGAGTGTGCCAACCGATGTCTTCAGCGTTGTGACTTCGCTGGACATGGTGTCAACTGATTTCTTGATGTCGAGGTAGTCTGTGTAGATGTCAGCGAGAGCTTTGGCAAAATCACCGAGTGATTTATCAACTTTCTCCACATCAGCTTTCGAGGCATTCTTTTCGACTTCGGTTGTAAGCTTTAAAAGATTCTCTCCAGCGGTTGTTACAGCTGAAGAGCTGCCGGAAAGAGTAGACATGAGACCTGTCAGCTTTGTCTCTACTGTCTTCAGAGACGCGTTGATGTCTCCCAAATTAGGACCTGTAACATATAAAAACTTGTGAACAGAGGAAAGCTTAGAAGTTTGGGGTTTAGTAACAGTGTTTAGGGGTTGTTGTATACCTGCAGGAGGATTGATGAATTCATCAAAATCGCGGGATCCTGAGTAAAGTTCCATATCGTCAGCGAGAGAACCTGAACGTATGATCATCTCTGCAGGTCCTACTTCCGTCATTCCTTTAGCTTCTGGAGGAATGACAGGTGCATCAGTGATAACTGGAGTTGTGTCCAAATGAGTGGAGGGAGAAGCGAAGGAGAAGAATGGAGGTTGGTTACTGAGTTCAGCGTTGGAATCGCTGAGAATCACTTCATCAGTATTTTGAGAGACTGAGGGAGGTTGGGTAGTTTCCAAGTTTGTAACCTCAGCGTTTGGAGACGCTGAAGTCGGGATAGAGTGGGTGGCTTGTTCAGGTGTGGCAGAGCGTACCACTGAACTTTCCTTCAGCTCAACAGGAGGAGCTGAGGAGACTTTAGCAGGAGATTGCTTGGGTTGCTCCTTGGGTTTCTTAGTTCTTTTGGAACCAAGTTGGGTGTCAGAATGTTTCCTTTTCAGAGGAATAGAGGTTGCAGCTGGGGTATCAGCGGTGGGTTTGTCCGCTGAAGGAGCTGCAGAAGTAGAAGAAGTAGAAGGATTTAGAAGAGTTAAGAGTGTAGAATAACGTACCTCATTCGCCACTGGTTTGAAGTCGAGTATCTTAGGACCAACCTGAGAGAGTTTCAGGTCACCCTCTTGAGGATAGCTGTCCTTCAGGCCTTTTTGGAATATGGCGCTGATGAATCGAGGATACGGAACCCATGGAGGTCTGTCAGCGATGGAGTCCACTCTTAGTACCAGGTCATCATAGATGATCGATGCCCAGTGTTAGCTTCAATCTTCCTAATCATAGAAGTATTTAGAAGTAGTGAAAAATAGGCTAAGTGAAGAAAACCTCTTACAGAGGCTCTGCCGACATTACCGGGAAATCAAGGTCAAGAAGCTACAGAAGCAGCAGAGGCTTCCTACAGAAGCTCTGTCATACGAACAAAGAAGACCAAAGACTCGGAAACCGGCGAAGACTTCTCCAGAAGACCAGACCGCAGAACCTCTGTAACTCATTACAGAGCCTCTGTGGTCCTTACTGAGACTTGAAGATATTTATAATATCTTGCTACTGTTAAAGGACTCGTACATCAACTTGCATGGTAGCATGCCCTGTCCAACGTCGACGTGTCAAACTCTGATTGGACTCAGTAGGGCTTAGTACATATTAGACGTCTGCTGCATTAAATGCAATATAGCACGTCTAACTGTTCATGCCATCCTTGCAACTATTCACGACATCCTCTCAACTATTCATACGTACCTTTTGAATAGTAGCATATGCTTTATGGTCCCCTTTAGAGTAGTATATAAGGAAGACTCTTGTTGAGTTCTTCCTTACACAAAAAATACACAACACAACAACATTAAGAACACAAAAAGCTTATTTACCTTAAGAGTCATATCTGTTTTAAAGCTTTTTCTTACTCACGGTTCATAAACCTGTTCTTGATTAATATTCAGTAAACTTTGAGATATAATATTTTGTTCACTGTTTATTTATAGTTTGTTCTAAATCTATCAAACTTATCTGTTAGTTCTTTAAATACGCTTCCGCATCAAACCTTAAACCTGAACTAATAGATCTGATAATCTTGTTTAAAGCAAAACGGGATCCAACAATTGGTATCAGAGCCTAGCTTGATTTTTCAATATCAAGTGATCCTCGTTTTACAACTTTTATTTGATAGATTATTTTCTCTCTTCATCACAATATTTCTAAATATTAGTCGTACCCAGAAAACCTTCCAGATCTTTATCCTTAGAAATCCTCCATCAGATTATCCTCTCCTCAAAATGACAAATACAAATAACTTTTTCACTACTGGATCACTAACCAAACCTCCTACTCTTCTTAGAGATGAGTATCCTCAATGGAAGATAAGAATGGTTCATTTCTTTGAGGGTACTGAAAAAACTCTCAAACAGTATCTTTACAATCCTCCTCCAGTTCCGATGATAACTATGCCACGTGTACCAGCTACTGCTGAATCTGCTGAAATCCCTGAACATAAAAAACCTAAGCCAAGAGAAGAATGGTCAAATGAAGATAAGGCAGAAGATGAAGTTGCACAGAAAACAAAGAGAATATTGATCATGGCAATCCCCAACGAACTTTTTCAATCCTTAGATACATGCGAAACAGCGCACGATCTCTGGAAAGAATTAGAAAGACAGTTGGAAGGGGGTGCTAAAACTCAGAAGAACCGAAGGGCACAATACATAAATGAATATCATGCTTTCAGAGCCTCTGCAACAGAATCTCTGCAAACAACATACGACCGGTTCAACTCTCTCATAAACAAATGCAAAAAGTCTGGTATTCACAGAACCACGGAAGAAAATAACGACATGTTTCTAAAGAGCCTGAACGATGAGTGGCTTCAGTTGTCTATGTCTTTACAAACAAACCAAGATCTAGACTCCTGGACACTCTCTGATCTCTATGGAACACTTGCTGCACAAGAGCCTCAAATAGCTCAAGCTAAAACACTAACCACTGTGCCATACGCATTGGTTAGTAAATCTACAGAGGCTGCAGACAGACCAAGAAATGAGAGATCTACAGAGGAGAAAAAGAAGTAGAAAAAGAAGATGGTAATGGTTGATAGCGAAGAAGAAGAGCTGATAGAGGAAGAGATAACTCTTGCGTCATTAGCTAAATCAATGGCTCTATTGACAAGAGAGTTTAGAAATAACCAAAGGATTTCTGGTAGAAGAGATGATGGAAGAAGAGAAGAATCAAGTGACCGACAGAGGTCAGACTACAGAAATGATGACCTACAGAGGTCGAGCGATAGAAGCTACAGAGGAAATGATCGACAGAGATCAGATGACAAGATAGGCCACACACAAGAATGCTATAAATGTGGTAAACCCGGTCATTACGCAAACGAATGCCGAACAGAGAAAGGTGGAGACCTACAGAAGTCCGACGAGCGAACTGGAAACATCTCCCAAGGTTGTTTCAACTGCGGCAAGCCAGGACATTTCGCAAAAGAATGCAGAAGTAGACCAAATCGCCCACAGAAGGACTCAACTTTTTACAAAAAGAAGGCCGAGTATTACGCACAAAAATCCCTAATGGCGAACAAAGGGCATTCTGAGGCAAACAAAGAAGACTTCGAGTCAGACTCTACCTCTGACGATGAATTTCCCACAAATGCCATGTTCTGTGGCATGGCAGAAGTTGACTCCGGCACTGCCAATGAGGTATCCATTTCAAACTCTATCTCAAGTACTAATTCTATAGATGGTGATTTATTTAAACTTAACATTGAACTGAAAAATATATTTGAAAGCATTCAGAAAAAGCTGACCTTTAATGAGAGAGAAGTGAGGCTTCTCACTCAAGAAAAGGCCAAAATCTTTGAAGAAAAAGGAAAAGTCGAAAAATATTGGATCAAAAATATAGATCCTTTAAAAAGGCAAATTTCTGATTTAACCTATGCTTTAAAAATCAAAACAAAAGAACTTTCAGTTTCAAGAAGTGAAACTACAGACATAAGAGCTCTCAAAGAATACTTTCAAAAGGAAAGAGAGGTATTTTGGCAAGATCTTTTAAGAAGAGAAGTTTTAATTAAAAACTATAAAGATGCACAGAAGGTATATGAAAAGGTAAACACTCAAATAGCAGGACGAGGTATAGGGTACAGTGACATTACCTTAGGAGTTGAAAATAAACGACTAAAACCTCTGTCCTCTCTATTTGTTTTGGGAAAAACTAACAAACCAAACTTTCCAAACTTACTCTCTGTAAGTAAAAGGGTTAAAATCTCTGCAGAACCTCACTTGAGGAAACATACAAAGATGATCAATGTGTGGTTTGAAAACACAGATTCATCATCTTCAACCTCTGTCAAAAGAGAAATCAAACCAAAGAAATATCTGAAAACACAAGATCAGATAGGTATCTTTAAGTTTGGTAAACCAGAGACTCAAACAAAGGTCGCTTTTGTCTGTATGATAAATGTTGAAAAGAAATTGTCAGCAGAAGCTCCTGAGTTTAAACCCATCTTTTCAGAAGAAAAACTTGAAGAATCTATTGAAAAAGAAATTTTGGAAGTTTTGAAATCAAATATTTTAGAAAATCTCTGTACATCTTCTATAAATCAAAAACTTGCTGAAGAGATCTCATTAGAAACCTCTGCCAACTACGAAAGTTTTTTTACAGAGGAAGAAAGCTCGTATGATACATGCTCAGAAAATCCAGCCTCTGTCGAAAGAAATGACTCAACCTCTGCATATGAGGACGATTCATCCTCTGACGACTCAGAGACTGATTTCAAATCAGGGATAATTCACTGTGACACAGAGGATGTCAAATTCTCCTCTGAAGTTCTTAACAGAACAATTTCTCCAAAAGAGAAAATCACAGAGATACCTATCCATCCAGATTTTCTCAAAATGTGTATACAAGTCAAAACCTCTACAGAGCTTGAAAATATGAAAAAGGCCTCGGAAAATCCAAAAAGCATAAAATTTTCAAAACCTTTAAAGAAGATCAAAGAGAATCCCACTTGGCAACAAAAGGGAAAAAGGCCTGAAGCTAACAAATATTTTTCCTCTGTGACAGTGAAGAAAGATGTTCACCACAGAAGAGAGTCACAGAAGGCAGGAACTAAACAAGACTTTTGCAAACAACATTCTAGTATTCATAGATCTTCTTGTAATAGGAAATCTAATGTAAAGAAAGAATGTAATGTCTCTGTGGCTCAGTTCAGAAAATTCAATGAAAAGTTCAAACAAATCACATCTCATATTCAATACTGTCATTGTTTTGATCTTATGTTTCAATTGAATAAACACTTCTCAAGTCCAGATTGCTTTCTCACCACTGAAATTCGAAAGTCAGAACCAAAAGAGAAACAATCTGATTCTTCTACAAAAGATAAAATGTATTTCAAGAATGCTAAGGCAAACTTGAAAAATTCTAACAATATTGGACCCATGTGGATATGGGTACCTAAATCCATATGATTGTCTTACAGAAGCAACATGTGCCAATTTGGTATCTTGACTCCGGATGCTCAAGGCACATGATTGGCAACAGAAGATTACTATCCACATACAAAGAAACACACGATGGTGGATCTGTAACCTTTGGAGACAACATGAAGGGACACATCAAAGGCTATGGAGTCATACAGAAAGAAAATGTCTCTGTATACAAAGTTGCATATGTGAATGGCCTCAAACACAACCTACTAAGCGTAAGTCAACTCTGTGATACAGGATTCGATGTGTTATTCAAAAGAACTTTCTGCTCTCTACAGAGTGAAAACACAGGAATGGAACTTCTGCGAGCTGGAAGAAGAGGTGATATATACCTAATGAATTTTACTTCAAAATCCAAGGACAAAGTTTGTCTAGTAGCCTGCAAAAGTGAAGAAGCGTGGTTATGGCACAACTGGTTCTGTCACTTAAACTTTCACACCTTGGATAAACTAGTAAAACTCAATCTAGTTAAAGGTTTGCCAAATGTTAAATTCAATAAGGATCATTTGTGTTCGGCCTGTGAAATGGGAAAACACAGAAGGGCTTCCCACAAAGGCAAAACTGACGTATCTTGCACTAGACCTCTGTACATGCTTCATGTCGACCTCTGCGGTCCCATTGCCATACAGAGCCTAGGTGGCAAGAAATACATACTTGTCCTAATTGATGAGTATTCACGTTTCACATGGGTTGAATTCGTTAGAAAGAAATCAGATGTTCCAAATATATTGATAAATCTAATGAAAAGAATCCAAGTTCTTTATGATTGCAGAATACAGAAGCTAAGAAGTGACAATGGCACAGAATTTAAAAACTCTGTCATTGAAGCCTATCTTTCAACAGAAGGAATATCACAGAACTTCTCTGCAGCTCGCACTCCACAACAGAACGGTGTTGTCGAAAGAAAGAATCGAACACTTGTGGAAGCCGCAAGAACTATGATGTCAGCATGCAGATTATCAATGAACTTTTGGGCAGAAGCAATTTCTACTGCGTGTTATACTCAAAATCGATCAACCATTGTGAAAAGACACCTCAAGACGCCTTACGAATTGCTTAACAAAAGGCGGCCAAACATAAAATTTTTCCATGTTTTCGGATGCAAATGCTTTGTCTTAAACGACAGAGATTCAAGAGGAAAGTTTGATGTAAAAGCAGATGAAGGCAAATTCATTGGATACTCTGCCATTTCCAAAGCCTACAGAACATTCCTTACAAAGTCTCACAAGATTGTAGAAAGCATCAATGTTTCTTTTGATGATTCATTCCAAATGACTTCTGAGCAAATAAGTTCAGAACTCGGAATTAAAGGGAAATCCTCTGACATCTCAAGAACAAAAGAAGATTTGGATCTTCTATTTTTGGAGATGTTCCACAATGACACTGATCCTTCTGTCGGAACCATCAGAGTTTCTGAAGAACCATCCTCTGTCGGACAAAATCCTACAGGTATGACTCTAACTGGTCCAAATAATGCTTCATCTTCTTCTGTAAATACTACAGATGCAATTGCCGAAGCAGAAGAAAGTGCAGAAGATGAAACATCAAGAAAACCGATCACAGAAGCTGCACAAACCACAGAAGAACCAATTACAGAGGAGATCGAGGACCAAGACTATACGTCATCAGAGGAACAAACTCCACCACCACTCGTACCAATCATTCCAGAAACGGTAGAATCAACTACCAAGGCACGAAGAACAACAGAGGCTACACAAGAAGAAACACAAGAAGCCTCTGAAGAAAGTTTTGATGACATTGATGATCATCTTACACGCACAACTCAGTGGACAAAAAGCCATCCTCCAAGCCAAATAATTGGAGAACCTTCTGACTCAGTAAAAACAAGGTCTGCCACTGCTAATTTTTGTTTCTTTACAAATCTTATTAGTGTTATAGAACCAAAGAAGATTTTTGAAGCCCTAGATGACCCAAACTGGGTAGACGCCATGCAAGAAGAACTTTTGCAATTTGAGCATAACAGAGTATGGACTTTAGTACCTCTGCCAAGAGGGAAACAGGCCATTGGGAGTAAATGGGTCTACAGAAACAAGAAGGATGAAGATGGAGTGGTCGTCAGAAACAAAGCAAGATTAGTAGCAAAAGGATATAGACAAGAAGAAGGCATAGACTACGATGAGACTTTTGCCCCTGTCGCACGTCTCGAATCAATAAGAATATTCTTAGCCTTCGCAACCCACAGAGGTTTTAAAGTCTATCAGATGGACGTAAAATCAGCTTTTCTAAACGGTGAAATCCAAGAAGAGGTTTACGTAAATCAGCCACCAGGTTTTGAAAGCTCAAAGTTTCCAAGGCATGTATACTACCTTGAAAAGGCTCTATACGGACTGAAACAGGCTCCAAGAGCATGGTACGAACGACTTTCTACCTTCCTTCTAGTCAATGGCTACAACAGAGGTACAACAGATACTACCTTATTCTATAAACGCAAAAATAGTGAGATAATGCTTGTACAAAGATACGTAGATGACATAATTTTTGGGTCTACAAATTCAGAAGAGTGCAAATTTTTTGAAAAACTCATGCAGAGTGAGTTTGAAATGAGTATGATGGGAGAATTAACATTCTTCCTCGGACTTCAAGTCAAACAATCTTCAGAGGGAATTTTTATAAATCAAGCCAAATATGTCTCTGACATACTTTTAAAATATAATCTCTCTGATACCTCTGCAATGAAGACTCCAATGGCCACTGGAAATAAGTTATTCTTAGATCCAAATGGTATTTCTGTAGAATGTACTCTCTACAGAGGCATGATTGGATCTCTGTTATACTTAACAGCAAGCAGACCTGACATTATGCATGCCACATGTCTTTGTGCACGTTATCAAGCTAGTCCAAAGAAATCACATTATGATGCTGTAAAGAGAATCTTTAGATACCTGAAGGGGACCAACAATCTTGGTCTCTGGTATCCACAGAACTCTGGTTTTAGTCTTAAAGCTTATACAGATTCAGACTATGGAGGATGCATGCTCGACAGAAAGTGTACATCTGGGAGTTGTCAATTCCTAGGTGGTAAACTAGTCAGTTGGACCTCCAAGAAGCAGAATTGTGTCTCCACATCCACTGCAGAAGCTGAATACGTTGCTGCCGCTAGCTGTTGTTCTCAGGTTCTATGGATGAAGACTCAGCTAAAAGACTACGGCCACATTCTGTTCAAAATACCCATCTTCTGTGATTCCAAAAGTGCTATTGCTATCTCTGCCAACCCTGTGCAACACTAAAAAACCAAGCATATCGATATAAGGTATCATTTCTTGAAACATCATGTTGAATACGGTGCAATCGAAATGCATTTCGTGCCCACAGAATATCAACTCGCTGACTTATTCACCAAAGCATTAGACGAGAAAAGATTCAACTTCTTGGTGGGTAAGTTAGGAATGATTAACATGGTGTGAAAATCCTCTGTAAGTATAGCTTTATCTTCTGTAAATAAGTATAAATATCTATTATTACTAAGTTATTGCGTTGATATATTTATTTCAGTATGTATTTTTTATGCAAAAAAATTGTTTACAGAGCCTCTGTGGGTCCGCTCAGATCTTCTGATAACCCTTACAGAACCTCTGGTAAACATAATCTATGCTCAATACAAATCTTACCATTCTTTGAACCAAGCATAGATCAAGGGGGAGAAAAAGGAAAATTCTTGATCTACAGAAGTGATTAGATCAAGGGGGAGCAAAAGGGGCCATGAAATGATCTACAGAGGTAAATCTTTCAAAGGAAAGCCAAAGAAGAATATCGATAATTCTCCATCGACAGAAGTAAGACAAAACTGCCGAGAACAGAAGAACCAAAAGGTATGTCTCTCGCACAAAAGGTTTTTGGAAAACAGTTTTCTAGGACAAGAATTGTCAAATATGTCCTAAATATACTATGAATAACATTTCAAAAATCAAAAGTTCAAAAAGTTTAACAAAATTCGAAATAGGAGAAATTTAAGGTCATAGAGCTTCTGCTGAGCTCAACAGAGGTTCTGCAGGAAATATGCTCTGTGATCACAAATTAACCCTCTATCGATCTTTTGAAATGTTATCTCGGAAACCGACAACACACACCATGACCTTCTCGAACAAAACGTTTATAAAAATAGTTTTCTCGGACACCAACTTTCAAAAATATGCGAAAAACATCTCTTAACACAGATCAAAAATTGGATGATCAGAAAGTTAATAGAATTCAAGTTATAAGATTTTTTCTCTCATAGAGCTTCTGCTGGCTCTCGCAGAGCTTCTGCAAGTTCCATCAGAGCTACAAAACCTCTGTGAGTAAAATTTCTTGACAAAATCCTATTGATCCTCTCCAATGTCTTTACAAACGTTTTCGTTCAAAGAAGAACCTTCAGAGTCATGACAACAATGAGATATATGAGAAGAGGTTAAAACTCAAGATGTTCAAAATCACAGAGCTTCTGTAAAACACAAAAGTTCTGCCAGTTTGTTATCTGTGGTAATAACGGTTACATTTACTGCGAGTGAAACTCATATGGCTAAAAACAACCTCACGCGCCTAGCATTAATGGGCCGCGCACGCCGTCCTGTCATATTATGACAAGGCCTACGTGTCCCATTTTCATTGGGCGTACATGGAACGTTTTTATTTGGAAAGTTGAACCCGCCGCTCAAACTCGAGTACGGATTCCAAATTTTAATCCATTGCCATATATTTTACCCTTTCGAATACTACCGTTTTACCCTCCTATAAAAACCAAGCAATACCCTCTCATAAAACCTTTTACAAACACTTATCTTCTTCTCCGGCGAAACCCTGCAAAAGCTTGCAAAAACCTTGTTCTTAAAATCAAATGGCTTCATCTTCTAAAGCTATCTCTCAAGAACACTCTCCGGCAAACTCACCGGAACACTCCCCTGCCCATTCTGAACATTCAGAAAACCCCAACCTTGCAAGAGCTATTGAACAACAAGATTCTGGGGACTCAGCAGAATTTTCTCCGACGACACACTTGCAAAACTTCATAGCAAAAGATCACTTCGAAACCATACTTCCTATCAAATCCAACAACTGCTACTTGGTCCCCTCACCCACTGCTTTCGGCGAAGCCCATGCTATTCTTCTGAATATAATGGAAAATCACATCCTCTTCCCTCTACTCTCAAGAACCCCAAACAAAATTTCAGTCCGTTATTTGAACCAATTTTGGCAAAGCTGCCGATTTGATAAAGACGATTCTCTTATCAAAGGGTACATTTCAAGATCTGATAAATCTGAGCATCTTGAAATCAAGTTCAACAGAACAATGTTCTCACTTGAATTCAACCTACCAACAAGGGGTCTTCTGGGATTGAAGAGTTATGCAGAGCAACCATCAGACGAAGAGCTCTGTCGCTTCGTAGAAATGCTTGGGTACAACACCCAACTACGGAAGAGAAATGACTTTCGCAGAGGAAGATTACCACCTCTGTGGAACACTTTGTTCTCTATTCTTAACAGATGCCTCACAGGGAAAATAGGAAGTATTGACCAGAGCTCACATCAAATCTTGAGCATCATGTATGGGGTTTACTATGATCTTCCACTAGATTATGCGACCATTATGATGCAAGAGATCATAAACACCATCGACAGAAAGAACAACACAAGAAGGGTCAAAGAAAACGATCCCAACTTTCTACCACCTCTACAATTTCAAAGAATATTGGGAGTACTGTTCGAACCTCTACTGCTAATCCAAAACTGGCCAATGGAAGGACCAACTCCCAAACAGTTCCCGATGAACAAGAATACCCCCACTGATCATACTGATGGCTACTCACACTGCAGACCTCTGTCAAAGAAGCTTCTGCGCTACGCATCAAATAAATCCCTTAAGAAAGAGTATATACGCGATCATAGAACTCCTAAACCGAGTCCTATGACACCCCCACGTTTAGGTGTCCCCTTAGGAACAATGATAGCAAAACCTCTTCCCACTCAAGAAGAAAAGGATCAGAAGTTAGCAAAGCACATGGCTATTCAACTCAGCTTTATAGCCAAACGTGCAGAACTAATGGGAAAGAAGTCTTCATCAAGAACCTCTGCATCTGCTCCAAAAGCTAAGAAGAGGAAAACTGCAGAAGGCACCTCAACAAGCGCTGCAGAAGATCAACCTTCACCTCCTCATGCCACAGAAATTGGCTCCTCTGCTCCTCCCTCTTCCCCAAAAATGAAGAAAAAAAGATCGAAATCAACAGAAGAAGGGGCACCAAATCCTAAGCGGAGGAAAACCAAAAAGAGGCATGGTAAATCACTTGCAAAGTTGGTTACCATTGCAGAAGACGAAACTGCTGAAGAAGTTGCAGAAGAAGAAATGGCTACAGAAAAGTATCAATCACCCTATCAATCTCCAGATAGATTTGCTCACCAAGGAGACCTGAACGATTTCTTTCAGAACCCTGATATTGCCAACACCCTAAATACAACAGGGTGGACGGCACAACCTCTCGACCACCACTCTCCAGAAGAACAAGATTTCTTCATTTCTGGCATTGACACACATCTGCAAGAAGATGACACAACACCAAAAAATCAACCAGCCGACACCCCTGTGATTTTACAAAACCCTTTCATTCAAGGATTGGACGTTCACAGAAGAAGTCCAAACCCAGCTTCAGAAGAAATAGAACAAACAGAAGCTGAGTGGAACAGAGGTGAAATTACAGAGGCTTCTGAGAATATGATGGAAGAAGAAAAAGAAAAAGGGGTCGAAGTTGTACAAAAAGATGGATTAGCAACAACAGAGACAGAAATAGAGATCTTAGAGACAGATTCAGATGAAGAAGAAGTTGTCTGGATACGTAAGGGTCTTTATCATCCACATGTCATGAGATTATTCGGATCTCATCAAATGTATGACTTCTTACGACCAGAGCAAGGAACTTCAACAGAACTTAGGGAATAAGCACCAAGCCATAGGGTAGTTACAGAGGATGAAATAATAGACAATGAAGTAGTGCTTGGATGCTTAACAGAGGAAGAAGCAAGAAAAGATGCCTGGATAAATAGAGGCACACAACCAAAACCAACTCCCAGTGCAACCCACATTTCTAACTCCGCAGGTCTAGCTGCAGAAGGAGTTATTGAAAAAGAGCAGCACAACTCGATCCTAACCCAACCCATCTAGCCAGAGGTTACTCTTTCAACCTCTGTGCCCACAGAAACCGGGGAATCCATTCCTAGGGAGTCTCCTCAAAGAGACTCACCTATTGTTCGTGATCAGTCGCCCCAGATCACCCTAGAACACCCTACAGAGGAATTCGTTTCCTCTGCCACGCACACATTAGGACCAAAACTTCTTTCAGAGAGAAGTTGTGAGCACAAAGACGAAGAGACTCTAGACAAGTCTCCCAGTCAACAGAAGAACATTCCAATAACCACCTCTGGAGTGGATTTGGACACTGTTCTTCACAGAACTTCTGTAGAGATCGAAACTCAGGTTTCTTCTCGAGGATCAGAAGGAAATCCTTCCACCCCCATCGTACAAACAAGGGTGAACGAAAGTGTCCCAGGAACAGGGACTCACTCTGGAGACGAATGTGTTCCTCCAGAGGTTACACAAGGAACACAAGTATCAAGGGATGAGTTCCAAACCCTTGTCACCTCTGTGAACCAAACAATGAAAGAGTTGCAAAGCTCTTTCAAATCCTTTACAGAGACAACATCTACGGCTATCCTGAATCTGAACACCAAAATGGACAATCTGTCCACAGAGGTAAAAACCGCCATCTCAGAGATGAAGTCTTCTGCCGAAACTACTGCCAAAGCAACAACCACTTCTGCAGCTCAGGAATTCGGAACAACTGCAACTTCTGCTTTCAGGGACTCTGTCAAAGATTTCCTTGAACAAATGAATACGCAATCCAACAGAGCAGAGGGCATCACTCCTGCAGACTTACAAAATGCCCTATCACAAGTATAAGCAGAGGCAATACGCAACACGACAATGATGCAACCAAAAGACTATATGACCAGAGCACAGCTTACAGAGCTCGGACAGAACGTCATTAACCAGGTCACAGAAGTCATTGTCTCCTTCACAACTGCAAATGCCAACTATGTCAAGGATTTCAGAAAGAGTGTCGGCAGAATGCGTTTCAAAACAGAAGCAGAGCTTGCGACATTGATTGGCCTCTGCGATGATGTCTGTGAAAAGTTGATGGCAGCAGGAGCTGAATTCCCAAAGAAGCCCAAAACTTCTTGCAGTGCAACAACCTGGTCCATCAGATAATCCTGAGGGGGAGAATCTAAGAAAGAAAGCTACGAGCAGAGGAATACAAAGTCCACGAATCGCAGCAGAACCAATCAACCAAGCCCCTCCAGAAGAAACCCAACAACAAACCCAAAAGACCACAGAGATAACACCCATATCTGTGGAATCATCTCCTAACGAAACCAAAACTCCAGAAGCAGATCAGCAAACCACAGAGGCAACAACCGCCCCTGAGGTAATCATTTTGGAAGAAACAGATGAACAAACCACAGAGAAGATACCCACCTCTGTGGAAACACCCCAAACCATACCCAGAAGAAAGTCGATTGCCACCAAACCAAAAAGAGCAACGACCTCTGCTTCTGACGTTCTGAAAAGGATGCACACAACAATGAGTGATCGTATGACGCAGAGAGAAGAAGAAAGGCACAGGTTCACTTTAGCTTTCAAAATGGCAAGAAGATTCGATGCCAATACTTCATCAACAGAACCTGAGCTCACAGAAGAAGTCAACAAACAACCTCCAACAGAGGTTACAGAGCAACTCAAGCCAAAAGAACCATCGCCACAAAAGTCCTCTAAATCACAAATGTCAAAACCCATAGAGGCAACCCCCATCAAGCCAACAGAAGTGCCAACCTCCAAACTTACAGAAGCAACAGTTTCTGCCCCGCCAAAAACCAAAGATAAGGGCAAAGGTATACTGACAGAAGAGCCTAAGAAGAAAACATTGCCAAAGCCAACAGAGAAACTAATGAAGAGCGCGTTTGATGCCTTTCAAACCCCAAAGCCTGAAGAAGTTGACTGGGCACATGGATTGAAGCCTCTATCAGACATTCCTCTAACTGGTAGAGCCGCAGAAGTTGTTCAACAGATAGAGAGTCTCAGAAGACAAGTACCACAACCAGGTCCAACATATGAAGAAATGGAAGAAGTGGTATTCAAATACCTCTATAAACAATCCTTTCAGACCAATTATCCAACAGATCATGTGACAGATCCAAGGATTAGAGAAGAATTTGAGAACATCTTCACAAGGACAAAGCCAAGAACCAAAGCAGATGTCTTCTCAATCCACAAGATCAAAAATGTAATCTTCTGCAAATTCTCCTTCACAAGAACCTATCCAAGGGTCAGGTACAATCTTTACAAAGTCAGAAGAGAAAACAATTCAGAAACTACCTTCGCTGATGCTGATTTAAGAAATATCAATCCATATGATCTACCTGACCTTCTGCAATGGACAAAGGACAACTACAACACAGAGGCAAACACCAGAGCCTATCAAGTGTTGAGAAAAGCGATGAGGGAAAAGCTTCTGCTCTACAGCATGATAGATTTCCAGCTGGGAAAGGATCTTGGTCTCAAACATCTGGATTTACGACCACCAGAGGATCGCTGCCCACCGGACGCCGTACCTAACTCAATCATCACAGAACCACGGTTTGGGTTAGTGTTTCAAAACCCTCAAGGCGAAACTAAACTATTTGTATGCATGGACTGTCAGAAGTATGCAACAAGTACTCTGAACAAGTTCAGAGCAAGCCTTGTGAAATACAGAGGTTCAAAGAAAATGGATAAGATGCTGCAGATACTATCATAAGAGAGATTGACGCAACAATTCGCCTAAGAGAACTCTGCATCAGATTCTACAAAGAGATCAGAAAAGTCGGAAGAGACAACAGAAGCTACAACGATTTCAAAGATGCCAAAATCTGATTCTCAGACCTCCAATCTCTGCAAACAAAGTTAAAGTTTATCTTTCATTGTACTCAAATGTAAAATGCCTCTAGCATATTTCTAAATGAAAGAAATTTCGAGGTATTGTTTAACCTCTGTCTGATCTAACTTAGCCAAACTTAACTCAAGTTCAATTTTTTTATTTTTCACTACTTAGGGGGAGATTGTTAGCTTCAATCTTCCTAATCATAGAAGTATTTAGAAGTAGTGAAAAATAGGCTAAGTGAAGAAAACCTCTTACAGAGGCTCTGCCGACATTACCGAGAAATCAAGGTCAAGTAGCTACAGAAGCAGCAGAGGCTTCCTACAGAAGCTCTGTCATACGAACAAAGAAGACCAAAGACTCGGAAACCGGCGAAGACTTCTCCAGAGGACCAGACCGCAGAACCTCTGTAACTCATTACAGAGCCTCTGTGGTCCTTACTGAGACTTGAAGATATTTATAATATCTTGCTACTGTTAAAGGACTCGTACATCAACTTGCATGGTAGCATGCCCTGTCCAACGTCGACTTGTCAAACTCTGATTGGACTCAGTAGGGCTTAGTACATATTAGACGTCTGCTGCATTAAATGCAATATAGCACGTCTGACTGTTCATGCCATCCTTGCAACTGTTCACGACATCCTATCAACTATTCATACGTACCTTTTGAATAGTAGCATATGCTTTATGGTCCCCTTTAGAGTAGTATATAAGGAAGACTCATGTTGAGTTCTTCCTTACACAAAAAATACACAACACAACAACATTAATAACACAAAAAGCTTATTTACTTTAAGAATCATATCTGTTTTAAAGCTTTTTCTTACTCACGGTTCATAAACCTGTTCTTGATTAATATTCAGTAAACTTTGAGATATAATATTTTGTTCACTGTTTATTTATAGTTTGTTCTAAATCTATCAAACTTATCTGTTAGTTCTTTAAATACGCTTCCGCATCAAACCTTAAACCTGAACTAATAGATCTGATAATCTTGTTTAAAGCAAAACGGGATCCAACACCCAGTCTATATGTAGACCTTTCAGCAATGCATATCCCATTGCTTGCTGAGGTTTAGCGGCTTGGTCAGAGGAGCCGCTCTTGGCAGTCATGCAGCTGATCACATGGGCGAAGATGAAATTCATCTCGCTGGGCATTTTCGATTTCTTTATAATGGTCAGCTTCTTCTCGGGCTTCATATCCCTTCCAGTTTCCCATACATAGCCCATTGCATCAAAGAATGCAATGATGGCTTCCTTGTCTGAGTTTTTCTTGGGGTCAGGGAGGGGAACGAAGGGTTTTTCTTTGGTTGCTATGGGAAGGCTGAGGGCTTTGCGAATGATGGAAGGGGTGATCTTCATGGTGCCATATTCGATATCACAAAGGATGCAGTCAATTGTTTTGGAGGGGTCTTTGGCTGATGGTAACTGAGAGTGTCTGGCAGAGTACCAGAAATGTGATAGCAAAAGCTGATGTGCGGGAGGGGTTATGGTCAGGGCTGTGGAGATGCAGCAATTCTTGAGGAATTTCACAGCATCATCTAGATGTGTGACTTGCTTTCGAGGAGGAAACTCGAGAAGCGCATAAAGGTTGTTTACCTTAGTCCAATCCAGCTTGTCAAGAGAGAACTTGACCTGAGGAGCCTTAAGGATGTCCACTTCCTCAGCAATATCATCAGCAGCAGTGTTTTCAGCGATGGTGTTCTTGGGAATGTCAGAAGATGCCATTTTCTGTATTATCAGTTCAACCAAATATTAACAAATAAGAATAATCTTAATGTGGAAAGATTTTCCAATAAGATGGTTCGAATTTTGTCCATTTCATTCAGACAAAATGTCTTTAATGAAGATTAGGGTTTTTCTTGTTTTTGAAAAACTAAATTTCAAACACAATAAAAATCTTGTTTTCTTGTTTCCTTTGAAGATAGGGATTCTGGAAAAACGAATGAAGAACAAGTTTAAGATTTTTGCATTTTAAACTTGAAGAACAACCATGAAATGGTTGTGTTCATAAAACCATGAAAGAGAATGATTTCATTTTTGAGAAGTTCTTTTGTTTGATCTTGTTAAAACAATGAGAAGATCAGAAATAAGTTATTTGCATTTGGTAAATAATAAGAACATATTAACCTTTGATGTTTGAAGAAGATGAACAGTTGTTCTTGAAAAATCGAGAGCAAAATGCAACAGTGAATTCTTTCTTTGCTTGGAGGAGAATTTGGCGTAAAAGAAAATATAAACGAAGCATTTGTTTATATAGAGAGATTTTAGAAAGAGAAAATCTTGAGCAGGAAAAGATTTTCATCATGACACGGACACGTGTTTGCATTTGATTGGCGAGTAAACGAAACGTGCAAACGTGTGTCAGAAAGAAGAACGTGTCAGGGCTTATCCGTTGTAATGACGTCACAAATGTCCTTTCATATTCATGGTTGTCTCTGAGGTTTTGAAAAACTCAGAGATACTTTTGAAAATATGAAGCACTGAATTTAGAAATATCAGTGAAGGTTTTTAGAAATTTCAAAGTATCGCTGATAAGGAAGAGATATTCAGCGATGTAATTTATTTTGAAATCTTGCATTTGCATGCGATTGTCAGAGAGAAAAAAACATACATTGATATCAGTGAATCAAGTTTATTCAGAGAGAAGATGATAGAATAGGTTATACAAGTTGATTTTATCCCGAGGGCTATACAAGTTTGTATAATCGTATCGCTGATCAAAATGTAACCACTGAAGATTTAATCTTCAAGGTTCAGCATTCCAAGCTCGCTGATGAGAAAGTTGAATCTTGTCTCATCAAGAGGTTTGGTGAACATATCAGCTAACTGATAATCAGTTGGGATAAAGTGAGTTCTATATCACCATTCATCACATGATCTCTAATAAAATGATACCTGATTTCGATGTGTTTTGTCTTTGAGTGTAGCACTGGATTATTGGCTATAGCGATGGCACTTGTGCTGTCGCAATATATTGGAATATTTGAGAGCTGAAGGTCATAGTACAGTAGTTGATTTCTCATCCACAAGACCTGAGAACAGCAGCTTCCAGCGGCTACATACTCAGCTTCAGCTGTAGAGGTGGACACTGAGTTTTGCTTTTTATTTGTCCAACTTACCAGCTTTCCACCCAGGAGCTGACATCCTCCTGTGGTGCTTTTCCTATCCATTCTGCAACCTGCAACATCACTATCTGAATAGGCGATTAGATCGAATCCTGAGTCTTTGGGATACCAAAGACCTAGATTCGCTGTACCCTTAAGATATCGAAAAATTCGCTTTACAACTTTCATATGAGATATCTTAGGTTCAGCTTGATATCGTGCACACAAGCATGTTGCAAACATAATATCGGGTCGGCTAGCTGTAAGATACAAAAGTGAGCCGATCATCCCACGGTACAAAGTGACATTAACAGGAATACCCTTAGTATCCTTATCAAGTGTCAGCGGTGGTGCCATAGGGGTTTTCATAGCTGAACTTTCAGTTAAGTCGAATTTCTTCAGCATATCTTTAACATACTTTCCCTGATTAATGAAAGTTCCTTTTTCATTTTGCTTTATCTGAAGACCAAGGAAATATGTTAGTTCACCCATCATGCTCATCTTATACTCATCTTTCATTCTTTCAGCGAAACGAGTACAAATATCAAGGTTAGTAGAGCCAAATATAATATCATCAACATATATTTGAACAAGAATGATATGACCTTTTATTTTCCTGAAAAATAGAGTTTTGTCGATTTTACCTCGCTCAAAATTTTCAATATGGAGATAAGTAGAGAGAGTCTCATACCATGCACGTGGAGCTTGCTTTAAGCCATAAAGTGCCTTATCCAGTTTATAAACATAACCTGGACGCTTAGGATCTGAGAATCCTGGAGGTTGTTCCACATAGACTTCTTCATTCAGCTTTCCATTTAGAAATGCTGACTTAACATCCATCTGATATACTTTGAAGTCTTTGTGTATAGCGTATGCTAAGAATAGACGAATAGATTCTAATCTTGCTACTGGAGGAAATGTTTCGTCATAATCTATGCCTTCCTCTTGTCTGTATCCCTGAGCAACAAGACGAGCCTTGTTGCGGGTTACAGTTCCATGTTCGTCCAACTTGTTTCGATAGACCCATTTAGTGCCTATCACTGTTTTATTAGTTGGTCTTCGAACAAGTTTCCAAACTTTGTTCTTTCGAATTCGGTCAGCTCTTCTTGCATGGCGCTGACCCAGTTTGGATATTTGAGGGCATCATCTACTTTCTTTGGTTCAGTTAGTGAAATAAAGTTAACAAATAAACAAATATTACCTGCACTTCGTCGAGTCTGAATATCAGCGTTTGGATCACCAAGAATTTGATCAATTGGGTGATTTGTAGTCCATCGCTGAGCTGGAGCGTGAGACGCTGACTCAACCTGAACTGGAAGAGCTGAAGATGAGGCTTCAGCGACGTCTGGAGTATCAGCCAAGAGAGGAATGGATGCAGTTGACATTATATTCACTGATTGCTGAGAAGTAGATGGAATGTCTGAGATATTCGTTTCAGAAGCAGGTATAGTGTTTATAGGAACAACTGAGACCCATGATGTTTCAGCTTCACTATTCTGCATATTTGGAATGATAGTAGGACCATCATCTTCAACTGTGTGAGCACGAGGAGTGGGAATATTTTCTGAATCACCAAGATGAGAAAACATCCATTGATTCAGTTCTTCAGTATCAGCGGACGGTTTAGAGTTCGCTGAGCGGGATTCATCAAACGTGACGTGAAATGTTTCTTCAACAGTTTGTCTTCTTCGATTAAAGACTCTGAAGGCTTTGGAGACTGAGGAATATCCAAGAAAGATTCCATCATCAGCCTAGGATCAAACTTTCCAAGGGCATCTCTGTTGTTCAGTATGAAACACTGACATCCAAAGATGTGAAAAAAGCTGATTGAAAGCTTTCTCCCATGAAAAAGTTCATAGGCTGTTTTATTGAATCTTTTGACTATCAACGATCTATTTTGCGTAAAACAAGCGGTGTAGACGACTTCTGCCCAAAACTGAGTAGGCAGGTGAGAATCGCTGAGCATTGAACGTGCAGCTTCAATAATTGTTCTATTTCTTCTTTCTGCGACTCCATTTTGTTGCGGTGTTCTCACTGAAGAAAAGTTGTGAGAAATACCCTTACTCTCAAAGAAGGAATCAAGAGAACTGTTTTTGAATTCAGTCCCATGATCACTTCTTATTGAGCGAACGGTCAAATTGTTCAGGGTTTCCATCTTCCGAACAAAGGTGATGAGTTCTTCAGGGGTGTCACTCTTGGAATGGAGAAACATAACCCATGTATAACGAGAAAATTCATCAACTATGACCAGTGTATATTTCTTTCCAGCGATGGATTGTTTGTTAACAGGGCCAAACAAATCCATATGGAGTAGTTGTAGAGGAGATGACACTGAGGAAACTTGCTTTGATTTAAAGCTTGCTTTGGTCTGCTTCCCTTTTTCACACGCTGAACATAATGACTCTTTGGCGTATGAGTGTTGAGGTAGACCAGTAACCAACTCTTTGGAAGAAAGAGTGTTTAGTGTCTTAAAATTCAGATGAGAGAGCCTCTTATGGCATAGCCAGTTGACATCAGATGAGGCTTTTGAGAAGAAACAGGAGTTCTCAGTGGTTGTTGAGTCCATGTTTATTACATAAACATTTTCCAAACGATAACCGCTGAGAGCTATCTTCTACTTTTTGTCAGTGACAAAGTAGGATTCCTTAGTAAAGATTACTTTGTTATCCTTGTCGCAAAGATGACTGATGCTTAGAAGATTATGCTTCAGCCCTTCAACATATGCGACTCTTCTAAAGGTGGTTGTACCATTTGAGAGTACACCAAACCCTCGGGTATGCTCTTTTCCATTTCCACCGAAAGTCACAAAGGGACCCTTCTCTTCCTTGTATTTAGCGAGCATGCTTTTCTTTCCAGTCACGTGTCTAGAGCATCCGCTATCGAGATACCAGATACCCTTCTGAACCTGCATCATAAAGGAAGATTAGTTTTTCTTAGGTATCCACTTAACCATGTGTACACGTTTGTCAGTGGAAGCAGTTGGAATGGAAGGTTCAACAGTCTTCACAGCATTTGAAGATTCAGCTTTGTCAGTCTTCACTTTAGTTAATTTCTTAACCTCAGTGGTCTTCTTTGCCTTGGGGGCAATCTTCACCTTAGCTATCTTATCAACTTTGGTGGCTGTGGGGCACTTACTAGCAATATGATCAGTTAGTCCACAGTGATAACATTTCCTATAACTAAAAGTAGTTCTAGGACCATTTGAGTGTTGAGCTTTTGATTTTGAAATAGAAGGACCAGCACCAAATACGCTTTTGGCTTTAGAAATGGGAGGAACATTTAGTTCTTCAGATTTCTTACCAAGGACATCCACTCTGAGTCTAGGAGTAGATCTCTGAATAGACCCACGCTGAGTAGATCCAAAGATCTGATTCCTTGAACCAGAGGAATAAATCACTAAAGCTTTAGAAGCATTCAGCTTTGGTACTAAAGTACCCTTCTGAGGATTTTGGTTCAACGCAATTCCTTTACCTCTATCTTTAAAGACAGAGGTAGGTTTTGGATAAACCATTTTCTCTTTACCTTTTGAGCTAGAGATTTCCTCAGGGATAGTCGGCCTAGACGAGGAACACTGAGAGGATGAAGTATCAGCGACTGAGGATACGAAAGTTCCAAATAAGAGCATGGAACGATCAGTGGTTGGTTCTTTAGTTTCATATTTGTAACCAAGACCACGTTTATCACTCAGGGGTATCTGAGACTTAATTATCTCAGTGATCTTTGTTGAAGAGTTACACCATCCTTCAACAGTAGCTTTTTCAGCTTTCAAAGCAGCGATAACTTCTGCTCGTTCGATTTTGACCAGCTGATTTAAATGCACTTGATCTTTAAAGTGTTCTTCAATTTTAGAAAGCTTTTCTATTTGAAGGTGACAGTGTTTAAGCTGTTCAGCGAGATCAAGGTTTTGGTTTTCAACTATTGTTTTGCCATTCATGGCTTCATATAAACTTCTAGTCAAGAGATTGATTTTGCGGAGACTATCAGCTTCATCAATATTTGCAATATTTGTAAAGAAGGAAGTTGATACCTGAATTGCAGATGTTGAAGTAGAGGGAATGTCTGAACTTTCTTCCTCATCTTCAATCTTTGCCATAAGACAGAGATTTGCTTCATCATCCTCAGAATCAGATGATGATTCTTCTTCTTCAGAAGCAGCCCAATCGTAAACCATCAGGCCTTTGCCTTTCTTCTTTAAGCTTTTCAGCTTTGCATATTTTTCTTTCAGCTTAGAATATTTGTCATCTTTATTCCTGGGAATAAAGGATTTCTTAGGAAACGCTGAGTTTCTCGATACTTTCTTAGACCTGCACTCGTTAGCGAAATGTCCAATCTTTTTGCAGTTAAAACAAGTAGCAGTAGCCTTATCAACAGTAGCTGATGATCTTGGCTTATCAGTTATTGAAAGAGGTTTGTTCTTTCTGAACATTTTCTTTTTGGCGAATCTCCTGAACTTTTTAGTTAGGAGAGCCAAAGATTCATCATCATCTGAAGAATCAGAATCTGATGACCTTTCAGAGTTACTCTCTAACTCAGTGATAGTGACCGAGGGTCGCTGAGTAGAAGGTTCCTCTGAGATTAAAGCAACAGGGGTGCTTTTGGAATCTTTTATAAGATTCTTCTTAAGATGGCTTGATTGCTCATGATTCAGCATCGTGCCATATAAGGTAGCAAGGGTCATTGATCTTAGATCTTTTGACAGCTTGAGACACATAGAATAATTGTCCCAGCTTTCAGGTAAACATTCTAGAAACTTTGTCAGCACTTCAAAGTTAGAATATTCCTTACCAACAGTTTTCAGATCTATTATTAAGCAATTAAAACGTTGGTGAACTTCAGAGAGAGTCTCATTCTTACCACAAATGAAACTTTTATACTGTCTTACCAGGTTGATCTTTCGAGAGTCCTGGACTTCAGCAGTACCTTCATACTGAACACATATTGTGTCCCACATGGCTTTTGAGGATTTCAGGTTCATGACGGAATGGTAGACTTCGTCAGGAAGAGCCGTGGATAATATGGATCTGGCTTTTGTGTCGATAGCCACTTTCTTCTTATCTTCGTCAGTCCACGTATGAACATCTTTGGGTACCAGCCTTTCTGGAATAGCAGGTCTATTCTCAGCAGCAGGTACAGCGGCATCAATTCTTACAGGAATAAATGGGCCGTTTTCAAGATAATAAGGCATAGTAGGGTCTACACCTTCTAAGAAGAGAGTCATCCTATTTTTCCATAGATTAAAGTTATCTCTGGAGAATCTTGGGAGTTTTGCAAGAGAACCATTGTCGATATAATTTGTGTTTGTGTTAGTAGTCATTTTTCAGAAGTAGCAAGGAAGAGAAAATCTTAGTATAGATTAGATCTTGTTTATGAGATTAAACAAATCCGCTCTGATACCACTTGTTGGTCCCGAAGGGCTATACAAGGTTGTAGAAGGGGGGGGGGGGGGGGGTGAATGCAAACACACAGATTTTACTTTTCTAAATTGTTTATTGATAAATCATTAACAATTTACAGCTTGTTGCGGAAACAAGATTGAGGATAAATCCTAAATCTAAACAAGTTGGAACACTAAGTTTCTTGCACTAAGAAGGAGAAGGAAATTACTAATAATAACCTATCTCAAGATAAGAAGGATGAACTTGTCCAGAGTTAGCAAGTTACTTCAAAATGAAGTGAGTTCATCTTCTTATATACTGCATGCATTTAATGCATGGCAGTATACACTTTACACGTGGCAGCAGCTGATTGGTTGCATGTCATTGACCTTTGTTGACAACCTAAGTAGCCGCATGTTTGAATAGTGTAGTATCAGGGTGGTTGTACGAATTCAGACAATAAGGAGGTTCTTTTCTGACATATCGTACGGAGTCGTGCAAGGGTGGTTAAGACAAAAGTACTTTGTACGGAGGACTTCATGATCAGCTTTTCGTTGATTCAGCGATCTATCAATCTTCATCAGTGAATGATAGAGTTCAGCGATAGCTGAAGTCTTGTACTTGATACTTCACGTTGATTGGACAAATCTGAGTCTTCGCTGATCCGCATCAGTTCATTAGGAGACTTGTCGCTGGTTCATGAGCTTGATCTTCGACTTCAGCGTAGAACCTATGTTGACGTGAAACTTGTCTTCAGAGATCATAAGTAAACAACTAACTTATCAGCGATCACCATAAGTACTGAACATACTCAGAGTATTATGGTGAACAGTTTCGCTGAATGTTTAATCTAAAGAGCGAGAGTTCCTATCAGCGGTACTGGAAGATCTTAGTACTTATCAGCGATAGTGAAACTCTGATACATATTGTTTACTTACAATTTTCACTAAGTATATAAGAGAGGGTTATTATCAAATCACTGGGGGTTTGGATCAACAGACAGAGGATTTGATGACGCAGGAAAAACCTCAACGAGGAAAAAACCTGCGGACGACAGTGGATGTCGTCGCTGCACTATGGTCGCCAATTAGGGGCGATGTCCTTGGTGTTCCAGGTGTCGATCGTACAGAGATTACAATACAAAATTAAGGGAAAGACTTCGAAATGTAAAGTACAAGTGTTTGAAATGTAAAAACAGTGTGCGTCGTGTGTGAAAACAATGTATAAACTGTTGGTCGAGAATGAAAGTCGTGCGTCGAGAGCGATCTTCTATGAATGATCTCTTTGCTTCGAATGAATATTCTTCGAGTGTTTGCATTTACTTCTGTTATTCGATGTTCGGTGTTCTGTGTTCGGTGTTCGGTGTTCGGTCCCTGGAACTGAGGTTTAACTTGATCTTTTATAACCTTTGGGTGCTTTGATTAGCTCATTGATTGCTTTGATACCAGCCATAACGGTCGTCAGTTGTAACTCTTCTTAATTGCTCTTCGTCGGTTATGACCGTTGCCCATTAATGACTTTGACTCCTGCATTAATCATTGAAAAAATGTAACAGTCGTGAATCGAGTTAGTCAAGGTCGTACGGTCATGTGCGACGGTCGTGCGGAACGGGCGACGTCGAGGTCGAGTGTCGTGAGGAACTCTCGACTTACCTTTTAGGAGGGACGACGGAGGTTTTTTGGGTCTTTGTCGGGGCCTTATCTTAATACAAGATATAGCTCATAACATGTGTCTTACCTTTTCTGGTCGTGGTAAAGACTGGTGAAATTTTTCCCAATCACTTTCCACATCAGCCCTAAAAGGACGGAGACACACTTTCCACGTGTTATTCCAGGGTTAGATATTACACTGTCTTTCACTTTATCAGGCTATTGTTTGGGTAAAAATTCACCAGTTACGACCACGACAGATAAAGGTAAAACACATATCACACGACATGTCTTGGATTAAGATAAAGTCCTAAAAATACATTTAATACCTCCGTCGCCCCTCCTGAAGTTTAGGTCGAGTGCTCTTCACGACATTCGACCACATTGTCACACGATTCACAGGACGTCTTAGGATACCTTATGACCTCGACCAACTAACGTATGACACAACTGTTATGATTTCTCTGTTTAATGCAGGATCAACGCAATTAATGACCAACGGCTATAACCGACGAAGATGATAACGAGCATTGATTCTCCACAGCCGTTACGACCGTTACTTAAAGTTTTTATGGAATCATTTAAAGCTACGTATGCTATATAAACAAGGGCTCCATCACCATTTGCGCACATCTGAACTCTCGAGAATACTCACTGCAAGAACGAAGAAACATTCTCTCTCGAAGTAGATGACGCACGACACAAACAGTTCTTACGCACGACGCACTTGTTTTTATACACGATACACCCGTTTACTTTACAAATTAGCTTGTTTCTATTACTTGTATTGTAATCACTGTACTCTCGACCTTTGATACACAAGGACGTCTCCCCTTTTTGGCGACCATAGTGCAGCGACGACCATCACAGTCGTCCACGGGTTTTTTCCTCGTTGAGGTTTTTCCCGCGTCACCAAAATCTTTTCGTCTCATTTACATTTTTCGTCTTTGTCGCATTGCTTTGTCGAACGATTTCTATCTTTAGTTGTAAAGCTCCACAATCAACCTTAAGTTATCCTTCTGGACGATTTTTGTCATTAACAGTTTGGCGCCCACCGTGGGGCCCCATCTAGAGAAAGTCTTCGACAAACGTGCGTCTTACTAACGGTTTCTTGGAATTTCCACTTTTTTCTGTTTCAGGAAAATGGCAGGTATTGGAAATCAAGAGCAGCTCATTGCACAGATGTATCAAGAGTTGGAAGCCGCGCGCAATCAAATCAACGCCCTTGCTGAGCAAAGTCGAAGGGCAGCTGAGGAAATCGTGCGGCTGAGGAATCAAAATCCGAGTGGATCGTTCGGACCGCAGAACGGTCTAAGACCATTCATTCAGAATCCAGGTCCAGGACCCTTCTGTCATAGTCAACAGCAAGGTCCATTCATGCAGAATCAGCAGCCGGGATCGTTCATCCCAAATCCCTAGTTCGGGCCGATTCCTACTCAGCATTTGAGGCCACCACCCATGCACAATGGGTCTCAGCCGTACTTTGTCCCTTTCAATGTGGACGCCAATGGCTTGTCGTATTGAAATGGCACCAGTTCGGGGATTAATCCTCTAACCGGTGTGAATCCCGATCCTAACGACCCTGTTGGTTCCCGTTTTGCTTTAAACAAGATTATCAGATCTATTAGGTCAAGTTAATGTTTGATGCGGAAGCGTATTTGAAGAACTAACAGATAAGTTTGATAGATTTAGACCAAAATATAAATAAACAATGAACAGGAAACAATATTTCAAAGTTTACTGAATATATATTAAAAACAGATTTAAGAACAATGAGTAAGAAAAGCTTCAAAATAGATATGACTCTTAAGGTGAATAAGCTTTTTGTGTTCTTATGATGGTCGATTTATATGTGATTGATAAGGAAAAACTCAACATGAGTCTTCCTTATATACTACTCTAAAGGGGACCATAAAGCATATGCTACTATTCAGACGGTACTGATGAATAGTTGAACGGATGTCGTGAACAGTTGCAAGAACGGCATGAACAGTAAGACGTGTTGTATTGCATTTAATGCAACAGACGTCTATTATGTACTAAGCCCTATTGAATCCAATCAGAGTTTGACACGTCGACGTTGGACAGGGTATGTTGTCATGCAAGTTGACGAACGGGTTCTGGAATAGTAGCAAGATATTAATAATATATTTGAAGTCTTTCAGTGAGGACCACAGAGGCTCTGTAAAGAGTTACAGAGGTTCTGCGGTCTGGTCCTCTGTGGAGCAGTCTTTCCTATATTCTGAGATATTGGTCTTCTTTGCGCGTATGACAGAGCTTCTGTAGCGCGCCTCTTTATCTTCTGTAGATTCTTGATCTTGAGCCCTCGGTAAGTCCGACAGAGCCTCTGTAAGAGGCTTTTCTTCACTTAGCCTATTTTTCACTACTTCTAAATATTTCTATGATTAGGAAGATTGAAGCTAACAATCTCCTCCTAAGTAGTGAAAAATAAAAAATTGAATTTGAATTTAGTTAGGCTAAGTTAGAAAAAACAGAGGTTAAACAATACCTCGAAAGTTCTTTCATTTAGAAAATATGCCAGAGGCATTTTACATTTGAGTACAATGAAAGATAATACTTTGATTTGGTTTGCAGAGATTGAAGGTCTGAGAATCAGATTTTGGCATCTTTGAAATCGTTGTAGCTTCTGTTGTCTCTTCCGACTCTTATGATCTCTTTGTAGAAACTGATGCATAGTTCTCTTAGGCGGATTGTGGCATCAATCTCTCTGATGAAAGTATCTGCAGCATCTCTATCCATTTTCTCTGTACCTCTGTATTTCACAAGGCTTGCTCTGAATTTGTTCAGAGTACTAGTTGCGTACTTTTGACAGTCCATGCATACAAACAGTTTAATTTCGCCTTGTGGGTTTTGAAATACTAACCCAAATCGTGGTTCTGTGATGATTGAGTTAGGTACGGCGTCCGGTGGGCAGCGATCCTCTGGTGGTCGTAAATCCAGATGCTTGAGACCAAGATCCTTTCCCAGTTGGAAATCTATCATGTTGTAGAGCAGAAGCTTTTCCCTCATCGCTTTTCTCAACACTTGATAGGCTCTGGTGTTTGGCTCTGTGTTGTAGTTGTCCTTTGTCCATTGCAGAATGTCAGGTAGATCATAAGGATTGATATTTATTAGGTCAGCATCAGCGAAGGTGGTCTCTGAATTGTTTTCTCTTCTGACTCTGTAAAGATTGTACCTGACCCTTGGATAGGTTCTTGTGAAGGAGAATCTGCAGAAGATTACCTTTTTGATTTTGTGGATTGAGAAGACATATGCTTTGGTTCTTGGCTTTGTCCTTGTGAAGATGTTCTCAAATTCTTCTCTGATCCTTGGATCTGTCACATGATCTGTTGGATGATTGGTCTTAAAGGATTGTTTATAGAGGTATTTGTATACCACTTCTTCCATCTCTTCATGTGTTGGACCAGGTTGTGGTACTTGTCTTCTGAGACTCTCCATCTTTTGAACAACTTCTGCAGCTCTACCAGTTAGAGGAATGTCTGACAGAGGCTTCAATCCATATGCCCAGTCAACTTCTTCAGGCTTTGGAGTTTGAAAGGCATCAAACGCACTCTTCATTAGTTTCTCTGTAGGCTTTGGTAATGATTTCTTCTTCTTAGGCTCTTCTGTCAGTATTCCTTTGCCCTTGTCTTTTCCTTTTGGCGGGGCAGAGGCTGTTTCTTCTGTAGATTTGGAGGTTGGGACTTCTGTTGGCTTGATGGGGTTGCCTCTGTAGGTTTTGACACTTGTTTTTTAGAGGACTTTTGTGGCATTGGTTCTGTTGGCTTTCTTTGCTCTGTAACCTCTGTAGGAGGTTCTTTGGTGACTTCTTCTGTAAGCTTGGTTTCTGTGGATTGAGGTATGTCAAATCTTCTTGCCATTTTGAAAGCTAGTGTGAACCTGTGCCTTTCTTCTTCTCTCTGTGACATTCGATCAGTCATTGTATTGTGCATCTTTTTCAGAATATCAGAAGCAGAGGTCGTTGCTCTTTTTGGTTTGGTGGCAATTGACTTTCTTCTTGGTATGGTTGGGGGTTTTTCTGTTGATTTTGTTGAAGGACTTTCTTCCAAAATGATTACCACATGGGTGGTTGTTGCCTCTGTGGGTTGCTGATCAGCTTCTGGAATATTTATTTCTTCAGGACTTGATTCCACAGAGATGGGTTTTGTCTCTGTGGGCTGTTGAGTTTGTTGTTGATCTTGGGTTTGTTCTGGAGGAGCTTGACTGATTGGTTCTGCTGCAATTGGTGGAGTTTGTATTCCTCTGCTCGTAGCTTTCTCCCTTGTATTCTCCCCCTCAGGATTATCTGATGGACCAGGATGGTCATCATCAGAATCATTCTGCCTCTTATCAGAACTACCCTCTGCTCTGCAAGAAGCTTTGGTTTTCTTCGGTAATTCTGCTCCTGCTGCTATCAAGTAGAGTCGCAAGCTCTGCCTCTGTTTTAAAACGCATTCTGCCAACACTTTTTCTGAAATCCTTGACAAAGTTGGCATTTGCTGTTGTGAAGGAGACAATGAATTTTGTGACCTGTTTATGACGTTCTGTCCTAGCTCTGTTAGCTGTGCTCTGGTCATGTAGTCTTTTGGCTGCATCATTGTCGTGTTGCGCATTGCCTCTGCTTGTACTTGTTTTAGGGCATTCTGTAGATCTGCAGGAGTAATGCCCTCTGTTCTGTTGGATTGCGTATTCATTTGTTCAAGGAAGTTTTTGACAGAGTCCTTGAATGCAGAAGTTGCATTTGTTCCGATTTCTTGAGCGGCAGAGGTTGCTGTAGCTTTGGCAGTAGTTTCGGCAGAAGACTTCATCGCTGAGATGGCAGATTTAACCTCTGTGGACAGATTGTCCATTTTGGTGTTTAGTTTCAGGATAGCCGTCGATGTTGTCTCTGCAAAAGATTTGAAAGAGCTTTGCAACTCTTTCATTGTTTGGTTCACAGAGGTGACAAGGGTTTGGAACTCATCCCTTGATACTTGTGTTCCTTGTGTAACCTCTGGAGGAACACATTCGTCTCCAGAGTGAGTCCCTGTTCCTGGGACACCTTCGTTCACCCTTGTTTGTACGATGGGGGTGGAAGGATTTCCTTCTGATCCTTGAGAAGAAACCTGAGTTTCGATCTCTACAGAAGTTCTGTGAAGAACAGTGTCCAAATCCACTCCAGAGGTGGGTATTGGAATGTCCTTCTGTTGACTAGGAGACTTGTCTAGAGTCTCTTCGTCTCTGTGCTGACTACTTCTCTATGAAAGAAGATTTGGCCCTAGTTGTGTGTGTGTGGCAGAGGAAACGAATTCCTCTGTAGGGTGTTCTGTTGTGATCTGGGGCGATGGATCACGAACTGTAGGTGAGTCTCTTTGAGGAGACTCCCTTGGAATGGATTCCCTGGTTTTTGTGGGCGCAGAAGTCGAAAGAGTGACTTCTGGCTGGATGGGTTGGGTTTGGATCGAGCTGTGCTGCTCTTTTTCAATAACTCCTTCTGCAGCTAGACCTGCGGAGTTAGATATGTGCCTTCTTCAACTTCGGCATCTTTTTCTTTTCCCTTTTCTTTTTCTCCTATTTTCTCTATGATTTCCTTAACCTTTTCTATATTCCACTCTGGTGCGTTCTTTTGATTTCGTTCTTTAATAGCTTCCTCTGACATGTCTATTTCCTCTATTTCTTCTTCTGCATCTTGGCTTGGACTCTTTCTGTGGACGTCCAATCCTTGTCGAATGAAGGGGTTCTGTAGGATAATAAGTGTCTCACCTGGTTGATTTCTGGGTGTTGTGTCATCTTCTTGCAGATGTGTGTCAATGCCAGAAATTGAGAAATATTGTTCTTCTGGGGAGTGGTGGTCGAGAGGTTGTGCCGTCCACCCTGTTGTATTTAGGGTGTTGGCAATGTCAGGGTTCTGTAGGAAGTCGTTCAGATCTTCTTGGTGAGCAAATCTATCTGGAGATTGATAGGGTGATTGATATTCCTCTGTTTCCATTTCTTCTTCTGTATCTTCTTCTGCAAGTCTTTCTTCTGCGATTTCTTCTTCCTCTGCAATGGTGACCAATTTTTGAAGTGATTTACCATGCTTCTTTTTGGTTCTCCTCCTCTTGGGTTTTGGTGCCGCTTCCTCTGTGATTTTCGATTTTCTTTTCTTCCTCTGTTTTGGGGAAGAGGGAGGAATAGAGGAGCCAATTTATGTGGCATGAGGATGTGATGGTTGATCTTTTGCAGCGCTTGTAGAGGTGCCTTCTACAGTTTTTCTTTTCTTTGCTGTTGGAGTAGATGCAGAGGTTTTTGAAGAGGACTTCTTTCCCATGAGTTCTGCACGTTTGGCTATGAAGCTTAGTTGTATAGCCATGTGTTTTTCCAATTTCTGATCTTTTTCTTCTTGAGTGGAAAGAGGTTCTGCAACTATTGTTCCTAGGGGGACACCTAAACGCAGGGGTGTCATAGGACTCGGTTTAGGAGTTCTATGTTCGCGTATATACTCTTTCTTTAGGGTTTTATTCGAGGCATACTTCAGAAGCTTCTTTGACAGAGGTCTGCAGTGTGAGTAACCATCTATATGATCAGTGGGGACATTTTTGCTCATTGGGAACTGTTTGGGAATTGGCCCTTCCATTGGCCATTTCTGTATCAGCAACAGAGGTTCGAACAATACTCCCAATATTCTTTGGAATTGCAGAGGTGGTAGAAAGTTGGGATCGTTCTCTTTGACCCGTTTGGTGTTGTTCTTTCTGTCGATGGTGTTGATGATCTCTTGCATCATTATCGTCGCGTAATCGAGTGGAAGATCATAGTACACCCATACATGATGGTTAAGATCTGATGCGAGGTCTGGTCAATGCTGCCTATCTTCCCTGTCAGGCATCTGTTAAGAATTGAGAACAAGGTGTTCCACAGAGGTGGTAATCTGCCTCTGCGGAAGTCATTTCTCTTCCATAGTTGTGTGTTGTACCCAAGCATTTCTACGAAGCGACAAAGCTCGTCGTCTGTTGGTTGCTCTGCATATTTCTTCAAACCAAGAAGACCCCTCGTGGGTAGGTTGAACTCAAGTGAGAACATTGTTCTGTTGAACTTGATTTCAAGATTTTCAGATTTGTCAGGTCTTGAAATGTACCCTTTGATAATAGAGTCGTCTTTATCAAATCGGCAGCTCTGCCAAAACTGGCTCAGATATCTGACTGGTATTTTCTTTGGGGTTCTTGAGAGTAGAGGGAAGAGGATGTGATTTTCCATTATGTTCAGAAGAATGGCATGGGCTTCGCCGAAAGCAGTGGGTGAGGGGACCAAATAGCAGTTGTTGGATTTGATTGGTAGTACCTTTTCGAAGTGATCCTTAGCTATGAAGTTTTGCAGATGTGTTGTCGGAGCAAAGTCTGCTGAGTCGCCGGAATCTTCTAGTTCAATGTTCCGGGCAGGGTTGGGGTTTTCTGAATGTTCAGAATGAGCCGGTGAATGTTCTGGTGAGGTCGCCGGAGAGTGTGCAGGGGAGATAGCTTGAGAAGATGAAGCCATTTGATTTGAAGAATAGGATTTTTGCAAGCTTTTGCAGGGTTTCGCCGGAGAAGAAGATAGAGTTTGTAAAAAGGTTTATGAGAGAGTAAGCTTGGTTTTTATAGGAGGGTAAAACAGTAGAATTCGAAAGAGTGAAATATATGGCATTGGATTAAAATTTGGAATCCGTACTCAAGTTAGAACGGCGGGTTCAACTTTCCACAGACAACGTTCCATATACGCCCAATGAAAATGGGACATGTAGGCCTTGTCAGAGGATGACAGGACATCGTGCGCGGCCCATTAATGCTAGGCGCGTGGGGTTGTTCTTAGCCACATGAGTTTCACTCTCAGTTAAAAGTAACCGTTATTACTACAGAAATGCCCAAGTAACAGATTGACAGAACTTCTGTGGTTTACAGAAGTTCTGTGATCTTGAAAAGCTTGATGTTTCTCTCATATATCTCATTGTTATCATGACTTCTGTGGGCTCTTCTTTTAACCAAAATGTTTGTAAAGATATTGGAGAGGATCAAATAGGATTTTTATCAAGAAATTTGCTTCGCAGAGGTTTTGTGGCTCTGTTGGAACTTGCAGAAGTTCTGTGAGGGCCAGCAGAAGCTCTATGAGGGAAAAAATCTCATAACAAAAATTTTATTAAAATTTTTGATCATCCAATTTTTGATTTGGTTTAAGAGATGTTTTTCGGACATATTTGAAAGTTTGTGTCCGAGAAAACTGTAAAAAAACGGTTTGTTCGAGAAGGTCATGGTTTGTGTTTTCAGTTTCCGAGATAACATTCCAAAAGATCGACAGAGGGTTAATTTGCGATCACAGAGCATATTTCTTGCAGAACCTCTGTTGAGCTCAGCAGAAGCTCTATGACCTTAAATTTCTCCTAATTCGAATTTTGTGAAACTTTTTGAGCTTTTGATTTTTGAAATGTTATTCACAGTATATTTAGGACATATTTGACAATTCTTGTCCTAGAAAATTGTTTTCCAAAAACCTTTTGTGCGAGTGACATACCTTTTGGTTCTTCTGTTCTCGGCAGTTTGTCTGACTTCTGTCGATGGAGAATTATCGACATTCTTCTTTGGCTTCCCTTTGAAAGATTTACCTCTTTAGATCATTTCAGGGTTCCCTTCTGCCCCCTTGATCTAATCACCTCTGTAGATCAAGTAATTTCCTTTTGCTCCCCCTTGACCTATGCTTGGATCAAAGAATGATAAGTTTTGCATAGAACATAGGTCATGTTTTCCAGAGGTTCTGTAAGGGCCATCAGAAGTTCTGAATTGACCCACAGAAGCTCTGAGTTCTCATGAATTATTTACATACAGAAATAAATCAATCAAAGCAATAACTTAAGTAATACTAGACATTTATTTATTTACAGAAGATAAAGCTATACTTACAGAGGATTGTCACACCATGTTTATCATTCCTAACTTACCCACCAAAAAGTTGAATCTTTTCTCGTCTAGTGCTTTGGTGAATAAGTCAGCGAGTTGATATTCTGTTGGTACGAAATGCATTTCGATTGTACCGTATTCAACACGATGTTTCAAGAAATGGTACCTTATATCGATATGCTTGGTTTTTGAGTGTTGCACAGGATTGGCAGAGATAGCAATGGCACTTTTGGAATCACAGAAGATGGGTATTTTGAATAAGATGTGGCCGTAGTCTTTTAGCTGAGTCTTCATCCATAGAACCTGAGAACAACAGCTAGCAGCAGCAACGTATTCAGCTTCTGCAGTGGATGTGGAGACACAATTCTGCTTCTTGGAGGTCCAACTGACTAGTTTACCACCTAGGAATTGACAACTCCCAGAGGTACTCTTTCTGTCAAGCATGCATCCTCCATAGTCTGAATCTGTATAAGCTTTAAGACTAAAACCAGAGTTCTGTGGATACCAGAGACCAAGATTTTTGGTCCCCTTTAGGTATCTAAAGATTCTCTTCACCGCATCATAATGTGATTTCTTAGGATTAGCTTGATAACGTGCACAAAGACATGTGGCATGCATGATGTCAGGTCTGCTTGCTGTTAAGTATAACAGAGATCCAATCATGCCTCTGTAGAGAGTGCATTCTACAGAGATACCATTTGGATCTAAGAATAACTTATTTCCAGTGGCCATTGGAGTTTTCATTGCAGAGGTATCAGAGAGTTTATATTTTGACAGAATGTCAGAGACATATTTGGCTTGATTTATAAAAATTCCCTCTGAAGTTTGTTTGACTTGAAGTCCGAGGAAGAATGTTAATTCTCCCATCATACTCATTTCAAACTCACTCTGCATGAGTTTTTCAAAACTTTTACACTCTTCTGAATTAGTAGACCCGAAAATTATGTCATCCACATAGATTTGTACAAGCATTATCTCACCCTTTTTATGTTTATAGAATAAGGTAGTATCTGTTGTACCTCTGTTGTAGCCATTGACTAGAAGGAAGGTAGAAAGTCGTTCGTACCATGCTCTTGGAGCCTGTTTCAGTCCGTATAGAGCCTTTTCAAGGTAGTATACATGCCTTGGAAACTTTGAGCTTTCAAACCCTGGTGGCTGATTTACGTAAACCTCTTCTTGGATTTCACCGTTTAGAAAAGCTGATTTTACGTCCATCTGATAGACTTTAAAACCTCTGTGGGCTGCGAAGGCTAAGAATATTCTTATTGCTTCGAGTCGTACGACAGGGGCAAAAGTCTCATCGTAGTCTATGCCTTCTTCTTGTCTATATCCCTTTACTACTAATCTTGCTTTGTTTCTGATGACCACTCCATCTTCATCCTTCTTGTTTCTGTAGACCCATTTAGTCCCAATGGCCTGTTTCCCTCGTGGCAGAGGTACTAAAGTCCATACTTTGTTACGCTCAAACTACAGAAGTTCTTCTTGCATGGCGTCTACCCAATTTGGGTCATCTAGGGCTTCAGAAATCTTCTTTGGTTCTATCACACTGATAAAGTTAGTAAAAAAACAAAAATTAGCAGTGGCAGACCTGGTTTTTACTGAGTCAGAAGGTTCTCCGATTATTTGGCTTGGAGGATGGCTTTTTGTCCACTGAGTTGTGCGTGGAAGATGATCATCAATGTCCTCGAACCTTTCTCCAGAGGCTTCTTGTGTTTCTTCTTGTGTAGCCTCTGTCGTTCTTTGTCCCTTGGTAGTTGATTCTACCGTTTGTGGAATGATTGGTATGAGTGGTGGTGGGGTTTGTTCCTCTGAGGACGTATAGTCTTGGTCCTCGATTTCCTCTGTAATTGGTTCTTCTGTGGATTGTGGAGTTTGTTTTTCAGCAACTTCTGTGGTCGTTTTTCTTGATGTTTCATCTTCTGCATGTTCTTTTTCGGCAATTGCATCTGTAGTATTTATAGAAGAAGATGAAGCATTATTTGGACCTGTTAGAGTCATACATGTAGGATTTTGTCCGACAGAGGATGGTTCTTCAGAAATTCTGATGGTTCCAACAGAAGGATCAATGTCATTGTTGAACATCTCTAAAAATAGTAGATCCAAATCTTCTTTTGTTTTTGAGATGTCAGAGGATTTCCCTTTAATTCCGAGTTCTGAACTGATTTGTTCAGAAGTCATTTGGAATGAATCATCAAATGAAACATTGATGCTTTCTACAATCTTGCGAGACTTTGTAAGGAATGTTCTGTAGGCTTTGGAAGTGGCAGAGTATCCAATGAATTTTCCTTCATCAACTTTTACTTCAAACTTTCCTCTTGAATCTCTGTCATTTAAAACAAAGCATTTGCATCCGAATACATGGAAAAACTTGATGTTTGGCCGCCTTTTGTGAAGCAATTCGTAAGGCGTCTTGAGATGTCTTTTCACAATGGTTGAACGATTATGTGTATAACATGCAGTAGAAATTGCTTCTGCCCAAAAGTTCATTGATAATCTGCATGCTGATAGCATAGTTCTTGCGGCCTCCACAAGTGTTCGATTCTTTCTCTCGACTACACCGTTCTGTTGTGGAGTGCGAGCGGCAGAGAAGTTATGTGATATTCCTTCTTTAGAAAGATAGGCTTCAATGACACAGTTTTTAAACACTGTGCCATTGTCACTTCTTAACTTCTGTATTCTGCAGTCATAAAGAACTTGGATTCTTTTCATTAGATTTATCAATATAATTGGAACATCTGATTTCTTTCTAATAAATTCAACCCATGTGAAACGTGAATACTCATCAATTAGGACACGTATGTGTTTCTTGCCACCTAGACTCTGTATAGCAATGGGACCGCAGAGGTCGACATGTAGCATGTACAGATGCCTAGTGCAAGACACGTCTGTTTTGCCTTTGTGGGAAGCCCTTCTGTGTTTTCCCATTTCACAGGCCGAACACAAGTGATCCTTATTGAATTTAACATTTGGAAAACCTTTAACTAGATTGAGTTTTACTAGTTTATCCAAGGTGTGAAAGTTTAAGTGACAGAACTTGTTGTGCCATAACCAAGCTTCTTCACTTTTGCAGGCTACTAGGAAAACTTTGTCCTTGGATTTTGAAGTAAAATTCATTAGGTATAGATCACCTCTTCTTTCAGCTCGCAGAAGTTCCATTCCTGTGTTTTCACTTTGTAGAGAGCAGAAAGTTCTTTTGAATAACACATCGAATCCTGTATCACAGAGTTGACTTACACTTAGTAGGTTGTGTTTGAGGCCATTCACATATGCAACTTTGTATACAGAGACATTTTCTTTCTGTATGACTCCATAGCCTTTGATGTGTCCCTTCATGTTGTCTCCAAAAGTTACAGATCCACCATCGTGTGTTTCTTTGTATGTGGATAGTAATCTTCTGTCGCCAGTCATGTGCCTTGAGCATCCGGAGTCAAGATACCAAATTGGCACATGTTGCTTCTGCAAGACAATCACAGAGACTTAGGTACCCATATCCACATGGGTCCAATATTGTTAGAATTTTTCAAGTTTGCCTTAGCATTCTTGAAATACATTTTATCTTTTGTAGGAAAATCAGATTGTTTCTTTCTAGGTTCTGACTTTGGAATTTCAGTGGTGAGAAAGCAATCTGGACTTGAGAAGTGTTTATTCAATTTAAACATAAGATCAAAACAATGACAGTATTGAATATGAGATGTGATTTGTTTGAACTTTTCATTGAATTCATTAAACCGAGCCACAGAGGCATTACATTCTTTCTTAACATTAGATTTCCTATTACAAGAAGATCTATGAATACTAGAATGTTGTTTGCAAAAGTCTTGTCTAGTTCCTGCCTTCTGTGACTTTCTTCTGTGGTGAACATCTTTCTTCACTGTCACAGAGGAAAAAGATTTGTTAGCTTTAGGCCATTTTCCCTTTTGTTGCCAAGTGGGATTCTCTTTAATTTTCCTTAAAGGTTTTGAAAATTTGAAGCTTTTAGGATTTTCAGAGGCCTTTTTCAGATTTTCAAGCTCTGTAGAGGTTTTGACTTGTATACACATTTTGAGAAAATCTGGACAGATAGGTATCTCTGTGATTTTCTCTTTTGGAGAAATTGTTCTGTTAAGAACTTCAGAGGAGAATTTAACATTCTCTGTGTCACAGTGAATTATCCCTGATTTAAAATCAGTCTCTGAGTCGTCAGAGGCTGAATCATCCTCATATACAGAGTTTGAGTCATTTCTTTCGACAGAGGCTGGATTTTCTGAGCATGTATCGTACGAGCTTTCTTCCTCTGTAGAAAAACTTTCATAAATGGCAGAGGTTTCTGATGAGATCTCTTCAGCGAGTTTTTGATCTATAGAAGATGTATAGAAATTTTCTAAAATATTTGATTTCAAAACTTTCAAAATTTCCTTTTCAATTGATCTTTGAAGTGTTTCTTCTGAAAAGATGGGTTTAAACTCAGGAGCTTTTGCAGATAATTTCTTTTCGTCATTTATCATACAGACAAAAGCGACCTGTGTTTGAGTCTCTGGTTTACCAAACTTAAAGATACCAATCTGATCTTGTGTTTTCAGATATTTCTTTGGTTTGATTCCTCTATTGACAGAGGTTGAAGATGATGAATCTGTGTTTTCAAACCACACATTGATCATCTTTGTATGTTTCCTTAAGTGAGGTTCTGCAGAGAGTTTAACCCTTTTACTTACAGAGAGTAAGTTGGAAAGTTTGGTTTGTTAGTTTTTCCCAAAACAAATAGAGAAGACAGAGGTTTTAGTCGTTTATTTTCAACTCCTAAGGTAATATCACTGTACCCTATACCTCGTCTTGCTATTTGAGAGTTTACCTTTTCATATACCTTCTGTGCATCTTTATAGTTTTTAAGTAAAACTTCTCTTCTTAAAAGATCTTGCCAAAGTACCTCTCTTTCTTTTTGAAAGTATTCTTTTAGAGCTCTTATGTCTGTAGTTTCACTTCTTGAAACTGAAAGTTCTTTTGTTTTGATTTTTAAAGCATAGGTTAAATCAGAAATTTGCCTTTTTAAATGATCTATATTTTTGCTCCAATATTTTTCGACTTTTTCTTTTTCTTCAAAGATTTTGGCTTTTTCTTGAGTGAGAAGCCTTACTTCTCTCTCATTAAAGATCAGCTTTTTCTGAATGCTTTCATTTATTTCTTTCAGTTCAATGTTAAGTTTAAATAAATCATCATCTACAGAATTAGTACTTGAGGTAGAGTTTGAAATGGATACCTCATTGTCAGTGCCGGAGTCAACTTCTGCCATGCCACAGAACAGGGCATTGGTGGGGAATTCATCGTCAGAGGTAGAATCTGACTCGAAGTCTTCCTTGTTTGCCTCAGAATGCCCTTTGTTCGCCATTAGGGATTTTTGCGCATAATACTCAGCCTTCTTTTTGTAAAAAGCTGAGTCCTTCTGTGGGCGATTTTGTCTACTTCTGCATTCTTGTGCGAAATGACCTGGCTTGCCGCAGTTGAAACAACCTTGGGAGGTGTTTCCAGTTCGATCTTCGGACTTCTGTTGGTCTCCACCTTTCTCTGTTCGGCATTCGTTTGCGTAATGACCAGGCTTACCACATTTGTAGCATTCTTGTGTGTGGCCTACCTTGTCATTTGATCTCTGTCGGTCATTTCCTCTGTAGTCTGACCTCTGTCGGTCACTTGATTCTTCTCTTCTTCCATCATCTCTTCTACCAGAATTCCTTTGGTTATTTCTAAACTCTCTTGTCAATAGAGCCATTGATTTAGCTAATGACGCAAGAGTTATTTCTTCCTCTATTAGCTCGTCTTCTTCGCTATCAACCATTACTATCTTCTTTTTCTCCTTCTTTTTCTCTTCTGTAGATCTCTCATTTCTTGGTCTGTCTGTAGCCTCTGTAGATTTACTAACCAATGCGTATGGTACAATGGTTAGTTTTTAGCTTGAGCTATTTGAGGCTCTTGTGCGGCTAGTGTTCCATAGAGATCAGAGAGTGTCCAGGAGTCTAGATCTTGATTTGTTTGTAAAGACATAGACAGCTGAAGCCACTCATCGTTCAGGCTCTTTAGAAACATGACGTTATTTTCTTCCGTGGTTCTGTGAATACCAGACTTTCTGCATTTGTTTATGAGAGAGTTGAACCGATCATATGTTGTTTGTAGATATTCTGTTGCAGAGGCTCTGAAGGCATGATACTCGTTTATGTATTGTGCCCTTCGGTTCTTCTGTGTTTTAGCACCCCCTTCCAACTGTCTTTCTAATTCTTTCCAGAGATCGTGCGCTGTTTCGCATGCATCTAAGGATTGAAAAATTTCGTTGGGGATAGCCATGATCAGTATTCTTTTTGTTTTCTGTGCAACTTCATCTTCTGCCTTATCTTCATTTGACCATTCTTCTTTTGGCTTAGGTTTTTGATGTTCAGGGATTTCAGGAGATTCAGCAGTAGCTGGTACACGTGGCATAGTTATCATAGGAACCGGAGGAAGATTGTATAGATATTGTTTGAGAGTTTTTTCAGTACCCTCAAAAAAATGAACCATTCTTATTTTCCATTGAGGATACTCATCTCTAAGAAGAGTAGGAGGTTTGGTTAATGAGCCAGCAGTGAAAAAGTTATTTGTATTTGTCATTTTGAGGAAAGGATAATCTGATGGAGGATTTATGAGTATGAAGATCTGGAAGGTTTTCTGGGTACACCTAATATCCAGAAATATGGTGATGAAGAGAAAGAAAGTAATCTATCAAATAAAAAGTTGTAAAACGAGGATCACTTGATATTGAAAATCAAGCTTTGCTCTGATACCAATTGTTGGTTCCCGTTTTGCTTTAAACAAGATTATCAGATCTATTAGTTCAAGTTAATGTTTGATGCAGAAGCGTATTTGAAGAACTAACAGATAAGTTTGATAGTTTTAGACCAAAATATAAATAAACAATGAACAGGAAATAATATTTCAAAGTTTACTGAATATATATTAAAAACAGATTTAAGAACAATGAGTAAGAAAAGCTTCAAAATAGATATGACTCTTAAGGTGAATAAGCTTTTTGTGTTCTTATGATGGTCGATTTATATGTGATTGATAAGGAATAACTCAACATGAGTCTTCCTTATATACTACTCTAAAGGGGACCATAAAGCATATGCTACTATTCAGACGGTACTGATGAATAGTTGAACGGATGTCGTGAACAGTTGCAAAAACGGCATGAACAGTAAGACGTGTTGTATTGCATTTAATGCAGCATACATCTATTATGTACTAAGCCCTATTGAATCCAATCAGAGTTTGACACGTCGACGTTGGACAGGGTATGTTGTCATGCAAGTTGACGAACGGGTTCTGGAATAGTAGCAAGATATTAATAATATCTTTGAAGTCTTTCAGTGAGGACCACAGAGGCTCTGTAAAGAGTTACAGAGGTTCTGCGGTCTGGTCCTCTGTGGAGCAGTCTTTCCTATATTCTGAGATATTGGTCTTCTTTGCGCGTATGACAGAGTTTGTGTAGCGCGCCTCTTTAGCTTCTGTAGATTCTTGATCTTGAGCCCTCGGTAAGTCCGGTAGAGCCTCTGTAAGAGGCTTTTCTTCACTTAGCCTATTTTTCACTACTTCTAAATATTTCTATGATTAGGAAGATTGAAGCTAACAGACCCCGTCGCTCAGCGGTTGAAGATGTTGGGAGACCAGAATGAGCGTGTCTTGTCTTTGCTCGCTAAGCTACCGGGGGCAGCCTCGCTCGGGATATCAGGTGTCGCCTTTCGTTGACACGATAGCGACTGTCGACGTCCCAAAGAATTATAACATCCCCTCTTTCACGCCCAAGTATTCGGGAATAACTGATCCAACAGAGCACATTGCGCAGTATAAGCAGTTAATGTGGACGTTCTCGATCCCGCATATGTATCAAGAAGTGTGCATGTGCAAAAGTTTCGGGGAGAACCTCACGGGTCCTGCCGTCCAATGGTTGATTAATCTCAAGCCCAAATCCATCGAGTCGTTCGCTGAGTTAGTCAACCAATTTTCCCAGCAGTTCGCCAGCAGTCGCAAGATGGAAAAGCACACCAACGACCTATATTATGTCGTGTAGAAGACCGGTGAATCCATCCGGAGTTATTTGAACAGGTTCAATGTTGAAATGATCAGTGTCCGCAACTGCGATGTCAAGACCGCGATCGAAGCCTACAAACGTGGTCTAGACAACAGTTCGGGTCTGTACACTGATCTGACCAAGTATCCTCCAGAGAATTTCGAAGATGTCCGTGCAAGAGCCCTGGCCTATATGAGGGTGGAGGATGACGCTGCCTTTCTTTGAAAACATTATGACGACAAGAGGTCGTTGAGTGTAAAGAAGCCAGAGTTCAAGACGAAGGCAGTGTCCAAGTCAGAGCCTACACGACAAATCTCGAATGTTCGATTTGAGAAAAAGAAGACCGCAACTCCGACCAAGTTTCCTCAGTACCCTAAAATATCCACCTACGGATTCAAAGGAACTACTAAGGACTTGGTCGAGGCCTTGAAGACCGTCCAGGCGACCATCCGGTGGCCGAAGAAGTCCGACAAAGATGACGGTAAGAAAGATAAATCGAAGTGGTGCGACTTCCACGTCGACCACGGCCATATGACGGACGATTGCATAGCTCTCAGAAAGGAGCTAGCATACCACGTCCCGAAGGGTAATCTCAAAGATATCGTCGACGACGTCGTTACCCCAGCTAACGACGTTCCACCGCCGACTCCCGACCACACGAAGGTCGTGAATTACATAATTGGTGGGTCCGACGTATGCGGTCTGACGTATTTCGCAGCCAAACGCCACACCAGCCAAGCACCTGACGATCAACCTACTCCTCGCTCCTCAAGACCAAAAGGAGATCTGGAGTTAGAAGCCATGAAGATTTCATTCGACCAAGACAACCTCGGCGATTCGTATCAAAAGCATCATGACGGGTGTTTGGGCAAAAATTCACAGGTCTCGACCATGACCAGAAAAGGTAAGACACATGTTATGAGCTATATCTTGTATTAAGATAATGTCCCGACAAAGACCCAAAAAACCTATGTCGTCCCTCCTAACAGGTAAGTCGAGAGTTCCTCATGACACTCGACCTCGACGTCGCCCGTTCAGCACGACCATCGCACAACACCATGCGTTATACGACTGTTATGTTTGTTCAAGTGTTTAATGCAGGAGTCAAAGTTGATAATGGACAACGGCTATAACCGAAGAAATTAGTTATGAGCATCTAATCCCACATTGAAGACGACGACCGTTACAACAATCATCAAAGATCTTAATGATCCAATTAAAGTTCCCAAAGACTATAAATTCCCAGCTCAATCATCAGTTCAACACATCTGATCGACATCAAATAACACAGGGAGAGAGATAGAACAAGAGCATCGAACAACATAAGCAAACCCAAACACTCGAAGAATATTCATTCGAAGCAAAGAGATCATTCATAGAAGATCGCTCTCGACGCACGACATTCACTCTCGACCAACAGTTCACACATTGTTCTCACACACGACGCACACTGTTTTTACATTTCAAACACTTGTACTTTACATTTCGAAATCTTTCCCTTCATTTGTATTGTAATATCTATATGATCGACACCCGGAACACCAAGGACATCGCCCCTGATTGGCGACCATAGTGCAGCGACGACATCCATTGTCGTCCGCAGGTTTTTTCCTCGTTGTGGTTTTTCCTGCGTCATCAAATCCTCTGTCTCATTTACATTTTTGTCTTTGTCGCACGCCTTTGTCGAACGATTCCTTTCTTTAGTTGTTAAAGTCCACATCGACCTTAAGTTGTCCCTTTGGTGCGATTTTTGGCATTAACAGTTTGGCGCCATCCGTGGGACCCCATATAGAGAAAATCTTCGACAAACGTGCGTTTTACTAACGGTTTCTTGGAGTTTTCTTTGTTCTCTGTTTCAGGAAAATGGCTGCCCCTTGAAATCAACAGCATGTCATTGCCCAGATGTACTAGGAGCTTGAAGTCGCTTGAAATCAAATCAACGCCATGGCGGAGCAAAGCCATAGAGCAGCTGAGGAGATCGCACGACTAAGGAATCCCTTGGACCTCAAAACGGTCCTAGACCATTCGTTCAGAATCCAGTCCAAGGATCGTTCGGTCAGAATGGTCCTCGATTATTCGCGCATAATCCAGGTCCAGGATCAGGTCCGTTCGCTCAGAATCAGCATCCAGGTCCGTTCATGCAGAACCAGCAGCCGGGAGCGTTCAATCCAAATCCCCAGTTCGGGACGGTTCCTCCTCAGCACATAAGGACACCACCCATGCAAAATGGGTCGCAGCCATTTTAGAATGGATCGCAGCCATTTCGGAATGGGTCGCAGCCATTTCAGAATGGATCGCAGCCATTTCAGAATGGGTCGCAGCCGTTTCAAAATGGGTCGCAGCCGTATTTTGTTCCTTTCAACGGAGACACCAATGGCTCGTCGCATGGCAATGGCACCAGTTCAGGAATCAATCCACAAGCAGGGGCAAATCTCGACTCCAATGACCCCGTCGCCCAGCGATTGAAAATGCTAGAAGATCAGAACGAGCGCGTCCTATCTTTGCTCGCCATGCTACTTGGGGCCGCCGTGCCCGTTGATGTCGAACCTCGATCAGGATTTCAGGCGTCACCCTTCATCGATGAGATCGCGACTGTCGAGGTCCCGAAGAAGTACAACGTCCCCGCCTTTACGCCCAAGTATTCAGGAGTGACCGATACAACAGAGCACGTCACGCAGTATAAGCAGCTCATGTGGACGATCTCGATCCCACACGTGTATCAGGAGGTCTATACGTGCAAAAGCTTCACTACGACTCTCACCGGTCCTGCTCTCCAATGGTTGATCAATCTCAAACCCAAGTCCATCGGGTCGTTCACTGAATTGGTCAACCAATTCTCCCAGCAATTCTCCAGCAGTCGCAAGATGGAGAAGCAGACTAGTAACCTGTATTACGTCGTGCAGAAGACCAGCGACTCTATCCGCAGTTATTTCAATCAATTCAATGCGGAGATGATCAGCATTCGCAATTGTGACATCATGACTGCAATTGAAGCCTATAAGCGTGGTCTGGATGACAGCTCAGGGTTATACACTGACTTGACGAAGTTTCCTCCGGAGAATTTCGAAGACGTCCGAGCTCGAACCCTAGCATACATGAGAGTAGGGGACGACACTGCCTTTCGTCGCAAGCATACCGACGACAAAAGGTCGTTAGGTGTGAAAAAGCCCGAGTTCAAGACAAAAGCAATTTCCAAAATAGAGCCCGCACGCCAGATCTTGAACGTCCGATTCAAGACGAAAGCGGAGGCTAAGACTGCGACGAAATTTCCTCAGTACCCCAAGATATCCTCTTATGGATTCAAAGGATCCACTAAAGATTTGGTCGAAGCTCTGAAGACCACTCAGGCGACTATTCGATGGCCAAATAAGTACGATCAGGACGACGCCAAGAAAGATAAATCTAAATGGTGCGACTTTCATGTCGACCATGGTCACGCGACAGATGATTGCATAGCTCTCAAAAAGGAGCTGGCATATCACGTCCCGAAGGGCAATTTAAAAGACATCATCGACGACGTCGTTACCCCAGCTAACGACGTTCGACCGTCAACCCCCGAGCATGCGAAAGTCGTCAATTGTATCACCGGTGGTTCCGACGTATGTGGTCTGACGTACTCTGCGGCCAAACGTCACGCCAGTCAAGCGCTTGACGATCGGCCTATTCCGCGTTCATCAAGACCTAAAGGAGATTTGGAGTTGGAAGCTATGAAGACCGTATTCGACCAAGATGACCTCGACGACTCATATCAGAAGCATCATGACGGGTTAATCATTCAACTCACGGTTGGTAATTGTTTAACCCGACGAGTCTTGGTCGATGGGGGAAGTTCAGCGAACGTCATCTTCCTTGACACCATCAAGGCCATGGGAATCGATCGTTCGGAAATCACCCGACGTTCGACAACTTTGGTCGGTTTCAATGGAGAAGCGACGAGCACCTATGGAGATATCATCTTGCCAGTCTACGCCGGAGGAATCAACAAGCAGACCAAGTTCAGCGTCATCGACTGTGCATCGGCCTATAACATCATCTTAGGCCGACAATGGATCCATGAGATGAAGGCCGTTCCCTCGACGTATCATCAGACTCTGAAGTTCCCTACGCCGTGGGGGATCCAGGAGATAAAAAGTGAGCCGAAAGTCGCTCGTGATTGCAATAAAACCACTCTGAAGCCGCGAAAGTAGACCTTCTATTGTGGCGACTCACGACGACATTTAGTGTACCGTCTTAGAATCGCCACAAGGGGGCGGTATGGTAGCAATAATCAAAACGTCCCACGCAGTTGGGCAGGATGCATCAGAAAAGGTACGACTTCTAAACCCTTTTCTGTTTTTTTCATACGATTTTTAACAACGACGATTACTGACTTAAGCATCGGAGGGTCGTTGGTTAGCCAACGACCAACCTCTGACATTGTTTATTCCGCAGAATCGCACGACAATAATCAAACGACTCTAGTTTCGCAAGGTCGCACGACATAAACGATCAGGTCTATGACTTGATCATCCTTCTACAGGGGCACACGATTCAAAATAATCGCACGACTTAGTCGTACGATCGCGAGGTCTAGCGATCTCATGATCTAAGTTCCTTGACATAGAAAAAATCTTCATACTCCTAATGTATGCTTTAGTCGCATGTGCTTATATTTATATACATGATTTAAAAGTCCATTGGCTTACGTTCCAGTTATTGTGTTACAACAGATGCCTAAGTCGCATGATTCCTTGTATATTTTTATATGAATTTGACAGTCGATGTGATATTTTATAAAGCGCAAGTTCAAAAGAAGCACAAGTTCCATTCATCGAATAAACTGTCATTTACAAAAAGCTCGACCACCAACGATCGAGCAACAAAGAAACATAAATAAACGATGATATATTTCTAAAATTGAGGAGGGGCATCAATCGCATCCTTGCCTGAGGTCCCGCCCTGAAGACCTTCGTCTACCACCTCCTCCTCGATGTCCTTCTCGTCATCCGAATCAAGGTCTCTCACAGTCCCGCCGCCCTTCAAGTAAATATCGAGCTCTTCCGACGCCGAAGCAAGAGGATCCTTCCCCAACAGATGTCGCCTCATGATTGCTGCCCTAGCAGTCATGCGAGCTATAGCAAAAACGGACTTACCCTCGTCCCTAGCACCTCTTTCTCCAGACTCTCCACCTTGGACTTAGAATCCTCGACTTCCTTTGTAATCACAGCCAAGGATTCCTTAACTTTGTCCATCTCCTCCCTCTGATCGGCAACCATGGACAGGGTCTGTGTCAAGCGATGATTGGCCTCATCCTTTGCACGTCCGACGGCCTCTAGATGTTTCAAGGCGTCATCGAGACGTTTTGACAGAGCCTCTTCACGCTCTGCGGCGACCTTCGCCCTATCCGACGCCGCATTCTCCCTCTCATACGCATCAGACATTAGATCCTTTATCTTCATTGTCTCACCCCGCAAAGCTAGGGATGCCTGGAACGCATGCAAAATCATAAAACAAATATTATAAAAAAACATACGACACCGACAACGACACCGACAACGACAGCGACAGCGACGAATGAACCAAGTCTTGAAAGAAAGACTTACCATGAAAGCCAGCCCGGCGACATGAGCTCCCGTCTCCTCGATAGGAAACCCCACGAAACGCTCCCTGAAAGAAAGGAGCAGATATTTCCCCAGGTGAGGAAATAGGTTTGTCCCGTCTAGGACACTGTTGGCCATAAAGTCCGACGACAATGTAAAATTAACTGTCGTTACCTTAACCCCTCCCGTCGGCTGATCCTTGCCCTTGCCGGCCGACAAAGGATCCGACGTGGCTGACGGGGACTTCGCTGTTTCCGCCGGAGGCGCAGAATTAATAGGCATCGCATCGATCGCATCAGAATTCGACTTCTTCGCCTTCTCAGGCATAACGACTCTAGACGAGTCGTGAAATCCCAAAGACGGTTCCCTCGAAATCGTCGTACGCGTCTTCTTCGGAACATCTGGACCAGCGGACATAAGCTTTTGCCTCTGCTCCTTGCCCTTACGAGCAAGCTCGAGCTCAGCTGCTCTTTTAGCAGAGACACACAACATCTCCCCTGGAAACCACAGAAGAATAAAAACTATGAAAATCAAAGGAAGGAGAATCGAATTAACACAAAAAGAAACGAGAAGGTACGCTTACCAGTCATCTCTCTTTCTTCTTTCGACTCCCCTTCTTCCTCTCGTTTCTCCCCCTGATTTTCTCCTAAGTATACTAAATCCTCGTCGTCATCCGCCAATTGTCGTACAACAAACGACCGTTCCCCAGTGCTGAACTCTAAGAACGCGTCGATCTTTGCTTGAGAATTAGCGTAAGGCTTCACGTCCTCGAACCTTATGGCTGTCGACATATAAAAAACAAGTTAAAAACCAAAAACGCAGACGGCAGACAACAAAAAAGTACAAAGCTCACCCGATGTATTCCAGCTGGCCCTAATCCAATCACTCTCAGAGTCAAGGGTCGACTTACGCACAAATACGTACCGAGTCTTCCACCCGCGATCGTTCAAAGCGGTCCTAAGGACCAGAACCCGATCACCTTTAAGTCTAGAGTATAAACTGCAACGATGACTCCCATCCTTCTTCGCTTGATAAGCCAAAAGGAGGTCACGTACAATCATGGGAGATTCCCAATTCTTAGTGACACGCTCGATCACTTGTACAACTCGCCAAAACTGGGGCATTAGCTGACCCGGTGCTAAGTCAAATTCTAGCATAAAAGACTTAGCTAAAGGTGAGTATGGCCATTCAAAGCCAATCTTAAAGGGATATTCGTATATCACGATATAACCCTCGGGACATTCGTTCGATCGAATCTGACCTGCGCAAATTAATTCGACCCACGCAGGGATTTTAGCTAACCTCCTAAAGTCATCAAGATCCGACTGTTCTTGAATATTGCTCTCAGGATCCATCGACACTTCTAAAAACAGATTGGAGAAATCGAAGAGATCGTACCTTATATATAAGCGCTCTAAGACCTCGAAAATCCTAACTGAGTCGCAGATTCTCGCAGTATTAGTAATGATCGGGCAAATAACAGCAAGAAGATCGAGAGGAAATCTTCGTTTAAAACTCTTTGAAATCGTAAAACAGAATAGACCCATTAAGGTCTCTATTTATGCAAACGATCGAATCCCTTGATGATGGCCACGCGTCCCCGTCTCTTCGTATGACCACACGGATCGTCGACACCTGTCAAAGACAGCTGGTAAGCACAATCGTGCGTCAGTATGACGTCACGACCTCGTTTTCTCTTCGACTTCTCGTTCAGTTAGAATTGTACCAATCCGGTTCCGAGACAACCAAGGTATTTTTCAATACAAGACCCTGAACACCCGACAGGCAAAATTTAAAATTTGAATTTGACATCCTACTTTCAAATTTTGGCGGCAAACTGTTTGAGCAAAAATTCACAGGTCTCGACCACGACCAGAAAAGGTAAGACACATGTTATGAGGTATATCTTGTATTAAGATAAGGTCCCGACAAAGACCCAAAAAACCTCCGTCGTCCCTCCTAACAGGTAAGTCGAGAGTACCTCACGACACTCGACCTCGACGTCGCCCGTTCCACACGACCATCGCACAACACCATACGACCTTGACTAACGCGTTATACGACTGTTATGTTTGTTCAAGTGTTTAATGCAGGAGTCAAAGTTATTAATGGACAATAGCTATAACCGACGAAATCAGTTATGAGCATCTATTCCCACATTGAAGACGACGATCGTTACAAAAATCATCAAAGATCTTAATGATCCAATTAAAGTGCCCAAAGACTATAAATTCCCAGCTCAATCATCAGTTCAACACATTTGATCGACATCGAATAACACGTCGAATAACACAGGGAGAGAGATAGAACAAGAGCATCGAACAACAGAAGCAAACGCAAACACTCGAAGAATATTCATTCGAAGCAAAGAGATCATTCATAGAAGATCGCTCTCGACGGACGACATTCACTCTCGACCAACAGTTCACACATTGTTCTCACACACGACGCACACTGTTTTTACATTTCAAACACTTGTACTTTACATTTCGAAATCTTTCCCTTCATTTGTATTGTAATCTCTGTACGATCGACACCCGGAACACTAAGGACATCGCCCCTGATTGGCGACCATAGTGCAGCGACGACATCCATTGTCGTCCGCAGGTTTTTTCCTCGTTGAGGTTTTTCCTGCGTCATCAAATCCTCTGTCTCATTTACATTTTTATCTTTGTCGCACGCCTTTGTCGAACGATTCCTTTCTTTAGTTGTTATAGTCCACATAGACCTTAAGTTGTCCCTTTGGTGCGATTTTTGGCATTAACAACGGGTTGATTATTCAACTCACGATTGGTAATTGTTTAACCCAACGAGTCTTGGTCGACGGAGGCAGTTCAGCGAACGTCATCTTTCTTGATACCATCAAGGCCATGGGAATCGATCGATCGAAAATCACCCGACGCTCGACAACCTATGTCGGTTTCAATGGAGACGCGACGAGCACCTTTGGAGAGATCACCCTGCCTGTCTATGCCGGAGGAATCAACAAGCAGACCAAGTTCAACGTCATTGATTGCTCGTCATCCTATAATATCATCTTAGGTCGACCGTGGATCCATGACATGAATGCCGTTCCCTCGACGTATCATCAGACCATGAAGTTCCCTACGTCATGGGGAGTCCAGGAGATCAAAAGTGAACCGAAAGTCGCCCGCGACTGCTACAAGACGACCCTGAAGACGCAGAAGCAGGCCATCTAGCAATTACAGGTCCAGGATGCTCCTGGGACAGCCGACGACTATCACCTGGAGGAAGTCGTCCTGGACCAGAGCAAGCCTGACCAGAAGGTCTTTATAGGTTCGTCCCTCGATCCCTGTCTTAAAGACAAACTGATATCTTTTTTGCAGGAACATGCCGACTGCTTTGCCTGGTCGCATGAAGACATGGTCGGCATAGACCCCAGTGTTATTTCCCATAAGCTCAATGTCGACCCGTCATTTAAGCCTATCAAGCAAAAGCGACGAAAATTTGCTCTTGAAAGGAATAAGGTGATAAATGACGAGGTCGACAACCTCCTAAAGACAGGGAAGATTCGAGAAGTAAAGTACCCCGACTGGCTTGCAAATGTCGTGGTCGTTGTTAATGCCAAAAATCGCACCAAAGGGACAACTTAAGGTCGATGTGGACTTAATCAATTAAAGAAAGGATTTTTCGACGAGACGTGCGATGAGGGAAAAATAAACGAGACAAGGGATTTGATGACGCAGGAAAAACCTCAATCGAAGAAAAAACCTGCGGACGACAAGGGATGTCGTCGCTGCACTATGGTTGCCAGTCAGGGGCGACAGCCTTGGTACTGGCGTCGGTCGTACGATGATTACAATACAAATGAAGGAAATGCTTCGAAATGTAAAGTACAAGTGTTTAAATGTGAAAACAGGTGTTTGTCGTGTGTGAATACAAAGTGTGAACTTCTGGTCGAGGACTGTTGTCGTGCGTCGAGAGCGATACTTGAGCTTTTCCTTCGAGTGTTCTTGAGTTCGCTGTAAGATTCTGGCTTTCAGTACTTAACCTCCAGAGGTTGAATGTTCTTGGCTATGAGTTTGGATGATTTTCTCTACTGTGTGTATTGGATGTTAACCGATGTCCTTTGAAATGAGGCTTTAGCTTGTCTTTTATAGTCTTCGTGTCATTAATTAGCTCCATTAATGATTCAATCAACGGCTACAACGGTTGGAAACGGTCGCCGGAGTGATTATCCATGATGATCTTCGTCCGTTACGGTTATCGATCGTTGATGGTTGCGTCGGTTATATCCGTTGCTCTTTAATGACTTTGACTCCTGCATTAAACACTTAACAAACGTAACAGTCAAGGTTAACGTTAGCTTTAGTCGAAGGTACAATGATCTTACGCGATGGTCGTACGGAACGGGCGATACTATGGTCAAGCATCATGGGAGACGTACGACTTACATTTTACGGGAGACGACGGATGTTTTATGGGTTCTTGTCAAGACCTTATCTTAATACAATATTTGGATTATGACGTGCGTCTTACCTGTTCTGGTCGTGGTCGTACGACGTGGTTTTTTGCCCAAACAGTTTGCCCCCAAAATTTGAAAATTGAATGTCTAATTTAAGTTTTAAATTTTGTCCATCAAACGCATAGGATATAAGACAAGAGTTAGAAATTACCTCAATCGCCTTGGAGCTAGACTGGTTCGTTTCTAACTGAACGAGAAGTTGACAAGGGAACGGGGTCGTGACGTCATACTGACACACGATGATGCTTACCAGCTGTCGAGGACAGGTGTCGACGATCCATGCGGTCATACGAAAGGACGGGGACGCGCAGCGGTTATCCAGGGATTCGACTTGACATGATCGACTGCATAAATAAAGATTACGACGAATCTTTTCTTTTCTTACGCTGAGTTTATTTTGGAAAGAAATTCCGCTTTGCTCTTCTTGCCATTCTTCTTCCGAATCCCTTTGATTTAGCGGAGATTGTTTGGGATTTAGGGCGTTTATATAACGCATTGCTTCTTCCTTTCAGCTTTCACTACCTTCTTTCCACTGGTAAGAAATGTCGACTGACCCAGAGAGTTCCATCGTTAGCCAGGAAGATTTAGACGACTTTAGGCGTCTAGCGAAGATTCCCTTAGAAATAGAGCTAACAAGTCCGGGGACTGTTCGTCCTAAGGATTTCCCCGAGGGGTATTTCGTGATATACGAATATCCTTTCAAGATTGGCTTCGAATGGCCGTTTTCGACTTTGACTGAGAATTTGATGCGATGCTTTGGTTTGTCGCCGGGGCAGTTGATGCCTCGACTCTGGCGGGTTCTTTTGGTTATCGAGCGTTTGTCTGCGGATTGGGACCCCCCTATGTCTTTGAATGATTTCTTGGCAGCGTACCAAGTTAAGGGAGATAAGCGTGGGCGTTATAGCCCGTATTCCAGATATAAAGGCGATCGTGCCTTAGTTTTGAATACTGCAGTGAACGATCGGGGGTGGGGGTTCAGGTATGCGTTCGTACGTGTTGATTCGCTGGACGCCGCCAGCAAGTTGATCCGTCCCGACTGGAATATCTGAGGTATGCTCTTTTTCGATCATAGTATGGTTTTTCTAACCTTTTATTTACTCTTCTCTTTTTGTTGTCTTCAGATATAAAGTTCGACGTTCCACACCCAAATGAAGGGTCTCGTGCCAAGATTGACAGATTCCTTAGTTACAGCGTCGAGGACCGATCTTTCGCCACGTGGCAACTGGCGACCGAGGACGAGGACGTGGTGGTGGACATTGTGGAGGAGGAAGAAGGAGAAGGAGAAGGAGAAGAGGAAAGTGGATGACAGGAATTGACAGGTGGGTGTATTATGGTTTCCTGTGTTTTACCATTTATTTCTTATTCCTGTCTGACGCTTCGTATTTTTCCTGATCAGTTCCAACTGAAAGGAAATCAGTTTCTAGCTCGAGAGGGAAGCAAATCATACGTGCCCTTCGAGGAGGAGACGTTTCTAAGGGAACCGTCGTCGAGGGTTGATGACTCATCGAGAGTTGTTCTGCCTAAGAAGGCGAGGGCGTCATCTAGCCGTCCTGGCGTGATGGACGCGACACCAGCAAGTTCTGCGCCTCCGGCAACGGTGACGAAACCGGTGTCTCAACTGTCGATCCCAATACCTGCCGACAGGGGCGAGGGATCGTCGGCCGAAGTTATGACGGTCAATTTTACATTGCCGTCTGACTTTGTGGCAGATGGTGTCCTAGATGGGACGGCGTCGTTCCCTCATCTAGGGAAGTATTTGCTCCCGTCTTTCGGGGAGCGTTTTCACGGAGTTCCGGCCGGAAAGATGAGATCTCGAGTTGCCAGTCTGCCGTTCACGGTGAGTGTCAATCTTTCATCACTTGTGTAATCTTTGTCGAATGTTCTTGAATGCACCTTTTATTTTTCATAGACGTTCCAGTCTTCCTTGGCGTTACATGTTGAGACGTCAAGAGTTGAAGATCTGATGGCGTCTGCTCTTGAGAGGGAAGCTGCAGCGTTGGAAAGGGAGATAGCGGCTTTAGATGGGGAGAAGTTGGCCATGGCACGTGCCGATGAGCTGGCTGTCCAACTTTTCGATGCTCAATATGAATTGCAGGAGATTCGTGCGGTAGGAGTGGCAGATGGAGGCCCTCAGGTTGGGACTTCGAGCGAGGATACGACCAATGTTCCTCCTGTCGTCTAGAATTTTTTATTTCCTTGTTTGTTTTTGCCACTTGACCTATCGGGGGTTGAGTATGTATACGGTGGTTTATGAATATATATCTTTTGCTTATGCTTTATCCAAACCATGTTTAATTATGAATTCGAACATAAGATACATATGAAATCATGCGACTAAGGCATTCATTGTAATACGATGACAAGAACGTAAAACAAATATAAAAACACGCGATTAAAGCATTTTCTAAGTAAATAGACTTAGGGGTAAAATCGTTTAGACTCTGCGATCGTACGACCGGATCGTACAGTGAGTTTGTGTCGTATGCCCCTGTGGAGAAATGATCAAGTTAAAGACCTGATTGTTTATGTCGTTCGACCTTGCAATATTAAAGTCATATAGTAAACTTAATGATTACTGTCGTGCGACTCTGCGATAATCTGTCGTGCGATTCTGCGATAAAACGATGTCGGGGGTTGGTCGTTGGCTAGCCAACGACCCTCCGATGCTTAAGTGTTGATCCAAACCCTTAGTGATTTGATAATGACCCTCTCTTATATACTTAGTGAAAATTGTAAGTAAACAATATGTATCAGAGTTTCACTATCGCTGATAAGTACTAAGATCTTCCAGTACCGCTGATAGGAACTCTCGCTCTTTAGATTAAACATTCAGCGAAACTGTTCACCATAATACTCTGAGTCTGTTCAGTACTTATGGTGATCGCTGATAAGTTAGTTGTTTACTTATGATCCCTGAAGACAAGTTTCACGTCAACATAGGTTCTACGCTGAAGTTGAAGATCAAGCTCAAGAACCAGCGACAAGTCTCCTAATGAACTGATGCGGATCAGCGAAGACTCAGATTTGTCCAATCAACGTGAAGTATCAAGTACAAGACTTCAGCTATCGCTGAACTCTATCATTCGCTGATGAAGAATGATAGATCGCTGAATCAACGAAAAGCTGATCATGAAGTCCTCCGTACAAAGGACTTTTGTTTTAACCACCCTTGCACGACTCCGTACGATATGTCAGAAAAGAACCTCCTTATTGTCTGAAATCGTACAACCTCTCTGATACTACATTGTTCAATAATGCGGCTACTTAGGTTGTCAACAAAGGTCAATGACATGCAACCAATCAGCTGCTGCCACGTGTAAAGTGTATACTGCCATGCATTAAATGCATGCAATATATAAGAAGATGAACTCACTTCATTTTGAAGTAACTTGCTAACTCTGGACAAGTTCATCCTTCTTATCTTGAGATAGGTTATTATTAGTAATTTCCTTCTTCTTCTTAGTGCAAGAAACTTAGTGTTCCAACTTGTTTAGATTTAGGATTTTCCTTAATCTTGTTTCCGCAACAAGCTGTAAATTGTTAATGATTTATCAATAAACAATTTAGAAAAGTAAAATCTGTGTGTTTGTATTCAACCCCCCCTTCTACAAACTTGTATAGCCCTTCGAGACCAACAAGTGGTATCAGAGCGGATTTGTTTAATCTCATAAACAAGATCTAATCTATACTAAGATTTCTCTTCCTTGCTATTTCTGAAAAATGACTACTAACACAAACACAAATTATATCGACAATGGTTCTCTTGCAAAACCCCCTAGATTCTCCAGAGATAACTTTAATCTATGGAAAAATAGGATGACTCTATTCTTAGAAGGTGTAGATCCTACTATGCCTTATTTTCTTGAAAACGGCCCATTTATTCCTGTAAGAATTGATGCCGCAGTACTTGCCACTGAAAATAGACCTGCTATTCCAGAAAGGTTGGTACCCAAAGAAGTTCATACGTGGACTGACGAAGATAAGAAGAAAGTGGCTATCGACACAAAAGCCAGATCCATACTGTCCATGGCTTTTTCTTGATGAAGTCTACCATTCCGTCATGAACCTGAAATCCTCAAAAGCCATGTGGGACACAATATGTGTTCAGTATGAAGGTACTGCTGAAGTCTAGGACTCTCGAAAGATCAACCTGGTAAGACAGTATGAAAGTTTCATTTGTGGTAAGAATGAGACTCTCTCTGAAGTTCACCAACGTTTTAATTGCTTAATAATAGATCTGAAAACTGTTGGTAAGGAATATTCTAACTTTGAAGTGCTGACAAAGTTTCTAGAATGTTTACCTGAAAGCTAGGACAGTTATTCTATGTGTCTCAAGTTGTCAAAAGATCTAAGATCAATGACCCTTGCTACCTTATATGGCACGATGCTGAATCATGAGCAATCAAGCCATCTTAAGAAGAATCTTATAAAAGATTCCAAAAGAACACATGTTGCTTTAATCTCAGAGGAACCTTCTACTCAGCGACCCTCGGTCACTATCACTGAGTTAGAAAGTAACTCTGAAAGGTCATCAGATTCTGACTCTTCAGATGATGATGAATCTTTGGCTCTCCTAACTAAAACGTTCAGGAGATTCGCCAAAAAGAAAATGTTCAGAAAGAACAAACCCCTTTTAATAACTGATAAGCCAAGATCATCAGCTACTGTTGATAAGGCTACTGCTACTTGTTTTAACTGCGAAAAGATTGGACATTTCGCTAACGAGTGCATGTCTAAGAAAGTATCGAGAAACTCAGCGTTTCCCAAGAAATCCTTTATTCCCAGGAATAAAGATGACAAATATTCTAAGCTGAAAGAAAAATATGCAAAGCTGAAAAGCTTCAAGAAGAAAGGCAAAGGCCTGATGGTTTACGATTGGGCTGCTTCTGAAGAAGAAGAACCATCATCTGATTCTGAGGATGATGAAGCAAATCTCTGTCTTATGGCAAAGATTGAAGATGAGGAAGAAAGTTCAGACATTCCCTCTACTTCAACATCTTCAATTCAGGTATCACCTTCCTTCTTTACAAATATTGCAAATATTGATGAAGCTGATAGTCTCCGCAAAATCGATCTCTTGACTAGAAGTTTATATGAAGCCATGAATGGCAAAACAATAGTTGAAAACCAAAACCTTGATCTCGCTGAACAGCTTAAACACTGTCACCTTCAAATAGAAAAGCTTTCTAAAATTGAAGAAGACTTTAAAGATCAAGTGCATTTAAATCAGCTGGTCAAAATCGAACGAGCAGAAGCTATCGTTGCTTTGAAAGCTGAAAAAGCTACTGTTGAAGGATGGTGTAACTCTTCAACAAAGATCACTGAGATAATTAATTCTCAGATACCCCTGAGTGATAAACGTGGTCTTGGTTACAAATATAAAACTAAAGAACCAACCACTGATCGTTCCATGCTCTTATTTGGAACTTTCGTATCCTCAGTCGCTGATACTTCATCCTCTTAGTGTTCCTCGTCTAGACCGACTATCCCTGAGGAAATCTCTACCTCAAAAGGTAAAGAGAAAATGGTTTATCCAAAACCTACCTCTGTCTTTAAAGATAAAGGTAAAGGAATTGCGTTGAACCAAAATCCTCAGAAGGGTACTTTAGTACCAAAGCTGAATGCTTCTAAAGCTTTAGTGATTTATTCCTCTGGATCAAGGAATCAGATCTCTGGATCTACTCAGCGTGGGTCTATTCAGAGATCTACTCCTAGACTCAGAGTGGATGTCCTTGGTAAGAAATATGAAGAACTAAATGTTCCTCCCATTTCTAAAGCCAAAAGCGTATTTGGTGCTGGTCCTTCTATTTCAAAATCAAAAGCTCAGCACTCAAATGGTCCTAGAACTACTTTTAGTTATAGGAAATGTTATCACTGTGGACTCACTGATCATATTGCTAGTAAGTGCCCCACAGCCACCAAAGCTGATAAGATAGCTAAGGTGAAGATTGCCCCCAAGGCAAAGAAGACCACTGAGGTTAAGAAATTAACTAAAGTAAAGACTGACAAAGCTGAATCTTCAAATGCTGTGAAGACTGCTGAACCTTCCATTCCAACTGCTTCCACTGACAAACGTGTACACATGGTTAAGTGGATACCCAAGAAAAACTAATCTTCCTTTGTGATGCAGGTTCAGAAGGGTATCTGGTATCTCGATAGCGGATGCTCTAGATACATGACTGGAAAGAAAAGCCTGCTCGCTGAATACAAGGAAGAGAAGGGTCCCTTTGTGACTTTCGGTGGAAATGGAAAAGGACATACCCGAGGGTTTGGTGTACTCTCAAATGGTAAAACCACCTTCAGAAGAGTCGCATATGTTGAAGGGATGAAGCATAATCTTCTAAGCATCAGTCAGCTTTGCGACAAGGATAACAAAGTAATCTTTACTAAGGAATCCTGCTTTGTCACTGACAAAAAGTAGAAGATAGCTCTCAGCGGTTATCGTTTGGAAAATGTTTATGTAATAAACATGGACTCAACAACCACTGAGAACTCCTGTTTCTTCTCAAAAGCCTCATCTGATGTCAACTGGCTATGGCATAAGAGGCTCTCTCATCTGAATTTTAAGACACTGAACACTCTTTTTTCAAAAGAGTTGGTTACTAGTCTACCTCAACACTCATACGCCAAAGAGTCATTATGTTCAGCGTGTGAAAAAGGGAAGCAGACCAAAGCAAGCTTTAAATCAAAGCAAGTTTCCTCAGTGTCATCTCCTCTACAACTACTCCATATGGATTTGTTTGGCCCTGTTAACAAACAATCCATCGCTGGAGAGAAATATACACTGGTCATAGTTGATGAATTTTCTCGTTATACATGAGTTATGTTTCTCCGTTCCAAGAGTGACACCCCTGAAGAACTCATCACCTTTGTTCGGAAGATGGAAACCCTGAACAATTTGACCGTTCGCTCAATAAGAAGTGATCATGGGACTGAATTCAAAAACAGTTCTCTTGATTCCTTCTTTGAGAGTAAGGGTATTTCTCACAACTTTTCTTCAGTGAGAACACCGCAACAAAATGGAGTCGCTGAAAGAAGAAATAGAACAATTATAGAAGTTGCACGTTCAATGCTCAACGATTCTCACCTGCCTACTCAGTTTTGGGCAGAAACCGTCAACACCACTTGTTTTACGCAAAACAGATCGCTGATAGTCAAAAGATTCAATAAAACAGCCTATGAACTTTTTCATGGGAGAAAGCCTTCAATCAGCTTTTTTCACATCTTTGGATGTCAGTGTTTCATACTGAACAACAAAGATGCCCTTGTAAAGTTTGATCCTAAGGCTGAGGATGGAATGTTTCTTGGATACTCCTCAGTCTCCAAAGCCTTCAGAGTCTTCAATCGAAGAAGACAAACTGTTGAAGAAACAATTCACGTCACGTTTGACGAATCCCGCTCAGCGAACTCTAAACCTTCTGCTGATACTGAAGAACTGAATCAACAGATGTTTTCTCATCTTGGTGATTAAGAAGATATTCCCACTCCTCGTGCTCACACAGTTGAAGATGATGGTCCTACTATCATCCCAAATATGCAGAATAGTGAAGCTGAAACATCATGGGTCTCAGCTGTTCCTATAAACACTATACCTGCTTCTGAAACGATTGTCTCAGACATTCCATCTACTTCTCAGCAATCAGTGAATATAATGTCAACTGCATCCATTCCTCTCTTGGCTGATACTCTAGACGTCGCTGAAGCCTCATCTTCAGCTCCTCCAGTTCAGGTTGAGTCAGCGTCTCACGCTCCGGCTCAGCGATGGACTATAAATCACCCAATTGATCAAATTCTTGGTGATCCAAACGCTGGTATTCAGACTCGACGAAGTGCAGGTAATATTTGCTTATTTGTTAACTTTATTTCACTAACTGAACCAAAGAAAGTAGATGATGCCCTCAAAGATCCAAACTGGGTCAGCGCCATGCAAGAAGAGCTGACTGAATTCGAAAGAAACAAAGTTTGAAAACTTGTTCGAAGACCAACTGATAAAACAGTGATAGGCACTAAATGGGTCTATCGAAACAAGTTGGACGAACATGGAACTGTAACCCGCAACAAGGCTCGTCTTGTTGCTCAGGGATACAGACAAGAGGAAGGCATAGATTATGACGAAACATTTGCTCCAGTAGCAAGATTATAATCTACTCGTCTATTTTTAGCATACGCTGTACACAAAGACTTCAAAGTATATCAGATGGATGTTAAGTCAGCATTTCAAAATGGAAAGCTGAATGAAGAAGTCTATGTGGAACAACCTCCAGGATTCTCAGATCCTAAGCGTCCAGGTTATGTTTATAAACTGGATAAGGCACTCTATGGCTTAAAGCAAGCTCCACGTGCATGGTATGACACTCTCTCTACTTATCTCGATATTTAAATATTTGAGCGAGGTAAAATCGACAAAACTTTATTTTTCAGGAAAGTAAAAGGTCATATCATTCTTGTTCAAATATATGTTGATGATATTATATTTGGCTCTACTAACCCTGATCTTTGTACTCGTTTCGCTGAAAGAATGAAAGATGAGTATAAGATGAGCATGATGGGTGAACTAACGTATTTCCTTGGTCTTCAGATAAAGCAAAATGAAAAAGGAACTTTCATTAATCAGGGAAAGTATGTTAAATATATGCTGAAGAAATTCGACTTAACTGAAAGTTCAGCTATGAAAACCCCTATGGCACCACCGCTGACACTTGATAAGGATACTAAGGGTATTCCTGTTAATGTCACTTTGGACCGTGGGATGATCGGGTCACTTTTGTATCTTACAGCTAGCCGACCCGATATTATGTTTGCAACATGCTTGTGTGCACGATATCAAGCTGTGTTGATCCAAACCCTCAGTGATTTGATAATGACCCTCTCTTAAATACTTAGTGAAAATTGTAAGTAAACAATATGTATCAGAGTTTCACTATCGCTGATAAGTACTAAGATCTTACAGTACCGCTGATAGGAACTCTCGCTCTTTAAATTAAACATTCAGCGAACACTGTTCACCATAATGCTCTGAGTCTGTTCAGTCCTTATGGTGATCGCTGATAAGTTAGTTGTTTACTTATGATCCCTGAAGACAAGTTTCACGTCAACAAAGGTTCTACGCTGAAGTCGAAGATCAAGCTCAAGAACCAGCGACAAGTCTACTAATGAACTGATGCGGATCAGCGAAGACTCAGATTTGTCCACTCAACGTGAAGTATCAAGTACAAGACTTCAGCTATCGCTGAACTTTATCATTCGCTGAATAGTAAATGGTAATCGCTGAATCAACGAAAGCTGATCATGAAGTCCTCCGTACAAAGTACTTTTGTCTTAACCACCCTTGCACGCCACCGTACGAAATGTCAGAAAAGATCCTCCGAATATCTGAAATAGTACAACCACTCTGATACTACACTGTTCATCTTTACGGCTACTAAGGTTGTCAACCAAGGTCAATGACATGCAACCAATCCGCTGATGACACGTGTAAAGTGTATACTGATTTGCATTAAATGCATGCAGTATATAAAGAGATGAACTCACTTCATTTGAAGTAACTTGCTAACTCTGGACAAGTTCAAATCTCTCTCAAGATAGGATTTTATTAGTAATCTCCTTATCTTTCTTAGTGCAAGAAACCTTAGTGTTCCAACTTGTTTAGATTTAGGTTTATCCTTAATCTTGTTTCCGCAACAAGCTGTAAATTGTTAATGATTTATCAATAAACAATTTAGAAAAGTAAAATAGTGTGTTTGTATTCAACCCCCCCCCCCCCCCTTCTACAAACTTGTATAGGCCTTTCGGGACCAACAAGTGGTATCAGAGCAGATTTGTTTAATCTCATAAACAAGATCTAATCTAAGATATTTCTCTTCCTTGCTATTATCTGAAAATGGCCTCCTACACAAACACAAATTATGTAGACAATGGTTCTCTTGCAAAAGCACCCCTGTTGCTTTACTCTCAGAGGAACCTTCTACTCAGCGACCCTCGGTCACTATCACTGAGTTAGGAAGCAACTCTGAAAGGTCATCAGATTCTGATTCTTCAGATGATGATGAATCCTTGGCTCTCCTAACTAAAAAGTTCAGGAGATTCGCCAAGAAGAAAATGTTTAGAAAGAACAAACCTCTTTCAATAACTGACAAGCCTAAATCATCAGCTTTTGTTGATAAGGCTACTGCTACTTGTTTCAACTGCGAAAAGACAGGTCATTTCGCTAACGAGTGCAGGTCAAAGAAAATCATGAGACCTTCAGCTTTTACAAAGAAATCCTTTGTTCCAAGGAATAAAGATGACAAATACTCAAAGATGAAGGAGAAGTATGCAAAGCTGAAAAGCTTTAAGAAGAAAGGAAAAGGCCTGATGGCTGACTATGATTGGGCTGCTTCTGATGAAGAAGCCTCATCATCTGACTCTGAAGATGATGAAGCAAATCAATGTCTCATGGCCGAGATTGAAGAAGAGGAAGAAAGTTCAGACATTCCCTCCACTTCAACATCTGCCATTCAGGTATCACCTTCCTTCTTTACCAATATTGCAAATATTGATGAAGCTGATAGTCTCCGTAAAATCGATCTACTGACTAGAAGTTTATACGAAGCCATGAACGGCAAAGCTGTGGTTGAAAACCAAAATATTGATCTCGCTGAAAAGCTTAAAAACTGCCACCTTCAAATAGAAAAGCTTTCTAAAATTGAAGATGATTTTAAAGATCAAGTGCATTTAAATCAGCTAGTCAAAATCGAACGAGCAGAAGCTATCGCTGCATTAAAAGCTGAACAAGCTACTGTTGAAGGATGGTGTAATTATTCAACAAAGATCACTGAGATAATTAAGGCTCAGATTCCTCTGAGTGATAAACGTGGTCTGGGTTATAAGTATGATACTACAAAACCAACCACTGAACGTTCAATGCTTAAATTTGGAACGTTCGTATCCTCAGTCGCTGACACTTCATCATCTCAGTACTCCTCGTCGGTTACACCAATCCCTGAGGAAACTCCTACCTCCTCAAAAGGTAAGGAGAAAATGGTTTATTCAAAACCTACCTCTGTCTCTAAAGACAAAGGTAAAGGAATTGTTATTTATCAAAATCCTCAGAAGGGTACCTTAGTACCTAAGCTGAATGCTTCCAAAGCCTTAGTGATTCATTCATCTGGTTCTAGAAATCAGACCTCTGGATCAGTTCAGCGACCTACTCCTAGACTCAGAGTAGATGTCCTTGGTAAGAAATCTGAAGAACTGAATGTTCGTCCTATTTCAAAAACCAATAGTGTACTTGGTGCTGGTACTTCTAATTCCAAATTAAAAGCTCAGCACACAAGTGGTCCTAGAACTAATTTTAGTTATAGGAAATGTTATCACTGTGGACTTACCGATCATATTGCAAGTAAGTGTCCCACAGCCACCAAAGCTGATAAGATAGCTAAGGTGAAGATAGCACCCAAGAAGACCAAACCAGTTGCAATTCAGGTCAAGGTGACTCCTACCGCTGAGGTCAAGAAATTGACCAAAGTGAAGAAAGACAAAGCTGAATCTTCAAATGCTGCGAAGACTGCTGAACCCATTCCAACTACTTCCACTGACAAACGCGTATACATGGTGAAGTGGGTACCCAAGCAAAACTAATCTTCCTTTGTATTGCAGGTTAAGAAGGGTATCTGGTATCTCGATAGCGGATGCTCTAGACACATGACTGGAAAGAAAAACCTGCTCGCTGAATACAAGGAAGAGAAGGGTCCCTCTGTGACGTTCGGTGGAAATGGAAAAGGACACACCCGAGGGTATGGTGTACTTTCAAATGGTACAACATCCTTCAGAAGAGTCACATATGTTGAAGGGCTGAAGCATAATCTTCTAAGCATCAGTCAGCTTTGCGACATGGATAACAAAGTGATTTTCACCAAGGAATCCTGCTTTGTCTCTGACAAAAAGGAGAAGATAGCTCTCAGCGGTTATCGTTTGGAAAATGTTTACGTTATAAACATGGACTCAACAACCACTGAGAACTCCTGTTTCTTCTCAAAAGCATCTTCTGATGTTAACTGGCTATGGCACAAAAGGCTCTCACATCTTAACTTCAAGACGCTGAATACTCTTTCCTCCAAAGAGTTAGTCACTGGTCTACCTCAACATTCATACGCCAAAGAGTCTTTATGTTCAGCGTGTGAAAAAGGGAAGCAGACCAAGGCAAGCTTTAAGTCAAAGCAAGTTTCCTCAGTGTCATCTCCTCTACAACTACTCCATATGGATTTGTTTGGCCCTGTTAACAAACAATCCATCGCTGGAAAGAAATATACGCTGGTCATAATTGATGAATTCTCTCGTTACACATGGGTAATGTTTCTCCGTTCTAAGAGTGACACCCCTGAAGAACTCATCACCTTTGTTCGGAAGATGGAAACTCTGAACAATATGACTGTTCGCTCAATAAGGAGTGATCATGGAACTGAATTCAAAAACAGTTCTCTTGATTCCTTCCTTGAGAGCAAGGGTATTTCTCACAACTTTTCGTCAGTGAGAACACCACAACAAAATGGAGTCGCTGAAAGAAGAAATAGAACAATTATTGAAGCTGCACGTTCAATGCTCAGCGATTCTCACCTGCCTACTCAGTTTTGGGCAGAAGCTGTCAACACTGCTTGTTTTACGCAAAACAGGTCGCTGATAGTTAAAAGATTCAAAAAGACAGCCTATGAACTTTTTCATGGGAGAAAGCCTTCAATCAGCTTTCTTCACATCTTTGGATGTCAGTGTTTCATACTGAACAACAGAGATGCCCTTGGAAAGTTTGATCCTAAGGCTGATGATGGAATCTTTCTTGGATACTCCTCAGTTTCCAAAGCCTTCAGAGTCTTCAACCGAAAAAGACAAACTGTAGAAGAAACTATTCACGTCACGTTTGACGAATCCCGTTCAGCGAACTCTAAACCGAACGCTGATACAGAAGAACTGAATCAATGGATGTTTTCTCATCTTGATGATTCAGAAGATATTCCCACTCCTCATGCTCACACCGTAGAAAATGATGGTCCTTCTATCATTCCAAATATGCAAAATAGTGAAGCTGAAACATCTTGGGTCTCAGCTGTTCCTATAAACGCTATACCTGCAGTTGATCCAAATGTCTCAGAAATTCCATCTATTTCTCAGCAATCAGTGAATGAAGTGGCAAATGCAAACATTCCTCTCTTAGCTGATAATCCAGAAGTAGCTGAAGCCTCATCTTCAGTTTCTCCAGTTCAGACTGAGTCAGCGACGTATGCTCCGGCTCAACGATGGACTGTAAATCACCCAATCGATCAAATTCTTGGTGATCCCAACGCTGGTATTCAGACTCGTAGAAGTGCAGGTAATATTTGTTTATTTGTTAACTTTATTTCTCTAACTGAACCAAAGAAAATAGATGATGCCCTCAGAGATCCAAACTGGGTCAGCGCTATGCAAGAAGAGCTGACTGAATTCGAAAGAAACAAAGTTTGGAAACTTGTTCGTAGACCAACTGACAAAACGGTGATAGGCACTAAATGGGTCTATCGAAACAAGTTGGACGAACATGGTACTGTAACTCGCAACAAAGCTCGTCTTGTTGCTCAGGGATACAGACAAGAGGAAGGCATAGATTATGACGAAACTTTTGCTCCAGTAGCAAGACTTGAATCTATTCGTCTTTTCTTAGCATATGCTGTACACAAAAACTTCACTGTACATCAGATGGATGTTAAGTCAGCGTTTCTAAATGGAAAGCTGAATGAAGAAGTGTATGTGGAACAACCTCCAGGATTCTCAGATCCTAAGTGTCCAGGTTATGTGTATAAACTAGATAAGGCACTTTATGGCTTAAAGCAAGCTCCACGTGCATGGTATAATACTCTCTCTACTTATCTCCATATTGAAAAATTCGAGCGAGGTAAAATTGACAAAACTTTGTTTTTTAGAAAAGTGAAAGGTCATATCATTTTAGTTCAAATATATGTTGATGACATTATATTTGGTTCTACTAACCCTGAGCTTTGTACTCGTTTCGCTGATAGAATGAAAGATGAGTATAAAATGAGCATGATGGGTGAACTAACATATTTCCTTGGTCTTCAGATTAAGCAAACTGAAAAAGGAACGTTTATAAATCAGGGAAAGTATGTTAAAGATACGCTGAAGAAATTCGACTTAACTGAAAGTTCAGCTATGAAAACCCCTATGGCACCACCGCTGATACTTGATAAGGACACAAAGGGTGTTCCTGTCAATGTCACGCTGTACCGTGGGATGATCGGCTCACTATTGTATCTTACAGCTAGCCGCCCGATATTATGTTTGCAACATGTCTGTGCGCACGATATCAAGCTGAACCTAAGATATCCCATATGAAAGCTGTAAAGCGAATCTTTCGATATCTTAAGGGAACAGCGAATCTAGGTCTTTGGTATCCCAAAAACTCAGGATTCGATCTAACCGCCTATTCAGACAGTGATTTTGCAGGTTGCAAAATGGATAGGAAAAGCACCACAGGAGGATGTCAGCTCCTGGGTGGAAAGCTGGTAAGTTGGACAAGTAAGAAGCAAAACTCAGTGTCCACTTCCACAGCTGAAACTGAGTATGTAGCCGCTGGAAGCTGCTGTTCTCAAGTCTTGTGGATGAGAAATCAGCTACTAGACTATGATCTTCAGCTCTCCAAAATTCCAATCTATTGCGACAGCACAAGTGCCATCGCTATAGCAAACAATCCAGTGCTACACTCAAAGACAAAACACATAGAAATCAGATATCATTTTATCAGAGATCATGTGATGAATGGTGATATAGAACTTCATTTTATCCCAACTGATTATCAGTTAGCTGATTTGTTTACCAAACCTCTTGATGAGACAAGATTCAACTTTCTCATCAGTGAGCTTGGAATGCTGAACTTTGAAGGATAAAATCTTCAGCGGTTCACATTTAATCAGCGATACGTTTATACAATCGTGTATAGCCTTCGGGATAAAATCAACTTATATAATCCATTTCATTATCTTCTCTCTGAATAAACTTGGTTAAACTGATATCCAGGTATGTTTTCTCTCTCTGACAATCGCATGAAAATGCAAGATTTCAAAATAAATTGCATCGCTGAATATCTCTTCCTTAACAGCGATATTTTGAAAATTTCCTTAAATCTTCACTGATATTTTCTATTCAGTGCTTCATGTTTTTCAAATGAGTCCCAGAGTTTTTCAAAACCTCAGAGACATCCTAAAAGAATGTGAAAGGACAGTTGTGACGTCATTGCAACGGATAACACTCGGCACGATTTCTTTCTGACACACGTTTGCACGTTTTGTTCAAACTTCCAATCAAATGCAAACACGTGTCCGTGTCATGATGAAAACCTTTTCCCGCTCAAGGTTTTCTCTCTCTAAAAATCCCTATATAAACAACTCTTGGTTTATATTTGTCTTTTACGCGAACAATCTTTCTCCGCAAGAAAAGAATTCTCTGTTGCATTTGTGCTCTCAAAAACCTCAAGAACTGTTCATCATCTTCTTCATCAAAACTTCAAGGTTAATATGTTCTTATCTTTTATCAAATGCGTATAACTTGTTTTCGATCTTCTCTTTGTTTTAACAACATCAAACAAAAGAACTTTATAAAATAAAATCATTTCTTTCATGGTTTTATGAACACAACCATTTCATGGTTGTTCTTCAAGTTTTAAATCTAAATCTTAAACTTGTTCTTCATTCGTATCCTTTTTTCTTTTAGAAACTGGAATACAAGACTTTATGGGTTTTACTTTTCTTTTAAAATCAAGAAAAACCCTAATCTTCATTAAGACATTTTTTGTCTGAATGAAATGGACAAGATTCGAAATATCTTAACGGAAATTTCTTTCCACATTAAGATAATTCTTATTTGTTAACATCTTTGGTTGAACTGATAATACAGTGATATGGCATCTTCAAAGCTGAATGTTACCGCTGAGTCCATCTCCACTGACTCTGAGGAAATGGAAATCTTCAAAGCCCCCCAGGTTAAGTTCGAGCTGGATCAACTCGATTGGACTAAGGCCAACAACCTCTCAGCTCTTCTCGAGTTTCCTCCTCGGAAGCAAGTATCACATCTGTACGATGCTGTAAGTTTTCTGAAGAACAGCCCCATCTACACAGCCCTGACCATAACACCTCCTGCCAGTCAGCGGCTCTTATCCCAGTTCTGGTACTCTGCCAGACACACTGAGCTACCCTCTGCCAAAGATCCATCCAAAACCATAGACTGCATACTCAGCGATACTGAGTATGGCACCATCAAGATTACACCCACCATTATCCGCAAAGCCCTAAACTTCCCAAATGCCTCCAAAGAAAAACCCTTCATTCCATTCCCTGACCATAAAAAGCATGCTGACAGAGAAGCAATCATTGCTTTCCTTGACGCAATGGGTTATATCTGGGATATTGGAAGGGACAAGAAGCCTGAGAAGAAACTGACGCTGATAAAGAAATCCAAGATGCCCAGCGAGATGAATTTCATCTTCGCTCACCTGATCAGCTGCATGACAGCAAAATCCGGATCTTCTGATCAAGCCGCCCAACCTCAGCAGTCCATGGGATACGCACTGCTGAAAGGTCTAAATATTGACTGGGCCTCCATTATTTATGAAAACCTGATTCAACGTGTCAATTCTGCCGCTGACAGACCAACATGGGTTCCTTACCCACGATTCATCAGCGCCATCTTTCAATATGGCCTGAAGGACAGCTATCCTGAAGAGGGTGATCTGAAACTTTCTCAGATTGGCCCTAAGGTTCTCGACATCAAGCCTGTCGCCAATGAGGTACGTCTCTCTACTCTTCTCACTCTTCTAAATTATTCGCTTTCTGTGGCTCCTTCAGCAACAATACCAATCGCTGATACCCCGGCCACAAAATCCTCTCCTTATAAGAAAAGGAAACCCTCACACACCCAACTTGATTCCAAAAGGATCAAGAAAACCAAGGAGCAACCCCAGCAATTCCATGCTGAAGACTCCTCAGCTCATTCTGAAGAGCTGAAGGAAAGTTCCGTGGTACGCTCTGCCACACCCGTGCAAGCCATCCCTCCAATCCAGACTTCAGCGTCTCCAAACGCTAGAAACTTGGAAACTACCCAACCTCCCTCAGTCTCTCAAAAGACTGATGAAGTGATTGTCAGCGATTCCAACGCTGAACTCAGAACCCGAACCCCAATCTTAACCTTCGCTTCTCCCTCCACTCATTTGGACACTCCTCCAACGAACACTGGAGATGCCATCATTCCAGAAGCCGCCGCTGATGCTTCTCAACAAATGATGAAGAAAGGACCTGCAGAGTTCACCATACCTCACCGTACTTTCGAAGAGGATATGGAACACTATTCAGGAACCTGCAACTTTGACGAGTTCATCAATCCTCCTGCAGGTACAAATCCCACCTTAAACACTGTAACTAAACCTGAAACTTCTGAGCTTTCCTTTGTTCACAAGTACTTATATGTTACAGGTCCTAATTTGGGAGACATCAACGCCTCTCTGAAGTCCGTGGAAACAAAGCTGTCCAGTCTCACCACCACACTCTCCAACAACTCAACAGCTGTAACAAACGCTGGAGAGAATTTGACAAAGCTGACAACGGTGGTGGAGAAGAAAGCTTCCACTGAAGACATCAAGAGTCTTGATAAGACACTCAGCGATTTTGCCAAGGTGCTCTGCGACATCTACACTGACTACACAAGCCTCAAAACATCAGTTTCGACCATGTCCAGCGAAGTAACAACGCTGAAGACATCGGTTGCAAAACTAGAGGGTGATATGTCAGAGGTCAAGACTGACTTAGGCTCTGTAAAGACCGACGTTGGTTCTATGAAGACGATGATCGAGACGCTGGTAAACAAGGCAAATAGTCCAGCTCCTGCTCCTTCCCCTGTCCCTATTTTGGAATCTTTCACAGAGGAGGATCGCACAGAGCTGAGGAAAATCACGCCTGCTATTTCTGGCCTAAAAGACAGAATAGCAAAGCTTGAAGGTTGTGTGAAAATCTCTGGCCCAGAAGACAGAAATAACACCAATGCTGAGTCTACCCATTCCTCCCCCAGTCATCATGAGAAAGAGGGGGAGAAGAGCGCTGAACATTCCAGGGAGAAAAGCGCTGAGAATCTTGAGAAAAGCGCTGAAGATCTGAACAAGAGCGCTGAAGACCTTTCCCATGATGAATCTATCAGGGGAGAGATGAATGAAGATCTGACCACTGGACCTCAGGGAGATGAAAACCCTGAGGGAACCGAGAAGCTCGCCTCTGTATCTGAGGGGGAGCAACTCGAAGAAGATGCTGAGGAATCCGAAGCAGAAGAAGATGAAGACATCGACATCCCTGACGACAAACCATCCTTCTCTCCAAGAAAGGATGATGATGATGATGAAGATGACGATGATTTCTTTATCGTCAAACCTGCCCCAAGGATCAAAGCTCTTAAAGGAATCTCAATAAAAGAACCATCAGGGGAGAAGACAAAGACAAAGCCCTCAGCCTCTGGCGCTGAGAAAAGCAAAGACAAAGGCCTCGCTAAAGATGAAAATCTAGCGATCCTATTTGAAAAGTCGGTTTGTCAGGTACACTAAAACTTTACTTTTTCCTTCCCTGAACTTCTCAACAACTCAATCAGTTCTCTACTCCACAAACCTCTCTCCACATCCACATTATTTTTCTATCTTTTCTACCCAAGTTCTTCTACCCAGTTCTTATATGTAAGATCGCTGCTTTTCAGCTAGTCCTCTCCCCTGTTTGAGGATGTCGCTGAAGGTTCCACTGTTGCGACTTCACAAATAAAGCCAGCTGCTGATGAAATAATCCCAGTCTTGGACTTGATCTCTGAGACTGATGAACCAGAAGAACAACCTCTCTCGCACAATAAGAGACCTTCCTCAGTTCCTCAAAGGCTGAGTAAAGAGGATCAAAAGAGAAGAGAAGAAATAATAAAGCGATTCGAGGATCAGCGAATCATTCTAAGGCCTGATCAACTGCCGTCAGTTCCTCCCAAGTTCAGAATTTCAAAAGCTGAATATCAGGACCACCTTAGAGCTGAACGCCTCATTGCTGAAAGGAAGGAAGCTGAAGAGAAAGACAGAGAATACGCCATCAAGCTCACTCAAGAATCTGTCAAAGACCCCAAGCTGAAGCGTGTTCCCATTCAAATCCAACGAAAGCTGTGGGAAGAAGCCCAGAAGATCGTGGAAAAGAAAACTGAAGTTTCTCAGACCACCTTGATCTGGTGTAAAGAGAAAATTCCCTTCAGATATCGTCCAGCGAAGATCAACAAGGTATTCATCTCTGGAAGAACCTCTATCGGAGTACCTATTGTTGACATCAAACTGTTCAGAGAAGATGGCACATCTGAAACCTTTCGCGCTGAAACTGTAAAAAGGTATGGTCTCTCTGAATGGCTGGAGATGAGGTTAGGTATCCAACCATCACAATCTAAGTACAAGAATCATTTCGAAAAGCTGATAAATAGACAGATCGACTTGATATCTTCTTGTGTGGATATTCCTCCTGTTCCTGATCTAAAGCCGAAAAGAAAAAGAGGCTCTCCAAGGAAGAAACGTCAAGATTCAAACTCAGGACCTGTCATACGAAATGAAACTGGAATTGGTTTCTCTCGCGCTGAAGTGCTTGGTCCTGATCCTGATCTATCTGCCCTTGACATCTCTTTGCCACCATGTGAACTTTTCGTCCCTGGTAAAGTCATCAGTAATCCTTATGGAATATTCTTTCTTGACTACGACGGACGTAAATGCTTTCAACGGATCGATGAGCTTCCAATCACTCCAATCGAACAACTCAGAGATCTTATCTACTGGTGTGACTTCAGAAAGGACATTCAGGCACGACACCTAAAGCCCTTGATTTTTCAAGAAGCGCTGAATAAAAGAAAACAAGGTGTAACGGTTCCTGACTGGATGATTCCCACTGAAAAGACGACCCTTGATGAACTTCTCATTAAGGAAGAACCTTTTGAAAACTGATATAATCTCCTTTTTCTCTATTGTATCAGTTATCCTTCTGTACTTGTAAATTATTTCGCTTGTACTTGTAATCTTTCTGTTCTTCATTGTAACCTGATTCAAAGATTTAAAGAAAGATTTCAGCGAATGTACTTTACTCCATCAGTACTGAAAAGATCCCAGAAAACAGTAAAAGGGACAAATATTTTATGAGTTCTTTTTATCCTTATGTTTTCATTTAATAGCAATTTTCTTTGTTGCTATGTCATAATCAAATAGGGGGAGATTGTTGATCCAAACCCTCAGTGATTTGATAATGACCCTCTCTTAAATACTTAGTGAAAATTGTAAGTAAACAATATGTATCAGAGTTTCACTATCGCTGATAAGTACTAAGATCTTACAGTACCGCTGATAGGAACTCTCGCTCTTTAAATTAAACATTCAGCGAACACTGTTCACCATAATGCTCTGAGTCTGTTCAGTCCTTATGGTGATCGCTGAAAAGTTAGTTGTTTACTTATGATCCCTGAAGACAAGTTTCACGTCAACAAAGGTTCTACGCTGAAGTCGAAGATCAAGCTCAAGAACCAGCGACAAGTCTACTAATGAACTGATGCGGATCAGCGAAGACTCAGATTTGTCCACTCAACGTGAAGTATCAAGTACAAGACTTCAGCTATCGCTGAACTTTATCATTCGCTGAATAGTAAATGGTAATCGCTGAATCAACGAAAGCTGATCATGAAGTCCTCCGTACAAAGTACTTTTGTCTTAACCACCCTTGCACGCCACCGTACGAAATGTCAGAAAAGAACCTCCGAATATCTGAAATAGTACAACCACTCTGATACTACACTGTTCATCTTTACGGCTACTAAGGTTGTCAACCAAGGTCAATGACATGCAACCAATCCGCTGATGACACGTGTAAAGTGTATACTGATTTGCATTAAATGCATGCAGTATATAAAGAGATGAACTCACTTCATTTGAAGTAACTTGCTAACTCTGGACAAGTTCAAATCTCTCTCAAGATAGGATTTTATTAGTAATCTCCTTATCTTTCTTAGTGCAAGAAACCTTAGTGTTCCAACTTGTTTAGATTTAGGTTTATCCTTAATCTTGTTTCCGCAACAAGCTGTAAATTGTTAATGATTTATCAATAAACAATTTAGAAAAGTAAAATAGTGTGTTTGTATTTAACCCCCCCCCCCCTTCTACAAACTTGTATAGGCCTTTCGGGACCAACAAGCTGAACCTAAGATATCTCATATGAAAGCTGTAAAGCGAATTTTTCGATATCTTAAGGGTACAACGAATCTAGGTCTTTGGTATCCCAAAGACTCAAGATTCGATCTAATCGCCTATTCAGATAGTGATTTTGCAGGTTGCAGAATGGATAGGAAAAGCACCACAGGAGGATGTCAGCTACTGGGTGGAAAGCTGGTAAGTTGGACAAGTAAAAAGCAAAACTCAGTGTCCACCTCTACAGCTGAAGTTGAGTATGTAGCCGCTGGAAGCTGTTGTTCTCAAGTCTTGTGGATGAGAAATCAACTACTGGACTATGACCTTCAGCTCTCAAATATTCCAATCTATTGCAACAGCACAAGTGCCATCGCTATAGCAAATAATCCAGTGCTACACTCAAAGACAAAACACATCGAAATCAGGAATCATTTTATTAGAGATCATGTGATGAATGGTGATATAGAACTTCAGTTTATCCCAACTGATTATCAGTTAGCTGATCTGTTCACCAGACCTCTTGATGAGACAAGATTCAACTTCCTCATCAGCGAGCTTGGAATGCTGAACTTTGAAGAGTAAAATCTTCAGCGGTTCACATTTTGATCAGCGATACGATTATACAAACTTGTATAGCCCTCGGGATAAAATCAACTTGTATAACCTATTCTATCTACTTCTCTCTGAATAAACTTGATTCGCTGATATCAAGGTATGTTTTTCTCTCTCTGACAATCGCATGCAAATGCAAGATTTCAAAATAAATTACATCGCTGAATATCTCTTCCTTATCAGCGATACTTTGAAATTTCTAAAAACCTTCACTGATATTTCTAAATTCAGTGCTTCATATTTTCAAAAGTATCCCTGAGTTTTTTTTTTCAAAACCTCAGAGACAACCATGAATATGAAAGGACAGTTGTGACGTCATTACAACGGATAAGCCCTGGCACGTTCTTCTTTCTGACACACGTTTGCACGTTTTGTTTACTCGCCAATTAAATGCAAACACGTGTCCGTGTCATAATGAAAATCTTTTCCCGCTCAAGATTTTATCTTTCTAAAATCTCTCTATATAAACAAATTCTTCGTTTATATTTTCTTTTACGCGGACTTCTCCTCCAAGCAAAGAAAGATTTCACTGTTGCATTTTGCTCTCGATTTTTCAAGAACAACTGTTCATCTTCTTCAATCATCAAAGGTTAATATGTTCTTATTATTTACCAAATGCAAATAACTTGTTTCTGATCTTCTCATTGTTTTAACAAGATCAAACAAAAGAACTTCTAAAAAATGAAATCATTCTCTTTCATGGTTTTATGAACACAACCTTTTCATGGTTGTTCTTCATGTTTAAAATGCAAAAATCTTAAACTTGTTCTTCATTCGTTTTTCCAGAATCCCTATCTTCAAAGGAAACTGGAAAACAAGATTTTTATTGGGTTTGAAATTTCGTTTTTCAAAAACAAGAAAACCCCTAATCTTCATTAAGACATTCTGTCTGAATGAAATGGACAAAATTCGAACCATCTTATTGGAAAATCTTTCCACATTAAGATTATTCTTATTTGTTAATATTTGGTTGAACTGATAATACAGAAAATGGCATCTTCTGACATTCCCAAGAACACCATCGCTGAAAACACTGTTGCTGATGATATTACTGAGGAAATGTACATCCTTAAGGCTCCTCAGGTCAAGTTCTCTCTTGACAAGCTAGATTGGACTAAGGTAAACAACATTTATGCGCTTCTCGAGTTTCCTCCTCGAAAGCAAGTCACACATCTAGATGATGCTCTGAAATTCCTCAAGAATTGCTGCATCTCCACAGCCCTGACCATAACCCCTCCCGCACATCAGCTTTTGCTATCACAATTCTGGTACTCTACCAGACACTCTCAGTTACCATCAGCCAAAGACCCCTCCAAAACAATTGACTGCATCCTTTGCGATATCGAATATGGCACCATGAAGATCACCCCTGCCATCATTCGCAAAGCCCTCAGCCTTCCCATAGCAACCAAAGAAAAACCCTTTGTTCCCCTCCCTGACCCCAAGAAAAACTCAGACAGGGAAGCCATCATTGCATTCTTTGATGCAATGGGCTATGTATGGGAAACTGGAAGGGATATGAAGCCCGAGAAGAAGCTGACCATTATAAAGAAATCGAAAATACCCAGCGAGATGAATTTCAACTTTGCCCATCTGATCAGCTGCATGACTGCCAAGAGCGGCTCCTCTGACCAAGCCGCTAAACCTCAACAAGCAATGGGATATGCATTGCTGAAAGGTCTACATATAGACTGGGCATCGATCATCTATGATGACCTGGTACTAAGAGTGGACTCCGTCGCTGACAGACCTCCATACGTTCCGTATCCTCGATTCATCAGCGCCATATTCCAAAAAGGCCTGAAGGACAGCTATCCTCAAGAGGGTGACCTGAAACTCTCTCAGGTTGGTCCTAAGATACTCGACTTCAAACAAGTGGCGAATGAGGTACGTCTTTCTACACTCTTAACTCTTCTAAATCCTTCTACTTCTTCTACTTCTGCAGCTCCTTCAGCGGACAAACCCACCGCTGATACCCCAACTGCAACCTCCATTCCTCTTAAAAGGAAACTTTCTGACACCCAACTTGGTTCCAAAAGAACTAAGAAACCCAAGGAGCAACCCAAGCAATCTCCTGCTAAAGTCTCCTCAGCTCCTCCTGTTGAGCTGAAGGAAAGTTCAGTGGTACGCTCTGCCACACCTGAACAAGCCACCCACTCTATCCCGACTTCAGCGTCTCCAAACGCTGAGGTTACAAACATGGAAACTACCGAACCTCCCTCAGTCCCTCAAAAGACTGATGAAGTGATTCTCAGCGATTACAACGCTGAACTCAGTAACCAACCTCCATTCATTTCCTTCGCTTCTCCCTCCACTCGTTTGGACACAACTCCAGTTATCACTGATGCACCGGTCATTCCTCCAGAAGCTAAAGGAACGACGGAAGTAGGACCTGCAGAGATGATCATACGTTCAGGTTCTCTTGCTGACGATATGGAACTTTACTCAGGAACCCGCGATTTTGATGAATTCATCAATCCTCCTGCAGGTATACAACAACCCCTAAACACTGTTACTAAACCCCAAACTTCTGAGCTTTCCTCTGTTCACAAGTTTTTATATGTTACAGGTCCTAATTTGGGAGACATCAACGCGTCTCTGAAGACAGTAGAGACAAAGCTGACAGGTCTCACGTCTAATCTTTCCGGCAACTCTTCAGCTGTAACAACCGCTGGAGAGAATCTTTTAAAGCTTACAACTGAAGTCAGAAAAAATGTCTCGAAAGCTGATGTGGAGAAAGTTGATAAATCACTCGGTGATTTTGCCAAAGTTCTCGCTGACATCTACACAGACTACCTCGACATCAAGAAATCAGTTGACACCATGTCCAGCGAAGTCACAACGCTGAAGACATTGGTTGGCACACTCGAGGGTGATATGTCTGCTGTAAAGGCTAATGTCAGTTCAGTAAAAACTGATATGAGTTATGTGAAGACTGATGTCAACACGATGAAGAATGACATCTCTTCAATTCAGAACTTGTTGACGCAGATCCTGACCAACACAACCGCCCCTGCACCTGCCCCTGCTCCTGAGCATTTTACTCCGGCAGATCGTGCTGAACTCGTCAAAATCAATCCTGGTATTTCTGCTCTTCAAACCAGATTATCAACGATTGAGACTTATGTCGGGGTCCCTGGCCAGGAAGACATGGAGAAAACCACAGCTGCTGAATCATCACATTCCTCCCCAACTCATCATGATAAAGAGGGGGAGAAGAGCGCTGAAGACCCTTCCAAGAGCGCTGAAGACCTTTCCCATGATGAATATATCAGGGGAGAGAAGAATGAAGACCTCACCTTCACTAAAGAGGGTGAGAAGACAATTGAAGCTGAAGCAGCCGCTGGACCTCAGGGAGATGAACACCCTGAGGGAACCGAGAAGCTCGCCTCTGTATCTGAGGGGGAGTAACTCGAAGAAGAAGCTGAAGAAACTGAATCTGAAGCTGAAGATGAAGAAGCCATCGACTTGTCTGATGCCGAACCATCCTCTTCTCCAAAGAATGATGATGACGAAGATAACGATGATGATGATTCCTTTATCGTCAAGCCTGCTCAGAGAACTAAAGCTCTTAAAGGGATTCTGATAAATGAACCTTCAGGAGAGCGGACAAAGACAAAGCCATCAGCATCTGAAGCTGACAATTGCAAAGGAAAAGGTGTCGCTGAAGATGAAAATCTGACGATCTTGTTTAAAAAGCCGGTTTGTCAGGTACACTAACTCCTTACTCCACATCCCTCCTCTATACACTTTATCAGTTCTCTACCTCCGCAAACCTACATACACTATCCCATTCTTTCTCTCTCTCTGTTCTACCCAAATTCTTACTTGTAAGATCGCTGTGTTTCAGCTAGTCCTCTCCCCTGTTTGAGGATATCGCTGAAGTTCCTACAGCTGCGACTTCAACAATAATCCCAGCTCTCAACGCTGAAGACATAATCCCAGTCTTGGATTTGATCTCTGAGACTGATGAACCTGAAGAACAGACTCTCTCTCACAAAAACAGACCTTCCTTGGCTCCTCAAAAGCTAAGTGAAGAGGATCAAGAAGAGAGAGATGCAATGATCAAGAGACTCGAGGATCAGCGAATCATTCTGAAGCGTGGTCAACTTCCTACCGTTCCTCCAAAGTTCAGAATTTCCCAAAAGGAATACAAGGAACACCTCAGAGCTGAACGCCTAATCGCTGAAAGAAAGGAAGCTGAAGAAAAAGACTGAGAATACGCCATCAAGCTTACTCAACGATCAATAAAAGACCCCAAGCTGAAAAGAGTTCCCATTGATGTTCAACGTCAGCTATGGGATGATGCTCAAGAGATCGTTAGAGAAAAGACTAAGGTCTCTGACACGACTTTGGAATGGGCTAAACAAATGCTGACCTATCGATCTAGACCATCCAAAATCATCAAAGTAAACATCAGAGGAAGACTGTATGCCGACGTTCCTGTTGTTGAACTGGATGTCTACAAAGAAGACAAAACCAAGCAAACTTTCTATGCTGCTACCTTAGAAAAGTTTGGTCTCTCTGAATGGTTAGAAACAAAATTAGCCATTCAGGAATCGCGCTCAAAGTTCAAAAGCCATGTCGAGAATATCTTAAACAAACAGATCGACCTGCTTTCTTCTGCTGTGGATATTCCTCCTCTTCCTCCCCAACAAAGAAAAGTCTCTGCTAAGAAAAAGAAAGTCTCTGATTCAGGTCCTCCTATACGGAATGAAACAGGTATTGGTTTCTCTCGTGCTGAAGTTCTTGGCCCTGATGCTGATCTCTCAGCGCTTGACACCTCCCTACCACCTGGAGAAACTTTCATTCCTGGCACAGTTGTAAGTGATCCATATGGTATATTCTTTCTAGACTACGATGGAAACCATCACTTTCAACGTATCTCTGAGTCCACATCGCTCCCATCGAACAACTCAGAGATCTCTTATACTGGTGTGAAGTCAGACGCGACATCAAAGCTAGACACCTGAAGCCCTTGATTTTTGAAGAAGCTCTGAAGAAAAAGAATCAAGGAGCAGATGTCCCTGATTGGATGATTGCCACATCAATGACCATTGATGACCAAATCATTAAGGAAGAACCTTTTGACGGATAGGATCGCCTTGTAATTCTTTCTATCTTTATCTGTCTACATCTTTTGTACTTGTAATTTTATTCGCTGTACTTGTAATTTTTCCACTTCTCTCTGTAATCTTTACACAGTTTAAAGAAATATTTTAGCGAATGTACTTTACTCCATCAGTACAGAAAAGATCCCAGAAAACAGTAAAAGGGACAAATATTTTATGAGTTCTTTTTATCCTTATGTTTTCATTATATAACAATTTTCTCTGTTGCTATGTCATAATCAAATAGGGGGAGATTGTTGATCCAAACCCTCAGTGATTTGATAATGACCCTCTCTTATATACTTAGTGAAAATTGTAAGTAAACAATATGTATCAGAGTTTCATTATCGCTGATAAGTACTAAGATCTTCCAGTACCGCTGATAGGAACTCTCGCTCTTCAGATTAAAAATTCAGCGAAACTGTTCACCATAATACTCTGAGTCTGTTCAGTACTTATGGTGATCGTTGATAAGTTAGTTGTTTACTTATGATCTCTGAAGACAAGTTTCACGTCAACATAGGTTCTACGCTGAAGTCGAATATCAAGCTCAAGAACCAGTGACAAGTCTCCTAATGAATTGATGCGGATCAGCGAAGACTCAGATTTGTCCAATCAACATGAAGTATCAAGTACAAGACTTCAGCTATCGCTGAACTCTATCATTCACTGATGAAGAATGATATATCGTGGAATCAACGAAAAGCTGATCATGAAGTCCTCCGTAGAAAGTACTTTTGTCTTAACCACCCTTGCACGACTCCATACGATATGTCAGAAAAGAACCTCCTTATTGTCTGAATTCGTACAACCACCCTGATACTACACTGTTCAAACATGCGGCTACTTAGGTTGTCAACAAAGGTCAATGACATGCAACCAATCAGCTGCTGCCACGTGTAAAGTGTATACTGTCATGCATTAAATGCATGCAGTATATAAGAAGATGAACTCACTTCATTTTGAAGTAACTTGCTAACTCTGGACAAGTTCATCCTTCTTATCTTGAGATAGGTTATTATTAGTAATTTCCTTCTCCTTCTTAGTGCAAGAAACTTAGTGTTCCAACTTGTTTAGATTTAGGATTTATCCTTAATCTTGTTTCCGCAACAAGCTGTAAATTGTTAATGATTTATCAATAAACAATTTAGAAAAGTAAAATCTGTGTGTTTGTATTCAACCCCCCCTTCTACAAACTTGTATAGCCCTTCGGGACCAACAACATTTTTGTCTTTGTCGCACGCCTTTGTCGAACGATTCCTTTCTTTAGTTGTTAAAGTCCACATCGACCTTAAGTTGTCCCTTTGGTGCGATTTTTGGCATTAACAGTTTGGCGCCATCCGTGGGACGTCAACTAGAGAAAATCTTCGACAAACGTGCATTTTACTAACGGTTTCTTGGGGTTTTCTTTGTTCTCTGTTTCAAGAAAATGGCAGCCCCTGGAAATCAGCAGCATGTCATTTCCCAGATGTACCAGGAGCTTGAAGTCGCTCGAAATCAAATCAACGCCATGGCGGATCAAAGCCGTAGAGCAGCTGAGGAGATCGCACGACTAAGGAATCCTTTTGTACCTCAAAATGGTCCTAGGCCATTCGTTCAGAATCTAAGCCAAGGATCGTTCGGTCAGAATGGTCCTCGACCATTCGGGCATAATACAGGTCCAGGATCAGGTCCGTTCGCTCAGAATCAGCATCCAGGTCCGTTCATGCAGAACCAGCAGCCGGGACCGTTCAATCCAAAATCCCCAGTTCGAGACGGTTCCTCCTCAGCATATAAGGCCACCACCCATGCAAAATGGATCGCAACCATTTCAGAATGGATCGTAGCCATTTCAGAATGGGTCGCAGCCGTTTCAGAATGGGTCGCAGCCGTATTTTGTTTCTTTCAACGGAGACGCCAATGGCTCGTCGCATGGCAATGGCATCAGTTCCGGAATCAATCCGCAAGCAGGGGCAAATCTCGACCCCATTGACCCCGTCGCCCAGTGATTGAAAATGTTGTAAGATCAGAACGAGCACGTCCTATCTTTGCTCGATCAGGATTTCAGGCATCGCCCTTTATCGATGAGATCGCGACCATCGAGGTCCCGAAGAAGTACAACGTCCCCGCCTTCACACCCAAGTATTCGGGAGTGACCGATCCAACAGAGCACGTCGCGCAGTATAAGCAGCTCATGTGGACGATCTCGATCCCACACATGTATCAGGAGGTCTGTAAGTGCAAAAGCATCGGTGCGACTCTCACCGGTCCTGCTCTCCAATGGTTGATCAATCTCAAACCCAAGTCCATCGGGTCGTTCGCTGAATTGGTCAACCAATTCTCCCAGCAATTCTCCAGCAGTCGCAAGATGGAGAAGCAGACCAGTGACCTGTATTACGTCGTGTAGAAGACCAATGAATCTATTCGAAGTTATTTCAATAGATTCAATGCAGAGATGATCAATATTCGCAATTGTGACGTCAAGACTGCAATTAAAGCCTATAAGCGTGGCCTGGACGACAGCTCAGGTTTATACACTGACCTGACGTTCGACAACTTTGGTCGGTTTCAATGGAGAAGCGATGAGCACCTATGGAAATATCATCTTGCCAGTATACGCCAAATTCAGCGTCATCAATTGTGCGTCGGCCTATAACATCATCTTAGGCCGACCATGGATCCATGAGATGAAGGCCGTCCCCTCGACGTATCATCAGACCCTGAAGTTCCCCACGCCATGGGGAATCCAAGAAATCAAGAGTGCGCCGAAAGTTGCTCGTGATTGCTATAAATCCACTCTGAAGCCGCAAAAGTAAATCGTCTAGCAGACACAACACGACCAAAAGGTCTCGACAGGTTCGTCCTCCTATCCTTAAAGGCAAACTCATGCCTTTTCTACAGGAGTATGCCGACTATCTTGCCTTGTCGCACGAAAACACAGTCGACGCAGACATAGATGGTATTTTCCAAGATCCCTGTGTCGATTTGTCATTTAAAACCTATTTTCCACCTGAAAGGAATAGGATAATAAATGACAGGGGGCAAATACCCCGTCAAATAAAAGAAATAAATCTGAGAAGGTACGTATGCTAATTTCTTCTCTCTTCCTTCATTCGATTTCTCATCACGAACGATTACTGACTTAAGCATCGGATGGTTGTTGGCTAGTCAACGACCAACCTCTAATATTATTTTATCGCAGAAACGCACGACAATAATCACTAAGTCTACTATGTGACTTTAAATTCGCAAGGTCGCCCGATACAGACGATCACATCTACGACTTGATCATTCTTCTGCAGGGACACACGATTCAAGCTCGTCGCACGACTTTTTCATTCTAAGTTTCTTAAACTTAGAAAAATTTCATATTCTGAATGTATGCTTTGGTCGCACATTCCTATGTTTGTTTACACGATTTACAAGCGCTATGTCTTACATTCTAAGCTGTTGCGTTGCAATAGATGCCTAAGTCGCATGATTTCTATTATATTATACTCAGTAAATTTCATAATTGACATGTTATTTATTTACTGAATATACAAAACACGAGTACGACGGAAATTTAAATTTCATTCCCTGGATAGTTTGTCATTTACATTCAAAATAGCTCGACCACTGACAGTCGAGCAGCAAAAGAAACAACAAATGACAAAGACATTTCCTAAGGCAAAGGGGGAGCGTCGGTCGCATCCCTGCTTGACGCCTCACCCTGGAGACCTTCCTCCTCCTCAATCTCCTTCTAGAGATCCCTCTCAGTCCCGACCTCTTTGTAGAAAAGGTACAGCTCATCCGATGCCGACGCCAGAGGAATCTTGCCTAACAAGTGACGACGTATGATTGCCGCACGCGCAGTAAGTCGGGCATAGGAGAAGATGGATTTATTCTCATCCTTCAGCTCATTTAGCTCCTTCTCTAAATTCACCGCCTTGGATTTAGAATCCTCGGTCTTTCTCTTCTTCATGACCAAAGATTCTTTCATCCCCTCCAGCTTATCCCTTTGACCGTGCACCAGAGTTAGAGACTCCTTTAAGCGCGAGTTCACTTCGTCCCTCGTATGGTTGACGGCTTCCAGCTCATTTAGAACATCGTCAAGACACACTGACATCGCCTCTTTGCGCTTCAGAGCGAATTTTTCCTTCCCCAACGTTGCATCCTCTTCCTCAATGGCAGAAGCCATTAAACCTGCAACCTTCGACGTCTCGGCATGTAATGCCAAGGAAGCTTGGAACGCCTAATAGAATCATAAAGCAAACATCGTTAGAAAACATACGACAACGACAATGACAAACAAACCAAGTCTTGAAAGAGAGACTTACCATGAACACAAGCCCAACAACGTGGGACTCTATATCTTCAAGAGAAACCCTGCTGAAACGTTCTCTGAAAGAAGGGATGCTGATACTTTCCCAAGTGGGGAATAATTTCGTCTCGTCCAAGACGTTATCATCAAAGAAATCTGACGGCAACGTGAAGTTGACTGTCGTTTCCGCCACAGAGCCCCTCTGCGCGCCTTTGCCCTTGTCGACCGTCGAAGGGCCGAATGCGGTAATGGCAGACATCGTCGCCGGTTGCGCAGTATGAGACATCGTCGCCGGTTGTGCAGTATGAGACATCGTCGCCGGTTGTGCAGTATGAGACATCGTCGCCAGTTGCACAGTATGAGACATCGTCGCCGGTTGCGCAGTATGAGACATCGTCGCCAGTTGCACAGTATGAGACATCGTCGCCAGTTGTGCAGTATCTACGGATCTAAGCCAATCACTGTTCGTATCCAGCATCGCCACCCGCACAAGTACATACATCATCCTCCATTTGCGATCATTGACAACAGTGTTCAAAACTAAGGTACGATTACCTCTAAGCCTTGAAAGTAAACTATAACGACGATATTGATCGCTCGTGACTTTATACGCCACTCCCAGTGTGAAGTAAGTCGCTCGATGACTAGAATGACTCACCAAAACTGGGGCATCAGTTGCCCTGGCGACAGGTCAAAATCACACAGAAATGCCTTGGCAAGAGGCGAATACGGCCAGTGGAAGCCCATCTTAAACAGGTACTCGTATATCGCGACATACCCCTCGGGACACATCTCCGGTCGAACCCTGCCAGCCTTGCTTACAGTAATCCCCATGGGAATTTTCGCTAGACTTCTGAAGTCGTCTAGATCATCTTCATTTCTAATATTACCTCTGGGCTCCGTCGACATTTCTAAAATGACAGCTGGTAAGCATAATCGTGCGTCAGTAGGACGTCACAATCCCATTTTTCTCTTCAAATTCTCGTTCAGTTAGAATCGGATCAATCTGGTTCCGAAACAACCAAGGTATTTTTCAACACAAGACCCTAAACACCGGACAAGCAAAATTTAAAATTCGAATTTGCCATCCTACTTTCAAATTTTGGGGGCAAACTGTTTGGGCAAAATTTCACCAGTCTCGACCACGACCAGAAAAGGTAAGACACATGTTATGAGCTATATCTTGTATTAAGATAAGGCCCCGACAAAGACCCAAAAAACCTCCGTCGTCCCTCCTAAAAGGAAAGTCGAGAGTTCCTCACGACACTCGACCTCGACGTCGCTCGTTCTGCATGACCGTCGCACAAGACTGTACGACCTTGACTAACTTGATTCATGACTGTTACGTTTGTTCAATGATTAATGCAAGAGTCAATGTCATTAATGGGCAACGGTCATAACCGACGAAGAGCAATTATGAAGAGTTACAACTGACGACCGTTATGGCTGTTATCAAAGCAATCAATGAGCTAATCAAAGCACCCGAATGTTATAAAAGATCAAGTTAAACCTCAGTTCCATGGACCGAACACCGAACACCAAACATCGAACAACAGAAGCAAACACAAACACTGGAAGAATATTCATTCGAAGCAAAGAGATCATTCATAGAAGATCGCTCTCGACGCACGACTTTCACTATCGACCAACAGTTTATACATTGTTTTCACACACGATGCACACTGTTTTTACATTTCAAACACTTGTACTTTACATTTCAAATTCTTTCCCTTCATTTGTATTGTAATCTCTGTACGATCGACACCTGGAACACCAAGGACATCGCCCCCAATTGGCGACCATAGTGCAGCGACGACATCCACTGTCGTCCACAGGTTTTTTCCTCATTGAGGTTTTTCCTGCGTCATCAAATCCTCTGTCTTATTTACATTTTTGTCTTTGTCGCACGCCTTTGTCGAACGATTCCTTTCTTTAGTTGTTAAAGTCCACATCGACCTTAAGTTGTCCCCTTGGTGTGATTTTTGGCATTAACAGAAAGTACGGACACGTGTCTGACACTTAGAGATTTCTACGAGACTTAAAATTCACAGAGGTCTTCATTCACTAGAGCTCTTGTGCCAGAGCTCTGATGCTCTTCTGGTGTGAACAGTTCTTCGGGTGGAACATAAGAAATCTTCTGCCAGAGCTCTGTCGAGCTTTGATGATATTCTGCTTGTTTTTCTTCTAAGTCTTCTGCTGGATCTCTGGTGATTTTCTGACTTGTGATGTTTTCAGTACTTTTACATCGTGTATACTTGGGGCTAACATCCAACTATTTAATTCATCATCAACTGAGGAAAGGGATGATACCTTGAGGTCATCAAACTTGACATGTATTGATTCATTAATACATTTTCTCTAAAGATTGTAGACTCTGAAAGCTTTGGAGGTGAGAGAATACCCCATAAAGATGCCTTCATCTGCTTTAGGATTAAACTTGCCCAAGTTTTCTCTGTCATTTAAAATATACCAGACACACCCAAAGACATGAAAAAACTGATGTTAGGTTTTCGACCATAAAAGACTTCATAAGGAGTCTTGTTATGTCTTTTTACAATAATGGACCTATTTTGGGTAAATCATGCAGTATTAATTGCTTCAGCCCAAAAATAGGTAGGCAGATGAGATTCACTCAGCATGGATCTGGCAGCTTCACACAACGTCCTGTTCTTTCTCTCCACTACACCATTCTGTTGTGGAGTCAGAACAACTGAAAAATTCTGAGAGATGGCCTTTTCAGTGAAGAAGTCATCCAAAACACTGTTTTTGAATTTAGTGTCGTTGTCACTTCTTACTGATCTCACCAGCTGCCTATTCATCACTTCATATCTTTTGATGAACTTTATGATTTCTTCAGAAGTATCACTTTTATACCTGAGAAAAAATACCCAAGTGTAACGTGTAAATTCATCAATAATAACAAGAATGTACCTTCTTCCACCAAGGCTTGGAGTGCTGACTGGTCCACACAGATCCATGTGCAGCTTCTAAAGAGGTTGAGAAATGGAGAAGCATTGCTTGGATTTGAACGAGGATTTTGTGAGTTTTCCCTTCTCACAAGCAGCACACAACCTTTCTTTCACAAATGTCAGCTTTGGCATTCCAGACACGAGCTCTTTAGAGGAGAGAGAGTTTAAGGTTTTGAAGTTGAGGTGAGAGAGACGCTTGTGCCAAAGACAACTGATCTTAGCAGGGTTTTCAGAGACAAAACAGAAGTTTGTTCCAAAAGATGAACTTTGTCCCATGTCTATAACATAGACATTTTCTTTTCTGTACCTAGAAAGTACAACTTGCATGTCTTTGTCAACCACCGTGCAATTGGACAGTTCAAAGATTAATTAATGTGAGAGATCACACAGCTGGCTTATGCTCAAGAGATTGTGCATCAAGCCTTCAACATAAGCGACTTTATTAAAGGTAACATAACCATTTGAGAGAGTTCCGTAGCCTTTTGTACTGCCTCGAGAATTATCGCCAAAGGTAACCGATGGTCCTTTAGCAGACACGAAGTTAACAAGAATAGATTTATTTCCAGTCATGTGACGCGAACATCTACTATCCAGATACCAGATCTGTTGATGTCCATAGACCTGCAGTCACAGAAAAATTAGTTCTTTGGTACCCACTTGGAGATGGGTCCTTTTGGGTTAGAAGAGGAGGTAGAGAGATCTTTGGGAGAGTTCATGTTAATTCTTTCAAGAGGACAATCTTTAGCCATATGAAAAGTGTCACCACAGTTATAACATTTTCGATAGATAAAAACCTTTTTAAAACCATGACCACTTTCCTTGCTTTGACCTTTCACATTAATTTTTATGATCTTGGCTGAAGAGGATGAAGCAGGAGGTTTGGATCCTAGAATTACTTTGTCAGGGTTATAGGTTGGTGAATGAGAGGATTCTTTGGAATTTGACTTTTTCAAAAGCACCGATCGAGGAATGGGAAAAGTGGAAGAGTTACCAGAATATTTATTTTGAGTTTTTCTTTGGGGATGGAAATCGGCAACTGATTTCCCTTTGTCAGAAGTGGAAAATCTGTTTGAAGGAGGTTGAGGTTCTCTCTTAGGGATCTTTCAAGGCTTAGGTTTAGAGGAAGAGGCTTCATCTATGTGTAAAGAATTGATCAGCTCATGAACAGGTTTGGGAAGGTCATTAGAGCCTTGGGCTTCTTAAACTTCAGAAGTTGAGGCATCACTTTTAGCTTTAATGAACATCCCAAACTTCAAGGCTTCTGAAAGATCAACAGAGTTCATTGAATGAGTATCACTTGAATGGTGTTCAGAGGACTCCTAGAAAGGAGGAAGCACAAAGGAAGTTGAAGCATAGACATTTGAGGAAGAATCAATGTCCATTTTGCCAAAACCAAGTCCAGATTTGTCATCACACTTCATTTGGTCTTGAAAAATCTTTTCTATGTTCTTAGAAGAGCTAGTCCACTTTTTCACAGTTTCTTGTTCCTTTTCAAGTCTTTTTAACAGCTTATTTTTCTCTTTAGCAAGTGTAAAGTTTATGGTTTTCAGATCTTCAAGCTCAACTTTGATTTTGTCAAAAAGTTGTAGTTAAGAAAGACATATTTGAAGTTGAGAAGAGAGAGATTTTATTTGAGCATTTGCCTTTTTTAGCATCTTTAGCATCATGGAAGTCAACAGTTAAGGAGTCAAATGCATCAATCTTTTCAGCATCAGTAAGAGAGAAACAGGGATATACCTGAGTGGATGAGGAGGAGCATCATGTTGAGACTAGAGCAAGAGTAGAAGGAGTTTCCTCACAGTCATTCATGTCATCAATCTTTGACATGAAACAAATATTGGCGATGTCCTTATCACTTTCAGATGTGGGTTCATCTGCCCAGTCATGCGACTCAGCCAGCAGACCTTTCCCTTTTTGGAAAGCATTTCATTTCTCTCCTTTTCTCTATTGTATTTAGCCTTGTACTTTTCAGCACGATCAGAGTTCACAGAGGAAACAGATTGGCAAAATTTATTAGAGGAAGAGAAATTTGATTCAAGTCTGGATCTGCTAGATTTTGAAAGAGAACGACCAGAAGAAGAGTTCTTAGATCTTTCAGAGAGTTTGCGAGTTCTTAGATCTTTCAGAGAGTTTGCTTCTGCACTCAGAGGCAAAGTGACCTTTCTTCCCACATTTAAAGCATTCCTCATTTGATTTATCAATTGAAGAGTGCTTGGGGAAATTTTGAGAATATTTTGTAGAAAATTTAGATTTACCAGAAGAGAAACGGGAACTAGGTTTAGAGTAACCTGCCAGCATGGCCATGCCATCTGACAGTTGGTCAACAGGAGTTTCCTCACCTTCATCATCAGCATCACTAAGGTATGCCTCCGAATGATCATTGGTATCTTCCTGACTATCATGGTCAGAATCAGAAGGATATGTGATTCTAGGAACACACACAGATCTTTTGGAAGAGTCACTCACAAGAGCTAGAGAATAGCTCTTGATGTCTTTAATGACAAACTTCCTTTGGAGCTTGGTTTGCTCATAGTTAAAGAGAGTACCATAAAGAGATGTGAGAGGCATACGATCAAGGTCCTTGGTTGTCTTAATGCATGTGCAGATGTTTTCCCATAAATCAGGAAGACAATCCATAAACTTGCATAACACTTCCTCATTGTCATAAATGCGACCCAACAACTTAAGATCATTAAGCAGACCGTTAAACCGGTTATAGTAGTCAGAATGAGATTCTCCATTTTCATGAGAAAACAGTTCATATTTTCTAACAAGAGTGTTTTTCTGCTCTTTTTCACTTCAGAAGTACCTTTATAAAGAACACACAGTGTGGACCACATTTCTTTAGCAGTAGAAAAGTTAACAAGAGAATGATAAACCTCATCAGGCAGAGAGAGGGCAATGATGGTCTTGACTTTAGTGCCAAGAGCTACAAGACGTTTATCGTCATCATTGTACTTACTGGGGTCCTTTACAATGTATCTCCCAGTAGCAGGTGTTCGTTCTTCCTCATCAGAAGAAGAATCATCACCATCCTCATCTTTGTTTTTGGCATTATAACGATCCCAAACTCTGGGGACAAGAGGTCCTTCATTGAGTATGGTAGGATATCTGCTGTCAACTCCTTCTAGGAAGAGCATCATACGACTTTTCCACAAAGAGAAGTTATTAGGGTTAAACTTTGGTGGTTTGGCTATGGAGCCATTGTCGTATGATCCAGCAATAGAGTTTTGAGAAGAAACATTGTTTAAGGAAGAAGATGAAGCCATTGCAGATCAAGTTTATTAGATTAAACTGACCCGCTCTGATACCACTTGTTGGTCCCAGCTATGGAGTAGCAAAGATAAACAAGTATTGTAGAAGGGGGGTTGAATACAATACACAAAAAAATTCACTTAATTAATTCTTTATTGATTTTAAATAAAGAATTACACATAGAAAACTTAAAGATTGTTGCGGAACAGAACAAATAAAATCTGCTCAAACAATCTTACACAAAGTCACACAAAGAATAAGAACAATTGTAAAACACTAAGAAAACATTGAACTTCTTTGAGAGAGAAATGTCAGCACTTGAAATCTTTGAGAGTCTGTAAACCGGTGATGTTGCAAGGTTGAAGATGATCTATTTATATAGTGCATCATGCATTAAATGCAAGGACATATGTCAAGCAGAGATAAGAGAGCAGCAGGTCTTCTAAAAAAGTACTGATATCCACTTTTGTCTTGAAGCGTTGACCTGCCTGTTGAAGTTGATCTTTCTTGAAAGAGATAAGAAATCCAAATAACCTTTTTCTGATCCTCGAATGATGTCTCTATCATTGCAAGATATCCCAAATATATTTTGCAGATAAAGTAGAATATACACGTTGTTTGACCGAAGATGTTTTCAAAAGATATCTTCCAGAATTCTTTCTCAAGAATTCTTCAAGTGATCCTGCCGATCATGTCTTCAACTTTTTCTTTGCTTCAACATTTTCTTGTTGAATCTTCAAGTGATCTTGCCGATCATATCTTCAAGATTTTCCTTGCTCTTCAAGTGTACTGGCCTAAGACTTTAGGAAGTCTTCAAGTAGTAGCTTAACCTTTGGTTGAGAAGTCCATCTTTAATCCGCTTTGAAGATACACTTCTGCTTTGTTTCTTCGGTTGATCCTCGACTTCACTAAACATTTTTATATAACTAAACTGCTTGTAAAGAACCTAAAAATTATTCTATGTATGAACTGTGTAAAAACGAAAGACTAAAGTCATCTTCAAATCTTAAGTGACCCAACAGACATCTCGGTGTAGCCGGGCTGCGGTAAGTATTTTTTGAACAAGACTTTAGAATATCTACATAGTTTGTGTTTAAGTATAAACTTTATAACTAGGTAACTAGCTATCTTTTGTAACTAGTTTGGGTTGCCATTTGTTGGGCAAACGTTAGGATTGTTATATATACGACATGCACTTTATTGTTTAACTTTAAGCCTTATAATTGGTTTGCTATCTATATTATTTTATATATCTATCCAGTGTGGGTTGCCATTTGTTGGGCAAACATTAGGATTGTTTAACAGGAAAATGGAAACGTCCCATTTACATCCGTTATGCTGTCGAAATTGACTTGTATAATTTTGTAAAAAACACTGGATGGGTATCGGACAGGTGTGATAGGGAGGTACGACGAGGACCTTGCCAATCCTCCGCAACTTGATACACAGTTGTGGCATGACCTGACTGGGGGAACGAATAAAAGTTATTTTTTTGGGTTTGGGTACTGTTAGCTCCAACTTCTATGAAAAGAAGTATTGAAAAATAGGCTAAGTGTAAAACATCGACATAGCCTCTGTCAAGACACCAAGTAAAGATCCGAGAGAAGACTCTGCAGAAGTCATTCACAGAGGACAACGCCACAAAGCCTCTGCCACACTTGACAGAGCCTCTGTGGTATTGAAGACTTGGAAGACGGAAGAATGAAGATCAAGACAAAGACAATCGTGCCTCTATCGTGCCTCTGCTGTACGAAGATCCTGAGGATCATCCGTACAAGGTGTGCCCTGCCATCTCCACGTGTCAACCTCTGATAGGTTACAGCCTTAGCAGAAAATGGCGCAATACATTAACGTTGTACCTGTTGCAGATTCACCATGTTGTCTTGTACCCTTAGTAACTTTTGTCTCAAGCTTGTCCCCTGTAGTTTAGTATAGATAGAAGGCTCATGTTGAGCTCTTCTATTAACTTTAGCACAACACACACACCTTTAGAGCAGAATTCATATCAAACCTTCGGTGTTCTTGGTGTTCTTGGTTAATCAATATACAGTGAATTATTGAGCTAATCTTTTGTGTTATTATTATATCACGTATTTGATTGTGTGTTATTTCTAACAAGTAATCTTATCTTGTTCTGTCAAAAACGCTTCCGCACATATAAATCTGTTTAGAAGTTGATAGATTAATATCATTGTTTAGTAAAATCGGGATCAACAATTGGTATCAGAGCCATCCTTGATTTTCTATATCAAGAGATCCTATCTTACAATGATTTCTGGTAGAAACTTGGATTGTTTTTAACCTGTTCTTCATTTATTTCAAACAACCTCTGTTTTTCTGCCATTCTCGACCAGTTCGACTTTGGTAAACTTACAGAACCAGTTTCTTTGGTTAAAACTCTCCATTTTAGTGCATTGTTCAAGACTTTTAAGCTTGTAAGCTCCTTTTGAAAAACCTAACGCATTATCTGAAAGTTTTCAGTTCATACTCTGTTTTCTGGCATTTCCAAAACTATTTGAAATGGCGAATACCAACAACTTCTTCACTGCCGGTTCCTTAACAAAACCACCCACTCTGCTCAGAGATGAGTACCCTCAGTGGAAGATACGAATGATTCACTTCTTTGAGGGCTCTGACAAAGATCTTCTGACTTATATTCACAATCCTCCCTTCATTCCCATGATCACAATACCACGTGTACCTGCCACAGATGATACTCCAAAGATTCCTGAGCACGAGAAACCAAAGAGAAAAGATAAATGGTCTGCCGCTGGCTGGGAAAAATATGAAATAGCTCAGAAGGCCAAGCGACTTCCGATAATGGGCATCCCTAATGACCTCTTCCAATCTCCAGATGCGTGTGAATCTGCATACGATCTATGGAAGGAACTGGAAAAACAATTGGAAGGAGGGGCCAAGACTCAAAAAATCGAAGAGCCCAATGAATCAATGAATACTATGCATTCAAAGCTCTACCGATAGAGTCTCTGCAGTCAACGTATTATAGGTTTAACTTTATGATAAACAAATGCAGGAAGTTTGGGATCCACAGAACTTCTGAAGAGAACAACGCCATGTTCCTAAAGATCCTTAACGAAGAATGGCTCCAGTTGTCTATGTCCCTGCAAACCAATCAGGACTTAGACACCTGGAGCTTGTCAGATCTTTATGGAACATTGGCAGCCCAAGAACCACAAATCGCCCAGGCGAAAGCGCAAAATGCTGTGCCCCTTGCACTAGTTGGCAAGACTATAGAGGCAAAAGAGAAGCCTAAGAAGGAGAAAGTTGTGGAAGAGAAGAAGGAGAAGAAGAAGAAAGTGGTGGTTGTTGACAGTGATGAGGAGGAGCTGGTAGAGGAGGAGGAGGCAACGATGGCCTCGATAGCTAAATCTTTAGCTTTGTTGACGAAAGAGTTTGGTAGAGGAGGATACCGAAAGAAGACGGGTTATGAACGTGATGGGAGGGATGATAGAGGAGAGAAGTATGAGCCAAGGAGCCCAAGAAAAGATGGTTCGAATGACCAACAGAGGTCGAATGACAGGAGTGACAGAGGTGGTGACCGACAGAGGTCAGACGACAGAGCTGGTAATGCTTCCCAGAACTAGGGATATTTCAATTGTGGCAAGCCAGACCACTATGCTGCTGACCCCAGGAGCAAACCAAACCGCCCTCAGAGGGATTCTGCTTTCTACAAAAATAAGGCAAAATATTACGCTCAGAAGTCGCTCATGGTGGAGCAAGAGAACTGGTTGTCAGACGAATCCTCTGATGAAGGCGACAAGAAGAACGCCTTGTTATGTGGAATGGCAGAGGTCAGCTCATCAGAATCTGATAGTGAGGTATCCACTTCTGACTCAATATCAAATGAAAGCGAAGTAAATTTTCTTAAACTAACAGAAGATTACACTAAACTAAAAAGGACTTGTGAGAGTATTCAAAAGAAACTTGCATTCTTTGAGAGAGAAACCAGACTTCTCACTCAAGAAAAGGCAAAAATATTTCAAGAAAAGGAAGAGATTGAAATGAATTGGCATAAACATCTAAATCCTTTGAAAGAAAAGATTACAGAACTCAACTCTGCCTTAAAAGTTAAATCTAAAGAACTTATGGATGTTGAGAGTGACAGAATGAACATTCTTGCTCTTAGACACTATTTTCAAAAGGAAAGGGAAGTTCTTCATCAAGACCTACTCTGCAGAGACCTTTTAATTAAAAAATATCAAGATGCACAGAAGGTGTATGAAAAGGTGAATACACAAATAGGGAGTCGGGGAATTGGCTTCTGCGATATAGATCCTTATACCGGAAACAAAAGAGACAAGTCCCTATCCTCTCTATTTTGCATTGGGAGTACAAGAAAACCTGGTTTTCCAAACTTAACCTCTGTTAGCAAAAGGCAAAAAGTCTCTGGAGAACCTCATGAAAGAAAACCTCTGAAGATGATTAACGTGTGGTTTGAAAACACAGATCTATTATCTTCAGTCTCTCTCAAAAGAGACTACAAACCTGAGAAATATCTGAAAACACAAGATCAGATAGGAATTTTCATGTTTGGTGACCCCGAGACTCAAACACATGTTGCTTTTGTCTGCACAATATATTCTGAAACGAAACTATCTGCAGAGGCACCTGAATTCTTGCCCGCTTCTTCAGAAGAAAAACTGACACATATTTCTGAAAAAGAATTATTGGAAATCGGTAAAAACAATTTTTATGAAAACCCAAGTACTTTCTATGACATTAAAAATCTCTCTGAAAGAAACGAAGAAAGCGAGTATGGCACTTGCTCAGAAAATCCAGCCTCTGTCGACATAAGTCTTAGTGACTCAACCTCTGTATATGAGGACGACTCATTCTCTAACGACTCTGAGACTGATTCAATTGAATCAGAAATAGTTCCTTGTGAACCAGAGGGATTTAAACTTCCCTCTGGAATTCTTAACAGAACCATTCCTCCTAAGGAGAAAATCACAAGTGTTCCTATTTGCCCAAATTTTCTGAACATGTGTATATAAGCCAAAACCTCTCTGGAGCTATAGAAAATCAAACTTGAAAAGGAAAAATCCTCTCAATGTTCAAAAGAACCTAAACCTGTTAGGCCTTTTAAAGAAAAAGGGCAAGTGGGTTGAAAATAACAAATCTTTTGCTTCTGTGACAGTGAAACCTGCATAAGTTCACCACAAAAGAAGGGGTCTAAAGAAGGCTACGCCCAATGAGAATTTTCAAAACATCAATCTAGTATGCATAGGTCTTCTTGTAATAGGAAGTCAAATGCTAGGGTAGATTGTAATAATAAAACCTCTGTACCCTGTTTCAGTGTTTTTATCGAAAAGTTCAAGCAAATTTCTTCGCACATTCATTATTGTCATTGTTTTGAACTTATGCATCAATTGAACCAACACTTCTCTATCCCACACTGTTTCCTCTCTTTACCCAAAAAGAATGCAAAATCTAAGGGAAAGAAGAAACAAACTGGTTCTTCAACAGAAGTTAAAACCAAACCCAAGGATGCCAAGGGAACCTTGAAGACCTCTGACAAAGCTGGACCCATTTGGATATGGGTACCTAAAAATCTCTTATTGTTTTACAGCAACATGTTAGAGCATTGTTGTATTCAAGATTTACTGTAAAGTCAATGTACTGTATTTGTTAGCTGTGCCTTTATACCTTGTATGTTATGGGTATAAATAGGCATGTCTAGTTCTTAGTTAGAAGGGAATCTAGATCCCTTGAGAAACAACTTGATCATTTTGTCATTTACACTTTGAAGATCAATATATGGATGACTTGTGTACTCTAGATTTTCTCTCTACATCATTCTTGATTTCTTGCTAGATTTGGGATTTCACATTTGGTATCAGAGCTAAACAGAAGATTCAAGCAGATCGAAGACCAAATTGAAGATTTTTTTACACTAAACACGAAGAATTCGGATTGGGTGTTCATCACTGTTCATCTGAACACTTATCATTCAGACATAGACTTTTTCTGGATTTTGATTTCTTGGATCGTTTCTTAGCATCACTGAACTCAGAATTGATATCTGAACAACATTAATTCTTGGATCAACATCAAAAACTGCACAGAATCATCTGATTTGATCGATTTTTTTGGTTTTTGTTCGAAAACCCAAAATTCACTGTTTTGGATCAAAAATTGTTTAAATCGATCAAATTACGAGTTGTGATCAACAAGAAAAGTGTGCGGATTTCAATTTCGAACAAATCGATACAAGTTTCATATCAATTGATCAAGATTTGAACAAGTTATGGCTGAATTTGTGATTTTTGTGTTCGAAGTGCAGAATTCGGATCATTCATGGTGAATTCGGATCGTTCATACACAATTCGGATCATTCAAAGGGAATTCGGAGTGTTCTTGGCATCACAAGTATAGAATTCGACTCAAGAAGCATTCGAATTGAGTTGAATTCGAACCCTTATGGATTCGAATTGAGTTGAATTCGAACCCTGTTAGATTCGAATTAAGAAGTTGTGGATTCATCTGAGTTGGTTTAATTTTCCAAGTAAAGAATTCGAACCAAGTTAAGTCCGAATTGAGTGAATTCGAACCCAGTTAAGTCCGAATTGGGTGAATTCGAATCCTTCTTCATCCGAATTCATTGAATTCGAATCCTTCAGCATCCGAATTCATTCAATTCGAACCCTTTAGCATCCGAATTCATTGAATTTGAACCCTTCAGTATCCGATTTCATTGAATTCGAACCCTCATTCATTCGAATTCATTGATTTCGAATCCTTATACATTCGAATTCTTGTGAATTAAAAAAAAAAATATGTATCCCGAAATTTTTTCCATAGTGTTTTTCAAACACTTTAAAAGATTTTCAAGAAAAAAATTTATATAAAATTTTTCTGCTTGATTTTCTGAACGATCAATCTTCTAGCATTCTTCAAGACAAAATGTATCATATAGAGAAAGAGAGAAAATGGAATCTTCTTGAAGCTAAGGATGAGATCAAGCGCCTTGAGTGTTTGGTTTCTAAATACAAGAGATATTCTGATGAGGAGGGAATGAAAAACATAAATCTCAAGTCTGAAAAAGCTTCATTAGAAGACAAAGTCTCTTCTCTTGAATCCGAGCTGAAATATTTGATTCGCAAGATTATAGTTCTTGAAGAGAAGAACAAGACACTTGATATCTCAACTCATCAAGAAAATATGAAAGAGCTTCAAGGGAGTAAAAAGGCATTGGAAGAAGAAAATGCTGATCTGAAGAGACAAATTTTAGACATTTCTTCTTCAAATGAAAAGTCTATTTTAAAAGAACAAAATGCTATACTTACTAAAAGAATTACTGATCTTGATGTATATATTGCAGGTCTTGAAACAAAGAAAGACAAAGACAACTCAAGTCTGCACGATCAAATCGAGAAACTTCAAGAGAAAGTTACAACTCTTCAAAAAGAAAATGCTGATATAAAGAGCATTGAAGACAAGAGAGAGATGATTCTTAAAGAAAAGGAAGTAATTGAACGTAATTGTATAAAACTTTCAAAACAAGTTTCCGACATTGAGAAAGTTTTATTTCTTGAAAAGGAGAAGTTGGAGAAGGAAAGGGTCGAGTATGAAAAAGAAAAGAAAAGCTTTGAAGCAAAGAATGCGAAACTGTCAAAGAAAATTTCTGATCTTCATAAGGACTTAGAAAAGGAAAGACAAGAGCTAGATAAAGAAAGTCAAGAGCTAGAAAAGATGAAGAAAGCTGACTTTCAGGCTAGGTGCGTTAAAGACGACTTTTCTAAAGAAAGGAAGATATTTCGGCAGGAAATTCATAAATTGACAATGAATTTGGCTGCATTATCGACTGACATCATGAATGAGAAGAGGGTCAAGTCTAATATTCAGAAGAAGCTTGATTTGGTGACCAAGGAACGGAATGACTTATCTTACAAAGTGAAGTCATTTAACAAATCCAAATGCTACTCAGAATGTCTGATTCGTCCTTCTAATCTATTTTATGATCACTCGGTGGATAATTCTTCCAAGTATCAATATGCTGATCTTCCTTCATATAAGAAAGTTAACATGCAATGGAGAGTAAAAGGTACGTCAATTGAAAAAGGTGAGCCAAAATCCTCTGTTCCCAACAAGAACACTAATCTGAAAGCTAAATCTTTTGCTAATCCTGATTCATTCTATTCCGCAAATCATTTAATCAGGTTAGCACAAAAGAATTTTTGTTGTTCTTATTGTGGTACTAATGATTTTATTAAAAATGAGAGTGTTCAATATTGGTATGGTACTTATCATTTTCCTTCCTATAGAGCTCCGCTTAACAAGCCAGGACCCAAGACATGTTGGGTACCAAAATCTACTTAATCTGTTTTTGCAGATTTAGAAGCAAAGCGTTGAACTCTCGGAAGAAGATTACTTGTACCATTAAGGGGGAGTAAAGAGAAAAATGGCTTTTGAACATATCAGTTCAAAACCCGTGCTTCAACGACAATGGTTTCTAAACATATCAGTTTAGGACCCGCACTTAAAAGTGACTTTGGTTTCTGAATACATCAATTCAGGACCCGTGCTTCAATGTTTTTGGCTTCTGAATAATTCAGTTCAGGACCCGTACTTCAAAGACTAAGACTTCTAAACAAATCAGTTTAGAACTCACACTTCTCAAGTAATATCCTTAAATGTTATATCTTTTTACTTCAAGGAACAAGTGATGACAGGTAACATTGGATTATATTTGTTTCTACTGCTTTGAAAACTTGAATCTTTACAAATTTAATTCAATGAGATAAAATTTTCAATTTTCATTCAATGAATTAAATGTGTGCTAAAAGATGATTTTACAAGTATTTTTGTATTATCTGAGTTAGATTTGTTTCAACTATTCACCTCTGAAATAAATCGAAAGGTCAGCAAAACATGAATGAAATTATGCTGAATGCTCAATGTTATGTGAATCTGGACTTATATAGAATATAATGCTCAAAAAGACTATTTATCAGAATGATGGATGGAAACGAAAATATGGGGGAAGCACTATGTTTTAGAACCAAGTAATTGAGATATCATTCATATTTTGTGATGGAAATCTGAACTTATATAGAATATCATTTAGTTTGAAAGTTTGTATCTGTGGCCTTTCTGGTTTGGGAGAGTAAGTCCTAAGGGGTGCTCGACACCTAGTCCCTAAGATCAACTGGTCTGGGATCGGCTGACCCAAATCCTGCAATAGAACCAGATAGAAAGCCATGTTTTACTGGTACAAATGGGTTTAAGATATATCGATGTGGACTTTCTGGTTTGGGAAATTAAGTTCTAAGGGGTGCTCGTCACCTAGCACCTAAGGCCAACTGGTCTGGGATCTGCTGACCCAAATCCTGCTATAGAACCAGATAGAAAGTCATGTTTAACGGTGTATCTTATTCTTACTAAACTTTTTGATCAAAAGATGCCAATGAGCACAAAATCAAAAGATGCCAATGTGCACAAATCAAAAGATGCCAATGAGCACAAAAGAAAAGATGCCAATGAGCACACATCTCTTGAAACTTGGGAAAATACAAAGTCGCGATAAACCCGTAAATTTGTGAAAATTCTGATTTTGGACAAATAGTGTGAGTAGAGCAAAGTATTCTTATATGTTTTAGAATTGCATATGCTTGATGCTAATCATATTTCGCATGTTAGCACACCAAATAGATTTAATAAAGGGGTTGAAACTGAACATTTTTAACTTGATATGCGATGACTCGTTCTTGAATCCAAACACATGCATTTGATTTCAGTTGATTGAAAAATTTGTTAAATTTCATTAAGCTGAATTTCTTTTATAAAGTTTTCAAATGATCAAATGTTTGTAGTTATAAAATAAAATTCAATGAATGTTATTTTCCTTGTGTAAATTTGTTTTAAAATTTGTGCTACAATTTCAAATACTGTACGTTATTGAAATATATGCATACTTTCAGGGGGAGAAAATAAATTGCTCCAGAATTCTTATTTTGAGGGGGAGCAAGGTTATTCTGTAAGGAGGAGATTGTTAGCAATACTCAAAGACACGACTGAAATTGAAAATGGTTTTCGATGATTATGATGCTCACCATCATCGAAAAAGGGAGAGAAAAGTTTAATTTCAATTTCATGTCAAAGAGCTTTCAAATCAAAGATATTTCAAGTCCAAGATTCGTGAACAAAGACTGAAGATTAGGGGGAGAAGGATCATGTGAACTCCAAATGTTGCTGAATTTGGTTATCTTAGTTCTGAGTGGTTCTCGGAATGCGCTTACACCTAAAAGTTCAACAATGTGGATGGTTTCACATATTTCTGATCCAAACTCTAATCGTTTCTGATTCATCTTGTTCCGAATTGATGGTTTTATACAAAGATCGGAATTTCATGTTCAAGACTTGAAGACAATCTGTTGAAGATTTTATTGAAGAAGATTGACTTTTCAAAGAAAAAGACAATGACTTTTCATGTTTGTCTGAAGATTCTTCAAAGCTGAGTTCTTAAAGAGTGTCAAAGCATATAGTTCGTCGTGAACTAGTGGAGATAAAGCTATTTGAAGATGGTTTGATAGAGTGTCTGTTTGAGAAGATTGACTTTACAAAGAGCTAAAGACTGCAGTCATATTTTTTTAAATCTTGAATCCAAAGGGGGAGATTGTTAGAGCATTGTTGTATTCAAGATTTACTGTAAAGTCAATGTACTATATTTGTTAGCTGTGCCTTTATACCTTGTATGTTATGGGTATAAATAGGCATGTCTAGTTCTTAGTTAGAAGGGAATCTAGATCCCTTGAGAAACAACTTGATCATTTTGTCATTTACACTTTGAAGATCAATATATGGATGACTTGTGTACTCTAGATTTTCTCTCTACATCATTCTTGATTTCTTGCTAGATTTGGGATTTCACATTTGATACCACTTGTTAGGTCCATGATCTTCATACAATCCAAGCATTGTGTAACAAGATGATGAAGAACATTATTGAAAAGGAAATCTAACCTAGAGAGAACACAAAGTGATTAGAGATCTACATCCTGTATTAATGAATTCACTATTTACAAACTACAAGTAAAGACCTATTTATAGTCTTCATCACTTGCTACAACAATTAAGCATAAGCCCTTTAACACAGCTATTGCTTTACAAAACTTTCTATTATAAAGGACAACTTCAGTGTCCTAACACAACAGTATGTGCCGATTTGGTATCTAGACTCCGGGTGCTCGCGACACATGACTGGCGACAGAGGTTTACTATCCTCTTACAAAGATAATCTCGATGGAGGATCTGTAACCTTTGGCGATAACAAGAATGGATATATAAAAGGCTACGGAGTCATTAAAAAGGAAAACATCTCAGTTTGCAAAGTTGCATATGTGGATGGCCATAAGCACAATCTTCTAAGTGTTAGCCAACTTTGTGAAACTGGTTTCGACGTTATGTTCAAAAGAACTTTCTGCTCTCTGCAAGGGGAAGATACAGGAGTCGAACTTCTGCGGGCTGAACGAAAAGGTGATCTGTACTTTATGAACTTTAGTGTCAAGAACAAGAAAGACAAGCTCTGCCTTGTTGCCTGTAAAAATGATGAAGCCTGGTTATGGCATAACAGGTTCTGCCATCTGAACTTTCACACTCTTGATAAGCTTGTCAAACTTGATCTTGTAAAAGGTCTGCCAAATGTTGAATTCAGTAAAGATCATTTGTGCTCTACTTGCAAAATGGGCAAGCTCAAAAGAGCTTCCAATAAAGGCAAGCCTGACGTGTCTTGTCCTAGGCCTCTGCATATGCTTCATGTTGCCTCTGCGGTCCAATCGCTACACAAAGCCTAGGAGGCAAGAAATACATACTAGTGTTGATTGATGAATACTCAAGATATACGTGGGTAGAATTTGTCAGAAAGAAATAAGATGTTCCTAACATTATGATAAATCTAATGAAAAGAATTCAGGTTCTGTATGAGTTAAGGATTCTGAAGTTAAGAAGCGACAATGGCACAAAATTCAAAAACTCTGCCATTGAAGCTTACCTTATAGAAGAAGGAATATCTCAGAACTTCTCTGCTGAACGCACCCCACAACAGAACGGAGTGGTTGAACGAAAGAACCGCACGCTTGTGGAGGCTGCAAGAACTATGCTGACAGCATCTGGATTGCCAATCTCTTTCTGGGCAGAAGCTATATCAACTGCGTGTTATACCCAAAATCGATCAACAATAGTCAAAAGGCATATCAAGACACCTTACCATTTGATCAACAAAAGGCGACCAAACATCAAGTTCTTCCATGTATTTGGATGCAAGTGCTTTGTCCTAAACGACAGAGAAGCAAGAGGTAAGTTCGATGTGAAAGCAGACGAAGGCAAGTTCATTGGATACTCTGCCACCTCAAAGGCCTACAAAGTTTATCTTCTGCGGTCACGAACCATTGTGGAGAGCATCAATGTCTCTTTTGACGATTCTTTTCAAAAGACTTCTGAACAAATCAGTTCAGAACTCGGTCTGAAAAAGGAATCCTCTGGCATCTCAAAGACAAGAGAAGCAGACCTAAATTTGTTATTTGAAGAGATGTTCCATGACGATATTGATCCCTCTGCTGGAGCCGTCAGAGCCTCTAGAGAAACATCTTCTGCCAACTAGACTGAGTCAGGTATATCTCTAACTGGTCCATTAAATACTTCATCCTCTTCTATGAATAATGCAGATGCTAATGCCGAGGGGGAGCGAACAGAAGATGATACAAGCAAAGATACAACAATAGAGGCACTGGAAATACCAACTCCAGCTACAACAGAGGAAGCAATACCAGAGGAAAATGAGGATTCAGTCTCTACATCCTCAGAGGAACCTATTCCAACTCTAATCCCAATACCTCCACAAGCTGAAGAACCGAATTCTAGCACAGAAGTACCTTCTCCCACAGAGGTTGTACAAGAACAACCATGTGCAGCCTCAGAAGCTCAACTTGATGCCACTAATGACCATCTTCCGAGAACGACAAAGTGGACGAAAAGCCATCCTCAGAGCCAAATAATCAGCGATCCTTCTGAGAAAGTCAAGACAAGATCGGCCACTGCTAACTTTTGTTTCTTTACAAATTTTATCAATGTGATCGAACCAAAACGTGTCTCTGAAGCCCTAGATGATCCAAGCTGGGTAGATGCTATGCAAGAAGAGCTTCTACAGTTTGAGAGAAACAAAGTCTGGACCCTAGCTCCACTGTCAAAAGGGAAACAAGCAATAGGGACTAAATGGGTCTTCAGAAACAAGAAGGATGAGGATGGGGTGGTCATTAGAAATAAGGCGAGATTGGTGGCCAAGGGATATTGCCAAGCATAAGGCATTGATTACAATGAGACTTTTGCCCCTGTCGCATGGCTAGAAGCAATAAGAATCTTCTTAGCCTCCGCAGCCCACAGGGGTTTTAAAGTTTTCCAAATGGATGTAAAATCTGCCTTTCTGAATGGTCAAATTCAAGAAGAAGTATACGTCCAGCAGCCACCAGGGTTCGAAAGTGCCAAGTACCCAAACCATGTTTACTTCCTTGACAAGGCTCTATATGGACTGAAACAGGCTCCAAGAGCATGGTACGAACGCCTTTCAACCTTTCTCCTTGTTAACAATTTCGAAAGAGGTACAACTGACACTACTTTGTTTTATAAAAGAAAAGGTGAAGAGATTCTGCTTGTACAGATCTATGTGGATGACATTATTTTTGGGTCTACAAATGCAAAACACTGCACAGATTTTGAAAAGCTCATGCAGAGTGAGTTTGAAATGAGTATGATGGGAGATTTAAACTTCTTCCGAGGACTCCAAGTCAAACAATCATCAGAGGGAATTTTTATAAATCAAGCTAAATATGTCTCTGACATTCTTTCGAAATTCAATCTCTCTGATGCCTCTGTCATTAAGACCCACATGTCAACTGGAAATAAGTTACACTCAGATCCAGGTGGAAAGTCTGTTGAGTGCAAGCTCTACAGAGGCATGATTGGCTCTCTTTTATTCTTAACTGCAAGTAGACCTGATATAATGTATTCCACATGCCTCTGTGCAAGATATCAAGCTAACCCAAAGGAATCACACCTTCTTGCTGTAAAGAGGATCTTCAGATACCTAAAGGGAACCAAAAATCATGGCCTCTGGTATCCGAAGAACTTTGGCTTTGATCTTATGGCCTATACAGATTCAGATTATGGAGGATGCAAGCTTGACCGTAAAAGTACCTCTGGGAGTTGTCAATTCCTGGGTGGTAAACTTGTCAGCTGGACTTCAAAGAAGCAGAATTGTGTGTCGACATCAACAACAGAAGCTGAATATGTTGTTGCTCCTAGCTGTTGCTCCCAGGTTCTGTGGATGTGAACTCAGCTAAAGGACTACAGTTTCAACATCTACAAGATACCCATCCTCTGTGATTCAAAGAGTGTCATTGCGATCTCTGCCAATCCTATACAGCACTCCAAAACAAAGCATATTGATATCCGTTACCACTTTCTGAAGCATCATGTTGAACAAGGCACAATCGAGATGTACTTCGTGTCAACAGAATTCCAGCTTGCAGACTTATTTACCAAGGCACTCGATGAGAAAAGATTCATTTTCTTGGTAAGTAAGTTGGGCATGCTAAACATGAGTTGATACCTCTGTAAGTAAGACTTGATCTTCTTGTATATATGTATATATATTTGAACTCTTTAGTATGTAAATTCTCTATCTTCAAAAATTCTGTACCCGACAGAGCCTCTGTGGAAATGCTCAGAGCCTCTGACGTTTTCCACAGAACCTCTGGTGAGCTTGACCTATGTTTTATACATTACTTATCACATTTGATCCAAGCATAGGTCAAGGGTGAGCAGAAGGAGACCTTGAATTAATCCACATAAGTTGTTAATTCAAGGGGGGGCCAAAGAAGAGTAGTGGTCAACCAAATCCATAGAAGTCAGGTAGTTTGCCGAGCAAAGGAGAATAAAGGAAGAATATCACGCACAAAACATTTTCCAAAACAGTTTTCTAGGACACCAATTTCCAAATATGTCCTAAAAACCCAGTTTAAAACAATCAAAACTTTAGATGATCAAAAAGTTTTATGAACTTTCCGTTATTTAAAATTTAAGGTCATAGAGCCTCTGTAAGCCAGAGCCTCTGTGACTGAAAATTTTATACGGAAACTCTATCAATCACTTCAATTGCTTTTAAATGTTTTTGGTAAAGGTGCAAGCACAGAGCTAATGTAAGAAGGCTTCAAATCACAGAGCTCATTCCACCACAGAGCCTCTGTTGATTTGACACTTATGCACAGAAACGGGATTCTGTAAATGCGGGTTATTTACTACAGTAACAGACATCGGTAAATAGAGATGCCCACGCGCTAAGCATTAATGGGCCGCGCACGACGTCTAATCGTGCTCTGTCACCCCTGACGTGGCACACCTCTATTGGTTGTGTCAGTCAAACCTCAGTACAGAGCGTGGTAACAGTTGTAGCAAACTTGAGTGCGGACCCCAAATTTCATTAAGTTCACCTATTTCTGTAGAATTCTATCCGTTTCACCCACGACTATATAACCCTATTTCATCTTCTTCTTAAATCTTTACGATTTACTCTCAAGAAACACCTCCGGCGAACCTTGCAAAACCTGCAACTCTCACTTTTCTACTCCATTTCTTCAAGATCTTAGCAATGGCTTCCAACAGAAACTCACCGGCGACATCCCCTGCTCACCCCGAGCACTCACACCACCAAACCAAGGCCACTAATCCTGAACATCAACAGGGTGAATCTGTTGATTTCACTCCCACCACTCACCTACAGTTCTTTATCGAAAATAACCATTTCAAGAACTCGTTACCCCTCAAACCCAACAACCACTTCCTTGTGCCCTCAAGAACAACTTTTGGGGAAGCACATGCCATTTTACTGAATATCCTTGAAAACCACCCATTGAACACCCTACTAACCAAGAATGTCACTTGCATCCCTGCCAGATACATGAACCAGTTCTGGCAGAGCTGCTATTATGATGCAGAATCAAGGGAGGTCAGAGGATGGATTTCAAAACCTGATAAGTCTGAAAAGATCGAGCTTAAATTTAACCGAACCATGCTGTCTTTAGAATTCAATCTGCCCACAAGAGGACTCTTAGGGATTAAGGAGTATGCAGAAATCTCCTCTGATAGAGAGCTCTGCGACTTTGCATAGATGTTAGGATACAATACCTACCTGAACAAGAGGAATGACTTCAGACGAAACCGATTCCCACCTCTGTAGAATACCTTATTCTCGATTCTCAACAGATGCCTCATAGACAAAGTAGGGAGTTCAGATCAAACCTCACACCAAATCCTTGCCATAATGTACGGGGTTTATTATGACTTACCCCTTGACTTCACAGCTCTGATAATGCAAGAGCTTGTGAACACAATTGATCGTCGAATCTCAACACAGAAGGCCAAGGGTCCAAATGTTCAAGATTTCCCTGCCCTACAGTTCTAGAAGACTATCGGAGTCATTCTGGAACTTCTGCAGTCCCTCAACAAATGGTCAATGGAAGGGCCTATAGTCAAGACTTACCCCTTAGGCAGAATGGCAACCACAAAACACGCAGAGGGGTATGCGATCTGCAGACCTCTGACAGCCAAACTTCTGTCATATGCCTCCGATGAACAACTTAGGTTAGATTACATACGCGCTCACAGGACTCCAGAACCGAGTCCTGTGACACCCCCGCGTTTAGGAGCCCCCATAGGATTCATAGTAGCTGAAAGGATGAGCACAGAAGAACAAGCAGAAGTCGTGGCAAAACAAGAACAGAAGTTGGCCAAGATCCATCTACAGAGGAAAAAGATGATCTCCTTTGTAACCTCGACAAAGACAGCCACCCCCTCCAAGGCACAAAATGCTCCCAGAGCAAAGAAACTGTTAGCTTTAATTATCCCCTAATTTATATGTATGTTTTATAAAGAAATAGTGTCAAGGACTTATTTGTATTTGTTGAGTGTCAAGGGCTAAATTTGTAAATAACCAATTGTTGTATTGGTTATAAAGTCTTGTTTGAGAGAGAATTTAGGTTAAGCCTCCAAGCCTCATTTTAAATTCAGACGTAAAGAGAGAGAGTTAGCTTCAAAGAGAGAGTGTTCATCAATCCTATCTTGTAAACTCTTCTCAAATCATTCAATACAATTGTTTATCATTGCTATACTTATTGTTACTTGTTGAATATGGGTTCCTACAATTGGTATCAGAGCCAAACAGATTCGAATTTGTGCTTCAATCCATTGATTTTTATCAATTTTCGGAGTTTTAAACATTTATTTTTCTACACTCTGTTTTGCTTCAGAAAACCACTTTCTGTTTGTTTTTGGACAAAACACCAAGCATTAAAGTTTCTCAGAATAGTGTCACGAACCTGTGTACCAAATTTCAGCTCAATCCCATCATTTTTGAAAAAATTTGACTCAAGAACATTTGAATCTTCATCCTTACCTTTTGTTTTGCTGCACACGTTTTTGCTTCGAAAAACCAATTTCTATTGGTTTTTGGACAAACTCGAAGAATTAAAGTTGTCCATAATATCCTCGTGCACCTACCTACCAAATTTCAGCTCAATCCGACAAGATTTGGGCTGAGGCAGGTTAGTGCATTGAGACAAAAGACTGTGTAACAATTAATTTTTCTTAGCACAAAGTATCTGTTAACGATCTTTCAAGTAACAATATGTCAAGACTAAGTTTTAGTGCTGATGCTGATGCTCATTATTATTCTAAACTCAGTACTAATTTTCGCAAAATTATCCCTAATCTTGAGAAAGAGTTGGAGGAAAAGAACAAAAGCATTCTGATTGATTCAGAAAAGATTGCTAAGCTTGAAGAATCAGGTAAACTCTTAACCTGTGAAAATCTCGATCTTAAGAGAAAATTATGTGAGTCTGAAAAGATTTTTGAAAAAGAGAAGAAAAGACTTGAACTTAAATGTTTAAAATTTTCTAATCTAATTTCTAATTTTGAAAAGCTTGTAATTTGTGAAAAAGAAAACTTTGAAAATGAAAGAAAATCTTTTGAAACAAAGTTTGTTAAACTTTCTAACAAATTATCTAACTTAGAAAAGACTCTCGAAAAGGAGAGGAGAGAGCATGATTTTGAAAGAAAAGAGTCTGAAAAGGTGAAGGTTGAAGGATTTCAAACAAAGTGTTTGAAAGATGATTTTGAGAGAGAAAGAAAGGTTTTTAAAGCTGAAATGTCCAAATTGACAAAAAGACTATCTGTTTTGTCAACCAAGATTATGTTGGAGAAGATGTATAAATCAGATCTTCTAAAGAAGTTTGATTTGAATCTTAAAGAAAAAGATGTTTTAGCTAAAAGGCTTAAGGACTTTGACTTAGCAAACTCTTGTGCTGATAATACAGATAATCTTATTTTCAAAAGAGTGAAAATGGTTTGGAAAGTCAAAAGCTCTACTCCTGTAAAAAATGCTCCAAAACCATCTATTTCTGTTAAACATTCATCTCATCATTCTCATAACTGTAAATGCTTTGATCTTATGTTTAAATTAAAGAACCACTTCTCTAATTCAAATTGTGTTCATAATCGGTCATTTCAAAAGGAAAATTCAAAGACCCATAGTATGAGATTTCATAGGAAGGAACCTGGCAAACCAGAGGACCTGAAGACAGCTCCAAATCCTAACAAAATAGGACCCATTTGGAAATGGGTACCAAAAGTTCTTTGATTTGTCTTGCAGGTAAATGGACTCCTTAATACATCTGTTAAGGACCCACACTTCAGTGGATAATGGACTCTTAAACACTCAGTTTAAGACTCATCCTTCAAAAGCAATTAATTTCTGTGCACAACAGTACAGAACTTAAGTAATATGACAGCATGCTGACAGATTTGCGATGTTGTAGTAAATTGATCATATCTCACTGATCAAGACACCAATTGATGCAATTCAAAAGGCCCTGGATTGAAAACACAATGATGAACAGATTTCGTGTTTTAAGATTTCAGAAATTCGAAAATTAGAAGGGTCATATGCATCGTTGAATTAGACAACAGTGTGCTGATGCAAAGCCATTGGACAGAACTGTGCGACTATGGTAAATCAACCATATCTTATTCCTACAAGCTCCAAAAGAGGTGATTTCAGATGCTCTGAAAAGATAACAAACCAATGCACACTCTTTATGTTTTGAGTTTTTGCAAACTCCAGAGCTAACATGGTGTAAAGTAGTGTCGAAGTTGGTGTAAAACTGCTGGCAGAGGACTTAGAAGAAATCAGCAAGAGTTCACCAGAGCTCTGTTAGACCTCATAAGAGCTCTGGTAGAAACTTCTTCTATTCCACCAGAGATAACCACCAGAGATAACCACCAGAGAAGAGGTACATCCACCAGAGCAGAGGTACACCAGAGCAGAGGCACCAGAGCAGAGGTACACCAGAGCAGAGGCACTAGAGGAGAGGTACTTGCTGTCAGCTTTGCGCACCTATCGTATTTTCAACAGAACTCCCTCCTCGAAGCTCCAAATTTAATGAGTACAGATGCGTTGGATTCCTAAGACAATGGTGAACAAGTTTTGTGTTTCGATCTTGGTCTGAATCAGTGATCTTCTTGGTCAGAATCTCTGTTAAAGTCAGTATATATCTGCTGGACAGAAAGTTGTACTTCTCTGAACACATCTACCAGAGCTCTTCTGATTTTTCAGAGACATCTACCAGAGCTCTGTTAATTTTTTTTGACATCTACCAGAGCTCTGTTGATTTGTCAGAGGTTGTCCAAAAGTATTAAGCCATCAAAACAAGCCAAAAGCCCAGAGCCCGAAAATTTTCAGTTTGTTTGACAGCTTTGCGCTGCTTCAGAAACATGCGCATAACTTTTGACTCGGCGCTCCAAATTACACGAGTCCAGTTGCATTGGAAAGATAATTCACAGACGCACGACTTTGATGCTCTAAGTTTTCTAAAATTATGTGTGCTGATATGCCAAAATCAGATTCAAAGTCTGCTGTAAGGTGCTGGACCGAAAGCATTGCATTTAATTCATGCTCCTTCCGCTTTCAAGAACGGTGTTCTCTCGACGTTTCTACGTCCAAAGGGTGGAACCAGCGCTCAAAAGGAGAAAATTGTGCTTCTACACACAGCAATGTAAAACCAGTACCTCATCAGAATTATTGCTTCTACATAACTCAGTGTAGGACCAGTACCTCAGATATGTTCAGTTCAGAGTTTTTACCGGTATTCCTAAACTCTGCCCCCCTGCAATTTTTTTTAATTTGAATTATCAGTGCTTTTGGGTATTCCTAACAAATGAAGAATCATCAAAGATGATTACCAACACCTTTTTACTTTTACAGGATATCTGATTTCAATTTGCGCTTAAGTGAGATTTAATGCTCAATTTGTGGGGGAGAATGTCAATCTGACCATGTACATCCAAAGGTAAATTTCTAAATCTTTAAACTCATCATCATTTTTAAAGAAGACTAACTTTAAAATGATAAAACCTTTCTAAAATGGTCAAACCACTTCTAGGTGCTAAATGTTTTTTCTGATATAGAAGTTGGATTTTAAATGCTTTTCTGAGACTAAAAATAGTCAGTGTGTGGAACAATACAATCCTTAGGACAACAATTTCATGGGATCCTTGTGTGAGCTTTATAGTACTTCTATGGATCACTTAAACCTGTGTTTCCTACCTAAGAAATAAACCTTGAGTGTTTGAGAGGTGAAGGGTCTACATCAAAGACTGGGGGAGATAACTCATCTGAGTTTTTCTCATTGTACTTAAGAGGTAAAATTGGAAAAGAGAGTTTGGTTAGATGTGAGCTACATGATAAAAAGAAATAGAGTGTGAGAACAGAGTCAAAAGAATTATATAACTCTGCACTAACTTTTTCTGAGCCGGGCAAGCCACATTACTGATTTATCACGATTCTTTGGTGATTATCATTGAAACAGGCAGTGAGCCCATGCCAACTCTTGTCTTAACCCCACCAGCTACTTATTTCCTTCTCAACAGGGAAATGCTTCACTTTTCCATGGGAAGCAGCATATATGCTATCTGATCTTTATTTGGAAGGTTGGATATTGAAAAGAAGGAAATCTGCCCCACCTTCACACTTCATTCATGCACATTGAGTCTGTGGAAACCTGTTATGTCCAAACAAGTTTACACACTTTTGAGCCCAACATATCATATACATTTTCTTCCACACAATATCACGAATCTTTGTGATTCCTCATACATATCTATGTGATATTGCCAGAACAGTTTGAGAAGTTTAATTTTTATAATTTCACCTCTTTGATAACTGGAAGTCCTATCAGAGCTTCATATTTGTCAACTCTGAACATAGGCCACACAATTATTTTAATTGTTGTGATAGCAGTTGCTATGTGCTTTTGTGTTAGATGATTACCCTTGGTTACTTATTCTTTAATGCAGATTCTCATGAGCCGAATGTGTTCGCTTCTCTTCATCTCCTAGCTGTTTATCTACCATCAGTTATTACTCAAACTGGTTATACAAGTTTCCGCACATCAAATCGTTCTCTGATTGTTTGAGTTTAATCTTTGGGACACAACCGAGATAAAAAAAGTAAAGCAACAGTCAAGGGGGAGTATGCAACGATCAAGGGGGGGTTAAAGAAGGAATTGAAGCAACTGACATTGTAGAAGATCAGGAAAAGAATACTCTAACAAGACTTGAAGATTGACACACTAACGCCTCTAAAGAAAGCAAGGGGGAGACTACAAGACGATGCTTTCTTTATAAAACATTAAAGGGAGATTGTTAGCTTTAATTATCTCCTAATTTATATGAATGTTTTATAAAGAAATAGTGTCAAGGACTTATTTGTATTTGTTGAGTGTCAAGGGCTAAAATTGTAAATAACCAATTGTTGTATTGGTTATAAAGTCTTGTTTGAGAGAGAATTTAGGTTAAGCCTCCAAGCCTCATTTTACATTCAGACGTAAAGAGAGAGAGTTAGCTTCAAAGAGAGAGTGTTCATCAATCCTATCTTGTAAACTCTTCTCAAATCATTCAATACAATTGTTTATCATTGCTATACTTATTGTTACTTGTTGAATCTGGGTTCCTACAGAAACCTACAGAGGGAACCTCTTCGAGTGTTGCATAGATCCCCAAACATCCACCAGAAACCGTGGTTGCATCCTCTGCACCCCCTCCTCCAAAAGAGAAAAAGAAACAAAAGACAAAGTCATCAGAGGAGGGTGCTCCAAAGCCAAAGAGGAAGAAAACCAAGAAACCTCCAACAACTCTGTGGACCATCGCAGAGGAACCCAAAAATATAGAAGCCCAAGAACAACCTCTGCAATCCCCCACTCCCATTCATTATGCAGAGGAAGGCGACTTCTCCGCTTTTATCCAACGACCTGATATTGCACTTGACACCTCTACATGGATTGCAGAAGCCCTTCTTGAATTCAACCCTGAAGAAGCCCAACAGGACTCTCCTATGCCAGAGGTTGACCCTACCATAGAGGAACACGGTGATCAGTTTCCCTTTCCTCTGAGCTATGATCCGGAACTACAGAACACAGAGGAGATGTTGGACACATAGGATACTTGGGTAGAAGTCCAATCTAGGCTAGAATCCCCCATTTTAGGATGTATGACTGAAGAGGAAGCTTCAAAAGATATATCAAAGAAACTATGGGCTACCTCCGACCCATCTTTCATCATCTCAGAGGTAGATTCTAATTTGGAAGAGGGTATCCAGGTTCTGCACCCACATGTACAGAGGCTACTTGGATCTCATCCATGCTACGACTCCTTAGAGACTATGAAAGAAACTCCTATCTTAGGGTGTTTGACAGAGGGTGAAGCCCTAAAAGATGCCTAAGTTGGAAGAGGCACACAACCAAAACCCCCTCCTAGTGCAACCCACATCTCTGACACCGCCAGTCTAGTGGCAGAACGTGTCATTGAAAAAGAGCAGCACAGCTCGAGCCCAACCCAAACAAACCGGGCAGAGGTACATCTTTCCACCTCTGTACCATTAGAATCCGGGGAACCTATTCCGAGGGAGTCCTCTCCACAGGTCTCTCTCCTTCGGGATCAATTGCCCCAGATCACCTCTGCCATCCCAATAGAAGAATTTGTTTCCTCTGACACGCACACACAAATAGGTCCCAATAGCTATTCAGAGGAGCTTAGAAAGCACAACGACGAAGGGACTCTAGGCAAGTCCCCAAGTCAACTTAAGGATACTCTTGTACCCACCTCTAGAGTGGATCCGGACAATGTGCTTAACAGAACTTCTGTAGTGTATGAGGCCTCAAAAACCTCTGCTCAAGGATTAGAAGGAAATCCATCCACCATCAACATCAAAACAGGGGTGAAAGAAGGTGTCCAAGGAACATGGACAAACTCTGGGGACGAATGTGTTCCCCCAGAGGTTACACTTAGTTCACATGTCACAAGGGATGAGTTCCAAACCCTTGTCACCTCTGTGGACAACTCGTTGAAAGAGTTGAAAAGCTCTTTTGATATTTTTGCAGAATCCTCTTCAAGGGCAATAACAAATCTGACGACCAAAGTGGACAACCTGTCAACAGAGGTGAAATCTGCCATGGCCAAAGTGGCGCCTGCTGCAACAACCTCTACGACTACTGAACCGGCCTCCACTTCTGCTCTGGAAACCTCAATCGTCAATATTTCAAAACAGCTGAAGAAGGCCAGAAAGGCACAAAAAAACCTTCCCCAAACCTCTACGACCGTCATTACTACTGAAGACCTTCAGAAGGCCCTGGATAAAGTCCAAGAGCACACTCTCGATCAAACCAAAGCCCTGAAACCCTTAGACTACATCACCAGAGCCCAACTCACAGATTTGGGTCAGGAGTTCTGAATGAAATGACCGAATTCATCAGAGCCTTCACAGCTGCCAACGCCAATTATGTCAAGGATTTTCGAGCCAGCCACGCAAGCTGCGCTTCAACACAGAAGCACAAGTCGCTTACCTTCTTGGCATCTGTGATGATCTATATGCTAAGATGATAGCCATAGGTGCCTCTCAACATAAAAAGCCAGAAACAACATGCAGAGCAGAGGTTACAAGTGAAAAGGGTCAGGATGACTCTGATGATGATTCTGATGGATCATCAGGTCATCCTGAGGGGGAGAAAAGGAGAAAAGACAGAGCTACCACCAGTGGTCTACCAGCCCCACCACCACTCAACGCCGAACCAATAAGCCAAGTCCCTTAAACTTCTGAATCTCAACAACAAAAGAAGAAATCAGAGGAAACACCCACCTCTGTGGAAACAACCCTTGTAACTGAAGAAATTCAAACCCAAATACCCTCAACCCCAGAATCTCAACAACAGACGCAAACCATAGAGGACATACCCACCTCTGTGGAAACTACTAAACAGGAGAACCTCCCAAGGACTGCAGCTGAGCATGTCCAAATACTCACCTCATCTGAAGAAGATCAACCATCCCAATCAACAAAACCAACAGAAGATAAACCCCTTACACCAACACCAAAAACACCAGAGGAACCCAAGTTACCATCTCCTACACCAGAAGATGAAAAGTCAAAATCTCCATCTCCTAAACCCAAAACAACAGAACAACCCAAAACCATATCCAGAACCAAAACAGTAGCTCAAAAACCAAGGAAATATCTGAGCAAAACAACATTACCAACCAAACCCTCTGATAAACCAACAGAGGCACATCCACCAAAGACCTCAGAAGCTCAACAAATAAAACCAACAGAGGCAACCCAAACCCAACAAGCAGAACAGTCTAAGGCAAAAGACAAGGGAAAGGGGAGAGCAATAAAGTAACCTAAAAAGAAGAAGCCAAAGCATCAATCCACAGAGAAATTGATGAAAAGCGCATTCGATGCCTTCGTCACCCCTAAACCTGAAGAAGAAGATTGGACCTTCAGTATTCCCCCTCTGTCAACCAAACCTATCATTGACCCAAAGCCAAAACCCTCAGAGGACAGGGTGGCCCAAATAAAAAGCAGAATGGATGCTCTACGTTGGCCCATGCATCCACCCGTTGCACCTCCACGACAAATGGAAGAGGTGGTGTACAAGTATTTGTACAACAGAGGCATCAATGACCCTCTGCCAAAATCCATTCTGCCGCCTGATCTCCTCAAGGAATTAAAAGAAGACTTCTACAGAACAAAAGCCAAACCTGTCAATGAAGTCTTCTCAAATTCTAAGATCACAACGGTCGTACACTGCAAGCTCTCCAGCACCAGAGGCAAAGAGATACACTCCAACCTCTATCACGTAAAAAGGGCTGACAGAACAGAGACCAAATTCTCAGATGCCGATCTGAGGAACATGAGCCCTTATGACCTGCCCAACCTTCTGAGTTGGGCCAGACAAAACTACAGCACAAGACTCGAAGTGCAGAGGGCTTATCGAATGATCAAAAAGGTAATGCGCGAAAAGCTTCTAATATACAGCATGACTGACTTCCAAGTGGGACTCGACCTTGGAGTGAAAAGCTTAAATCTCCCACCACCAGAAGATGACTGCCCCTCCTCTGCCAGACCAAAATCTATCATCACATTCCCAGGGATTGGGTACGTCTACAGAGATCATGTTGGAAAGTCGAAGTTATTCCTAGAGGTTGATTGTCAAAAATACGCAACAAGTACTCTGATCGAATTCATAAGCAACCTCATGGAACACAGAGGAACAGAGTTCATGGATCAAGCACTCGCCGACAGGTTAATAGAGGTCATCGACTCCGTCGTCAACTTCAGAAACCTCTGCATCAAGATCTATCGTGAACTCAAGGATGGGGGAATCGACAACAGAAAAATCAATGACTTCCCAAACGCCAGAGTCTGATTCCCACATCCTTCCTCTACTTACTCTTTCATACTTATGTAATCAAATGTAAATGCCTCTGGCATATCCTTATATGAAAAGAAATCATTCTACAGAGGTCAAATACCTCTTGTCGTGTTCTTAGCTTAGAAAACCATGCATTTTTCAATTTTTTATTTTTCAATACTTAGGGGGAGATTGTTAGCTTCAACTTCTATGAAAAGAAGTATTGAAAAATAGGCTAAGTGTAAAACATCGACAGAGCCTCTGTCAAGACACCAAGTAAAGATCCGAGAGAAGACTCTGCAGAAGACATTCATAGAGGTCAAGGCCACAGAGCCTCTGCCACACTTGACAGAGCCTCTGTGGTATTAAAGACTTGGAAGACTGAAGAATGAAGATCAAGACAAAGACAATCGTGCCTCTCACGTGCCTCTGCTGTACGAAGATCCTAAGGATCATCCGTACAATGCGTGCCCTGCCATCTCTACGTGTCAACCTCTGATGGGTTACAGCCTTAGCAGAAAACGGCGCATTACATTAACGTTGTACGTGTTGCAGATTCATGATGTTGTCTTGTACCCTTAGTACCTTTTGTCCCAAGCCTGTCCCCTGTAGTTTAGTATAAATAGAAGGCTCATGTTGAGCACTTCTATTAACTTTAGCACAACACACGCACCTTTAGAGCATAATTCATATCAAACCTTCGGTGTTCTTGGTGTTCTTCGTTAATCAATATACAATGAATTATTGAGCTAATCTTTTGTGTTATTATTATATCACGTATTTGATTGTGTGTTATTTCTACCAAGTAATCTTCTCTTGTTCTGTCAAAAACGCTTCCGCACATATAAATCTGTTTAGAACTTGAGAGATTAATATCATTGTTGAGTAAAATCAGGATCAACAGGTACCATCCAGATCCCAATGCGATCTTGGGTGGCTCATTGTTAGGTGGTGCGTCGTCTTCCTCCCAGCAGGCGTGTACCAATTTTTTTTCATTAAATGATGTTTATCAATTTGATTTATAATTCATATTAAATATTCTAACGTCTTCTTTATTTTCTAGCAAATTGTTGAGAACTTAATGACCCAAGTGCACGAGTTGAAGGAGTGAGAGGAGGCCCGTCAGAGGGAAGAGGAGGCACACCGGGCAGAGGAAGAGAGACGTCGTTTGGAAGAAGAGAGATTTCGAAGACAATATGACGAGATGTGCGAGTTGCTCAAGTCTCTCAGTCAGAATCCGTCGCGTCCGCCTTCGCCTTCACCTTATTAGTAATGATGAAAGTTTTTTAATTGTGGTGGGTGTTGTTGGAACAATTGATTGGAATAACTTTAGAGCAATTTGGATTTTTTGGAACAACTGTTTGGTCGTTTTGCCCGGAACAATGTATTGGCCATTTTTAATTTATGATATTTATAAGTTTTTACAGTTTTTAGCAGATTTTGAATGGAAAAAATAAGTTTTGGGAGTTTTTAGCTGATTTTTGAAAATCTGGTAAGTTATTTTCGATCCATCAAAAATATTAACAAAATATATAAATAAATCTATCAATAAATATTAAAAAATAAATATAAAATATGTAAATAAGGTTTTCGGCAAATATATCCGCTGAAAATCCGCCAGACAATTCGCCGAAAATATTTTTATTCATTTAATTAAAAAATAAAAAAAATCGACAAAATAATCCGCCTAAAACCCGCCGAAATCAATTTGTTAATTATTTTATTAATTACATAATCTCTAATCGCAAAATTCTTGTTCTAGCGGATTTTCGGCAGCCGTTATCCGCCGAAAATTCCTCCGGAAAGTCACTGTTGCGACGCCCGGAGCTCCGACACCCGGATCCGCTGAAAATCCGCCGAAAATAGACTTTTCCGGTGGATTAATTTGCCGGAAATGGTCCCCTGTTTTGTAGTGAACAATGCCCATTACATGATATGAATGTTTTAGGGATTGACTTGTTCTTCGAGTCTTGGTGAATACACTCAATATATATTGTATGGAATAGTTCAACTGATTCAGTTATATCCTACAAATTGGGACTTATATCACAATAATTGGGAAACAAATCCTCGTTTTTTATACGATATCAAGACCCCACACTCAGAGTATGATATTATCGAATGTTCATATTGGATTGATATTCCATGAAGATGGATGGTGGGAGACCTTTTGTGAGATTGTCAATATACTGAAGGGGAAAGAGAACATAATGCACCCACACATGTCCAACTACAACATTTTTGTGCACAAAATGGATGTCCATTTTGATGTTCTTAGTGCAATGGTTATTCACAAGGTTTGAAGATGTGTAGATCTCACTTACATTGTCACAATATACTATAGTGTCTTTTTGGAGTGGACAATGATGCTCAAGTATTATTGTGTGAAACCTTGCAACTTTGGAAATTGCATTTGCAACGTCTTTGTTTTCAACTTTAGCGCTAAAATATCAGAGTGTGGCTTGCCATTTTCATGAGCAGAGGATGAGGTTGTTGCCCAAAAATACACAATATTCGGATGTCGAAGGTTGTTTTATATCATGCTATTAGTTGGAGAAGGGGAGATCGAGATTCCATGGTTAATGGTGCCTTTGGTATACTAGATATGTGATTACGTATTTACGTGCCTAAAAGAATGGTTCTCGTCAGTCATGCATGAAAAGACAAATGTTTTGGAAAATATAGGAGATGTCCGACATAGTGATTGTAAGATACTAATGAGCTACAAGTTTCCGATACAAAGTCAAGTTTGCGGTTAACTTGTTTCGTGTCAACCAAAGTCAAGCATATTTCTTTATACTAAGATCGAGACTGTCATCCTTGTGAACTACGAGATGTCGAGGATATAAGAGAAGTTCTAGATGTGATTAACAGATTCAACCTCAAGTAGAGAGATGATGTGATCTTGTAGGTGGTGGCATGGTGCTAGATGAGATTAACACAATTGTTATCGACATATAGGAGTAGTTAGGTGATGTGTATACATCCAAACCCCCTTTTTTGACCCCTCCAGTTTGGGAGAGAGAGCGAGAGATCTTATTCAACCTTCGTTGACTCTCTCAAAAAGGTTTGTACGGAACCTCCATAGTCGTCTGTTTTCTTCAGTAGAAGCGTATGGCTTCATCGCCGTTCATCTTCTTCAGAAACACCCTTCGGTCCACCTGAGGTCACGTTCCGAGCCATCGTTCGGACCACTTCGTCTTCAGGCAGAGAGGAAGAGAATCCACCTTCTCCTACTATCTCTCATCGGAGGTGTGGACTTCAGCCTTCGTTTCGGACCAACGAATGTCACGTCCTTAGGCACTCTCGGATCTTTCTTCTTCAGGAGAAGCGTACACCGGTGGTTTTCATCTTCAGACAGAAAATAAGAGTAGCCATCTTTTTTCAACATTCTCTCACTGGAGGTCGGGACTACAACCATCTTTTTTCGTCTTCGGCAACCTGTTGGCTACTGCTGCTATCTCACGTCTTTTGGCGGCATAGTAGCTGGTGTTCATGCTCTCCCCGTCAATTTTTTTAATCACAATCAAAAAATCGCCGCCCATCAAAAAATCAGTTCCCTTACATACACATAAAAAATTGACATATTCGGGATTCAGTATCCAACACCTCCTTGGAGAAGGAAAAGCGTAAAAGGATACTGAAGATTGTTGAACTTTTGATTGGTTTTGAACTCTTCTACTTTTGATTGTTTGGGATTGCTTTTGATACACATTTGAAACATTATGAAGATGTTTGCGATTGGTTTTGATACACATTTGATACATTTTCATATTTTCGGCCCTAAGTGGTCCTAGTAACGATTTTCCCATTCCGAAAACGAAACCGATCCGGTACATGATATGGTTCGGTTTTCAGTCCGACTTTTTAGTCCCAAAAAAATTCGATACCAGCCGATTCGGTCCCAATTTGATAACAGTCTGATCCCGATCGCATCCCTAATCTTACGTCTATTTCATAATTCGTAGATATTCACTAATTAAGGTGCTGAAGTTTCCAAGTACTTGTTGTAATGCCCTTTTTAATGCATTAGAATGTTCCATCCTTTTCTCGTAATTTCTTGAAAGTCTTATTTATTTCCATGTTTGTCCTTCTTTTTCATTATAACTTTAATTTTCACTTAATGTTTTTTACATTTATTTCTAAAACGTTTCCCACCCAAACCATGAGAGGGTAAATACCTTTGATTACCTATGCACCGAAGTTATGACTATAAACAATGGTAGAAATTGTTAATTGTAACACCTGAAATTTAGGCATGTATTTGTTGGGAACTGAAAATGAGCTAAGTATGGATAGTGCTGCTAGTCCATGATTTCTACTGCTAAGTCTACATTAATACTGCCAGAAGAAAGTTAGTACTGCTAGACCAAATTACTACTGCAAGACATGGTTAGTACTGCTAGACCAAATTACTACTGCAAGACATGGTTAGTACTGCTAGACCAAATTACTACTGCAAGACATGGTTAGTACTGCTGAGCTGAGATACTACTGCTAGAAGACTGTGAAGGTTAATACTGCTGAAGGTCGTTAATGCTGCTAAGTCAAATCATTGTTAATACTGCTGACTTGATAAGTTTGGTATGCGATACTTTTGGAGACAAAGAAGGAATTGATCAAGATATGTTTAACTGAAGATTCAGAAGATCAATTTACTTTTGATAGTTATCTTGTAATTACTTTTGTATAAATAGTATTGATAGATGATAGACGAGTTAACATACGTGTGAAATAGAATTCGATATTGATTCAAGAGAGAATTAACCTCAAGGTATAAGAACCCTATTTCTAGAGAAGTAGAAGTCGTCTTGTTGAGCCTGTTCAACAAGATTGAGGTTTGGTTGGTAATATTGTGATTCAAAACAGTGAATACAAAATTGTGAATTTTCTGTTACATTGTTCTTGATTGTGAGAATTAAAGTTCTTTTCCGCAGATTCTTTAATTCTGAATTCTAAGTGTTTATTGTCTTGTTAAGATTCGATCCTGACAAGTGGTATCAGAGCAAGTGTTTCTTAGAATTCTACAGTCATTATGGAAAATTCTTTTGAATCAAACAGTACTCTTGTTTCAAAGGTTCCCATGCTCAAACCCAATGAATTTGACATGTGGAAACTGAGAATCAAGCAGTACATTCTTCTTACTGATTATGCAATATGGGACATCATTGAGAATGGTCCATGTGCTGAAGGAAGAGTAGGAGCAGATGGCAAAAGACCCCCACCCAAGACAGATGCTGAAAAGAAAGTCAGACAAACAGAGATGAAGGCCTTAAGCACTCTGCTTTTGGCTATTCCTAATGAGTACCAACATCAATTCCAACACTGCACAGATGCACAGATGTTGTGGAATGCTCTGGAGAAAAGATTTACTGGCACAAAGAGCACAAAGAGAAACCAAAAGGCTATTCTCAGGCAACAATATGAGAACTTCATGTCTGCAAAGAATGAGTCTATGACTCAAACTTTTGACAGATTTAACAAGTTGATTGGAGAATTAGCTACTGTGGGTGTACACATGGATGCTGATGATGTCAATAGAAAGTTCCTTAGATCATTGGGAGAAGAATGGACCATGTACACAGTTTCATTCAGACAGAATGACCAATTGGAGGACAAAGAGCTAGATGACCTCTACAATGATCTGAGAGTATTTGAGGCTGAAGTTGAAGCCAAGAAAAGGCCATCTGGATTTGTTTATAATGCCGCTTTATTATCTTCATCCTCTGATAATGCTGCTGACCCTGATTCTGTTAATACTGCAGGTTCTGTTAATGCTGCTGGTGGAACTAATCAAGAGAAGACTACAGATTCTGTACTAGAAGCATTCTTTTCTAGTCATGTTCACTCTTCTCTAATCAATGATGATTTAGAGCAGATTAATGCTGATGATCTGGAGGAGATGGACATCAAGTGGCAGATGGCTATGCTATCAATGAGGGTGAAGAAATTCATCAAAAGGACTGGGAGAAACAACTTTTCCCAGAGAAGAGAAGATGGTGCAGTCTTTGACAAGTCCAAGGTTGAGTGTTATAAGTGTCACAAGATGGGACACTTTGCCAGAGAATGCAGAAGTGGAGGATCACATCAACAGGCTCAAAATGGAAACCAAAACAGAAGCTCCTCTCAAGCCCTTGTTTCTCAACAAGGAATGGGATTTGATTGGAGTGATCAAGCTGAGGAAGCCTGTCAGAATCAAGCTCTTATGGCAGAAGTATCTGATATTCCCACTGAGGTACAATCTAAACTCTGTTCTCAAGCTTGCATTGATGCTGTTAAAAGATATAGGGATCACAATCAGGGTATGTGTGATAACCTTAAGAGGCTAGAGAAAGATGTGAAAGATTATGTTAGGATTGTAGAAAGGTTTGAGGAACAGATTAGAGCTTTTCAAGCTAATGAACTTCAACACTCCTATGATACTAACTATTGGAAGTGGGAGAAGAATGAGTATGAGATTAAGCTGAAAGTGTCTGGGGAGGAGAATGAGAAATTAAAAGAAGAGCTTAAGAAGGTTAAACTTGATGTTGAAAAGTTTACCTGTGCTTCTAAAACCATGGATACCATCATTAAGGCTCAAATCCATGACAAGATGAAAGTAGGGATAGGGTACAATGCCACACCTCCACCCTACAATAACAACTACATACCTCCTAAGTCTGATTTGTTAGAGACCAAGGATAGGAAGGATCCTGAATTAAAGATTAATATAGATCCTTGTGAAGAAGAAGTAGTAGTTAAGGATAAAACAGAGAAGGAAGAATCTAAGAAGAATAAGAGTGTTAGTAGTAAGGTTCCCTTAGAAAATGAAATTGTGACCAATGAGAAAGATGGAAATCCTTGGGGAAAGAACAATGAGATAAAAAGGACTGAAACAGAAAAGGGAGTCCATTACACACAGACCACAGTTGTGGCTCCCAATACCTGTAAACATTGTTCTTGTAAGAAATCTCAAGAGCTTAAGCCCCAAAAACATGATAACAAAAGGGGTAATCAAAGAAATTGGAATAACCAGTGGGCTATGAGACAAGGAGTTGATCTGAACAGAATTAACAGGCCAAAACCTTGTTTCATCTGTGGTAAGCTAAATCATTTAGCCAAACACTGTTATTTCAATCCTGTTAACCAAAGGTTTAATGCTCAAAGATCTTTTCAAAAACCTGGTGGTTACAGAAAGAATGGTGGCTATAAAAAGTCTGTGAGGAAAGTTGTGGCAAAGAAACAAGTTAAAACCAAAAGCCACATGAAAAGGGCAGAAACAGAAAGTGTTAGAGTATGGATGCCTAAAGGTACTAATGATAATACTGCCAACTCAGTTAGTACTGCTAACAATGTTAGTACTGCTAACACTGTTAGTACTGCTTCAAAAGTTGGTGCTGCTAGCAGTGTTAATACTGCTAGTAATCATTCCAAAGTTAGTGCTGCTAGCGATGTTAGTGCTGCTAACACTTTTAGTGCTTCTTCAGATAGTACTGCTGCTAGTACTACTGATACTACTGCTAACAATACTGCTGCTCCCAGTATTAGTACTGCTAGCACTGTTAGTACTTCTGAGGTTAATACTGCTTCTAGTGCTGCTACACCAATAATTTTGACAAAGTACTCCAGTACTGCAGTACCTAAATTTGAAAATCTCATCAAAACCAAGTGCAAGTACTTTGATGAGCAAGGGAGACCCAAGACCACTTCGGCTTGGGTTCCCAACAAAACTAACTGATTTACCTTAATGTGCAGGGCAACCAACAGCTCAAGGGGAAGAGCATTTGGCATGTTGATAGTGGTTGCTCCAGGCACATGACAGGTAACATGGCCTGCCTCAAAAATTTCAAAAAGATTGATGGAGGACATGTTGCATTTGGGGATAATCCTGCTGGTGGAAAGATAAGTGGTAAGGGTGATGTTTCAAAGGGTAAGATGACCTTTGAAGATGTGTACTATGTTGAACAATTGAGATACAACCTGTTAAGTGTATCACAGGTTTGTGACAAGAAGCATAGCATATTGTTTACTGATTCTGAATGTATTATCCTTGCTCCTGGATACAAAGTGGTTGATGAAAACATGATACTTCTGAGAACTCCTAGGAAGGATAATGTTTATTGTTTAGATTTGGAAAGTGTATCATCTGATTCATCCCTAAATTGTTTAGTTTCAAAAGCTTCTTTGGATGAATCATCACTTTGGCACAGAAGGATGTGTCACATGAACTTTAAAACAATGAATAAACTTGTTAAGAATAACCTTGTAAGGGGTTTGCCATCCAAAGTCTATTCATGTGATGATCATTGTGTTGCTTGTCTCAAAGGCAAACAACACAAAACTTCTCATAAGTCCAAAGAGATAAACACTATCTCAAATCCTCTTCAACTGTTACATATGGATCTGTTTGGTCCTACTAATGTGATGAGTATTGGCAAGAAATCATACTGCTTAGTTATTGTTGATGATTATTCTAGATTTACTTGGGTATATTTTCTGAGAACTAAAGATGGACAAGTGGACTGATCAAATCTTTTATTCTCAAAATTGAAAACCAATCAAATCAAAGAGTGAAAGTCATTAGATCAGATAATGGAACTGAGTTTAAAAATTTTGATCTAAACACCTTTTGTGAAGAAAAAGGAATTGAGAGACAATACAGTGCTCCTAGGACTCCACAACAAAATGGTGTTGCTGAGAGAAGGAATAGGACACTGAATGAGACTGCTAGATCTCTGTTAGCTGATTCAAAGTTACCAATTACTTTTTGGGCAGAAGCAGTTAATACTGCCTGCTATGTTCAAAACAGAGTTTTAGTTGTAAAGCCTAAAAACAAGACACCTTATGAGCTTTTCCATAAAAAGAAACCATATATTGGATTTTTCAAACCATTTGGATGTCCTTGTACTATTCTCAATACCAAATCTCACTTAGGTAAGTTTAATAGCAAAGCAGATGATGGTTTTCTTGTTGGGTATTCATCTCAGAGTAAGGCCTACAGAGTTTTTAATACCTCTTCTAGAATAATTGAAGAAAGTGACAATGTCAAATGCAATGAGAACACACCAAATCCTATTGGTTCAGGTCCTAATTGGCTATTTGACATTGATTCACTCACTAATTCTTTGGGTTTCAGTAGTGATGTATATGCAGGACAAAGGGATACACCATCATCAGAACACAGAATTCAATCTGTGATATTTCCACTCCCTTCCATTGATCCTGTTGAATTCTGTGAACACCAAGAGGAAACTGAACCTATTCAGAATGAAGAAGAGAGGAGAGCAGAGGAAAATCAGTCTTCAGGTCCAAATTCCAGAGAATCTGAGGTGACTGAAGAAGCAGAAACAAATCCAGAATTAAATGAGTCAAATCTGGATGAGAACATACAAGAGGAAGCTGGTCATCCAACAAGAACTCAGAAAAATCATCCTCCTGAGTTGGTGATTGGAGATATTGCATCTCCCATGATGACTAGAAAGCAAAGCAGACTCCAAGAGTTGCAAGAGCAGCAAAATACAGTTAACACTGTTCTTACTTGCTTTCTGTCCCAGATTGAGCCCAAAAAGGCTTATGATGCTATGAAAGACCCAAGCTGGATAGAGGCAATGCAAGAGGAGCTGCTACAGTTCAAATTACAGGATGTTTGGGACTTGGTAGACCTTCCAAAAGGTCATAGAGCAATTGGCACCAAGTGGATTTTCAGGAACAAGAAGGATGACAGAGGGATTGTGATCAGAAACAAAGCTAGACTGGTTGCACAAGGGTACACTCAGGAAGAAGGAATAGATTATGAGGAAGTCTTTGCTCCTGTGGCAAGGATTGAAGCAATCAGGTTATTTCTAGCCTATGCCTCATACATGAAGTTCAAAGTGTATCAAATGGATGTCAAAAGTGCATTTCTGTATGGAAGTATTGAGGAAGAAGTATATGTCTGTCAACCCCCTGGATTTGAGAATCCATTGCACCCTGACAGAGTATACAAGCTGAAGAAGGCTCTTTATGGTTTGCATCAAGCCCCAAGAGCATGGTATGACACTCTGTCTACCTATCTCTTGAAAAATGACTTTGAAAGAGGAGTAATTGACAAGACCCTGTTTATCAAGAGGAGAAAGAGAGGTACATTACTTGTTCAGATCTATGTGGATGACATCATCTTTGGATCCACCAATGATCAAATGTGTAAAGAGTTTGAAGAATTGATGCACAAAAGCTTCAAGATGAGTTCCATGGGAGAACTTACATTCTTTCTTGGGCTTCAGGTAAAACAAAGGAAAGATGGGATTTTTATTAGCCAATCCAAGTATGTGAAAGACATCCTGGACAAGTTTGGTTTATCAGACTCAAAGCCAGCAAGCACACCTATGGAGACACACAAACAGCTCACTGCTGATCTTGAGGGGGAGGATGTGGATGTCCATCATTACAGATCAATGATTGGATCTCTCATGTATCTCACAGCCTCTAGACCAGATATTATGTTTTCAGTCTGTGTTTGTGCCAGATTTCAAGTTACACCAAAGCAATCTCATCTTCATGCAGTCAAGAGAATTTTCAGATACCTAAGAGGGCAACCTAGACTAGGTCTCTGGTATCCTTATGAATCATCTTTTGACTTGCTTGCATACTCAGATAGTGACTTGGGTGGAGCTAACATGGATAGGAAGTCTACTTCAGGTGGATGTCAGTTTTTGGGTACAAGACTAGTATCTTGGCAGTGTAAGAAACAAACCACAGTGTCCTTATCTACCACAGAGGCTGAGTACATAGCTGATGCAAGCTGCTGCTCTCAGGTTCTATGGATTCAGAATCAGATGTTGGACTATGGGGTAACATTTCTTCACACTCCAATCTTCATTGATAACAACAGTGCTATTAGCATTGTTAATAATCCAGTCAAACACTCAAAAACAAAGCATATAGAGATAAGGTATCACTTTATAAGAGATTGCAATGAAAAGAAATTAATTCAGGTTGCTAAAGTTCATACAAATGACCAGTTTGCTGATCTATTCACAAAAGCTTTTGATGTGGGTAGATTCACCTTTTTGGTAACAAGTGTGGGCATGATCAACCTAGAATAAATTCATGACTTTCTGTTTTTATACCTGTATTTCTTCATATATTTGGTGCTACTAACTCTCTTTCTCAGGATCCTCTGTTTCCCTCAGATTACCAAGTGCAGAAAAATGTAAGTGTAGTTACTACTGCCTGTGCAGAGTTACTACTGCCAGCGCAGAGTTACTACTGCCAGTGCAGAGTTTCTACTGCTAATGCAGAGTTACTACTGCTAGTGCAGAGTTTCTACTGCCAGTGCAGAGTTTCTACTGCTAGTGCACAGTTAATACTGCCAGTGTTCAAGTAGTTAATACTGCTTGTGTAGTTAATACTGCCCTTGTGGTTAATACTGCCCTTGTGGTTAATACTGCTTGTGTAGTTAATACTGCTTTGCAGTTAATACTGCTTGTGTAGTTAATACTGCTAGTGCACAGTTAATACTGCTTGTGTAGTTAATACTGCTCAGTAGTTAATACTGCTTGTGTAGTTAATACTGCTCAGTCGTTAATACTGCTTGTGTAGTTAATACTGCCTCGCAGTTAATACTGCTTATGTCGTTAATACTGCTTTTGAAAATCTAGGGCAAATACTGCAATAAATACCCCTATTTGCCCGCCAAAGTTCATAATGACTCTTCGCATTAACTTCTTCTCTCTTGTTCTAACCTATTCTCCCCAGAATCTGTGTGGTTTTCTTTCAAGAATCCTCAGGAATCATGGAGTTTGTTGATGAGCACAATGAAATAGCCATGCTTCAGAAGCCGAAACAAGCTGCGGGATTCCACGATATCGTCGATTTTCTTAAATCCTCGCACATCTCTTATGCCCTAACGGTGAGCCCAACCATCTATATCGAACATCAGACGCAATTTTGGGAGAATGCCACTGTTAGTTTCGAAGAAGGGCAGAAAACCATTCGAACAAGGGTTTGTGATAAACCCTTGAAAGTCACAGAGGAGGTTATTCGCATCTCTCTTCACTTGGATGATGCCTCAGGTATAACCTCTCTATCTTCTGATGACCTATATTCGACTTTACAAAGAATGGGGTATGAAGGTCCCATTGGTGTTTTTAAATTCTACAAGTCAAAATTTTTCAACCAATGGAGATTTCTTGTTCTTACCCTGATGCACTGTATTTCCAAGAAAACTACTGGATGGAGTGAGTTCAGCAGTCCCATTGCATATGCCTTGGTCTGCTTATCCACTGCCAGAAAGTACAATTTTTCAGCTATGATCTTTAATGATCTTGTATCAAACCTGGAATCCAAAAAGCGATTTTATATGTATCCAAAGTTTGTTCAAGAAGTGATAACTAAGGAATTGACGGACTTACCTCAGTTTGATGAGGTATATGTACCAAAATCCCCTAAAGGGAAGGTTTTTTCAAATATGAAAAGACTTCCTAGGGACTCGGAAGGAGTTGACACACCATTGTTCTCTACAATGATGGTTGTGTCCCACCCCTCTGAAGGTATGGCATCAGGATCAAGGCCCTCATTAGATCATCCCACTGATGGCCAAACCCCACCTTCACTCACTATAAATATCCCTCAGCACATACTTCAAAATCCCACTCCTGTTTTATCCAACAAGTTTCAAAGAAGAAAGGTGCACAAGGTTCCTTCCCTTGATGTACCTACTCAGAGCCCTAAGCCTTTAAGCCCTCAATTGGAGCATTCTTCAATTGAGAATATCAATAGGGAAACCACAGGGGTGTCTCCCAACCCCAAGAAGGTGCTCTCTAAGGAGAAGGATGAGCATATGGGTGCAAAGGCTGCCACTACTTCTGCTAGCACAGAGAAGGACAGTGGTAACATAAATAAGACCTTCCCCATGGCAACTCTAAATGAGAAATCATTAGGAGGACCCAGGTGCCAAGAAACCAAGGGGGCAGTTAGTGCTTCTGCTAGGCAGAAGGCTTCTGCTAAAACTTCCAGTGATCCTTTAAAGAAGGTAAACACTTCTAAACAAGGTGAGGATAGATATAACTATGATGAATTGATGGAAACCATTGGAAATGTCAACTTGGATGTTATGGCACAGAAGAAGGAGATTGAGCAACTGAAGACTGTGGTCACCTACCAACAGTCTCAAATTGAGAAGCTCAAGAAGATGGTCACCAAGTTGTTGCACAGAAAGAAAAAGGCAAGATTTGTGCTGAGAAGAAGAACTCCAACTGATGATGCTCCCAAAAAGGGGGAGTCAGAGTCAGAATCAGAAGCAGAACTGAATATGAAGGGTCTACAAGTTGAGGGGGAGACAGTTCAGATGGAGACTGAGATGGAAATTGATAATGCACAGTTTAAGGGGGAGTCCAGTGCACAGAATAAGGGGGAGACAGAAAAGGTGGAAAAGCTTGTTAAAGAAGCAGAAACTGTAAAGGCAGCAGTAACTGAAGTTTCAAAAGAAGCAGTAACTGAAGTTGAAGCAGAAACTGTTAATGCTGCAAATGTTCATGAAGCAGCAGAAATCATACAAGAAGTAGTAACAGAAATCTTGAAAGCAGCAGTAACAGAGAAAGAGCCTGAAACTGAAGTAGCAGCAGAAACTGTTAATGCTGCTGACTCTAAGCAAGCAGCAGAAACAGTTAATGCTGCTCAATCTACAAAGAAAGCAGTAATAGAAACAGAAGCTGAAACAGTAACAGAGAAGCTTACAGTAGAAGAAGTGGAGGTTGCAGAGGCTTTAATCAAAGCCAAACATGATACACCTCCAACTGCCAAGAAACAGGAAGAAACTAAGGATGCAAAGATGGTTTTCAGCAGAAAGAGAACAAAGTCTGTGGCTACTAAAAAGAAGTGTGTAAAGAAGCAAAGGGTAGAACCTGTTGAGAAACCAGTGGTAGAAGAGAAAGAAAAGGAAGAAGTTGCCAAGGATGAAGGACAAGGAGATAGTAAGACAGGTCAATCCAGTAATGCACAATCACTTAGCAATGAACAATGTGACTTGTACATCACTATGGTTGATACTGAACCAATCAAAGTGACTCCATTAGATTCAAAACCTCCTGAAATCAGTCACTGGGATACTTTGATAGATGAGAGAAAGGAGTATATCAGACTCAAGAGAGCTGATGGGCAGTTTGAAGTCTACAGAACATGGGGACAATTTATAAGAAGATGCTCAAGATCTGACTTGGAAGAGATGTTCAAAGTAGGCATGCAGATCTATGGTAACATGTTGACAGAAAGAGGTATGTCTATCACAAAGATGGTGTTAGAATACCTATGCCTAATGTTCAGACCAGAAGTAGTTCAGCACATAACAGCAAGACCTTTTCAAGCAGTAACCCACTGGATGCTCTATGAAAATTGTGGAGTGTATGTTATATCAATTGACAACACATATCAGGAGTATTATCTGGTGGATGAAATCTACAAACACTGCATGAAAAGACTGAAAGGGATGTTACATGTAAAATTGGTCTGCAACAAAGACTCTGCTATGGGAAGATTCTTGGTAAGAAGGATTGTAAATCAGAGTCTAGGTTTAAGTCCTGATCTATGCTTATATGATGACTAAGTTTTGGTAGCATCATTTGAAGAACATGACTTCTTTTCCTAAAAGTCAAGTTAGGGGGAGATTGTTGGGAACTGAAAATGAGCTAAGTATGGATAGTGCTGCTAGTCCATGATTTCTACTGCTAAGTCTACATTAATACTGCCAGAAGAAAGTTAGTACTGCTAGACCAAATTACTACTGCAAGACATGGTTAGTACTGCTAGACCAAATTACTACTGCAAGACATGGTTAGTACTGCTAGACCAAATTACTACTGCAAGACATGGTTAGTACTGCTGAGCTGAGATACTACTGCTAGAAGACTGTGAAGGTTAATACTGCTGAAGGTCGTTAATGCTGCTAAGTCAAATCATTGTTAATACTGCTGACTTGATAAGTTTGGTATGCGATACTTTTGGAGACAAAGAAGGAATTGATCAAGATATGTTTAACTGAAGATTCAGAAGATCAATTTACTTTTGATAGTTATCTTGTAATTACTTTTGTATAAATAGTATTGATAGATGATAGACGAGTTAACATACGTGTGAAATAGAATTCGATATTGATTCAAGAGAGAATTAACCTCAAGGTGTAAGAACCCTATTTCTAGAGAAGTAGAAGTCGTCTTGTTGAGCCTGTTCAACAAGATTGAGGTTTGGTTGTTAATATTGTGATTCAAAACAGTGAATACAAAATTGTGAATTTTCTGTTACATTGTTCTTGATTGTGAGAATTAAAGTTCTTTTCCGCAGATTCTTTAATTCTGAATTCTAAGTGTTTATTGTCTTGTTAAGATTCGATCCTGACAGTATTGTTTCTATTCCATTTGGTGTTCTTACCTTAGATGTAACACTCCAAATCTTATAAAAGATTGACTAATTAAAAATTTTATTAACACATCAATTAAGGATTGATTCCTTTCTAAAAGTCAACACTTGGTTACTTATGACAATCTAAGAGTTAACATTAACAAAGATAAACCAAATTATACATAAAGTCTAGGTTAAGGATAGGTGTTGCTAAAACCCAATAACAGTCGCTACCTCCAAAATATAGAAGACATCTCCGAATACTTAGATTCTTCTCGTGCCTCTAACTAGCACTCACTCTTTAGAATGTTGCTAGTACCATGTCCAAACAAGGACCTGATGCACATGCTGAGAAAAAAATGTGTTAGGCTTAACGCCTAATAAGTTCAAGGAGTTTTTCTTTTATCTTTAGCATAAGGTGGTAAAACTTAAAGCATGCTATTAAAATCGTTATTCCCAAATAAAATATATTTAATGTAAAACAATAACGTTCCCAAAACCCACTATTTTTATGATGAGAAATTGGTGACTAAATCGCCCATTTTAACATAACAACAAAACTCACCTAAAAATAAAGTTTAATGCTCAAATAGTGAAACATAGATAAAACTTTATTATCCAAAACCCCCCAAAAAAGAATAAGGTTCAATATTCAAAACCACAAATAAGGTATAGCACTCCCTACCCAAAAACGACTTTGAAAACATGGATAAACTCTATATCTAAAAACAACACATTTTGATGATGGGGGACGCCCGATTCCATCGATCGTGGCTAAACACAAAGTAAGACATTTATCAACGTTATCAAGTAGTAACATAAGCTTATGTTCTTCGTTTCTAACTCCTCTCAAGTTTCCACCACAATATAGAGAGCAGTATATGAAAAGGTTATATACCAGATATGACTCAATGATATACCCCTCAACCATAACTTCGTTCCTAACAACTCTCTTTAGTGACCCAAACTTCCTAATTACGTGTTGGAATATGTGTTGGCAGTTATAAGAGTGTTATTTGTGAATAGACTAATTTTAAGGAAAGAAAGTTACGTCATCCACCTATTTGGACCAAACAACCATGTATGGCATCGAATATAGCACTTCTTGCTTAAAGAGGATCGACCCGACCAGGAAAGAAGACACAGTCGTGTCCAGTCCCCAGTGATGGTGGGACCAACCAAGATGTATGTCGTCCAACCCAACCTTAGACTCTATGTTATGCTCTACCACGCTTTCCTGACCAGCGAGGAAAATTAGAAACGCGTTAATTGGATTCCGAATAATGGCATGTGAAGTTCTACTCGATTCCCTCCCCGTAGGAAGATCTAGTTTATTGGTCTAGTGCTTCGTAGGTGCTCCATTGAATCGAAGAATGTATGTAGGAAGATCATTTCCAACTTGCAGCTGGTTTGAACAATACTTGTTTGTGTTGATCCAAACTCTCTCAATGATTCGATGATGACCCTTAGAATTACTTAGTGAAAATTACAAATGACATATGTATGTATTAATGTTTTGCCATCAGTCTGTTTAGTATCACTGATAGTATTCATTGTTCTTAATAGTATTTCCCCAGTGATAAATGTACATCAGTGATAACCTGAGCTTGTTCACTTATCACTGATGATCGTTGATAGTTTCAATTGTAAGAAATGTTGTTTGTAATCCCTGAAAACAAGTTTTGCCACAAAGAGTTCATCGCTGACATCGAAGACAAAGCTGATGAACAAGTGACGATTCTACTAATGATCTGATGCGGACATCAGTGAAACCAAGAAGAGTCCACACACACGACATTTCAAGAAGAAGACTTCAGCGATAGCTGACTTACATTAGGTCTTCTCTGATGGAAGTTATATTCAGCGATCGCTAATCATGAAGCTTCTACTTCAAGAAATGTTTGTCCTATCTACTTGCACACTCCATTCGATTTGTCAGAGGGGACATGCCTTTGTCCTGGCTCGTACAACCACTTTGCCACTACATTGTTCACTATACGGCTCAAAGCATGTTGTGCAAAAAGTCAGAAGCATGCATCCAACCATATGAAGACACGTGTAAAGTTCTCATGCCATGCATTTAATGCATCGGGTATAAATAGGAGGAATGCTCCTTCAGTTTAAAGGTGGTCTCTCCCTCAACAACTTAGTGCATAGAAAAATATATTCATTTTTCTATACCTCCTTTTCTCTCTATTTCTTGTGCAAGAACTCTTAGTGATTCTCAAGTTTGTTTATATTAGGTTCTACTTAATCTTATTCCGCAACAAACTGTAAATTGTGTTTGATTTATCAATAAACAATTTAGAACACCAAAATCTTGTGTTTGTAATCAACCCCCCCCCCCCCCCCCCCCGTCTTTACCAATTGTTTACTTGTATAACCCCTTCGGGACCAACAAGTGGTATCAGATCCGATTGTTTAACCTCTATAAACAAGATCTTGCTTATACTAATCCCTTTCTTGCTATTCTCAAAATGGCTCAAAACACAAACACAAACTATATTGATAATGGTTCACTTGCTAAACCTCCTCGATTTAGTAGAGATAACTTTAATCTCTGGAAAAATTGAATGATACTTTTCCTAGAAGGTGTAGATCCCACTATACCTCACTAGGAATAGACCCTTTATCCCCTATATTCTTTCTCCTGCTGTTACGGCCACTACTACCACTCCAGCCATTCCAGAAAGACAACTCATGCATCAAAGATGTCTCTCAATGGATGATAAGAAGAAGGTGGCCATTGATACAAAAGCTAGATCAATCATATATATGGCTCTACCTGATGAGGTCTATCATTCTGTCATGAACCTCAGATCCTCCAACTCCATGTGGGACACAATCTGTGTTCCATATGAAGGTATAACTGATGTATAAGAGTCCAGAAGAATAAATCTGGTAAGACAGTACGAAAGCTTCATTTGTGGTAAGAATGAATCTTTATCTGAAGTACACCAACGTTTTAACTATTTAATCATTGATCTAAAAAATGTTGGAAAGACCAACTTTAACTCTAAGATCCTGAAAAAATTCCTAGAATGTCTTCCTAAAAGTTGGGACAACTATACCATGTGTCTTAAACTCTCTAAGGATCTAAAATTTATAACCTTAAGCACTCTTTTTGGCACTATGCTCAATCATGAGCAATCGTGTCAGCTTAAGAAGAATCTTGTAAAAGATTCAAAGAGCACACTTGTTGCTTTACTCTCCTCAGAGTTAATGCCCACTCAACGATCTTCTGTCACTATCACTGAGTGGGAATCTAACTCTGATGATTCATTAGAAACTGATCCTTCAAAACTTGATGAATCCCTGGCACTCTTGACAAACTCCTTTAGGAGATTTGCAAGAAAGAGTAACTTCAGAAGAAATAAACCTCTCACTATTACAGACAAGCCTAAATCATCTCCAATTGATAAGGCAGCTGCTACTTGCTATAACTGCGAAAAGAAAGGACATTTTGCTAGTGAGTGACAGGTCAAAGAAAGTTTTCAAGCCTTCTTCATCTCTCAAACACTCCACAACCTCTAAACTCAGAGATGACAAATACCATAAACTTAAGGAAAAATACCTGAAGTTGAAAAAGTATCAGAAGAATGGTAAAGGTCTGAACGCTGAAGAACACGATTTGGCTGAATTTAATGAAGAATCAGATTGAGGAAAGTTTAAAAGAGCAGGTCTATGTAAATCAATAAAATTGAGGAAAGTTTAAAAGATCAGGTCTATGTAAATCAAGTGATCATCATTGAACGTGAATAAGCTATCGCTGAACTGAAAGTTGAGAAAGCTACTGTTGAAGGATGGTGTAAATCCTCAGCAAAGATCACTGAGAAAATCGGTTCTCAAATCCTTGTCAATGACAGAAGTGGTCTTGGTTTTAATGCTAATATAGAATAACCAACCAAAGATCGTTCCATGCTTAAGTTTGGAATGTTCGTCTCCTCCATCCCTGACACCTCATCATCTCAGTGCTCTTCTTCTAATACCCCTATCCCTGAGGAAAAATCCTCTTTAAGCCCCAAACTCAAAGACAAAGGCAAAACCATTTTACAAAACCCTTAGAAGGGTACCAAAGTGCAAAAGATGAAAAAGTCTAAACCTTCAGCTACTCAACCTTCAATCTCGAAAGTTAAGATCCCTGAACATGTTCAGCGATCAACCTCAAGAATAAAGGTTGATGTAATAGCTAAGAAATCTGAAGAACCCAAGGTTCCTCCGATATTTGATGCTAAAGGCATTCTTGGTACAGGCCCTGTTCATTTAAAATTATCAAATGCTTATGCCTATGGTCCTAAAGCTACCTTCAGCTATAGGAAATGCTATAACTGTGGACTTACTGATCATATTGCTAGTAAGTGCCCCACAACCACCAAAGCTGAGAAATCAATTAAGGTGAAGATGATTTCCTCTAAGGCAAGAAGATCACCCCAGGTGAAAATCAGGCCAATGTGAAAAATACAACTAAGGTTAAGAAATTAACCAAAGTGAAGATTTCCACTTATGTTGAATCATCTGATGTTGTGAAGACTACTGATCCTTCCATCTCTTCTTCCACTGACAAATGTGGACCCATTGTAAAGTGGGTACCAATTCCAAGTTAATCTTCCTTTTGTTTGCAGGTCTCGAAGGCTATCTGGTATCTTGATAGTGGATGCTATCAACACATGACTGGGGAAAAGAACATGCTCACTGATTTTCAAGGAAGAGAAAGGCCCGTCAGGGACCTTTGGTGGAAATGGAAAAGGCTACACCCGAGGGTTTGGTGTACTCTCAAATGGTACAACCACATTCAGAAGAGTCGCTTACGTAGAAGGAATGAAGCATAATCTTCTTAGAACCAGTCAGCTATGTGATAAAGACTACAAAGTATGCTTTACTAAGGAAGCATGTTTTGTCTATGACAAGAAGGAAAAGGTTGCTCTCAGCGGTTACCATTTGGAAAATGTTTATGTAATAAACATGGACTCAACAACCACTGAGAACATTTGCTTTTTGTCTAAAGACTCATTAGATGTCAACTGGCTATGGCATAAGAGGCTCTCTCATTTAAACTTCAAAACGCTGAACACCCTCTCCTCAAAAGAACTTGTCACTGGCTTGCCTCAGCACTCATATGCGAAGGAATATCTCTGCTCAGCATGTGAAAAAAGAAAACAAACTAAAGCTAGTTTCAAGTCAAAACAAGCGTCTTCAGTGACAAATCCTCTTCAACTCCTCCATATGGATTTATTTGGCCCTGTCAACGTACAATCCATTGCTGGAAAGAAATGTACTCTAGTAATAGTAGATGAATTCTCTCGTTATACTTGGGTAATGTTTCACTGTGCTAAGAGTGACACATCAGAAGAACTCAATCTCTTTTGTTAGGAAAATGGAAGTCCTAAACAATATGATTGTTCGCTCAATAAGGAGTGATCATGGAACTGAATTCAAAAACAGTTCTATTGATAACTTCTTTGAAAGAAAGGGCATTTCTCACAATTTCTCAGCGGTGAGAACACCTCAGCAAAATGGAGTCGCTGAAAGAAGGAACAGAACGATTATCGAAGTTGCTCGGTCAATGCTCAACGATTCTCATCTTCCAACTCAATTTTGGGCAGAAGATGTCAACACTGCATGTTTTACTCAAAATAGGCCACTGGTCGTCAAAAGATTCAACAAGAATGCCTATTAACTTTTCCATGGGAGAAAGCCATCTATCAGCTTTCTTTATATCTTTGGTTGTCAGTGCTTCATCTTAAATAACCGAGACTCACTTGGAAAGTTCGATCCCAAAGCTGACGATGGAATATTTCTAGGATACTCTGCAGTGTCCAAAGCCTTCAGAGTCTTTAACAAGAGGAGAAAAACTGTTGAAGAAACTATTCATGTCACCTTTGATGAATCCCAATCAGCCAACTCAAGACCAAATGCTGAAAACGAAGAATTGAATCAGTGGATGTTTTCTCATTATGGGAAATCAGAAGCTAACTTCAACCCTCACCCTCAGGTCAACAACCCAATCTGTAACACCCTCAAAATTGGAAAGAGCAACTAAATAAAATTTTCAATAATACATCCAAAAAGAAAATAATTTTTTCCTATAAACCAATACTGGAAATATCTCAAATTAAATTTTATGATTAACCTCAAACAATTTATAACCCAAGTCTTATTACAAAGACTAAATCCATATCGGGTGTTACTTAACCCAAGTACAAATTGCTATTCCCAAAAAATAAATGTGGAAGACTTCACTTAATGAATTCACTTCTCGAGCACACTACTAGCACTCATCTCTTCGCAATATCACTAGAACTACTCCCAACCTGAACCTGTTGCACATGCCAACAAATAAAAAGGTTAGGCTAATGCCTAGTGAGTTCAAGAGTTTACAACATGATTTAAATAATTTGTTGAATGAAAGATTCCAACTTAAATCATGATTTCCGAAAGAGTTTATGATAAGGATGTAAACGACTCATTTTCCAACGTACACAAAATCTATGAGAAAAGTTCCCAAAATGTATATAGCGTTTTCCAAAATGAAATCCAATCCAAACTCACTCAAAATGTGAATAAATCTATATTATTCAAAACACTCAAACACGGATGTGACATAATACTCAACCCATAAATCATGGGAGAACAATCCATATAAGTATAATACTTCACCGAAAACATGATATGAAACTCAGTACTCACACGAGCATAAAATGGAATGAAGTCCAAATACCAAATATATGGAAGTGACATGCTTCATTCAAACTTTAATATACGTGGAGGGAATTCCAATATTAAAGTCATCAATTGCAGTCAATCGCACAAGACCAACGATAATAAAGCAAGGACATTATAATATCCAAATTAATGTTGGCCGACAACGGGGGAGACCCGTATCCAGTGAGGGTGGAGGAACACAAAAGTATGCCACTCATACAACGTTAATCGTATGACACTTCACGACATGAAAGCCCAAGTGTCCCTATGACTCCTTTCAAGTCACACCCAAAGAGACAACTGACCTTAGCGAATATTACCATGAATACCACCAAAGGCCCGACACAAGCGGGGTTACAACCATGGCATTGCCCCGACATGGCGGAGGTCATAAACGCCCATCAATCATGATAGCACAACCGGACTCAGGTCTCCTAGTGTACCCTTGCAAGGTTAAGGTCATAAAACATGGGGCCCGGTCAAATCCCACAACACCCAGTAGACCATCAAATAAAGACTGACTTACGTGCGTATGGATCCAATGCAACACAATCTAAAATTACATGACTACACAGGAATGACTAAAGCACTCAAGCATGTAACTATCAAAAATATGCAACAAGATGCAATAAGTTGCAATAAATGCAAACCATAAATAGAACTCTACATTGAGCCATTAAAATCGAACAAGATGTCCCAAAGACTCCTTTAAAGTCAAAACCGAGCAAAATGCTCAAAACCCATTAGACCAATAAATAACGGTCCTTATAATGTAAAATGCATTTAAACATCACCTAGGCAAACGTATACCTCAAAGACATTATTAACCTAAAACTCGTCACAGATTAGGACAAATGGTTTCCCAAATAGACTCATACCCTTATGATTCCAAAATGTCTCATAACACGAAAATGTGCATTTTCCAATTGGTTTATAAAATCAATTACACCAACATGCTTAAACCATTGAATGAACTCCATTTGAGCAATAAATCATTTTAGGACATATTTATGATTTCTACTTATCAAAATATCTTAAAATCCCAAATATGGGTGTTTTACAAAGTTTATAAAGTTAAACACTTCAAAAGATCAAACTCACCAAATAACTCAACAATTGATAATTTTAAGTAAAACACACAAATACTTGAAAATAACATTTTTGGCATGTACAACGTTTTCACAAATCAACTTGAAACCTTGCTAGATTTAGGCTAAATCTATATTTTCCCCAAACTTGAGCTTCTTTGAAGAAACTTGAATCCTCAAGCCAAATCTTCCAAAAACCTAGATCCATAAGTTTCCAACCATAAATATTCACATGCAACCATAAAGAACCATTTCCCAAACATTTTTACATCAAGATCTCAACTTATACCAAAACCATAATTTCCATAGATGAAGAGAATAGAAGATTACCTTAACCATAACTTGAATCCACCAACCAAAATACCTCTACATCACCAACAAGATACCACAAACTCCAACTCTTCAAAATGGACAAAAAGGTTAGATGAAACCTAGAAAGCTTTGGGTGAAGAAGATGAAGTGAAAGGGTTTCAAGATTTGTTTCCCAAAACCATGGTAGATGAAGAAATCACTTGCAAATCTCAAATCTTCTGGCTAAATGGCTCAAAATCGACTTTGGGGCTAAGGGTTTCGGTTTGGGAGAGAAAGAGATGAAGGGGGAGAAGTGGGAAATGAAAAATGGGGTTGAAATGGTGAAAATCGCGTTTTTATGCTCCAGGTGCCCAACGGCTAAAGTGGCGTGCGAGAGTGACAGTTGTCACTTTCGCTAGGCACTATCGCCGTGATCCCATGACTCTCGGTACAAAACCGGCGAGAGTGACATGCGATTGTGACACATGTCACTTTCGCTGGTCACTTTAGCCGAAGTTGTACCGAAAGTTTCTTTGGCCATAACTTCTTTGTTTTAGCTCCGTTTTCTCTCCAGAAAGGCCCGTTGGACTTGTATTTGAATTCTCCATACAACAAGACTATAAAATCTAGAATTAAATCCAAAATTTTATTTTTCATATTTATCTTAAAATGTTGATACCTTCCAAAGATCAGGGTGTTACAATCCTCCCAACCTTAAAGAGATTTCGTCCTCGAAATCTGGTTCCCTTATAACCAATGTCCACCCAGATACATTACCCTTACATCTGAATGGATGTTCAACTTGCTAGAGTAGTTTCTAACTGCCTGGATTCGGTTGCCTCCCAACCTTAGGTGTTCCATACTTCCCCAACGGCAGATCCCAACTCCCAATCAATCGATGTCCACATGCTCTTAAACTTTCTCTCTAAATCAGGCCAAGGTTTGATCACTACCGAAAGCAACAAAATCTCCAAATCCATTTGTTCCTGTTGCTGAACTGTCACTTAATTCTAACGAGCCCCACTAGACTCCAAAACAGACGGTCGTCACTGACCCATCGATTATACAACTATAAGAATACATCCAATTACCAATCATTCAATCGATAGATTCTTTCACCATTCAAGGAAGGTCATCCCACTAAATCTACTTACCACAATTGAACTTCTCAAGACCACTACAACCGATAAGACTATCCCTTAAAATTAGGCTACAACCCTCCAAATACACTAACGGTTCTTGACCTCGAAACCCAAACGTTGACACCTAGTCATCCACCAAGCATTGAACCACAGCAGAACTCCACACACGAGTTTCATCTGTCGAGCATCCCCATAAAACCAAGGTTATACACATGGTATCTGAAGGGTCCTACACGTCCTTTATGCAAAAACTGACAAACCCAAAACAAGGTTGCTGAAGAGAACGGTTACCATAAACATTAATAAAAGATACCGCGAGTCTAACCCTCTAGTTACAAAAGTACGTCGACTCTCCAAACGATACTACTTGGCCTACGGTACCATCACGTGTCGGAATACCCAACCTTCCTTTGTCGAAGTTCTATACGCATTTACTCTTAACCGGGGTTACTTAACCTTTCCAAGGTTCTAATGAGTTCAAGGTTTTCAAGTGAAATACTCAACAAATATGCCAATCGAAAACTTTTATAGAAATTTTGAACACGAAGGTTTTCATATCAATTTAATCTTATGCAGAAAATCTACTACTACCTACTCGGTAGTTGTGCAAAAATGGACACACTCGTCCCACATATGAAAATCATCTTGAAAACTATTTCATCACAGTTCAAGTTACTAACGAAACGCAAAAGCATGCTCAACAACTTTTTTAAAATGAACCGTTATGGTCCTAGCATGGATTTATTTATGCCATGCACGTAAAGCAATTTCCTACTTTAAATTAGTGTGCAACAAAACGTTCGTACGAAACTTCAAAAAGAATTTTAAAATGACATCAAACCTTAAAGCTTTCTTCTTTAGCCCAAAAATGACATGCACTAAAATTCACCAACAAAAGTCGCATGTGTCAATGTATTTCGTAAAATGGCTTAATGATATATGTGTATATATATATATATATTGTGAGTTCCAGATCAGTGCAACGAACAGTAGAAATCAATAAGTAGAATGCAATCACTATGATTTCAATTGGTCATCCAATTCACTTTCATTCAACAGAGAGAATTACAATACGATTCAAAAAGTGTAAATTGACAACTAGCCTAATTTTCTAAGGCTAACACATATTATATACCATGGGCCCATGGCCCGTTACACATTAAGGCTCAAAAATAAAGAATAACAGTTTAACCCTTGAACTTCTATTCAACCGGATTTTGACTCTAACAATCTCCCCCTTTGAATTGAAGTTCGAGTTCGCGCCAGTTCTCGACGAATCTATTTCGAAGCGCAAAGTGGAACTCGAACAGTTGGATGGCTCGGCGGTAGTCGATGCGGTCTTTTATCACTTCTAAGGCTTCTCGTGCAGTTGTCTCATTTGAATTGGGGACAAACGACGATTTGCGATTTTCGGATTCATAAGTGATGATGTTACGAAGAGCATCTCTTACTTTGAGGAGTGTGCCATCGCAGAATCTGTCGACCTGGCTGAAGCGAAGAAACCTCTTTTCTTTCTGATCGTTGAGGTATACTATCCTAAATTCCGGTTCTAGAAGTAGTGCGTTCTCGGGATACATCTTCAGCTCGGGTGCTTTCAGGTTCGGTTTCAGCAGGTTTACCTTCTTTGCTCTGTTCTCGATTCCTATTTGAAAGTCTGTGAGGTATGACATCATTATTGTGTGAATCAAGAATTGACGGACAGCTTCGACCGCTTTCGTTACTTGAAGTGGTCGGATGGTTCTGGTTCGGAGGACTTTCAGTATAGCGAGAAAGTTGAATGGTCTGAGGTTCTTAAAGTCAGCTTCGGAAATTCTCCATTCCTTGTCGTCTTCGCGTCGAACGATGAATACTGGAAACATGACTCTAAGGATTCGGCCGGTTTGGATGTTGAGCACTTCAGAGATCTTGTGCTTGGTTCGGACTTGGCTAACTGGCAGACACCGCTTCATGGCATTTATGTACTGGCTTTGGTAATCCTTGTCGAAATAGGAAATCCCAAGGCAGAATGTTGGCTCGATGGGGCGTAACTTGTGAACGTAGAGCTTCTTCAGTGATTCCTCCAGGTGAGGAATAAGGATCATGATCTTCTCCCATCGGATTTGTTGCTGTTGAGGAGGAGGAGGATCAAAAGTTGTTGCTTGTTGAGGAGATGTCGGAGTTGTAGCAGTTGAAGTTTCGGGTAACGTAGAAGTCTCAAGAGAATGTGTAGTGTGGGCAGGTGTACCATACATATTTTGTAGCAGAAACTGGTCATAATCAACATTGTCGTCTTCATTAGTAGGAAAGATCAAATTTACCTGGAGATTTATTGCACTGGCGGCTTTTTCGTACCATGCATTTTCAGTCTCAGGGTCGATCTCGGAATCTGGATCAATCAGATCAAGTGCAGGCCTTTCTGATGCAGCATAAGTGACCAATTCCTGTGCTTATCCCTCGGGCTTTTCAACCGTTGGGTCTTCGTCGTCTGAGATGTCCATGTCTATGACCATCTCAGCTAAGCTCAATTGGGCTTCAGGTTCGTCTTCGGTTGCAGTTGCCACAGTTGATGGTTCCGGTTGAACCACGGTTGATACAGTGAGGATTGGTTCGGACTCAGACAGTCTCTGTCTCTTGTTCTCCCCCTCATGGTGATCAGGATCATCCTGGTCATCGTGCCGTCTCTTGAGTCCGCCAGCTTGACTCTTGTAGGTGTCTTCGAGTGAGCCGACTCTTTCAGACAGCGTTTTGAGCGCTTATTGAACGTCCTTGAGAGTCTCGTCAAGCTGGTCCAATCTGATGGCTATAGATGACGAAAGAGCAGATACCCGTGATCGTAGAACTGAGACCAGGTCTGCTTCAGTAGAGGCATCGGTGTCGGTGTGCTGGAGCAGTTGAGCCAGAAGCATATTCTTGAGCGTATCCACCGAATAAGATGGCTGAACGGAAGCCGGTGGATGTGTTGGTGCGGTTTCAGATTCGACTACCTTCTCTTTACCTTTGATCAGGCTCTTTAGTTTGTCGAGCTCGGTGGTGAACTGCTGCTCCATTGCCTCACGGACATCCTTTAGGACGCCGTCCAGATATTCCCTTAACAGGAGGTCGGGTGACTTAACTCCGGGATCACTTAGATTACCCGTTGAGGCATCTACCATAGAGGTAGAGCCACCTACGTTCACGGATGGCAAAGGGGTGGTCGTGGTAGGATTTCCTTCCGATCCTTGCATTTCGCTTAAAGGCGGAGACACTACGGAAGTTCTCATCGGGTCACGAAGAACACCGATTTGTAGAGTCTCATCATGTGTCCTAGTCGAAGAATGTGTTATATCAAGTGGCTTTAGACTCGAACGTGCAATGAAAGAAGGAGAGACCGGGGGAGGCTTTCTCTTGTTTCAATACTCTCCGAGTAAGAGATCGGTAGACGTTGTGCTAAGTCCCCGAGCAAAAGTGAAACATCCGTCTTTTGAGAGACGGATGAGTGGCTATGGAGGTCGTGCACTTGTGCTGCTAGTCCCACGGCGGCTTCTTCAATACCTCGTCCCAACAAATGAGACGAGGTAGCAGATGTGGTAACCTGGGCGACACTGGGCTGGATTCGCTCAAAAGCCTCTTTATTTTTACGGCTTTCTCTCTCATGATTCTTTTTCGATCTAACTTCACTCTGTCTCACCACTTCTGGATTTTCAACTAATACTCCCTCCTCTCTCCTTGTGTCTCCCATAATAGGCTCAGTTGCGGGGATGGTAGAGGGTGTGGGTGAGGCGGATGGTGAATCTTCAGTTAATGGGGGGTGATGGCTGATACGGTGTAGAATCAGGGATACTCGAATGGTTAGGTCCGTATCGGTGTCCGTGCTGTCGAATTCGACATTTTCGACCTGGTTCGACGGAGATATCGGCTCTGTAGTGTCCGTACCGGGCTCTTCCTCGAGCAGTGGGGTGGCAGAAATGACCGGGACCTCGTATAATCTAGTCGACGGTCTGGCCTCATCAGTATGACGGGTGGTTTATACGGGTGGTTGTTGGCTTGTTCCGAATTGGCTGGATTGGGCAATACCGGCATGCATATCCAATGCACCGCCCGCACCTGTTCCCCTCCCTTGTACTCTCAACACACCCCGCCCGGGAGCCCCAGCTACCCGGGCACTACCTCCTCTCGTCCTCGGACCCTCACGTCGCTCAGGTCTATGTCCCTAGGGAGGTCCCTCCGGCTCTAGCTGGACCATAGGATTCCCTAACTCTCTCATATAGTCTATCACACTCGGTTCATTGGGATCCGCGTGTGCCAGTAGGTGTTCTAGGATAGGCATGGCCAGTGTATCAGGTGGATTGCGAATCACTAAGTACTGCAAGTTGAAGTGGGGACATATTGGATGATTGATACGTCTTGGGATAAGTGCATTCGCCTCCATGTGTTGTCGGATGGCCAGAGAAAGGAAGCGCGGAAATGGGAGAAACTTTTTTTTAGATCCTCCAGTCTATCGGATGGCTTGCACAAGTTCACGCCAAATGATTGTTGAGTAGTCGATGTGTCGGTTGAAGCAGACAGCGTGAAATAGGCGTAGGAAGTCCACTGTGCATTGGTCTATCCCCTTCCATCGGGATGACAGACATCTGTTCAAAATTGTGAACAGTGTATACCATACAGGTACGATATACTTTCGATTGAATGCATATGGGTGGTTGAGCTCGTGGTGATAGCTAAGTGCGCGGATGTCAGCGCATAGTGTTGTGTCATCGATGGCGGGTGCGTACGCGGCATGGCCTCCGACAGTAGGTTCTGGAAGTGATGCTCTGAGTGTTGTTGGCAGTGACAACTCTAGTCGTGCGCCACACTTGGTAAACGTAGAGTACGGGCACGTCAGTTTTGGCGGTGAGTGCTCGGTGAAATGGGTGGCCGAGCATGATATCCACAACCACTCGATGTGTGGGCCGGAATTCGGCAGCGTCTAGATGATGATTGTTGGCTGCAATCTCAATGCCACGGTCCTTGGGAACCAAAGCATTGACGGCCGCGTCGTCAATAATTTCCTCTGGAGGATGAATGGTCTGCTGTTGTTGCTCTTGTTGATCCGCCATTTAGTATACTTGAAAAACACAGAGTTAGAGCTTGGACGAGATCAAATCAGAAATTATGTGTACCTTAGCATTTGAATGGCTCAATTAGCGGTTGATTGACGACTGGCATTAGGTGCAGGACATTGGGATTGCCAATGTTTGAAAAATGGCAAAGGCACAGGACTTAAGCAGTGTCCGGATAAACAGGGTATCTGGACAAATAGGACTTACCGGATAAACATGGGAGGTTACCGGATAAGATGAAAGTGTCCGGATAACACAAGGTTATCGGACATGGGGCTTACCGGGTAATTTAGAGATACCGGAAACAAGATGGTTACCGGATAAGATTGGGTTACCGGTCAAGTACAGGTTACCGGATGAAACATGGTTTCCGGATAACTTCCCATCCGGATTGTCGAACTTACCAGATACAAAAGTATCTGGACGACATTGGGTTACCGGACGGACGAGTTTACCGTGTATGAGGAATGTGTCCGGGTAACATGAATGTTACCGGACGTGATGGTAGTTACCGGATAAATCGAGGGTTACCGGACGAAATGGTTTCCCCCAAATCATCCTTATTCGACTCTCTCAACACACATCCACACTTAATAAGCCATTCTTAACAACGAGAGCATGTAATAGAGTTGCTATGATGATCGACAGTCGATGTGCAATTGAGTGAAAGTGAAACGACGTGAAATGGGGTTTTTAGAACCCTTTTCGATCACTGATATGACGAGTTCGGTATCGAATCGTGGATGTGTGAGTGTGTAACTTGTATATCGACATCGAAGAGTGACAAGGAAAACACACCTGTGATTGTAGACCGTGAAATGACCGAGAAATGCGAAATTTGGAGTGTCCGAATGTGTGAGGTCGCGAGAGAGTTTAGGAGGGTTTAGGAAGTTTCCGGGTAGAATGATCAATTAGGTTTACCAGATTGCTTAAATAGGGTCACTTACCCGGTAACACGTTTTTACCCGGTCACTTACCCGGTCCGGTAAGTGTACCCGGTAACAAGGGTTACCTGGTCACATACCGGGTAAGTGTCCGGAAAACCTAAAAGGTATGATAATTTTGATCCTTTCTTAAAAAAAAATCCTGCTCCTACTCGACCTTAGCACGAGTATTTCCCTGCTCCCCCTCCGAACATGCATTCGAATGAGTTGGGAGACGACATCACACACAAAAACTTTTACACTTTTAAGAAAAATGTGTGACGCTCCCCCTCAAATGATAAGCAGCTATGTTTGTGCTCCCCCTTGGAATGTGCACGGAGTGAAGTGGGAATTTCACTCGGGAATGTCCACACACACAAAAAAAACTTTTGTTGTAGCTAAAAAAAATTGTATGTGACACTCCGCCTCAACAATAGAAGTAACTTACCTTGATACAATTCCGTGCTCCCCCTGAACACATGAACAACTCGTGAAATCATAGATATAAGCAAAAATTGAGTAAGGCGAGAGTATTAAACAAAGGGAAACACACGTGGAAAGAAAGTAAACAAGCAAAATCTACCTAATTAATACAAAGACTAAACCTAACTATGTAACAGATACAAGTAGAATACAGATGCGAGAAAGTGTATATTTAATCATCTAGAGTGTGAACAGCAGATGATGATAAGACAATTTCTTGTAGATATATGGAACTTGTATCGGGCACACAAGCAGATCAACTCTTCAGATTTAGCATACCTAACCTGGACACTAGATAATTAAATCGTTTTTTGTCCAGGGGTTTTGTAAACAGGTCTGCTAACTAATGTTCTGTATTTACAAAGTAGAGTTCGAATGTACCTCTTACAACGTGATCCTTGATAAAATGGTACCAAACGTCTATGTGCTTCTTCTTTGTATGCTGGACTGGATTGCTGGATATTGCGATAGCGCTCTACGCGTTGCAGTAGATGGGCACCTTGGTGTATGTGAAACCGTAGTCCTTGAGTTGCGTGCGCATCCATATCACTTGTGAACAGCAGCTTGCGGCAGCCACGTATTCCGCCTCGGCAGTTGACGTAGAGACACACTGTTAATTCTTGGATGCCCAACTCACCAGACTGTCGCCCAAGAACTACACATGTCCCGATGTGCTCTTCCGATCCATCATCCTTCCTGCGTGATCCACGTCAGAATATGCTGAAAGCTCAAAACCTGTCTGTTTCGGGTACCACAAGCCAAGATCAGCAGTACCTCTTAAATAACGAGAAATTCGTTTAACAGTGATTAAGTGAGACTCTTTCGGTTTTGACTGAAACCGGACGCAAATAAATATTGCAAACATAATGTCCAGTCTACTAGCAGTTAAGTACATTAAAGAACCAATCATTCCCCGTTACGTTTTAGTGTCCACATCCTTTCCGTTAGGATCGGAGTGTAACTTTGTACCGGGTGCCATGGGAGTTTTCATCGGTGAGGACTGTTCCATCTGGAATTTCTTAAGAATATTGTTAGGGCAGTTAATTGGTTGATTAGAAGTTCAAGGGTCTATTTGTATTTGTTTAAACGTGGTCTAGTTAGTGAACGGGTCGTGGGCTTGTTAACCACGGGCCCGCATATATATTGTAATCTAGCTTCAGAAAAACAAGCTAGTTGTCTCATTTGCTTTCATTCTTTCGTATTGTAATTCTCTCATATTGAAAGCATAATACAGGGATGACCAGTTGAAATCATTACTCATATTGTTTATCTATTCGATTTCATAATTGTTGCACGGATCTGGAACTAACAATTGGTATCAGAGCAGACGGACGGATTCGATTCAAAGCATTCAAGTTGACTTTTGGTAATTTCTTGACTTTTCTCGTCTGTCATATTCTTGATTTTTCAAATCTTTGATTCTGAGAAAATTGTTCAATTCTGTTTATTGGGTTGTGTTAGCATTATACTTAATAGTGTTTATGCAAATTTTCACACCGTAATTCGATCGTTTGAGTGGTTAATTTAGCAAATTAAGTTCAAAGTTTTTGGTAGTGTTCTTCATTCAAAATCGAATTTTTACCATCAAAAGGTGTTGTTTTTGCATTGAAACCGATTGAGTTAGTGTTATTTTTGTGTTTGGCATTGTTACTAATCTTTCAAGATCGATTTTGGACAACCCTAATCGAAAATTCGATCGAATTGAGCAAACAGCCGCAGAATCCGGACAACACAGCCGTGGTTTCCGGACACGCATAAACTGTCTGGACATTTGTGTTAAATTCATCCAGGTTCTTCCATATTTCTGGGTAAGTCATCTGTCCAGGTAAGTATCTAAACTTAGTCTATCCGAGTGAATATTGTTTCCGGAAACTCAAAGTTCCCGGTCATAATTTTTCCCGGACATCCTTGCATCCGGACATCTTTGTTATCCGGAAACCTTGAGTCATCCGGTAAGTCTTACATTGCTTCAATCTATTCGGACACCTTAGTCGTCCGGTAACCTTAGTTATTCGGAAAATTCAAGCTGTCCGGACTCTTTCGCTTATCCGGACTCTTTTGCATATTTGAACTGTTTCTGATCCGGACACTTCCAGATCAGATCTCTTATTTGGATTCCTATTCAGTAAGCTCAGTTATAGTCTACTCACTCGTAGTACCTGCATTAGGATTCCACTCTTAGTGCCTTGCGTTAGGTTTATACTTTGAATCGATCAACTCGTCTGACGATCACTCCGTTGCAACCTACGATGACTTCACGTGACGCTCTTGCAAACGGCACAGACTCCAAACCACCTTGTCTCTATCAAGGTGAGTATAGCCAATGGCGAGACAGATTCATGATTTTCATTGAATCTAAGGACAACTATGTGTACATCAAGAAAGCTCTTGAAGATGGTCCAATTGCTTGGCCGAAGAAGAACATAGCAGCAACTGCAGCAAATCCTTAAGTTAGTTATGAGGACAAGACTGAAGCCGACCTGACCGAAGAGGAAAGAGGCAGAATAGAAGGCGAAAAGCATGCTAAGAGATATCTTGTCCAAGCACTTCCCAACCCGATTTACACAGCTATCGACAGCTACAAAGGTACGGCAAAAGGCATGTGGGATCAAGTGGCGAGAATGATGCGTGGGAGTGTTGTTGGCAATCAACTGAAAATCAACAGCGCAATAACCAAGTTCGATGGTTTCAAGCATATGAACGTTTCTGCTCACTTCTCAATGAACTGAACAAGAACCAGATCGTCCGTTCCAACACGGAAAATGCGCTTAAATTTCTCAACAATCTGCTACCAGAATGGAAGGTGTATGCTTCTCATGTCAAGCATAAAAACTTGATAGAGAACCTCAGTATCAACGAACTGTATGAGACGCTTCTTCAAGACGAAGATGAAGTAAATGAACTTCTGGGCGAGAAGAAGACTGAAGCAAAGCCAGCTGTTGATCCTATAGCACTCATGTCCTCCAAGAAAGGGAAATCTTCGAGCCGTCACTCCAAACGCGCTGAACAGCAAAGCTCTTCCGAATCTAAAAAGGAAGATAGTAACTCGAATGATGAAGTAGCTGACTTTAAGAAAGTTGTTGCTCTGCTCACCAAAACTTTCCAACAACAGCGATTCTATAAGAAGCCAACGTCGAATAATCAGCGCTACTCCATCGCCTCCAACAAGCGCCATAATTATCAAGACAAACACGAGGGAAAGAAGAAACTTGATGAGCAGGACACGTCTGAGAAGAAGGAAAAGAAGGAGAAAGAAGATAGAAAGAAGAAAGATGAACCAGTGACCTGCTACAACTGTGGAAAGCTTGGTCATTTTGCTAAAGATTGCACAAGTCCTGTGGTAAAGAATTCTCACTACTACAAGGCCAAACTGGCATTGGCTGAGCAGAAGGAAGCTGGAGAAGCTATGTTTGTGGAAAACGACTACTGGTTGGGTCGTTCTGATGATGAAAGCGATTCAGACTGTGCAAATGCTTTCATGGGCTATCACTCTCCAGCTGATGAAGAGAAGACAAGTCAGGTATGTGAATCTTCTCAACAAGAGTTTATGAATGATATGCAATCCCTTATTGATCAGGCGAATTCCTTTAAGGCCACCACTAAAGAACAAAAGCTTGAGATTAGTTCACTAACCGAAAAGCTAGATGTTCAAACGCGATTAACTGAAAAACATAAGTCTGAAAATGCTATGTTAAAAGAGAAATGCAAAAACCTTACAATAGCACCTAAAGACATAAAGGCCAAATTATCTGATCTTCAGTCTAAGTTTGATTAGTGCAAGAATGAGAAAGAAGAAATCATTTATCAATGTTCTTCTCTTCAAATTCAGCACAAGGAGTTCGTTGTCAAAATTCTCGATCTTGAAACCAAACTTCACAAGAGGGGTCAAACTGATCAAACCATCTTTCTAAATAAACCTAAAGAGTTCACGTACTTTAACAAAAAGTGGGGAATCGGATATGATAACCCACATTATATGACAAAGGGAAGGTACCAGGTACCTACGTTATATGACTTTGCTTGTTTTGGATTAGATAAAAAGTATCCAGAATATGCAATCCAATGGACTGGTCCTCTTGAACCTGAAAAGGAAGAGGAAATCGAGGAATATAAGCGCGCACACAAACGAGGAATACAACTTCCATTTTGTTATGAACCTTTGAATTATTCGTATAAAAAGAACAAAAAGTATCTCTCAAATGACTACTTCGACCCCTACAAGGTTGCTAAGCCCAAGGATTCCTCCAAAAAGGATGAGGACCAAGCACCAGCAACCAAGACTGAGACGGACGAGTTTAAACTCTATGTTCCACCTCTCATCTTGGAAGCAAAGATTGTCGAGTTGGAGCAGTCGTTTGAGAAAGAAAGGTCCATTTTCAAAACGAAAAGAAAGCGCTAATCTCTGAGATTGAGAAACTCAAATCTGAGAAAACCGACGGTGTGTCAAGTGAGGAAAAGGAAAAATTTCAGTGGGAAATTGTAGGAACCCATATATAACAAGTAACAACAATAATAGCAATAATCCTTGTATTTGATTGATAAAGAGAAGAGTTTACAATATATGAAATGAAGAACAACTCTTTCTTACAATTTTTTTCACTCTCTCTTTTTGTACGTATATATAAACTAACAAAGAGATACTTTGAGATATTTAGAGATATTTAGAGATATTTTCTAAAATATCTTTTTAACAAGACTTTATAACCAATACAACAATTGGTTATTTACACTTTTAGCCCTTGACACTCAACAAATACAAATAAGTCCTTGACACTATTTCTTAATAAAACATTCATGTAAATTAGGGGCTAATTAAAGCTAACAATCTCCCCCTAATGTTTTATAAAGAAATCATCATCTTGTAGTCTCCCCCTTGCTTTCTTTAGAGGCGTTGGAGTGTCAATCTTCAAGTCTTGTAAGAGTCTTCTTTTCCTGATCTTCCACAATTTCAATTGCTTCAATTCTTTCTTTAACTCCCCCGTAATCGTTGCCTACTCCCCCTTGAATGTTGCTTTACTTTTCAGATCCCAGTTATCTCCAATAGATTAAACTCAAACAATCAGAGAACGATTTAAAGTGCGGAAGCTTGTATAACCAGCTTGAGTAAAAATCGTTGGTAGATAAACTGATAAGGTGGTTGAGTAACAAGCATAGTCAGTTCATGAAGATCTGCTTTCAAAAGACAATAAGTAACCAGGGGTAACAGCTAACACAGAAGCACATAGAAACTGTTATCACAACAATTAAAATAATTGTGTGGCCTATATTCAGAGTTGACATTTATGAAGCTCTGATAGGACTTCCAGTTATCATAGAAGTAGAATTATAAAATTAAACTTCTCAAACTGTTCTGGCAATATCACATAGATATGCATGTGGAATCACAAAGATTCGTGATATTGTGTGGAAGAAAAATAGAATATTATCTATTAGGCTCAAAAGTGTGTAAACTGTTTGGACATAACAGGTGTCCACAGACTCAATGTGCATGAGTGAAGTGTGAAGGTGGGGAAAATTTCCTTCTTTTCAATATCCAACCTTCCAAATAAAGATCAGATAGCATATGTGCTGCTTCCCCGTGGAAAAGTGAAGTATTTCCCTGTTGAGAAGGAAATAAGTAGCTAGTGGGGTTAATACAAGAGTTGGCATGGGCTAATTGCCTGTTTCAATGATAATCACCAAAGAGTCGTGATAAATCAGTAATGTGGCTTGCCCGGCTCAGAAAAAGATAGTGCAGAGTTGTATATTTCCTTTGACTCTGTTCTCACACCCTCTTTCTTTTTATCATGTAACTCACATCTAACCAAACTCTCTTTTCAGATTTTACCTCTTAAGCACAATGAGAAAAACTCAGAGAGTTATCTCCCCCACTCTTTGATGTAGACCCTTCACCTCTTAAACACTCAGGGTTTACTTCTTTGGTAGGAAACACAGGTTTAAGTGAATCCATAGAAGTGCTATATATGCTCACACATTGATCCCGTGAAAATTGTTGTCCTAAAGATTGTATTGTTCCATACACTGACTCTTTGAAGTCTCAGAAAGCATTTAAAATCCAAACTTCTATAGCAGATAAAGCATTTTAGCATGTAGAAGTGGTTTGACCATTTGAAAGAGGTTTTATCATTCTAAAGATGGCCTTTCTCTAATAATGATAATGAGTTTAAAGGTTTAGAAATTTTACCTTTATACGAACATGGTCAGATAGGATTTGTTTTATCCCCCTCAAATTGAGCAGTAAATTTCATTTAGGCTCAATTTGTAATCAGATATCCTGTAAGAAAAATGTGTTGGTAATCATCTTTGATGATTCCACATTTGTTAGGAATATCCAGAAGCACAGTTAATTCAAATTAAAAGGAAACATGGTGCTGGGGGTTAGAGATTAGAAATACCAGTCAAAGTCTGATCTATTGAGGTACTGAGCCTACACTTTTGTGTGTAGAAACAAACATTCTGATGAGGTACTGGTTCTACACTGCTGTGTGTAGAAGCATCGAGAGAACACCGTTCTTGAAAGCGGAAGGAGCATGAATTAAATGCAATGCTTTCGGTCCAGCACCTTACAGCAGACTTTGAAGCTGTTTTCGGCATATCAGCACACATAATTTGAGAAAACTCAAAACATCAAAGTCGTGCGTCTGTGAATTATCTTTCCAATGCAACTGGAATCGAGTAATTTGGAGCACCGAGTCAAACATTATGCGCATGTTTCTGAAGCAGCGCAAAGCTGACAGCAAGTAAACAAAAATCGGGCTCTGAGGTTGAGTCGCAGAGGTTCAGTCCACAGAGGCTCTGTCGGATTTCACAGAGGCTCTGTGGTGAACAGTACCACAGAGGTTGGTCGGCAGAGGTTTGGCGGCAGAAGTTAATCGTAGTGCCGACGGAGCTCTGATGATGATTTTAGTGAAACACCTCTGTCTAGCAGATGTATACTGACTTTAGCAGAGGTTCTGACCAAGAAGAACAACGATTCAGACCAATCTCAAAACACGAGAATTGTTCATATGTGTCTTAGGAATCCAACGCATCTGGACTCATCAAATTTGGAGCTTCGAGGAGGGGGTTCTGTTGAAAATAAGACAGATGCGCAAAGCTGACAGCAAGAACTAAGACGTTGCGCTATGGGCTCTGAGGTTCGGTCGCAGAGGTTCAGTCCACAGAGGCTCTATCGGGTTTCACAGAGGCTCTGTGGTGAACAGTACCGCAGAGGGTGGTAGCAAAAATCTGAGTCAAAGTATGAGTTGTCGCCAGAAGTTGGTCTGAGTGGTCGACAAAAAAAATGATCGTGGCTTGACAAACGCTTGACAAAGGCTCTGCAGAGGTTTGGTCGCGGCTCGACAGAGGTTGTCGCTGCTCGGCAGAGGTTGGTCGCGTGCGGCAGAGGTTTGGTCGTGTGCGGCAGAGGCTTGGTCGCGTGCGGCAGAGGCTTGGTTGCGTGCGGCAGAGGCTTGGCCGCCGCTCGGCAGAAGCTTAACAGAAGTGTTACACTTACTTTGACACTGATTTAGACCATTTTACCTCTGGATTTTGCAAGACCTCAAAAGACAAACATTTTTTATTTGTTTGTTATAAATTTAGATCATCTTGAATCACCTCTTTTCGAGCTCGTACGACAAAGATATGGTTGATTTACCACAGTCGCGCAGATCTGTCCATCAGCTTTCCATCAGCACACTGTTGTCTACTTCAACGATGCATATGACCCTTATAAATTTCGAATCTCTGAATTCTCAAAACATGAATATTGTTCATACGTGTCTTAGGAATCCAGGGCCTTTTGAATCGTATCAATCGGTGTCTTAATCAGTAAGATATGATCAATTTACTATGGCATCGCAAATCTGCCAGCATGCTGTCATAGTACTTGATTGTTGTGCACCGAAATCAATTGCCTTTGAAGGATGAGTCTTAAACTGAGTGTTTAAGAGTCCAATGTCCAGTGAAGTGTGAGTCCTTAACAGATGTATTAAGGAGTCCATATACCTGCAGGACAGATCAAAGAACTTTGGTACCCATTTCCAAATGGGTCCTATTTTGTTAGGATTTGCATGAAACGCTTTGTTGATCTTGTCATGCACAACGGAAACAAATGGCTTTTGAGCATTTTGAACAAGTGAAGAGCCTTTGACAATCCAAACCATTTTCACTCTTTTAAAACCTTGATTAACTGATCGATCTATCCTACGATCATAGAAAGAATGAGAAGTAAAAATCTGATTTGTTGAAAACTTGTTTGGCTTAATGAACTCTTTTGTTTTAACAGAACTTTCAGAATTTATTTTGAAAACCAAAGCATTCCGTTCTTTGTTGCACATATCAAACTGTGATAGTAAATCAGATTTCAACTTCCACTCTTTCCTACTCTCAGCAGATAAGTCACTGAACCTTGTTGTCAGTCTCTTCACTTCAGATTTAAGATACAATTTTTCTCTTTCAAAATCCTCTTTTTGACTAAATTCTTGAAATCTTTGAACCTTCAACTGTTCAGATTCTTTTCTTTCAAAATCAGACTCGTTCCTCTGTTTTTCAAGAGTTTTCTGTAATTCTGAGATTTTGCAAGAAAGCTCCATAGATTTTGTTTCAAAAATAGTTTTCTCCTTTTCAATCTTCTCTCTTTCATAAATCACAAGTTTTTCGAAGTCAGAAATCAGTTTAGAAAAACTGAAACATTTAAGTTCAAGTCGTTTCTTCTCTTCTTCAAAAATAGTCTTAACTTCCTCAAACTTCTCTTTCTCCTTTTCACAAAACTTTTCAGACTCAAAAAGTTTCCTTTTTAGTTCAAGATTTTCACAGTTTAGGAGTTTACCTAATTCTTCAAGCTTAGCAATCTTTTCTGAATCAATCAGAATACTTTTGTTCTTTTCCTCCAACTCTTTCTTAAGATTAGGAATAATTTTGTGAAAGTTGAAACTATGTTTAGAATAGTATATATAATCTGCATCACAACTAAATCTTAGTCTTGACATATTGTTAATTGAAAGATGATCGTTGATCGGTGTTACTTTGATGAATAAAACTTGCGGAAGAAAAATCAGAAATTAAAACCGATTGATGATTGTTTCACCTGAAAAGTTACTGCACTACGACGAAAATAAAAACGATACTTTCTGGACCTCAAACGATTAATCCCACCATTCAGAATGTAGAACAGAGTGTCGTAAAGCTGTTGTCCAAATATCGCGACGATCTGACGGTGCAAACTTTGGGAAAAGACAAATCGGTTCGCTGCGTTTTCTAGAAAATTCAGTACGAAATTTCTTGCTTTTTCTGCTTTCGTTCGATTTCTTCAAATCACCGATTCAGCTCTGATACCAATTGTAGGAACCCAGATATAACAAGTAACAACAATAATAGCAATAATCCTTGTATTTGATTGATAAAGAGAAGAGTTTACAATATATGAAATGAAGAACAACTCTTTCTTACAATTTTTTTCACTCTCTCTTTTTGTACGTATATATAAACTAACAAAGAGATACTTTGAGATATTTAGAGATATTTTCTAAAATATCTTTTTAACAAGACTTTATAACCAATACAACAATTTGTTATTTACACTTTTAGCCCTTGACACTCAACAAATACAAATAAGTCCTTGACACTATTTCTTAATAAAACATTCATGTAAATTAGGGGCTAATTAAAGCTAACAGAAATCAATACGCTCTCATCAAAACTGTCTGAAATGACAAGAGAAACGATGAAAGAGCACCTGAGAAATGGTCAACTCCAAGAATAGATTGACCTTCTCCAAGCTCAAAAGCAGAATTCACCTGATCTTTGTTTCAACTCATCTGACACATCCTCGTGTAAAGCTTTTATTGGAAATATCTCTTCTCAAGAAAGCAACGTCTCTCAAGACGAATGTGTTAAAAGGAATTTAAACTCTGATTTTTCAAACGCTTCCGCACACAAGCACATCGTGTTCCTCGCCCTCCTCGACCGATCCAAGTCCCGTAATTCCGGAAGTCGATTTTTCTGAATTTATGAACTCAGAAGGAAATTCTGATGGAGAGTTTGAGTCGTTCCCTTTCGACAAACCTCTTCCGAGCCACACTGATTTTCTATCACCCGTAGTCAATCGACCGGTCAACTTTCTAAAGGCTACCTGTTCTACCACTAAGGCCCCAGTTGTGATTGAGATTCCCATATCTAAACCTGTTTCTCAAAACAAATCACAGCCGAGGCAAAAGACCGAGCGATTGCCTGTCAAAACTCCTGTTTCTTCAAAAGTCACTAATCGTTCTGTCCTGTTGTTTCAAATAAGAATGGTCGCGCAAAACAAGAAAAACCCAAGTGGCTAAACAAGGAACCTGTCAAGAATGCAGCGTCAAAGTCTTTCCCTCCTGTTTTTAATTCTAGAATAAACAAAGACAATTATGCTTGGAATCATTGGAATCATTTTGAAGTTTCTTTTCCGATTAAACTTAATTCACTTCATCAATTGATTCAGTTATCGCGTGATTGTTTATGTTGTTCTAATTGTGGTTGGAATGGTTTTGATGATATTCAGAATAATGATTGGTTTGGGCCGTATCACATGTGTAATTTATTCCCCAAACGCAAACCCCGTAATAACAAGAAAAATCACTATCAAAAACGGGGTTACCAATCAGTGGTTAAACCACAGCGGGAGACCCAACCAATTCCTACACGGGTTGCTCCTACTGAGGTTAGACTGGCACCCAAGAGGCAAGTTCCTCAAAGAGGTGCCAAACCTAACCCTCCCGGACCCAGGCAAATCTGGGTACCGAAGGTCCGCTAAACTTGTTTTGCAGGATGGTCATGTGTGACTCTTAGACACTGGATGCTCCACACACATGACCGGAAGGAGGGAGCTGCTCACGATCTACAAGGAAACACATTAAGAAGACGTGAGATTTTTCTTAACCTGTAATTTCACGACTGCTCACATGTTTAGGGGGAGCATGATCTGCCATCAGGACAATTTCTTTGAAAATCCCAAAGAATTCGGACAGGTATCCGGAAACCCTATCTTTCCGGATAGGTTTCCGGACTGGGACCTTATCCGGTTTGGATAGGATCCCGGATACCACACCCGGATTGCTTGGTACGTATACAAGGATCCGGATACCTCTCATTTCATCTATCCGGAAACCTCTGTCCGGAAACCCCTGTGTTCAATCAGTCCAGTACCTGTTTTCATACTGCCAGTCCTCAATCTGTCTCCGATTGATCCATTTACAGCAAAGGTATGCACCAGAACTTGTTTATCCGTCTTGTTCACTAACTTTGGGTCTTTTACAGATACTCCATGGCGGATCAACAACCTCAACAAAATCCGAGGGGAAGCGTCACACTGTTTTTTCTTAAAAGTCTAAATGTTTTTTCCTTGTGTTGATGTCTCCCAAGTAAATACCACTCTCACTCCAAGGGGGATCAAGTCAATCCTTATGTATGATTCGAGGGGGAGCAAGTCAATACCATGTTTTGAGGGTGAGCGGGATAATCTCCGTGCTATGCATATGCCTGCAGCCCTACCTGTGATAGCATATAAACGAGAGTTAGGGAATCCCATGGTCCAGCCAGCGCCGGAGGGACCTTCCCTGGGACATAGAACATGTGAGAAGGTGAGAGTTAAGGTCGAAAGCGAACCAAGAAAGATCGAGCCGTAAAGATAAAGAGGCTCATGAGCGAACCCAACCGAGTGATATCTGGTCGCCACATCTGCTATCCCGCCTCATACGTTGGGACGGGGTATTGAAGAAGCCTCCGTGGACCCAGCGGAGCAATTGCACGACCCCCTTATCCACTCATCCGTCTCTCAAAAGACGGATGCTTCAGTTTCTCACAGAGAAATAGCACAACTTCCACCGGTCTCTCATTCGGTGAGTTCTGGTGTTGAAATAAGAGACCAGCAGCCCCCGGTCTCGCCATCATTTTGTGCACAATCGAGTCTAGAGCCACTTGATATTTTAAATTCTTTGGCTAGAACACAAGAGGTACAACACCAAGTCGAGATTCTTCGTGACTCGACCGGAACATCTGTAGTGTCTCCGTCTGCCGGAATACGAGGATCGAACGGAAATCCTACCACATCTACCATCTTGCCAACTATGAACGTAGGTGGTCTGCCTCTCAGGTAGATGCCTCAACGGGTAACCTAAGTGGTCCCGGAGTTAGTAACCCAGACTTTGTGTCGCAAGGGTCCCTGGACAGCACCCTCAAGGCTGTCCGAGAGGCAATGGAGCAGCATGTCACCGCCGAGCTCGCCAAAATAATCAAAGGCAAAGCAAAGATCGTCGAAACTGAAACCGCGCCTACACCTCCACCAACATTCGTTCAACCAATCTATTCGGTGGATACTCTGAAGACGATGCTTTTAGCTCAGCTGCTCCAGCAGTCTGAATCCGACGCCTCAACTAAAGAAGACTTGATCACCTTTCTGAAAATACAGGTCACTGCTCCTTCCACATCAATTACCTCTCGACTGGATTGCATTGACTCGACTCTCAAGGACTACAACCGAGCACTCACAACGCTGTCCGAGAGAGTCCGCTCACTCGAAGAAACCTGTAAGAGTCAAGCAGGCGGTCTGAAACGTAAGCACGATGACCAGGATGATTCTGATCACCGTGAGGAGGAGAAACGACAAAGACTAAACGAGACCGCCCAGATCCTCACTGTTGAAACTACAACTGTGGTTCAACCGGAACCTTCAACTACGGCTACTACAACCGGAACAGATCCTGAAGCCGAGTTACCTTTAGCTGAAATGGTGATTGATATGGATATATCAGATGAAGTAGACCCGACGGTTGAAAAGCCCGAGGGTTCAACACAGGGATTGATCGACTTTGCCTCATCAGACAGACCTCTACTGGATATGATAGATCCAGACTGTGAAGCCAACCCTGAGACCGAAGATGCATGGTATCAAAAAGCCGCCAGTGCCGCAAATCTCCAGATAAATTTGGTCTTCCCCACTGATGACGAAGACAACATCGATTATGATCAGTTCCTGCTGCAAAATTTATATGGTACTTCTCCCGTTCACTATACTCAACCCGATGATACTTCAACAAGACCTGAATCTGCAACTGCCGATATTCCGACAACTCCTCTGCAACCGACAGCTTCTGATCTTCCTTCCCCTCCTCAGCAACAAATCCGTTGGGAGAAGATCACTATACTTATTCCTCATCTGGAGGAATCCTTGAAGAAGCTATTTGTACACAAGTTGCGCACGATCGAGCCGACCTTCTATCTTGGTATTTACAACTACAGCCCCAAAATCCAACGCCGATACATCAGTGCTATGAAGCGGTGTCTTCCAGTCAGCTATGTCAAAACCAAACATCAGATCACAGAGGTACTCAACATCGAATCACGCCGCATCATGAAATATGTCTATCCAGTGTTCACCGTCCGCCGAGAAGATGGTAACGAATGGAATTTTTCTGAAGCCGACTTCAAGCACCTCCGACCTTTTGACTTTCTGGCCATATTGAAAGATCATCCAGCACGAGTCTGAAAATCCAAAGCGTTCATATGTTCCTAATCCGAATGAAATCAATGCTCGGAATGCTTTGGAAATGGTTGAAGATCGCATCGACTACCGCCACGCAATCAGATGGTTCGAGATACACTTCGCGCTCCACAAAAGATACGTGGAGAACTGGCGCCAAATCGAACTTCAAATCAAAGGGGGAGATTGTTAGGGCAGTTAATTGGTTGATTAGAAGTTCAAGGGTCTATTTGTATTTGTTTAAACATGGTCTAGTTAGTGAACGGGCCGTGGGCTTGTTAACCACGGGCCCGCATATATATTGTAATCTAGCTTCAGAAAAACAAGCTAGTTGTCACATTTGCTTTCATTCATTCGTATTGTAATTCTCTCATATTGAAAGCATAATACAGGGATGACCAGTTGAAATCATTACTCATATTGTTTATCTATTCGATTTCATAATTGTTGCACGGATCTGGAACTAACAAATATCCCGGATGTACTTGGCCTGATTTATAAATATCCCGGTCGACAGTTGTTTAACTTGAAGACCGAGGAAAAAAATCATCTCACACAACATACTCATTTTAAAAAATTGTCCCATTAATTTGGCAACGTTCTTAGCAAACTGTGGGTTAGTAGAACCGAAAATTATGTCATCGACATACACTTGAACTAACACTATATGACCTTTTTCATTTTTAATAAAGAGAGTTGTATCGATTTTACCTCGTGAAAATCCCGATTTTATTAAAAACTTGGATAACGTATCATACCAGGCCCGTGGAGCTTGTTTCAAACCGTAGAGTGCCTTGTCTAGAAGGTAGACATGATTAGACTTCTTCTCGTCCACGAACCCTTCCGGTTGTGATACATACACCTCTTCCTTGAGTTCGCCGTTGAGGAACGCGGTCTTCACATCCATTTGGAAGACCGTGAAATTTTTGTGCACGGCGTATGCAAGGAACATATGTATTGCTTCGATTCTCACCACCGAAGCATATGTCTCATCATAGTCAATCCCTTCTTGTTGACAGTATCCCTTTGCCACGAGACGCGCCTTGTTTGGTACGACGATTCCGTCCTCGTCCTTCTTGTTCTTGAAGATCCATTTGGTGCCGATCACCGTCTTGTGAGAGGGACGTGGGTCAAGTCGCCATACTTTGAGGGCCTCAAATTGATTGGGTTCTTCTTGCATGGCCATGACCCAGTTCGGATCTTCTAAGGCTTTGAAAACGGTTGTAGGCTCGATCTTACTCAGGAATCCAGAGAATAGGAAAAAGTTGGCCGATGTGCCTCGTGTTTGAACAGGTGTGGAGGGATCACCGATAATCTGGTGCAGGGGATGAGCTTTGGTCCATTTAGTGGTGTGTGGAAGCGGCTGCTGAGTAGAGTGTGATGTATCCGAATCCACATATACACCAGTGGGAAGGTCTTGTACGGCTTCAAGTGTAGCAGGCTGGTTTCTCGGAGGAGACTTTGGTGGATTCGTCGAAGGTTGAGCAACTTCTGGTTCCGAGGAAAGCAGAGGTTGATCTACGAGTGAAGTTGAGGACGAATCTTCAGGAGCGATCTCCGGGTCTTGAACTGGTTCCTCCGGGGATGGTTGTATCAGATGATGATGATGATGATGATGATGAGGGCTGAGGTGTCTCCACAATGATTGTTGGAGTGCTAGTCGAGGGCGGCGGACCGAAGAGATTCGCCCAGTCCTCGATTTGAACAGCTTCAAGTGTTGGTTGCGCTGAGACACGAGGGGTAGATATGTTAAATATATCATCATAAAAGTATTGCAACAGTAAATCTAAATCAGAAAGTTGATCATTCGACGTAGATGCGAGATTCTGATTTACTGTCGTTTGTGCAAATCCCGAACGTGAAAGTTCGGAAGCTAACACACCAGTTAAACCGGGTTCTGAACTGATTTGTACAGAAGCCAATTCCGCGGCTTCGTCGAATGTCACGTTTACACTCTCAGTAACGGTTTTAGTTCGTTTGTTGTAAACGCGATACGCCTTAGCCTGCATGAAGTATCCTATGAAAACTCCTTCATCTGCCTTCGGACTGAATTTGCCTAGATCATCTTTGTCATTGAGGACGTAGCACGTGCATCCGAACGCGTGGAAATACTTGATGCTCGGAACGCGATTGTTGATGATAGAGCGGTTTTGCGTGTAGCATGCAGTTGACACCGCTTCGGCCCAGAGAAATAATGGAAGTTTGGACTGAGACAGCATTGTGCGATTGGCTTCGACTAAGGTACGGTTGCGTCTTTCCACCACTCCGTTTTGTTGAGGAGTGTGTGCGGTCGAGAAGGTTTGCGAGATGTCGACTGAAGTCAGGTATTCGTTCACCGTGTGATTTTTAAACTCTGTCCCGTTGTCGGTCCTGATGGTCTGAACTTGCTGTCGAAGGTTCAGTTGTATAGTCTTCAAATGGTTGATGATCAGTTCTGGGGTTTCGTCCTTCGAGCGTAGGTACTTCACCCAGGTGTAGCATGAGAAATCATCCACCATCACCAGGACGTACTTGCGTTTGTTGATGCTCTGAACACGCATCGGTCCACACAGATCCATATGGATAAGTTTGAGGGACCGGGACGCGCTCAGAGCGGCCTTCAGCTTGTGCGTCGCTCGCTTCATCTTTCCCATTTCTCATGCCCCGCAGAGTCGGTCCTTCACGAATTGAAGGTTGGGCATTCCTTTCACGTGTCTGCCAAGCACCATTTTGATGATACCCTTGAAGTTCAGGTGCGAGAGACATCGATGCCAAATCCACGCTTGTTGGGAATTGGCCTTTGACATCAGGCAGACAGAATTATTGGTCTTCAAGGCTGCAAGGTCGATGGTGTAGAGGTTGGTCTTTCGCGTTCCAACCAGTAGATCCGTTCCGGCATCAGTGAGAATGCTACACCTTTTGGCTTTGAATCTGACCTCGAAATCTTTATCGCAGAATTGGCCGATGTTGAATAAGTTGTGTCCCAATCCCGCGACGTATAAAACTTTCTTTATGGTGATATTATCTTGGACAATGTCGCCGTAGCCCAAAATAGGCGCCTTGTCATCGTTTCCGAATCTTACGTCTCTGCAATATTGTTCCTTGTAGTTCGTGAGCATCTCCCTCCTTCCGGTCATGTGCTTGGAGCATCCAGAATCTAAGTACCACACATGACCGTCCTGCAAAAACAAGTTTAGCGGACTTTAGGTACCCATTTGAAAATGGGTCCTGGAGGGTTAGGTTTTACACCTGTCAGAGGAACCTGTTTTGAGGTAGGTTTCCTCTTGGGTGTAGGTTTAACCTCAGTAGGAGGAACCCATTTTGAAATGGGTTTCCTTTCTTTCTTGGGTTTAACCTCTGATTGGGAACCCCGTTTTGTATGTTGTTTCTTTTTGTTTTTGCGGGGTTTGCGTTTGGGTGCAGAGTTAAAAATATGATAAGACCCAAACCAATCAGGTGAATATCTAATGTCATCGAAGTCATTCCAACCACAAGTAGAACAACACAGGCAATCATGCGATAACTGAATTAACTGCTGAATAGAATAGAGTTTAATCGAAAAATTAACATCTTGTTCAATAAAATCATTCTTTTGGTTCAAAGCACAATCATGCATGTTCATTCTAGGATAGAAAACAGTATTAAATGACTTTGACGCCTCTTTCTCAATAGATTCCTTAGCTAGCCACTTTTGTGTGTCCTTTTTAGCTCGACCGGTTTTATCTGAAACAGCATTGACGGCATGGTCAGTGGATTTTGAGGAAACAGTATTTTTGTCAGTCGATCGATCGGTCTTTTGCCTCGGTTGTGATTGTTTTTGAGAATGTGACTCAGTTTTAGAAACCTTAATCATAGTTGGGGTCTTTGGTTTGGAACATTCTCCCTTTTGAAAATTGACCGTTCGATTAACTACGGGTGAAAGAAAGTCAGTGTGACTTGGAAGAGGTTTGTCGAAGGGAAACGATTCAAACTCTTCATCAGAATTACCCTCGGAATTCATAAATTCTGAAAAATCTATATCCGGAATCACAGGACTTGGATTGGCCGAGGAAGGCGAGGAACACTTTGTGCCTGTGTGTTTCGGGGAATTTGGTGCGGAAGCTAGGAAAAAGTCGGAGTTTAAATTCCTTAAAACACACTTATCTTGAGACTTTTTACCGTCTTGTGAAGATATTTTTCCAATGAAAGCTTTACATGAATATGTATCAGATGAGTTGGAGGAAAGTTCGGGTTAAATCTGTTTTTCATTTTGGAGTAGGTCAATCTGCTCTATGAGTTGACCATTTCTCGAATGCTCCTTCATCGCTTCTGTTACCAAAGCAGACAGTTTTGATGTGAGCTTATTGATTTCACACCGAAGGATTTTCTGTCCTTCATCCGACACAACTTCGGTTTTTACGGATTTGAGATTCTTAAGTTCTGTGATAAGCGCTTGCCTTTCCTTTTGAAAACTTGACCTTTCCTTCTCGAGTGACTGCTCTAACTCGACTATTTTTGCTTCTAAAATGAGAGGGGGAACATAGAGTTTAAACTCATCCGTCTCAGTTTTGGGTTCGGTTGCTTTGACCTCATCCTTGTTAGAGGAATCCTTGGACGTTACAACCTTATAGCAGTCAAAGTAGTCATTCTAGAGGTATTTCTTTGTATTTTGCTCATAAGAATAATTTGTAGGCTCATAACAAAAAGGAAGTTGCATTTTAAACGTGTGTTTGCGCTTATATTCCTCAGTTTCCTCTTCCTTTTCAGGTTCAAGAGGACCAGTCCATCTTATCTTAAACTCAGGATACTTTTTGTCCATACCCAGACACCCAAAATCATAGAGAGTAAGTGTGAGGTGGATACCCTTTTTCAAGTAATGTGGGTTATCGTATCAGATTCCCCATTCCTTGTTAAAGTATGTGAATTCCTTGGGTTTATTCATATGAATAGTCTGGTCTGTTTGGCCTCTTTTGTGGAGTTTGGTTTCTAGATCAATAATTGTTAGGTCTTATTATTTGTGGAATTAGAAGTTCAGGGACTAGAATTGTCATATCTTGTAAATACCTTGTAGGTATAAATAGTTTGTGGTTAACCTTGTTTAGGGTTAATGATCATTATACTTTTGCTAAACCTTTGTACACGGCTACACAGTCTGCCGTTGTTCTTCATTCAATCGTTCTTCAATACAAGTGAGATTTATGGCATGTTATTACTGTTTGTGTTGATTAATCTTTGATTGCATACATATCTGGGATCCACAATTGGTATCAGAGCAGAAGGACGTTGATTCAAAGGTATTCTTTTTTGATTTGTCTTGATCATTCATCGCATGCACTATGTTCATATCAAGAATTTGATTGCCTCGATTTTGGTGTTAAAACCCACAATTGAGGCTTGATAAATTCTTCTCAGACGTTCTCTAAGATATATCTGCGTTTTAAAATCGTTTGGTTGAGTAAAAATCCCTGATTTTTTAAATTCTTGATCTGGTTGGTTTTTGCCCTCTGTTCGTGAAAAAATTTCAAATTTTCTTGTCAAAAGTACTAGTTGATTCGATTTAGTATTATTTTCGTGTGATTTTGGGCTAGTTTTCTTGTTAGTACTAAGTTCTTGTAGATTATCTCTATTCAAGACTGCAGAAATTCATCGAACCTGGTAAGTTTTTTCTTGTATCTGATTTGTTTTGGAAGTCCCGGTACTGATATCTCCCGGTAGTGACTACTCCCGATACTGATATCCCCGGTAGTGAATAACTCCCGGTGCTGATATCTCCCGGTAGTGTTAACTCCCGGTGTAGTCATCTCCCGGTAATGTTAACTCCCGGTGTAGTCATCTTCCGGTAGTGATAACTCCCAGTGTAGTCATCTCCTGGTACTGTTATCTCCCGGTACTTCTACTCCCGGTGCTGGCATCTCCCGGTACTTCAACTCCCGGTGCTGGCATCTCCCGGTACAATCAACTCCCGGTACTTTTCTGTGTCAATCAGTAGAACTGTCTTAGGCCACACTCTGTTAGGACTTGCGTTAGAATTGCGTTAGGTATCACTAAATACTTTGAATCACATCACGTCCTACGATCACCACTACAATCTCTATGGCTTCACAAGACGCACTCGCTATCGGATCTGAATTCAAGCCTCCTGTTCTATATCGCGGGGAATATAATGTATGGAAAGACAGATTTTTGTGCTTCATTCAAACCAAGCCACTTTACGAGGAGATTCTTTGCTCGCTAGCGGAGGGCCCCACTGTTCAACCATTAATGGATGTTCCTGCTATTGAAGGTGGACCTCCTGCCCACAAAGTGCCCAAACCGTATGACAAACTGTCGGTTGAAGAGAAACGTAAAGCCGATGGTGACACGTTGGCAAAAACTTATCTGGTATACAGTCTTCCCAACAACATCTATTCTACCATCGACAGCTACAAGGACACGGCCAAAGGAATGTGGGATCAGCTTGCCAAGATAATGCAAGGCAGTCGAGAAGGAAATCAGATGAAGATCACGAATTGCCTCACTAGGTATGAATCCTTCAAAGCTAAAAGAGGCGAATCGCTAACTGAGATATATGAACGCTTCTGTACTCTTTTGAATGATCTGCACAAGAACAACATCTCTAAGTCAAATCTAGAATGCAACATCAAGTTTCTCAATAACCTTCAACCTGAATGGAAGGGCTTTGTTCTTCACGCCCGCCACAATGTCATACAAGAAGGAAAAACAGTCTAAAGAGATATACGAGATGTTACTTCAAGATGAAGATGATGTTACTGAGTTGCTGGGAGATAGCAAGTCTAAAGAAAAGATAAAGGAAGATCATATTGCCTTAATGTCATACAAGAAGGAAAAACAGTCTTCACGCAGTTCTCATCGAGAAGAAGCTCCGAGTGAATCCGAACATGAAGATGACGAACCAGAAAGTGATTCTGATCCTGAGCTTGATAGCATCAAGAAAGCTGTCGCCTTGTTAACCCGGGAGTACGCACGGAAAAAGTTCTTCAAGAAGCTGACGAATAACAACCAGCGATACTCCACTAACTCCAAGCGTCGGGATTACAAGGACAAGAACGATGGGAAACGCAAGAATGATGATGGAAGAAAGAGAAATGATGATGGGAAGCGAACTGAGGGAAAGTCTGATGATCGAGATGATGGTGAACCCGTGAAATGCTACAACTGCGGGAGGCGAGGTCATTTCGCCAAAGATTGCCGGAAGCCTGTAGTACGTAATGCTGAGTACTACAAGAACAAAATGCTTCTAGCAAGGCAGAAAGAGGCAGGTCAAGCTTTGATGGCGGAAGACGATCACTGGCTGCTCAAGTCTGACGATGAGCATGAAGATGCGGAAGCTCATATGTGTTACACTGGTCTGAATCCGGAAGATACTGATTCCGAAGATGATTCTTCCGACGAAAAGAAAGACAAACACTAGTGCCAGGTATGTGGTTCTTCCAATGCTAACTTATTAAATCAAATGCATGAAATGGTGCGCACTTTAGATTCGTTTAAAAATAAGGTTAAGACCAAAGACGCCCACATCTCTAAGCTAGAAGCCGAGGTTAAGTTAAAATATGATACCATAGGCAGACTAGCGATTGAAAAGGCTGAGGACAAATGTGTGATAGATAATTATCAAACTGAGTGCTCGGCCTATTCAGAAAGAGCTAAACTTCTCGAGACCCAAATATCTTAATATACTCAAAAGTTAGAGAAATCTCAAGTGGAATTTTCTAAAAGCATTTTAGTTCAAGATAATGTTTTAAAAGAAAATGAAAAATTGACCACTAAGCTTAAGGAACTTGAATCCAAACTTTATAAACTTGGTCAATCTGAACAAACCATCCACTTGAACAAGCCCAAGGAGTTCAAATATTACAACTTACTTTGGGGACTCGGATATGATAATCCGTGCTACCTAAAGAAGGTCTTGTCTAAGGTTCCCACTCTTTATGAATTTGATTTCATGGGCTTACACAAGATCTATCCAGAGTACAAAATCAAGTGGACTAAGGCATCTAAGGAAGATGAGGAGTTTGAGGACTTTAAAAGACAATCCGCGATACCTCTACCTCCAATAGAGGCAAAACCTAAAACGGATAATTCCTCTTCGGAAAATAACATGAAATCGGATGATGCGCCGCCTAGGAAGAACATAAATGTACAAATTCCTTTCGTGTACGAAACGCTTAATGCATCGTATTTAAAAAGAAAACTTTCTTATCTCCCCAATGACTATTTTGACATCTTCTCTCTTGCCAAAACGGTTGAGACTCCGCCTCCTGTTCCGGCAACCGCAGATGAAGATTCTAATGATCAAACATAGTTGAAACGTTATGTTCCACCTCTGATTTTGGAAAACATTATTTTTAAACTGGAAGAGTCAATTGCGAGAGATAAGGTCAGTTATGAAACCAAAAGGATTGTACTTTTAGATTCTATTGCAAAGCTCAAACAGAGTAAACCCGACACACTACCTAAATCTGAAAGAGAGTTCTATCGAACCGAGATTGAGAAGTTGACGTCTTAAGTGGCTGTTTTGGCATCTGAAGCCTTAACGCTGAGAATGGCTAAGGGTGAAAGAACAGGATCTAATCTTACAATCAATATAGAAAGCAGTAATTGAGAAGTTTGTATGATCAAGCCCAATTGTATTCAATGATGAACAGAAATACAGATCTATGAGAGAGAATCTCAAAGATTACAAGGAATGAATACAAAGTTATACGGGAAAAATCAATCAGTTAGCAACATAGAGCTAACTACTATTTATACTGCAACAAACATCTTAAAGCTACAGTACAAATAAGAAAGACTAATAAGAACATAACACGTGTCCTAATTAGTTTATAAAATACTAAGTAAAGTATCTTGTCATAAGTTCTGAACAGGTAGTTCAGAACTTCTGAACATTCTTCTGATAAAGCTTCTCAGATCTTCTGACTCTTTCTCTCATATCTGACTCCTCTACTCAGAACATCTGAGTCCTCTTATCAGATCTTCAACACTTGGTTTATTGACAAAACTTCAGATCTAACAATCTCCCCCTTTTTGTCAAATAAACTTAAACTTTGCATCATCCAGTTCTTTCAGAGCAGGAACAATCTTCTGAAGTAGCACATTTCTCAGATTAAGCCTTTTATCAATTTTGTCAATGATTTCTTGAATAATCTCAACTTGCTGATTAATTGCTTCTTGAATCAGGTTTGCTTCCTTCACTTTCAGCATCTTTTTCTCCAAATTGTGCTTTATGATTCTTAAAGTTCCAGAACAGTATTTTGCGGTTTCCTTTGCTCTGAAGAAGATCTTTCCACTTTTGTTTTTCAAAAATACTCCCAACTCTGGATATTTGTGAACACTTCCAGTCTTTAAATTCCTTTTCTGTTCATGATCTGTGTTGGGATTTGCCAGATAAACACATGACTTTTGTAGGTACAAAGCTATTTGAAAATCTGTATAGCAGTGCCACCTTAAGATGTAGAACATGGCCTCAATTACCACACTTCTGGCCTTCCTTTCATTTCTGTCTTTGCTTGACTCTTTGAAGCATAGAAAACTGTGTAATCTGTAGAAGTCAACTACTGATAGTTTCTCAAAATCTGCATCAGTAAAGTAATAAACCTTGCCATCTTCTCTCAGAACTTCAAAAGATAAGTACTCCATCTTTCTGAATTTCTTAACCCTCAACTCTCTGATTCCAGTGATTAAAAAATTTGAGTAAACAGCTTGCTTTGTTTTGCCAAGACATCTTAATTTTTCAGCCAACCAGATCTGAGTCTCCTTAGGTCTATCGTAATACACATCCAAGAATTGTACCTCTTTTGGTTTGAAGAACTCAGGTAAATCAAATTCAAGAAAGTATCCATTTAGATCAATGGATATTTCATCTTCTTTTGGTTCAGACTGTTCAGCTTGATCAAAACTAGTTATCTGCACATTCTGAGATATTGTGTTCAGCATTTCTTCAGCTTCATCTGACAAAATTCCATTCACTTCATACTCAGCAGGGAACACAAAATCATTATGTAGAATCTTTTTGGGATTCACCTCAGATAGCAACCATTCACTACTGTTTCTGATTTTTCTTCTAAGATCCAACCTCCTCTTCACACAGTTTATGCATCTCTTCTTTAAACTCTCTTTTTCAGCGTCCATACTTACTTCCATTCTAATCAACAACCAATTCAGAGTTGCATCACTGTACTTCACCAACTCTTTTAATCTGAACAATTCAAGTCTTTCGTGAACCATATATGTGAACCCTTCTGTCTCCATTCCTTCATTCACAAATCCCTTCACATGCAAATCAACTTCTGTTTTCTTTGTGGGAGAACTCAGATTACACTTTTCTTTTCTTTCTTCAATAGCCAACTGGAAGTCATACAAGTATATATTTCTGACATAAATACCCAGAAGTCTTCTGCATTCAATTTCTATCAAGGCTTCTTCAGTGCTAGCAAAGAACTTGACTAGAAAGATCTGATCATCAAGAGTCAATCTGTGAAAATCAAATGTAGACATGGAAACCTTTGTATTTCTTTCTTTCAGTACTTCCATTCTAACAAACATTAAACCATTGAATTCATCTTGTTGAAACATCAGAACTTTCTCGATTCTTTTCTGAATATGCAGTTTTGAGTCAGGAACTCTGAACATGTTAGAAGCTTCTGAGTAGACCATCTGAGCTCTGTCATCCATAAAACCATCAATGTTACTTTCCAAAAGCTCATACTCTCCTTCTGTGTAGTAGAGATTATCATATATTTCCTCAGGAAAAATATCATCATGAAATTGTCTGGCTAATGGCACATCACTTAACTCTAGAATGAAATCACACACAGGTTCTTCTAGTCTTTGCAATTTAATCTTTGGAATCTCAATTGGTTTTCTGAATACATATTCAGAAGGCATAAAGAAGTCTTTCACTTTCACATACTCTTCTTCTGTATTTAACTCATCACAAAAGTTAAACCTAAAATCATCTTTAAAATCCTGAGTATAATCCACAGTCCTGTCTTCTTCTCCCATTAGATCAATGGGTCTTATCACTTTTATCCCTTTATGAATTTTCTGAACACTCAAAGCTCTGACTACTTCATTATGCATTCTTCTGATCAATTCTTCATTCAACCTCCTTTCTTCTGATTCAGACTCCATTGTCCTTTCTCTGTTATAAACCACAATATCTGTACACCTGTTTACCACTGTACTTTCCACTATTTCTTCTATTCTCAAATCAGATTCCTCAATAGCTACAGTTTCATCTGAGTTTCCTTCCATCTCAGTATCCAAGTTCAATTCCTCTGTTTTATCTGATTCATTACTATCAATACTTCCCAACTCCATTTCTTCTGTATCTGAACTATCAAGCTGTACTATCTGAACCATCTCCTTTAAATTTTCCTGTGTCTGATCTTCTGAACTTTTTGTATTGGCTAAGTGCATGTCTGCTATCTCAAAATCTTCTATGCCAATATCATCATCAGAACTTAACCTTTGTCTTTTCTCCCCCTTTTGATGATCATGAGGATCATTATCATCAAACTTCCTTTTCAAGTTCTGATTAAAAGCAACTTCAGGTTCAGCTTCTGCAATAGGAACAAGATCAAGAGGCTTTGAAGTAGAAGCCAAAGATACACTCAGTGCTTTCAATATAGATTCCTGAATACCTTGCATCTGTTTTAACATATCTTTTTGAAAACCAGACATTATATCCACGATCTCCTTTTTGTGAGAATCCAAGGATTTCTTTACATCATCTACCTTGGTTTCAACAGAAATCAACTTTTTCTCCAACACAACTTTCAAATCTGATACTTCATCATTCAAATCCTCCACCCTCTTCTCCAAATTTTCTGCTTTTTCCCCCATCTCCTTGTTTTGTTTCTGAATCTTTTCAAATTCAGAAGTTTCTAACAGTGAACCTGAACCAACAGATGGTCCAGTTTTCATGTGCCCAGAGAGCTCATGGCCTGTAGATAACACACAGTCATCTTGTACAACAGATGCACGTTTGAATGAGGCTTTTGTAATGTTCACCTCACCAGGACTTCCATCCAATCCTCGACACCCAACATTAGGTATGTCTATGAATGTTGTTTCAGGAATACGAAATTCCTGATTTGTGCAAGTGTCAAAAGGAATTTCAGGCTCAATATGAATAGGACAGTGGTATTCAGACTCAATGTGTTGAAAAATAAATTGGGATTTATCACCTCCCTCCAAATGAGTTTGGGATGGTTCCCCGGATTTGTGTGAAACAGTAGCATGTTGAAATGCTTCTGAGTGGGTATGGATGGGTTGTTCAAGATCCACCACTAGGTCCATGGTGTTTGTTTCAATATTGGACACCAAGAGATGTGAACCAATAGCATTTGTGGTTACCTGGTCAAGATTAGCTGGTTCAGAGGCATCTCTTTCTGTTTGAACCTCTGTTGGCAATCTCTCATCCTCATCACTCTCATTCTGTTTTTCCTCACCAAATCTAACCAAGCTCTCAGAATTTTCCCCCTCAAGTCTCTCAGAATGTTCACCCATCTGAACATCCTCCCCCTCTCTAATTCGACTAGACCCCTCACCTCTCTTCTCAGGTTGGTCCTCTTGGGTAGGGATTTGAGGTAATTCAATTCCCATAGAGGTGCAATAAGCTTTTAAAATCTCACTCTCCCTTGGAATATAGCTCCTAAGTGATTTTGGCAATAGTTTATGATTAGGATAGTTTTCAAGTCTTGTTACTGAGGTCATCTTACCTAAATAAAATGTAGGACCATGCTCTTCATTTGTTCTTCTTGAGATTGTTCTGTTTTCCTGCATGGCATACCAAATAACAATTTGCCAGTACCTTATGTAGGGAATGTATGTCAGTGGAGCATCCTTTGTTTTCTTCTGAATTGCTTTCTGATTCTTCTCAAATGTATTCTTCATATCTTCCCAAAGTATTAAAGTATAGTCATAATGCCTATTCTTCACTAAACCTTGAAATATCTGAAGAATTTGTTTAGAACCTTGATCAGCAGAACTATTTTTCCCTGACAAACATTTATTTACCACATGAAAGAAGCAAGCCCAAATAGGTGGTAATTTGTTTCTTCTGAACAAACTGAGAGTCCTCAATCCTTCATTGTATCCCAACTTCATAAACTCTGCTATTAATTCCTCTGTTAAGGGTAAATCCTCAAAATCTGTTCTTCTTTGTACATCATCTTTCTCTGGTAGATTCAGCATTTCTCTTAGTGCAGAGATAGATAAGACAAATGTCACTCCTCCAATTTCAGACACAAACTTATTATCTTCTAACCTAAGATATTTCCACCATTGTTGTATGTACTGAACAGGCACATTTTTACTTCTTGTAAACCATTTTCTGTACGGATGATGTTTGAATAACTCCATGATAATTCTGTGTTCAGGCTTAAAACGACTTTCCTCAAACAATATAACACAGTTATTTTCAGATAATTTCAACCATTCACTCTCAGGAACAACTCTTTCCACTAGAATAGATCTATCTGACATAATAGAACCTGCAGCACTCTGTTCATGTTCAATATTAACGTTTACCTCATCCGCATTTCCTTCAGATTCATCCATTTGTTCATCTTCTTCATCATTTCTTATTGCCCCTTCCTCTGCAACTCTATTTTGTACTTCATCATTTTCCGAATCGGATGAATCCATTATCGATTTTGTAGAATGTAGAGAAATTGGACCACTTCTTCGTATTTCAGACATGATTTAAGAAGAAAAAAAGATTCAAAGAACTCTGGATTTGATTCGTATCTCACGTTTCGCTCTGGAATTTGAAAGAAATTTGAAATAGGGATTTTAAGACCTATTTAAAATCCGCGAAGTTGAAAGGTTTAACGGAAAAGCGAAATCAATGTTATAACGGAGTCAACACATGTGAAATACCACAAAGGATTTAAATGAAATACGTGGCATTGTCAAACAAATATGAAGCTGACACGTGTTAGTGGATAGAATTTTGACTCAAGTCAAAGATCTGAATAACACGCACAGATGTTCTGATTCCATGACTCAGAAGAATTTTGCCTTGTAACCAAAATGTCTTTTAAAATCAACTTCTGACCAATATAAAACATTTTGATTATTCAGAAGAGGTTTGAACAGATAGAAACACTTTTTATCATCAAAACTCTGTTCATATTATGATGATGTAAAAAGGATCATTTAAAATCTTATATCTGAATATGAAAAGTTTTTAATTCAGATATAGTTTGAATAACAAAAAAATTTATCATTAAAAGCTTGTTCTTAGAATGATTAGCGATAAGAAATGAAAACAAATCTTTTAAGCATCACAAAATGATTTCCAAAAGAATTTTGATGCTCCCCCTTGACTTGAGCATGCATTTGACTATTAATGATACATAAAGATGAGATAAAAAGATAATAGAAGAAGCATAATCCATACAGTTGAAGTTATTTGTATTTCTCAAAAATAAATTTTTGAAAGTAAGATTGTTGAAGTATCGACTCAGAATCTCTGACCTTAAGATTCAGAGGTTCTGATCTCAAGACTCAGAAGTTCTGAACTCAAGACTCAGAAGTTCTGAATACACTACTCAGAAGTTCTGAACTCAAGACTCAGAAGTTCTGATCTTAGTACTCAGAAGTTCTGAATCTTAAGACTCAGAGTTCTGAGTACACTACTCAGACAATTTTACTTAGAAAAATTTAGCATTTTTAAGAAAAAAATATTTTCAATTAGGCAGATTAAGCATTCCTATTTTACATATGAGAAAAGAAAACCTTTTGTGATCAAGAGGCTTTGTGAACAAGTCAGCCAATTGATACTTTGTATGCACAAAGTGCATCTCTATAGTTCCTTTTTCCACATAGTCCTTTATAAAATGATACCTCACATCTATATGTTTAGTTTTTGAATGTTGAACAGGGTTCTGAGTAATGGCAATTGCACTTTCTGAGTCACAATAGATGGGAATCTTGTTAAGCTGATATCCATAGTCCATGAGTTGTGTTCTCATCCACAATGTTTGAGAGCATGAAGCAGCAGCAGCAACATACTCTGCTTCAGCAGTTGAAGTGGATACACAATTCTGCTTCTTTGATGCCCAACTCACTATTTTATCTCCCAAAAAGTGACAAGCACCAGATGTACTCTTTCTGTCCAACCTACTTCCTGCATGATCAGCATCAGTGAAAGCAGTCAATTTGAAGTCAGTTTCTTTTGGATACCATAAACCTAGATCAGGTGTTCCTTTGAGATATCTTAAAATCCTTTTGACAGCCAACATATGTGATTCTTTCGGGTTAGATTGAAATCTAGCACAGAAACAGGTAGAAAACATGATATCTGGTCTACTTGCAGTCAAATAAAGTAATGATCCAATCATGCCTCTATAAAGTTTGATATCTGCTGAAACACCTTTGAGATCAGCATCTAACTTTATGTTAGTTGCCATAGGTGTTCTCATAGAAGCACAATCAGACATTTTGAACTTTTTCAGAATATCTCTGACATATTTTCCTTGATTTATAAAAATACCTTTTGGTAATTGTTTGACTTGAAGACCAAGAAAAAAATTCAGTTCACCCATCATGCTCATTTCAAATTCAGATGACATGATTTTTGAAAAATTATCACATAATTCTGGACTGGTAGAACCAAATATTATGTCATCAACATAAATATGAATCAGAATCAAATCATTACCCTGTTTCTTTAAAAACAAAGTTGTGTCAATCTTACCTTTCTTGAATCCTGAACCTAACAGGTGTTTAGTAAGAGTGTCATACCAGGCTCGTGGTGCTTGTTTTAGACCATATAAAGCTTTGTCTAAAATATAAACATGATCAGGGAATTCTGGATCAACAAAACCTTCAGGTTGATGGACATACACCTCTTCATTAAGTTTGCCATTTAGAAAGGCTGATTTGACATCCATTTGATACACCTTGAAGTTTTTATGTGCAGCATAGGCTAAAAATATTCGGATTGCCTCTATTCTTGCCACTGGTGCAAATGTCTCATCATAATCAATTCCCTCTTGTTGACAGTATCCCTTAGCAACCAATCTTGCCTTGTTTCTGATGACAACACCTGATTCATCCTTTTTGTTTCTGAACACCCATTTAGTTCCAATAATAGATTTACCTTCAGGCTTTGGGATGAGTCTCCAGACTTTATTTCTTTCAAATTGAAGCAATTCCTCTTGCATTGCTGAAATCCAGTCGGGATCCTCTAAGGCTTCATTAGCTTTCTTTGGTTCAATTACACTCAAGAAACCAGCAAACATTGCTTCATTTGCTGTAGCTGATCTGGTTTTTACTCCTTCTGAAGGATCACCTATTACTTGATGAATAGGATGATTTTTAGTCCATTTATTTGCACTAGGAAGTACATCAATCTCTGAATAATTGTTGTTTGCATCATTCTCATCAATGATTGCTTGTAATTCTGAACTGTCCCCTTTTTCTGATGTATGAATAGAAGTCATATCCAAGTTTGGGTTCTGATTAATGAAGTCAGAATTCAGAGTGACTTGTTCAGAGTTCTGAGTACAAGAATCAGAATTCTGATTACAAGGTTCAGAATTTTCACCACTTGTATGTATTAGATTTGGACATTCCTCTGATGGACCTTTGTCAGAAATTACAGTTGATTGAACTATTTCTGGAGTCTTATTTTTCATCTCTTTGACCATCTTTGGGTTTTCATATTCTGCATAAGAATCAGAAATTAGTTCACTAAAAGCATCCTTAAATAGTAAATTGAGTTCTGAACAAATAGGATTAGAATTTGTATCAGAAGTCATTTTTGTCTTGTTCAGCATGAGTTCTGAACTGTCTTGTTCAGAAGTCCGCATTCTGGCTTCATCAAAAGTTACATTTATGCTCTCCATCATCCTCTTGGTTCTTCTATTGTAGATTCTGAATGCTTTGGAAGTTAAAGAATAACCCACAAAGTATCCTTCATCTGCCTTTTTATCGAATTTGGCAAGATTTTCTCTGTCTCTGAGAACATAGCACCTGCAACCAAAAACATGAAAGAATTTGATTAATGGTTTTCTTTTATTTATCAGTTCATAAGCAGTCTTATTTAATCTCTTATTGATTAAAGTTCTATTTTGTGTAAAACAAGCAGTTGCAATTGCTTCAGCCCATAGGAAAGTAGGAAGATTTGCATAAGCCAGCATTGTTCTCGCAGCTTCAACTAGAGTTCTATTCTTCCTTTCAACAACACCATTTTGTTGAGGAGTTCTGACAGCAGAAAAATTGTGAGAAATCCCAGAACTTTCTAAAAAATTCTGAAGAGTCTCATTTCTGAACTCTGTTCCATTATCACTTCTGATTTTCTGAACTTGAAGTTGTAAGAGAACTTGAATCCTTTTGATAAAATTTATCAATGTAGTAGCAGCTTCTGACTTAGCTCTTAGGAACTCAACCCATGTGTATCTGGATAATTCATCAACAATCACAAGCATATATTTCTTTCCTCCCATAGATTGAACTGAAATTGGACCACAAAGATCAGTATGAATCATTTCTAATGGTGCTTTGCAAGATGAGTCCATTTTTAATTTGTGAGAACTCTTTTTCATCTTGCCCATTTCACAAGCTGAGCATAATGATTCTTTTTCAAATTTAAGCTTTGGTAAGCCTTTAACCAAATGTTTTGCAACAAGATTATTAAGATCTTTGAAATTCAGATGAGAACATCTTCTGTGCCAAAGCCAGCATTCATTTGCAGTTGATTTTGATAAAAGACAAACTGTATTTAATGTTTTCAATTTTGAAAAATTAACTACAAATAAGTCCATATGTCTTTTGGCCCAGAAGACTTTAACATCATTTTCAGTTAAAATCATGCAACCTGTTATTTGAAACTTAATTTGACAAAGACTGTCTAAAAACTGACTTATGCTGAAAAGATTATGCTGTAATCCTTCAACATAGAAAACCTTTTGGATAGTCAGATTCCCTTTAGTTAAATCCCCATAACCTTTGACTTGTCCTTTGCTGTTATTTCCAAAGTTTACTGCTCCTCCAGCCTTTTCTGTGAAGTTTGATAGAAAAGACTTCTGACCTGTCATGTGTCTTGAAGCTCCTGAATCTAAAAACCACACATGACAGCCCTGCAAAAGGATCAGTTAGGTTTAGGTACCCATTTTGGAATGGGTCCATCTTTGTTAGCTTTGTCATTGGTTTTAACATTAGTACCTTTTACTCTCCACTCAAAATCTTTCTTCAAACACCACTTTCCTTGAACTTTTATGAAGTCAGAACATTTTCTGCTTACAAGCTTGTTCAAATTCTTTTTGAGAGTTGTAACTTTTGGTTTTGCTATATTTTCAACTTTCTTTTCTTTTATCTTTTCTTTCTTCTGAGTCTGAGGAACAGAAATTTTCTTCTTTTCTGTATTTTGAGAAACAGAAACTTTCTGAATATCTTTTCTTATGTATGAAACAGAAGTTATTTTGACTTGACATTTATGAGAATATTGGAATGAATCATTTTTACATCTAACACAAACAAGATTTTTCTTTGCAAGTGACAATAAATCTGAAACATAGATCATTTCATTTTTATTTATACTGTTCAGAGTACAATTGCCCTTATTACAAGAATTTCTAGCTTTGAGTTCAGAAGTAGATTTCATTCTAAGCTTCTCAAGTTCCCTTTTCAGATCATTCATCTTTGCAAGATCATCTTTCCTTTTGCTTTCTTCTTTTTCTGAAAAATTCAAGTTCTTTTTGTTAGAAGAATTAGATGATTCACCTTTTTCATATGTACTTGATTCATTAAAGAATTTATCATTTTCTCTTGAAGCATTAATTTTAAAAAGATCATACTCAGTCTTCAGTTTTTCAAGCTCTGTTATTTTCTGAATAAAAATATTCTTTTCTTTCAAAGCTTCTTCAAGTTTAATATCCACCTCACAGAAATCATTTTCAAGTTCATCATAAGCTTTCCTTAAGTCCTCAAGTTCTTGACTCACAAGATTAAATCTCTTTTCAAGTTGCAAAAATTCATCTGATTTTGTTTCAGAAAATCCAGTTGAATCAGACTTCTGACTACCTGAGTCAGAGTTCTGATTTACAGACTCAGATGTCTGATCTTTAGACTCAGAATTCTGACTACAAAGTTCAGAATCCTGACTAGAAGTTTCAGACTTCTGATTGACTGTTTCAGAATTTTTACTTGTGTCAAATATGCTCTCAATGTCATGATATGAAAAACTTGGTTGTTTATTTTTGTAGCTGACATTTAAGGAATCATACTTGAATTTAGTCTCATTGTATCTTGGCTTTTCATCTGTTGGTTTAGAAACTTCTTTCTTAACCTTTTCTTCTGAACCAACTGACTTTTCTGTTTTAGACTCAGAAATTTTCTCATCTGACTTTTTAGAGTTTGGTCTTTGCAAATTGTCAGAACTTGTTATAGAACTAGCAGGTCTTATGAAAACTTCAACAATTTCTGGGATTTTTGGCTTAGAAACTTGAAGTTTTTCATACAAGTTAATTGGAGCTCTTTTTAAAGTGACATTTTCTTCCAATCCCAATCCCTTCTTTGGGTTGTAAAATCTTGTATCTTTAACGTTGTTTAATAAAAGATTTAGTGTTTGCTGAGTCTGACCCCTTTTCAAATTCAGATCTTCTAATTCTTTAATTTTAGTGTATAAATTCTTTCTTTCTTCAAATAACATATCAAATTTTATTTGTAAATCACCTTTTTCATCCTTTATTTTTGAAAACTCAGCTTTTAGTTCAGAAAGCCTTTTCATCAATTCAGAATTTTCATCTTTAACTTTCTGTTTCTCAGCCTCAGATTCTTCATATTGTTCTTTTATTACTTCTTTTTCAATTCTGAATTTGTTAACCAAATTTCTTTCTCCTTTTATCTGTTTTCTTAGATTAGCAAATTCAGTTTTCATTTCACCAATCTGTGTCATTAACTCTAATTCAAGTGAAGAATGTACCTCAGCAGATGACTCAGAATCAGCATCTTCAAAATCAGAATCATCCTCATTCCTCATTTTTGCCATATAGCTCTGCATCTGTGGAAAGTTGATGTGATCATCTTCATCAGAAGTATAGTACAACCAATTCTCCTGTTCAGCCAACAAAGCAATTTTATCATCTCTCTTCTTTGCAAGCTGAGCCTTCTTGGTGTAGTACTCATAGTCTTTCACAATTTTAACTCTGCAATCCTTAGCATAGTGGCCAGATTTTCCACATTTGAAACACAGATTCTTTTCTTTTCTTTCATCCTTCTCTTCATTGTTTTCTTCACTTCTCTCTACTCTCTTTTCAAACTTATTTTCTTCTCTGTCTTCTTTCTTCTTATAGTCTGAACTCCCAACTCTCTTATAATTTCCTTGAAATCTACCCTTCCCATACCTTTTATTGAAAGTATTTGTCAACAAAGCTAGTTTCTCAGCCATTATCTTGATATCTTCATCATCTTCTGATCCTTCTTCCTTGTCAGATTCTTCCAGATTACGTATCTCTGATAGATATGCAGTCTTTTTGGGTGCTTTGATTGCTTTGGACTTTGATAAGAACGCTAACTGATCAGCAACATTTTTCTTCTCTTCCACAACTAACTTGACAGAGTCTTCATGTTGATTAAGAACACAGAATAGATCATTTAAGTCTTCTTCACACATATCCTTGTTCATTTGCAGACTTATGGCAAATGATGACCATTTTGAATTTAGATTGTTCAGAAATTTGTAATTTATTTCTGATTTTGTTTTCTTCAGTCCATTTCTTCTCAAGTCATTTAGAATAGTGCAAAATTTACTGTATGTCTGTGTCAAACTTTCTGACTCTTTTGCTTTGAACCTTTCATAAGCATTTATGCTTTGATTTAACTTTGCCTGAATAGATCTCACAGTTCCTAACATTTGCCTTTCCAATTCGTCCCACATTTCTTTAGCTGATGATCCACTGTCAATCCTGTTAAGAACCTCATTTGGGACAGCCAAAGTCATCAAAGTAATTGCTCTTTTGTCAATAGCATGCCTATTTTTCTGTTCAGCTGTGTATTGGGAATAACTCTTTTTCACCCTGGTCGCTGGAATTTCTGGAGTTGTCTCTGTAGCAGGGGTTGCAGCAACATCGATGTATACTTCAATTGGTCCTTCTCGAATAGAAATCATAAGGTTTTCATCAATGTTGTCTAGGAATTGGATCATTCGGATTTTCCATTGCTGATACTCTTCTGGTATAAGAACAGGCGGTTTGGTTTCAGATCCCATGGCTAGATATTCTTTAGAAGACATGATTGTAAGAAAATTCAACAGAAAGACAAATTCGAGTTTCTTGATCGAAATGTAACAGGTAATTCAAGAATTGACAAGAATTCAAGAACTAGCCCTAGCAGCGGAATCGAATTTTGAATGAATCAAGAAATCTTCAAGAAATTTATCAATTGATCTTCGCGATAACAATCTTGAACGAATTTGTTTGTTGATTGGCTCTGATACCAATTGAAAGAACAGGATCTAATCTTACAATCAATATAGAAAGCAGTAATTGAGAAGTTTGTATGATCAAGCACAATTGTATTCAATGATGAACAGAAATACAGATCTATGAGAGAGAATCTCAAAGATTACAAGGAATGAATACAAAGTTATACGGGAAAAATCAATCAGTTAGCAACATAGAGCTAACTACTATTTATACTGCAACGGACATCTTAAAGCTACAGTACAAATAAGAAAGACTAATAAGAACATAACACGTGTCCTAATTAGTTTATAAAATACTAAGTAAAGTATCTTGTCATAAGTTCTGAACAGGTAGTTCAGAACTTCTGAACATCCTTCTGATAAAGCTTCTCAGATCTTCTGACTCTTTCTCTCATATCTGACTCCTCTACTCAGAACATCTGAGTCCTCTTATCAGATCTTCAACACTTGGTTTATTGACAAAACTTCAGATCTAACAAAGGGGAACTCTGTGGATATCTCAATGACGCCTGTCACTCCTGAAACAATCTCGTTTGATGATGCTCAGATCTTTTCGGATAGTTCGTCGTGCAAAGCCTTTATGGGAGTGTCTGATGATACCATCACTAAGGATTTGAGCGTTAAGAATAAAGGTAAGGGCATCGAACCCGATTTTGTTCAAAAGGATCTTTCGTCAATTTTTGACAATCCGTTTGCGGATAACTCCCTATCTGACTTTGATGGAGACACTTCACCTGATTCTGCCAGAAGATTTTCTGAGTTTATGAACTCCACTCCTTGTCATGACGATGAGTTTTCTAAAATTGACTTAACTCCTAAGCTTCCTAGTCACACTAAATTTTTAGAAAAACTGCCCGAACCGGTTAATTTTGAACAGGGCGACTGTTCGAATTCGAAAACCGTTTCTAAGACCTCTTCAAAAACCAAATCTAAACGTCGGTCTAAGAAACGTGCTACAACCGGTAAAGGCTCGTCTAAACAACCCATTTTCTCAAACTTCTCTAACGATCAAACTAATGTAATTTCAGATAGTATGGGTCGGGGGAAAGCGGGTCGAAGAGAGTAGGTAGAGAAGAATGCTAAGATGCGCCCTGCGAAGAACAAGTCATTTACTTCTGTTTTGAATAATAGGACTAATAACGACAAACATGAATTTGGTTGGAACAATTCTGTTGAACATGGTTTTAAATTTCCTGTTAAACTTGACAATGTTCATCAATTAATTGGTTTTTCGCGTAAATATGTTTGTTGTTCTGTTTGTGGTGTGAATGACTTGATTGACTCTAGATATGCAAATGATTGGGTTGGCTCATATCATATTTTTAATTCTAATGGTTCACGCAACTCCAAACCAAAAAGACCCAGCTCTAAACGGGTCTCAAACAAAGGCGCTGCACCTAACACCCAAGGACCCACTACCAGATGGGTACCTAAACGTGCTTAATCTCTGTTTTGCAGCCCGGTCATGTGTGGTTTCTTGACTCTAGATGCTCCAAGCACATGACTGGTAAAAGGGAGCTACTCACCAACTTCAAGGAGGAATACTGCGGTGATGTTCGGTTTGGAAACGATAATGTGGCCCCGATCATGGGCTACGACGACCTAGTTCAGGACAAACTCACGATCAAACCGGTGTCCTACGTAGACGGCCTTGGTCACAACCTTTTCAGTATCGGCCAGTTTTCTGACAAGGATCTTGAAGTGCGATTCAAGGCGATGGGACGGAAATTCACGCTGGTACTCGACGGACGAACTTGTACTCCATCAATCTCACCACAGTCAAAACCGATAAAGCAGTTTGCCTGATGTCCAAAGCTACTACTCAACAGAACTGGCTATGGCATCGACGGCTATCGCATCTCAACTTCAAGAACATCAATAAGCTGGTGCTGGGTAAACTAGTCAAGGGTATGCCAGAACTACAATTCGCGAAAGAACATCTCTGCTCTGCATGCGAGATGGGTAAGATGAAGAAGATGTCTCATAAGCCAAAACCGGTTCCAAGCACGTCACGTCCATTAGAGCTGATCCACATGGATCTCTGCGGCCCTATGCGCGTTCAAAGCATAAGTCACAAGAAGTACGTATTAGTGATGGTGGACGACTATTCAAGGTACACCTGGGTCAAGTTCCTTCGTTCAAAGGACGAGACGCCAGAGGTTATAATCAACCACCTCAAGGGAGTTCAAAACAACCTTCAGCTGACCGTAGTCACGATTCGCACGGACAACGGAACGGAATTCAAGAATCGTATCATCAGCGATTTTCTCACTTTGGCGGGGATTTCGCACACCTTCTCGGCAGCAAGGACTCCACAACAAAACGGTGTGGTGGAACGTCGTAACCGCACTTTGGTGGAAGCGGCGCACACTATGCTGACTCAGTACACACTCCCTATGTTTCTATGGGCCGAAGCTATCGCGACGGCGTGCTACACTCAAAATAGATCCATCATCCACAAGCGCTTCAACAAGACGCCTTATGAGGTCATCAATAAGCGCACCCCCAACATCGGATACTTTCATGCGTTTGGGTGCAAATGCTTCGGTCTGAACGATAAGGATGATCTCGGCAAGCTCAAGCCGAAGGCGGACGAGGGGATCTTCATTGGCTACTCGACATCTTCCAAAGCATACCGCGTCTATAATAAGAGGACCAAGAGTGTGATCGAGAGTATTAACGTGACATTCGACGAATTGGTCGACCTGGCTTCTGGACATAACAGTTCGGAACCCGCGCTTACTGGAGTGCTGGCTTCGGATCTCTCTAGATCGGAACCCAAGCACACAACAGTAGATTCTTCGTCGTCCAATACGTCGAAGTCACAACCATCTGAGTTAGATATTCTACTTCAAGACTTTTATAATGATTTATTTATTCCCCCTGTTACTTCTGATGCTCCTTTAAATGCAGATGGAGCTATAGTGGTGTCGACCAGCATATCCGGTCCTCCTTCGACCCCCAATGGTACATCCTCGGAGGCATCACCCACTTCACCAGTAATTGAGCCGACGCTATCTTCAAGTACGCAAACGGCGACCGCATCTCCCTCATCAGTGGTTCCAACCACTCCATCCCCTGGAGCAAGCAACGGCTCGGACGACACTCCCGCATCTTCGTCCACCGCTGTTGTATCTCAACCTGCGGCCGCTCCAAGACTTCATCCGGTTCCATCCCTTGAAGCTGTTCAGAATCTACCCCTTGGGTCATACGTCGATGCGGATAATTCAGAACCTCATTCGGAGCCTCTACCCCACACGAGGAAATGGACTCGAGCGCACCCTCCGGAACAAATTATTGGCAATCCGACTGCTCCAGTTCAGACTCGGGCTACTTCGGAAGCTGAAGATGACGCTGCACCTGCATTGCTGAGCAATACTCAAAACCGTGCGGCGACCGGTAACGAGTGCCTCTTCTCTGTTTTCTTGAGCAATGTCGAACCGGCATCAGTGAAAGATGCCTTACACGACCCGGACTGGATAATGGCCATGCAAGAAGAGCTCAACGAATTCGAGAGTCTCAAAGTTTGGCGTCTGGTCCCTCGCCCGAAAAACCGAACCATCATTGGCACGAAATGGATTTTCAAGAACAAAAAGGACGAGAATGGTGTCGTGGTCCGAAACAAGGCACGTTTGGTCGCTAAGGGGTATCGACAACAAGAGGGGATCGACTACGAAGAGACGTTTGCACCAGTGGCCCGAATCGAAGCCATTCGGATGTTTCTCGCGTACGCCGCCCACAAAAACTTCACGGTATATCAAATGGATGTGAAGACGGCGTTTCTGAATGGCGATCTAAAAGAAGAGGTGTATGTCTCCCAGCCAAAAGGTTTCGTAGATCCGGATCACCTGAACCATGTGTGTCGACTCGACAAAGCGTTATACGGACTAAAACAAGCACCGAGAGCCTGGTACGATAAACTATCAACTTTTCTTCTCATTTCTGGCTTCTCGAAAGGTAAGATCGACACAACTCTTTTCATAAAGAGGGAAGGTGAGCACATTCTTTTAGTTCAAGTCTATGTCGATGACATTATCTTCGGTTCCTCTTGCCCACAATACTGTCGCAACTTTTCATTTCTCGTGAAAAAGCATTTTAAAATGAGTATGATGGGACAGATGAATTTCTTTCTCGGTCTTCAAGTTCAACAACTGTCGACCGGGATATTCATCAATCAATCTAAGTACATCGCGGATATTCTTCGGAAATTCAAGATGGAACAGTGCTCTCCCATGCGTACCCCTATGTCCCCCGGTACGAAATTACACGCTGATCCTAACGGAAAGGCTGTTAACACTACTACCTATCGAGGAATGATTGGTTCGCTGATGTATTTGACGGCAAGTCGACCGGACATAATGTTTTCCACTTTTCTGTGTGCTAGGTTTCAGTCTAATCCTAAAGAGTCTCACATGATAGCAGTTAAGCGTATAATTCGTTACTTGAAAGGTACTACTAATCTTGGCCTTTGGTACCCGAAGGATACAGGTTTCGAGCTTACAGCGTATTCTGATGCGGATCATGCGGGAAGCATGCTCGACCGGAAAAGCACGACGGGACACGTCCAGTTCCTAGGCGACAAACTGGTTAGCTGGGCCTCAAAGAAGCAGACTTACGTCTCCACCTCCATGGCGGAAGCGGAGTACGTAGCCGCGGCCAGCTGCTGTTCCCAAGTGATCTGGATGCGTACTCAACTGAAGGATTACGGGTACAACTACTCGAACATCCCCATCTATTGCGACTCTAAAAGTGCTATCGCAATCTCAAGCAATCCGGTGCAGCATACAAAGACGAAACATATAGACGTGCGCTACCACTTCATCAAAGACCATGTGGAGAAAGGTACCGTGGAACTCTACTTTGTGTGTACGGAAAACCAACTGGCATATTTGTTTACCAAGGCGTTGGACGAAAACCGGTTTTTCGATCTAGTGTCCAAGCTTGGTATGCTTAATCTGAAAGCTTGGTATGCTTAATCTGAAAGCTTGAGTCTGCGTTGTACTGGTTACGCCTTTTCCACACAATGGGATAACTGTATCTCTTGCAGTTACACTTGTATCGTAGCGTGGCTTAGGTGTTTCAAGCACATCGGTGACTCGTTTTCTGTATATTCACGTGTAGTGTTTCCTTTCGTTTTCCCAGTTTTCCGTGTGTCTTTACGTTATTCGTCTAGGCTGTGTTATTTCCGTGCTACTAACTGTGTATTTTCAAGATGATTCCTCGAATGCCTGGTTCCAAAGGTACGTATTCTATCCCTATGAGGAAAAGATATATTTTTGAGAAGTCGAGGGGGAGAAATATCAGTTTGACAAGTCTAGGGGGAGTTTTGTCATTTAGTCAAAGTTTTTTTAGTTAGTTTTTCTTTGAATTGTGTGTCTTCGTTTCGTTAATTTTTTTTATTATTTAAAAGAATATAAAAAAAGGACTGTTATTTTTTTGAAAAGTTGAGGGGGAGCGATGTCAGTTTGAAAATCTGAGGGGGAGAAGTGAAATTTTTTTTGGTCGAGGGAATTTGTTTTGAGTATTAGCAGTTGGATTATATGGAACCGGGAGAGTTACGGGACCCGGTACCAAGTCTAACCCGGTATCGGACCGGAGTATATATAAACAGTGTTTTCAAGGACTCACTCATAATTTTCAAAATCTCCCGCACCCTAACTCCCGGACCTCTCCCGCACCCCATCGACTCCACCTTGCAATTTCCACTCAAATCGGACTCCGATTCTCACCATTCTTCAGGTAAACATTCTAAACTCTAATCTAATAGTGTTTACATCTTGCAATCGAGCTAAAGGCCACCAGAATCAATCGATTTCATCGATCTTCTTGGAGGCCGCCGCTGTTAGGGTTTCGACTACCGGTAGTCTCGACTCTCGGTAGTCTCGACTACCGGTAGTCTCGACTCCAGGTAGTCTCGACTCCCGGTAGTCTCGACTCCTGGTAGTCTCGACTCCCGGTACTCTCGACTCCCGGTAGTCTCGACTTCCGGTAGTCGACTCCCGGTAGTTTCATGTCTCGGTAGTCTCAAGTCCCGGTACTTCATGTTTATCTTGAAGTCCCGGTAGTGTAACTCCCGGTGCTCTTAAGTCTGGGATTCCTTACATCCAATTACTGATCTTTGCAAGATCCACGTGACAGCACTCATTTTCCAAATTGCACCTTAAATGTTCTATCATACCTTCATTAAACTCGGATCCAACAAGATTCGAGTTGTGATCGGTCTTGAACTGTACCGACTCTCGGTGTCTCAAATCCGAGAATACGGGCCTCGAGACTGGGTTATATTTCACACACTGCGCTCGTTACTGACTATCAAGACATTTTTACAGGTAAATGGCTCAACCAAATCCGAATCCACCCCAAGTCGACGCTCCACTACTCCCTGAAGGTCCAAACCTTCCTCTTGTTGCAAACAACTACCATTTGGACCCGACGAATTTTAACTGCCAATGCCCCGTCATAGTGGAGATTCTGAGGCGCCATGTACTTAACCAGGCTTTGACGGCTCATCCTTCGGTTCCAGCCATCTACGTACATCAACTATGGCGGTCCTTCGAACTTATCGCGTGCGGCCACCACTTTGACCTCCGCGCACGCATTGGTGATTCTAAAGTTACAATCATGCGCACTACCTTCCGAACCATCCTTGGTCTACAGGCCGCGAATGCAGTTCCAGCACGAGAAGCATACGACGAACAAGTCACCGATGCCATATTGTGCCGAGACCTTCAGGCTCTCGGATATCAAGGCGGCCTCCATCAACCATCGAGCTTCACTCGAACTCGCCTACAGCCTATCTGGTACACACTGTTCACCATTCTGAACAGGTGTCTATCAGCTGTGACAAAAGGAATTGATCGTACTTCAGTCAACATGCTACGCTTATTCCATGCGGTTATCTACAGTCGCCAAGTTGACTTCACGACGATACTATGGACGGAACTTGTGGCTCAAGTTCAAAAGAAGCTTGACGGCAACAGACGACTTTCATTTCTACCATATCCACGATTTCTACAACTGATTGTTGCACACTACATGGCGTCCGATCTCACTATCCCTCGCCGCGATGCTCACGAGGTACTTCTCTCTACCCGCATTACACGCATTCAAAACATTCGCGTTTTAGAAGGAGTTGTTACTATGGTTATTCCTGCTGACTTACTAGCTATCGCGGACCAAACGGCACTAAGTGTGATAGCTTATAGGACTGAGAACAATCTAGTCGCTCTTATGGACCAGCCAGATCCGACTGGACCTGCCCAAGGAGCGCGAGCCGAGCGACGTGAGGGTCCACGCATGCAAGGACGAGGGGTCCGACGAGCTGGGGATGTCGGACGGGGCGAGCAGAGAGAAAATATTGTAAGGGGTTCAGGCATGGGTAGTGCCGGGAGGTCCTCACGCGATGCTAGTACGTCTAGACCTAGACCTCGTACACCACCTTCACCCGGAGTTGAAGGTTCATCCCTACACGATGTGGAGGTGGCGGGAGTTTCCCGCGTTCACACAACCGAAGAGGCAGCCTCCTCTTCCACCTCCGAATCCGGTTCTTCCTCCGGAACAGCTGTCGGCACCGCCTCTGGCTCCGAATCGGAATCCGAATCCGAGTCTCAATCAGGCTCGGCTTCCGGTGACGAAGAAGGGTCTGAGGAATCCGATAGTGAGGAAACCGAATCTGACGTCGATGATGATGATGACGCATCTAACCCCGAAGCCATTTCTAGAGAGACAAGGAGAGCGGAGGGAGTTTTAGTTGAAAAAGAAATAGAACGTGAGCATGTGCGTGAAAGGAGAAGTAAGCAAAAGAACGAGCGTGAGCGAGAGATGGGGCAATCTTCCCAGGTTGCCCCCAACCAGCCTTCATCTAGCCAGGCAGCCACCTCTACTATCCCTTTGCATCCGTTGCATAGGGATATTTTAGAAGACGTCGTGGGCCTAGCGACGCAATTGCACAACCCCCCTAGCCACTCCGTTTCCTCTCAAAAGGATCCGGTTTCAACTTCACACGAGGATCAAGCACAACTATCACCGGTCTCTCACTCGGAGAGTTCTGGTGTTGAATCTAGAGACCAGCCTCCCCCGGTCTCGCCTTCTTTGGATGCACGATGGAGTCTAGATCCCTTTGATATTGACATTCCTTTGGCTAAGACACAGGTCACTCAAACGGCTAACGTCAAGAGTCATCACGCCAACCGTGAACGTAGGCGGTACTGCGGTGCAATCCGCCGCAGCTACTACAACGGAATGGCTAAGTGCCACCGGTGTTACTTTCCCGGAGTTTGTCTCCAAGGAATATGTGGACGGCGCCTTAAAGGCTGTCCAATATGAGATTATGCAGAATGTGTCCGAGGATTTGGCGTTCCTACGCCGATTTGTAACAGGTAAAGGCGTGGCTTCTTCAGCTCCTTCCCCGACTCCCCAGAGCAGTTTATCACAGCCGTCAACCGCTCCGAATGTCCAGAATATGTCTGTTGATGACCTCAAAGCCGCCCTACTGAGCAAGCTGTTGACGGACTCTGACACTTCCGCCTCAGCTAATGCATATCTAGTGAGCATTCTCCGCTCGCAAACCCAACCACCGCCCCCTATCACACCGACCGACTCGATTACAGCTCAATTATCCGAAGTCACGAAGGCCCTCGAAAAGCTAACCGAGAGGGTCGCCAGCCTTGAAGACACCTGTAAGGGTCAGGTCCAGAGTTCAAAACGAAGACATGATGATCCGGATGACCGTGATCAACATGAGGGGGAGAAGAGACTGAGACTGACCGAGCTGTCATCCGCGGCGGCAGAAAATTCAACGGTAACTCCAACTGAACCACAGCAACAGCAACCGTCAGAGTCCGAAATGGTTCAGGACATGGAGATTTCATCACCGGTCAGAGATAACCTAGAAGAGTCAGCAGACCCGACGGTTGAAAACCCCGAAGGTCCATCGGAAGACACTTTAATGCTGACAGTTTCAGAGCGGCCTACCCTAGAGCTGATTGATGAGGACTCGGCCGGCGATCCGGAACTTGAATATGATTGGAAGCAAAGAGCTATTGTTGCAATTCAGTCAGAAACTGATGCCTTATAGGATGTGCAGGACGACGATGACTTAATGACAGATCTTGACTATGACCAACTTCTTCTTCAGAGTGAACAGGTATCTACCGCTCCGACTGATCTTACTGATACTGCAGGTTCATCAGAAATTATTGTGCAAATTCCAGAAGCGGTTCTACCCCAACAACCTCAACCAGCTCGTTGGGAAAGATTCTGTATTCTAGTACCGTATCTGGAAGAAATTATCTTCACTCACTGGATAAGGCCTCTCGACCCAGTACAGTGTCATGGGGTATCTTTCATGAATGAGGCGATCAGATCTCAGTACATAGAAGTTATGAAAAGAGGCCGAATGAAACACGAGGTCCACTCAAAGCTCAGAATCACGGAAATCGTGGAAATTGATTCAGACAGGATCGTGAAAGTTGTTTTCCCGACCTTTACAGTAAAAAGGGATGACGGAAATATATGGAATTTCTCGAAGTCAGACTTCAAACACCTTCATCTGAGAGACTTTCCAGTTCTGCTCAAAGAATTGAAGACTCGCACTATCCGGCCTCTACCTTACACCAAAGCCCTCGACGCAATAAAAAGATTTATGAAGTGCACGATCACACTATCCTACATCGAAGACTTTCAGTTGGGACTCGAAAGTAATCAGAAAAAGATCAACATCTTAAAGCCCAATCTGAACCTTCCTGAAGACGCACAGGTACACTCCTTACTATCTAAACCAGAAACAGGGTTCGTGTATCTGAACGGAAAAGGGGAGAAACGGTTCATCAGAAGAAGTGAAGTGCATAAATTTAGCGAGGGAACTTTGTTGAAAATCCAATCTGAGCTGAAGAAGATAATTGAAGAGGAAGTCAGGAATGCTCCTCCAGAGCAATATGTCAATCATCGTGAGTACCTCGCCAAAGATCTTCTCAAAGCCATAGAAGACCGGTTTGAATTCAGAAGTTGCATCAGATACTTTGAAATGCTCTTTGCAATCCGAAAGCGCTATGTTCCAGACTGGCGTGAACTCGAACTTTAATTCCAAGGGGGAGATTGTTAGGTCTTATTATTTGTGGAATTAGAAGTTCAGTGACTAGAATTGTCATATCTTGTAAATACCTTGTAGGTATAAATAGTTTGTGGTTAACCTTGTTTAGGGTTAATGATCATTATACTTTTGCTAAACCTTTGTACACGGCTACACAGTCTGCCGTTGTTCTTCATTCAATCGTTCTTCAATACAAGTGAGATTTATGGAATGTTATTACTGTTTGTGTTGATTAATCTTTGATTCCATACATATCTGGGATCCACAATAATTTTATTAACAAACTCCTTGTGCTGAATTTGAAAAGCAGAGCATTGATAAAGAATCTCTGCTTTCTCATTAGCACACTGATCTAGCTGTGAATGTAGTTCAGATATCTTGGCCCTTAAGTCCGTGGGTGCTATTGAAAGATTTTTGCATTTTTCTTTTAAATTGGCATTTTCGGACTTGTACTTTTCAGTTATCCGCTTTTGAACGTCAAGCTTTTCAGTTAAGGACTTAATTTCAAGCAGTTGTTCATCAGCGGTGGCCTTGTAGGAATCTATCCGTTCAGCAAGAGATTGCATTTGATTAAAAAGATCTTGATGGATAGGTTCACATACCTGACACAGCTTTGCCTTTTCTTCATCAGCAGGAGAGTGGTAGCCCATAAAAGCATATGCACCTTCAGAGTCTCTTTCACTATCAGATCGACCCAGCCAGTAGTCATCTTCAACAAATAGAGCTTCTCCTGCTTCTTTTTGTTCTGCCAATGCGAGCTTTGCCTTGTAATAATGTGCATTCTTCACAACAGGCTTTCTACAGTCTTTGGCAAAATAACCCAACTTCCCGCAGTTGTAGCATGTCACGGGTTCGTCTTTCTTCTTTTCTGGCTTGCGGTCATCTTTCTCAGTCTTCTCCTTCTTATTAGAATGGTTGTGCTCATCGGACTTTTTCTTGCCTTCGTATTTATCCTGATAATCATGGCGCTTATTGGAAGAGGTGGAATAGCGCTGATTATTGGATGTGGGCTTCTTGTAGAACTTCTGTTGTTGGAAGGATTTGGAGAGAAGAGCCATTGCTTTCTTAATGGCTGTTAATTCAGGATCAGAATCACTGTCTTCTTTTTCCTCAGGTTCTGGCTCTTGGGCACGTTTGGAACGGCGGCCAGAAGATTTGCCTCGTTTTGAAGACATAAGAGCTAGTGGATCAGCAGGTGGCTTGGATGCAGACTTCCTTTCGTTCAGAATCTCCATCACTTCATCTTCGACCTAAAGAAGCATCTCATAGAGCTCGTGGATACCTACATTCTCCATCAAGTGGTTATGCTTGATGTGGGAGGCAAATACTTTCCACTCAGGCAAGAGGTTGTTGAGAAACTTGAGCGCGTTCTCCGTGTTGGATCGAGTAATGTGGTTTTTGTGTAGCTCGTTGAGGAGGAGACAAAAACGTTCATATGTCTGGGAAAGAGATTCGTCGGTGCGCTGCTTGAACCCATCAAACTTGGTTATACAGCTGTTAATCTTCAGTTGGTTTCCGACTCTGCTCTCGCGCATCATTTTCTCCACTTGATCCCACATACCCTTTGCTGATTCCTTGTGGCTATCTATGGCTGTGTAAATAGAGTTGGGTAGAGCCTGAATGAGATATCTCTTGGCATGTTTTTCACCCTCAATCATACCTCTTTCATCCGCAGTATTTCTGCGAGTGTTTTGTCCTCAGTGCGAGCTTCACCGCCTGCTGCAGTAGCTTGAATGGTCTTCACGGGTTTGGGTATTGGCCCATTACATAGAGCTCGCCAGATGAAATCAAAGTTGTCCTTAGACTCGATGAAAATCAAGAATCTATCTCGCCACTGGCTGTATTCACCTTGGTAGAGGCAAGGCGGCTTGGAGTCGGTGCCGATAGCGAGAGCGTCGTGCGAAAACATTTTAAGTTGCACTAATGTGATCGTCAGACAATGGGTTCGATTCAAAGTAAGATCCTAACACAAGGCACTAAGAGTGGTTGTCCTAAAGCAGGTTCTAAGAGTGGTTTATGCTAAAACAGGTAAGAAATCTACTAGACTGAACTTATCGGATAGGAATCCGGATATAAGATGTCTGATCTGGAAGTGTCCGGATCAGATTGTGTGTGAAGGTGTTCAATCAGCAGAAGTATCCGGGTAAACACAGGTTACTGGATAACTGAGTGTTACCGGATGAAACAGGTTTACCGGATGAGTCAACAAAAGCAAAAACTTACCGAATACGAATGCGAATAAACAAGTATCAAACTTACCGGGTAGAAGTGCTTACCGGATGAATAGCTTACCGAATAACTGGATGTTACCGGATGACAAGCTTACCGGATGAATCAAATAAAGTAAGAACTTACCGATAAGAATTAAAACAAATAACTACCTTACCGGGTGAGAGAACTTACCGGATGAAATGGCAGTTACCGGGAACTTGTCCGGTATATGGGACTTACCGGGTGTGACTTCCGGTATACAGGTATGATCCGGATAGTTGTCCGAAAAGTTAAAGTAGCCGGTAAGTGGAAGTTACCCGGTAACTTTGAGATACCCGGTAACAAGAGAAATAAGGAAACTTACCCGGTAACAATATGATGTATCTGGTAACCACGTTTGTGGTGTCCGGTAAGTGCGGCTGTGGTTTCCAAGTCGATTGGAAATCGATTAGGGTTGCTTAGAATCATTCCTGAAAGGTTAGAAACTCAACAAAACACAATACTAACAATACCCGAATCGAATTTGAAGCCAAATAACAAGTTTTTGATAGAAAAAATTGATTTTTGCAAGAACAGAGACCAAAAACTTGTGAATTTGATTTTGCTGAAAACCAACTAAGATGATCGAATTGGACAATGAAAATTTGCCGAATCGATTATACTGATGATACTCTCGGAAATAAATAAACAAGAATAAGCAATTTTCACAGAATCAAAATATGAGTTTGAATGCCAAGAACACAGTCGCAACACTTAAACAGAATTCTTACTAGAAACCTTTTGTCACTTTGAATCGAATCATCCGTATGCTCTGATACCAATTGTGAGTTCCAGATCAGTGCAACGAACAGTAGAAATCAATAAGTAGAATGCAATGAGTATGATTTCAATTGGTCATCCAATTCACTTTCATTCAACAGAGAGAATTACAATACGATTCAGAAAGTGTAAATTGACAACTAGCCTAATTTTCTAAGGCTAACACATATTATATACCATGTGCCCATGACATTCAAGCCCATGGCCCGTTACACATTAAGGGTCAAAAATAAAGAATAACAGTTTAACCCTTGAACTTCTATTCCACCTGATTTTGACCCTAACATATATATATATATATATATATATATATATATATATATATATATATATATATATATATATATACGCCTTGGTTAAAATGTGAAATGATTTGTGCCGGTTACAAGTTTAAAGCAAAATAACAACATGCTTTCATCATTTGAGAACATCGGTTAAAATATCGTGAAGGAATCTCAAATCATAATATGCATGAAAATTTGTAACACTCTCCTAGTAGTCTTTCTGAAATAATAAAACATGTAACAGTTAGTCCATACTAAATTTTCAAAGTAGAAAATTCATTGAATCAAATTTCAAAATATTCTCATTTAGTCATATAATGACATAGGAGTAAAACCTTTTTGACAAGACTCGCACACATTAATGTATTTTCTCAAAACTTAGGAAAATAGTGAGTGCTTGTAATTGGTTGACACCTAAAAGGATTTAAATCGACTTCAAATTTCGAATCATACAAACAATGTGCATCAATGTTCCAAAAACATAAATAACTCCACACAACTCTAGTTTAAGACAAATAATTTTCCAGAACCCCCATCACGGTGCATTTATACCAATAGATTTACACTCGTAAGATAAATCGTTAAAATATCAATACCTAAGATTTACTTATCAAAATACTCAAAATACATCTTTTCTTCAAAACCAAAAAGGTTTACAATTTCCAAAATGTTCATCAACCCAAGATTGACCAAAATCCAACGACTCACACATTCGTATTTTCAATATGTACCGTATCGTAAACCATACTAAAACATATTTTGACCAAACGACCTCCATCTATGTAATCAATTAATAAAACACCTTCAGTCATTATTTATTTATCAAAGTATCCAGAATTAGTGGCTACCAAGTTATGCATACCCCTAGATCAATATAATGCATTTGCGTGAAATGATAATAAAAGAATCAATTAACCGAAAGCGCATAAAGCAAATCATTAAGAAATATCATGATGCTCTTACATGCATTACTCACGCCACGTATAAATCAATCCGTACACTGAACAAGTTGCAACGAAATGTGCTAACACAAATCTTCAAAAGAGATATTATGCGATACCAAAATTCCAAAAACCATTCCTTTTGGTTGTCTTACGACATAAACTAATAGTTCTCAACAAAACCCGCATGAGACAAGATGCCTAATATAACTCATAAGTTAACTCACATAATAATTAAATCATGCACATTTCAAAGTTATACCCACGCGACAGAAAACACCATGAAACAAAACTCCATAAAACTCAATGGAGCTCAATGACCTCAAATCAACCAAATGGTGCCAAACTTTTCGCTTCCAAAATTCAAATTGCATAAAGCAAAATCATGACTAAATTGTCATAATTCCAAAAATTCCCTTTTTGTTGTAATTACGATATAAATAACATTTTTCAGCAAAGCTCGCAATCAATAAATTTCTCAATAATGGGAGGTAACTCTCTTTCCAAACCTTAACATACGTGGACGAGATCCAATGTTAAAGTCATAAGTCGTAGTTACTTGTCCAACATCCTAAACAACATAAAAATATGGATATCACTATATCTGAAAGTAACGTTGGACGACAACAAAAATAAAGCAAGTCCCGACATAGTTTGCAATTCCCGCAATAAAATAATTTCATGCATGTTCAAAATCATGATTTAAAATCTTGTGCGTGCTAAACGTTTTTCCGATATTTCTTAACACCATTCACATGACGATTTGAAACACAAGAAACAATTGATGCAATTTATTTCAAAAATTATTTTGTGCATCAATTTAGTCGGCACTCAACGTCTCAAAACCACACTCCTCAAATGTAACACCCCGAATATTCAAGCTTTATTCGTAAGACTAAACTACTTGTGAATGTAAATTGTAAGGTTTCATGTTGCATGAAAAGAGTTGTAGCATCGTGGCGAGATCGTTTGGAGAAAGTTGGCCAAGTCAGGGGCTCAGTACCTGGACCGCGAGAATGCTCGGCGATTGTGACATGGTCACTCTCGCCCAAGGTGTACCGCGAGTGGAAGGTTACCTCGCGACTATGCCACGCTATTGTGACTTGGTCAGTATCGCGGTGGCATTATTGCTCCGTTTGTACCGAGAGTTCGGAGATCGCGGGAAAGTATGCCCCGCGACTATGCCAGGGGCATAGTCGCCTGTCACTATAGCGAGCGGGCTGTTTGGGTATAAATTTGAGGTCAGCCGGGTTTTAGCTCATTTGTTGTGTTTTGAAGTGTTCAAGTCACGTTTTTCTCCCAAGAGAAAGGTAGGGTTTCCTATTCCAACCTCTTTCCTCCATAAATTCTCCCAACTACCTAGCTTATGATCATTAATGGTTATTGTTAGGTGATCTTAAGATTTTGAGCTAAATCCAAGTCTCTCCAAGTTACTAGGAACCTCCTCTTCCACCTTCTAGGGTTTGGGTTTTCTATAGAATCTCCTAAGGTGAGTTCATCTTCAACTCTTAACTCACATACATGTTCATATGAAAGATTTTAACATACTAATTCTTCCTACTCTCATATCTCTTGATTTCTACTTTTGACCTAAAAATGAGTTTGATAATTTTTAGGGTTTTGGTTGGGTAAAATGGTTTGAAAAGTTGAAGTACTTATCCTTTCTTGGTGTACTTATGATTGTCCACTTCTATTGATTATTTTGTTCAATAAAACGATTTTGACCATTGTAGGTCAAAATCTAGAGTTTTGATAAATTGGGGATTTTGATGTAATCACTATGGAAATGGGTTTGAGGTTGGGATAATGACTAATTATCAACCTTGAAAATTATGGCATTTTAATACCTCATATTATCTCTTCTGAAGACATCTCTATAGTGGATATGTGTTTATTATTATTCATAGTCATAAAGCTTACTCATATGGTGATAACGATATCGACTTAATTGACAGTCATGGTTAAGTCGTTTGAGTGTAATGGATCCATAGGCACTAGAGTCGTAGCACGGAAGGCATCGGGATTCATGATAAGTAAGATGTGGATCTATATGGTCGGGCATCGTCTCATGAGCTGTAAGATGTAATTCCAAAGTGCTTGTTTGTGGATTTGGAGTGACCCAATGTATAGACCTAGAGTGGTTGAAAATGGGGACTCACAAGTTACAGACTCTTCGGGGTTGCGCTTGTTTCCAACTTATTGTTGTTATGTGATTATTGATACTAACGATTACGTGGCTACTTTGTCTTATGCAATTGGTTTTTGGTTAACAAGTTTCCCCGTCTACACTTGAGGCATTGGATATCAAATGACTCCCACCTTGGGGTTTGCTATGTTATTATATTGTACCTCAATTCAATCTTATCATTATTATTAATTGTTAGGTTCTTACTCTCATCGTGTTAGCCTAACATTTCTTCTCTTGGGTGTGTGCTTAGTGTTTTCAAGCGGTGGGGCTCCTCGGACTTGAGCGAAGAGTCGTGATTGATGATAGCATTTTTTGGAGTACATAGAGGCGTACATGATAGAATGTCAATATCAATTTTTGGTAGCATTTAGACAACACCCGAATGTAATCTAAGACTTGTCGGTTTAAATTATTAGGTTGTTGGATCGTGATTAGCTCTTTATTGTTGCATTGTAAACGCCATACTTTATTTCCCCATTTATTGGGTGATTCGTCTATGTTAGCTTCATATTTATGAAATTCCGCAGGTTTAAATTTTACCCAGTTTTTAGGGTGTTACATGTTGGTATCAGAGCAGTAGTTTAACTGAACTAGGTATGTCATTAAGATGCCTAGACTTAAGCTGAAAAGATTAAGTATGAATGGTGAGCTTGGTTAGAACTCCTAAGATAGGATGTTCTTAGAGTCGACGGAAGTACATAAGTTGAAAGTTATGACCTTGGTAACGAGAATCCTTATGTGAAGTATGTTCATAATTTCAATTAGCTACTGCTATTATGAATATATCATTACGTGAGTATGCTTAGATTACTATTGTTATGATGATTGATGCATCTATCGATACGTTTATTCATGTTTAAACTCTTATAGCCTAATTCTCACCTCATTCTCGAATGTGTGGCAGACTTCAATGGTTAATACTCGTAGTAGGGTGGAGGGCCATGATGCCACGACATGTACAGCTGATCAACCGAGGGTGACAACGACAACGAGACCTCCATCGATTAACACCGTACTAGGAGGGGGAACCGAGCATATCCCTCATCATGACCTGGAAACGTCTGACCCTGTTTTGGAAGAGGCAACAGCTGAGACTCGTATGATGAACCGAATGATGAAGGCCATGAACAAGGTTGGTTAGCTCAAAATAAAAGTAAAATACATGATAAAAGAATGGAAATACGAAATAACTAATTTCATTAAGTTAAATACGAGAAATAAAATACAAAATTTAAAGTACTACACCTCAAGCCAAAGGCTTGAGGTGATTTATTGAAAGCAAAAGAAGAGAGGATGATAATGGATTGATGCCTCCAAAAGCTCTTCTCAATTCTTCTATTTATGGAGGCTTCAAGCAATCATTACACAATCACAAGTGGCTGCAATCTCTCAGAATGTATGGCTCTCCGTCACTCTCATTTCCACTTGCACAAGTTGAAGAATTTTGGGCGGTGGGTTTGAGAGTGTGCCCACAGTGGGCACTCCATGCCCATAGAGTCGAGCAGTGATATTATAACCTAAATGATGTGTTTACTCTAAAAATATCCTCAACAACTCCAAATGAAAATAAAATAATAAATGGAAGAAACACAAAAAAAAAGGAAACACAACGAAAATGGAAGAAAAATACACACAAACGGAACGTAAATAACGCTCAAAATCAGAATTATCATACCCCCAAACTTAACTTGTTACTTGTCCCCAAGTAACTAAAAGACATAAATAAAAACAAATGAAGATAACAAAATACATAAGAAGACTAAGTATCACAAATAGGACCTTCAATTTTATTCTTTTTTTTATTCTTTTTTTATGCATCTCAAATCCCTTTAACTAAAAGCATCCATAGTTTTTCCTAATTTTTCCACGCTATTCTTTTTTTTATTGCAATTTGATTTCCATAGGCTAAGCTATAATTCACCCACTTTATAATTGCCAAAAACTTGGTAGCTGGAAAACGTGTACCCAAATATGTGGGCATAAACGTTCCCACAGTGGGGGCGCTAGTATAGGCCAACACTGGGATCACTACAAGTAATAGAGTGGTAAAAGTATCGAGTATCGTATCCACATGGATTGGGATTCAAAGTTCCGAGTCCTATGTCAAGAATACACTGATTTCAATTAGAGAAGAAGAAATTTTTTTTTGTGGGTGAGTTTTGGATTTTTAATAACAAAAACTAAATAAGTAAATAAAGTCGGTATGGGTGTAAGTTTTCCTTGAGATGCTCGTAGTGACGAAATGGTTAGTCACTTTGTAGTACAGAATGTCTGTAAAAAGCCCGATCTCTCGAAAGTGTATTTTTATAGACCGGTCCTACAAAATGCTTATAAAGTCACCAATATTGCCGACTCTTAATCTTGCCGATTTAACTAAGTATGACTCAAAAATCAAAGTTCAATCAGTATGGAGATTTACACCCAAATCTCTTTGTGATATAAATCTCGACCGAAGTTCGAACCTTAGTAAATCATGCACAACCCGCATCTCTACGTGGTTATCAAAGACTTTCTCAAATCTTTGTGCATCACTTAAGCCGTATTTCGGATCCGCCCCTCTGGAGGTCTAAGATCTAATATTAACACTTCAAGGTGATCAACTTATCTGCGTTGAGTTTAAGTCCCGACTCAAATGACTAAGCTTAAGAACTAGCAACGATGGCAACACCCAAGTGTCGCCTACTAGTCTCAAGTTCGACTCACACCCACACCCAAAGGGGTGGTTAGCTAAAAATAAAAGTAAAAGACATGATAAAAGAAAGGAAATACGAAATAACTAATTTCATTAAGTTAAATACGAGAAATAAAATACGGAATTTAAAGTACTACAGCTCAAGCCAAAGACTTGAGGTGATTTATTGAAAGCAAAAGAAGAGAGGATGATAATGGATTGATGCCTCCAAAAGCTCTTCTCAATTCTTCTATTTATGGAGGCTTCAAGCAATCATTACACAACCACATGTGGCTGCAACCTCTCAGAAACTGTATGGCTCTCCATCACTCTCATTTCCACTTGCACAAGTTGAAGAATTTTGAGCGGTGGGTTTGAGAGTGTGCCCACAGTGGGCACTCCATGCCCACAGAGTCAAGTAGTGATATTTATAACCCAAATGATGTGTTTACTCTAAAAATATCCTCAACAACTCCAAATGAAAATAAAATAATAAATGGAAGTAACACAAACAAATAAAAAGGAAACACAACTAAAATGGAAGAAAAACACACACAAACGGAATGTAAATAACGCTCAAAATGAGAGTTATCATACCCCCAAACTTAACTTGTTACTTGTCCCCAAGTAACTAAAAGACGCAAATAAAAACAAATGAAGATAACAAAATACGTACGAAGACTAAGTATCACAAATAGAACCTTCAATTTTATTCTTTTTTTATTCTTTTTTTTTTTTGCATCTCAAATCCCTTTAACTAAAAGCATCCATAGTTTTTCCTAATTTTTCCACGCTATTCTTTTTTTATTGCAATTTGATTTTCATAGGCTAAGCTATAATTCACCCACTTTATAATTGCCAAAAACTTGGTAGCTGAAAAACATGTACCCAAATATGTGGGCATAAACGTTCCCACAGTGGTGGCGCAAGTATATACACCAACACTGGGATCACTACAAGTAATAAAGTGGTAAAAGTACCGAGTATCGTATCCACAGGGATTGGGATTCAAAGTTCCGAGTCCTAAGTCGAGAATACACTGATTTCAATTAGAGAAGAAGAAAATATTTTTTTGTGGGTGAGTTTTGGAATTTTAATAACAAAAACTAAATAAATAAATAAAGTAGGTATGGGTGTAAGTTTTCCTTGAGATGCTCGTAGTGACGAAATGGTTAGTCACTTTGTAGTACGGAATGTCTATAAAAAGCCCGATCTCTCGAAAGTGTATTTTTATAGTCCGGTCCAACAAAATGCTCATAAAGTCACCATTATTGTCGACTCTTAATCTTGCCGATTTAACTAAGTATGACTCAAAAATAAAAGTTCAATTAGTATGGAGATTTACACCCAAATCTCTTTGTGATATAAATCTCGACCGAAGTTCGAACCCTAGTAAATCATGCACAACCCGCATCTCCACGTGGTTATCAAAGACTTTCTCAAATCTGTGTGCATCACTTAAGCCGTATTTCGGATCCGCCCCTCTCGAGGTCTAAGATCTAATATTAACACTTCAAGGTGATCAGCTTATCTGCGTTGAGTTTAAGTCCCGACTCAAGTGACTAAGCTTAAGAGCTAGCAACGATGGCAACACCCAAGTATCGCCTACTAGTCTCAAGTTCGACTCACACCCACACCCAAAGGGGTGGTTAGCTCAAAGTAAAAGTAAAAGACATGATAAAAGAAAGGAAATACGAAATAACTAATTTCATTAAGTTAAATACGAGAAATAAAATACGGAATTAAAATACATAATTTTAAGTACTACTCCTCAAGCCAAAGGCTTGAGGTGATTTATGGATAGCAAAAGAAGAGAGGATGATAATGGATTGATGCCTCCAAAAGATCTTCTCAAATCTTCTGTTTATGGAGGCTTCAAGCAATCATTACACAACCACATGTGGCTGCAATAAATCATTTAAGGGCATATTTATGATTTCTACTTATCAAAATATCCGAAAATCCCAAATATGGGTGTTTTAGGAAGTTTATAAAGTTAAACACTTCAAAAGATCAAACTCACCAAATAACTCAACAATTGATAATTTTAAGTAAAACCCACAAATACTTGAAAAAAAAAACATTTTTGGGTTGTACAACGTTTTCACAAATCAACTTGAACCCACCTTGCTAGATTTAGGCTAACTCTAGATTTTCCCCAAACTTGAGATTGTTAGAATCCTCAAGCCAAATCATCCAAAAACCTAGATCCATAAGTTTCCAACCATAAATATTCACATCCAACCATAAAGAATCATTCCCCAAACATTTTTACATCAAGATCTCAACTTATACCAAAACCCTAATTTCCATAGATGAAGAGAAGAGAATATTACCTTAACCATAACATGAATCCACCAACCAAAACACCTCTAGATCATCAACAAAACACCACAAGCTCCAACACTTCAAAATGGACAAAAAGGTTGGATGAAACCCTAGAAAGCTTTGGGTGAAGAAGATGATGTAACGTCCCGAAAATTACAATAAATTTGAACTTTTTAAAATAACATTTTATTAGAAATAAATCATAAACATTTAACTTCAAATAAACATTTTATCCAAAACCTCGTTTAGTTAATCAACCAACTCAATTAAAGCAACGGAAAATATAATACTTCTAAACATAGTATCTCAAAATGATAATAGGAAAAATCTCTTCAACACGCCAGTGTGTACCGTCACGCCTTACTGCCACCCGTACCTGAAACCGTAATTTATAGGGAAAGGGTAAGCATGAAGCTTAGTGAATTCAACACCACATACGATAGCAATCATATTAACACTACCCCTAACACAGGTAGATACACATAACCAAGCATGCAAGTTTAAGAACGCATCCTAAACTAACATACTCATGCAAGACAACCTAAGCAGGTATCCATCGGTCTCCCCGATATCACACGATCACCGTGCACGTATCCCTCGGTCTCCCCGAGTTCCTACGTCACTCGTGTACATCCTCCTCGGTCTCCCCGATTCCTCCGTCTCCCCGAGTTTTATACGATACCCAAGGTCCATACTAGACATGACACAATCTAGTACCACACCACATAAGATTACTAGCACACACGAGCTACGGTAATGCACGTACAATTATTATCCTACGTAGTGAGTGAACTCACCTCGATAAGAAACGCATATATCCACAAACAGCAATACGAGTCCGCCAACTCCAACTCACTTCTTTCCACCTAAAGAAGTGTTATCAAGTGTCAAAGCGAAGTCCTAACCCGAAATTACAACTACAAGTCTAAACGTGTAATTTCCAGCTTTTGGTCTAAAACTACAGGTATGTTCGTGACCTGTTTAGCCCCCCTTAAACTCATCAAACCAGAATTATTATTCCATAAATAGAAATTTCTATGTCTTAGGGTTCCAGGGACATATCGCACGAGTTCATACGAGGTTCCTACTATTTTATACGAAATTTCTAAGACAAACTACCCGAATCAGGAAATTCGGACCAGTCTGTACTAAATGCTAATTTGTCCCTAGATAGAGGCCGAATTGATTTTTATGAAAAACATGAAAAACATACTAGACTCAATTTGTGAGATTTTGGCACTGGTTTCACCTCAATACGAGCTTCCTAGATTAAACTACGGATTTTACAAAATAGGGATGAAACGAGCGTTTTTCACATAAAATGATAAATTTTAAAACGGTTTAGGGTTTTTGGGTTTGCACTAGGGTTACGAGTTAGGGTCTTAGCGTTAGGGTTTAGACGACTATGGCTGGACAACACAAACACCACCCACTGCCATCTCCGGCAGTGGTCGGCGGCGGCGGCGGCGGTAGCAGCCACCACCGGTGGTGGTGGTTCAGTAAAACAAACCGACGAGGCCACGGAATATTCCAACCAAACGATTCGGGACGCACCTATAGCCAAGATCGACCTAACAGGTTCTAGACAAGCACGATACAACCACCGACTGGTGGTGCACGGCGGCGGCGTTGCGATGGCAGAATCCATCACCGGCGGTGGTGGCGATCCGCTAAACACTCCGATGAGACAAAGAAAAAGGGCATCCACCCAACTCTTCTCGCCACACACACACGTTTAACCACAACCTACGGCCGCGGACCTGCCATCACAGCCACCGGGCTGGAGGTGCACGGCGGCCGCAGCCGGCCGCAGCCATGGCCGCACGCGACGGCAGTGATGGTGGTTTTGTGGTTGAAACGACGAGGAAAGAAAAACAAAGGGAGGAGAGGGCCTTACCTCGACGGCGACACTGCAGCGACCAACGTCCCGCTTCTCTCTCCCTCTCTCTCTCTCTCGCTACTCTTTCTCCCTGCAGTTCACTCTCCACCGGTGAGAATGCAGCGGCGACGGCGCTCCGGCGGTGGTTCTGGGTGGGTCAGCAGCGCCGCAAGAAGAAAAGGGAAGGAGGTAGGGTTTTGCTCTTAGGGTTTCGTTATTTCTTTGTGTGCGATGCCAGCAAAAACGAGAAGAAGGGAGGGGGTCGGTTCTATAGGGCCGATCCCATGCAAACTCCCATCAAAATTGTCACTTTTAGTCCCTATCATTCCAACACCTTGCTAAAAAATAAAGTTTCACCATACATTAACATTTTGGTCATCCTTGCTAAGTCCCGTTAAATAAATTCGTTAAGAGACGATAATAAAATAAATAAATTAAAAATAAAAACATTCGTACCGGGACACGGGCTTTACAACACTCCCCCGCTTGAATTAGACTTCGTCCTCGAAGTCTCTGCCCGCGAATAGCTCTGGATAGTTCTCCCGCATCTCAGCCTTGGGTTTCTAAGTCCACTCAGAACCCTTTCAGTGCTGCCACTGGACCTTCACTAAGCCAATTACCTTGTTAAGCAAGGTCTTCGTCTTCTTCTCCACAATGGCAATCGGCTTCTCCACGTAATTAAGCCACTCGTCGATCTGAACTTCCTCAAGAGGAATCACCGCAGACTCATCCACCACACACTTCCGCAACTGAGACACGTGGAAAGTGTCGTGGATCAAACTCAGCTCGTCCGGTAGCTCTAAGCGGTAAGATACCTTCCCCACTCGCGCAATGACCTTGTAAGGTCCAATGTAACGGGGTCCTAACTTTCCCCGTTTACGAAACCGAATCACCCCTTTCCAGGGCGAAACCTTCAGCAAAACATAATCCCCCACTTGAAATTCCAAGTCTGAGCGTCTCTTGTCGGCGTAACTCTTCTGCCGACTCTGTGCAGTAACCAAACGGTCCCGCACCATCTGTATCATCTCAGTAGTCTTCAGCACAATATCGGTGCTTCCCAATACTCGTTGTCCAACCTCGCCCCAACAAATGGGCGTTCTGCACTTCCTACCATACAACAACTCGTACGGCGACATGCCAATACTGGAATGGAAGTTGTTGTTGTAGGAAAACTCCGCCAAGGAAGGTACTGATCCCAGCTACCTCCAAAATCAATAGCACATGCCCGAAGCATATCCTCAAGAGTCTGAATAGTACGCTAACTCTGTCCGTCAGTCCGTGGATGAAAATCCGTGCTAAAATGTAACCGCGTACCCATCTCTACCTGAAACTTCTCCCAAAACCGGGAGGTAAAATGGGTATCCCTGTCAGAGATAATCGAAACTGGTACCCCGTGCCTGGCTACAATCTCTCGCACAAAAATCTCTGCGAGCTTCTCCGCCGAGGAGCTCTCCCTGATGGGCAAGAAGTGACCACTCTTAGTCAGACGGTCGACGATTACCCAAATAGCATCTTTCCCACGAGGAGTCTTTGGGAGTTTTGTAATGAGATCCATCGTGAGTTGTTCCCATTTCCACACCGGAATCTCTAAAGGCTGCAACTTCCCATGCGGCCGCTAATGCTCAGCCTTGACTTTCCGACAAGTCAAGCACACCTCCACACACTTGGCGACATCCCGCTTCATCCCGGGCCACCAATAACTCTCCCGGAGATCGCGGTACATCTTCGTAGCTCCGGGATGAATAGAAAACTTGGACTTATGCGCCTCGTCCAACAATATCTGCCTGTTCCCACCAGTGAAGGTAACCCAATTTCGACCATACCGTGTCGATAAACCCCGACTATCACGGACAAAATTCGGAATTTCACCCGAAACTCTCTCGCGTTTGGCATTCTCGTCCCGGACTGCCACTTCTTGAGCACTACCTATCGACTCCAGGAGAGGTGCAACCACCGTTAACCGTTGACACAAACCCCGCAGTGGCTCACCAACCGGATGTCGACTAAGGGCGTCCGCAACAACATTCGCTTTACCCGGGTGGTAAAGTATCTCACAATCATAATCCTTGACTACGTCCAGCCACCTCCTCTGACGCATATTGAGGTTTTGCTGGTCCATCAAGTATTTGAGGCTTTTATGCTCAGTGTATATCGTACAATTGACGCCATACAAGTAATGCCTCCAAATCTTGAGAGCAAACACCACTGCTCCCAACTCTAGGTCATGCGTCAGGTAGTTCGCCTCATGAGGCTTCAACTGCCTCGAAGCGTAAGCTATGACCTTACCGCGGTGCATGAGCACGACGCCTAAACCCTGGTGAGAAGCGTCACAATACACCACCAGATCCTCCATACCCTCGGGCAAAGTCAACACAGGAGCCTCGCATAAACGCCTGCGCAGCTCCTCAAAAGCCCTTTCCTGCTCCTCACCCCAGCTGAAAGCCGCAGATTTCTTCGTCAATCGGGTCATAGGTAAGGCAATCTTGGAGAAATCCTGAATGAATCTCCGGTAATACCCTGCTAACCCAAGAAAACTCCGTACTTCAGTGGGAGTCTTCGGCACCTCCCACCGCATCACTGCTGTAATCTTGTCCGGATCGACCATAATACCTTTCTGGTTCACGACATGTCCTAAGAATTAGACCTCTCGTAACAAGAACTCGCACTTGGAGAACTTAGCGTAAAGCTTCTCTCGCCTCTAAACTTCCAAAACTTCTCGCAAATGCATCTCGTGCTCTTCCTTCGACTTCGAATATACGAGAATATCGTCGATGAACAAAATCACCGACCTATCCAGCATCGGGCTACATACCCTGTTCATGAGGTCCATGAATGCTGCTGGTGCATTGGTGAGCCCGAAAGGCATCACCACAAACTCGTAATGGCCATAACGTGTACGAAATGCCGTCTTCTCCGTATCCTCACTCCTTACCCGCATCTGATGATACCCCGATCTCAAATCAATCTTAGAGAACCACGAGGCTCCCTGAAGCTGGTCGAACAGGTCATCGATCCTTGGTAGAGGATAACGATTCTTCACCGTAAGCTTGTTCAACTCTCGGTAATCTATACACATTCGTTGGGACCTGTCCTTCTTTTTCACAAACAGAATCGGGGCTCCCCACGGTGAACAACTCGGCTTGATGAACTCCTTTTCGAGAAGTTCCTGCAACTGAGTGTACAACTCCTTCATTTCCGGTGGAGCCAGGCGATAAGGTGCCTTGGCCACCGGAACAGCACCCGGAATCAAATCAATGCGGAACTCTACCTGTCGCTCGGGAGGTATTCCCGGTAAATCATCGGGAAATACGTCAGCAAACTCCCGTACAACTGACACATCCTCCGCAGTCTTCTTCTCTCCGTCGTCGTGTGTGTCTATCACACACGCTAAATATCCCTGACCGCTGTGCTGCAAGTACCTCCGAGCCCTCGCAGCCGAACATATCGATGAGGTGTGCCTGGGCGAGCCGCCCTGAATTAGCAATTCTCCCCCGCTTGGGGTTCGAACTCATACTTGTTTGCGACGACAAACAATTCTTGCGTCGAAAGCATCCATCCAATCCATGCCCACAATCACGCACAACTCCCGCATAGCGATCGGAATCAAATCAATAGGAAACCTCACACCAGAGATTTGCAAAGTGCACCCCCGGTACACGTCAGTAACCGTCAAGGTCCTGTCATCAGCAACCTCAACCACAAGTGGACAACCTAACCGTCCTACAACTTGGCCCAAACACTCACTAAAAGTGTGAGACACGAACGAATGAGTAGCCCCGCTATCAAACATCACCACCGCAGGCACCGAGTTAACTAAGAACGTACCTGATCACACAGTTTCAGCAAAATGTAACTACATTTATCATCTCTACTTCCGCTACTATCCCTGAGCTTAAACCCACCGCTCCTTTGACTCGAGCGCGAGTCCGAAAACCTCGTTTTCTTTGAAATAGCCGATACTGGTGCCACGGTCTGCACCGCCTTCCTTTTCTTAGCCTGCGTCTCCAACTCCAATTCCCGTCTCCAGGCAGCCTCCATCAACACAACCACTTCCTCTCGAATAGCGGTAATAATCTCGGGGATCGCCTCCCCAATAGCATGCGCCACCTCGGCCGCAATCATCTCACGAATCTGCTCAGCAGTAACTCCAGTACCAGCATCTGAAACAGCATTGTTGTTCCTCCTTGTGATGGCCATTCTCAGTAATTATTACAACGAGTGGTTAGCACACATCAAATCCTGCTAACTACGCTCACGCTCAACTCCTCGGGTTCTCCGTGACTTTCCCCGACTCGAGCACGGATCCTGTGCTTTAGATAGTAGGAGCTCTACTACTACCTTCCACACCTATCCTTACTCGTTTCGAGTCCCGTCCCGAAGTGCCCAAGTAGTTCCTTGCCGACAGTTTCAACCCATATGCCCGTACCAGCATATGTAAACACTCTTCCTAGCTCACTAGGAATTTCACCCATTCCACTACCCTTGCCATGACGAAATTCCTACTAGCCATGATGAGTCGCCTCGCGAATACCCAGTCACATGCAGCGTGAAGTCAAATAGACATTCGAATACAAGATTCTATCCTAGAACGGTTGGACTCAAACAAGAGCTGCGCAATAGAACTAAATCAGATATTCTAAGGCTATGTGATTCCTACTGCATACAACCTATAGGGCATTCACTTAACAACTTACCTTGATTAGCATAAATTCCTACTAGCAAGCAACAAACATGCAGTACAGTGTAAATAGCACAGGCAATCTAGCATACATACTCCTATGTTCTAGAAAGCAATAATTACACTAAGTACTGTACCTTTTCCCTTGGCTTCGGCTGACTGTACACACTGCGCCCTCACTCATCGTTTCCCAAACGTTCTTTCCCTTTCTTTTATTTTCCAAAAATCTTTAAGAGAAATTTTCATAGCCGCGAACTTGAGTCCAAACACACCGAGATGTGTTCGGTTCGCTCAAGCTGTGCTCTGATACCAACTTGTAACGTCCCGAAAATTACAATAAATTTGAACTTTTTAAAATAACATTTTATTAAAAATAAATCATAAACATTTAAGTTCAAATAAACATTTTATCCAAAACCTCGTTTAGTTAATCAACCAACTCAATTAAAGCAACGGAAAATATAATACTTCTAAACATAGTATCTCAAAATGATAATAGGAAAAATCTCTTCAACGCGCCAGTGTGTACCGTCACGCCTTACTGCCACCCGTACCTGAAACCGTAATTTATAGGGAAAGGGTAAGCACGAAGCTTAGTGAATTCAACACCACATACGATAGCAATCATATTAACACTACCCCTAACACAGGTAGATACACATAACCAAGCATGAAAGTTTAAGAACGCATCCTAAACTAACATACTCATGCAAGACAACCTAAGCAGGTATCCATCGGTCTCCCCGATATCACACGATCACCGTGCACGTATCCCTCGGTCTCCCCGAGTTCCTACGTCACTCGTGTACATCCTCCTCGGTCTCCCCGAGTCCTCGGTCTCCCTGAGTTTTATACGATACCCAAGGTCCATACTAGACACGACACGATCTAGTACCACACCACATAAGATTACTAGCACACACGAGCTACGGTAATGCACGTACAATTATTATCTTACGTAGTGAGTGAACTCACCTCGATAAGTAGCGCAGATATCCACAAACAGCAATACGAGTCCACCAACTCCAACTCACTTCTTTCCACCTAAAGAAGTGTTATCAAGTGTCAAAGCGAAGTCCTAACCCGAAATTACAACTACAAGTCTAAACGTGTAATTTCCAGCTTTTGGTCTAAAACTACAGGTCTGTTCGTGACATGTTTAGCCCCCCTTAAACTCATCAAACCAGAATTATTTTTCCATAAATAGAAATTTCTATGTCTTAGGGTTCCAGGGACATTTCACACGCGTTCATACGAGGTTCCTACTATTTTATACGAAATTTCTAAGACAGACTACCCGAATCAGGAAATTCGGACCAGTCTGTACTAAATTCTAATTTGGCCCTAGCTAGAGGCCGAATTGATTTTTATGCAAAACATGAAAAGCATACTAGACTCAATTTGTGAGATTCTGGAACTGGTTTCACCTCAATCCGAGCTACCTAGATTAAACTACGGATTTTACAAAACAGGGATGAAACGAGCGTTTTTCACATAAAATGATAACTTTTAAAACGGTTTAGGGTTTTTGGGTTTGCACTAGGGTTACGAGTTAGGGTTTAGACGACTACGGCTGGACAACACAAACACCACCCAATGCCATCTCCGGCAGTGGTGGTCGGCGGCGGCGGCAGCAGCCACCCCCGGTGGTGGTGGTTCAGTAAAACAAATCGACGAGGCCAAGGAATATTCCAACCAAACGATTCGGGCCGCACCCATAGACAAGATCGACCTAACAGGTTCTAGCCAAGCACGATACAACCACCGACTTGTGGTGCACGGCGGCGGCGTTGCGATGGTAGAAGCCATCGCCGGCGGTGGTGGCGATCCGCTAAACACTCCGACGAGACAAAGAAAAAGGGCATCCACCCAACTCTTCTCGCCACACACACACGTTTAACCACAACCTACGGCCGCAGACCTGCCATCACAGCCACCGGGCTGGAGGTGCACGGCGGCCGCAGCCGGCGGCAGCCATGGCCGCACGCGACGGCAGTGGTGGTGGTTTTGTGGTTGAAACGACGAGGAAAGAAAAACAAAGGGAGGAGAGGGCCTTACCTCGACGACGACACTGCAGCGACCAACGTCCAGCTTCTCTCTCCCTCTCTCTCTCTCGCTACTCTTTCTCCCTGCAGTTCACTCTCCGTCGGCAAGAATGCAGCGGCGACGGCGCTCCGGCGGTGGTTCTGGGTGGGTCAGCAGCGCCACAAGAAGAAAAGGGAAGGAGGTAGGCTTTTGCTCTTAGGGTTTCGTGATTTCTTTGTGTGCGATGCCAGCAAAAACGAGAAGACGGGAGGGGGTCGGTTCTATAGGGCCGATCCCATGCAAACTCCCATCAAAATTGTCACTTTTAGTCCCTAGCATTCCAACACCTTGCTAAAAAATAAAGTTTCACCATACATTAACATTTTGGTCATCCTTGCTAAGTCCCGTTAAATAAATTCGTTAAGAGACGATAATAAAATAAATAAATTAAAAATAAAAACATCCGTTCCGGGACACGGGCTTTACAGATGAAGTGAAAGGGTTTCTAGATTTGTTTCCCAAAACCATGGTAGATGAATAAATCACTTGCAAATCTCAAATCATGTGGCTAAATGGCTCAAAATCGACTTTTGGGCTTAGGGTTTCGGTTTGGGAGAGAAAGAGATGAAGGAGGAGAAGTGGGAAATGAAAAATGGGGTTGAAATAGTGAAAATCGCGTTTTTATGCTCCAGGTGCCCAACGGCTAAAGTGACGTGCGAGAGTGACAGTTGTCACTTTCGCTGGGCACTCTCTCCGTGGTCCCATGAGTCTCGGTACAAAACCGGCGAGAGTGACATGAGATTGTGACACATGTCACTTTAGCCAAAGTTGTACCGAAAGTTTCTTTGGCCATAACTTCTTCGTTTTAGCTCCGTTTTCGCTCCAGAAAGGCCCGTTGGACTTGTTTTTGAAATCTCCATCCAACAAGACTATAAAATCTAGGATTGAATCCAAAATTTTATTTTCATATTTATCTTAAAATGTCGATACCTTCCAAAGATCGGGGTGCTACACAATCGCTGATTCAATGGTTTAAGCATGTTGGTATTACGAAGTTAAATGAAAATTTCAGTGAAGTACTTTACTCCATTCAGTACTAGAAAAGATCCCTGAAAACAGTAAATCGGACACGCATCTATGAGTCATATTTATCCATATGTTTTTCATACGTAACAATTTTCTTTTGTTGCTTTGTCATCATCAAATAGGGGGAGATTGTTGATCCAAACTCTCTTAGTGATTTGATGATGACCCTTAGAATTACTTAGTGAAAATTACAAATGACATCTGTATGTATTATGGTTTTGCCATCAGTGATAAGCATACTGCGTCTGTTCAGTATCACTGATAGTATTCATTGTTCTTAATAGTATTCCCTCAGCGATAAATGTACATCAGTGATAACCTGAGTCTGTTCACTTATCATTGATGATCGTTGATATTTCAATTGTAAGCAATGTTGTTTGTAATCCCTAAATACAAGTTTCACAACAAAGAGTTCATCGCTGACATCGAAGACAAAGCTGATGAACAAGTGACGAGTCTACTAATGATCTGATGCTAACATCAGTGAAACCAAGACAAGTTCACACACGCGACATTTCAAGAAGAAGACTTCAACGATAGCTGACTTACAACAGGTCTTCTCTGATGGAAGTTCTATTCAGCGATCGTTGATCATGAAGCTTCTACTTCAAGAAATGTTTGTCTTATCTAGTTGCACACTCCATACGATTTGTCAGAGGTGACATGCCTTTGTCCAGGATCGTACAACCACTCTGCCACTACACTGTTCATCATACGGCTCAAAACATGTTGTGCAAAAAGTCATAAGCATGCATCCAACCACATGAAGACACGTGTAAAGTTCTCCTTCAATGCATTTAATGCATCGGGTATAAATAGAAGGAATGCTCCTTCAGTTTGAAGGTGGCCTCTCCCTCAACAACTTAGTGCATAGAAAAATATATTCATTTTTCTATACCTCCTTTTCTCTCTAGTTCTTGTGCAAGAACTCTTAGTGATTCTCAAGTTTGTTTAGATTAGATTCTACTTAATCTTATTCCGCAACAAACTGTAAATTGTGTTTGATTTAGATTTATCAATAAACAATTTAGAAAACCAAAATCTTGTGTTTGTATTCACATCCCCCCTTCTACAAACTATTTACTTGTATAACCCCTTCGGGACCAACAGTTTGGAATAAAACCAAGACTTCTATTTCTAACACCCTTGAGCATATTGCACGAAAGAATGTGCTGAATTTGTTAATCGTTGCCATATCGGAGTTAGTATCGTGCCTTTTAAGGAAATAGAAACCGTTGCATAAACACATGGAAATCATGAATTATGAACCTATAAAAGTTTCCTCTTCATTGTTTACACATCCCCTTATGTTTGATGTGTACCCGGAATGAAATTTCAACTTCTTCACCATCCATACACTTTTTGTTTTGTGCTTTGCTCAAAGTATACAACGCTTGTTGTTTCTCTACTTTGCTGTTTGAAATGAAAATGTGCAACTCCGATTGAGAACAACGATTCTCTACATCCCTCATTGTCTTTATATTATCTTTCATTTCCGGCATGTTCATGCCGATGATCACCAAAGTTAACCAAACACATGGAAATTATGAATTTTGAACCTATCAAAGTTTCCTCTTCATTGTTTACACATCGATCCCTCTATGTTTACCTTTTTATTTTACAATTTTTTAGTTAATAGTTTTCAAAATCCGCCAGTGCTCTTTCGATGATCACTGAAGGTTATTTACATAGATTTTATTTTTTATTTTTTTTCAATTCATGGTTCTCGAAATCCGTCGGTGATCACAAAAGGTTTACCGAGTCATATTTACATTTTATTTTCATTTTTTATTTAATGGTGTTGGTAATTTGTCGGTGATCGTTGGTAAATTTACACTTCACCGACAGAGCACCTACGCTATTGAAAGCAATCGGCAAAAACTTGTAAGAACTCATAGTCACAGATGGTTTTAGTCGACAGTGATTTTTGCCACTGAAAGTGTTCTGTCTAGTACGACTAGATTTTTATCTTGAATTTGAATCGTGAAGACCAGGTGACGTCAGATGTTTGAAAATTCATAAAATTAATCCTTATTGACATATGTTGCCAAATTTACGTAACGGTTATTTTGTATTATTTATATACATGATATTTCCCTTACACTTTGAAACTGTAAAAAGATGACATAAAAGACAATAACGTTATCCTATGAACTTACTACTTTTTAACGACTCTTGTACCGAAAATGAATCTCAAGACAAGCTAGACAAGCCACAAATCATAGTCCCTCGGCCGTGGAAGAATTATTCTATGAGATCATATGACCGAGAATGAAACGTCTAAAATACTCTTAGATGATTACAACTAAAATACACATGAAAATTAATGATTTAACAAAAAAAAAGTTCAGAGCTTTGGGCATCCACAATGGTTAACCATGTAAATGACTTGATGAAAATAAAAATAATACTAAAAAAATCATGGTCCCACCTTTCTCTCTCTTTGCCTCTCGCAGAAATTTCTTCAAAGACTTGGGGTTTCTCAAGTTGTTGATAAGTAAACCCATCCTCAAGTTGTTACTCCAATGGTCAACCCATTCTCAAGTCATGCTCAACCAAAGATATCCTTTATTGTTGCACAAAAAAAGATGTTTAACGAATAACTAAATACACATAATATCTTACAATAAAACAAAATTAACATGTTGATCACTCAATCCTATATCAAGTCGACGCACATGATAAGAACTATGCACTTTTGTCTCACATTTGGTGGACATTAGACTAGCTAGGATACATTATTATAAAACAAAAACATGTTATTTCGGATTTGATGCAACATCAAAATGGGACATAACATGAGTGAGTGGAATAAATATATTTGTTGTTCTACCAAAATCAAGATAATAATACAAAATTAATAGATTACTAAACTACCCGTATCAAACTACGAAAACCCTAATACATTCACTTTAACACCCGTCCAATTAAGTGCCATTGCTTAAACCATTGATAAAACAGCCTCAAATAATTAAAACCAAGAGTAAATTACGACTCTCGTTCATGTGGTTTATTAATAATTATGATTTTCATCCCTATAGTTTAGAAATTACGATTTTTGCCTCTATGGTTATCAACTTATTGTTATTTTCGTCCCTCGATTAATTTATAAGTATAAGTAGAAGGGATCGGATCAATACAATTATACATTGTAAAATATGGACCAAAACAACAATAAATTATAAATCATAAGGATTATGATCTAAAGACGATCACAGGAACAAAAATCACAAATTCTTACAAATGAGAGCGACCAAAGATATAATTTACTTTAAAAACAAAAGAAAAAAAATGCTACAAAGGTGGATACGATTACCGAGGACGGCCAGTAGGCCAACCATTGTATATTATATATGTATAATAATAATAATAATAATACATGGTCATCCAAGTACTTGTGTTGGCAAATAAAACACATTCTTTGGGAACTCATCCAAACATACATACCATGCATGATTCAACATTAATTGCCATCACAAACGTCAAATGTACTATGTAATTACCTACTTCTCTGTGTTTTAAGAATCTTCACGGCCGCCTACTTCTGTTCCATCATCCACTTCCCAAACGACACCTGAAATGCCTTTTCACAATTTACATTAGAACAAACTTGTATTTATAGAACACTAAAAAGTATCATAATATATGTAGTACTGTTTTGTAGGACTTAAGTTATAGAACCACACACTTGTGGCTGTGTGTGTCATACTTAAAAGTGTCATAAGACAGTTTATAACACTTTTAGACATCTTAACTAGTTTTTTAGAACAATTTCAAAAGAGAGCGACATATTTTTATTCATATAGCATTTTTTGAAAAAAAATGTATTACAAAAACACGTGTCCTGTAAAAAGATGTGTTCATGACATTTTTATAAAAAAACCAATATGTCACTTTACTTCCAAAATATATAAAATAAAATAAAATAAAAACTTGTTAGTATGGTAAAAAAAACATCATATAAGTTTATTGTAATAGCTTCACAAAGAACATACAATTGTTTGATTCTATAAACTTAACTCTTACAAATTAATTTATTAGAAGCTTAAGACATATTTTGCATGCTATATACCCGATTTTGTTTGTTGTAGTTTACGTAAATTTATTATCCAATGTCCACAATTGCTCTGATATTGATGTTTTATGTTGGATACGAGGAAACCTTTTGAATCTATCTCAAAAATAACCTTTACAGATCGAGGGCTTGGAGGTTGCAATATATATTTAGAGATTTGATAACATTTCATAAACAAATGGGAGTAATATTCTCATTTTTCTCTCAGTGTGTTTGTAAACACTGATTATAAATTATGCTTGATGTTGATGTTTTCAAGATTTACAAAGTTGGCTTCTAAATTATAAACAAATAGGAATAAGAAAGCAACAAGAAAATCTCAATTTGGCTTATTTATAGACAACATGTATATATATATATATATATATGCACACATATCCCCTTAATTACCATCATTAATCAATTAAGTATCCATGGTGATCAAGATGCCATCTTCTGATGTTGCAGCAGATCATATGAGTTCATCTGATTCCCTCTCCTTAACTGGCCTCGTATGCATTCAAGAACAGTACTCCAAATCCAATACAGCTCTTGAACCACGCCACCATAGAAAAACCACAAAAGTTTCAGAAAACGACATTAATTTTGAGTTCAGCTACTCCGCACAATCGCCCGTTGCTGTTAACCTGCACAAAAAAACTCAATCTAAAGATCTGTTCGACTTGAAACTAAATCATCTGCAACCACAAGCGTACGGAAATGTGACCATGAAAGACATTCTGGAGCCTCGCAATAATAGAAGCAGGAAACCGGGAAGTAAGAAGGAGGTAGGAAACAGCATACCTACAAAGAAAACAAACACCCACCAAGCGAATAAGTATGGAGGTAAAGAGGACAAGAATGGAGGGTTTGCTCACAAACTAATGCAGTCGATCACAACCCCATGTAGAAGTTGCAGTGCAGTTGAACCAACTGTAGCTGTTAAAAAATCCAACATGGTGCAAGATCTTTAAAACTAGGTTTCACATATTATCTTTCATTATTATTATTATCATCGATTTAAAATTTAATCATTCATGATTGTCTTGTTGCCAAAAATGAAGTGCTCAAAATGCTTACAAGTGTGTTAGTTGTTCAAAAATTATTAATTATATGAATTTTACATCTTAAATTTAGCTCCTTGGTGAAACTTTAACCGCGGATTCTGCTTTATTGTTAGAATAACGGGTTGGGTATCGTGGGTAAGCAGTGGCGGATAGTGGGGGCACAATATAAAATAAAAATAATAATTAACTAAAATTACGATTTCATTAAAAATGATAAAAAGTTACCTCTTACAACTGTGCTATGTGGCTCTTCATCTTTTGGAATTGGCTAATTGCATCATCATTTGTAACATTGAGAAGTGCGGTAAATATCAATGCATCATTCAAAAATTCATGACCGATTTTGTTGCGAAAATCAGGCTTCACAATCTTCATGGCAGAAAAACATGTGTTGCGGTAGCAACGGGCAAAACCAAAGGTAGCTTCAATAACCGATATACTAGAGAAAATGTTGTATGCTTTTTTCGTTTCCACCATCAGTGACCGATTTTCGTTTCCACCATCAATGACCGATTGAAAAACAATGACCGATTTTCGTTTCCACCATCAATCTAGCAAGCTCGACAAATCAGTAGAAAGATGTATACCACTCAAATCGGCAAATCTTTCATCTTGGCGCATAATCACATAGTACATGTTAAGTTGATTGTCAAGAACGATCATTTCCATATGACTAAAATCGTAAGGATACAACTCACTCAACTTCAATAAATCTAATACATTGAACTGCGAAAATGAATCGGTTGAACTCAAAGTTGTTATATTTTTAAGCAATTCAGTGCTTACCTCACTAAATCGATCCCCAAACTCTTGAAGTTGCATGTCCACAACAATGTTGAAATATCAAACTCGTAATAGTGACGATTCGTGATGTTGGTCCTTCGTCTTCCGTTTCTCTAAACTGTTGCAATAGTTGTTTGGTTCCTCTTACCAATGAAACCGCTTCCAAAATATATTGATCCTTTTTTTGAAGAGCGCGTGACAACAAGTCTGTGACCTCTAAACTATGAAACATTAGGTGCAAAATAAATCACAAAATCAAATGTCTTCAAATAAGCTTACTAGTTGCTTGAGTGCGACTAAAACCATTATCGTCGTCTTCTTCAACATATTGGAGCACTTCAACAACATTCGGAAACAAAACAATCAAGCTCAAAATGGTTTTGTAATGAGAACCTCATTGTGTATCTCCGACTCTTATAAAAGAAAGCTCTTGGTACATCCCCGTCCCCGTCACATGAACAATACCAAAAAATCTCTCCTTAACGGTACCACGTGCATCAACATATCGCAAAACCACCGTCATTTGTTCCTTTTTTGAAAAATCACTATCGTCAACTAGTAGTGCAAACACATAGACGCATAGGTTTGCGGAAACGATCGACAAGCATCAAATCCCAATAACGAACGAGTTTACAAGTGTAAAACTCATAAATTAATGAGAAAAACTCACAAAGACTCTAAAAGAGAATTTCATTAAAACGATATCTTAATTGATTGAAAAACAATAAAGATAATAACCTATTTATAACTAATTAAACGATAACTAGGGAAATAAATCCATCCTAATTCTGAACCAACTAGGAAACTAAATAAAATATTAGTTAAGGATAAATCCTTATTGTAAAACGAAAATAACTCTCTCAAAGCAAATCAGAAACAAGAAAGATAACTTGGGCGACACAACACGTGCGGTTTGGCTCGCAGCTTCAGCTTCAGGTCGCGTGGCTAGCAATATCTTTTTGAATATTTGAGTATTTGATTTGCAAAGCAACTAGCAATATCTTTTTGAATACCTAGAGACACCATTGATTAATTTTTGGAGCATTTTTTAATTTAACCTTACCAACATTCTCATTGCAATCATCAATTTAGCTTAATGTTTCCAAGAGCTCACCTTTAGAAATGTCACCTTAATTGAAACATTTAATTGAATTTGATGCTCATTCTTCAACATCTCAGTTTGCTTATGAAAGGCAACGACAATTGATCGCTTTTGTCTCATTAGATCATCACTTTTCTTAAGTGCTCTATTGTGAAAACTATTAACGTCGCCGACATGAAGACTAAGTCTCTCTGATTTATTCAAACTATTAAAGCCATCCGTTACAAAAACATCACTCCCATATTTTCCCACATGATGATCTCTAAACAAATAACAACACAAGCAAAAAGCTTTATCTGTTTTTACACTATACTCCAACTAATCAACGTACTGATCAAACCAAGACGGACAAAAACGCCTTCCCTTACCCACGATAATTTCTCTTGGAAAGTTATGGCCCCGTGGTTGGCAAGGACCTCTAATCAAATATTTTCTCCTTATTTCATCTTTTTTATTAGGATAATACTCTGGAAAAAAAAAATCTTATCGGTCGGATCCCTAGGAAGATCATTCAAATCAAGTTCTTTCATTAGGCATCGAAGGAGCAGATCTAGATTCAGGTGTTGATTCTTTTATTTTAAAGAATTTTTCCATTTTTTTCTAGCAATAATAATAGCAAAATAAAAATCAATATCAGAAAAACATATCAATGATAACTATTAACTAATACATTATAGATATCAATTTACCAGTTTCATCCAAAAATAAGCTAACAAGTAACAAAATCACATTCACTCTTATAAATCAGAAATCAAAATTAACAATTAAAAGTTAGGGTTTTAAGGTTTACCTAAATCCAAGAATAAATATGGAGAATGAGACTGCCACTAGGAGAGCCAAGCTGCAAAGATACAAAAGAGAAAGTCAGAAAAAATGGATTTCAGGAGGAGAGCTCGTGGACAAGACAAAATCGAATTGAGGTAGTACCTTTTGGTTTATGTTTTCTACTTTCTCAGTTCATGTTCGTTTGGAATTGGAGCGAATGAGAGAAATAGAGATGGAGTATTGAAATTTGGAATTGTCGCCCACTTTGTTGTGGAGTGTTTTTTAATTCTCTAATGGGGTTTTAGTTGGGGGCCTTTGAGCCCTACTAAGGACACCCGTGGATAAGAATATGACATCACATAAGAGATCACTTTTCTTAAGCAATATTTCAACACTTAACCTTTCTGGGTTGCACAAAATTTTCTAAAGGATATTCTCAATTCACACTTAAAATTTTGGCCCAAATCGTAAGCTTTAAACCAAGAAAAATTATACACGGAGAATGAATGACCCATTGTTAGGCCATCTCCAATGTACTTCTTTATTTTACTTTTTATTATAGAGTAAAAAATAAAGGATGTGTTATGTCTTTTCCAATATATTACTCTATTTCTACTCTAAAAGAGAATATTTTAAGTATATATTCTCTTCTATTTTGATTACATATATTTTTAATAATACCGTTATATTTATTAATTTTATAAATTATATCCTTATATTTTTTATTTTCACAATAACCTTATATTTATTAACTTTATCATGTTATTTTAACGACGTTATAATTCATAACTAATTCCAAATTAAATTATCCAAAACCAAATTTCATTAAATAAAAATGTTACATTTTCAACATACATCTAAAATTAAAATACATAAGCATTTAATCAGAATTAGCATAATTTTCCCACAAATGATCAATTAACGCATTCCGACAAAGTGAACTTCTTTATCCTTAATTTGTCTATATCGAGCAAGATATTGTTGGAATCCATCATTATCATTTGTCATCATTTCGACCTCTATTGGCGGTACTTCTCTCACAACTTCAATCGGCGCATCAAGATCACGTTCAATTCGTTGTCGATTATCATATTATGTAAAATAATACATGGAGCCATTACGTCATGTAACACTTATTTTTTCCACAATCAGGACGATCCTGCCATAATTGCAAAGCGTGACTGGAGAACTCCAAAGGCACGTTCTACATCTTTTCTACAGGCTTCTTGTTGCATGGCAAAGTACCTTTTTACCACGTGGCTCGTGAATAGTTTGCACTATTGTGGCCCATTTTGGATATATACTATTCGCTAAGTAATAACCCATATCATATTTTTTTTCCTTGAATGACATAATGAGCACGAGGAGCAATACCTTGAGAAAGATTGGATAAAAGATGAGAAGACTCCAACACATTGATATCGTTGTTAGTGATTGGCAAACAAAAATAAGCATGTTATATCCAAATATCATAATGTGCGATTGCTTCTAGAATAATCAACGGTGATCCACTACGACCCACAAGTTGTCCAGCCCACCCGGTTGGACAATTTTTCCATTTCCAGTGCATACAATCTAAACTTCCCAACGTTCCTTTAAAACCTCTCTTTTCATTGACATAGAGAAGTCTTGCAACATCATTTCAAGTTGGTGATCTCAAATATTATTCTGAATATATTTCCACTATAGCTCGAAAAAATCTTTTCAGGCTTTCAATTGATGTTGATTCACCTATTTTAACATATTCGTTAGTGGCATCTGTTGGTTGACCATATGCAAGCATCTAGATCACAATTGTTACTTTATGAAGAGGCGATAATCCGAGTCTCCCAAAATGATCTGTGTGTTGTGTAAAGTACTTATCATGAGAAGCTACTTCATCAATAACGCGAAGGAACAATGATCGAGGCATTCGATATCTTAAACGAAACATGACATCATTATATAGAGGGGTATCTGAAAAGTAATCGTTGAATAATCTACAATGGTGCACTTTCTCGATCACAGGAGACGGAAGAACGTCCGGGTACTGAGCCTCCATGGATCAGTTGATTATTTTTTTGATCGATAATGTATTGCATCATCAAGTTTTGTTGGTGACAAAATGACATATTGCAACTTATTTAATATTATCTATCATTAGGAAGTTGTCATCATCATCTGAATATGAAGAAGATGATGAATTCATTTTGAAACAAGTATTTGCTAGGTTTTTGTGGTTGACGTTTGCAGGTACATATATGTATATAAATAAAATAAAAGAGAATCTTGTCCTTGAATATGTCATTGAATAGTCTTGTTTGTAATTACTGATAATAATTACCTAATTACACATAAAATACAATGCTTCCAACAAGAATATTTGAAACGGATTATTCTAAACGTCACAATTTGTTCAAAGTCAAATACGAGTAATCAATCAGTTTATTATAAAACAAGTGTCAAAATATCTAGGTAATGAAGAATTAATTCAAATAGAAAAAAATGAGTTTTAGCAAATGTTTATTTTAAAACCATGTACATGTATGTTACTTAAAAAGGATGACCAAACATGTATGTATATAAATAAAATAGAATCTCAATTCATTTGGTGGCAACGACGTGGTTGAAGTTTTAAAAGATAATTTTGTCCTTATTTGTCATTTAGCTAAGAGAATATGTCATTGAGTAGTCTTGTTACTTAAAAAAGATGACTATGCATGTCATTGGATTGCCTTGCAAAAATGATGGTCATGCAAGAATCTTGTCATAGAATATTATTTTTAAAGATTTGAATTTTTTAAATTAAATCAATTGTGAGGGTTATAATTGCTAGGGTCCATTCAAAGGAGAACTCGATTCTTTATGATAACTGTGAGATCCAATATAAGCCACATATTAAAATGAAAAATTAAGAAATTATTAATTTTGGTTATTTGATTGAAATTTTAATTAAAGTGTATTTTAGGCCTCTAATGAACCTTATTTCGGCCGGCGGATACACAATGTGATACCTATAAAAAACGACATTGTTAACAAAATATCATGATTGTGATACCCAAAATACATTGTGTTATAGTATGATATTCATTGTGATACCCACTATGATACATGTGATACCCACTGTGACACCTGTTTATACTTTCATGTGATAAACCCAAACCTTAAAGTTTGGGAAATAGGTTTATGGTAGAGAGAGAAAGATAAAGGATACGTGTGAGAGAAAAAAAGGAGAGATTTTAGGAATTTTTAATTTAATTAGATGTAAAAACAAATTTACTAAAATACCTTTTATTTATTTATTTAAAATTTGTATTAATTATCCTAAATGTGTGGCTCACATTGGATCTCACAGTTTCACAAACTACCTAATTCTCATTTGATTAAGTCATATTATTGCTATATATATATATATTATGGTTTTATACTTCTATTCACAACAAAGTGCATGATATTTTCTCAAATCAGGTTTCTAGTTTAAACCAGCATGTCTCGTTATGGTGGATAGAATCAAGAGAAAGATAAGTTTCTTTGTCAAATTTATATGGACATTTCTCAAGATCCCATCAAAGCTATGTACCAGATATATGACACAGTATGGTCCCTATGTAGAAGAGAATTACAACCAAGGAAAAAAGCTAACTTAGATTGAATGTTTAAAGAAGTCTATCCAATGTCGAATGCAAACTATTGAAAAAGCAGTATGAAAATTTCATGCATGCATTAGACATTGTGAAAATAGACTAGCTAGTGGGGCTTCACATGATGATATTGTAAGTATAACTATATACCATTATCATGATCTTTTATTTGAGCATAATTGTCTACTTATTGTAAATATAACTATTTAATTTTTATTATCTTTAGTTGAATGATTGCTTATTTATTTATTTATTTATTTATTATCATATCAAGTTTGTGCAAGCCAAAGTAATGAAGGAAGATCCAAATTTCAAAAATGGGTGGAAATTTGAACATGGTTGGAATATTATCAAGGATTATAAGAAGTCTGAAGATGGTGTTAACCGCACAAAACAAACATCAAGGCTGCGTGGTCCTGGATATGTCACCTCGGACTTAGAAAATATCATAAATCAATCTCCTAACCAAACATCTCCAGGTCTATCTTCATTTTCTGTAAATTTAGACGATGATGATGTCATGAGTGGTGGTTCTCCATCTCTAGGACCAGTTGGGTGAAAAAAATCCAAACTGAAAAGAAAAATGGATGAGCAGGCCTCAAGTATTGTCAACACCATCAAAGAAGAAAATAGACGACTTTTAGAGCAATTAAAAAACACATATGAACAGAGGCAAAGTTACGTGGATGCAATAACACGCAAGGAGGAAAACAAAATATTGTTTCGGGACTTGAATGCAATACAAGATCGCAATATACGAGCATATGTCCAGGCTAAACAAGCACGTATTTTACAAAAGAGGACCGAACAACAACACTATCAAGCTCCTCATGCATCTATGTCGTTTGGAGAATATTTTAATGATCTTGGAGGATCTGAACCCATTTTACCCGACTATTACGATCGTCCTTATGTAATTTTATCTTTATCATTTGTAATGCTTTTATGTTAAAATACGTGTTAATGGCGTTTTTAGTTAAATATGTTATGTTGTAAATTGTTAAACTTTAGTTTTTAAAATTAGCTGGATAAATTTAAACTGAATTTAAAACTAAAAGATTAATATAATACTAGTTTATTATGATTGGTATTAGACAACAAATAAAATAAAAATACAATAATCTAAAAAACTAAATGTTGAACCAAACTCTCTCAATGATTTGATGACGACCCTTACAATAACTTAGTGAAAATTGCATATGACATATGTATGTTTTAATGTTTCGTCATCAGCGATAGCATACTGAGTCTATTTTGTATCGTTGATGGATTTCAATGTAATACTGTTATATGTAATCCCTGAAGACAAGTTTCGCGACAAAAGAGTTCATCGCTGACATCGAAGACAAAGCTGATGATCAAGTGACAAGTCTACTCTTGATCTGATGCAGACATCAGTGAAACTAAGACAAGTCCACACGCGCGACAAATAAAGAAGAAAGCTTCAGCGATAGCTGACCTACATCAGCACTCCCTGATGTAAGTCCTCAGCGATCGCTGATCATGAAACTTATACTTCAAGATTTGTTTGTCTTATCCTCTTGCACAAAATGTACGAATGGTCGGAAGAAGCATGCTTGTTGATCCAAACCCTCAGTGATTTGATAATGACCCTCTCTTATATACTTAGTGAAAATTGTAAGTAAACAATATGTATCAGAGTTTCACTATCGCTGATAAGTACTAAGATCTTACAGTACCGCTGATAGGAACTCTTGCTCTTTAGATTAAACATTCAGCGAACACTGTTCACCATAATGCTCTGAGTTTGTTCAATACTTATGGTGATCGCTGATAAGTTAGTTGTTTACTTATGATCTCTGAAGACAAGTTTCACGTCAACATAGGTTCTACGCTGAAGTCGAAGATCAAGCTCAAGAACCAGCGACAAGTCTCCTAATGAACTGATGCGGATCAGCGAAGACTCAGATTTGTCCACTCAACGTGAAATATCAAGTACAAGACTTCAGCTATCGCTGAACTCTATCATTCGCTGATATAGAATGATAGATCGCTGAATCAACAAAAAGCTGATCATGAAGTCCTCCGTACAAAGTACTTTTGTCTTAACCACCCTTGCACGTCTCCGTACGATATGTCAGAAAAAGAACCTCCTTATTGTCTGAAATCGTACAACCACTCTGATACTACACTGTTCAAACATGTGGCTACTAAGGTTGTCAACAAAGGTCAATGACGTACAACCAATGAGCTACTGCCACGTGTAAAGTGTAAACTGCCATGCATTAAATGCATGCAGTATATAAGAAGAAGAACTCACTTAATTTTGAAGTAACTTGCTAACTCTAGACAAGTTCATCCTTCTTATCTTGAGATAGGTTATTATTAGTAATTTCTGTTGGGTCATCAAGATTTGAAGATGACCTCATGATCTCCTTTTATACTTTGAAAAACATTTTATACTTAGAGAAATTTTGGATGCATGGTTCTTTGTAATGGCTTGTACAAGATAGCAAATGTTTGGTGAAGTCAAAGATCAACCAAAGTCAAGATTAAAGATTCTCTCATTGTGGAAGTGAAAGATCTTTTCTCAACACATACAAGTCATTGTCCACCGATGGTATTCTCACACATCGGTGGACATCTCTCCACCGAAATCTCTCTCTGTTTCGGCCAAAGAATCCCACCAATGGAAGTCCAATTTCGGTGGGATCTCAAAGAAGTCTTCAAAGATGCTTTCTCCAAAGATGATGTCACATATCCCAAAGATGATGTCACATATCTCAAAGATGTGTCACATATCTCAAGGCTATCATCGGTGGGATCTCAAAGAAGCTTCAAAGATGCTTTCTTCAAAGATGTGTCTGTAAGATCCCACATTGGTTGGGGAGGAGAACTAAGGTTGCCTTATAAGAGGGACTTGATACCTCCCCTATTAGACGCGTTTTAAAACCGTGAGTCCAGGTGTGCGGACAAAGCGGACAATATCTGGTACGGTTGGCCTGGGATGTTACAGATGGTATCAGAGCCGGGAACCGGACTGGTGTGCCAGCGAGGACGCTGGGCTCCCAAGGGGGGTGGATTGTAAGATCCCACATTGGTTGGGGAGGAGAACTAAGGTTGCCTTATAAGAGGGACTTGATACCTCCCCTATTAGACGCGTTTTAAAACCGTGAGTCCAGGTGTGCGGACAAAGCGGACAATATCTGGTACGGTTGGCCTGGGATGTTACAGTGTCACATATCCCAAAGTGACATTTCGGTGGGACCTCAAAGAAGCTTCAAAGATGCTTTCTCCAAAGATGTGTCACATATCCCAAGTTTCCTTCGGTGGTGCAATCTTTAGAAGACAAATTGAGAAGATATTTTCTACATGGATAAAGTGACATTTTGTCTTATTATCCATTTCCATATAAAGTTCTTTTCTCATGCATGGGCTCTTCTGACTGTTCCTTGTAAAAGGTGACAAGGACTTCACAACTCTTCAGAAGTCAACATCCTCAACAAGTGTGAAGATGACAAGTGTCCCAAGCATTCAATGCTTGCACACTCCTTGTCACTATAAAAGGAAGACCTCTCCATGCAGAAAAGACGAACATCTTGAGAGACTTGAAGATTACTGTGTGCTCTTGATATTCTACGCAAACTGGAAGATTTCTCTAAGTGCAAGAATTTCCAGTTTGCTTGAAAAACTTTATAGCTTTGTTCTAAGTGTTCTTAGTTATTTTGTTAGTATACTTTGTGTAAGATTGTTAGAATAGTTATCTGTTCTTTTCCGCAACAGTCTTAAGTTTTCTATGTGTAATTCTTGTTGAAAGATTTTCAATATAAAGAATTAAAATTGTGAAAATTTTGAGTATTGTATTCAACCCCCCCCCCCCCCCCCCCTTCTACAATACTTGGTTAGCCATCTGGGACTAACAAGTGGTATCAGAGCAGGAAGTTTAATTCATAAACTTGATCTGCAATGACTGCTTCTTCTTCCAAAAATGAATCTTTTTCTCAAAACACCTTTTCTGAAAATGGGTCTATCTCAAAACCTCCTAAGTTTAATTCTAACAACTTTTCTTTGTGGAAAAGCCGAATGATGCTATTCATGGAAGGAGTGGATACTAGATATCCAACCATTCTCAAAGAGGGACCTATCATCTCCAGAGTTTGGGCTCGCTATGAAACACAGAGGCCTGGTAAAGAAACCATGGAAAAAGATAATTCTGATGATTCCTATGATGAAGAAAAATCTGCTGCTACTGGTCGTTACATTCTTAAAAATCCTAAGAAATATACTTGTGAAATCCCAAATCTAGCAAGTAATCAAGAATGATGTAGAGAGAGAATCTAGAGAGAACTTGTCATCCATATATTGATCTCAAAAGCGTAAATGACAAATGATCAAGAGGTTCCTAAAGGGATCTAGATTCACTATCTAACTAAGAACTAGACATGCCTATTTATACCCATAACATACAAGATATAAAGGCACTAGCAACTAATACAGTACATTGACTTTACAGTAAATCTTGAATACAACAATGCTCTAACAATCTCCCCCTTTGGATTCAAGATTTAAAAAATATAACAGCAGTCTTCAGCTCTTTGTAAAGTCAATCTTCTCCAACAGACACTCTATCAAACCATCTTCAAATAGCTTTATCTCCACTAGTTCACGGCGAACTATATGCTTTGACACTCTTTAAGAACTCAGCTTTGAAGAATCTTCAGACAAACATGAAAAGTCATTGTCTTTTTCTTTGAAAAATCAATCTTCTTCGATAAAATCTTCAACAGATTGTCTTCAAGTCTTGAACATGAAATTCCGATCTTTGTATAAAACCATCAATTCGGAACAAGATGAATCAGAATCGATTAGAGTTTGGATCAGAAAGATGTGAAACCATCCACATTGTTGAACTTTTAGGTGTAAGCGCATTCCGAGAACCACTCAGAACTAAGATAACCAAATTCGGTGTAAGCGCATTCCGAGAACCACTCAGAACTAAGATAACCAAATTCAGCAACATTTGGACTTCACATGATCCTTCTCCCCCTAATCTTCAGTCTTTGTTCACGAATCTTTGATTTGAAATATCTTTGATTTGAAAGCTCTTTGACATGAAATTGAAATTAAACTTTTCTCCCCCTTTTTCGTTGATGGTGATCATCATAATCATCGAAAACCATTTTCAATTTCAGTCGTGTCTTTGAGTATTGCTAACAATCTCCTCCTTACAGAATAACCTTGCTCCCCCTCAAAATAAGAATTCTGGAGCAATTTATTTTCTCCCCCTGAAAGTATGCATATATTTCAATAACGTACAGTATTTTAAATTGTAGCACAAATTTTAAAACAAATTTACACAAGGAAAATAAAATTCATTGAATTTCATTTTATAACTACAAACATTTGATCATTTGAAAACTTTACAAAAGAAATTCAACTTAATGAAATTTAACAGATTTTTCAATCAAATGAAATCAAATGCATGTGTTTGGATTCAAGAACATGTCATCATTGTATATCAAGTTAAAAATGTTCAGTTTCAACCCCTTTATTAAATCTATTTGGTGTGCTAGCATGCGAACTATGATTAGCTTCAAGCATATGCATTTCTAAAACATGTAAGAATACTTTGCTCAAGTCACACTATTTGTCCAAAATCAGAATTTCACAAATTTACGGGTTTATCGCAACTTTGTATTTTTCCCAAGTATCAAAAGATGTGTGCTCATTGGCATCTTTTCTTTTGTGCTCATTGGCATCTTTTGATTTTGTGCTCATTGGCATCCTTTGATTTTGTGCTCATTGGCATCTTTTGATCAAAACGTTTAGTAAGAATAAGATACACCGTTAAACATGACTTTCTATCTGGTTCTATAGCAGGATTTGGGTCAGCATATCCCAGACCAGTTGGCCTTAGGTGCTAGGTGACGAGCACCCCTTAGAACTTAATTTCCCAAACCAGAAAGGCCACATCGATATATCTTAAACCCATTTGTACCAGTAAAACATGGCTTTCTATCTGGTTCTATTGCAGGATTTGGGTCAGCCGATCCCAGACCAGTTGATCTTAGGGACTAGGTGTCGAGCACCCCTTAGGACTTACTCTCCCAAACCAGAAAGGCCACACGCACAAACTTTCAAACTAAATGATAGTGCAACAATTTTATCTCAATCACTTGGTTCTAAAACATAGTGCTTTGCCCATATTTTCATTTCCATCCATCATTCTGACATATAGGCTTTTTGAGCATTATATTCTATATATATCCAGATTCACATAACTTTGAGCATTCAGCATAATTTCATTCATGTTTTGCTGACCTTTCGATTATTTCAGAGGTGAAAATTGAAACAAATCTAACTCAGATAATACAAAAATACTTGTAAAATCATCTTTTAGCACACATTTAATTCATTGAATGAAAATTGAAAATTTTATCTTATTGAATTAAATTTGTAAAGATTCAAGTTTTCAAAGTGGTAGAAACAAAATATAATCCAATGTTACCTTTTACCACGTTCCTTGAAACAGAAAGATGTAACAGTTAAAGATATCACCTGAGAAGTGTGAGTTCTAAACTGATTTGTTTAGAAGTCTTAGTCTTTGAAGTACGGGTTTTGAACTGATATGTTCAAAAGCCAATAACATTGAAGCACGGGTCCTGAATTGATGTATTCAGAAACCAAAGTCTCTTTTAAGTGCGGGTCCTAAACTGATATGTTTAGAAACCATTGTCTCTTTACTCCCCCTTAATGGTACAAGTAATCTTCTTCCGAGAGTTCAACGCTTTGCTTCTAAATCTGCAAAAACAGATTAAGTAGATTTTGGTACCCAACATGTCTTGGGTCCTGGCTTGTTAAGCGGAGTTGAGGAAAAACGACTTGTGTCTCTTGATTCTAAAGTTAGAACTATCATTGCTCTCTCTCTTCCTGATGAAGTGTACCACTCTCTGGTAAATCTCTCTACTGCCAAAGAGATTTGGTCCACTCTATGTGTTTTGTACGAAGGTACAAATGAAGTTAAAAAGAGCAGAAAGATTAGTCTTGTTAGAAAATTTGAACTCTTTTCTTATGAGAAAGAAGAATCTCTCTCCAACTACTATAACCGCTTTAACAGTCTTCTTAATGATTTAAATCTGTTAGGTAGAGTGTATGACAATGAGGAAATCTTGTGCAAATTTATGGACTGTCTTCCTGATTTTTGGGAAAACATCTGTACTTGTATAAAGACAACCAAGGATCTTGATCATATGCCTCTTACTGTTCTTTATGGAACTCTTTTCAACTATGAGCAAACGAAGCTGCAAAGGTATATAAAGAGCTCTTCTCTAGCTCTCCTAAGTGACTCTTCCAAAAGGACTAAGTGTATTCCAAGAATCACCTACCCATCTGACTCTGATCATGATAGTCAAGAAGATCCCAATGATCATTCGGAGGCATATCTTAGTGATGCTAAGGATGAATGTGAGGAAACTTCTGTTGATAAATTATCTGATGAAATGGCCATGTTGGATGGGTACTCTAAATCCAAATCTCATCTCTCTTCTGGAAAATCTAAGTTTCGTAGAAAATCATCCTCTTCTCTCTCCAAACCCTCTTCTTTGGACAAATCTAATGAGGAATGTTTTAATTGTGGTAAAAAGGGTCATTTTGCTTCTGAGTGTAAAAGTAAACATTTTGAAAGACCCAGAACTGCTTCCTCAGACCGATTTTCCTCAAAATCGGGAACATCCAAGTATGATTCCCAAAAGTTCAGCCAACACCTATCTTCTGCAAATTCTGACCGGGCTGAAAGATACAAAGAAAAATACAAGAGAGAAAAGGAAAGAAATGAAAAACTTGTCAGAAGAGGAAAGGGTCTGCCTGCTAAAACTCATGATTTGGCAGATGAACCCACATCTGAAAGCGAATGACTCCTCAACTGCTCTTGTATCAGCTAAGTGATTCTCCTCCTCATCACAGGTACATCCATTTCTATCTCTCTCTGATGCTAAAAAGATTGAAGCATTTAATTCTTTATCTATTGTCTTTAGATGATGCATCCTTCTCTTCTAACTCATGCAAAATATTTTCTAACTCAAAAAAAAGGAAAGTTTCTGTGTGCCGATTTTTTATTAAAAAGAAATCCTCCAATTTTCTTAATAATACCTATGTGACTTCTCCTACCGATTTCTTCACAGATCTGTGTGTCTCAAAATGTCCTTTTCAAAGGAAAAGTCTTTGGTCCTCCCAAAATTTGAAAAAGGAATTTTAGGTGCTGCACCCCAAATCTTTGATACCTCATCAAATTCTTTGAGCAAAAGTAAGGAAAATTGTCAAGTTTCTAAAAAGATTTTTCCTCATAGAAAATGCTATATCTGTGGTGCTACTTTTCATTTTTCCAAAGACTGTGATCTAAGTGACACCAACTCTTTTTCTTCTAACCCAAAAGGACCCACCACCAAATGGGTACCTAGGAAATAAATTCTTTGTGATTGCAGATTTTAAGCTGGGCAGATGGATCTATGTGGACAAGTGAGAAAGTTGATAAAACCTTAGAATTCTTTACTCTCATGACATCATCATATCTCCCATCACCTACTTCATCCCTACACTCTATCTCCCACCATACATCTCACCCCATCTTTCCTCATCCATCCCACCACATATATTATCCCCACCTCATTTCTCTATCATCTTACCATGCAATCTCTCAATGTGCAACCTTCAGTAATGATATATTCTCTCTCTTCACCGATCTCTCAATGGGACTTATTTCCTTCCTTCTCACCGATGACATCATATTGATGATGTCATCACCATAATCTCATTTCACCAAAGTTGTAGACCTCACTGATCTCTGTTATATATTTCCCATCTCTCTACCGACATTCCTCACAAATAAGCTCACCGACAATCAATCCCTCAATCGGTGGTTCTTCGCAACACCGATGTCTACATCAGTAACCTTCACCCTCACCGACACCCCTCTTCTAATCGGTGATGTCTCTCTCTAAAATCTCACCTACATCCTTCTCCAACAAACCTGCATCGGTGAGAAACTCCATCTCACCAATCTCCCCCTTTTAGGGTTTAGGGTTTAGGTCGAAACTCCATCCCACCTCATCTTTTTTTGCCAATTTTTTTTGGGTTTAGGGTGTAACCATGCAAACTCATGGTTTGCATGCAAACGAAATCTCCATGCAAACCAACAGCCAAAACCATCTTCATCTTCAGCCGAACTCCCTTCAACCCGACCGAAACATCTCACCGAAACAGCCTAAGAGCATTTCCTCCGATCCCAATCCAACACCGACGTAAGAGAGAGAGAGAGAGAGAGAGAAAGAAGAGAGAGAAAGAAAGAAGAGACAGAGAGAGAGAGAGAGAGAGAGAGAGAGAGACTATTATAAAACATCAAAGCCAATTTTTTTCTATCTTCTCTTTTGCACATTTTCAGTTTCTACAATACCTTGTGAAACCATCCACCAACCCTTTTTCTTTCTTTTCTACCAACAACAAACAAACCACCACCCACATTTTCATTTTTTTTATCTTCCTACACATATTACCCACTCTACATATCTCCTCATCCCATCCCTTCTTCCATCATTTTTCACTCTTGGTTTGCAACCCATCTCTTCTTTCATAAAATCCACCCACTACAAACTCTTCTGCAGATGTCACCCCAAATCCTCAAACTCAATCTTTTTGGGTCAAAAAAAAATTGGAAGATGAAATTCCAATCTTTTCTTCTCTTTGAAGATTTTCTCCATAATGCCTTAGAAGACTTTCTCCACTGTTTGCTGAAGATGTCTTAGCAGATTTCCCTCAACCTCTTCAAAAAATTTCACCGAATTTTTGTCTATCTCTTGCAAATTTTCGGTGGGAATGTTTAAAAAAAAAAAAAATCCTACCGATTTTCCTACCGAAAATCCTACCGAAAATTGCCAATTTTCGGTGGGAATGCAAAAAAAAAAAAAAATTCCTACCGATTTTCCTACCGAAAATTGTCAATTTTCGGTGGTGGATCTCTTTAATTTTCGGTGGGAATGCAAAAAAAAAAAATCTCCAGATTTTCCTACCGGCCAATTTTCGGTCGATTTTTTCATTTACTCTTGGTGTTTTTCCTGCGTCGGCCGCTGAGGGGGAGAACTCATCTGAGGGGAAGCAACATCAACCCTCAGTACTCATATCCAGCGACCAACTTGAAAAAATGAGGAAATCGACGGACCGGTCAAGGGGGAGCACATCAGTCCGGGCGGATCTAACTGAGGGGGAGAAACACAAAACCGACTAATCTACTGAGGGGGAGCAAAACAAAGACAAAGGATGCTGATGCTGAACAGGAAGAGCTGAAGATGCCAAAAGAAAGAAAGAAAATGCAAGAGACTGGCAGAAGCATCCTGAGGCTGATTCACTCAAACTCAACCCTCCTCAAAGTTTGTCACTATAATGGGTTGTCTCCTATCAAAACCCACAGATTCTCTTGGCTGAAATCTTTTGGAGTAAGTGAATGACTTGAAGATTTGAAACATCTGAAGAAAAGCAAAAGTTCCTGAAAGATAAAGTTCTTCAACACATCAACAGGCTGCTGATCAGAATGAAGAATTCTCAAGCCAGACACAAGTTTCAACTCGCCCCTCCAAAGATGCAAGTAATATTCATTTTGTTCATACTGTTTATACTTCTTTCCTTTTTCTTTCAATTATTTGTACAGCTATACCTTTTTATTTTTTCTTATATGTAAATATCATATATACATACACACAAAAAAAAAATGGACTGTGTGAAAAAGAACCCAAAAGAGTAAAGAAGGGTCAACATACATTATTCATTGTCTTACTCATGTTTTTCTAAGTATGGATATCATCATCCAATAGGGGGAGATTGTTGGGTCATCAAGATTTGAAGATGACCTCATGATCTCCTTTTATACTTTGAAAAACATTTTATACTTAGAGAAATTTTGGATGCATGGTTCTTTGTAATGGCTTGTACAAGATAGCAAATGTTTGGTGAAGTCAAAGATCAACCAAAGTCAAGATTAAAGATTCTCTCATTGTGGAAGTGAAAGATCTTTTCTCAACACATACAAGTCATTGTCCACCGATGGTGTTCTCACACATCGGTGGACATCTCTCCACCGAAATCTCTCTCTGTTTCGGCCAAAGAATCCCACCAATGGAAGTCCAATTTCGGCGGGATCTCAAAGAAGTCTTTAAAGATGCTTTCTCCAAAGATGATGTCACATATCCCAAAGATGATGTCACATATCTCAAAGATGTGTCACATATCCCAAGGCTATCATCGGTGGGATCTCAAAGAAGCTTCAAAGATGCTTTCTTCAAAGATGTGTCACATATCCCAAAGTGACATTTCGGTGGGACCTCAAAGAAGCTTCAAAGATGCTTTCTCCAAAGATGTGTCACATATCCCAAGTTTCCTTCGGTGGTGCAATCTTTAGAAGACAAATTGAGAATATATTTTCTACATGGATAAAGTGACATTTTGTCTTATTATCTATTTCCATATAAAGTTCTTTTCTCATGCATGGGCTCTTCTGACTGTTCCTTGTAAAAGGTGACAAGGACTTCACAACTCTCCAGAAGTCAACATCCTCAGCAAGTGTGAAGATGACAAGTGTCCCAAGCATTCAATGCTTGCACACTCCTTGTCACTATAAAAGGAAGACCTCTCCATGCAGAAAAGACGAACATCTTGAGAGACTTGAAGATTACTGTGTGCTCTTGATATTCTACGCAAACTGGAAGATTTCTCTAAGTGCAAGAATTTCCAGTTTGCTTGAAAAACTTTATAGCTTTGTTCTAAGTGTTCTTAGTTATTTTGTTAGTATACTTTGTGTAAGATTGTTAGAATAGTTATCTGTTCTTTTCCGCAACAGTCTTAAGTTTTCTATGTGTAATTCTTGTTGAAAGATTTTCAATATAAAGAATTAAAATTGTGAAAATTTTGAGTATTGTATTCAACCCCCCCTTCTACAATACTTGGTTAGCCATCTGGGACTAACAATTTCCTTCTCTTTCTTAGTGCAAGAAACTTAGTGTTCCAACTTGTTTAGATTTAGGTTTATCCTTAAATCTTGTTTCCGTAACAAGCTGTAAATTGTTAATGATTTATCAATAAACAATTTAGAAAAGTAAAATCTTAGTGTTTGTATTCATCCCCCCCCCTTCTACAAACTTGTATAGCCCTTCGGGACCAACAAGTGGTATCAGAGCAGATTTGTTTAATCTCATAAACAAAGATCTAATCTATACTAAGATTTCTCTTGCTTGCTATTTCTGAAAATGGCTGCCAACACAAACACAAATTATATCGACAATGGTTCTCTTGCTAAACCCCCTAGATTCTCCAGAGATAATTTTAATCTATGGAAAAATAGGATGATTCTCTTCTTAGAAGGTGTAGACCCTACTATGCCTTACTTTCTTGAAAACGGCCCATATATTCCTGTAAGAATCGATGCTGCAGTACCAGCCGCTGAGAATAGACCTACTATTCCAGAAAGGCTGATACCCAAGGAAGTTCATATGTGGACTGACGAAGATAAGAAGAAAGTGGCTATCGACACAAAAGCCAGATCCATACTATCCATGGCTCTACCTGACGAAGTCTACCATTCCGTCATGAACCTGAAATCCGCAAAAGCCATGTGGGACACAATATGTGTTCGGTATGAAGGTACGTCTTAAGTCCAGGACTCTCGAAAGATCAACCTGGTAAGACAATACGAAAGTTTCATTTGTGGTAAGAATGAAACTCTCTCTGAAGTTCACCAACGTTTTAATTGCTTAATAATAGATCTAAAAACTGTTGGTAAGGAATATTCTAACTTTGAAGTGCTGTCAAAGTTTCTAGAATGTTTACCTGAAAGCTGGGACAATTATTCTATGTGTCTCAAGCTGTCAAAGGATCTAAGATCAATGACCCTTGCTACCTTATATGGCACGATGCTGAATCATGAGCAATCGAGCCATCTTAAGATGAATATTGTAAAAGATTCCAAAAGCACCCCTGTTGCTTTAATCTCAGAAGAACCTTCTACTCAACGACCCGTGGTCACTATCACTGTGTTAGAAAGTAACTCTGAAAGGTCATCAGAATTTGACTCTTCAGATGATGATGAATCTTTGGCTCTCCTAACTAAAAAGTTCAGGAGATTCGCCAAAAAGAAAATGTTCAGAAAGAACAAACCCCTTTCTATTACTTATAAGCCAAGATCATCAGCTATTGTTGATAAGGCTACTGCTACTTGTTTTAACTGCGAAAAGATTGGACATTTCGCTAACGAGTGCAGGTCTAAGAAAGTTTCGAGAAACTCAGCGTTTCCCAAGAAATCCTTTATTCCTAGGAATAAAGATGACAAATACGCTAAGCTGAAAGAAAAATATGCGAAGCTGAAAAGCTTTAAGAAGAAAAGCAAAGGCCTGATGGCTTATGATTGGGCTGCCTCTGATGAAGAAGAATCATCATCTGACTCTGAAGATGATGAAGCCAATCTATGTCTTATGGCCAAGATTGAAGATGAGGAAGAAAGCTCAGACATTCCCTCTACTTCAACCTCTGCTATTCAGGTATCACCTTCCTTCTTTACAAATATTGCAAATATTGATGAAGCTGATAGTCTTCGCCAAATCGATCTCTTGACTAGAAGTTTATATGAAGCCATGAATGGCAAAACTGTAGTTGAAAATCAAAACCTTGATCTTGCTGAGCAGCTCAAAAACTGTCACCTTCAAATAGAAAAACTTTCTAAAATTAAAGAAGATTTTAAAGATCAAGTGCATTTAAATCAGCTAGTCAAAATCGAGCGAGAAGAAGCTATCTCTGCTTTAAGAGCTGAAAAAGCTACTGTTGAAGGATGGTGTAATTCTTCAACAAAGATCACTGAGATAATTAAGTCTCAGATTCTCCTGAGTGATAAACGTGGTCTTGGTTACAAAGCTGATAATCTAGAACCAACCACTGATCGTTCCATGCTCTTATTTGGAACTTTCGTATCCTCAGTCGCTGATACTTCATCCTCTCAGTGTTCCTCGTCCAGACCGCCTATCCCTGAGGAAACCTCTACCTCTTCAAAAGGTAAAGAGAAAATGGTTTATCGAAAACCTACCTATGTCTTTAAAGATAAAGGTAAAGGAATTTCTATTTACCAAAATCCTCAGAAGGGTACCTTAGTACCTAAGCTGAATGCTTCTAAAGCTTTAGTGATTCATTCCTCTAGATCAAGGAATCAGATCTCTAGATCTACTCAGCGTGGATCTATTCAGCGATCTACTCCTAGAATCAGAGTGGATGTCTCTGGTAAGAAATCCGAAGAACTGAATGTTCCTCCTATTTCAAAAGCCATCAACTTACATGGTGCTGGTACTTCTAATTCAAAATCTAAAGCTCAACATTCAAATGGTCCTAGAACTACTTTTAATTATAGGAAATGTTATCACTGTGGACTCATTGATCATATTGCTAGTAAGTGCTCCACAGCCACCAAAGCTGAAAAGATAGCTAAGGTGAAGATTGCCCCTAAGGCAAAGAAGACCACCGAGGTTAAGAAATTAACCAAAGTGAAGACTGACAAAGCTGAATCTTCAAATGCTGCGAAGATTGCTGGACCTTCCATTCCAACTACTTCCACTGACAAACGTGTACACATGGTTAAGTGGGTACCCAAGAAAAACTAATCTTCCTTTATGATGCAGGTTAAAAAGGGTATCTGGTATCTCGATAGCGGATGCTCTAGACACATGACTGGAAAGAAAAGCCTGCTCACTGAATACAAGGAAGAGAAGGGTCCCTCTATGACTTTTGGAGGAAATGGAAAAGGACATACCCGAGGGTTTGGTGTACTCTCTAATGGTACAACAACCTTCAGAAGAGTCGCATATGTTGAAGGGCTGAAGCATAATCTTTTAAGCATCAGTCAGCTTTGCGACAAGGATAACAAGGTAATATTTACCAAGGAATCCTGCTTTGTCACTGACAAAAAGGAGAAGATAGCTCTTAGCGGTTATCGTTTGGAAAATGTTTATGTAATAAACATGGACTCAATAACCACTGAGAACTCCTATTTCTTCTCAAAAGCCTCATCTGATGTCAACTGGCTATGGCATAAGAGGCTCTCTCATCTGAATTTCAAGACACTGAACACTCTTTCTTCAAAAGAGTTAGTCACTGGTCTACCTCAGCACTCATACGCCAAAGAGTCTTTATGTTCAGCGTGTGAGAAAAGGAAACAGACCAAAGCAAGCTTTAAGTCAAAGCAAGTCTCCTTAGTGTCATCTCCTCTGCAACTTCTCCATATGGATTTGTTTGGCCCTGTTAACAAACAATCCATCGCTGGAAAGAAATATACATTGGTCATAGTTGATGAATTCTCTCGTTATACATGGGTTATGTTTCTCCGTTCAAAGAGTGACACCCCTGAAGAACTCATCACCTTTGTTCGAAAGATGGAAACCCTGAACAATTTGACCGTTCGCTCAATAAGGAGTGATCATGGGACTGAATTCAAAAACAGTTCTCTTGATTCCTTCTTTGAGAGCAAGGGCATTTCTCACAACTTTTCATCAGTGAGAACACCGCAACAAAATGGAGTCGCTGAAAGAAGAAATAGAACAATTATTGAAGCTGCGCGTTCAATGCTCAGCGATTCTCACCTGCCTACCCAGTTTTGGGCAGAAGCTGTCAACACTGCTTGTTTTACGCAAAACAGGTCGCTGATAGTCAAAAGATTCAATAAAACAGCCTATGAGCTTTTTCATGGGAGAAAGCCTTCAATCAGCTTTCTTCACATCTTTGGATGTCAGTGTTTCATACTGAACAACAGAGATGCCCTTGGAAAGCTTGATCCTAAGGCTGATGATCGAATCTTTCTTGGATATTCTTCAATCTCCAAAGCCTCCAGAGACTTCAATCGAAGAAGACAAACTGTTGAAGAAACAATTCACGTCACGTTTGACGAATCCCGTTCAGCGAACTCTAAACCGTCCACTGATACTGAAGAACTGAATCAATGGATGTTTTCTCATCTTGGTGATTCAGAAGATACTCCCACTCCTCATACTCATACAGTTGAAGATGATAGTCCTACTATCATTCCAAATATGCAGAATAGTGAAGCTGAAACATCATGGGTCTCAGCTGTTCCTTTAAACACTATACCTGCTTCTGAACCCAATGTCTCAGAAATTCCATCTATTTCTCAGCAATCAGTGAATATAATGACAACTGCACCCATTCCTCTCTTAGCTGATACTCCAGAGGTCGCTGAAGCCTCATCTTCAGCTACTCCAGTTCAGGTTGAGTCAACGTCTCACGCTCCGGCTCAGCGATGGACTGTAAATCACCCAATTGATCAAATTCTTGGTGATCCAACCGCTGGTATTCAGACTCGACGAAGTGCAGGTAATATTTGTTAACTTTATTTCTCTGACTGAACCAAAGAAAGTAGATGATGCCCTCAAAGATCCAAACTGGGTCAGCGCCATGCAAGAAGAGCTGACTGAATTCGAAAGAAACAAAGTTTGGAAACTTGTTCGAAGACCAACTGACAAAACAGTGATAGGCACTAAATGGGTCTATCGAAACAAGTTGGACGAACATGGAACTGTAACCCGCAACAAGGCTCATCTATTCTTAGCATACGTTGTACACAAAGACTTCAAAGTATATCAGATGGATGTTAAGTCAGCATTTCTAAATGGAAAGCTGAATGAAGAAGTCTATGTGGAACAACCTCTAGGATTCTCAGATCCTAAGCGTCCAGGTTATGTTTATAAACTGGATAAGGCACTTTATCGCTTTAAGCAAGCTCCACGTGCATGGTATGACACTCTATCTACTTATCTCCATATTGAACAATTTGAGCGAGGTAAAATCGACAAAACTCTATTTTTCAGGAAAGTAAAAGGTCATATCATTCTTGTTCAGATATATGTTGATGACATTATATTTGGCTCTACTAACCCTGATCTTTGTACTCGTTTCGCTGATAGAATGAAAGATGAGTATAAAATGAGCATGATGGGTGAACTAACATATTTCCTTGGTCTTCAGATAAGGCAAAGTGAAAAAGGAACTTTCATTAATCAGGGAAAGTATGTTAAAGATATGCTGAAGAAATTCGACTTAACTCAAAGTTCAGCTATGAAAACCCCTATGGCACCACCGCTGAAACTAGACAAGGATACTAAGGGTATTCCTGGTAATGTCACGCTGTACCGTGGGATGATCGGCTCTCTCTTGTATCTTACAGCTAGCCGACCCGATATTATGTACGCAACATGTTTGTGTGCACGATATCAAGCTGAACCCAAGATGTCTCATATGACCGCTGTAAAGCGAATTTTTCGATACCTTAAGGGTACTGCGAATCTAGGTCTTTGGTATCCCAAAGACTCAGGATTCGATCTAATCGCCTATTCAGATAGTGATTTTGCAGGTTGCAAAATGGATAGGAAAAGCACCACAGGAGGATGTCAGCTCCTGGGTGGAAAGCTGGTGAGTTGGACAAGCAAAAAGCAAAACTCAGTGTCCACCTCCACAGCTGAAGCTGAGTATGTAGCCGCTGGAAGCTGTTGTTCTCAGGTCTTGTGGATGAGAAATCAACTACTGGACTATGATCTTCAGCTCTCAAATATTCCAATATATTGCGACAGCACAAGTGCCATCGCTATAGCAAATAATCCAGTACTACACTCAAAGACAAAACACATCGAAATCAGGTATCACTTTATCATAGATCATGTGATGAATGGTGATATAGAACTTCACTTTATCCCAACTGATTATCAGTTAGCTGATCTGTTTACCAAACCTCCTGATGAGACAAGATTCAACTTTCCTATCAGCGAGCTTGGAATGCTGAACTTTGAAGAGTAAAATCTTCAGCAGTTCACATTTGATCAGCGATAGGATAAAATCGACTTGTATAACCCATTCTATCATCTTCTCTCTGAATAAACTTGATTCGCTGATATCAAGGTATGTTTTTCTCTCTCTGACAATCGCATGTAAATGCAAGATTTCAAAATAAATTGCATCGCTGAATATCTCTTCCTTAATCAGCGGTACTTTGAAATTTCTAAAACCAACACTGATATTTCTATTCAGTGCTTCATGTTTTCAAAAGTGTCCCTTAGTTTTCAAAACCTCAGAGACATCCATGAATATGAAAGGACAGTTGTGACGTCATTGCAACGGATAAGCCCTGGCACGTTCTTCTTTCTGACACACGTTTGCACGTTTCGTTTACCTTTCAATCAAATGCAAACACGTGTCCGTGTCATGATGAAAATCTTTTCCCACTCAAGATTTTCTCTCTCTCTAATCTCACTATATAAACTTATTCTGGGTTTATATTTTTTCTTTTACGCGAACTTCTTCTCCAAGCAAGAAAAAGAAAATTTACTGTTGCATTTGTGCTCTCAAGTTTTTTTTAAGAACTTAAGAACTTCATCTTCCTCAACGAACCAGGTTAGTAAATCTTTTATTTTACCTATTTCTTCAAACTTGTTAATGATCTTCTCTTTGTTTTCATAAGATCAAACAAAAGAACTTTATAAAATGAAATCATTTCTTTCATGGTTTTATGAACACAACCTTTCATGGTTGTTCTTCAAGTTTAAACGCAAAATCTTAAACTTGTTCTTCATTCGTTTTTCCAGAATCCTTTCTCAAAAACTGGAAAACATGATTTTCATTGGGTTTGTTTTTTTTTTTCAAAAACAAGAAAAACCCTAATCTTCATTAAGACATTTTTTTCTGAATGAAATGGACAAAATTCGAACCATCTTATTGGAAAATCTTTCCACATTAAGATAATTCTTATTTGTTAATCTTTGGTTGAACTGATAATACAGAAAATGGCATCTTCTGACATTTCCAAGAACACTGCTACTGATAATACTATTGAGGAATTGGAAATCATCAAGGCTCCTCAGGTCAAGTTCTCTCTTGACAAACTGGATTGGACCAAGGCAAATAACCTCTATGCGCTTCTCGAGTTTCCTCCTCGAAAGCAAGTCACACATCTGGATGATGCTGTGAACTTCCTGAAGAATTGTTCCATCGCCACAGCCCTGACCATAACACCTCCTGCACATCAGCTACTGCTATCCCAATTATGGTACTCTGCCAGACACTCTCAGCTACCATCCACCAAAGACTCCTAAAAAACTATCGACTGTATCCTTTGTGATACTGCCTATGGCACTATGAAGATCACCCCTGCTATAATCCGCAAAGCCCTGAACCGTCCCTTGGCCACCAAAGAAAAACCCTTTGTTCCTCTCCCTGACCACAAGAAAAACTCAGACAGGGAAGCCATCACTGCATTCTTCGATGCAATGGGCTATGTGTGGGAAACTGGGAGGGACATGAAGCCTGAGAAGAAGCTAACCCTCATCAAAAAGTCTAAAATGGCCAGCGAGATGAATTTCATCTTCGCTCACTTAATCAGCTGCATGACTGCAAAGACCGGCTCCTCTGATCAAGCCGCTCAGCCTCAGCAAGCAATGGGATATGCCTTGCTGAAAGGTCTACATATAGACTGGGCATCGATAATTTACGATGATCTGGCACTCAGAGTAGACTCCGCCGCTGACAGATCTCCATGGGTTCCTTACCCTCGTTTCATCAGTGCAGTATTCCAAACAGGCCTGAAGGACAGCTACCCAAAAGAGGGTGACCTGAAACTCTCTCAGGTTGGCCCTAAGGTTCTCGACTTCAAGCCAGTGGCGAATGAGGTACGTCTTTCTACACTTTTAACTCTTCTCAAATCTACTTCTTCTACTTCTGCAGCTCCTTCAGCGGACAAACCCACCGCTGATACCCAGGCTACAACCTCCATTCCTTCTCTTAAAAGGAAACACTCCTCCACCCAACTTAGTTCCAAAAGAACTAAGAAAACCAAGGAGCAACCCCATCAATCTCTTGCTGAAGACTCCTCAGCTCATCTCAAAGAGCTGAAGGAACGTTCAGTGGTACGCTCTGCCACAGATGAACAAGCCACCCATTCTATCCCAGCTTCAGCGTCTCTAAACGTTGAGGTTACAAACTTGGAATCTACCCAACCTCCTTCAGTCTCTCAAAAGACTGACGAAGCGATTCTCAGCGAATCCAACGTTGAACTCCGCACCCAACCTCCATTCTCAACCTTCGCTTCTCCCTCTACTCAATTGGACTCTACTCCAGTTATCACTGAAGCACCTGTCATTCCTCCATAAGCTAATGCTGACACTCAGGGAATGATGGGCGTAGGACCTGCAGCGATGACCATGTGTCCACACACTCTAGCTGACGACATGGAACTTTTCTCAGGACACCGAGATTTTGATGCATTCACTAATCCTCTTGCAGGTATACACCAACCCCTATACACTGTAACTGAACCCCAAACTTCTGAGCTTTCCTCTGTTCACAAGTTCTTATATGTTACAGGTCCTAATTTGGGAGACATCAACGCCTCTCTGAAGACAATAGAGACGACGCTGACATGTCTCACAACTACTCTTTTCGACAAATCTTCAGCTGTAACAAACGCTGGAGAGAATCTCACAAAGCTGACATCCGTGGTCTAAGAGAATGCCTCCAAAGCTGACTTGTAGACGGTTGATAAAACTCCCAGCAGCTTTGCCAAAGTTCTCGCTGATATCTACACAGACTACCTCGCCATCAAAACTTCAGTTGAAACCATGTCCAGCGAGGTCACAACGCTGAAGACATCGGTTGGCAGAATCGAAGGAGATGTGTCTGCTGTAAAGTCCGATGTGAGTTCTGTAAAGACTGACGTGGATTCGATGAAGCAAATGATGCAGCAGATCCTGACCAACACGACCGCCCCTGCCCCTACACCTTCATCTTTTACTCCGGTGTATCGTGCTGAACTCGTGAAGATCAATCCTGGTGTTTCTGGTCTAGAAAATAGATTATCAGCGATTGAAATTTGTGTGGGGATCCCTGGCCAAGAAGACAGGGAACCAACACAAGCTGCTGAATCGTCACATTCCTCCCCCACTCATCATGAAAAAGAGGGGGAGAAGAGCGCTGAAGACCTTTCCCATGATGAATCTATCAGGGGAGAGAAGACTGAAGACCTCACCTTTACTGAAGAAGGTGAGAAGACAATTGAAGCAGCAGCCGCTGGACCTCAGGGAGATGAAACCCCAGAGGGAACCGAGAAGCTTACCTCTATATCTGAGGGGGAGCAACTCGAAGAAGAAGCTGAAGAATCTGAGTCTAAAGCTGAAGATGAAGAAGCCATCGACTTGTCTGATGACGAACCATCCTCTTCTCCAAAGAATGATGATGATGAAGAAGATGATGATGATGACTCTTTTATCGTCAAGCCTGCTCAGAGGACTAAAGCTCTTAGAGGAATTCTGATAAATGAACCTACAGGGGAGCGGACAAAGACAAAGCCACCAGCGTCTGAAGCTGACAAGGGCAAAGGAAAAAGTGTCGCTGAAGACGATGAAAATCTGACGATCTTGCTTAAAAATCCGGTTTGTCAGGTACACTAATCTTCCTTACACTACATCCCTCCTCTCTATACACATTATCAGTTCTACACTCGCTATAACTTCCATACACTTTATCCCATTCTTTCTCTCTCTGTTCTACCCAAGTTCTTACTCGAACGATCGCTGTGTTTCAGCTAGTCCTCTCCCCTTTTTGAGGATATCGCTGAAGTTCCTATAGCTACGACTTCACCAACAATAATCCCAGCTCCCAACGTTGAAGAAATAATCCCGGTCTTAGATTTGAACTCTGAGACTGATGAACCCGAAGAACATATACTCTCTCACAAAAACAGACCTTCCTTGGCTCCTCAAAAGCTAAGTGAAGAGGATCAGAAAAGAAGAGATGAGATGATAAAGAAGTTCAAGGATCAGCGAATCATTCTGAAGCGTGATCAACTTCCTACTATTCCTCCAAAATTCAAACTTTCATTCCTGGCACAGTTGTAAGTGATCCGTATGGCATATTCTTTCTAAACTACGAAGGAAACCATCACTTTCAACGCATCTCTGAGCTTCCAATCACTCCCATCGAACAACTCAGAGATCTCATATACTGGTGTGAAGTCAGACGCCACATTAAAGCTAGACACCTGAAGCCCTTGATTTTTGAAGAAGCTTTGAACAAAAAGAATCAAGGAGTAGATGTCCCTGACTGGATGATTCCAACATCAAAGACCCTCGATGAACTTCTCATCAAGGAAGAACCTTTTGACGGATAGGATCGCCTTGTAATTCTTTCTAACCTTATCTGTCTACATCTTTTGTACTTGTAATTGTATTAGTTGTACTTGTAATTTTTCCACTTCCATCTGTAATCTTTACGAAGTTTAAAGAAAAATTTCAGCGAACGTACTTTACTCCATCAGTACAGAAAAGATCCCAGAAAACAGTAAAAGGGACAAATATTTTATGAGTTCTTTTTATCCTTATGTTTTCATTAAATAGCAATTTTCTTTGTTGCTATGTCATAATCAAATAGGGGGAGATTGTTGATCCAAACCCTCAGTGATTTGATAATGACCCTCTCTTATATACTTAGTGAAAATTGTAAGTAAACAATATGTATCAGAGTTTCACTATCGCTGATAAGTACTAAGATCTTACAGTACCGCTGATAGGAACTCTTGCTCTTTAGATTAAACATTCAACGAACACTGTTCACCATAATGCTCTGAGTCTGTTCAGTACTTATGGTGATCGCTGATAAGTTAGTTGTTTACTTATGATCTCTAAAGACAAGTTTCACGTCAACATAGGTTCTACGCTGAAGTCGAAGATCAAGCTCAAGAACCAGCGACAAGTCTCCTAATGAACTGATGCGGATCAGCGAAGACTCAGATTTGTCCACTCAACGTGAAGTATCAAGTACAAGACTTCAGCTATCGTTGAACTCTATCATTCGCTGATATAGAATGATAGATCGCTGAATCAACGAAAAGCTGATCATGAAGTCCTCCGTACAAGGTACTTTTGTCTTAACCACCCTTGCACGTCTCCGTACGATATGTCAGAAAAAGAACCTCCTTATTGTCTGAAATCGTACCACCACTCTGATACTACACTGTTCAAACATGCGGCTACTAAGGTTGTCAACAAAGGTCAATGACGTACAACCAATGAGCTGCTGCCACGTGTAAAGTGTAAATTGCCATGCATTAAATGCATGCAGTATATAAGAAGAAGAACTCACTTCATTTTGAAGTAACTTGCTAACACTGGACAAGTTCATCCTTCTTATCTTGAGATAGGTTATTATTAGTAATTTCCTTCTCTTTCTTAGTGCAAGAAACTTAGTGTTCCAACTTGTTTATATTTAGGTTTATCCTTAAATCTTGTTTCCGTAACAAGCTGTAAATTGTTAATGATTTATCAATAAACAATTTAGAAAAGTAAAATCTTAGTGTTTGTATTCATCCCCTCCCCTTTTACAAACTTGTATCGCCCTTCGGGACCAACAATGCTTTTGTCCAAGATCGTACAATCACTCTGCCACCTACACTGTTCACCGTGCGACCCAAAACATGTCTTGCTAAAAGTCAGAAGCATGCGCCCAATCAGATGCTGACACGTGTAATGTGCTCCTGCCATGCATTTAATGCAATGAGTATAAATAGGAGCAATACCCCTTCATTTTGAAGGAGCTCCCCTAAACTACTTAGTGCGTAGAAAACCTTGTTTTTCTATAACACTTAGTGCTTCTCAAGTTTGTTTATATTAGGCTCTACTTGATCTTATTCCGCAACAAACAGTAAATTATAATTTGATTTATCAATAAACAATTCAGAAAACCAAAAATTTGTGTATGTATTCAACCCCCCCTTTCTACAAACTATTGTACTTGTATAACCCCTTCGGGGCCAACAAGTGGTATCAGAGCAGACTGTTTAGACTAATAAACAAGATCTTGCTTATACTTTTCTCTTCCTGCTATTCTTCAAATGGCATTAAACACAAATACAAACTATATCGGCAATGGTTCTTTTGCAAAACCTCCTCGATTCAGTAGAGATAACTTCAATCTCTGGAAGAATCGAATGATGGTTTTTATTGAAGGTATAGATCCCACTATGCCATATTATGTTGAAAATGGACCCTATGTTCCATATTGTTAGAGCACTATTGTAGCTATCAAGACAGTATTAGCATTTTGTACTGTATATTCTAAGTAGAGGCATGGACATGTCATGGCCCTACTATATAAAGAAGAACCCTTTGTTATTTCAACAACACTTACAAGCATATGTCATTTGTACTTTTGTGATCAATACATGGATGACAACTTTGCTCTCTAGATTCTCTCTACTTGTGATTATGTTTGATTGCTAGATCTGGGATTTCACATTTGGTATCAGAGCTTAAACAGAAGATTCAAGCAGATCAAGAACCAAAACAGAAAAATTTTACACTGTTCATATGGATTCGAATCACTCATCTTATACTGTTCATCACTGTTCATCGACTACTCTTCATACAGATTTCTTGATTTCTACCATTTTTGATCCTTTGGATTGATTATTGGGATTACATCACTCAATTATCATCCCTGATCATCTTTAATTCAAGAATCTATACCAAATTCTGCACAGAAATCATCAAATTCATCATTTTAAATCTGTTTGTTCGAAAACCATATTCTTACTGTTTTGGATCTTAATTCGATTAAATTGGTCGAATTAGGATTTGTGATTAACTAAGAAAGTTTGTGGAATCAAATTTCGAACAAATCTATGCAAGTTTCATATCAATTGATCAAGAATTGAAAAGGTTATGACTGAGTCAGTGTTTTTTGGTGTTTAAGTGAGGGTTTCAGATCATTCAAGAGGGTTTCGGATCGTTCAAGCTTGGTTTCGGATCACATTGAAATCTGTGGTTGTAACGACCCGGTATCCCATAACATACATAATATACATCAATTAACATATTATACATAACGTCGTTACTTTCATAACAAAATACATGATAATTCACATTCGGTCCCAAAGTCTAAAAACTATACAATACAGAAACGTAAACATATCCTAATCTTCGTCAGCTAGCAACCGCCTCCTATGCTTTATTCTTCCCTTTGCTAACAAAAGATCCTTGACCTGGAATACATATTTTTGAAAACAAAATGAGGGTTAGACCTAAAGGTCTAGTGAGATAATCCCTGTCAGTTTAGAAATCCTTTTTTTTATAAAATACACATATACCACAAATATTAACTACCAAGCAAGACTCGTGCATCGTTTTCATCTCTCCTCATTCCCCTGGCCAAATTAGTTGGTTGCAAGCCAACAACACCGCTGTACAACCACTACAGCAAACACCTCCGCCGACTATAGTTTCGGCTAACGTATATTCGTGTAGTGTAATGCACAGATAAATACAATAAATATATGTACCAATATATCATATTGTCATTTATAAACCTTTCATTTCATTTCAATCACATATCCATCTCAAATGTAAACATATAATCACACCATCTATCACATATCCAATCCATACATATCCATCTCATATATATATATCATATATATATGTATCCCAGTTGAAAACGTTTTTAAAAGTAAAACTCACCTCAATCGCTTATCCATAAACACTTCCAAGCCTTTCTCCAAAAGATTCAGTCTTTCAATCCAAATCCACAGAATCTGAAACAGATTAAATACAAATATCCCCTTACCAAATGAACACATGAACTCTAGATATATCTACCTAACTCTCGCCATCAAAACAACCAAACATCTATAGTTCCCGGACAGCCCAAAGCAACCCGGACAGCTCAACTTTTCCGGACAGCATCACTAATCCGGATAACCCAACCTTTCCGGACAACATAAGGAATCCGGACACCAAAGTAATCTGGATGCCATCCGGTATCTAAATCATCCGGAAACCATCAACGAATCGTCCGGACACTATCAATAAAACTACCCGGACACCACCAAAGAAACTACCCGGACACATTCATATCATCCGGACACCTCTGTCGGTTTGGTGCTTTTTACCCAGAAAACCGACTGAATTATTACCAGAAGTGTAAATGACGTTTCTACTCCGATATAACCCTTCTAAAAGCAATTACAAACACAAAATACAAAGGAACATACCTCATATTCACTTCCAAGTACACCAAATTGGGTCTCTTAGCCACAACCTTTCTTTCTTCTTCTTGATTTCTCTCAACACACACACACACACACACACACCAATCTGAAATATCCTGATAATTCTGGAGTTATGAAATATCTGAACTCCTAAAGGGTAATACCAAACCTATTTTCATTTTAAACCTTGAACTTCTCAATAATAACCCAAACACCCTTAAACTTATAATTTACCCAAACATACCCTAAACATCTAACTTTAAAGTTAACTTTATTTAACGGAATGAGATTTTAACTAACGAACTTACCCGGGGTATTACAGTGGTTTCGCATCCTGTTTCATCCGGAATCTGTTGGTTTCGTATCAAGTGTCATACAAAATCATCCGTTTCGTATCAAGTGTCATACGAAATCATCCTTTTCGCATCAAGTGTCATACGAAATCTGTGGTTTCGCATCCCATTACATCCGAAATCTGAAGGTTTCGCATCGTGTTACATCCGAATTCTTGGTTTCGGATCCTTTTACATCCGAATTCTTGTTGGTTTCGGATCCTTATACAGTGTTGATTTTTTTTGAAAAGTTAATTCTGAGTGTAATTTTTTTTGCACTAACTGCTTGATTTTTTGAAAGATCATCTTCTAGCAATTTTCAAATATGTCGAGAGATTTACTTAGTATGGGTTCAAAGAATAAGCCTCCAGTTCTAATAGCTGAAGAGTATTCTCAATGGAAGAAGAGAATGATTTAATTCTTAAATCATCAGAACAGGGATCTCATGCTTTCAATCTATAATGGTCCTTACAAAGCATATCTGAATATTGATGGTATTCCTGAAACAACTACAAGTCAATACGTTCCTCCAAGGAAAATTGAGAAAGAGTACAAATATTACAATGAAGCTGATAAAGAAAAAGTGGCCATTGATGAATCAACATTGACATATTTGACCATGGCAATTCCCAATGATATCTACAACCGTGTAGATATTCGTAATTCAGCTACGGAAATATGGGATGAACTTGAAAGACAGTTTGAAGGTTCATCAAAATCTATGAAGACTAAAAGAAATCAGAGTGTCAATGCTTATGAAGGGTTCAAAGCACGAGATGGAGAATCGTTAAAGGAGACTTACAATAGATACAACATCATTCTCAATGATCTACGAAGGAATGGTGTCGACAAATCAGAATCAGAGATTAATTACAAGTTTGTTAAGAATCTTCTACCTGAGTGGGATTCTTACTCGATTCAGCTTCAAATGTCAAGGGACATGGATGATGAAAAGCTGACCGATATCTTCAGTATTCTTGGACAACACGAAGATAAGGTGAAAGAGGTCAAAGAAAAGAACAAGAAGGTGGAAGAATCATTAGCTCTGCTTAGTGAACACAAGAAAAGTGGAGGTTTGAAGACAAAAGTGTTGATTTCTGATTTCAGCAAGAAAAAGAAATGTTCTGATGATGATGGAAGCGATAGTTCTGGAGATGATATGGAGGAAATTGCTGAAAAGTTAGCTTTGTTAACAAATAAATTTCAAAATAGGTTTGGTAGAAAGAAGTTCTATTCAAAAACTAAACCTGAATATATCAAAGCTAACAAATACAAGCGATCTAAGAAAAGGTATGAGAACAAAGAGGAAGAGAAAGAGGAGAAAGAGGAGAAAAAGGAAAAGGAAGAAAAGAAAGATAGAGATGATAGAAACTGCATTAATTGTGGAAAGCCTGGTCATTTCGCAAGAGAATGTAAACAGAGGAAAGTTAAGGATTCTGAATACTATCAGAGGAAAGCTCACTTGGCTAAAGAAAAAGAAAGTGGAAAGCCAGTCAACGCCGAAGAAGAAATCTGGCTCCTTGATTCCTCTGATGATGAAGAAGCTCACTTTACTCAAGTAAAGCACAACTTGATGGCTAAATTGGATGAAGAAGACCAGAAATCTGAGGTACCATCTCTTTATTCTTCTGATAATTCTGATCATTCTAATAATTTTGATAATGGTTTTGAAACTGAAGATTCTAGATATGAAGAAATGGAACTCGTGATATTTGAAATTAATAAGAAATTTGAAAAAGTTCAAAAGAATCTTGAAGATGAGAAAAGATCAAAGTTAAAATATCACGATGAGGCATTTCTTTATAAATGCTTAGCTGAAGATAGAGAAAAAGAAAAAGAAGTTATTAGAACAAAAGTTAAACAGCTTGAATCTGAAATTTCTGAATTAAAGAAGAAAATGAAAGATATAAGTGATGAAAACATTGATTATCAGTTTAAAATCAAGATTCTTTCTGAAGAAAGAAAAGAAGCTTTTGCAAAGGTCAAGGAGCTTGAAGATTTAAATTATAAAAGAGGTCAGACTGAGCAAACTCTGAAATTATTAACTAGTAACCCAAAAGATACTCGATTTTATAATCCAAAAATGGGTCTAGGATTATCTGATGTTGATGTTCTAAAGAATGCACCTGAAAATCTTTACACAATTGAAAAATTGGGTGAAGGTTTAAAGGAAACTTTTAAAACAGAAGAACCTAAATCTAAAAGTGAAGGTTTGAAGCAAACTTTTAAAAAGGAAATACCTCCAATATCACAAATTTTTGTTAAACCTTATTATGAAAGGTTGAAGCAAACTTTCAAAAAGGAAATACCTCCAATATCACAAACGTGTGTTAAATCAAACAATGAAAGTTTGAAGCAATCTTTTGTTAAAACTAATGCTTCAAATCCTTCAACTCTTGTTTCAAATAAAGAGAAAGTCAAAACAGATAAAGGTTCGGACGAAAAGCATAGATTCAATACAACAAATTTCAAATACGATGAATTAAATTCCAGTTATAAAACCAAAAAGGTTGAACTAACTGAATTTAATATATTGTTTTCAAATGAATCTATGGATAAATCTTCCGATTCTAAATCTGATGAACCTGAATCTGTTAAGACTGAATCTTGTGACGAAATGGAGTCAAACATCAAATCAGATTCTAACAAAAAGGAGTTTGTTCAAGAAACCTCTTCTGAATTCCCTAATTTGGATTCTGCTTTACTTAAAATTGTTGATTTAGAAAATCAAATTTCTAAATTACAATTAAACTTTGAAAAATTAGAGGATGATTATGAGAATATTGGGGTAAATCTTGATCACAGTAAAAAAGTCAATCTTGATCTTAAGAGTCAGATTCGACGACTTGAATCCCAATTATTCGAATTATCAAATTCTAAGGCTTCAAAACCTTGTGAAAAATGTTAAAAACAAACTGAATTCAAAGATCAGGATAAATCTTCGAGTCCGATTGATGTAAATGCAAAGGATTTTTTTCAAAAAAGCTAATCTTTTTGAAGAAAACAAATTACTTCAATTGAGATGCATAAAACTTTCAAAACAAGTTTCTGACTTTGAGAAAGTTTTATTTCTTGAAAAAGAGAAGCTAGAAAAATCGTATTCATGATCTGATCATTTCCATCCGAGTATTTTCATCGATTTTACTCATATGCTATGCTTATTTGTGTAAAATCGTCATGAGTACTGTTCATGTTCTTCATCTACATCGATGAGTTAATCATTATGTTTCATTATCCATGTTGAACTTGATGTTGGGATTCAATAGAAATGTTTTGATGTTCATTATATTTTCTATTGAATCTATCTGTGTTAGGATTTCATAGTGAAATTCTTTTCTTTTCAATCTGTGTTTTAAGTTGATGTTTTTCATGTTCTTCGTGTGTATGTGTTCTTCATGCTTCTGTATGGTTTTAGATGCTATGTCAGGTCATTTTTTTTGGGGGTCAAATAAAATGTGTTCATTTTTTGTTGATACGAAGTCTTGGATCTTCTTTTGTGAAAAGGGTTTGTGCTAAATGACTTGGTTTCATATCCTATGGGATACGAAATCTTTGGTTTCAGATTCATTTAGATACGGAATCCCTGGTTTCGGTTCCTCTTGGATACGAAATCATCTTACAAAAGATTTTTGAAATGCTGAAATCAACTAAGTCATGGTTTCGGATCCTTCTTTGAATACAAGTGTAGATTTCGGATCCTTCTTGATCCGGAATCCTTGGTTTCGGATCCTTGTTCATCTGAATCCATATGCATGCGTGTGTGATCCGAATCCTACATATAGGAAATTTTCAGAAAAGTTTTTCAATTTTTTTTTCAAACTGATAACCTTTTTTCAGAACTATTTTGCTCATAATCAACAGTTCAAATGGCAAATCAAGAAGAACAAAGTCGTGTTCAGGGCTTTGGTGATCATGTTCCAATTGTTCCTGATCCAACACCTGATGTTCCTTTACCATCAACACGTTTTGTGCATCAATCACAATCCGGAGGCCATCCTGATCATTTTATCATTTTATCATTCACCCGGTCAACTATGTCGCGATCATATTCAATAATCATCATGTTGATTTTGATCGAATCAATATTCATCCGGTGGTAAAGGAAGTTCTTCGAAATCACTCGTTAGCTTACGCATTGACTCACACAGTCAATGTGCCTATGCTATATCTACAACAAGCATGGAAGACAATCACTAAATCTATGGAGAACGGAAGACCGATCTTTATCTTCCAGATTGATGAGTTCGTTACAAAGCTTGATTTTCACAGACTGAGACTTGTATTGAGGCTACCTGAGCCTGATTCTCGTGAAGGAAAGACAGAATTTGATCCATATCCGTCTGAGGAAGAGGACTTTCAAGGCATAAAGGCTATGGGATACACCGGAGAATTGACACAAGGGAAGAAATTCCATAAAGCAAATTTACCGCCTTTGTATTACGCGATCTTTTCAATCCTAATCCGGTGCTTAACTGCTAAACATTCGGGAACTGACACAGCAAGTATCGGATTTCTGAAGTTATTTCATGCGGTGGTGTATGATCTTCACGTAAATTGTGCAGCCATATTCTGGCATGAGCTGAACGAAAAGATAGAGCTTCGACGACAAAACAAAGGAAATTCGTACATTCCTTACATGCGGTTTCTTCAGATTATTATTCAAAGTATGCTTCGGTCAAACAGAGAAATCCCACGAAGAGTGAAACATCCTTCTGTGCCCGAAAGAGCCATGCAATATCTTCAACTACCACGGAGGAAATATGATTATGAAATGCCATTACCGGAAGGGTTCCTTTCATACGCGGATCAGGACGCTGAGTGTATCTTTGATTATAGAGAGTCTATGGTCCGGCCAGCACCGGAGGGACCTACCCCGGACTCAACCCCTAGGCGAGAGGAGTCGGTGAGGGTTCAGGATGCATGAGCTACTGAACGGGGAGAGTCGAGGGAAAATACCGAGAGGGGAACCGGTGGGGGTCAGTCATCTGTACTTGAAGATGCAGGGTCATCGTCTGAGGACACACAACTAGATGATCTTGTACAAGACGATTCCGAAGGAACAGTTCCTGAACATATTGGACACGTTCCTTTAGTTGAGTATTCTAATGATAGTACAGAGTCTGAAAATGCGTCTGATCACGCGGAGGAACAACATGATGATGATTCTGATGGTAATAATGATGGTAATGATGGAAATGATGGTGCTGATGCAGAAAACATGTTTGTTGATGTTGCTGATATTCTGGAATTTCCTCGAATGAATTTGTCAGCAAATGTTAATGTGGAAGGATTAAACTTAGATGACATGCCCTTGATGTCTTCTCAAGTTAGTGAAGGAATGGGAGGTACAAGGAGAATCGAGGGAGAATTAGTTGAAAATATATGCGAGTCTGTGAGAGAAAATGAAGAAAAAAATATGGACAGTGTGATCGCTACCCAAACCTACTATACCAGAAGGGCAGCCACATCCACCACCAGATCTCATGTGTCGGGATCAGGTGTTGAAAAAGACGTTACTCGCCCAGTAACGCAATTGCACACCTCAGCCAACCATTCGGCTTCTTCTCAACAAGAAGCCGTCTCATCTTCTCACGGGGCTATAGCACATACTCTATCCGGATCTCACTTGGAGATTTCGGGTATTGAAACAGAGCGACCTCCTCCCCGGTCCTCGACCTTTATTCATGCACAAGTTGAGCGTCTAGTACCAATTCCTAATATTTTTGATTCTTTGAATAGGACACTTACGAGAACATCTGATGCGCGTCTTAGTAACCCATCCGGAACACTCGGAGTAGATCCTACTTCAGGACTACGAGGACTGATTGGAAATCCTATAAGTGCTAACACTATGCCAACACTGAGCGTAGGTCACACAGTTTCTACAACTGTTGTGCCAACGGCTAACCTAAGTGGTGCCGGTGTTACTTTACTCGTCTTCGTGACAAGGGAAACTCTCGACGGCACCCTAAAGGCTGTTGAGGAAACATTCATTCGGGAGATACAAGGAGTGAAAGCTTTATTGAAAGGCAAATGGCCGGTAATTGATGTGCCCGCTGTACGTCCACGACCAGAAATATTTTTGTCTACGCCTCCGCAAAGTCGTGTAACTCAGCCTCCTCCAGTTCAGCAAAATCCGATTGATCAAAGTGTTGATGAGTTTAGAGATTTATTCTATGCTAAACTGATGTCCATAAGTCCTGAAGATCAACAAAGCAAAACTCTATTGTCTTTACTCTAGAACTTTCAATCTACTCCACATCCACCACCACCTCCACCTATACCTACACCGACAGTTACATCCACGGAGTTCAATGCTTTATCCACGGAGTTCAATTCTTTTAAGTCAGAAGTTGTACAGTCTCTGATCGATATGAAGCAGTCTATAGATGAGTTGAAAGAACTGATGAAACAGTCATGTAAGACTCAAGCCCAAGGTACTAAACGTGGACATGATCAAGATCCTGATGATCATGATCATGAGGGGGAGAAGAGTAAGAAGCGAAGGGTTGAGTCTAAAAGTTCTAAAGGCGAAAAGAAAAATCCATCTATTTCTGAAATAGCTTGATATGTTTGAATCTGGTAAAATGGGAGAAGAAAGCGGAAAACAGATTGTATTATATGTGGATCCAAATGCAGAACCGACGGTTGAAAAGCCTGAGGTAAATGAGGAGGAAATAAGGGAAGTTGTAGACAGATTTGTGGAAACTGTTGAAGTGATTGACGTCAGTTCTGATGACGAAACTGATGAAAGAGCAAGTGAATATAAGAAGTATTGGAGAGTAAAAGAGGAAACTGAACCGCTCTTAATGATTACTTATGAACCAGATGATCAAGGTGTTGGGTTCACACAAGAGGAAGTAGATATTCTGACTGAAATATATGGGCCAAAGTCACGTGAAGAAATAACCATTAGCCCCATACACTCACCCGAACCTAGTTTAACGACCTTGATGACAGCTCCATCTGATGTTACACCGTTATCCTTTAACCTTAACCAACCCAGCTCAACACACACGACCATACCATTATCTGAACCGATTTCTGAAACCATTCATGTTCAACATGTAACTCAACCAATCTCACAATCCATTCCCGTTCAACATGAATCACAACCTTTCTTTGATCCATTCCTTAAAGAACCAAGGCCTGAGGAAACAGAACCTCCACTCACCACACCCTTTGTACCACCTATCATTCCTTCACACGATGAAGCCGGTCCTTCTAATCCACCAGTATCTGATCAACCTGGTCCATCAACTTCATGAAGCAGAAACTTATCTGAACTTGAACAACGGCAAAGAACTTTGTATTTGAGAACACCTTTCTTAGAAGAGTCTGAAAGAAGACTGTATGTGCATAGAATCAGGAGATTGAATCCCTACGCCGTGTTGGGAATTACAGATCAGTCAACCGAATACAAGTTCGAATACATGTACTTTCTGAGAGACAAGTGTCAGAAGAAAAAAGATGTTAGGAGCAAAAAGTTGATTGTGACAATAAAGGAAGTGACTGCCAGATTATACTACAAAATGTGGTATCCGGAGTTTGTTGTTCAAAGACAGGATTATAGAGACTACAGGTTTACTGAAGCTGATTTTTGTCACCTAATTATTGAAGAATTTGAGTTCATGTACCATCATTTCAGAGATCTTCAGATCAGAAGAGAAAATGTGACTCTTGCATTGAATGCCATTAAAAGATTTCTGAGAAGACACGTCTTGTTCACACAGTGTCATGATTTTCAGATGGTCGTGGAAAGCAATCAACCTAGAGTAAATTTGATAATGCCTAATCAAGATTTGTCTAGATTGATGAGGATGCCTTTATTTGCTATGATTGAAGAGCCAGAGTTTGGGATTGTTTTTAGAAGTGGTGCAAACAAGATCTTCATTCGAATTGATGAACTGGCAAAGTATTCTGATGGTACTCTTAAAATTGTAAGACTTCAGTTGGAAGAAAGGCTCAAAAGACATGATGTTGAACGAAAGATTACTTGGATGTCTACTAGACCTAGAATTATCTTGTGGAGAGCATTTTGTACTATATCTTCTAAGTAGAGGCATGGACATATAATGGCCCTACTATATAAAGAAGAACCCTTTGTTATTTCTACAACACTTACAAGCATATGTCATTTGTACTTTTGTGATCAATACATGGATGACAACTTTGCTCTCTAGATTCTCTCTACTTGTGATTATGTTTGATTGCTAGATATGGGATTTCACACATATGTCCTATCTCCTGTTGTTCCTGCCACTACTACCACTCTAGCCATACCTGAAAGAGAGATCTTAAAAGAAGTCTCTAGATGGACTGATGAAGACAAGAAGAAGGTAGCCATTGATACCAAAGCTAAATCAATAATATCTATGGCTCTACCTGATGAGGTATATCATTCTGTTATGAACCTCAAAACGTCTAAAGCCATGTGGGACACAATCTGTGTTCAATATGAAGGTACACCTGAAGTACAAGAATCCAGAAAGATAAATCTGGTAAGACAATATGAAAGTTTCATTTGTGGTAGGAATGAATCTTTATCTGAGGTACACCAATGTTTTAACTGCTTATTAACTGATTTAAGAACTGTTGGTAGGACTACTCTAATTCTGAGACCCTGACAAAATTCTTGGAATGTCTTCCTGAAAGTTGGGACAGTTATACCATATGTCTTAAACTCTCAAAGGATCTCAAAGATATATCCTTAAGCACTTTTTATGGCATTTTTCTCAATCATGAGCAATCATGTCAGCTTAAGAAGAATCTTGTAAAATATTCAAAAGATACGAAAAGCACAACTGTTGCTTTACTCTCCTCAGAGATGATGTCCTCTCAGCGATCCTCTATTACTATCACTGAGATCGAATCAAACTATGGTGATTCATCAGAAACTGACACGTCAGAACTTGATGAATCACTGACACTCTTGACAAACTCCTTCAGGAGATTTGCAAGAAAGAGTAACTTCAGAAGAAATAAACCTCTTGCTATTACTGATAAGCCAAAATCAACTCCCATTGATAAGGCTACTGCTACTTGCTATAACTGTGAAAAGATAGGACACTTTGCAAAATGCAGGTCAAAGAAAGTCTTCAAACCTTCTTCATCCCTCAAGTACTCTTCAACCTCTAAATCCAGAGATGACAAATACCTTAAACTTAAAGAAAAATATCTGAAGTTTAAAAACTTCAAGAAGAAAGATAAAGGTCTAATCGCTGAAGAACATGATTGGGCTGATTTTGATGAGTCAGAATCTGATGAAGAAGATTAGGCCAATCTCTGTCTAATGGCCGAAATCCAAGAAGTGAAAGAAGAACCCGCTGATGTTCCCTCTACATCTTCCTATTCTCCGGTATCAATCTCTTCTAACTCAGCTTACATTGATGCTAATAGACTTCGTGCTATCGATTCACGGACAGTTGATTTATATGATGCTCTGAATGGCAAAACACAAGGTGAACAACAAAATCTAGATTTAACCGAACAACTTAAGAAATTTCATTTAAAGATCCAAGAACTATCTAATATAGAGGAAAGTTTAAAAGATCAGGTTTATGTAAATAAACTAATCATCATTGAACGCGAACAAGCTGTCGCGAAATTGAAGGCTAAAAAAGCTATTGTTGAAGGATGGTGTAAATCCTCAGCAAAGATCACTGAGATAATCGGTGCTCAGATCCCTGTCAATGACAGAAGTGATCTTGGGTTTTGTGGTGACAAAGAAGAACCTAGCAAAGATCGTTCCATGCTTAAGTTTGGAATGTTCTTTTTTTCCATCCCTGAGGCCTCATCATCTCAGTACTCTTTTTCTACTATTCCTATCCCCGAGAAAAAATCTTCTATGGGTCCCAAACTCAAAGATAAAGGAAAAAACCATTTTACAAAATCGTCAGAAGGGTACCAAAGTGCCAAAGTGCCAAAGCTGAAGAAAACTAAACCTTAAGCTAATCAACCTTTCTTTTTCAAAAGTTAAGATCCCTGAACATGTTCAGCGATCAACTCCCAGAATAAAGTTTGATGTAAAAGCTAAGAAATCTGAAGAACCTAAGGTTCCTCTGATATCTGATGCTAAAGGCATTCTTGGTACGGGCCCTGCTCATTTAAAGCATTCAAATATTTATTCCTATGGACCTAAAGTTACATTCAGATATAGGAAATGTTATCATTGTGGACTTACTGATCATATTGCTAGTAAGTGCCCCACAACCACCAAAGCTAAGAAACCAGCTAAGGTGAAGATAACTGCCTCCAAGGCAAAGAAGGTCACCCCAGCTGAAAAACAAGCCAAGGTGAAAAATACCACTAAGGTTAAGAAATTAACCAAAGTGAAGGTTACCACTGACGTTGAATCATCAGATGCTGTGAAGATCGTTGATCCTTCCACTTCCTCTTCCACTGACAATTGTGAACCCATTGTAAAGTGGGTACCAATTCAAACCTAATCTTCCTTATGATTGCAGGTCTCGAAGGGTATCTGGTTGTTGGTCCTGAAGGTTTTATACAAGTAATAGTTTGTAGAAGGGGGGGGGGGGTGGGGTTGAATACAAACACACACGATTTTGGTTTTCTAAATTGTTTATTGATAAATCAAACACAATTTACAGTTTGTTGTGGAATACAATTAAGTAAAACCTAATCTAAAAAAACTTGAGAATCACTAAGGGTTCTTGCACAAGAAATAGATAGAAAAAGGAGATCTAGAAAATAAAGATATTTTTGTAAGGCACTAAGTAGTTTAGGGAGAGACCTCCTTCAAACTGAAGGGGTATTCCTCTTATTTATATGTAAGACCCCACATTGGTTGGGGAGGGGAACAAAGGTTGCCTTATAAGAGGGACTTGATACCTCCCCTATCAGACGTGTTTTAAAACCGTGAGTCCAGGTGTGTGGACAAAGCGGACAATATCTGGTACGATTGGCCTGGATGTTACAGATGGTATTAGAGCCGGGAAACAGACTGGTGTGCCAGCGAGGACGCTGGGCTCCCAAGGGGGGTGGATTGTAAGATCCCACATTGGTTGGGGAAGGGAACAAAGGTTGCCTTATAAGAGGGACTTGATACCTCCCCTATCAGGCACGTTTTAAAACCGTGAGTCTAGGTGTGTGGACAAAGTGGACAATATCTGGTACGGTTGGCCTGGATGTTACATTATACCCGATGCATTAAATACATGACAGGAGGACTTTACACGTGTCAGTTTCTGATTGGGAGCATGCTTTCTGACTTTTTGCAAGACATGCTTTGGACCACATGGTGAACAGTGTTGTGGCAGAGTGGTTGTACGATCCTGGACAAAGGTATGTCCCTTATGACAAATCATACGGATTTGTGCAAGTAGACAAGACAAACATTTCTTGAAGTAGAAGCTTCATGATCAACGACCACTGAGTCGAACTTCAATCAATGAATACCTGATGTAAGTCAGCTATCGCTGAAGTCTTCTTCTTGAAACGTCGCGTGTGTGGACTTGTCTTGGTTTCAATGATGTCCCCATCATATCATTAGTAAACTTATCACTTATTCATCAGCTTTGTCTTCGGTGTCAGCGATGAAGTCTTTTGTCGCGAAACTTGTCTTCAGAGATTACAAACAACATTGTTTTACATATGAAACAATCAGCGATCATCAGTGATACTGAACAGACTCAGGTTAACACTGATGCACATTTATCACTGAGGAATACTATGAATAACAGTGGTCACCATCAGTGATACTGAACAGGCTCAGTATGCTTATCAATGATGGCAAAACATTAATACATACAAATGTTATTCGTAATTTTCACTAAGTAATTATGAGGGTCATCATCAAATCACTGAGAGAGTTTGGATCAACAATCTCCCCCTATTTGATGATTACATAGCAACAAAAGAAAATTGCTAAGTATGAAAAACATAAGGATAAATGTGACTCATAGATGCATATCCTATTTACTGTTTTCAGGGATCTTTTCTAGTACTAATGGAGTAAAGTACTTCACTGAAATTTTCATTAACTTCGTAAATAAGTTTTACAAGGGAAGGTTGAAAATTACAAGTACAAGTGAAATAAAATTACAAGTACTAAACAATTACGGATAAATACAAGAGAAGAATACAAAAGAGATCTATTTGCTATAGAGGTTCATATTTGAAGGGCATTTCATCTAAGGCATCAGTTTCAGGGATCATCCAATCAGGTGCCTTCTGTCCTTGTTGTCTTCTGAGTTTTGCTTCGCTGAGCACCTGAGTTTTGAGGAAGATGTCTGGTCTTGATTGATTGCACTAGTGGACTAGATCTCTAGGTTGTTCGACTGGGCAAGTAGGTAATTCTGAAAAACGTTGAAAGCGTATTATACCATTCCAGTCCGGGAAGATGATACCATAAGGGTCACTTATCACTTGGCCAGGTTTGAAAGGTCCTCCTGGTGGCAGTGATAAGTCAAGTGCTGAAAGATCAGGTGGGGGTCCGAGCACTGCCACTCTTGAGAATTCGATACCTGTTTCCTTTCGAACGACATGCCCTTCAGAGGTAGAAGCTCACTTTCTCTTAGATGGTGTAGATCTTTGATTTTGAATAAGGGATGGAGGAGGGGGCAGGTCCATTCTGGATGTAACTTTGTTGATTTGTAAATTCAAGAACTTCTCCACGTAGGATTTGTACTTGGATTTGGACTTCTGTATAGCACTCCTGATCTCTATCCATTCATCAAAACCGAAGAGTGTCAGCTTTGACATGTAGAACGGTTGAGATGAGTCATTTTTCTTGAAGATGGTGACTTCCACCAGCAGTGTCTTCTTTATCCTCTTTCCCTTTATGTTTACAGCAATGATTCGACTTGGATGATATCTATGATCAACCTTTTCTTTGCACCAATCTAACGAGGAATCACTAACGACCTTTTGTTTCTGGCTTTCCTTTCAAATGTCTTTCAAAAGTTGTTCATGAACCATGACTGGATACCTTTTTAATTTCTTATCAAATACTGAGCTCTGAGCTACCTTAAGGGCAAATTGTGTGTCTTTTTGGCAGTAAACAATGAGTTGCTCAGCTTTGACAAATTCTTCTAATTCTTATGCGGATAGGAACTCTAAACCATGATGAGGAGGGACCCTTAAACGTTGATTCTCTAGTTGATTGATTAATGCTACTCTTCTTTCTTTTTCTTCATCCTGTGACCTTTAAGGAAGTCGAGAGGGTCTTGATGGGTGAGTCAGCAGTTCTTCTTCTTCTTCTTCTTCTTCTTCTTCTTCTTCTTCTTCTTCTTCTTCTTCAGTCTCCATCAGCAGTGGTAGTTGGGATTATTTGTTGAGAGGGTTCTTCAGCTGGTCCCTTAAGAAGGGGAGAGGACTAGCTGAATCAAAAGAAATAAAAGTCAGTTTCTTTTGAGGGAAGAAAAAAGATAGAGAAAATGGGCTAAGAGTTTATGAGAGGTTTGAAGAGAGAGTGGATAGAAGCAGAGAAGGGGATGATAGACAGGCATATCTGAGAAGTTTGCACATTCTCAGCGTTAAAGAGCATCTTGAGATTCCCTTAGGTAGCAACTCCCTTTTGCTTACCTTTGGAAGACTTTTTTGCTGGAGACTTCTTCGTCATCTCCCCTGCTTCATTTAATACGACCCTCTTTTGAGCCGGAACCCTGATGGCCGCGGGCTTGAACCAAAAATATGGTTCTTCATCATCGTCATTGTCGCCATCAGGGTTGTTGAAGGGTTTGTCATCCTTTATCTCCAACTCCTCCTCGTCTTCTTCTTCTTCCTCATCCTCTTCAGAGGCAATGAGGTCAACAGTTTGAACCCATGGAGAGGAGGATGGGTTTAGGGATGTTTCTCCCCCTCAGAATGATAGGGGTCTTCATTTATTTCCTCCCCCTTAGTCTGAGGAGGGTCTTGTTCAGCATTAATTAATCCCTCCCCCTCGACTTAAGGGAGGTCTTCTTCAGCGTTCTTCTCCCCCTCTTTGTCATCATCAACATTGACAGGGTGAGCGTTGGTGGAGACATCAACAACAACGACATCAGCAGTCCTGTCTTCTTGGCCAGGAGGTACTGATGCTAAGGCATTCGCAACCTCTAATGTTTCCACCCTGGCTTCAAGGCCAGGGATCACTTTGGTGGCCTTTAGCAAGAAATCTGCCAAGAATCCCAACATCTGACGATCATCAAGAGTGAAGGAGGGAGCGGAAGTGGCCACCGTTTCAGTCGTCCTTTTCAAGATGTTGTCGAGAAGAGATTTGGTAGTGTTGACCTTCGATCCAAGGTCATTGACAAAAATTTTGAGTGAGCCCACTTCAGTGCTGAGAGATGTGATAGTGGAATTCAACGACTGAAGTGAAGAGGAGTGATGCACCAAATCTTGTTGCAAGGTTTTCACTTCCTCGAATAATGCTGAGAGATGGGCGTTGTCAGTTTTCGCGGTGATGGAGGTGGAGAGGTCCTTCAGGGACTCTCCGACAGTGATCACGGCGTTTGTGTTGTTGGTGAGATCCTTGGATAGGGATTTCACCTGATCTTTTACCTTCTTGATTGAGGCAGTGATTGTGCCCAAATTAGGACCTGTAATAAAAGAAATATTTTAAGCAACTGAAAGCTCAAAAGTGGGAATGAGTTAAGAAGAAAGAGGTAGGGATGGTGGGACACCTGACGGTAGCGAGAAGTCTTCTAAGAGACTACTCCCGCCATATTAAAGCATGTCCTGTTCCGTTGGAGACAAGGACTTGGAAGGAATACTTTGAGTGCCTCCGAGAGGGAGACCATCAGGTCCTATGTCATTTCTGAGCTTGAAGCCTTGCAAAAATGATTTCTGAATGTCAGCGAGAGAAGACGCTGGTGCAGCCGTCGTGTTGTCCAAGGAAGTTGTAGGAGACGCAACAGAAGAGAGGGTCGTGCAGTGAGCGGGCATGGCACTGGCGGTGCCATGAACTAACTCTTTAGTTCTTTGAGGTACTGAGAGAGTGGGGGAAGATGCCAGCGTGAATTCAGCAGTAGCAGCTACTGAAGTGGTTGTTGTAGAGGGAGCAGAAGTGGTGGAGTGAACCACGAATGTGTCGAGCGTTGCCTGTGAAGAGGCAGGCGCTGATGTAGTAATAGGTGGCGGTTGGGGTTTCTCCTTTGTAATCTGCTTGGTCTTTTTAGAACCAGCAGGGGTTTCAGATTGTTTCCTCTTTAGTGAGGAGTGGGATGTGGCAGCCTGGGTAGTAGCGGGGGTTGGTGCCGCTGAAGTTGAAGAATGTAGGAGGAGAAGTTGGGTAATGGCAGAAAGACTTACCTCGTTTGCAGTGCGCTCAACGTCGGGGATTCGGACCCCGAGCTGAGGAAGCTGACAATCTCCCTCTGGAGGATAATCTTCCATAAGGAAGAAGGAAAGAAGTGCTGATACAAATCTGACATAAGGAACCTTCATTTCCCGCTTCTCCATTTCGACCTTGACCATAAGGTCGTTGAAGATCATCCGGGCATAATCAATCTTCCGCTCAGTAATGAGAGAGTATCCCATCTGCAGCTGGTACCTATTTTTCTGGTCCAGCGATCCCGTCTTCCCACACATCGAAGAAATGATGTGAGAGAAGAGGAAGTTCACTTCAGATGGCATCTTTGCCTTGAGCACCTTGGTCAGCTTTTGTCGGCCTCATCAGGGTTTTGAGGCTTGGGGTCCCATGTATACGTCATCAGGTCAAGGAACCTGATGAGCTCATCATCAGAGGGTGGTTCTTCGAATGGTCCAGCAGGCAGTCTGAGCGATGAGCAAATCCCATTTGCAGTGATGAAGCCTTCCCCAAGCTGAGTCTGGAAAGCGATGACAACGACTTTCCGTCCAAACTTCAGGGTTTGTTCGGTTCGTTCAGCAGTAAACCAGAACTGCTGAAGTAAGTGCTTGTGGGCTGGGGGAGCAACGGTCAGGGCATAGTAGATCGGGGAGTTCCTTAGGAGGTTGAGAGTATCAGCGGGATGAAGCCTTGGCTTTTTCTCGGGAAATTTTAGCAGGGCTAGGTGGTTGTTTGAGTCGAAGGTGATTTGGTTCAGTTCACCTTTCATGTTCTTGGACTTGACCATGGTTACCGCGGGTGCCATTTCTCAGAAATATAAAACAAAAGGGAAGAGGAAAGGACTTTCCTGATAAGGAATTTTTTTCAAAAGAATGAAAATAGGGTTTTACCAGTTTCTTTTTAAGGAAAGAAACTAGAAAAAGAATAGTTCCAGTTTAAAATTCACCAAAACTAATGGAAAGAATTGTTTTACTAGTTTCCTTTTTAGGAAGGATTATGGAAAAACGTATTAAAGAAGAATGAGAAAGTTTAAAGAATTTTTTTAAACTTTTTAAAGATTTTAGTTAAAAAATCATGAAGGAGGATGACTTTTTAGAAGAAAAGTGTATTTTGATCCATGAAAACAAAGATTAAAGATCATAAACAAGTTTGTGTTTTTCCAAAAAGCATTAAGGGGTAGATTGTAAGAACCTGTTGTGCTTGAAAGATCGAAGAACACAGTCTTAAGTTCGATTTATCCGAATAAAATGCAAAGGAAATTTGTTCTTGCCTTGAGAGAGTTATGAGCGCGTAAAGAGAGAAAATATGAACAAAGATTGTTTATATAGGCATGAGAGAGGAGAGAGAAAGGGTGACGAGCGGGAAAAAGACACTCATCATGACACAGACACGTCCCACAAAGCTTATTGGTCAAGAAGTGTAACGGACGAAGGTGTCAGACAAAAAGGCGTGCCATGGTTTATCCTCTTTTGATGACGTCACAATTAAAACTGTCTTTTCGTTTTCAAAAGGCATTCCTGATTGTTTTTACAAGATCAGGATTGGGGCCAAAAGGAGTTGGGACTCCTTCTTCGACACGCCATGAGCGGGCACCTCGCCCGACCACCTGCAAAAAATATATGCAAAAGAGGTAAACATATGATACAACCGAGTACGATCAAGTCGTACAATCATTAGGAGGTACGAAAGATAAGACGCGAGTAAGTACCTACCTCCTCCTCCTCTTCTCCTCTCTCTCCCCCTCCTTTGTCGGGGTCTCCGTTCCTCCAAGCACGACGACCTTATTGTCCGTATCTTCATCCACAAGACTGCATTGGATGAAGAAAGACCTATCTTCCAGACTATAGGTTCGAAACTTCTCGATCTTCGCCGAAGATTCGAGAAGATCAGCATCAGAAAATGTATTGGCTGAAAACGAAAAGCATACGCACGTTAGCTATAACGCACGATCAAGAATAAAAACGTACGAAAAATGAAGGAGAACTTTGTAAGTGCAGGATCTATTCTTACAATCAATATAGAAAGAAGTAATTGAGAAATTGTATGATCAAGCCCAATTGTATTCAATGATGCACAGAATTACAGATCTAAGAGAGAGATAACCTCAAAGATTACAAGGAATGAATACAAGTAATATGGGAAAATCAATCAGTTAGCAACGTAGTGCTAACCACTCTATTTATACTGTAACAGATATATTAAAGCTACAGTACAAATAAGAAAGACTAATAAGAACAAAACACGTGTCCTGATTAGTTTACACATTACTAAGTAACGAAACTCGTCATAAGTTCTGAACAGGTAGTTCAGAACTTCTGAACATTCTTCTGATCACGCTTCTCAGAACTTCTGACTTCTCTTTCTCAGATCTCTGACTCTTCTTCTCAGAACTTCTGACTCTTCTTCTCAGAACTTCTGAGCCTTCTTATCAGATCTTCAACACTTGGTTTATTGACAAAACTTCAGATCTAACAATCTCCCCCTTTTTGTCAAATAAACTTAAACTTTGCATCATCTAATTCTTTCAGAGCAGGAACAATTTTCTGAAGTAGCACATTCCTCAGATTAAGCCTCTTATCAATCTTGTCAATAATTTCTTGAATAACTTCAACTTGCTGATTTATTGCTTCTTGAGTTATGTTTGCTTCCTTTACTTTCAGCATCTTTTTCTCCAAATTGTGCTTTATGATCCTTAAAGTTCCAGAACAATATTTTGCAGTTTCCTTTGCTCTGAAGAAGATCTTTCCACTTTTGTTCTTCAAAAATACTCCCAGATCTGGATACTTGTGAACACTTCCAGTCTTTAACACCTTTTTCTGCTCATGATCTGTATTGGGATTTGCCAGATAAACACATGACTTTTGCAAATACAGAGCTATTTGGAAATCTGTATAGCAATGCCACCTTAAGATATAGAACATGGCCTCAATCACCACACTTCTTGCCTTCCTTTCATTTCTGTCTTTACTTGACTCTTTAAAACATAGAAAGCTGTGTAATCTGTAGAAGTCAACCACTGACAGTTTCTCAAAATCTGCATCAGTAAAATAATAAACCTTGCCATCTTCTCTCAAAACTTCAAAGGATAAGTACTCCATCTTTCTGAATTTCTTAACCTTCAATTCTCTGATTCCAGTGATTAGAAAATCTGAGTAAACGGCTTGCTTTGTTTTGCCAAGACATCTTGATTTTTCAGCCAACCAGATCTGAGTCTCCTTAGACCTATCATAATACACATCCAAGAATTGTACCTCTTTTGGTTTGAAGAACTCAGGTAAATCAAATTCAAGAAAGTATCCATTTAGATCAATGGATATTTCATCTTCTTTTGGTTCAGACTGTTCAGTTTGATCAAAACTAGTTATTTGCACATTCTGAGATATTGTGTTCTGCATTTCTTCAGCTTCATCTGACAAAATTCCATTCACTTCATACTCAGCTGGGAACACAAAATCATTATGTAGAATCTTTTTGGGATTCACCTCAGATAGCAACCATTCACTACTGTTTCTGATTTTTCTTCTAAAATCCAACCTCCTCTTCACACAGTTTATGCATCTCTTCTTTAAACTCTCTTTTTCAGCATCCATACTTACTTCCATTCTAATCAACAACCAATTCAGAGTTGCATCACTGTACTTCACCAACTCTTTTAATCTGAACAATTCAAGTCTTTCGTGAACCATATATGTGAACCCTTCTGTCTCCATTCCTTCATTCACAAAACCCTTCACATGCAGATCAACTTCTGTTTTCTTTGTGGGAGAACTCAGATTGCACTTTTCTTTTCTTTCTTCGATAGCCAACTGGAAGTCATACAAGTATGTATTTCTGACATAAATACCCAGAAGTCTTCTGCATTCAATTTCTATCAAGGCTTCTTCAGTGCTAGCAAAGAACTTGACTAGAAAGATCTGATCATCAAGAGTCAATCTGTGAAAATCAAATGTAGACATGGAAACCTTTGTATTTCTTTCTTTCAGTATTTCCATTCTAACGAACATTAAACCATTGAATTCATCTTGTTGAAACATCAGAACTTTCTCGATTCTTTTCTGAATATGCAGTTTTGAGTCAGGAACTCTGAACATGTTAGAAGCTTCTGAGTAGACCATCTGAGCTCTGTCATCCATAAAACCATCAATGTTACTTTCCAAAAGCTCATACTCTCCTTCTGTGTAGTAGAGATTATCATATATTTCCTCAGGAAAAATATCATCATGAAATTGTCTGGCTAATGGCACATCACTTAACTCTAGAATGAAGTCACACACAGGTTCTTCTAGTCTTTGCAATTTAATCTTTGGAATCTCAATTGGTTTTCTGAATACATATTCAGAAGGCATAAAGAAGTCTTTCACTTTCACATACTCTTCTTCTGTATTTAACTCATCACAAAAGTTAAACCTAAAATCATCTTTAAAATCCTGAGTGTAATCCACAGTTCTATCTTCTTCTCCCATTAGATCAATGGGTCTTATCACTTTTATTCCTTTATGAATTTTCTGAACACTCAAAGCTCTGACTACTTCATTATGCATTCTTCTGATCAATTCTTCATTCAACCTCCTTTCTTCTGATTCAGACTCCATTGCCCTTTCACTGTTATAAACCACAATATCTGTACACCTGTTTACCACTGTACTTTCCACTATTTCTTCTATTCTCAAATCAGATTCCTCAATAGCTACAGTTTCATCTGAGTTTCCTTCCATCTCAGTATCCAAGTTCAATTCCTCTGTTTTATCTGATTCATTACTATCAATACTTCCCAACTCCATTTCTTCTGTATCTGAACTGTCAAGCTGTACTATCTGAATCATCTCCTTTAAATTTTCTTGTGTCTGATCTTCTGAACTTTTTGTATTGGCTAAGTGCATGTCTGCTATCTCAAAATCTTCTATGCCAATATCATCATCAGAACTTAACCTTTGTCTTTTCTCCCCCTTTTGATGATCATGAGGATCATTATCATCAAACTTCCTTTTCAAGTTCTGATTAAAAGCAACTTCAGGTTCAGCTTCTGCAATAGGAACAGGATCAAGAGGCTTTGAAGTAGAAGCCAAAGATACACTCAGTGCTTTCAATATAGATTCCTGCATACCTTGCATCTGTTTTAACATATCTTTTTGAAAACCAGACATTATATCCACGATCTCCTTTTTGTGAGAATCCAAGGATTTCTTTACATCATCTACCTTGGTTTCAACAGAAATCAACTTTTTCTCCAACACAACATTCAAATCTGATACTTCATCATTCAAATCCTCCATCCTCTTCTCCAAATTTTCTACTTTTTCCCCCATCTCCTTGTTTTGTCTCTGAATCTTTTCAAATTCAGAAGTTTCTAACAGTGAACCTGAACCAACAGATGGTCCAGTTTTCATGTGCCCAGAGAGCTCATGGCCTGTAGATAACACACAGTCATCTTGTACAACAGATGCACGTTTGAATGAGGCTTTTGTAATGTTCACCTCACCAGGACTTCCATCCAATCCTCGACACCCAACATTAGGCATGTCTATGAATGTTGTTTCAGGAGTACGAAATTCCTGATCTGTGCAAGTGTCAAAAGGAATTTCAGGCTCAATATGAATAGGACTGTGATATTCAGACTCAATGTGTTGAAAAATAAGTTGGGATTTATCACCTCCCTCCAAATGAGTTTGGGATGGTTCCCCGGATTTGTGTGAAACAGTAGCATGTTGAAATGCTTCTGAGTGGGTATGGATGGGTTGTTCAAGATCCACCACTAGGTCCATGGTGTTTGTTTCAATATTGGACACCAAGAGATGTGAACCAATAGCATGTGTGGTTACCTGGTCAAGATTAGCTGGTTCAGAGGCATCTCTTTCTGTTTGAACCTCTGTTAACAATCTCTCATCCTCACCACTCTCATTCTGTTTTTCCTCACTGAGTCTAACCAAGCTCTCAGAATTTTCCCCCTCAAGTCTCTCAGAATGTTCACCCATCTGAACATCCTCCCCCTCTCTAATTCGACTAGACCCCTCACCTCTCTTCTCAGGTTGGTCCTCTTGGGCAGGGATTTGAGGTAATTCAATTCCCATAGAGGTGCAATAAGCTTTTAAAATCTCACTCTCCCTTGGAATATAGTTCCTAAGTGATTTTGGCAATAGTTTATGATTGGGATAGTTTTCAAGTCTTGTTACTGAGGTCATCTTACCCAAATAAAATGTAGGACCATGCTCTTCATTTGTTCTTCTTGAGATTGTTCTGTTTTCCTGCATGGCATACCAAATAACAATTTGCCAGTACCTTATGTAGGGAATGTATGTCAGTGGAGCATCCTTTGTCTTCTTCTGAATTGCTTTCTGATTCTTCTCAAATGTATTCTTCATATCTTCCCAAAGTATTAAAGTATAGTCATAATGCCTATTCTTCACTAAACCTTGAAATATCTGAAGAATTTGTTTAGAACCTTGATCAGCAGAACTATTTTTCCCTGACAAACATTTATTTACCACATGAAAGAAGCAAGCCCAAATAGGTGGTAATTTGTTTCTTCTGAACAAACTGAGAGTCCTCAATCCTTCATTGTATCCCAACTTCATGAACTCTGCTATTAATTCCTCTGTTAGGGGTAAATCCTCAAAATCTGTTCTTCTTTGTACATCATCTTTCTCTGGTAGATTCAGCATCTCTCTTAGTGCAGAGATAGATAAGACAAATGTCACTCCTCCAATTTCAGACACAAACTTATTATCTTCTAACCTAAGATATTTCCACCATTGTTGTATGTACTGAACAGGCACATTTTTACTTCTTGTAAACCATTTTCTGTACGGATGATGTTTGAATAACTCCATGATAATTCTGTGTTCAGGCTTAAAACGACTTTCCTCAAACAATATAACACAGTTATTTTCAGATAATTTCAACCATTCACTCTCAGGAACAACTCTTTCCACTAGAATAGATCTATCTGACATAATAGAACCTGCAGCACTCTGTTCATGTTCAATATTAACGTTTACCTCATCCGCATTTCCTTCAGATTCATCCATTTGTTCATCTTCTTCATCATTTCTTATTGCCCCTTCCTCTGCAACTCTATTTTGTACTTCATCATTTTCCGAATCGGATGAATCCATTATCGATTTTGTAGAATGTAGAGAAATTGGACCACTTCTTCGTATTTCAGACATGATTTAAGAAGAAAACAGATTCAAAGAACTCTGGATTTGATTCGTATCTCACGTTTCGCTCTGGAATTTGAAAGAAATTTGAAATAGGGATTTTAAGACCTATTTAAAATCCGCGAAGTTGAAAGGTTTAACGGAAAAGCGAGATCAATGTTATAACGGAGTCAACACATGTGAAATACCACAAAGGATTTAAATGAAATACGTGGCATTGTCAAACAAATATGAAGCTGACACGTGTTAGTGGATAGAATTTTGACTCAAGTCAAAGATCTGAATAACACGCACAGATGTTCTGATTCCATGACTCAGAAGAATTTTGCCTTGTAACCAAAATGTCTTTTAAAATCAACTTCTGACCAATATAAAACATTTTGATTATTCAGAAGAGGTTTGAACAGATAAGAAATGAAAACAAATCTTTTAAGCATCACAAAATGATTTCCAAAAGAATTTTGATGCTCCCCCTTGACTTGAGCATGCATTTGAGTATTAATGATACATAAAGATGAGATAAAAAGATAATCGAAGAAGCATAATCCATACAGTTGAAGTTATTTGTATTTCTCAAAAATAAATTTTTTTGAAAGTTAGATTGCTGAAGTATTGACTCAGAATTTCTGATCTTAAGATTCAGAGGTTCTGATCTCAAGACTCAGAAGTTCTGAACTCAAGACTCAGAAGTTCTGAACTCAAGACTCAGAAGTTCTGAACTCAAGACTCAGAAGTTCTGAACTCAAGACTCAGAAGTTCTGAATACACTACTCAGACAAGTTTACTTAGAAAAATTTAGCATTTTTAAGAAAAAAAAATATTTTCAACTAGGCAGATTAAGCATTCCTATTAACCTTTTGGATTTTGTGATTTTTGAACATTCTAAACTTCAAATCACCATAACTTGCTCAAAAATCAGAATTTTTCAACCAAAATTTGCAGGGTTGCTTAAAATGTGATTCTGAACACATTCTCTGGAAATGTTTTCTACGAAAAACACTCACATCTATGAGTTCGATAACCTCATAGCAAACAGAAATCCATAATTACATTCAGACCGAGTTTTGGACTGAATTATCCAAAAGTCAAAATTCTCAATTTAAGCACAGCATCTGTTTTCAGTCATGTGTAGGTATAGATCATTCATTCAGCTCTACACATGAATAACCTGCAAAACAGATTAAGTTGACTTTGGTACCCATATGAACTTGGGTCCAGGTTTGTTAGGTGTAATAGCATATGCAGATATTCTATAAGAACCATACCAGTGCTGAATAAAATTCTTGTTCACAAAATCATTAGTCCCACAATATGAACAACAAAGTTTCTTTTGTGCAACTCTGACTAATTGATTTACAGAATAAATCACATCAGGTTTACCAAAAGATTTTCTTTGAAATGTATTGTTCTTCTTGACATTTGAATTTGGAACTTTTGATTTTGGCACTTCTTTCTTAGAAGTTGTTCCTTTAACTCTCCATTCCATTTTTATCTTTTTAAAAGAACAATTATAAGATTTATCAATAGCAGAATCATAAAACAGATTAGAAGAACGAATCTGATCTTTTGAACTATGATTTGATTTGTCAACAACTTTCGTTTCAAATTCCCTAAACTTTTTAATATACAAATCAAACCTTGACTGCAAATCAGATTTGGACTTCCTCTCTATCATGATTTTAGTTGATAAATCAGATAATTTCTTAATAAGTCTCCTTATCTCCAAATGAAAAACTTTCTTTTCCTTCTCAAACTCATCTTTTAAGCATTTTTCTTTAAAGCCATTTACCTTCTTCTTTTCAGTCTCTTTCCTTCCATCTTCTAACTCTTTCTCCAACTCATTTATTTTTACAGAAAACTCATTTAACATTCCTGTTTTCTTTTTCTCAAAACCATTCTTTTCTTTTTGAAAAACATTTTTCTTGCATTCAAACTCTTTTCTTTCTTTTGCAAGAATTTTCTCCAAATCAGAAATTTTCAAAGATAATTCAACAGACTTTGTTTCAAAACCTTTCCTCTCAGTTTGAAAGTCTCTTCTCTCTTTCTCAAATTTCACTCTTTCAAGTATAAGAACTTGTTCAAAGTCATAGATCTGTTTCAAGAGTTGACAATTTTTCATTTCACATGATTTGATTCTATTTTCAGACTCTGTCAACATCTTTCTTCTAAAATTGCCTTTCTCTTTCAAATCAACATTCTCTTTTTCTAACAACTTTATGTTTTCTTGAACCTTTTCAAAATCCTTTAGAAAATCAGATTTCTCTTTTTGCAAAATCTTTATAACTTTTGCATATTCGTCTTGTTTTGCTTGAAGATTAGCAATCTTGCTTTCAAAATGAACAATCTCAGTTTTTGGTTCAGACATTGTTTCTTTTGATTTTACAGGACTTAATTTTTGTAAATTGTCTGAACTGGTTATAGAAATTGCAGGTCTCACAAAAACTTCAATAATCTCAGTCATGATGAAATGACAAATTCAAATATCAACTATGAGTTATGATAAAAAATGAGAATCAACACAGATCTAGAATATGCAAGAACTAATCAAACCTGTCACATGCATTTCTTCAAACAGTTAGAGTACGTGAATTAATGAAATCTTCTTTTCAACAAAAAATTTGAATACTAATCAGCATGCAGCAGATATAATCACTTTGATCAAGAAACCAATCAAGAATTTCGAAAACATACCTGTGATCTCTGTTTAATTTCGAGAATTAATCAGCATAGAGAGAAAATCTTTGGATGACTTGATTGTAAGATATCGATTCAACAGAAAGACAAATTCAAATTTCTTGAATCAATGATAGAAACAAATTCAAGAATTGTTAGGAATTCAAGAATTGTTAGCAGCAGCGGAATCAATTGTCGAATTGATCAAGAAACTTCAAGAACGCGATCAAACACACTCTTGGACGAATTTGTTTGTTGATTGGCTCTGATACCAATTGTAAGTGCAGGATCTATTCTTACAATCAATATAGAAAGAAGTAATTGAGAAATTGTATGATCAAGCCCAATTGTATTCAATGATGCACAGAATTACAGATCTAAGAGAGAGATAACCTCAAAGATTACAAGGAATGAATACAAGTAATATGGGAAAATCAATCAGTTAGCAACGTAGTGCTAACCACTCTATTTATACTGTAACGGATATATTAAAGCTACAGTACAAATAAGAAAGACTAATAAGAACAAAACACGTGTCCTGATTAGTTTACACATTACTAAGTAACGAAACTCGTCATAAGTTCTGAACAGGTAGTTCAGAACTTCTGAACATTCTTCTGATCACGCTTCTCAGAACTTCTGACTTCTCTTTCTCAGATCTCTGACTCTTCTTCTCAGAACTTCTGACTCTTCTTCTCAGAACTTCTGAACCTTCTTATCAGATCTTCAACACTTGGTTTATTGACAAAACTTCAGATCTAACAAACTTACAGTCAGTGTTCCACCCAGTGGTGATCCAGGTCGTATCCTCCTCAAGAAGGTCCAGCGACTGGACCTTGCCAAAGACGTACCTCGCCTTGCACCCGCGATCATTGACCTGGGTATTCTGCACAAGCACTTGGGTACCCCGGTACTTGGAGAAAAGGCTGTATCGATGGTAGTTATCCACCTTGACCAAGTGCGCCACCAGCAGATGACAAGTGGTACCTACTCAGAAACTTGTCGGTAACCTTGTCGATCACATGAACTATCCGCCAAAATTGCGGCATCACCTGAGCAGGTGACAAGTGGTACCTACTCAGAAACTCCCTGGCCAAGGGAGAGAAGGGCCACTTAAAATCCACTTTGAACGGGTATTCGTACAGGACGAAATGCCCGTTCAGGCACTCAAACGGCCGGAACTTATTCGGCAAGTATAACTGCAATGCATCAGGAACCCCGACCAACGTCCTAAAAGCATTAAGGTTCTCCTGAGTAACAATCGTACTAGCAGGTTCGATAGACATTATAAAACTAATGAAGAAATAAGAAACTTTTCGCTCGACTTATAAACGCTCGGAGCTCGCACGTAAAGAAGGCAATTGAATCGTTCGAAAAACCTCTTCGAAATTTTACCGAAAGCGTAAAAAGGAAACTATCTCCAAATCAAGCTATTTATATAGCAAAGTCTTGTCAGAAAGGTCTCGTAGATGAATAACACCTGTCAACCGCCTTTTCGTGTACCACTCATCGATGATCGACACCTGTCCTACAAACGGCTCCACGCCTCGTCCATGTCTCCCTGACGTCACGAACCCCTACGTCTTTTCAGTTCAAATCAGACCAGAACGGTTGGAATTCCACTGGATCCTTCCCCCGCGTGACACGTGTCATCCCACGCACTCAGATTTAAAATTTGAATTTCACGCCTAAATTTGAATTTTCGGGGCAAACTGTTTGGGTAAAAATCCACACTTCACGACTGACAAAGAAAATGAACACGATGTTTATGTCCCAGAGCAATTGCCCAACGGTCATAACGGACGAGCTACTAAAGATATTTAAAGACAAAGCAACGGTTACGACAATCATTATGACGCATTCAATGCTACCAAAAGCTGTATAAAGGCCTGCACAACACAACCTCAGAAAACGAAGCATTCAACACTATTTACACAATACAGAGCATACAACAGAGGACATTTGAGCAAACATCACTAACGCAAGAATACGCACGACAACAGTCTTTTTCGCACGATTACAGCATTATTTCGCACGACGCACGACATTAGTTTACGATTAAGTTTACCTTTATTCTTATTGTAATCTGTTGTCCTCACGACACTTGTTACTGAAGGACATCGCCCCTGTTTGGCGACCATAGTGCACCATCGACTCTCACCAGTCGGCCGCGGTTTTTTCCCTAGTTGGGGTTTTCTACGTTACCAATTGTCTCGTCATATTTACTTTCTGTTTGCGATTGTGTTGTTTGCCTTGAGATCCCTTTCTTTAGTTGCTAAAGCTCCACATCAACCTTAAGTTATCCTTTGGGTGATTTTTGGCATTAACAGTGAGCAGGTTCCGTTTTCCAGTCATGTGTCGAGAGCATCGATTATGAAGATACCAAATACCCTTCGAGACCTGCAAACAAAAGGAAGATTAATTGGAAATTGGTACCCACTTTACAATGGGTCCACATTTGTCAGTGGAAGAAGAAGTGGAAGGATCAGCAGTCTTCACAGCATCTGATGATTCTCACCAATCATCAGTTTGTGTTTGTGGAGTTAGCCATTTTGAAAAAATAGCAAGGAAGAGAAAAAGATGTAGTATAAGCAAGATCTTGTTTATTAGTTTAAACAAACTACTCTGATACCACTTGTTGGTCCCAAAGGGGGTATACAAGTTTGTAGAAGGGGGGTTGAATTCAAACACACGATTTTTATCATTCTAAATTGTTTAGTGATATGTATCAAACAACTTACAGTTTGTTGCGGAACAAGATTAAGGAATAAACCTAATCTAAACAAACTATGAGAACACTAAGATTTCTTGCACTAGAAATATAGAGAGAAAGGAGATTAAGAATATTAAGGATAATATTCTTTCACACAATAAGTTCAGCAAGAGGAATGGCCGAGCTTCTTCAAAATGAAGAAGAGTTTCCTTTATATATTGCATGCATTTAATGGAACTCAGTATACCTTTACACGTGGCAGCCTATGGTTGGTTGCATGATTTGACTTTGGTAGACAACCTAGTGGCCGCATGGTGAACAGTGTAGAATCAGAGTTGGTTGTACGATTCTGGACAAAAGGGATGTCCGTTCTGACAAAAATCATACTGGGGCATGCAAGGGGATAAGACAAAAGTTGCTTGTAGAGGAGGCTTCATGATCAGCGTTCGCTGAATGATTCTTTATCAGCGAATGATAAAGTTCAGCGTTTGCTGAAGTCTTCTACTTGAAACTTCATGTTGAGTGGACAAGTCTTAGCTTCGCTGATATCCCCATCAGGTCACTAGTAGACTTAGTCGCTAGTTCTTTGGCTTGATCTTCGACTTCAGCGTAGAACATAATTGACGTGAATCTTGTCTTCAGGGATCATAAGTAAACAACATAATTTATCAGCGATCATCAGTGAGACTAAACAGGCTCAAGGCTCACTGATGTACAGTGTTCGCTGAATACATAAATTAAAGCGCATGTTTTCATCAGCGATACTAAACAAACTTAGTATATTTTCTTTGATGGCAAAACATTAATACATATTGTCTACTTACAATTTTCACTAAGTGTTACTCAAAGTCATTATCAAATCACTGAGGGTTTGGATCAACACTAAGCCTAGAAGTTGCATATTTGGTCTCTCAACTTTATACAACTAGATAAAAACAACACTAACACAAGTCCAAGAAAGTGTCATAAGTGACAAATCCTCTTCAACTCCTCCATATGGATTTATTTGGCCCTGTCAACATAAAACCCATCCCTGGAAAGAAATACACTCTCGTCATAGTAGACGAATTCTCTCTCTATACCTGGGTGATGTTTCTCCGATCTAGAGTGAGACTCCAGATGAAATCATTTCATTTGTTAGAAAAATGGAAGTCCTGAACAATATGACGGTTCGCTCAATAAGGAGTGATCATGGAACTGAATTCAAAAACAGTTCTCTTGATAACTTCTTTGAGAGTAAGGGGATATCTCACAACTTCTCAGCGGTGAGAACACCTCAGCAAAATGGAGCCGCTAAAAGAAGAAATAGAACAATCATCGAAACTTCTCGGTCTATGCTCAGCGGATCTCATCTTCCAACTCAATTCTGGGCAGAAGCTATCAACATTGCATGTTTCACTCAAAATAGGTTGCTAATTATCAAAAGATTCAACAAGATTGCCTATGAAATTTTCCATGGGAGAAAGCCATCTATCAGCTTTCTTCATATCTTTGGTTGTTAGTGCTTCATCTTAAACAACAGAGATACCATTGAAAAATCGATCCCAAAGCTGACGATGGAATATTTCTTGGATACTCCTCAGTGTCCAAAGCCTCCAGGGTCTTCAACAAGAGAAGACAAACTGTTGAAGAAACCATTCATGTCACCATTGATGAATCCCGTTCAGCAAATTCTAAACCTACTGCTGAAAACGAAGAATTGAATCAGTGGATGTTTTCTCATTATGGGGAACCAGAAGCTCATTTTAATCCTGCTCCACAGAAAAATAACCCAATCGCTGATGATGTCCTATCATCATTCCCAGCATGCAAACAAGTGAAGATGAATCCTCTTAATGGGTATCAGTTGTTCCATTAAACACTTTTCCTCCTCCTGAACCCTTAATTCTTGAAACCCATGCAATTCTCCTCGACAATCAGTGAATGAAATACAATCTAAACCTCAACAATTACTGCCCAACATAGCTGGCAATACTGCTGCTGAAGCCACTTCTTCAGCACTTCTAGAAGTCCACTCAGAGCCAGAATTTCAAGCTCCGGCTCAAAGATGGACAGTGAATCACCCAATCGAACAAATTCTAGGTTATCCAAATGAAGGTATTCAGAATCGACGATGTTCAGGTAACATCTTTCTCTTTGTTAATTTTATTTCGATGATTGAACCAACAAAAACTGATGATGTCCTCAAAGATCCAAACTCGGTCAACGTTACGCAAGAAAAGATGATTGAGTTTGAAAGAAACAAAGTTTGGAATCTCGTTCCCAGACCTTCTGACAAAACTTAATTGGCACCAAGTAGGTGTATCGAAATAAATTAGATGAATTTGGAACTGTAACCCACACAAAGCCAGACTAGTTGCTCAGGGATACAGACAAGAGGAAGACATAGACTATGATGAAACCTTTGCCCTAGTGGTAAGACTCGAAGCAGTTCGACTTTTCTTAGCTTATGCAGCTCACAAAGACTTCAAGGTTCAGCAAATGGACGTTAAGTCAGCATTCCTAAACGGAAAGCTGAATGAAGAAGTTTACGTTGAACAACCTCCAACATTCGTTGATCCTAAGCATCCAGAATATGTTTATAAACTGGATAAGGCCCTCTATGGTTAAAAACAAGCACCTCGTGCATGGTATGACACTTTATCTTCTTATCTAATCGCTGAAAATTTTGAACGTGGTAAAATTGTTAACACTTTATTTTTTTAGAAAAGTTAAAGGTCATATTACTCTTGTTCAAATATATGTCGATGACATTATATTTGGTTCTACTAACCCATCTCTGTGTACTCGATTCGCTGAACGAATGAAGAAAGAACATAAGATGAGGATGATGGGTGAACTAACATACTTCCTTGCACTTCAGATCAAGCAGAGTGATAAAGGTACATTTATCCACCAAGGTAAGTATGTTAAAGATATGCTGAAAAAGTTTGATCTCACTCAAAGCTCAGCTATGAAAACTGCTATGGCACCTCCGCTGACACTTAACAAGGACCCAAATGGAATACCTGTTAATGTCACTGCCTATAGAGGAATGATCGGATCTCTTTTGTATCTTACAATGATTCGACCCGATATCATGTATTCTACTTGTCTTTGTGCACGATATCAATCTGAACCCAAAGAATCACATATGATCGTTGTCAAGCGAATTTTCAGTTATCTGAAGGGTACACCCAACCTAGGTATTTGGTATCCCAAGGACTCAGGGTTCGATCTAACTTCCTATTTAGATAGTGATTTTGCAGGTTGCAATCTGGATAGAAAGAGCACCACAGGAGGCTGTCACCTCCTGGGTGGAAAGTTGGTGAGTTGGACAAGTAAAAAGCAAAATTCAGTGTCCACTTCAACCGCTGAAGTTGAGTATGTAGCTGCTGGTAGTTGTTGTGCTTAGGTCTTATGGATGAGAAAGCAGCTTATAGACTATGACTTTCAGCTATCAAAGATTCCCATCTATTGCGACAACACTAGTGGCATCACTATAGCAAACAACCCTGTGCTACACTCAAACACTAAACACATTGAAATCAGATATCATTTTATCAGAGATCATATGATGAATGGAGACCTAGAACTTCATTTTATTACCACTGACTATCAGCAAGCTGATCTCTTTACCAAACCTCTTGATGAGACAAGAGTCCACTTTCTCATCAGCGTACTTGGAATGCTAAACCTTGAAGAATAACTCTTCAGCGGTCAAGCATTATGTCAGCAATAAGGTTCTATCTCTGATATTCATCCCATAATCTTTGAGTAAATGTTCTTTGATACTCAGGTATGTTCTCTATCCTAAAATGTCTTTAAAAAGTAAAATTAATCACTGACATTTTCCATCAGTGATCTTTTTTTTGAAACACAAAAACTCATCACTGATATTTCTCCTCAGTGATTCTTCGAAAAACAAAATCTATCACTGAAATTTTTATATCATAGATATATTTTAAAAAACGAAAAGACTCTCTTTTATGTGACGTCATCCTAGATGATAACCCTTGGCACGCATTTTTGTCTGACACGTTCATCCGTTACACTTCTTGACCAATAATCTTCGTGGGACGTGTCCGTGTCATGATGAGCCTTTTCCCGCTCATCATTCTCTCTCTCCTCTCGCTCACCTGTATAAACAACTCTCGTGTATATTTTTCCTCTTTACACGCACAAACTCTCTCTTAAGGCAAGAACATACAAGACAAACAAGAACTTAAGAACTTACGAACTCAAAGCTCAAAAACCTTCAAACCTTCCAAGTTTTTTTCTTAAACTTATGCACCTTCTAACACAAAAACCTCTTTTCGATCTTAAATCTTTGCTAATAATGACCAAAAAACTGTTTTTCTTCTAAAAATCATCTTTTCATGATTTTCTTACAAAACCCCTAAAAAGGTTTTTAAGGTATAAAATTTCCTTTAAACTTTTCTCTCTCATCTTCAATGTCTTTTACCAGATTATTTCCCAAAAAGGAAACTGGTAAAACACACCTTTCTACGCTTTTCATCTTAAATGAAACTGGAATACCCCATTGGTAAAACCCTATTTTCTTACTTTTGGAAATTGTTCCTAATAACTTCCATTCTAAGAAACTTTCCATCTTTTCTTCTTCTCCATTCTCTTCTATCTTTTCAGAAATGGCCTCACAAGCAACTACCTTCGTGAAATCCAAGAACGTCAAGTTTAAAATGTCGCTGTTCAATTTGTGGGAAACAATCACCTTACCATGCTGATGTTTCCTAAAAAGAAACCATCCCTGCACCTAGCAGACGTTGTGACCTTACTAAGAAACTCTCCAATCTTCTATGATCTGACGATCTCTCCTCCGGTCCATAAGCATCTATTGTAGCAGTTCTGGTATACTGCTGAACTGGCTGAGAAGACTCTTCCATCTGGGAAGAGTGTCACTGTGATATCCTTCCAGATACCATATGGTGAAGGAAGCATAACACCAAATGGCATTTGCTCAGGCCTCTGACTACCCACTGCCAGACATTTTGACGAACTCCCCACTAACGAAGAACTGACAACATTCCTCGACCTGATGGAATATGAATGGGAGACAAAACCTAGATCCAAAGCCCTGGACAAAAAATTGATGAAGGTCCTCAAGGCGAAGATGCCCTCTGAACTCAATTACCTATTCAACCACATAATCTGGTATATGGGTGGAAAGACTGGATCTATGGATCAGGCTAGCCGCCAAACACTGTAAATGGGCTATTCTGTGATCACTGGCAAGAACATCGACTATGCTAGGATGATCTTCGACGACCTGATGATCAAGGTAGAGAAGCCTGACAGGGAGCTAAACCCGATTGAGGGTGATTATCAACTCTAGAAACTCGGGGTTCGCATCCTGGACGTGGAGCGAGTTCATAACGAGGTAAGTCTCTCAGAACTCAAACTTTGCCTCTCCTCCATTTTTTCCACTTCTGCAGCGATGCCTATGGGTCAACCCCCCGTGGCTTCCCAAGATACAAAAACAACCTCTTCTAAGAGGAAACCATCTACTTTCCCTCTTGGTTAATCTAAAAAGACCAAGAGAGTTTCTAAGGAGAAAACCCCGAGCAACAACCAACAACAACATCGTCAGTGATCGCCTCTTCACAGGCGACCCTAGAAACGTTTGTGGTATGTTTCACCACATCTGCTACCAAGTCATTGTTAATGCCAAAAATCACCCAAAGGATTACTTAAGGTCAATGTGGAGCTTTAACAACTAAGGAAAGGATCCTCGCGACAAGTCGTGCGACGAATAAGAAAGACAGAAAGAGACGACAGATTTGGTGACGCGGAAAACCCTTGTCGAGGGTAAAAACCGCGGTTGACTATAGAAGTCGACGGTGTACTATGGTCGTCAAACAGGGACGGCGTCCTTTAGTAACAAGTGTCATGAGTACAATAGATTATAATTACAAAGGAAAATAAACTTAATCGTATGAATCTATCATGCGTTGTGTGTAAGAATGCTTCGTCGTGCGTTTCTTCGAAAGAAAGTGTAAGTAATGCTCGAGAGCTTTGGATGTGTTTCTGAGGAATCTTCTATGCTTTTCTGAATGAGATGTCCTTGAGTATGTCTTTGAGCTTGATATATGTTAATGCAAAAAATCACCCAAAGGATAACTTAAGGTTGATGTGGAGCTTTAACAACTAAAGAAAGGATCACACGACAAATCGTACGACAGGTAACAAAGATAAAAAGAAACGAGAGAATTTGGTGACGCGGAAAACCCCATCGAGGGTAAAAACTGCGGTCGACTATAGAAGTCGACGATGCACTATGGTCGTCAAATAGGGACGAAGACCTTTAGTAACAGGTGTTGGGTGTACAATAGATTACAATTACAAGAGAAATAGACTTACTTGTAAAATTGTGTTGTGCGTCCTGTGAAATAATGCTTCGTCGCGCGTTTCTGCGAATGATCGTTTGAGTGCTTCGAGAATGCTTCAAGTGAGTCCCTGAGAATCTGTTGTTTATCACAGGGAATTCGTTGTATATCCCTAAGAATCAGATGCCCCTGAATGTGTCTTTGGTTCTGAAATATATAGGATTTAGCGTCATTAATGGCCTTCATAAATGCGGAAAACGGTCCTTGGCATTGAATATGCTTGATTGTGGTCTTCCGTTGTGACCGTTGTCCTTTATGGTGATTGACCTGTATTAAATAGTCATAAAAGATACACTTGTCGACCATTAGTAAGTTAGTGTCAAGGATAATCGTACGACGGTCGCCTGTTTCGGTAGACATTTCGGTCGTACGACAGAGATACCTCATTGGCGACGATTAAAGATATGGCTGTGCATAATTTAAGAAACCTTATCTTAATACAATACTTGTCGTGCATAGAAAGTCCTTTGTTTTCATGCGTCGGCCGTGAGGTCTGACTTTTTACCCAAACATTTTGCCCCTAAAATTTGAATTTGGCGTGCGAATTTTAATTTTAATTTCTAAGGTAACTGAATGGACACGTGTCAGCCATTGAGTCATCGCAGGTTCAAAAGGAACCGAATCGGTTTGAAGATAACCGAAAAGTCGATAAGATTGTCGACGTCATGATGACGTATGGTGTGTGGATGACAGTTGTGTGACATGTGTCGTTCATCCGACGGTGGCATGCGAAGGGTCAGGGGACAGGCGTCGATCATTCGACGAGTCGACCTGACACAATGGAAACCATATAAATAGGGCTCGAATTCGATCTCCTCCTTTTTTACGCTTCCTTCATTTTAGAGAGAGATTTCCTTGCAAAAACCTGCAAAAACTCAACCCTTCCTCCATAAAGAATCTCTTCGTTCACCGGTTAAGGCCTCTCAACCCAGTAATGTGCCATGGAATTTCAGCCTTTGATGAGACTCGCCGAATGCAATCTCTAGAGATAATGAAAAGATGCCAGTCAGTAAAGAGTGTCAGAACAAAGCACAAGATAACTAAAATCACCAACATCCAGTCCGACCGTATTCTGAAAGTTTGGTACCCAGTTTTCACCGTTACAAGGGAAGACGGGAAAGATTGGACATTCTCCGAAGCGGACATCAAAAACCTACGATTGAGTGATTTCCACGACATTCTGAAAGACTTGCGAACCATGACCATCAGACCTCTCCATGTCACCAAAGCACTTGAAGCCGTCAGACGATTCCTGAAATGCACTATTTCACTGTCCTAAATCACAGATTTTCATATGGGAATCGAGAACATGTCGAAGAAGATAAACTTGCTTAAACCAGACCAGAAGGTCCCATAGTTGAAGATGTACCCGGTAAACACGATGTTGTTCGAACCAGAATTTGGAATTATCTAGCTCAATGCACAAGGTGAAAAGAAATTTCTCAGATTCAGTCAAGTTAACCGCTACTGCGATGGAACTTTAATGAAGGTCAGACAATCACTTAGAGAAATTATCGCCAAGAAAGAACTGATCCCGAAAATGTTTTTGGGAAGTCTTAAAGAGCTAAATGCCCGAGAAGCCTTAGAGATAGTTGAAGACCGACTTGAGTTCCGCAGATCTATTAGAAGCTTTTAGATACTTTTTGCTATCCGAAAAAGATATGTTCCGAACTGGCACGACATTGAACTTCAATTCAAAGGGGGAGATTGTTAGGGTACAAAATTATAGTTCAATGGAAGTTCAAGGGTGAATTGTGTAAATACCTTAAAAGGTATAAATAGTTAGCTTAATCTCTGAATTAGGTTAATCGTTCTTTTATTTTACTGTGTAATCTCTCTGAACGATATTGAATACTTTGAATGAAATAGATGGATAACAACTTGAAATCATTGATTTCTATTGCTATTGATTGTCGATAGTTATCGTTACTGCACTAATATGGGATCCATAGATAAGTCATACCGAACTCCGGATGTTCAAACAACATGTCGGCTGGTACACTCTTGATGTTGGGAAGACTCTGGTCTGACTTCAATATGTTGATCTTCGGTTGGTTGCTCTCTAACCCCATCTGAAAAATCTTCGACATATGACAGTGTTATCTCACTTTTCATGTAACGCTTGAATGCGTCTAGTGCTCCGATGATTTCTTTGGGGCGTATGCTTTTGGTCTTCGTATCTCAGAGTAGGAATAGGAGATCTAGCAGTTCAAGATTTTTGAAGTCTGCTTCGGTGAACTCCTATTCTCTACCATCGTCTAAGCACTTTGAAGGTCGGATACCATACTTTGAATAGCCGATTGGACTGGATCTCAGTTACGCGTTTGATCATGTACTTTTTTCACACCGAGCTGATTGCTTTGGGCTTGGACTTTTGCATGTTGATGTATGCAATCTGCTTCAGTGTATCTGTCATCGACTCAGTACCGTACAAGGCTATTTGTTTATACGAACGAATCCAGTGGGCGAAAATCTTCCTTTATGATTCTTCCAAAAACGTGGTGAAGATCATACCCCTTTCCCATTTCAAAGGTGGACCCGGTTGAGAATTGGAGGTTTCACCTGCCAGAGGTTCAGATTAGGCTCGGTTGGATTCTTCTTCGGTGTAGGTACGTAATGGGATAGCAATTGCGGGTATTTCTGATGTCGGGTCGTCTTTCAGGGTCTGTTCGAGCAAGCTGTTGTAGTCTTTTGTTGTAGGAATTCTTCGTCTTCAAATGTACACAGGTTGTTGACTTCGGATTGTATGGCAATTAGGGCTTGTTCAGTCAATGCTCGTTCGACCGCAAGAATAGCCTCAGATTTTGTGTCGATTAACGCCCAATCATCAGCTAACCACCTGTCACATCCTCGGGCTTTTCAATCGTTGGACTGACAGGATCCAGGGCAAGGTGATAGTATTCAGTTTGGTCTTCAGTAGGAGCATATATAGTTTCTAGGCATGGTTTTTCTGCTTCGATTGTCGTAGCTTTATTGCTTGCTTCTAGGCATGCTCTTTCTACTTCGATTATCGTAGCTTTATTGCTCGATTCCGGTTGCGCCGTAGAAGTATTTGTACTCTGTTTCGTTGTTTCAACCATAACTGTTTTTGTTTTATCTGGTGGCGTCTTCTCTAGCTCAGTGGTTCTCATCCTTTTCTCCCCCTCATGGTGATTTGGATCCTTCAGATCATCATGTTTGCGTTTAATACCCAGAGCCTGCCCCTTGCATGTCGTTTCGAGGCTTGCAGCACGTTCAGAAGTTGTAGTCAGAGTTTGATGCACATTCTGAAGGGTTAAGGTAAGTAGGTCACGACAGGTATTTATCTGTGTTAGATCAGAAGTTTGTCAAAAAGCCTAAGTGTTGAGATCTGAATAGAAGGCTCAGAGTTCTGAGTAGGAGACTCAGAAGTTCTGAATGAGAAGATGAAAATGTCATGTGCTCAAGTATAGATTCTGAGTATGCCTAATCAGAAGAAGGTTCAGAAGTTCTGAACAAGTGGTTCAGAACTTATGTCTTGGACATTTTCTCTTTATTGTATTTCAATTATTAGCTAGCATATTAGAACACGTGTCTTTGTTCTATTGGTTTGTATTGTAAATGTACTGTAGCTTTAGTATTTCCATTACAGTATATATAGATGTTAGCAACTGAAGTCTAACTAACTTTTGGATCACTTTCGTATTCAATCTTTGTAATCTTTGATAGATTCTCTCTCTAGATCTATAATTTGTTCTTGAATAAATACAAAGCTTTCGTCTCCAATTCTCTATTATTCTACTGTTTGATTGTGTTCTTGATTGTTTAATTGGTTGTAAGATCAATCCCGGTTTCTACAACTGGTATCACAGCTAATCAACATACAAATTAGATCAAGATCACAGAAGATTCGTGTTCTTGAAGGTTAATTGATCAATTCGATAATTGAATTCCGCTGCTACTCATAATTCTTGAATTCATTGAATTCTTGAATTCGTTCTGTGTTGATCAAGAGATTTGAATTTATCTTTCTGTTGAACCGATTCAATTCATCTTACAATCATGTCTTCTAAAGAATTTCTCTCGATGGGATTTGAGACAAAACCTCTTGTTCTAATTCCTGAAGAATATCAACAATGGAAAATCAGAATTATTCAGTTCTTGGATAATATTGATGAAAATTTGATGATCTCAATTCGTGAATGTCCAATTGAAGTATATGTTGATGTTGTTGCTACACCTGCAACAACTACTACACCTGAGATTCCGGCTACCAGAGTAAGGAAGATTTTCTCACAATATACTAAAGCACAGAAGAAGAGACATGCAATAGGCAAGAGGGCTGTTACTTTGTTAACTTTGGCAATTCCTAATGACATCTTCAACAGAATTGATAGTGGAACATCTTCTAAACAAATGTGGGATGAATTGGAGAAGCAGATGCTTGGTACAAAAAAATCAATTCAGGCAAAACTGAATCAGTGCATCAATGCATATGAAAGATTCAAAGCTAAGGAATGTGAGAGTTTAACTCAAACATACAACAAGTTTTGCACAATCTTGAATGATCTTAAAAGGAATGGGCTGAACAAAACCAAGTCAGAAATCAACTACAAATTTCTGAATTGTCTGAATACAGAGTGGTCATCTTTTGCAATAAGTCTTCAGATGAACAAAGATGGTTGGGGTAGCTATAGCTACATTGTGAAGTGACGAGTACTGGTAGAGTGCACGAGGGGTGACTTGAGTAGTGAAGTATTCCGCGTTTGTTTGGACGCGTAACTTGTAGTGTTAAGTACCACTCGATTTCAAGCGAATCCTAAAGAATCACATTTGTCTGCTGTCAAGCGCATATTTAAATATCTGAAAGGGACTCAATTCTTGGGTCTCTGGTATCCTCTTAATTCTGGTTTCGAGCTTATTGCATATACAAATTCAGATTATGGAGGATGCAAAAATGACAGAAAGAGTACTTCTGGTAGCTGCCAATTGCTTGGAGATAAATTGGTGAGTTGGACATCAAAGAAACAGAAATGTGTCTCAACTTCTACAGCAGAAGCAGAGTATGTTGCTGCTGCTAGTTGTTGCTCTCAAGTGATATGGATGAAAACTCAACTCAAAGATTATGGCATGGAGTACAGCAAAATTCCAATTCTGTGCGACTCCAAGAGTGCCATAGCAATCACAGCTAATCCAGTTTAACACTCCAAGACAAAGCATATCGACATAAGGTACCATTTTATAAAGGATCACGTTGAAAAAGGGACAATTGAAATGTATTTTGTTTCAACAGACTTCCAGCTTGCTGATCTGTTCACAAAAGCCCTTGATGAAAGGAGGTTTAACTTCTTAATCAACAAGATGGGTATGCTGAACATGTCCTCCTAACTCTGTTTAAAAATCAACAGAGCCTCTGATGTTCCTACCAGAGCTCTGTCAAAATAGTTAGGTAGGATAGTTCACCAGAGCCTCTGATGTTATCACCAGAGCTCTACCAGCATACTTTTTCAATGTTTTCCTCTTATAAATTTCTTGTTTGTAAATATTTTCTTCTTTGTACATAAAGTTTTTTTATCTTTCAAGGCTGAAAAGAAAAATTTATCTACTAAGCTCACCATTTAAGGGGGAGCTTAAGAGAAAGAGATGCACGTTTTTAGGGGGAGCAAGTCAACTCAGTTTCAAATCTAAATGACTTTACTTTTTGAACATTAAAGATAAATCTTTATGAAGAAGGGAAACCTGGTCTGATGAAAACCTTTTGATAAAGTCAAGAACTTACCAGAACTCTGATATATCATCATAGCCTCTTTTGATGCTCACCAGATCTCTGTGAAATTTCTGAGTCAGTTATGTTCTCGTTCTTTGACTACTTTCACATCAGAACATAATTTTTAAATGATTTTGGGTAAATGTGAAACATTTTGGGATACTTGAAAAGAAATGAAAACGGTCACTCAACAGAGGCAAAACTGTACTAAGCTCCACCAGAGCTCTATCAGTTTTTCAGCCACATCATCAGAAGTAACGTCATCAGAGGTGCGGGTTATTTCGTAAGCGTCAACCACAAGTCACCCACACATCTCTAACCGTGACGGTTTACTTGCCCGAAAGTTGTCAGAACCAAATCCATGTGTCACTCTCTAATTGAGAAACCAACCGTTAGTTGTTCCCACGTTCTACTGTTGGGGCCACTCCACTATCTGACACTCGAGTGCCTACAGTACCTACGACATTCACCCAGCCACATGTTTAGCGTATAAATATCCATTACCATGACCCTTTTCTTTTCTTACGCTTACTGATCATTCAAAAACCCTTCATCTTTCCCTCTCAAAGTTCAAAATCCTTAAGTTCTTCAAGAAACCCTAACCTACAAAATGGCAGAACAAAATTCTGCTGAATCAAGCCACATTGGACCCGTACACCAAATCATTATCCTTCCCTATGAGTTAGCAGACAACAACTACCGTTTCGACGCTAACCCAGATCTCTATTTACTCACTTATCACATTTTTGTAGAGTTTTTCAGAAAATCTGAAGTTTTTAGAGCCCTAACTGAGTTCGACGACAACCTTCCCGAGATCTACGTCCAACAATGGTAGACTACGTGTCAGTACATCGAAGAACAAGATGGGATCATTGGAAATGTCGATTCAAGAGATGGAGGAGCAGGTACAATCCGCATTCGTGCCAGCACCTTCAGAAGAATTTTCAGGATGAAGACAAAAAGACAACTTGGAATAGAAGCGTACGAGAAACCCCCCAAAGTAGCTGTTCTTCTTGACTTTATGAAGTTCTTAGGCTACAACAAAGATCTGCACAAAATAGGGGAGTTCAGAAGACAAAACCTACCCACACTGTGGAACTTCATGTTCTCCACATTGAACAGAACCCTTACTTGCAAATCTGGTAGTCAAGATCAAACCAACACCGAAATCCTATAAATCATGTATGGATTATTCTTCAACAGGAACTTCGACTACGCCAGCATTCTTGTAACACCCCGTTTCCCAATTTACGTGATTTAACTGTCTCTTTTGGGGTTGAGTTAATTTTTGGGTCGTTATGTACGTGTTCAGGAATCTAGGGGCCAGTTTATCAATTTTGTAAGATGAGGGTGTGTTTTGGCATGTATGTAAAGGGGATGGAAACCCTAAACACCCTCATTTGCAGCCATTTGTTTCTTTAGCAATGAAGAGAGAAAAGAGAAAGGGATTTTCGGAGTTCTTGTGAGCTGCTGTGAAAGACCGACCGATTCTCCTTCGTTAACCGTTGGATCGTCGTGAAATTTGGACAGCGACTTCACGACCCTCTAATCTACATTCTGACCGGAGGGATTTGGCATCGGAGTTCCCAGTAGAGAGAACCAAGTGTCCGAAGTTGCTGTATTTTCCAAGCGAAAGATTTGGTGATTTTGGAAGATTCAAGTTGTGAAAGGTTCTAGGAGGATTGTTGTTCGCGGTCTAGAATTGCAAGGTATGTGTATTATGTTTAGAAATCAATAGAAATGGGGTGTATGAAATGGGATGTTTGGCAAAGTTTTATGGTATTTGGACTATCCTAGCTATGTCATTTCGGGATGAGAGTTGGGATAGAATTAGAGTTCCATTTTTGGGCTTGTTATGATATGTGTATGTATGAATGTTATAGGTGGTACGAGGTGATTATTATACACTGTGAAGTACTTGGTAATTGACATCTTGACAGGTGAGTACTCTACCTATATTATGTAAGTTATGTGTATGTAGTTGGATTGCATGTGTGATTATGTGTATGTTGGCTTTGCCAAAGGAAAGAGTACCTATGGTGGTAGTAATACCCCTAGGGAATATGTTATGTATGAAGAGGCCTGGTACCAGTGTCTAGTTATGACCTTCCTTATTGGCTTTGTGCCTTAAGGAATGGAAGGATGTTACATGTATGTGATTGCTATGTTTATGCGAGTATGTATGCATGATGATATGTGGTATAGGTGCGTGCTCACTAAGCGAAAGCTTACCCCGTTGTTATTCATCTTTTAGTGGCAGGTACATCTTCGAAGAATAAAGGAAAGGCTCCAACTTGAAGCTTTTGGATTTGCGGCAGCTCAGCAGCTTATATTTTCTTTTGATGAACGATAGTTTTGGATTCTCTAAGCTTTTCAGTTGAATATTGTTTGTCTCAAACTTATTGGTTTTAAGTTGCAAACTTGTACTCTTTTCTATAAGATTATGGGATTTTATCTAAATGTTTTAATTACAAATCTTCCGCTGTATTTTAAGGTTACTTTCCGTTAAATGAGTGTTTTAAAGATAAGGGATGTTACAGTTGGTATCAGAGCCTTGGTTTAAGGGATTCGGGCATTCACAAGTGGTGAGTGTTTGAACTTAAACCCAAGTGCTCAAGTTTTCAAATAAGTAACCTTTAAAAAAAAGCTGTTTCGTGTAAGAAAATGGTTTATAAGGAAAGGGTGTTTTAAAAGAAAAAGTTTTCACGGCTGAGTTGCGGTCCAGAGCATCAAGACGGGGGTGAGCACACTATTCCATATTAGGATTTACGATAAAGCATGTTCAGTTTTGTGAAAGACCAGTTTTATAACTGTATTGGATGAGTAATTATGTTTATGTATGCTAGATATGGTCAATGTGACAAGGTTATGATTTCAAGTATGTTTTGTTGATGCATAATGTGAATTAGAATATGATTATAATGTTTATATGATAAGTGGTAGATATGGAAAATGTTGTGATATATATGTTAAAGGTACCAACTAAGCTGGGAATTGGAACCTTAGTGACGGTGTTGAGTCTAAACATGGAGGGTGTAATTATAATGGTATAAGGGCCCATACCATTGCAATTACATTGTACATGCCGGGACTTGATATAGTTGCAAAAGAATTCTATGAACCAGACAAGGTTGAGGGTTGGGTAGTAACATGCTAGAAAGGGATTTTGTTAAGAGAGTATAAGCAGAAGGTTTCTAAGGAGCATGTTAGAAAGAAAGACAACTAAGCTAGGACCTCTGGACTATGCTAGGAGTTTGCTCAGGGGGGGGGGATGTAGATGAATTATTCTAAAGTATCATGTTTATGTATCAGAATGGTGAACACTAGAAGGCAAGGCAAGAGACCGATTATTGAAGAGGATCAGGAAATTCCTGATCTGAGAGGTGTGATCGCTGCTGAGGTCGGGGAGGTTCTTCACGAGTTACTCCCAAGTCTCTTTGAGCAGGTAAAGCAGGAACTGGCTAATGAAATTCGTAGTCAGGTAGAGGCAGCTGTGGCCAGCAGGGCCAGTGGATCAGGGGGCTTGTCAGGCGTACAACCACGGGGGACAAGCTACAGAGATTTCTCGGCCTGTCAGCCGCCACCGTTTGAGGGGCAGAAGGACCCCGTAACCAGCACTCGTTGGATAGCTGAGGTGGAGGGTGCTTTCCGCACCAGTTTTTGTACCGAGGAAGTCAAGGTTCGCTACGCATCGAACCTTCTGAGGAAGGCAGCGAAAGACTGGTGGAACCTTATTGTTCGTGCTCGGACGCCAGAACAAGTGGATAGCATGACATGGGAACAGTTCAAGGAACTGTTCATGGAATAGTATGTGCCCCAAATTGAGGTAGAGAGACTCACAAATGAGTTTCTATCTATGGAGCAAACTACGGAGTCGGTGAACGAGATCACTGACAAGTTTTTGGAGCGGTCCCTTTTCTGTCCTGAGTATGTCAGGAATGAAAAGGCCAAAATGTACAGATATGGGAGAGTTTTGAAACAGGAGATTAGAGAATTTGTTGTTATGGCAAGGTGCACTGATTTTCAGCAGATGCACGAGGCGGCTCGGGCTAGAGAGCTCGAATTAGAGAGCCAAAGAAAGACAAGAAGGGCAGAAATGGTTCAGACTCAACCTCAGCAGACTAAGAGGTTCAAAACTGGGAGTCATAAACCGGAGGTAAAGAAAGAGTTTAAGAGAGAGCATCCCCGCTGTGGGAAGTGTGGACGACAGCATCCGGGAGAATGCCGTATGGGCTCCGGAACCTGTTACAAATGCGGGCAACCGGGTCATATCAGTCGAGACTGCAAGGCAACCGCAAAGATATGTTTTAAGTGCTACAAGCCGGGCCATTTTGCTGACGAGTGCCCAATGAATACCGGGTCGGTCCAGAACTCGGGAACCGCACCGGTGAAGATGCTAGAGAGTGGATTGGGAAAGAAGAACGACGCACCCAGGACTCGGGGGCGAGTGTTCCAGATGACCGTAGATGAAGCAAAGGAGGAGCCAGATGTCGTGACAGGTATTTTTCCTGTTAATGCATCACCTGCCCTTGTCTTATTTGACTCGGGAGCTACTAAATCTTTTGTTTCTTTATCGTTTTGTAAAGACTTTGCTATTGTAAAGGACAAGTTAGAGAGTCCGCTAGAAGTAGAAATAGCGGACGCGGAGTTTCGTTTTGTGAGTGATGTGTATAAAGGTAATGTAATAGAGATAGCCGGAGTGAAGTTTAGTATAGATCTTATTCCTATTGCGATGAGGGAAATAAATGTAGTAGTTGGGATAGATTGGCTTAGTCGGAATGGAGTGCGCATTGATTGTGAAAAACAGCAAGTAGTGATTCGAACCCCAAGTGGGGTAGAATTAACTATCTCGAGTGAAGGAAGAAAAGGGGTACCAAAGGTGTGCACTTTGGCCAAAGCTAGAAGATATGTGCACCATGGTGGTAGCAGTTACTTGGCGTATATTGTTGATGAACGGGAGGAGAAAAAGAAGAGAACAGTGGCAGATGTACCAGTGGTCAGCGAGTTTCCGGATGTTTTCCCGGATGACTTGCCTGGCATTCCTCCCGGGAGGCAAGTGGAGTTCCGAATAGACTTGATTCCGGGGGCGGCACCGGTAGCAAAGGCTCCTTACCGTTTGGCACCTCCGGAGATGCATGAACTGTCTAAGCAGCTGGAGGAACTGTTGGATAAGGGTTTCATCCGCCCCTGTAGTTCACCTTGGGGAGCCCCTATCCTTTTCGTGAAAAAGAAGGACGGGTCGATGCGGATGTGCATCGACTATAGAGAGCTTAACAAGCTTACGGTGAAGAACAGATACCCGTTGCCGAGGATCGACGATCTCTTCGATCAACTTCAGGGAGCCGTTTGGTTCTCTAAGATAGATCTTCGCTCAGGGTACCACCAGTTGAAGGTCAGGGAAGAGGATGTTCACAAGACAGCGTTCAGAACCAGGTACGGGCATTTCGAGTTCATCGTGATGCCATTTGGACTGACGAACGCACCGGCGGCATTCATGGATCTTATGAATAGAGTTTGCAGACCGATGTTGGATAGGTCAGTCATCGTGTTTATAGACGATATACTGATCTACTCCAAGTCGAAGGAGGATCATATGGAGCATCTACGAGAGGTTTTGGAGATTTTGCGTAAGGAGCAGTTATATGCAAAGTTCTCCAAGTGTGATTTCTGGTTATAAGAGGTTCAATTTCTTGGACATCTTGTGAACCGAGAGGGTATCAAGGTAGACCCAGCGAAGGTGGAGGCAGTGATGAAGTGGGAAACCCCGAAGACTCCCACTGAGATTAGGAGTTTCCTTGGATTAGCCGGGTACTACCGCCGGTTCATCCAGGATTTCTCCAAGATAGCAGTCCCGTTGACGAAGCTGACGAGGAAGAACGAACGTTTCGTTTGGGGAGAGGAACAGAAAACAGCGTTCGAAACCTTAAGGAGAAAGTTATGCGAGGCTCCGGTGTTGACACTACCGGAGGGAGTTGAAGACATGACAGTCTACTGTGATGCGTCTTATCACGGGCTAGGCTGCGTTCTTATGCAGAGGGGAAGGGTGATTGCCTATGCGTCTCGTCAACTGAAGACGCATGAGGTGAATTACCCGACTCACGATTTGGAGCTTGCGGCAGTGGTGTTCGCTCTCAAGTTATGGCGGCACTACCTGTATGGGGTGAAGTGTACTATCTATACAGACCACAAGAGTCTTCGTTATTTCATGGATCAACAGAATTTGAACATGAGACAGCGGAGGTGGTTGGATGTGGTGAAGGATTATGATTGCGAGATTCTTTATCACCCGGGGAAGGAAAATGTCGTAGCGGATGCCTTGAGTAGAAGAGCGAGTAGTGTTCTACTTCGGGTACCGTTGATGAGACTAACAGTATCAACGTCGCTTCACGACTTGGTAAGAAGGTCTCAAGAGGAAGCGATCAAGGGTGAGAACCAGAAGAAGGAACGGATAAAGGGACAGGTGGATAAGTTAGTGCCCGACAGTCGAGGTCTATTGACTCGGTACGGTCGGGTATGGGTTCCAGTATCGTGTAAGGCAAGGCAGACACTTCTGGACGAGGCGCATAAGTCAAGGTTCTCTATCCATCCCGGTGCTACTAAGATGTATAGAGATCTGAAGACTGACTACTGGTGGCCGGGGATGAAGAGGGACGTGGCTAAGTACGTGGAGAAATGTTTGACTTGTTTAAGGGTCAAAGCAGAGCATCAGAGACCGCACGGGAAGTTACAGCCATTAGAGATACCAGAGTGGAAGTGGGAGCATATAACAATGGATCTGATTACCAAGTTGCCTCGAACACCTAGGAATCATGATGCCATTTGGGTGGTTGTAGATAGGCTGACAAAGAGTGCCCATTTTATCGCGATCCGTGAAAGTTCATCTGCAGAAAAGTTAGCTGACATCTATGTCAGTGAAATTGTAGCAAGGCATGGGGTACCGGTAACAGTGATATCAGACAGGGATGTTCGGTTTACGTCGCGGTTTTGGGGGAAGTTCCATGAAGATTTGGGTACGAGACTTCAGTTCAGTACAGCCTTTCACCCACAGACGGACGGGCAAAGCGAGAGAACAATTCAGACTCTTGAGGATATGTTGAGAGCCTGTGTTTTGGATTTTGGGGGCAGCTGGGATACGTATTTACCGTTGGCTGAGTTCTCATACAACAACAGTTTCCATGCCAGTATTGGCATGCCTCCGTATGAGATGTTGTACGGGAGAAGATGTAGGACTCCTATCTGTTGGGGAGAGGTAGGCCAGCGGGAGTTAAGCAGCACAGAAGTGGTTCAGAAAACGACGGAAAGTATTGAGATGATTCGGGATAGGCTACGAACCGCACAGAGTCGTCAAAAGAGTTACGCCGACAAGCGAAGGTCGGATCTGGAGTTCAACGTGGGAGATAATGTTTTGTTGAAGGTATCACCTTGGAAAGGGGTGATCCGATTCCGGAAGAGGGGCAAGCTAGGCCCTAGGTTTATCGGACCTTTCAAGGTGATAGCACGGGTTGGGAAGGTTGCGTACCGGCTGGAGCTTCCGCCGGAACTCAGTCTGATACACAACACCTTCCACGTATCTCAGTTGAGGAAGTGTTTAGCTGACGCGTCGGCGCATGTCCCTATAGATGACATACAGGTCGACGAACGGTTGAATTATATTGAGAGACCGATAGCAATCTTGGAAAGGAAGACCAAATCCTTGCGAAACAAGGAGATCAGCTTAATGAAAGTTCAGTGGGAACACCGAAAAGGATCAGAATGGACATGGGAACCGGAAGCTGAGATGAGATCGAATTATCCGGAACTCTTCCAAGTCTGATCGATTTCGAGGACGAAATCCTGGTAAGTGGGGGAGAGTTGTAACACCCCGTTTCCCAATTTACGTGATTTAACTGTCTCTTTTGGGGTTGAGTTAATTTTTGGGTCGTTATGTACGTGTTCAGGAATCTAGGGGCCAGTTTATCAATTTTGTAAGATGAGGGTGTGTTTTGGCATGTATGTAAAGGGGATGGAAACCCTAAACACCCTCATTTGCAGCCATTTGTTTCTTTAGCAAAGAAGAGAGAAAAGAGAAAGGGATTTTCGGAGTTCTTGTGAGCTGCTGTGAAAGACCGACCGATTCTCCTTCGTTAACCGTTGGATCGTCGTGAAATTTGGACAGCGACTTCACGACCCTCTAATCTACATTCTGACCGGAGGGATTTGGCATCGGAGTCCCCAGTAGAGAGAACCAAGTGTCCGAAGTTGCTGTGAAAGGGATTTTCGGAGTTCTTGTGAGCTGCTGTGAAAGATCGACCGATTCTCCTTCGTTAACCGTTGGATCGTCGTGAAATTTGGACAGCGACTTCACGACCCTCTAATCTACATTATGACCGGAGGGATTTGGCATCGGAGTTCCCAGTAGAGAGAACCAAGTGTCCGAAGTTGCTGTATTTTCCAGGCGAAAGATTTGGTGATTTTGGAAGATTCAAGTTGTGAAAGGTTCTAGGAGGATTGTTGTTCGCGGTCTAGAATTGCAAGGTATGTGTATTATGTTTAGAAATCAATAGAAATGGGGTGTATGAAATGGGATGTTTGGCAAAGTTTTATGGTATTTGGACTATCCTAGCTATGTCATTTCGGGATGAGAGTTGGGATAGAATTAGAGTTCCATTTTTGGGCTTGTTATGATATGTGTATGTATGAATGTTATAGGTGGTACGAGGTGATTATTATACACTGTGAAGTACTTGGTAATTGACATCTTGACAGGTGAGTACTCTACCTATATTATGTAAGTTATGTGTATGTAGTTGGATTGCATGTGTGATTATGTGTATGTTGGCTTTGCCAAAGGAAAGAGTACCTATGGTGGTAGTAATACCCCTAGGGAATATGTTATGTATGAGGAGGCCTGGTACCAGTGTCTAGTTATGACCTTCCTTATTGGCTTTGTGCCTTAAGGAATGGAAGGATGTTACATGTATGTGATTGCTATGTTTATGCGAGTATGTATGCATGATGATATGTGGTATAGGTGCGTGCTCACTAAGCGAAAGCTTACCCCGTTGTTATTCATCTTTTAGTGGCAGGTACATCTTCGAAGAATAAAGGAAAGGCTCCAGCTTGAAGCTTTTGGATTTGCGGCAGCTCAGCAGCTTATATTTTCTTTTGATGAACGATAGTTTTGGATTCTCTAAGCTTTTCAGTTGAATATTGTTTGTCTCAAACTTATTGGTTTTAAGTTGCAAACTTGTACTCTTTTCTATAAGATTATGGGATTTTATCTAAATGTTTTAATTACAAATCTTCCGCTGTATTTTAAGGTTACTTTCCGTTAAATGAGTGTTTTAAAGATAAGGGATGTTACAATTCTGTACAATGATCTTCTTGCCACTGTTAACACCAAGACTTCAACCATAGCAAGAGGAGGAGTTGTTGGAACTCACAAATTTCTGAAGACCATCAAATTTCCTCGATTCATCAGTCTGGTGATCAGAAGAGCCTTTTAACGCTTGGAATTAACTCAACAGGGAAATCCTACACCTGTTTGGGTAATGTCCAGGTTCCTTCCCACAACATCAGGTGAATATCCTTTTATTAGACGAATACCAAGAACAATGCTCGCTCTAATTGACCCTCAACATATTTCTATCCAAAACTATGAGAGTGCTGCTCAACCTCAAGAACCTGAGGTGAGAACCCTAACATACTTAGGATCTGAGCCCTCATTAGTAAGTATGAGTGAGGAAATAGGAGAAGAAGTGAACAGACCAGAGGTAAGAGTACCCGAAGTGGGGTCTTCCTCTGCAAGAGTGGAGGAGGAAGTACAGAATAGAGCATCCCCTATGGAGACTGTTCATGAGGGAGTAAGGGAAATTCCAGAGGTAGAAGTTATTTCGTCCTCCTCTGGTAGTAGTAAGAAAGAAGAGGGTGAGGGAGAGAATCCTAAGTCTTCTAAAACCCTAGGAGCCGAAGGAAATGCGAGCTTAGAACAAGATGTTCCAAAGAACACACATGTGCACATCCCAAGCCCAACTCCCAGTGCTACCACACAACCTATTCCTGGTGATCAAGACCAAAGGAATATTGAAACAAACGTGCACACCTCGAACCCTAACCAACAAGAACCACCAGAGGCAACTCTTCACGCCTCTGGTATGCACATACCTGGGGAATCTATATTTGGTAAGGATGTTCCTTCGCCCTAGAACATCAATAGGTCACCTCCACACGATGATGCCTCTGTGGCTCATATAGACTTGACACAAAATAGACCCGAGATCTTTCGTATCTCACGTAGTCTCTGTCCGACTCAGGGACAATGGAATGACTTCGTTTCACAAGGGAAGACTTTTCTTGATCCAAGCTCTTCTCAACACATCAGATTTCCTTCTCCAGAACCTGAGCTGGAAGAGGAAACTCTGGTCAGAACACCTGTAGATGTTTCCCCTGAAAAGGAGCATCAAGGATCGGGTGGAAGTCCTACAAGAGCCAACCTCAAAACAACTCTTGATGTAGGCACCTCTGAACTCGAGGAAGAATTGAATCCATTCGTTGGAGACAAGGTTACCCCCGCTGAAATTGTCACAAGAGCATAGTTCACAAGCTTTTGTGACAAGATTAGCAACTCTTTGAATGAGTATAAACTTATCAATGAATCCAAAGAGGAGTTGATCCGCAAGGAGAATGCTTCTCTCAAAGAAGAGCTGCAACAGATCACCGCCAAATATGCAGAGATAAACCAGAAGTATGCAGATGCTGAAAGGGTCAGAGCAGAGGAGACAACGAAGATATCAACAGAGCTTGCAGAGCTAAAAAGACTTATGGCAGAGAATCACACGGCTGCAATGAACAGAACCCTGCCTATACCTTCTATTCTCCTATCAGACTCAAACATCAGAAGCTTGACAGAGTTAATCAACAACTCTGTTAAGAATGCAATCAAAGAAGCAACTACATCTTCTGCTACCCCAGTCAACATTTTTGGTCCAAGCCCCAATGATTTACCTATGACAGTTGGCCAGATGGGAGATTTGAGTAAAAATGTTCTTAGCAGGATGATGACCATGTCATTAAAGTTTGTCATGAAGGCACAAGCGACAGAGAGACATGTGCAGACATCTCTTGACACTCACAAAGTCAACTTTGAGAGTCAAGTTGATGAGATCAGAACTGCTGGAACGGAAAAAGGACTGCCACACTGAAAGATGCACTGAAAAAGGCAATCTCAACCTTCACAATTGAGATCAAAAGGACTGCCACACTCAAACGACCTGCAGAAGGAGCACCAGAAGGAGAATCCTCGAGAAAAAGAACCAAAGCTACCTCAAAGTTTGTTGGTCATGCCTCACCAGATGAAGGCGTAGCACTTTCTGATGATGATGATGACTTTCAAGATGCTCCAGAGGGTCATTCAGATAGTCAGATGGGTGAGTCCTCAGATCAACAAAAGGGGGAGAAGGAGAAAGAGAAGGAGAAGGAGAAAGAGAAAGAAAAGGAAAAAGAGGTTGAGAAAGAAAAAGAGAAGGAAAAAGAGAAAGAAACAGAGAAGGGTAAAGGGAAAGGGAAAGCGACAGAGGTAGGAGCAGAAAAAGGAGATAAGGGGATGACATAAGACATTCCATCAGAGATGACTATGGTAGTGTTTGACTACATGTTCAAAGACAGATATCATCATACTTGACACCCCTCCTTCATCTCCAAGGACTGAACCAGAGAGATCAATCCCAATCTCTGCTGATGAACAAATAAGCCAAGCTCAACCCCAAGTCCAAACCCAAGTTCTACAAGAGCCCGGACACCATGTTGACATTCTTATGGCTGAAACCCATGAAGATCAGAACCCAATTCAGCCAGAACAGAACCCAGAAACATCAACCCAACACACCGAGAAACCATCCTTAGAAGAATTTTCTGCATATCTCTATGCTGACAGAGATATCATTCCAATCAATGCCGTACCCATAAACCCATACCTAAACCCCAGCAGAATAAACACAATCTCTGATGCTAGGCTAAAGTTCATACAAACCAAGTCAAATCTGAACAGAGCCATAAACTCTAACTTTGGAATTCGAAGAATCATGAACATCAAGCACAGGAAATTCTAATTTGACATAGTTGTGTATCATGAGTACGCTGTTGAATCAATAGAAGGCAAGATCGAACACTTCAACGACAACGATCTTGTGCTTCTAAATCCTTATGATTTGATAACACTCCACGCCTATTGCTTAAACTTCAACGACAGATACAAAGAAGCAAGAACGACTTTCCCGGAGGTAAGATTCGCTATGCAAGAGCACGTCAATCTCAGAACACAGATCGACTTTTAGCTAGGCATAGAATTCGAAGTTGAGAGACTAGCGACTGCACCCCCAAACAAAAATCTTGAGGGTTATGGCCATTACATAACTGGAACCGTAGTTGGAGATCCTCCAGTCTTCATCTGCCAACAGAAGAAGATCAAGAAGGCCATCAGAGCGTCTGAAACCCACAAGTACTCAAATGAGTCGCTGCAGTATCTCAAGAACATAATCCAGAATCTCCCAAGAGAAAAATGTCCAGAAGAACAACAGAGGCTCTACATCAACCAGATTGATCTGATGCTGGACTTTCGTGAGTTGATCAGAAGACTCGACAGAATTCTAAGGGGAGATAATTATGCCTGAATGTACTTATTCTTTTTATTTGTATTGTAATATCCTAAAAGAATGGTACAAAGTTTCACAGAGGTAAAAGTTCTCTGTCTTTTGTTTAAATCTCTGTAATTTCCAATTTTTGTATTTTCAATACTTAGGGGAAGTTTGTTAGCCCCAAGTATCTCTTATGTAAAAGTATTGAAAATAGTACAAGTCAGAAGACCACCAGAGATCCAGCAGAATACTTAGAAGAAGTTCAACCAGAAGACCAACAGAGCTCGACAGAGCTCTGGCGGAACCAACAGAGCTCGACAGAGCTCTGGCAGAAGACTTCTTCTATTCAACAGAAGAACCGCTTACACAAGAAGACCAACAGAGCTCTGGCGTAAGAGCTCTGGTGACTGAAGACCTCTGTGAAGCCTAAGTCTCATAAGAAATCTCTAAGTGTTAGACACGTGTTCGTACTTTCCACGTAAGCCCTAAAAGAACGAAGACACACTTTCCACGTGTCATTCCAGGGTTAGATTGTACACTGTCTAATGCTTTATTAGGTTATAAATAGAGAGGTAGTGGAACAACAATTGTAAGCTTTTGGAAGAATAGTTTTCCACAATTGTTAGAGCACACACTGCAGTATTTCATAGCACTACCACCGTACGATCTTGGTCCCTGTGAGATTTCCGAATACACACACTTGAACGTGTTCTTGGTGTTATTCATATTATCAATATACGAGCAGCTTATTATACCTGATCTTGTTATCATTTTACTGTTCTATATTTGATACTCACTGTTACATTATCGTTTACACAATTACTCACTATTTTATAGCTTTATATAATGCTTCTGCTATCTGATTTATGCTATTTACGTGATACAACATGAATCTGGGAACCTACATCGAGTCAACTTCAGGAACTTCTGGATAAGGGATTTATTAGGCCAAGTTCCTCACCTTGGGGAGCCCCAGTCCCGTTCGTCAAGAAAAAGGATGGATCGTTTCGAATGTGCATCGATTATAGGGAGCTGAACAAGTTGACGATCAAGATTCGATATCCTCTTCCTCAAATAGATGATTTATTCGACCAGTTACAGGGTGCAACCTATTTCTCAAAGATTGATCTTCGATCAGGTTATCATCAGGTGAGAGTCCGTCAAGAGGACATCCCTAAGACAGCTTTTAGGACACGATATGGACACTACGAGTTCTTAGTTATGCCCTTCGGGCTAATGAACGCACCAGTTGTGTTCATGGATTTAATGAATAGGGTATGCAGACCATACCTTGACAAGTTTGTGATCGTGTTTATCGATGACATTTTAATCTACTCGCGGAATAGGAAGGATCATGAGCAGCATCTAAGGATAATTCTAGAGACACTAAAGGATCAGAAACTGTACACCAAATTCTCAAAGTGCGAATTTTGGATTCGAGAAGTACACTTTCTTGGTCACGTGATTGGAGGGAAAGGAATTCACGTGGACCCGGATAAAGTGGAAGCCATTAAGAAGTGGTAAGCCCCAAAAACCCCAACAGAAATTCGTCAATTTCTGGGTTTGGCGGGTTATTATAGGCGGTTCATCGAGAACTCCTCAAGAATTGCTAAACTACGCACAACACTGACCTAAAAGGATAGGAAATTCATTTGGGGAGAACCGCAAGAGGAGGCGTTCCAGCTGCTGAAGAAAAAGTTGTGCAATGCACCAATTCTAGCGTTACCGGAAGGAACCGATAACTTTGTGGTGTATTGTGACGCATCGCATCAAGGTTTGGGTTGCGTATAGATGCAAAAGGACAAGGTTATAGCATATGCCTCAAGACATCTAAAGGTTCATGAGAAGAACTATACCACACACGATTTGGAGCGTGGAGCTGTGGTTTTCGCTTTAAAGATTTGGAGACATTATTTGTATGGCACCAAGTGCACTGTTTTCACGGACCATAAGAGTCTTTAGCATATCCTAGACCAGAAAATGCTCAATATGAGGCAGAGAAGATGGGTAGACTTACTCAGTGACTGCGATTGTGAAATTCGTTACCACCTAGGTAAGGCAAATGTAGTAGTCGATGCCCTGAGTAGAAAGGAAAGGGTAAAACCTTCGCGAGTACGAGCGTTGGGAGCACATGTACAAACGAGTTTAAAGACTCGAATTCTCGAAGCTCAGGTCGAAGAAATGAAAGCGGAAAACTTGAAGGACGAGACCCTTCATGGTTTAGAGGCTAGATTTCAAACTAAGGTTGATGGAGTAGACTACTTCAAGGACAGAGTTTGGATTCCAAAAGCTAACAACGTACGGGAAACGATTATGGAGGAAGCCCACAAGTCTAGGTATTCAATTCATCCAGGAGCGGATAAGATGTACAAGGACTTGAGGGAATATTATTGGTGGCCAGGAATGATGAAAGATATTGCCTCGTACGTAGGAAAATGTTTAACTTGCTTAAAGGTCAAAGCTGTATATCAAAAGCCATCTGGTCTGCTGCAACAACCAGAGATTCCCTAGTGGAAATGGGAACAAATAACCATGGATTTCATAACCAAACTTTCGAGGACTGCCAAAGGGCACGACTCGATTTGGGTTATCGTAGACCGATTCACGAAATCTGCACATTTCCTACCGATTCGGGAAGATTATAAGATGGAAAAGCTTGCTCAGATCTACATCAATGAAATTGTTACACATTATGGAGTCCCAGTTTCCATCATATCAGATAGAGATAGCCATTTCACATCCCGGTTTTGGCAGTCACTTCAGAAAGCATTGGGTACGCAATTGAATTTGAGCACTGCCTATCATCCTCAAACGGATGGGCAGAGTGAACAGACTATACAAACGTTAGAAGACATGCTTCGGGCATGCGTGTTAGACTTTGGAGGAAGTTGGGATAATCACTTGCATGTGGTCGAGTTTTCTTATCACAATAGCTATCACACCAGTATTCAGCGTGCGCCATATGAAGCCTTGTATGGACGCAAGTGTCGTTCACCCCTTTGTTGGTTAGAAATTGGAGACAGACAGCTATCTAGACCCGATATTGTACAGGAAACTACCGACAAGATTGCAATCATTAGAGATAGACTTAAATCATCCAGAGATCGTCAGAAAAGTTATGCGGATAATCGTAGGAAGCCTTTAGAATTCAAAGTTGGTGATAAAGTGCTTCTAAAGGTATCTCCATGGAAAGGAATAGTACGATTTGGGAAAAGAGGAAAATTGAGCCCAAGGTATGTCGGACCATTTGAGATCTCGGAAAGGATTGGTCCAGTGGCATATAGACTCAATTTGCCTAAGGAGCTTAGTGACATCCATGATATGTTTCATGTGTCGAACCTCAAGAAATGTTTAGCTGAGGACTCATTAATCATACCTCTGGAAGAAGTTCAGATTAACGATACGTTGCATATCGTAGAAGAACCAAGTGAGATCCTCGATAGAGATGTTAAGCGTCTTAAGCGAAGAAAAATTACGATTGTGAAAGTTCATTGGAACACAAGGCGTGGGCCTGAGTATACATGGGAACGAGAGGACTACATGAAACTTCTTGAATAAACCGGTTAATGCTGAAAGTTCTTGAATTTCGGGACGAAATTCTTTTAATCGGGGGAGACTGTGACAACCGTCAAATTTACGTTTCAGGTTAGAACTGTACTGAACGTTTCATTTATTCATATTATAGGCAACACCATCGAATTTAGCAGTAAAAACAGTATTGTTAGGAAAATTTGAGAATTTTGCCTAGCATTTGCCTAAAAGAGTGAATTATCCATAAATCTCATAAAATGCCAATTCAAATACCCTAAATACATATATATATATATACATATATATATATATATATATATATATATATCTATACTACATATATAAGCATTCTAATCAAATGTCTTAAAGACAACTCTTTAAGCATAAGGTACCATCATTTTATGCATAAAATCTGAAAATCTCTTAATTACAAGTATAAATGCTCAATGTACAAGTTGAAATCTTTTGATTTAAAAAACACAAAAACCGGACCCTTCTACCTCTACATATATCAGCCCATACAGTGATATCTGAGGATTCTGAGGCCATACCGAGCTTACCAGTTACCACACGCTTTCTTCTCCAACTCTTCACGTCTCCTACCATACCCATACTGAGAGTACGAACTGCAACCATACTGAAATGGAAGATTTCTTCATTTCTTCTACCTGCTCGATGGTTCCCAAAACTTGAAGTTGCATATAAATCAGATGATAGTTCTTTTCATCCCTAAGATCTCCTCTCTGTCTCTCAAACACATCGGCTCGCTTTCATTTTGATTTGAAGAAACCTACATCACGATTTTGATTTCAGGTAGGTAAGAAACCCTAACTATTGTTTGCAGTCACTTTCTTTCTATGTATTGGTTTCTAATTGTTCCTTAAATTTGTGGGTGATTTTGCTTTCCTCTTTCACTTCATCTCATAGGTTTGGTTATGTTCTTAGCAGAGAAGAATGTTTTTTACTTGCAGCTGTAAGATTGTTTATTTGCTTTAACTTGAATATTTGTTTCAAATGGAGCTTGGAAATCATGCAAGTCTCACTGCATCAGATGTTGATATTATTCCGGTTTGGGTAAAAGTGTTATCAGTTGATATTATTCCGGTTGGAATGCATCTGTGGGTCTGTTTTTAAAATTCTTATCAGCAGTTTCTTTGTGATCTTTTTACGTTTTCAGGTATGGCTGTTGCATCAGATGTTGTACCCTGTGTAGCTCATAGAAGTCTGATTGCACAAGAGAAGAATAAAGCTAAAGGTTCAACTTTAGCCTATTGGACAATACAGATATCAAACAACCAAAAGCTGGAGAGGTATGTTAGGGTAAATAAGTTATGTTTTTGTGAAGTTTTAGTCTTTTAGATATTCTTGTCTGCACTCTTATCTTTATTTTTCGAAGGTGGCTTGTGGGATCTGCTTTGAGTCATATTCACTTGATAACATTAGTACTGCTGCTTGTGGCCATCCTTTCTGTAACACATGCTGGACAAGTTTTTTTTTTGGCTCCCACTTCAACTAAATTGCTTATTCCAATGCTTCTTTGATACATGAAAAACACTTATCAATTGTTTTAAATTAGTATGTTCATACCTCATCTGCAAAAAGTTTGGCCAATGATTTATGGTGATAATATCCTCTATTTTTCTCTTATTTCATGTTTACGATTGGAATAATGATTTCGCATTCTTATGTTTCTTATCCATTGTGGCAGCTTACATTAGCACATCTATCAATGATGGTCCTGGATGTTTGACATTGAGATGTGTTATTTCGTCCTGTGGTGCTGCTGTTGGTGTGGACAAGGTCAATATGTTGGCTTCAGAAGAAGAGAAGAAGAAATATCGGCGATACCTTCTTAGATCTTATATTGAGGACAATAGAAAGGTATGGATTTGATTTATTCATCTAATGGCAATTGGCATTGTTATCATATTGGACTCATTGTTATCATATTGGACTCGGTATTTGCTTAATGAGTGGTCCGTCTATTTGATTAATAAGCACAATTGTGAAGATATATTAATCACATTTACTGTACAGAAAACATTAATAATAAGTAGGAGCACATCCAATCCAGTCACAACTGAAGCATATGAGGCGCAGTTAGGGCTTTTTTTAGTTCTCTGTTAGAAGTGCTTATTTGATAAGCATCTTTTTTTACCTGCTTTAATCCACTCATATTGTATCTTTTTTGCTTTCTGCAATTTAAAATTTTCTGTACAGTAAATTTTTTTGATAGTGATGAACGAGAACGAAAAATATGTCAGCCTCTTGTTTAAACAACGTGACAATTTTTGGTGTCCATGACTCCTCCACCAATTTACATTTTTTTGTTCTAGGGAATGAGTTGCTCTAAGGAAGGGGTTATACCAATGTTTTTGGTTGGATAAGAATTTTGTTGGTATTAACTCATATATTTGTTTTAGAGCCAAAATGAATAGCAAAACAGAAAAAGAAAAAGAAAAAGGAATTATGGTTTTATATTTCCTTATTATTATTACTTGTAAAGCTATCGTACAAAATTGGCGTCAACTTGGTTCACGTCACTCATGCTTACAACACTCTATATCAATAATCTAATCTTATTCATTAAGCTTAATCAATCATAATGGGGCTTTTTATTTGTTGAACTTGTTTTCAAATCCTGATATCTGGTGAGGTTGATTTTACTCTCTCAACCTCACACATCATTTTTCATTGTTTGATTTTACTCTCTCAATTTCACACATCATTTTCATTATCATTATTTTAGAAAAATGTAGTATATTTATAGATGATTTGAATACCTTGATACCAAAATATTTATCCACCACCACGTGCTTGCTTCTGCTTATGGACATCGCTAAGATAAAAACTTTTAAGTTTGGAGTTTAAAGCTCCTCTTTAGAAGTCATCGTTCAAGTCCCTTTTTTAAGACCACTCAAAATATTTCCTTGCTATTCTACAAGTCCAGTCAAGATAACATCCAAGATGGCATACGCTAAACCAAAAGTTTGTTATCAACTTAATAGAACTCAGCTTCTTCGATTAGCTATACATAACTATTTGATAATGATTTAACGATATAGAAAGTTGCTTATTCAGCTTCTAGGAGGAGCTTAATGCGGAAAGCCAAGCCTCTTTTCAAGCTTGCCCCTCTCAATTAAAAAACAGCCTCATTCCATTTATCAAAAACCTTCTCAATCTATAAAGACATATTATTCCACATGGCTTAATAAAAAAAAATCAACCAGAAAACATAAACACCTGGCTGACTGTGCTTGTAAGTATAAGAGAATATCAGCTTAGCTTGGCTGAAATTGATTATTTAACAACTAATATATGAGAAAACATAAACACCCAGATGGAACATACAATAAATAAATAAACTATAACAAGGTCCAGTTGACAAGACCTGATAAAAGAATAAATACTGGGTCGCAAACGAAAAGCAAAACCGACATCTCCTTAGCACACTGCCAGGAAAAAAGTAACCCAATTCTTTGGTGTTATACAGAATTATACAGCCAGCCAGCCAGCTTACTACTACACATTAGAGGTCCAAGTCTCCCTTCCTTACCAAACTATTACCAACAACTCTACATGCAACAAGATGAAAACAAAAACCAACACAACAACCCCTTCGCTTTTCCATCTTTTCAACTCACTACTGCTTTTGCAATCGATTGCTTCACTGCTTCCGCGTATGTCTTGTGCTGGTACGTCAGAGTCGATTCCAGCAAGTCCTATAACGACGTCTTCGGATCCCAACCTGCCATTCCATTCTCAATTATAACGAAACATAAAAAACAATGGATGGTTCTATATAACTAATCAATCTCTCATCTTCATTTGAGGAGATGGTACATCATTTGTTAAGGTCGATCAAGGAAGAAAAGGGCATTGTACCTAATTGTTTGTTTATAATGGTCATGTCTGGAATTCGCTTGTCACTGTCCTCATAACCTTCACCATAAAATTCTTTCGAACTTACATCAATGGTTGGACTCTCTATTTAATCCACTCATATTGTATCTTTTTTTCTTTCTGCAATTTAAAATTTTCTTTCCTCTTTTATTCATTGATAGACGAAGTGGTGCCCTGCTCTCGGGTGTGATTGTGCCATTGAGTTTGATCTCGGAAGTGGAAGCTATGACGTAACTTGCCATTGCTCATACAGCTTTTGTTGGAATGTGAGTATTATGAATTTCCTTTTAAGTTATAGAAAGTCGTTTATTTTCTTACTTCATAGATGATAAATGCTTTTGCTGCTTTGATGCAGTGTATAATGAAAAACACCGTAGAGTCTGAAAATATGAATTGCTAATTGGACTCGTGTTTGCCTTTTGTCTTATGTATATAATATATAAAGATATTATATCTTTTGTCTTTTGTGGAATTATATCTTTTTCATGAGTTGGATGTTCATGCAACACATTTCAGGATTCTGGCCAATTCTAAGCCTTGCCCAAAGTGCAAGCGTCCTTTCGAGAAGAACCAAGGTTGTATGCACATAACGTGCAACCCCCTTGCAAATATGAATTTTGCTGGTAAGCTTTGTTTGCTTTTACTCTATCTTCAAAAACAGGGAAGAACACTGGATGCAAACATCATCAACAACGACAGACAAACTCTTTTGCCTCTCGATTTCTTTTAAATCCATTGTATTTTCGTTGTGAAGACAGTCCCTGGTGGGGATTTCCAGGGTTCGAAGACGGGGGTTACCCCGAGAGGAGTTACCGCTCTTTCTCCTTTTGGTAACCACTTCTTCTTGCTTTACGTACACCATCTTTACTATTCAGGTAATATTCACCCTTCGAACCTTGCTAAAGACCCCCCACACCCTGTCTGTCTGCTGATCTTTAGGTAATACAAAATCGTTGATGGATTTACCGCTCTTTCCCCTCATTTTCTTCTAATCTATTCAGTATTTTATGAAATTGATCATTCAATAACTTTTTCTTCTGCTTCTTCATGTTTCACTTATGGTCGACTATTTTTGGAATTTTGATTTTGCAACAATAAATGGAACTGAGACAAATATATGTGGGAGTTGTATATTGATGTCGGTTTTTAATGATCACAAACATCTCAATTATGCAACTTTTCAAGGTAATTTTCCTTCCTAAAATAACTTTATATGTTTCCCCTGCATGTAAATATTATAAAACAACATCAATTTTGTTAATGTATGTGTTTGTAGATATCAATAGAAATAGGGTAAGCTTTCAAGGATTTTGATCCAGGTATTATCATTTGTTACTCTGTGATGCTTACTCTGTGTTTGGTTGAACTGACTTTTACGTCCAAAACATGAACATTCATTGTTGTTGTCATTAACTTGAACCTTTATTTAATAACGAAAATAGTTGTTAAGCTTAAGAAATGATCAGACAAAGGGGAATCATCAACAAAGGCTTGGGTGGTCCTGGCAAGTGTAAGATATATTGTTACAATTTCTAGAATAACACTATAGAATATATCTGTTTTAAGTTAAATCGCACTAAACTAACTCTCGATGTTTATGTTACACACAATGACCCAATTTTTCACTAGATATCATGCTCTTAATAGATTATATGATAAACTTGAATAAGTAACACAACACACACTATTCTAACCACGATTCAACAAAAGGGTGTTTGGAGATACTCAATTTAGTGACCAATGGTTTGTAGTTTGATTCTTGAATGTTACAAAATTTTATATTTTTTAACGGTATTTGACTTCTAATTTTGGCTTATCTCTTGTTGGCTTCTTTCTGTAAATGTTGGTTTTAGATGTTTAAATGACAAGGAATTTACAATATTTTTAATAGATTCGTAAGAACTAGGGATTTTTGTCAACCCTGATCTCATTTCTTTCCCTTTGGTTAGAAATGTCGGGTTGTTTTAGCTGCAACCCTGATCACATCGGATTGCGTATAATCGTTGAATCGATGATGATTATTGGTATAGATTTTACAAGATTTGGGTATGCCCAATTTTAATGCATTTCCTATGTTCAATATTACTGATTTATGCAGTTGCATTTATACTGTGTTTTATTTATAAACTTTTCATTAATTTGTGTTCTTCATTTACGTCATATTTATGTTCCGCTGCATTGCAGCGGGTATCGATTGGTTACTCAATGATTATTGGGTAAGAGTCGTTGTGCTCACTTACTGGATAAGACTTTCGGTCACGTCATATTCATTCGATAAGGTAGACCGACTTGGCAAACACTTACCGATAAATGTATAGTTAACGTCCCCTATATGGCTCTTATCCTCTTGTTTTTGTTCTCAATAGTTTCTATAATAAGGAGGTTTTTATGGGCTTTGAGGTTTTACAACATGTACTTATGGCTATCTCATTTTCTATGGTCTCATGTGTGGTGGCTAAATATTATTTTTTCTAAGCTATGTAAGGATATACATTCCTTTTTATGTTCATGGGGTTGGTTTTAAGAGTTCAAATGATGAGTAAAGGGTCGTTTACGGTAAACACATTAGTAAGAATCACCACTCTTACTTACATTTAGGGGTGTAAATGAGACGGGACAACTCACAAGCTACTCAAGATCGACTCGGTCAACACTCGACTTGAATAGGCTCGATTCGTACTCGAGCTCGACTTGATATACTAACGAGTCAAGTCGAGCCATTTGATACTCGAGTTCGAGTTTGATTCAAGCTTAGTTCGAGCTTGAAACGAGTTCGAGTTCGGGAATTGGTTTGAGTCGAGTTTCGAGTTTGAATTTTCACTATTCGTGAGTTTTCGATTCGAGTTCGAGCTCGAGTAATGGCTTTCGAGTTCGAGTCGACTATAATGATACTCGAACTCGACTCGCATCTACTTACATTATCGAGTAACATCTAAATTTATCTTGATAGAACTTTTGCACCCCGCCGCATTGCGCGGGTACACAACTATTATATATATATATATATATATATGTACTTTGCAAAAATAAATACTTGCAAATAAAACAAGTATTATTGTTAATATAAACTAATTTAAACTATTAACAAATTCAAAAAATATATATAAAAATTACATTTTTGGGAGGTCCAATCATATTACACCCAAATTTGCACCCCATCTCTCTCTTCTCCCTTCACATGGCCGGCCATCCCATCCCCCGTATCCCCCTCTCTCTCTCATTTTATCACATCACAAACTCATTTCATCATCTCACACTTTCTCTCTAACTTCTCTCTAAAACTTTCTCTCATTTTCTCTCTAAAAACTTCTCTATTCTCTCTCAATTTGTGCTTCAACTCCAGCCCTTAAACTCAAGAAAGATCAAGTATTCAAGTGTTCTTAAGGTAATCTCATATGTAGATCAAAGCCTACACATCCTTTTGTTTAATCTCCTTTCATTTTCTTTAAGTTTTCTTCTTCTTCTACTCTAGTTTTGCGTTGTTTTGCTAGATATATCTTTGAAATCTTAATGTTTGTAGATTCATCACCAAAACACTTTGCATGTTGTTAAAAAGTTGATGAATCCATGATCAAACCTATGTTAAGATCAAAGAAGGAACTTTTACAAGTTTCTACTAGCATACATGTGTTCTTCTATAAAAACTACCTCTTAAACTCTAAGAAGTTTTATGAAAAACTTTATATTACACTAAAAACATGTTTTAATCTCCATGCATGTGCTAAAAACTTGTGATTTTATATGGCAAAAACAAGTTCTTGGCTTGATCACTCATGAGATCTTCAAATAGAAAGCAAGAAGACTTTTTTTGGGGATCTTTGAAAGATATATTTGTTTAATATACATGCATGTGGTTCTAGAGGTTTAAAAATAAATATTCATCTGAAAATATTTGTTTGGGGAAGTGTTAAATCGGATTCCATGCAAAAGGAACAAAATCATGACAAAACTTAAAAGTTAGATACATTTTCTTAAAGCAACCTTTTGACAGCATTCTGCCTGATTCCTACCTCTCTCTTTAAAAAGTCATAACTCTCTCAATAATTAACCAAATGTGGTGAAGTTTCTTCTGGAATTTATGTTTATGTGTTAAGATTCGAACCCAAGTGGTTTCACTAAAAAACGCAAACATTTCGACCTTCAAACAGACGTCACAAAAACAGTGTGCAATCAACTATGCTTTCTGTAGTAGTCATACTATAAAAATTAATTGATGGACTTAAACATCTTCAAAAATAATGGTTTTTATATCAAAAGTTTCCTAACACATAGTGTAAGCTTGAGTAAAAATCTCCTAACCAAAAGAGCCTTGTAAAATAGCTAAATATGGAATGAAAGTGACACAAAGATTCTTGACAGAAAAGAAAATTTCCATGTGTTGTTAAAAAGCAACCTTTAACCATTTTATCATTTTATTTTATAAAATTAGAGACTTGTGTTAACTAATCAACTTAATAATATGACATGCAAGATATTTTAGACCATCACAAAAATATGAACCTTAAACAAAGTTCTATATAAGGCATTTTATGACATTTTGGATAAGTAGGATTCACCAAACCCCTAGAATCAAGCTTAAATCTTACTAATGACTCTTACGATTCGTAGGATCGGAGTAGGATCATATTACAAGTTGCACTTGTGAGCATCTTGGAAACATCATCGTTATCCTCGTGAGTTTTCACATCCCCTTTTTACTACTTATATACATTTTGGGGTGAAAAGCATGTTACGATTTCATTACGCATCGGTTGTACTGTTTACTCAAAATGCTACGAATTTTTATGCGCTATGGTATGTATGCTCATGTTAGTTGATTCTGAGTTTCACTTTCATTTTAAGTCCCCGGTTCACTCTACATTGCCCATTTAACTCATTTATTGAGCCGTTGGTATATTATGGATAACGTTATTTGGTTGACTCCCCGCTCACCTCGCGAGTGCATAATTACCGTCTTCTTTATCATGTTTGCGATGGAACATGTGTCATTGGGGCATGCAGTCTAGAGGCTTGGGTAGTGGCTCATTACTTTAACATTTAGCATACGAATATACCTTGTGCATTGTGAACAACCGGATTTTCCTTCAACTATACAATAACATGCCTTGCGCATGTTGACAACCGAATACTCTATCCACTGTGCGGATTTACAAACATGCATTAAAACTGTTATGCATACTGAAAACCTGTTAACTCAACAACTATTCAATAGTTGATCCTCTCATTTACATGCTTTTCAGGAAATCTCAAGTAAGGTTGGAACTTTAGAAGGCACCACTAGTAGGTACATCCAGCACGATCTTCTTTATCATGTCAATTTGTGTTTTGGACAATTTGTATTTTGGAACAAGATGTAATTTTTGTAAACTTTTTAAGCTATGATGATTGTGTTTTGTCTTCTACCTTACGCAATGAAACCTTGAGCTGTGACATCTCGTATTTCCGCTTTAGCGGGGTGTGACAGCATCGATACTGAGGTTTTGCGAGTTTGGTTCAGGTTGAGGTGGTGGTGGTGGTGTTCGGGTTTAGGGCTCGGTCAGGACGCCTTTTCCTTTCATCAAAAATTTTAACTGTGCCATCCCTTCTTGTATTTTGCGCTCCAAACCTGCTTGGACATCCTTTAAGGCGTTGTCCAGATACTCCTTGGAAACGAATTCAGGTAAGGTAACTCCTGGATCACTTAGATTGCCAATTGTAGTGACGGCTGTTGAGTCAACTGCCGCATTGCCTATGTTCACAGTTGGCATGATGATAGTTGTGGTAGGACTTCCACTCAATCCTTGTAAAACATCCGAAGATGAAGTTACTATGAGTGTTCCTATCGGGTCATGAAAAATCCTGATGGTAGCCGATGGTTGGGATTGTGTCCTAGCAAAAAAAAAATATAGTTGCAAATGGCTCTAGACTCCATAGTGCACTCAAATAAGTCGAGGACAGGAGAGGTCGTCCTCTTGTTTCAATATCGGTACTCTCCAAGTGAGAGACCGATAGATTATGTGTTGAATCCCCGTAGAAATTTGAAACAGGCACCTGTTAAGAGGTGACTGAGAGCTAGGTGGGGTGTGCAATTGCGTCGCTAGGTATACGACGGCTTCTTCAATACTCTGTCCCAATGGATGAGACAGAGTAGCAGATGTGGCTACCTGGCTGACACTTGGTTCAGGAAGGCTGACATTAGGTTGGCGCCTTGTCACATTGTATCGCTCGTGATTTATTTTAGATCTCCACTCTCTCCCTCTCACATTTTATGTATTTTCGACAAAACTCCCTCCGCTCTCCTTATGTCTCCCAAGTTAGGCAAAGGTTCAGAGGTAGTAGACGGTATGGTTGAGGTGGATGGAGTTTCCTATAGAGGTGGTGGTCGGCTTCCGATGCGAGCAAGAACGTGTTGGAGGCGGAATTGCCTGTCTTCATCGGAATCGGTGCTCTTTGATGAAGAGGATGGTTCGTTTAGGGGTGTGAAGGATACATTGTCATCTACGTACTCGTCTCGTAGCAAGAGAGAGTCACTGACTACCGGGACATCATGTAAGGCAGTAGAAGCCTTGGTAGTTCGGACGCGGAGTGGGTGGGTGGAGGCTGTGGTTGTGGCTAGAGAAAGCATGCAAGTCTACAAGCAACGCCAGCGCCAGTTCCCCTACCCAAATTTGTTCTCTGTGCACCCCGTCCGGGAGCCCTAGCTACCCGGACTCTACCTCTACGAGTACGAGGACCCTCACGCCTCTCGGGTCTTGCTCCTTGGGAAGGTCCCTCCAGCTTTGGCTGGACCATGGGAGCATATGCCTTTATCGCTCGCCTATACTCTATCACACTCGGTGTTGTAGGGCTTGCGTATGCTAGCAAGGCATCGAAAAGTCGCATGGGTTGGATTCTGGAAGGGTTCTGAATTACAAGGTAACGTAAGCTAAAGATCGGGCCTACCTCATTTGTCGAGCGGCGTGGGATGGCTGTATTCTAGTCTAAGTGTTGACAGATAGCCAGTTGAAGGAAGCGGATGAAGGTAATGAATGAGCGCTTCTGCGTGCTAGCATTGTCTCGGACGTTCTGAACCAACTCGTTCCATAGCATGCCCGCGTAGTTGACATGGCGGTTGAAGGCGTTGCCATGGAACAAGCGTAGGAAGTTGCCGCTGCACTAGTAGATCCTCTTCCACTTGGATGATAGGCACCAATGGATAATGGTGAACATTGTGTACCATATCGGTGCCAAATACTTTCTATTGAACACTGAAGGGCGGTTCAGTGCGTTGTTGTAGCCCAGCGAATGAATATCGGCACATAGGACCTCGTCATTGACGAGTGGATCGAAGCTTGACCGTCCATTGGCATTGGCGGCCGGAAGGTGTAGTAACTGGCGAAAACGTTCAGGCATGATGACGAAAGGGAAGTTATCGAGTCGAGCTTCGATGCGTTGTCCTTCCTCGGTGGTGACAATGTGGATGGTGTTCCATACTTGTTGTAAGTATAGCTCTGACACTTCAGTTGTGGCGGTGAGAGCGTAGTGTAAAGGATGGCCTTCGAGTACATAAACTACCACTCGATAGTCGCAACGGAGTTCTTGCGCATCGAGGTGATAGTTGTTTCCTGTTGATCCAAACCCTCAGTGATTTGATAATGACCCTATCTTAAATACTTAGTGAAAATTGTAAGTAAACAATATGTATCAGAGTTTCACTATCGCTGATAAGTACTAAGATCTTACAGTACTGCTGATAGGAACTCTCGCACTTTTAGATTAAACATTCAGCGAACACTGTTCACCATATCGCTGAGTCTGTTCAGTCCTTATGGTGATCGCTGATAAGTTAGTTGTTTACTTATGATCCCTGAAGACAAGATTCACGTCAACAAAGGTTCTACGCTGAAGTCGAAGATCAAGCTCAAGAACCAGCGACAAGTCTCCTAATGAACTGATGCGGATCAGCGAAGACTCAGATTTGTCCACTCAACGTGAAGTATCAAGTACAAGACTTCAGCTATCGCTGAACTTTATCATCTGCTGAATAGTAAATGATAATCGCTGAATCAACGAAAGCTGATCATGAAGTCCTCCGTACAAAGTACTTTTGTCTTAACCTCCCTTGCACGCCACCGTACGAAATGTCAGAAAAGAACCTCCGAAAATATGAAATCGTACAACCACTCTGATACTACACTGTTCATTCATGCGGCTACTAAGGTTGTCAACAAAGGTCAATGACATGCAACCAATCCGCTGATGACACGTGTAAAGTGTATACTGAATTGCATTAAATGCATGCAGTATATAAAGAGATGAACTCACTTCATTTGAAGTAACTTGCTAACTCTGGACAAGTTCAAATCTCTCAAGATAGGATTTTATTAGTAATCTCCTTATCTTTCTTAGTGCAAGAAAACCTTAGTGTTCCAACTTGTTTAGATTTAGGTTTATCCTTAATCTTGTTTCCGCAACAAGCTGTAAATTGTTAATGATTTATCAATAAACAATTTAGAAAAGTAAAATAGTGTGTTTGTATTCAACCCCCCCCCCCCCCCTTCTACAAACTTGTTTAAGCCTTTCGGGACCAACAAGTGGTATCAGAGCAGATTTGTTTAATCTCATAAACAAGATCTAATCTAAGATATTTCTCTTCCTTGCTATTATCTGAAAATGGCCAACTCAAACACAAACACTCACTATATCGACAATGGTTCTCTTGCAAAACCCCCTAGATTTTCCAGAGACAACTTCAACTTATGGAAAAATAGGATGACACTCTTCTTAGAAGGTGTAGACCCTACTATACCTTACTATCTTGAAAACGGTCCACACATCCCTGTAACGATTGATCCTGCCGTTCCAGCCACTGCAACTAGAGCTGCTATTCCAGAAAGGCTGATTCCAAAGGAAATCCATCATTGGACCGATTAAGACAAGAAGAAAGTGGCTATAGATACAAAAGCCAGATCCATACTATCCATGGCCCTTCCTGACGAAGTCTACCATTCCGTCATGAACCTGAAATCCTCAAAAGCCATGTGGGACACAATATGTGTTCAGTATGAAGGAACGTCTGAAGTCCAGGATTCAAGAAAGATCAACCTGGTAAGACAATACGAAAGTTTCATCTCTGGTAAGAATGAAACTCTCTCTGAAGTACATCAACGTTTTAATTGCTTAATTATAGATCTTAAAACGGTTGGTAAGGAATATTCTAACTTTGAAGTTCTGACAAAGTTTTTAGAATGTTTACCTGAAAGCTGGGACAATTATTCCATGTGTCTCAAGCTGTCAAAAGATCTAAGATCAATGACACTTGCTACCTTATATGGGACATTGCTGAATCATGAGCAATCTAGCCATCTTAAGAAGAATCTTGTAAAAGATTCCAAAAGCACCCCTGTTGCTTTAATCTCAGAGGAACCTTCTACTCAGCGACCCATGGTCACTATCACTGAGTTAGAAAGTAACTCTGAAAGATCATCAGATTCTGATTCTTCAGATGATGAATCCTTGGCTCTCCTAACTAAAAAGTTCAGGAGATTCGCCAAGAAGAAAATGTTTAGAAAGAACAAAACTCTTTCTATAGCTGACAAGCCTAAGTCATCAGCTTTTGTTGATAAGGCTACTGCTACTTGTTTTAACTGCGAAACGACAGGTCATTTCGCTAACGAGTGCAGGTCAAAGAAAATCATGAGACCTTCAGCCTTTACAAAGAAATCCTTTGTTCCAAGGAATAAAGACGACAAATACTTAAAGCTGAAGGAGAAGTATGCAAAGCTGAAAAGCTTTAAGAAGAAGGGAAAAGGCCTAATGGCTGACTATGATTGGGCTGCTTCTGATGAAGAAGCCTCATCATCTGATTCTGAAGATGATGAAGCAAATCAATGTCTCATGGCCAAGATTGAAGAAGAGGAAGAAAGTTCAGACATCCCCTCCACTTCAACCTCTGCTATTCAGGTATCACCCTCCTTCTTTACCAATATTGTAAATATTGATGAAGCTGATAGTCTCCGTAAAATCGAACTACTGACTAGAAGTTTATACGAAGCCATGAACGGAAAAGCTGTGGTTGAAAACCAAAATCTTGATCTCGCTGAAAAGCTTAAAAATTGCCACCTTCAAATAGAAAAGCTTTCTAAATTTGAAGAAGATTTTAAAGATCAAGTCCATTTAAATCAGCTAGTCAAAATTGAACGAGCGGAAGCTATCGCTGCATTAAAAGCTGAACAAGCTACTGTTGAAGGATGGTGTAATTCTTCAACAAAGATCACTGAGATAATTAAGGCTCAGATTCCTCTGAGTGATAAACGTGGTTTGGGTTATAAATATGATACTCCAATACCAACCACTGAACGTTCAATGCTTAAATTTGGAACGTTCGTATCCTCAGTAGCTGACACTTCTTCATGTCAGTACTCCTCGTCGATTACACCAATCCCTGAGGAAACTCCTACCTCCTCAAAAGGTAAGGAGAAAATGGTTTATTCAAAACCTGCCTCTGTCTCTAAAGATAAAGGTAAAGGAATTGTAATTTATCAAAATCCTCAGAAGGGTACTTTAGTACCTAAGCTGAATGCGTCCAAAGCCTTAGTGATTCATTCATCTGGTTCTAGAAATCAGACCTCTGGATCAGTTCAGCGACCTACTCCTAGACTCAGAGTAGATATCCTTGGTAAGAAATCTGAAGAACTGAATGTTCGTCCTATTTCAAAAACCAATAGTGTACTTGGTGCTGGCACTTCTAATTCCAAATTAAAAGCTCAGCACACAAGTGGTCCTAGAACTAATTTTAGTTATAGGAAATGTTATCACTGTGGACTTACCGATCATATTGCAAGTAAGTGTCCCACAGCCACCAAAGCTGATAAGATAGCTAAGGTGAAGATAGCACCAAAGAAGACCAAACCAGTTGCAAGTCAGGTCAAGGTGACTCCTACCGCTGAGGTCAAGAAATTGACCAAAGTGAAGAAAGACAAAGCTGAATCTTCAAATGCTGCGAAGACTGCTGAACCCATTCCAACCACTTCCACTGACAAACGCGTATACATGGGGAAGTGGGTACCCAAGCAAAACTAATCTTCCTTTGTATTGCAGGTTAAGAAGGGTATCTGGTATCTCGATAGCGGATGCTCTAGACACATGACTGGAAAGAAAAGCCTGATCGCTGAATACAAGGAAGAGAAGGGTCCCTCTGTGACTTTCGGTGGAAATGGAAAAGGACACACCCGAGGGTATGGTGTACTTTCAAATGGTACAACATCCTTCAGAAGAGTCGCATATGTTGAAGGGCTGAAGCATAATCTTCTGAGCATCAGTCAGCTTTGCGACATGGATAACAAAGTGATTTTCACCAAGGAATCCTGCTTTGTCTCTGACAAAAAGGAGAAGATAGCTCTCAGCGGTTATCGTTTGGAAAATGTTTACGTTATAAACATGGACTCAACAACCATTGAGAACTCCTGTTTCTTCTCAAAGGCATCTTCTGATGTCAACTGGCTATGGCACAAGAGGCTTTCACATCTCAACTTCAAGACACTGAATACTCTTTCATCCAAAGAGTTAGTCACTGGTCTACCTCAACATTCATACGCCAAAGAATCCTTATGTTCAGCGTGTGAAAAAGGGAAGCAGACCAAGGCAAGCTTTAAGTCCAAGCAAGTTTCCTCAGTGTCATCTCCTCTTCAACTACTCCATATGGATTTGTTTGGCCCCGTTAACAAACAATCCATCGCTGGAAAGAAATATACGCTGGTCATAGTTGATGAATTCTCTCGTTATACATGGGTAATGTTTCTCCGTTCTAAGAGTGACACCCCTGAAGAACTCATCACCTTTGTTCGGAAGATGGAAACTCTGAACAATATGACTGTTCGCTCAATAAGGAGTGATCATGGAACTGAATTCAAAAACAGTTCTCTTGATTCCTTCCTTGAGAGCAAGGGTATTTCTCACAACTTTTCGTCAGTGAGAACACCACAACAAAACGGAGTCGCTGAAAGAAGAAATAGAACAATTATTGAAGCTGCACGTTCAATGCTCAGCGATTCTCACCTGCCTACTCAGTTTTGGGCAGAAGCTGTCAACACGGCTTGTTTTACGCAAAACAGGTCGCTGATAGTCAAAAGATTCAAAAAGACAGCCTATGAACTTTTTCATGGGAGAAAGCCTTCAATCAGCTTTCTTCACATCTTTGGTTGTCAGTGTTTCATACTGAACAACAGAGATGCCCTTGGAAAGTTTGATCCTAAGGCTGATGATGGAATCTTTCTTGGATACTCCTCAGTTTCCAAAGCCTTCAGAGTCTTCAACCGAAGAAGACAAACTGTAGAAGAAACTATTCACGTCACGTTTGACGAATCCCGTTCAGCGAACTCTAAACCGAACGCTGATACAGAAGAACTGAATCAATGGATGTTTTCTCATCTTTGTGATTCAGAAGATGTTCCCACTACTCATACTCATACAACTGAAAATGATGGTCCTACTATCATTCCCAATATGCAGAATAGTGAAGCTGAAACATCTTGGGTCTCAGCTGTTCCTATAAATACTATACCCGCAGTTGATCCAAATGTCTCAGAAATTCCATCTATTTCTCAGCAATCAGTGAATGAAGTGACAAATGCAAGCATTCCTCTCTTAGCTGATTATCCAGAAGTAGCTGAAGCCTCATCTTCAGTTTCTCCAGTTCAGACTGAGTCAGCGACACATGCTCCGGCTCAGCGATGGACTGTAAATCACCCAATCGATCAAATTCTTGGTGATCCCAACGCTGGTATTCAGACTCGTAGAAGTGCAGGTAATATTTGTTTATTTGTTAACTTTATTTCTCTAACTGAACCAAAGAAAATAGATGATGCCCTCAGAGATCCAAACTGGGTCAGCGCTATGCAAGAAGAGCTGACTGAATTCGAAAGAAACAAAGTTTGGAAACTTGTTCGGAGACCAACTGACAAAATAGTGATAGGCACTAAGTGGGTCTATCGAAACAAGTTGGACGAACATGGTACTGTAACTCGCAACAAAGCTCGTCTTGTTGCTCAGGGATACAGACAAGAGGAAGGTATAGATTATGACGAAACCTTTGCTCCTGTAGCAAGACTTGAATCTATTCGTCTTTTCTTAGCATATGCTGTACACAAAAACTTCACTGTACATCAAATGGATGTTAAGTCAGCGTTTCTAAATGGAAAGCTGAATGAAGAAGTTTATGTGGAACAACCTCCAGGATTCTCAGATCCTAAGCGTCCAGGTTATGTTTATAAGCTGGATAAGGCACTTTATGGCTTGAAGCAAGCTCCTCGTGCATGGTATGACACTCTTTCTACTTATCTCCACCTTGAAAAATTTGAGAGAGGTAAGATTGACAAAACTTTGTTTTTTAGAAAAATAAAAGGTCATATCATTTTAGTTCAAATATATGTTGATGACATTATATTTGGTTCTACTAACCCTGAGCTTTGTACTCGTTTCGCTGATAGAATGAAAGATGAGTATAAAATGAGTATGATGGGTGAACTAACATATTTCCTTGGTCTTCAGATTAAGCAAACTGAAAAAGGAACTTTTATAAATCAGGGAAAGTATGTTAAAGATATGCTGAAAAAATTCGACTTAACTGAAAGTTCAGCTATGAAAACCCCTATGGCACCACCGCTGATACTTGATAAGGACACAAAGGGTGTTCCTGTCAATGTCACGCTGTACCGTGGGATGATCGGCTCACTACTGTATCTTACAGCTAGCCGACCCGATATTATGTTTGCAACATGTCTGTGCGCACGATATCAAGCTGAACCTAAGATATCTCATATGAAAGCTGTAAAGCGAATCTTTCGATATCTTAAGGGTACAGCGAATCTAGGTCTTTGGTATCCCAAAGATTCAGGATTCGATCTAACCGCCTATTCAGACAGTGATTTTGCAGGTTGCAAAATGGATAGGAAAAGCACCACAGGAGGATGTCAGCTCCTGGGTGGAAAGCTGGTAAGTTGGACAAGTAAGAAGCAAAACTCGGTGTCCACTTCCACAACTGAAGCTGAGTATGTAGCCGCTGGAAGCTGCTGTTCTCAAGTCTTGTGGATGAGAAATCAACTACTAGACTATGATCTTCAGTTCTCCAAAATTCCAATCTATTGCGACAGCACAAGTGCCATCGCTATAGCAAACAATCCAGTGCTACACTCAAAGACAAAACACATAGAAATCAGATATCATTTTATCAGAGATCATGTTATGAATGGTGATATAGAACTTCATTTTATCCCAACTGATTATCAGTTAGCTGATTTGTTTACCAAACCTCTTGATGAGACAAGATTCAACTTTCTCATCAGCGAGCTTGGAATGCTGAACTTTGAAGGATAAATCTTCAGCGGTTCACATTTAATCAGCGATACGTTTATACATTCTTGTATAGGCTCTGGATAAAATAAACTTATACAATCCATTTCATCATCTTCTCTCTGAATAAATTGGGATAAACTGATATCAAGGTATGTTTTCTCTGACAAAACGCATGAAAATGCAAGATTTCAAATTCTTTCATCGCTGAATAATATTTTGAAATTTCTTAAAACCCTCACTGATATTTCTATTCAGTGCTTCATATTTTCCAAAGAGTCCCTGAGTTTTTCTTTCAAAACCTCAGAGACAACGAAAGAATGTGAAAGGACAGTTGTGACGTCATTGCAACGGATAACACCAGGCACGCTCTTTTTCTGACACACGTTTGCACGTTTCGTTGTCTATCCAATCAAATGCAAACACGTGTCCGTGTCATGATGAAAAACTTTCCCGCTCAAGTTTTTCTCTCTCTACTCTCTTCCTATATAAACACTTTCAAAGTTTATATTTGTCTTTTATGCGAGTCAATCTTTCTCCGCAAGAAAAGAACACTGTTGCATTTTGTGCTCTCAATCTTCAAGAACTGTTCATCATCTTCTTCATCAAACTCAAGGTTAATATGTTCTTATCTATTATCAAATGCAAATAACTTGTTTTCGATCTTATCATTGTTTTACACAAGATCAAACAAAAGAACTCAAAAATAAAATCATTTTCTTTCATGGTTTTATAAACACAACCATTTCATGGTTGTTCTTCAAGTTTTAAATCTAAAATCTTAAACTTGTTCTTCTTTCGTATCCATTTTTTTAAAACTGGAATACAAGGCTTATAGGTGTTATATTCGTTTTTTTTAAAACAAGAAAAACCCTAATCTTCATTAAGACTTTTTTGTCTGAATGAAATGGACAAAATTCGAAAAATCTTAATGGAAATTTTCTTTCCACATTAAGATATTTCTTATTTGATAACATCTTTGGTTGAACTGATAATACAGTGAAATGGCAACTTCAAAGCTGAATGTTACCGCTGAGTCCATCTCCGCTGATTCTGAGGAACTGGAAATCACCAAAGCTCCTCAAGTTAAGTTTGAGCTGGATCAACTAGACTGGACAAAGGCAAACAACCTTTCAGCGCTTCTCGAGTTTCCTCCTCGGAAGCAGGTATCCCATCTAGACGACGCTGTAAATTTTTTGAAGAATAGCCCCATCTACACAACACTGACAATCACACCTCCTGCCAGTCAGCGTCTATTGTCCCAATTCTGGTACTCTGCCAGACACACCAACCTACCCTCAGCCAAAGATCCATCTAAAACCATCGACTGCATACTCAGCGATACTGAGTATGGCACCATCAAGATAACCCCCGCAATAATCCGCAAAGCTCTGAAATTTCCTAACGCTACCTCAGAAAATCCTTTCATTCCATTTCCTGACCACAAGAAGCACGCTGACAGGGAAGAAATCATTGCTTTCCTTGATGCGATGGGTTACATCTGGGAGACTGGAAGAGACAAGCTACCTGAGAAGAAGCTGACGCTGATAAAGAAATCCAAGATGCCCAGCGAGATGAACTTCATCTTCGCTCACCTGATCAGCTGCATGACAGCGAAATCCGGATCTTCTGATCAAGCCGCTCAACCTCAGCAGGCCATGGGTTACGCACTGCTGAAAGGTCTCAACATTGACTGGGCCTCCATCATCTATGAAGACCTCATTCAATGTGTTGATTCTGCCGCTGACCGACCAGCATGGGTTCCTTACCCGCGATTCATCAGCGCCATCTTTCAATATGGCCTGAAGGACAGCTATCCTGAAGAGGGTGATCTGAAACTCTCTCAGATTGGCCCTAAAGTTCTCGACTTCAAGCCTGTCGCCAACGAGGTACGTCTCTCTACCCTTCTCACTCTACTTAATTCTCCGCTTTCTGTGGCTCCTTCAGCGACTATACCCCTCGCTGATTCCCAGGCCACAAAATCCATTCCTTCTAAGAAAAGGAAACAATCTCATACCCCTCTTGATTCCAAAAGGATCAAGAAAACCAAGGAGCAACCCCAGCAATTGCATGCTGAAGACTCCTCAGCTCATTCTGAAGAGCTGAAGGAAAGTTCCGTGGTACGCTCTGCCACACCAATTCAAGCCATCCCTTCTAAACCTACTTCAGCGTCCTTAAACGCTGAGGTTAGAACTTTGGAATCTACCCAACCTTCGTCAGTCTCTCAAAAGACTGATGAAGTACTTCTCAGCGAATCCAACGCTGAACTTGAAACCCAACCCCAATTCTTATCCTTCGCTCCTCCCTCTACTTCTTTGGACACTCCTCCAGTCAAAACTGGAGATGCCATCATTCAAGAAGCCGTTGAAGCTTCTCAGCGAATGACGAAGAAAGGACCTGCAGAGATCTCCATCCCTTACGGAACTTTTGAGGGAGATATGGAACACTATGGAGGGACTCGAAACTTTGATGAGTTCGTCAACGCTCCTGCAGGTACAGATCCCACCTTAAACACTGTAACTAAACCTGAAACTTCTGAGCTTTCCTTTGTTCACAAGTACTTATATGTTACAGGTCCTTATTTGGGAGACATCAACCAGTCTCTGAAGTCTATGGAGATGAAACTTACGGATCTCACCACCGGTCTATCAAATAACTCTACAGCTGTAACAAACGCTGGAGAGAATCTGACGAAGCTGACTACTGTGGTGGAAAAGAAGGCCTCCTCTGATGACATCAAAGACCTTGATAAAACTCTCGCCGACTTTGCCAAAGTGCTCTCCGACATCTACACTGACTACACCAACCTCAAATCATCAGTTTCCACCATTTCCAGCGAGGTTACAACGCTGAAGAAATCGGTTGGTACACTCGAAGGTGATATGTCAGTGGTCAAGACCGACTTAGGCTCAGTGAAGACCGATCTTAGTTCTGTCAAGACAATGATCGAGACGCTGGTGAACAAGGCAAATAATCCAGCTCCTGCTCCGGCCCCTGCACCTGTTTTGGACTCATTCACCGCAGAGGATCGCCAAGAGCTGAAGAAAATCACGCCTGCTATTTCTGGCCTAGAAGACAGAATAGCTAAGCTTGAAGGTTGTGTGAAAGTCTCTGGCCCAGAAGACAGAGACAACACCAATGCTGAATCTACCCATTCCTCCCCCGCCCATCATGAGAAAGAGGGGGAGAAGAGCGCTGAACAGGAGAAGAGCGCTGAAGATCAAAATAAGAGCGCTGAAGACCTTTCCCATGATGAATCTATCAGGGGAGAGGGTAATGAAGATCGGATTACTGGACCTCAGGGAGATGAAAACCCTGAGGGAACCGAGAACCTCGCCTCTGTATCTGAGGGGGAGCAACTCGAAGAAGATGCTGAGGAATCCGAAGCAGAAGAAGACGAAGACTTCGACATCCCTGAAGCTGAACCATCCTCCTCTCCAAGGAACGATGATGATGATGATGAAGATGACGATGATTTCTTTGTTGTCAAACCTGCTCCTTGAACCAAAGCTCTTAAAGGTATTTCAATAAAAGAACCTTCAGGGGAGAAGACAAAGACAAAGCACTCAGCCTCTGGCGCTGAGAAAAGCAAAGACAAAGGCATTGCTGAAGATGATAATCTGGCGATCCTACTTGCAAAGCCGATTTGTCAGGTACACTAAACTTATTTTTCCGTCCCTGATCATCTCTGAAAAATCAGTTATCCATTCCACAAACACCATACACATCCACATTTTTTTCTATCTTTTCTACCCAAGTTCTTCTACCCAGTTCTTATTTGTAAGATCGCTGCGTTTCAGCTAGTCCTCTCCCCTGTTTGAGGATATCGCTGAAAGATCTTCTATTGCGACTTCACCAATAATTCCAGCTACCGCTGAAGACATAATCCCAGTCTTAGATTTAATCTCTGAGACTGATGAATCAGAAGAACAACCTCTCTCGCACAGAAACAGACCCTCAGTTCCTCAAAAGAGGAGAGAAGAAATGATAAAGCGATTCGAGGATCAGCGAATCATCCTAAGGCGCGATCAACTACCTTCAGTTCCTCCTAAATTCAGAATTTCAAAAGCTGAATACCAGGATCATCTCAGAGTTGAACGCCTCATCGCTGAAAGGAAGGAAGCTGAAGATAAAGACAGAGAATACGCCATCAAGCTCACTCAAGAATCTGTCAAAGACCCCAAGCTGAAGCGTATTCCCATTCAAATCCAACGAAAGCTTTGGGAACAAGCCCAGAAGATCGTGGAAAAGAAAGCTGAAGTTTCTCAGACCACCCTGATCTGGTGTAAAGAGAAAATCCACTTCAGATATCGTCCAGCGAAGATCAACAAGGTATTCATCTCTGGAAGAACCTCCATCGGAGTACCTATTGTTGACATCAAACTGTTCAGAGAAGATGACTCATCTGAAACCTTTCGTGCTGACACTGTAAAAAGGTATGGTCTCTCTGAATGGCTGGAGATGAGGTTAGCTATCCAACCATCAAAATCTAAGTACAAGAATCATTTCGAAAAGCTGATAAACAGACAGATCGATTTGATATCTTCTTGTGTGGATATTCCTCCTGTTCCTGATCTAAAGCCGAAAAGAAAAAAGGGCTCTCCAAGGAAGAAACGTCAAGATTCAAACTCAGGTCCTGTCATACGAAATGAAACTGGAATTGGTTTCTCTCGCGCTGAAGTACTTGGTCCTGATCCTGATCTATCTGCCCTTGACATCTCTTTGCCACCATGTGAACTTTTCGTCCCTGGTAAAGTCATCAGTAATCCTTATGGAATATTCTTTCTTGACTACGACGGACGTAAATGCTTTCAACGGATCGCTGAGCTTCCAATCACTCCAATCGAACAGCTCAAAGATCTCATCTACTGGTGCGACTTCAGAAAAGACATTCAGGCACGACACCTAAAACCCTTGATTTTTGAAGCTGCTCTGAAGCTAAAGAATAAAGGAGAAAAGGTTCCTGACTGGATGATTCCAACTGAAAAGACAACCCTTGATGAACTTCTCATTAAGGAAGAACCCTTTGAAGGCTGACAACAATCACCATTTTTCTCTATTGTATCAGTCATCCTTCAGTACTTGTAATTTATTTCGCTTGTACTTGTAATCTTTCTTATTCATATTGTAACCTGATTCAAAGATTTAAAGAAAGATTTCAGCGAATGTACTTTACTCCATCAGTACTGAAAAGATCCCAGAAAACAGTAAAAGGGACAAATATTTTATGAGTTCTTTTTATCCTTATGTTTTCATTAAATAGCAATTTTCTCTGTTGCTATGTCATAATCAAATAGGGGGAGATTGTTGATCCAAACCCTCAGTGATTTGATAATGACCCTATCTTAAATACTTAGTGAAAATTGTAAGTAAACAATATGTATCAGAGTTTCACTATCGCTGATAAGTACTAAGATCTTACAGTACTGCTGATAGGAACTCTCGCACTTTTAGATTAAACATTCAGCGAACACTGTTCACCGTATCGCTGAGTCTGTTCAGTCCTTATGGTGATCGCTGATAAGTTAGTTGTTTACTTATGATCCCTGAAGACAAGATTCACGTCAACAAAGGTTCTACGCTGAAGTCGAAGATCAAGCTCAAGAACCAGCGACAAGTCTCCTAATGAACTGATGCGGATCAGCGAAGACTCAGATTTGTCCACTCAACGTGAAGTATCAAGTACAAGACTTCAGCTATCTCTGAACTTTATCATCTGCTGAATAGTAAATGATAATCGCTGAATCAACGAAAGCTGATCATGAAGTCCTCCGTACAAAGTACTTTTGTCTTAACCTCCCTTGCACGCCACCGTACGAAATGTCAGAAAAGAACCTCCGAAAATCTGAAATCGTACAACCACTCTGATACTACACTGTTCATTCATGCGGCTACTAAGGTTGTCAACAAAGGTCAATGACATGCAACCAATCCGCTGATGACACGTGTAAAGTGTATACTGAATTGCATTAAATGCATGCAGTATATAAAGAGATGAACTCACTTCATTTGAAGTAACTTGCTAACTCTGGACAAGTTCAAATCTCTCAAGATAGGATTTTATTAGTAATCACCTTATCTTTCTTAGTGCAAGAAAACCTTAGTGTTCCAACTTGTTTAGATTTAGGTTTATCCTTAATCTTGTTTCCGCAACAAGCTGTAAATTGTTAATGATTTATCAATAAACAATTTAGAAAAGTAAAATAGTGTGTTTGTATTCAACCCCCCCCTTCTACAAACTTGTTTAAGCCTTTCGGGACCAACATTTCCTTTAATCATTAGGAAGTCGTCGGGACGGGTAAGCGTGTTGTCGGCCGCCTGATCAATGACTTGATCGGGGTTCTCGATGCCATGGTTTGGTCATTGTTGTTATGCGTCAGCCATTAGTGTACCTGAAAAACCAAACATTAGAGAGTCCCGAACGCAAAAAAAGGATTGGCCACGTACCTTGGTTGATTCTCACGGTCGAGTCCCGAAAACAACGAATTTCAAGACTTAATGTGCCAGGCAACAATATCACAGACACATAGGGATCACAATGGGGTATTCGGACAAAATGGTGTCTGGATTATGTACCCGGAATGATAAACTTCCCGGATAACCTAAAGGTTTCCGGGTGGGTTGTGTATCCCAAAGGATCCAAACAACAAAAGTTTCCGGATAGCACTAGGATTCCGAATAACCTAAAAGTTTCTGGATGGGATGATTATCCAAAGTATCCGGACGGCTCGACTTTCCGGTTAGATTAAAGTTTTCGGATAGTTTATTGTTTCCTGATAGTTTACACTATCCGGATAGGGTTGGTCGAAAGGGGTTAATCCCCAGATCGCAAAATCATGCACAAAACGGTCAGATTTATACCGAAACACATCCCTTAGAGACTCTAAACGACAATGTGACTCACAAATCAACCAAGAATCGGCCAAGAAGTCGACTGATCGGATAGTGGAACCGAACCGACGTCGACTTGGTAAAATCGACCGAGTTTCGATGATTCTAGAGTACGTGTGTCTGTTGTTGAGATCGAGAACGAATACAGGACGAGAATCGAACAACATGCCTTGGATTTTGAGTAAAAAAATGACGTAGACCGGAGATTGCGTGCGAGAGAGAGTGTGAGAGGTTTAGGAGAGGTTTCCGGAAAAGTGATGAAGAATGAATCGAGCAGATATATATATATATATATATATATATATATATATATATATATATATATGTGTGTGTGTGTGTGTGTGTGTGTGTGTGTGAGGGTTTTTGGGAGGTACTACAAGATAGTGCTAGGTCCGGATACGTGAGGTCCGGGAAGATTGTTCAGATACGTGTCCGGATGGATGTCTGAATAGTCCGGTCCGGATAGTGCAATCTGGGCACTTTCTCATTTCCAAAAAAACTTAAGTTTAAGCAAATTTTAAAGGAAAACGCTCCCCCTCAAAACTATAAAAACTAAGTGATTTTTACCCTCACTCCCCCCATGACACGTGCACATGTAACGTGAGAACCGTAGTGTCGCTCCCCCTCGATGTGTGCAATAAGTATTTGAACGAACTCAAACGTGCACACGAAAAGTTTTTGACACACAAAAAACTTTAAAGAAAAGTTGTGTCGCTCCCCCTCGAATAAAAGATAGGTAACATACTCACCTTTCCACGATGTTGCTCCCCCTGAAGACCATAACAAACTTTCAAGCGTACGGGTATCAATATACATGTAAAAATAACGAAAAATACATAAAGATCACTAAGCAGATAATTGAAAAGGGAAACAAGCGAAATCTAAGGAATTAATACAGATATTAAATATACAATGAAGGCGATACAGGTAGAATACAATAATGTAGGAGTGGGATTAATCATCCATGTGTATCACACCGGAGGATTGAGTCGCAGTCCTACATAATTGTATGGAACATGTACCGAATTCAATACCAAGTTAACTTTTTAGATTTAGCCTACCTAACTTGGACACAAGGTAGTGAAAGCGTTTTTTGACCAAGGCGTTAGTAAACAGGTCTGCCATCTGATGTTCTGTATTAACAAAATAGAGTTCGATCGTATCTCGTTCGACCTGATCTGTTATGAAATGATACCGAACGTCGATGTGTTTGATCTTGGTGTGTTGGACCAGATTGTTGGATATGGCGATGGCGCTTTTCAAGTCGCAGTAGATGGGAATTATTGACTATGTGAAACCGTAGGCTTTGAGCTGCGTGTGCATCTAGATGACTTGCAAACAGCAATTGGCGGAAACTACATACTCCACCTCGGCAGTCGAAGTAGACACACAGAGGTGCTTCTTCGATGCCCAGCTGACTAGTCGATCCCCAAGGAACTGCACGTGACCCGAGGTGATTTTCTGATCCAACATGCTACCGGCATGGTCACCTTCCAAATACACTGTCAACTCAAAAACCGTGTCTTTCGGGTACCATAAGCCAAGATCAGCAGTACTTTTTTAAGTATCGAAAAATGTGTTTGACTGCAACTAAGTGAGACTCTTTTGGTTTTGACTGAAATCTAGCACACAAGAAAGTCAAAAACATAGTGTCCGGCCTACTTGCCGTTAAATACATCAAAGATCCAATCATTCCCCTATAGGTTTTGGTACCACATCCTTTCCGCTGGGATCGGTGTGTAACCATGTACAAGGATACATAGGTGTTTTCATGGGCGCAGAATTTTCCAACGGGTATTTCCGAAAAATATCCCAGATGTACTTAGACTGATTAATGAATATCCCGGTCGACAGTTGTCTAACTTGAAGACTGAGAAACAAATTCATTTGACCCATCATACTCATTTGAAAATGCTTACCCATTAGGATTGAAAAGTTTTGACAGTACTTAGGGTTTGTAGAACCAAAAATTATGTCATCTACATAGACTTATACTAGAATGATATCTTGTTTTTTCCTTTGTAATGAAAAGAGAGTATCGAATTTACCTTTGGAAAACCCAACTTTTACAAAGAAAGATGGAAGAGCGTCATACCAGGCTCGTGGTGCTTTCTTAAGACCGTACAATGCCTTGTCCAAAATATATACGTGATTAGGCTTGGCATCGTCCACAAATCCATCTAGTTGCAAGACATTGACTTCCTCCTTCAGTTTACCATTGAGAAACGCAGTATTTACGTCCATCTGGAACACCGTGAAGTTCTTGTGCATGGCGTAGTGTTAGGGCTGTTAATTGGTTGATTAGAAGTTCAAGGGTCTATTTGTATTTGTTTAAACATGGTCTAGTTAGTGAACGGGCCGTGGGCTTGTTAACCATGGGCACACATATATGTTGTAATCTAGCTTCAGAAAAACAAGCTAGTTGTCTCATTTGCTTTCATTCATTCGTATTGTAATTCTATCATATTGAAAGCATAATACAGGGATGACCAGTTGAAATCATTACTCATATTGTTTATCTATTCGATTTCATAATTGTTGCATGGATCTGGAACTAACAATTGGTATCAGAGCAGACGGACGGATTCTATTCAAAGCATTCAAGTTGACTTTTGGTAATTTCTTGACTTTTCTCGTCTGCCATATTCTTGATTTTTCAAATCTTTGATTCTGAGAAAATTGTTCAATTCTGTTTATTGGGTTGTGTTAGCATTATAGTTAATAGTTTTTCTGCAAATTTTCACACCGTAATTCGATCGTTTGAGTGGTTAATTTAGCAAATTAAGTTCAAAGTTTTTGGTAGTGTTCTTCATTCAAAATCGAATTTTTACCATCAAAAGGTGTTGTTTTTGAATTGAAACCGATTGAGTTAGTGTTATTTTTGTGTTTGGCATTGTTACTAATCTTCCAGGATCGATTTTGGACAACCCTAATCGAAAATTCGATCGAATTGAGCAAACAGCCGCAGAATCCGGACAACACAGCTGTGGTTTTCGGACACGCATAAACTGTCCGGGCATTTGTTTTAAATTCATCCGGGTTCTTCCATATTTCCGGGTAAGTCATATGTCCGGGTAAGTATCTAAACTTAGTCTATCCAGGTGAATATTGTTTCCGGAAACTCAAAGTTCCCGGTCAAAATTTTTCCCGGACATCCTTGCATCCGGACACCTTTGTTATCCGGAAACCTTGAGTCATCCGGTAAGTCTTACATTGCTTCAATCTATTCGGACACCTTAGTCGTCCGGTAACCTTAGTTATCCGGAAAATTCAAGCTGTCCGAACTCTTTCGCTTATCCGGACTCTTTTGCATATTTGAACTGTTTCTGATCCGGACACTTCCAGATCAGATCTCTTATTTGGATTCCTATTCAGTAAGCTCAATTATAGTCTAATCACTCGTAGTACCTGCATTAGGATTCCACTCTTAGTGCCTTGCATTAGGTTTACACTTTGAATCGATCAACTCGTCTGACGATCACTCCGTTGCAACCTACGATGACTTCACGTGACGCTCTTGCAATCGGCACAAACTCCAAACCACCTTGTCTCTATCAAGGTGAGTATAGCCAATGGCGAGACAGATTCATGATTTTCATTGAATCTAAGGACAACTATGTGTACATCAAGAAAGCTCTTGAAGATGGTCCAATTGCTTGGCCGAAGAAGACCATAGCAGCAATTGCAGCAAATCCTCAAGTTAGTTATGAGGACAAGACTGAAGCCGACCTGACCGAAGAGGAAAGAGGCAGAATAGAAGGCGAAAAGCATGCTAAGAGATATCTTGTCCAAGCACTTCCCAACCCGATTTACACAGCTATCGACAGCTACAAAGGTACGGCAAAAGGCATGTGGGATCAAGTGGCGAGAATGATGCGTGGGAGTGTTGTTGGCAATCAAATGAAAATCAACGGCACAATAACTAAGTTCGATGGTTTCAAGCAGCGCAACGGCGAGACTCTCACTCAAGCATATGAACGTTTCTGCTCACTTCTCAATGAACTAAACAAGAACCAGATCGTCCGTTCCAACACGGAAAATGCGCTCAAATTTCTCAACAATCTGCTACCAGAATGGAAGGTGTATGCTTCTCATGTCAAGCATAACAACTTGATAGAGAACCTCAGTATCAACGAACTGTATGAGACGCTTCTTCAAGACGAAGATGAAGTAAATGAACTTCTGGGCAAGAAGAAGACTGAAGCAAAGCCAGCTGCTGATCCTATAGCACTCATGTCCTCCAAGAAAGGGAAATCTTTGAGCCGTCACTCCAAACGCGTTGATTAGTAAAGCTCTTCCGAATCTGAAAAGTAAGATAGTGACTCGAATGATGAAGTAGCTGACTTCAAGTAACCTGTTGCTCTACTCACCAAAACTTTCCAACAACAGTGATTCTATAAGAAGCCAACGTCGAATAATCAGCGCTACTCCATCGCCTCCAACAAGTGCCATAATTATCAAGACAAGCACGCGGGAAAGAAGAAAGTTGATGAGCAGGACACGTCTGAGAAGATGGAAAAGAAGGAGAAAGAAGATAGAAAGAAGAAAGATGAACCAGTGACCTGCTACAACTGTGGAAAGCTTGGTCATTTTGCTAAAGATTGCACAGGGCATGTGGTAAAGAATTCTCACTACTACAAGGCCAAACTGGTATTGGCTGAGCAGAAGGAAGCTGGAGAAGCTATGTTTGTGGAAAACGACTACTGGTTGGGTCGTTCTGATGATGAAAGCGATTTAGACTGTGCAAATGCTTTCATGAGCTATCACTCTCCAGCTGATGAAGAGAAGACAAGTCAGGTATGTGAATCTTCTCAACAAGAGTTTATGAATGATATGCAATCCCTTATTGATCAGGCGAATTCCTTTAAGGCCACCACTAAAGAACAAAAGCTTGAGATTAGTTCACTAACAAAAAAGATAGATGTTCAAACGCGATTAACTGAAAAACATAAGTCTGAAAATGCTATGTTAAAAGAGAAATGCAAAAACCTTACAATAGCACCTAAAGACTTAAGGGCCAAATTATCTGATCTTCAGTCTAAGTTTGATCAGTGCAAGAATGAGAAAGAAGAAATCATGTATCAATGTTCTTCTCTTCAAATTCAGCACAAGGAGTTCGTTGCCAAAATTCTCGATCTTGAAACCAAACTTCACAAGAGGGGTCAAGCTGATCAAACCATCTTTCTGAATAAACGTAAAGAGTTCACATACTTTAACAAAGAGTGGGGAATCAGATATGATAACCTACATTATATGACAAAGGGAAGGTACCAGGTACCTACGTTATATGACTTTGCTTGTTTTGGATTAGATAAAAAGTATCCAGAATATGCAATCCAATGGACTGGTCCTCTTGAACCTGAAAAGGAAGAGGAAACCAAGGAATATAAGTGCGCACACAAACGAGGAATACAACTTCCGTTTTGTTATGAACCTTTGAATTATTCGTATAAAAAGAACAAAAAGTATCTCTCAAATGACTACTTCAACCCCTACAAGGTTGCTAAGCCCAAGGATTCCTCCAAAAAGGATGAGGACCAAGCACCAGCAACCAAGACTGAGACGGACGAGTTTAAACTCTATGTTCCCCCTCTCATCTTGGAAGCAAAGATTGTCGAGTTGGAGGAGTCGTTTGAGAAAGAAAGGTCTATTTTTCAAAATGAAAAGAAAGCGCTAATCTCTGAGATTGAGAAACTCAAATCTGAGAAAACCGACGGTGTGTCAAGTGAGGAAAAGGAAAAATTTCAGTGGGAAATCAATATGCTCTCATCAAAACTGTCTGAAATGACAAGAGAAACGATGAACGAGCACCTGAGAAATGGTCAACTCCAAGAACAGATTGACCTTCTCCAAGCTCAAAAGCAGAATTCACCTGATCTTTCTTCCAACTCACCTGACACATCCTTGTGTAAAGATTTCATTGGAAATATCTCTTCTCAAGAAAGTAACGTTTCTCAAGACGAATGTGTTAAAAGGAATTTAAACTCTGATTTTTCAAACGCTTCCGCACCAAATTCCTCAAAGCACACAAGCACAGCGTATTCCTCGCCTTCCTCATCTGATCCAAGTCCAGTAATTCTGGATGTCGATTTTTCAGCATTCATGAACTCTGAAGGCAATTCCGATGGAGAGTTTGAGTCGTTCCCTTTCGACAAACCTCTCACGTGTCACACTGATTTTTTGTCTCCAGTAGTCAATCGCCCGGTCAATTTCTTAAAGGGTAACAGTTCTAACACAAAGGCCCCAGTTGTGATCAAGATTTCACAATCAAAACCGACTTCTAAACCTGTTTCTAGACAACAATCACAGCCGAGGCAAAAGACCGAGCAATTGCCTACCAAATATACCGTTCCTTCAAAAGTCACTGACCATTCCGTCCCTGTTGTTTCAGATAAAATTGGTCAAGCAAAACAAGAAAAACCAAAGTGGCTGAAAAATGAACCTGTCAAGAAGGAAGCATCAAAGTCTTTCCCTACTGCATTCAATTCTAGAATAAACAAAGACAATTGTGTTTTGAATAATTGGAATCGTTTTGAAGTTTCTTTTCCAATTAAACTTAATTCTCTTAATCAATTGATTCAGTTATCGCGTGATTGTTTATGTTGTTCTAATTGTGGTTGGAATGATTTTGATGATATTCAGAATAATGATTGGTTTGGGTCGTATCACATGTGTAATTTATTTCCCAAACGCAAACCCTGTAATAACCAGCAAAGACACTATCAAAAACGGGGTTACCAATCAACGGTTAAACCACAGTGGGAGACCAAACCTGCTCCTAGATGGGTTGCTCCTACTGAGGTTAAACCGGCACCAAAGAGGAAACCTGCTGCCAAACCTGTTCCTCCAAAGGGTGTAAAATCTACACCTAGGAGGCAACCTATGCCTAAACCAGTTCCCACAAACGGTGTAAAACCTACACCTAAGGGGAAAGCTGCATCAAAGCAAGTTCCACAAAGAGGTGCCAAACCTAACCCTCCCGGACCTAGGCAAATATGGGTACCGAAGGTCCGCTAAACTTGTTTTGCAGGACGGTCATGTGTGATACTCAGACTGTGGATGTTCCACACACATGACCGGAAGGAGGGAGCTGCTCACGATCTACAAGGAAACACATTAAGAAGACGTGAGATTTGTCTATACCTGTAATTTCACGACTGCTCATGTGTTTAGGGGGAGCATGATCAGCCATCAGGTAAGTATACTCTACTATTGAGGGGGAGCGTCACACACAATTTTTTAAATGCTGAAAAGTTTTTTTGTGTGTGTGGATACTCCCGTGTGCATTTCACACTACGCGCACATTCTGAGGGGGAGCATCCAACTGGATGTTCATCAGTTGAGGGGGAGCGATACAATGTTTTTCTTTAAACGTTCAAAAGTTTTTTCTGTGTGTCGGACTCTCCATTGCACAAGTTTGCAATATTCGAGGGGGAGCAAGGTAATCCCCACACTCAATTTGAGGGGGAGCGAGAGAAGGTTCATTTCTTAAATCCACATAGTCCTATTTCTGTAAAATGAACAAGGACATGAAAAGTTTTTTTTTAAAATCCAGAGTTTCCGGACAGGTATCCGGAAACCCAATTTTTCCGGATGAGTTTCCGGACCGGGTCCCTATCCGAAAAAATTCAATTCATCCGGAATCCTTCGTTGTCCGGATAGTTGGGTTTGTCCGGTAAGCTTTGCACTTCCAGTGTGTTGTCCGGACATCCCTGTTCCGTCTATCCAGTACCTGTTTTCCTACAGCCAGTCCTCAATCTGTCTCAGATTGATCCATTTACAGCAAAGGTACGCGCCGGAACTTGTTTATCCGTCTTATTTACTAACTTTAGATCTTTTACAGATATTCCATGGCGGATCAACAACCTCAACAAAATCCGAGGGGAAGCTTCACCTTGTTTTTCTTAAAAGTCTAAATATTTTTTGTGTTGATCACTCCCAAGTAAGTAACACTCTCACTCTGAGGGGAAGCAAGTCAATCCCCATGTATGTTTTGAGGGGGAGCAGGATAATATCAGTGCTTTGCATATGCCTGAAGCCCTACATGTTATAGCATATAGCCAAGAGTTAGGGAATCCTATGGTCCAGCCAGCGCCAGAGGGACCTTCCCCGGGACATAGAACATGTGAGAAGGAGTGAGTTAAGGTCGAAAGCGAACCAAAAAGATTGAGCCATAAAGATAACGAGGCTCCAGAGCGACCCCAACCGAGTGACATCCGGGTAGCCACATCTGCTATCCCGCCTCATACGTTGGGACGGGGTATTGAAGAAGCCTCCGTGGACCCAGTGGAGCAATTGCATGACCCCCTTATCCACTCATCCGTCTCTCAAAAGACGTATGTTTCAACTTCACACGGGGAAATAGCACAACTTCCACCGGCCTCTCACTCGGAGAGTGCTGGTGTTGAAACAAGCGACCAGCAACCCCCGGTCGCGACTTCTTTTCGTGCACAATCGAGTCTAGAGCCATTTGCTATTGAAAACCCTTTGGCTAGGACACAAGAGGAGCAACACCAAGTCGAGAATCTTCGTGACTCGACCAGAACCACCGTAGTGTCTTCACCTCTAGGTGGAACACAAGGATCGGAGGGAAATCCTACCACAGCTACCAATATGCCAACTGTGAACGTAGGTGGCTCTACCCCCACGGTAGATGCCTCAATGGGTAATCTAAGTGAACCCGGAGTTACTCACCCAGACTTTGTGTCGCAAGGGTCCCTGGACAGCACCCTCAAGCCTGTCCGCGAAGCAATGGAACTGCATGTCGCCGTCGAGCTCGCCAAATTAATCAAAGGGAAAACGAAGATCGTTGAAGCTGAAACGGCTCCTACTCAGCCTACCTACTCAGTGGACACCCTCAAGATGATGCTTCTGGCCCAACTGCTACAGGAATCCGAAACCAACGCCTCAACCGAAGCAGACCTGATCTCCGTTCTGAAATCCCAGGTCACTGCTCCTTCATCATCCATTACGACTTGTTTAGACGCCATTGACTCGACTCTCAAGGACTACAATAAAGCGCTCACAACACTGTTCGAGAGAGTCCGCTCACTCGAAGATACCTGCAAGAGTCAAGCAGGCGGTCTGAAATGCAAGCACGATGACCAGGATGATCCTGATCACCGTGAGGGGGAGAAACGACAACGTCTAACCGAGACCGTCATCCCGATCCAGTCTGAAAATCCAATTGTGGTTCAACAGGAACCCCCAACTGCAGCAACTACAACAGAAGCACCTGAAGCCGAGTTGCCATTAGTCGACATGGTAATAGATATGGATATATCAGATGGTGAAGACCCAACGGTTGAAAAGCCTGAGGGTTCAACACAGGAACTGGTCTACTTTGATTCATCAGACAGACCGCTATTGGATATGATAGATCCAGACTGTGAAGCCAACCCGGAGACCGAAGATGCATGGTATGAAAAAGCCGCTAGTGCCGTAAATCTCCAGGTAAATTTGGTTTTCCCTGCTGATGAAGATGACAACATTGACTATGATCAGTTCCTGCTCTAGAATTTTTATGGTACTTCTCCCGTTCACTATGCTCAACCCGATGATACTTCAACAAGACCTGAATCTGCAACTGCCGATATTCCGACAACTTCTCTGCAACCGACAGCTTCTGATCTTCCTCCCCCTCCTCAGCAACAAATCCGTTGGGAGAAGATCACTATACTTATTCCTCATCTGGAGGAATCCTTGAAGAAGCTATTTGTACACAAGATGCGCACGATCGAGCCGACCTTCTGTCTTGGTATTTACAACTACAGCACCGAATTCCAACGCCGATACATCAGCGCTATGAAGCGGTGTCTTGCAGTCAGCTATGTCAGAACCAAACATCAGATCACAGAGGTACTCAACATCGAATCACGCCGCATCATGAAAATTTTCTATCCAATGTTCACCGTCCGCCGAGAAGATGGTAACGAATGGAAATTTTCTGAAACCGACTTCAAGCACCTCCGACCGTTTGACTTCCTGGCCATACTGAAAGATCATCCAGCACGAGTCTGAAAATCCAAAGCGTTCATATGTTCCTAATCCGAATGAAATCAATGCTCGGAATGCTTTGGAAATGGTTGAAGATCGCATCGACTACCGCCGCACAATCAGATGGTTTGAGATACACTTCGCGCTCCGCAAAAGATACGTGGAGAACTGGCGCCAAATCGAACTTCAAATCAAAGGGGGAGATTGTTAGGGCAGTTAATTGGTTGATTAGAAGTTCAAGGGTCTATTTGTATTTGTTTAAACATGGTCTAGTTAGTGAACGGGCCATGGGCTTGTTAACCACGGGCCCGCATATATATTGTAATCTAGCTTCAGAAAAACAAGCTAGTTGTCTCATTTGCTTTCATTCATTCGTATTGTAATTCTCTCATATTGAAAGCATAATACAGGGATGACCAGTTGAAATCATTACTCATATTGTTTATCTATTCGATTTCATAATTGTTGCACGGATCTGGAACTAACACGTAGGCAAGAAACATCCGAATGGATTCGATGCGAGCAACCGGGGCATATGTTTCGTCGTAATCAATTCCTTCTTGCTAGCGATATCCTTTTTCTACTAGAAGTGCCTTGTTCCTCACGATGATTTCGTCTTCATCCTTCTTGTTATTGAAGACCCACTTTGTGCCGATCAAGGTCTTGTTCTTTGACCATGGGACAAACCGCCACACTTTGAGACTCTCAAATTTATTGAGTTCCTCTTGTATGGCGATAACCCAGTCTGGATCGCTTAGGACTTCGGAGACGGTGGTTGGTTCAATATGGCTCAAGTACGCTGTGAAGAGGCAGTCGTTGGCAGAAGCAGCACGTGTCTGCACTGGTGTAGACGGGTCACCGATGATCTGATGTAGGGAGTGAGCACGAGTCCACTTGGTGGTATGTGGAAGTGGTTGAGTTGTGTTGTGAGAAGTGTCTGGATCTACATAACCACTTAAGGGGAAAGATCTTAAACGGCTTCAAGTGATGACGACATGCTTGTTGGTATTGCGGTTGTTGGATTCACCGATGGGGGGACAACCTCCGAACTTGATGAGGGAAGGCTTGTAGAAGTAGCAGATGCAGAATCAGCAACCTCAGAATCAGGTGTAGCAGCCGCAACGTCTGGTATAGCAACAACTTCGGGTGTTGCTACAACTTCTGGTGGGGTCTCATCTTCGTGTGAGGCATCACTTGAGCTCGGAGTAATGACATCAGATGCAGGAGTACAAGGAGATGTTGTAGTGTCAGTTGACGTTGAAGGGGCCGTAAGATCTGCGGAGTCCTTAAGTTGTGCAGCTCCAATCCTATCATTAACAATAACATTTGCATTACTCTGACCAACGAATTCAAGATAAAATTGTTCAAAAAGTAAATCCAAATCAGAAATTGGGGTGTTTGATGTAGAGTCTTGTTTTGGATTCACTGGGTTGTGTATAGTTCCTGAACGAGTTTGTTCAGAAGCTAACACTCCAATTAGCGCGGGTTCTGAACTGAGTTGTTTAGAAGCCAAGTCAGTCGCTTCGTCAAAGGTCATGTGTTACACTCTCGATGATAGTTTTGGTGCGTTTGTTGTAGACTCGAAACGCTTGAGCTTGAGTAAACTAACCAATGAATACTCCTTTGTCATCTCGAAAGTGAACTTTTACAGAGAGTGGCCACTTTTGCCGACTCAAGACTTGCCGATCTACTTAAGTAGACTTCTAAGACTCAAGACTAGCCGATCTAATTAAGTAGACTTCTAAGAGTCTTAGTTCCACCGATCTAATTAAGTAGACTCAAGAGTGGATACTTTTGCCGACTCTTTGTGACACCTAAGTCGACCGACTTCCTGAACCTTAGTTGAAATCATGCAAAAACTCGTATCTCTACGTGGTTATGAAAGACTCTCTCAAATCTTTATGCATCACTCAAGCCGTATTTCCGGATCCGCCCATCTCTTGGTCTAATATCTAATATTAACACTTACAAGTAATCGGCTTGTCCCCGTTGATTTGGAGTCCCGACTCGAGTGACCAAGTCTAAGAGTTAGCAACGATGGCAACACCCAAGTGTTGCCTACTAGTCTTAGATTTGGTTCATACCCACACCCCAAGGGGTGTTTAGCTCATAATAACAGTAAAAGACATGGAAGAAGAAGAAAGATACATAAACTTGCTTAAATAAAAACTACAAAGTCGTCCCCACTTATGTCACCACAGTGGTGACGCTGTTACAAGGAAAGGAAAATACAAGGAAATTAAATGCAACTACACTAGACTTAAATGAGAGAATGTAAAGTAAATGCTAAGATTTAAATGTAAGAAACTCAGCTGAAGATATCTTCAAAGGTGCCCCCAAATCCTCTTTATATAGTGCTCTTTGAAGATAAAGGGTTGACGTGACAAATCCTTAAAATCTACTTTATGGAAGAGTGCAAGAGCTTCCTTTGACTTCTAAATTTGTGTCTTTTTCTTTGATTATTCTTGTGAAAGCCTAGGTTCTTCTTTCCTTTACTTCAAACAAGCAACTTTCCATAAATGTCCAAGGCTTATCCACAATTTCCAGCCACTGTGGTGACCAAAGTGGCAACTTTGCTGCACAAAGAGTTAGAAATACCGAATTTTTGCAACCTTGAGACTTCATCACAATGTTGGATCAGAATAGATCAAATGAAGGGAAAAAAGGCAAATTAGGCAAGAAAGTGGTGAAACTAAATATAAAAAGAGAAGAAATAACCCTCAAGGATTGAGAGTTATCACCCCCCAAACTTGAATATTTACTTGTCCTAGAGTAAAACAAGTAAAAGAGAGAAAAAAATCAAAGGATGCTAAGGGAGGTTGAAGAAACGGATTTTTGTTTGAAATGAAGAACTTACGTCGTGCTTTCCATGAATGTTGATTTGGATGAATATTCTCGCTTGAAAAGGTACCACCTCCTTTCATGAAATCTGTAGGTTGAATTTAACTAGTAACGCTTGTTTTGGGTTTGTTATATATATATTTTTGTTTTTGTTTTTGTTTTTCCTTCTTTTTTTTCTTTTTCATAACTCCCCCAAATTTGGCTTTTTGCACAAGGTTTTAAAATACTTTGGTTTGTGGTGGATTTTTTTTTGTTTTTTCCACCTCTAATTTTGACTCATTCTGTTTTGATTTTTTTCGAAACACTTTTGTCACCACAGTGGCGACAGAAGTGGCCACTTAGGCGTAGGCTTGAACGAATTGAAAAATAAAGTGTTTCTCGCGTTGACCCACCCCCCAAACTTATAATCAACAATGTCCACATTGTGAAATTAGGACAGTTTCAGCTAGGTAACAAAAAGGGAAATGTGTGTGTAGGCTAAAATTGTGAAATCTAATACGGAAACAATCAAAGAATGACACCTGCAAAAATAACATTAGCGTGGGAGAGAAATAATAGATTGACTAGCACCAATGTATCCAAAAGTAATGCGTTCAACAATAATATCCCAAAACAACCCTCAAAGAAATAATCCAACGAGTTAACGAGAAAAAGTACCACAAAAACCCAAAAGAAGTAACCAACAATAAAGTTCAACAAAAGTGACGACGTCCCAAGAATTCTCACGGTTCACTAACCTAAGCAGGTCGACCAACTTCAAACACGTTGGCCGCAGTGACTAAAACATCGACATCGGGGGAAACGGCAGCAGCGGATGCAACTGTGGCAACGAGTGCAATTGTGGCAGCGGGTGGTCGGTGGTGGTGGTTATGGTGGCGTCTGTGGTAATGAAGTGAGGGAGGGGATTATTTAGGGGTTGGGTGAGGGTAATGGGGATGTGATGGGGGTGAAGGGATGAAAAAGGTGATGTAGTTGCCAAGGCTATGATGACCAAAAAGAAGATGTGATGTTTTCTTTTCTTAAAATCTCTCTAAAAACCCAACACTTCATGTCTCCTTTCTTTTCATCTGAAACTTTTTTTAACCATTCCCTTTGAAAATCCATTGGTCAAAATAATGAAGGGCAAAGACAAATTAGTGACCAAGATATATTGCATGTCAATAGGGAAGAAACAGACAAAACCAGTGGGCCATATGGTGTATGTACTCAAAATGTGGGATTTTTTTGGCAACCGATTGAAAATAATCTCCTGCAATGTAAGATTTTTTTTACACAATTTCTTTCTGAAAAATTAAAAAGCTTTCGTTTGCATAAAACTCCCCACAGTGGCGACCAAGGTGGCCACTTTACTGCAGACGAAAATTTCCCTTCTTTTTTCTTTTTCGGTTTTTTTTTTGCAACAAAACTTGAAAGCTGTTAAACATGACAAAAAAACATTTTATTAGAAAGGCTATTTCCAACCTTTTTTATGAGACACGACAAGAGGGTTCGGAGGGCGACGACACAACATTCATCAAAAAATGTTCGTTCTTGTGTCTAGGGTGGTTCAATCTTACTTCTTGCAAACATGGTTTCCCTCTTATTGGTGGTTGCATTTTCTTTGGATCGTCAAACTCTAGCTCTCTTTCACTCTCTTCTTCAAACTCCTCACCGCACATTTCAGTACCTAGGCCTAGGTGTAACGTCCCAAAAATTACAAGGAAATTTAAAATTTTTAAACACATGCATTCCATTATAAAACAACCATAATTCATGTCTTAATCAAACTTAACGTCCTTAACCCAAATCGTCAAACAAGGTTTATGCAGCGGAAAAATTATAAAAGTTAAATTCCAAAGTTCGAAAGTGTAATTTAACGATCCTTGACGCTCCGCGCTTATTGTGTGTACGGTCATGCCCGACTGCCACCCGCACCTGAAATCACAACATGATGGGAAAGGGTAAGCTAACGCTTAGTGAATTCCACCACACACGTAGGTAGCAACCCCACACGCATCTCCCCTACTCGCAAGTAGGCCACATCACTAATATCACGAATACAAGTCACAAATTAGTTTTTATATAAACACAGACCTCGGTCCCACCGAGTACACAAAATATAATAATATAAGCTCAGTCCCACCGAGCCCTCGGTCCCACCGAGCCCTCGGTCCCACCGAGTAAATAGAGTTGTACTAGCTCAGTCCCACCGAGCCCTCGGTCCCACCGAGCCCCTCAGTCCCACCGAGGTGTACACTTGCATAAATATTCCACATAACAATCCAACAATATGCAACCAATAAATACATCCCAAATACTTCATGTAAGCACATAATCACACGTAACATCACGTAACACAAAAGAGCAATGTACATGAAGTTTCTAACTACGCGGTGAGAGAACTCACCTCAAAGCTAAACGACGTGCTCACGAATCGCAACACCAACCCAGCAACTTCCTTCACTTTTTCCCACCTAAATACGTATGAAAAATATCAAAGGAAAGTCCCGACCCCTAACACATTACTAGATCTAAATATTCCAGCTTTTGCTTAAAAATACGGGTCTGTTCGGGACCTGTTTTACCCCCTTAAAACTGATAAGTACAGAAATCAAAATTCATAATTACAAAGTTCTATGTCTTACGATTTCAGAGACGTATCGCACGCGTCCTAACGATTTTTCTATAATTTAATATGGATTTTACAAAAGTGGTTCACAGAACAGCGAAACACCGGACCTTTCGGTACAACATGGCAATTTCGCCCAAGTTACGGTCCGAACTGGTCTTTCCGCAAAACAGAGGAAACTTAATAGACTCCGAAACGGAACTTTCGGCACCAGTTCCAACCCAACCCGACATTCCTAACAGAAGTTATGCGCCATACAAAACAGTGACAGAAAGCTGGAAGTTTTTCGGACCAGGCTGTATAAACAGCCCCATATGGCCTAGCTACGGGCTAAATTAGATTTTCGACAAGACACGAAAAACCTTCCCAACTCAGTTTGGAAATTTTGGGCACCGATTTCACGGCAAAACGAATTACGAGTCAAAAGTTATGGCCTTCGCAAAAACAGGGCAGATTCCAGAATTTTACATAAAATGACGAATCACCAAACTTGCGGCCACTGTTTCACCTAGCTAGAGGCCAAACCAGTTTTCCGCTAAAACACGGAAAACGTGCCCGACCCCGAGCTTGAACCGTGGGCGCCAGTTTCGGCTCAAACGGAGTTATGACGGAAACGTTACGGCTGTCGCAAAAACACTGGCAGGTTGTAGTAATTCACAGAAAATGATAACTCTCGATTATAAACTCGCTTAGTCATGACTTAATCTAAACAGCCCCGAAACCAGCCGTAACTTAACGATTAATACTACTAGGGCTGTGTAAACGACCACCACCCACTGCCACCTCCGGCAGTGGTGGTCGCTGGCGGCGGCGGCGGTTTTCCGACGAAATAACTAAGACGAACCGCAACCACCGTAACATTCCTAAACTCGCGCTCGGTTGACCGGATGCACGCACATACAGCGCACACAACCACCACCACCCAACACCCAGCCCCCTCCCCGATGGCAGCATGCGGCGGCGGCGGCGCTGCCGCTGCCCTTTCGCCGGAATTCCCAAACGAAACAGAAAAGAAACGGGACCGTACCTTAACGATGACGACACGCAGCCGGGGCTGAATTCCTTCTTCTCGACCTCTCCGGCGAAGAACCGTCGGCCCTGGTGGTTTCTCCGGCGGTTGCTTTCTTTCTATCTCTCTCGCTAACTCCCCTCTCGGCTGCTTGAAGAATTGAAGAAAAGAAGAGACAACAAGAGTTGTTGTTTTCTGTTTGTAAACCGACGAGAAGAGGAGGAAGAGGGGGGGGGGGTCGGTCCCCCTTCCCTTTGGCCGTTCAACACCAACAAACACCATTTATTCACTTTATCCCCTCCTTGTTCTCACCATTGGCGTTTCCGGTCCCTGGTTTTTCATCACAATACCAAAAATGTAAGCAAGGTTGTCACGTGTAATATTCGAGGCCCCTCCCTTGACAACTTCCGTTAATGAATCACACTTCAAATGATAATAAAATAAATACATTAAGGATTTTAAAACCATACCGGGACACGGGCTTTACAACTCTCCCCCGCTTGAATTAGACTTCGTCCCCGAAGTCTACACCTGCAAACAGCTCCGGATAATTCTCTCGCATTTCCGCTTCAGGTTCCCAAGTCCACTCAGAACCCTTTCGGTGCCTCCATTGAACCTTCACCAAACCAACGACTTTGTTACGCGAGGTTCTCGTCCTCCTGTCAAGAATAGCAACTGGCTTCTCCACATAATTAAGCCGCGCGTCGATCTGAATATCTTCGAGTGGTATTACTGCAGACTCATCCATCACACACTTCCGCAATTGTGAAACGTGGAAGGTGTTGTGGATCAAGTTCAGTTCCTCAGGTAGCTCCAACCGATAAGCCACTTTCCCCACGCGGGCGATGATCCGGTAAGGCCCAATATATCGAGGCCCTAGCTTCCCCCGCTTACGAAACCGGATCACCCCTTTCCATGGTGAAACCTTCAACAATACGTAATCCCCTACTTGAAACTCCAAATCTGATCGCCTTTTGTCGGCGTAACTCTTCTGCCGACTCTGTGCAGTAACCAAACGGTCCCGCACCATCTGAATTGTCTCGGTCGTCTTCAACACAATGTGAGTACACCCCAACACCCGATGGCCAACCTCGCCCCAACAAACGGGCGTCCTGCACTTCCTACCATACAACAACTCGTATGGCGGCATGCCAATACTAGAGTGGTAGCTGTTGTTGTAGGAAAATTCTGCCAAAGGTAGGTACTGATCCCAACTACCTCCAAAATCGATGACACAAGCTCGAAGCATATCCTCGAGGGTTTGAATGGTTCGCTCGCTCTGTCCGTCCGTCTGTGGATGAAAGGCCGTGCTAAAGTGTAACCGTGTACCCATCTCCGACTGGAACTTCTCCCAAAACCGGGAGGTAAAACGAGAGTCCCTGTCAGAGACAATCGAAACTGGCACCCCGTGCCTGGCCACGATCTCACGCACAAACACCTCCGTAAGCTTCTCCGCCGAGGAGCTCTCCCTGATGGCCAAAAAGTGAGCACTCTTGGTCAGACGGTCAACGATCACCCAAATGGCATCGTTCCCCCGGGGAGTCCTTGGGAGTTTCGTTATGAAGTCCATAGTAATCTCTTCCCATTTCCAAACCGGGACCTCCAACGGTTGCAATTTTCCATGTGGTCGTTGATGTTCTGCTTTGACCTTCCGACAGGTCATACATACCTCAACACATCTAGCAACATCCCGCTTCATGCCGGGCCACCAGTAACCTTCACGCAAGTCTCTGTACATCTTTGTAGCCCCCGGGTGAATCGAGAACTTGGACGTATGTGCCTCATCCATTAGTACCTGCCGGTTCCCACCGAAGAATGGAACCCAAACCCTACCATATCGAGTTAACAGTCCCCGACTATCACGAACAAAATTCGGAATTTCCCCCGACACTCTTTCCCTCTTTGCATTTTCCTCCAAGACAGCCACCTCCTGAGCGCTTCCTATCGACTCCAAAATGGGTGTAACCACTGTCAATTGCTGACATAGACCCCTCAAAGGCTCACCGACGGGGTGTCGGCTGAGTGTGTCTGCGACCACGTTGGCTTTACCCTGATGGTAAAGTATCTCGCAGTCATAATCCTTAACCACATCGAGCCACCTTCGCTGCCGCATGTTCAGGTTCTGCTGATCCATCATGTACTTGAGACTCTTATGGTCAGTGTAGATCGTACACTTGACACCATAGAGGTAGTGCCTCCAAATTTTGAGGGCAAATACGACCGCTCCCAATTCCAGATCATGAGTTGGGTAATTCGCTTCGTGAGGCTTTAGTTGTCTTGAAGCGTAGGCTATGACCTTGCCGCGCTGCATAAGCACGGCACCCAAACCCTGATGCGAGGCGTCACAGTATACTACCAAATCCTCCATGCCCTCGGGCAAGGTTAATACGGGAGCCTCGCATAAACGCCTGCGTAGTTCTTCGAACGCCTTCTGCTGTTCTTCACCCCAGCTGAAAGCCGCAGATTTCTTCGTCAATCGCGTCATAGGCAACGCGATCTTGGAGAAATCCTGAATGAACCTTCGGTAATAACCCGCCAATCCCAGAAAGCTTCGCACCTCGGTAGGAGTCTTCGGCACCTCCCACCGCATCACGGCTGAGATCTTAGCTGGGTCAACCATGATACCATCCTGATTCACGACGTGTCCTAGGAACTGGACCTCCCGTAACCAGAATTCGCACTTGGAAAACTTAGCGTATAGCTTCTCTCGCCTCAATACTTCCAACACTTCCTGAAGATGTACCTCGTGCTCTTCCTTGGATTTTGAATACACCAGAATGTCGTCGATGAACACAATCACCGATCGGTCCAACATCGGACTACACACACGATTCATGAGGTCCATGAATGCTGCCGGTGCATTGGTGAGTCCAAAAGGCATCACCACGAACACGTAGTGGCCGTACCGTGTACGGAAAGCCGTCTTCTCCGTGTCCTCTCTCCTGACCCGCATCTGGTGGTTCCCCGACCGTAAATCAATTTTTGAAAACCATGAGGCCCCTTGAAGCTGTTCGAACAAATCGTCAATCCTTGGCAAAGGATAACGATTCTTTACCGTAAGCTTATTCAGCTCCCGGTAGTCTATGCACATCCGCTGCGACCCGTCCTTCTTCTTCACGAATAAAATAGGTGCTCCCCACGGCGAACAACTCGGTCTGATGAACTCCTTTTCGAGTAGTTCTTGCAACTGAGCGTACAGCTCTTTCATTTCCGATGGCGCCAAGCGGTAGGGTGCCTTGGCCACCGGAGCCGCACCCGGGATCAGATCAATCCGAAACTCTACCTGTCGTTTGGGAGGTATCCCTGGCAATTCCTCAGGAAACACGTCGGTGAACTCCCGTACCACAGGTACGTCTTCCGCAGACTCTTTCGCTTCCCCAACCCTCGTGTCTAACACGTATGCTAAAAATCCTTGCCCACTATGCTGAAGGTACCTCCGGGCTCTCGCAGCCGAACATATGGCCGTAGACCGTCTAGACGAATCTCCTTGCACTAACAGTTCTCCCCCGCTTGGGGTTCGAACTCGCACTTGCTTGTAACGACAAACGATCTCCGCATCGAACTTATCCATCCAATCCATGCCCACAATCACACAAAGCTCCCACATAGCAATCGGGATCAGGTCAATGGGAAACCGCACTCCTAAGATCTCTAAGGTGCACCCGCGAAACACGTCTGTGACCGTCAAGGTCCTATCATCAGCCACCTCAACAACCAGAGGATAACTCAAGCGTCCTACAACTCGGCCTAAGCCCTCGCTAAAAGTGCGAGACACAAAAGAGTGAGTAGCCCCGCTATCAAACATCACAACTGCAGGCACCGAGTTAACTAGGAATGTACCTAACATGTAAATTAACCACAAATAAATACATGACATGGAAAGGAAAGACAAGAGGAAAGAAGTAAGGGATATACCTGTAACCACTTTAGGCGTCGCTTGTGCCTCATCCACCGTCAGCTGGTGAACTCTACCTCGGGCTGCTCTCGCCCCTGACTGACCAGCTCGACCATCAGTAATACGCAGCGGGGCATTCCCAGGCGCCCTCTGAGCTCCACCCTCAGCAGCTACCCCTGCTCTAGGACAGTTGGCCCTTACGTGGCCCGTCTGATTACAATTGAAACAGACCATTAACGGCGTCTTACAATCCCGGCTAAGATGTCCGGGTTGACCACACTTAAAGCACCCCTCCACTCTCCTTGCTCTGGTATCTCGGGGCTTAAACCCGCCACTCCTAGAACCCGTGCGCGTATCAGTGAACCTCGAACGCTTCGGCACTGCCGAGATGGGCGTCACTGGCTGTGCCGCCTTCCGCTTCTTCGCTTGGGTCTCTAGCTCAAGCTCCCTCCTCCGAGCAGCGTCCATCATGGCAGATAACGAAGCATAATGTGCGGTGCTAACAAATTCCCGGATCTCCGTGCGTAACATATCTTTATAACGCGACATCTTCATCTCTTCCGAGGCTGCATACTGGGGACAAAATAATGCCATCTCAGTAAATTTTCTGTTCATCTCTTTTACCGATTCGGTTGTCTGCGTGAGCTCCAGGAATTTCCTTAGCGATTCACTCCATCTCTACGGGCAGGACATACTCTGCGCGGAAACGAGCGACAAACTCGTCCCAAGTCAAGGTAGTGCGCTCGGCAGGTGTCAATGCCGTGGCGCACCAATCCTTCGCGCCGTCACGAAGTAGGTTCCCTGCAAAACGGACCTTTAGATTGTCCGGGCAGCCATCGCATGCTGGTAATCGGATCCGGGTCTCCCTTAAACTCTGGCGGGGAACAGGCAGAGAGATCCCGATACTGGAACTCTCGGGTACGGTGCTGACCCTCCGTAGGCAGTGGAATAGCTGCAATACGTTCCTCTAGCAGGATCACCACCTCATCACGAATGGCGGTGATGATCTCGGGAATCGCCTCCCCGATCGCGTGAGATACCTCAGTAGCAATCAGCTCCCTAATACGGTCCTCAGTAATCCCTGCCTCGGCCCGCGGCTCCACCGCGTTGTTTCTTCTAGTATTGACCATTCTAGAAAGAGAATTTTCAGAGAGCTATTAGCACAAATAACTCACCCTACTGCGCTCACGTTCCACCCCTTGGTTGCCTCGTGACTCTCCCCGACTCGAGCATGGATCCTGTGCTTCAGATAGTAGGAGCTCTACTACTACCCTTCACACCTATCCTTACTCGTTTCGAGTCCTGTCCCGGGACGTCCAAGTAGTTGGTCACCACAAATAAACACATATAGCCAATCCAGCACATACAAACACCTTTCCTAGCACACTAGAAAGGTCATATCACCCACTACCCCTTGCTAAGATGGAAACCCCACTAACCCTGACGAGTTGCCTCGTAAATGCACGGTCGCATACAGTGTAAAACCAAATAGGCGTTCGAATAAGGGATTCTATCCTAGAACGGTTGGACTCAAACAAGAGCTGCGCAATAGAACTAAATCCAATATTCTAAGGCTATTTAGTTCCTACTGCATACAACCTAAAGTGCATTCGCTTACAACCTATCAAAGCTAGCATGAGTTCCTATAAGCAACAATCAGCATACGGTACCATACAATTCACATAAGCAATCTACCATGCATACACTATGCCTGAAAAGCGATAAATTCACTAAGTTCCTTACCTTCCCAGTTGGCGTCGGCTGACTGTACACACTGCGCCCTCAATCACCGCTTCCCACACGGGTTTTCTCTTTTTATTTAATTTTAAAGGATTTTAGTAAAAGAATTTTAAAGACTTCTTAGCCACAACTTGAGACCAAACACACCGAGATGTGCTTGATTCACTCAAGCTGTGCTCTTATACCAAGTTGTAACGTCCCAAAAATTACAAGGAAATTTAAAATTTTTAAACACATGCATTCCATTATAAAACAACCATAATTCATGTCTTAATCAAACTTAACGTCTTTAACCCAAATCGTCAAACAAGGTTTATGCAGCGGAAAAATTATAAAAGTTAAATTCCAAAGTTCGAAAGTGTAATTTAACGATCCTTGATGCTCCGCGCTTATTGTGTGTACGGTCATGCTCGACTGCCACCCGCACCTGAAATCACAACATGATGGGAAAGGGTAAGCTAACGCTTAGTGAATTCCACCACACACGTAGGTAGCAACCCCACGCGCATCGCCCCTACTCGCAAGTAGGCCACATCACTAATATCACGAATACAACTCACAAATTAGTTTTTATATAAACACAGACCTCGGTCCCACCGAGTACACAAAATATAATAATATAAGCTCAGTCCCACCGAGCCCTCGGTCCCACCGAGTAAATAGAGTTGTACTAGCTCAGTCCCACCGAGCCCTCGGTCCCACCGAGCCCTCGGTCCCACCGAGCCCCTCAGTCCCACCGAGGTGTACACATGCATAAATATTCCACATAACAATCCAACAATATGCAACCAATAAATACATCCCAAATACTTCATGTAAGCACATAATCACATGTAACATCACGTAACACAAAAGAGCAATGTACATGAAGTTTCTAACTACGCGGTGAGAGAACTCACCTCAAAGCTAAACGACGTGCTCACGAATCGCAACACCAACCCAGCAACTTCCTTCACTTTTTCCCACCTAAATACGTATGAAAAATATCAAAGGAAAGTCCCGACCCCTAACACATTACTAGATCTAAATATTCCAGCTTTTGCTTAAAAATACGGGTCTGTTCGGGACCTGTTTTACCCCCTTAAAACTGATAAGTACAGAAATCAAAATTCATAATTACAAAGTTCTATGTCTTACGATTTCAGAGACGTATCGCACGCGTCCTAACGATTTTTCTATAATTTAATATGGATTTTACAAAAGTGGTTCACAGAACAGCGAAACACCGGACCTTTCGGTACAACATGGCAATTTCGCCCAAGTTACGGTCCGAACTGGTCTTTCCGCAAAACAGAGGAAACTTAATAGACTCCGAAACGGAACTTTCGGCACCAGTTCCAACCCAACCCGACATTCCTAACAGAAGTTATGCGCCATACAAAACAGTGACAGAAAGCTGGAAGTTTTTCGGACCAGGCTGTATAAACAGCCCCATATGGCCTAGCTACGGGCTAAATTAGATTTTCGACAAGACACGAAAAACCTTCCCAACTCAGTTTGGAAATTTTGGGCACCAATTTCACGGCAAAACGAATTACGAGTCAAAAGTTATGGCCTTCGCAAAAACAGGGCAGATTCCAGAATTTTACATAAAATGACGAATCACCAAACTTGCGGCCACTGTTTCACCTAGCTAGAGGCCAAACCAGTTTTCCGCTAAAACACGGAAAACGTGTCCGACCCCGAGCTTGAGCCGTGGGCGCCAGTTTCGGCTCAAACGGAGTTATGACGGAAAAGTTACGGCTGTCGCAAAAACACTGGCAGGTTGTAGTAATTCACAGAAAATGATAACTCTCGATTATAAACTCGCTAAGTCATGACTTAATCTAGACAGCCCCGAAACCAGCCGTAACTTAACGATTAATACTACTAGGGCTGTGTAAACGACCACCACCCACTGCCACCTCCGGCAGTGGTGGTCGCTGGCGGCGGCGGCGGTTTTCCGACGAAATAACTAAGACGAACCGCAACCACCGTAACATTCCTAAACTCGCGCTCGGTTGACCGGATGCACGCACATACAGCGCACACAACCACCACCACCCAACACCCAGCCCCCTCCCCGATGGCAGCGTGCGGCGGCGGCGGCGCTGCCGCTGCCCTTTCGCCGGAATTCCCAAACGAAACAGAAAAGAAACGGGACCGTACCTTAACGATGACGACACGCAGCCGGGGCTGAATTCCTTCTTCTCGACCTCTCCGGCGAAGAACCGTCGGCCCTGGTGGTTTCTCCGGCGGTTGCTTTCTTTCTATCTCTCTCGCTAACTCCCCTCTCGGCTGCTTGAAGAATTGAAGAAAAGAAGAGACAACAAGAGTTGTTGTTTTCTGTTTGTAAACCGACGAGAAGAGGAGGAAGAGGGGGGGGGGGGTCGGTCCCCCTTCCCTTTGGCCGTTCAACACCAACAAACACCATTTATTCACTTTATCCCCTCCTTGTTCTCACCATTGGCGTTTCCGGTCCCTGGTTTTTCATCACAATACCAAAAATGTAAGCAAGGTTGTCACGTGTAATATTCGAGGCCCCTCCCTTGACAACTTCCGTTAATGAATCACACTTCAAATGATAATAAAATAAATACATTAAGGATTTTAAAACCATACCGGGACACGAGCTTTACACTAGGTCTTCACTCAATAGATTAATGGCCGAACAATCTTCCAATTCATAATGGAACATAAGGGAATTGAAAATATTAAAGGTCACCTGTTGGTCATTTACCCTCATAGTTAACTCACCCTTTTGGACGTTGATCAAGGTTCTACCCGTGGCAAGAAATGGTCGTCGTAAAATGATGGAGACGGTCTTATCGGCTTCATAGTCCAAAACTAAAAAGTCGGCCGGGAAAATAAATTTATTGACTTGGACCCAAATGTCCTCAATTTTACCTTTAGGATATGCCAAAGATCGACCGCGAGTTGTAAAGTCACGATGGTGGGTCGGACTTCCCCAATTCCGAGATGGTTAAAAACCGACAAGGGCATGAGGTTTATACTTGCTCCTAGGTCACAAAGGGCGTGTCCCACTTCCTTTCCTCCTATCGAACACGGGATAGTGAAGCTACCCGGGTCTTTGAGTTTTGGTGGAATTTTGCATGTGAGTAAAGCACTACACTCTTTTGTTAGGGCCACCGTTTCGAACTCACTTAATCTCCTTTTCTTGTTAAGAATGTCTTTTAGAAATTTAACATAGCTTGGCATTTGCTCAAGAGCCTCTACCAACAGAATGTTAATGTGCAATTGTTTAAAAATGTATACAAATTTATTAAATTGCACGTCTTCATTTTTACGTTTCATTCTTCCAGGAAAAGGGAGATCTCGTAAGTCTACTTTCGGTTGGTTGACGTCTACCTTTTTGTGCATGAAAGTGGGCATTGTCTCACCACTGTGGTGAGGATGTGCTGTTGGCAAAACATGAAGTGCAGTTTTTGCTGTAGTTTGGTCTGTAAGTGTTAACACCAGATCTAATAGGTAATCATCATATTCTTCATTGATCTTGAGAAAAATAGAGCTTTACATGTGAATTACCAGGATTGAAGATAAATTTAAAAGTCATAGACATTGAAGAACGAGTCTTGATCTGATATTATCAGAAGTCAAAATCATTGAAGAACGGGTTCTGAACTGAATTATTCAGACACCAAAAACTTTGAAGTACGAGTCCTAAACTGATATTGTTAATCCAAGATCTATCAAGATTAGAGAGAAATTCTAGAGAGAGAGTAGAGAGAGAGTAGAGAGAGAAAGTAGATCTTATTATGTCGGCTCTCTATGTTTACAAGATATGAGTTATGACCAAAAGCTTACAAAGAAAGTCTAAACAAAGCCTTATATACCCTAAGACTTATTAAGAAAATAAGCTAGCTTTGACTTTCTACACAGAACTAAATACATTGACTTTGACTCTATAAATCAAGATTAAATCTTGAAGACATATTTGTCCTAACAATCTCCCCCTTGGATTCAAGATTTAAACATTTGAGAACAGCAGTGTTCGGCTTCTTGAATCTTCAAAATATGTGACACCCGTCAAACCAAGACACTCAGGTTAGCAACTGAATAGTATAATACTTGTTTTAACAAGTAGGAATAACTCATAATGACTTAATATTGATGGCTAAGGGTTAGTTTCCTAAGAATTCCAACAGTACACTGAGAAAATCCTGTTACCGCACGGAACTGCTTAAGCTGTCTTATAAAATGCCGAATGGAACAGTTAACATTTAATTATAATTATATTAATAATAAGAGGAGTAAATATATAGTTTATATATACCCAAAGGTAAATTTTAAAACTTTAAATAATTAAACCAAAAATTAAGTAGATAAATGATGTTTTAACTACTTTAAATCAGTCTTTTATAAAATTATATAAAATGTATAATTATACAAAATTAATTAGCATTTTAAGAAGAAAAGAAAAAGAAAATAAATCAGAATATATGGCCCAAATTCGGCCCCTCATATGACCCAACACACTTCCATATTAATTTTCCAAATTCTCAAGAAAACCCTTTCATTTTCTTACTCTCTTCTCTCTCTCTACATTCAAACAACCATCCTTTTCTCTCTTCCCCTCTCTTGGCCGAATTCAGCCTCCATCCACACAAGGAGTTCGATTTTTGAAGACTTGGAAGGTAATCATCAACACTAGAAGGGGTAAAACTCATCCCTCTTGTGTTCTTCTTCATTTTTCTTCCTTTTCTTGCCATTTCTCCATTTTTTTTTTCTCATCTTATTTTGTAACCACTTGAGTTTCTGGATAAAGGGGCCTTAATAGACCCTTTTCATGGTAGATTAATCACCAAAGACATGTTATGTCAAACAAATGGTGATAATCCTTAAGCCATACATCTAGAACTCAAGAACATGATGTTTTGACTACATGCATGTGTATTTTTGTCATAATCTGAAATGTGTGAGTTCATGCATGTGTTTATAAAAGTCAAAAATAGATTTTTTTTATCTAAGAGCATTGTTAAAGTAGTGGTAATTGAGTGTTCAATCAAAGAACCAACCATATGAGTGAAAATATGGATATAAAACACTCATTTTCCATGAATAAGCATTTTCAGTTTCTGGCAGATTACTTGCATGCACTTCATCCGACCATATCTTGAAAAATACTTAACTAATTGATATGAATCTTTTTCTGGAACTTTGTTTATTGTGTTATGTTTCAAACCCAAGTGTTTTCATGTAAAAACTAGAAGTTTTGACCCTTCATCTACCCACATCAAATGAAGAAGTGTAAAAACAGTCTAGCAGAGAAAATGTTTACTTAAATCACTCATAACTCACTTGATACTAAACCAAAATTCTTGATTTTTCTTCTGGAAATTATTTTAATGCGTTATGGTTCAAACAAAAGTGGTTTCACAAAAAAATATTAAGATTTGAGGTCTCAACCATTCAAACCAAGATAAGTGTGCAAGAAATCAGAATCTGTCTTAAAATAAAACCCACCTTAAAATGGTCATAACTCTCTAAATATGTCACCAAAGACAATGAAATTTTTCTGGAAGATACATCTATGAGTTAAGTTTAAAACCCAATTTGAATCACCGAAAAATGTCGAGATTTGACCCTCCAAATGGACGTGACAAAAGGGATTGTGCAGGCTGTTTTGGTAACTGTGACACTTAAACTTAGGTATAATGATTAAAATACCTAACCACCTCTAAAAATGGTGATATCTATGTCAAAAGTTCCCTAAGACATTAAAATAATATATATAAAAATTTGGTTAAGTAAAATATTCCAGAAAATACTTAATTATGACCATTTGTGGACCTAAAATTTCTGCCATCAGAAAAGGTAAAAACCCTAATTCAAGAAAAATAGATTTTTAGGAATATTAAAAGTTAAAAAGCATATTAATTGTAGAATTTGTTAAAACACCAAATGAAAACAACATCTACATGTATATGAATGTATAAATGATGCCTTAATAAGTAAGAAGTTTATAAGAATTTGAACTTGGATTAAAACACAAGGTAAATAAGGAATTATAAAACATGGTACAAAGGATTAAATACTATATATAACATATAAATTTAATTATGTAACAATAAAATCCTACAACCCTTTTTAAAACCAATAAATAACATATAAACAACAATGCGAAATAATACTTAAACCTAGTAACTGATACTAAGGCATTTTATAAGACATGATGGGCTAAGCAATGCTTTAGCCATAAGAGTTAGACCGAAACTGATGATGTATTTCACTTCCTTAGGAAGGACCTAGAATCGAGAAACTGTACAACCGTGCGGCAACCCTTGGAAATCCTTGCTGAACATCGTGAGTATTCACAGCCCCTTTTTACTTTTTTGTTACAATTTGGGGTGAAAAGCATGATATTAAATTGAAAACTGTTTGAATTATGCTATGAAATGTTGAACCTTAAATTAATTGTTTGTGCACTAAGGTATGTATACTTTTTGATGTGCTTGAGTTTTAAATGAAAAAGTCCCCACTAGTTAGACACTACCTATTAACTCATTACGAGCCGATGGTATTTGTGGGTAGCGCTATTTGGATTGACAACCCCACTTTAAGTTGACGAGCTAGAAGTGCACTTTACCAGTAACAACAATGGTCTTACCCATGTGGAATTATTTCACCGTTGAGGTAGGACGTGAATAATATAAGGGGCGTTGGTTTGTCGGAAGGTTTGGTAGTGGCTCAATGCTATGACATCATTGCATACATTATACCTCGTGCAAATACTCGAACAACTGGTTACGTAAACTTCGTGTGAACAAACGTTTTACAATAACATTTTCTGCATACAAATTTACTGTTAGTGCATACGAAAACCTGTGAACTCACCAACTCTTTGTAGTTGACCCTTTCTTTTCATCATGCTTTTCAGGTGCTAATAGGTAAGCGAAGGCATGTAGGGTGCATTTTGCATGATGACATCAACATCAAGAACATTAAAATTTCTACTGTTAATTTTTGTATCCGGCGTCTTCTTTTTGAAACAATTTGCTTAAGACGTTGTAATGTAATATTTTGAACTATTGTATTGAATGTTGTGGTTGGTGTTGTCTGTTACCTTTTGAATGAAACCCTACGCTGTTATATCTCGTGTTTCCGCTTTAGCGGGGTGTGACAGATTTGGTATCAGAGCCTAAGGTTATAGAGAATGTCGGTTTTCTTATGGAAACAACAAACTATAACCCAATAGTTAAAAAAATAAAAAAATAAAATGGTTTTCAAAATGATTTTCAAAATCTGAAGCATATTACTAATATAACTAAGTTGAGTGTCATATTATTATACCTCAATTAAACAAAGCTTGATCACCTATGTTTAATTCAGGTATGTATAATGGGAGACTCGAATTAGTTATACTGGAAGTATGCTTAAAATAAATTTTCTACTTAAACACGGAAGCATAATTTTGTGTGTGCATGCATGAACATTGCATATCTTAGGCACTTACCATAGCACACTTAGTAACTAAGTCTACTATTATCGCAGTTCACTATGTCGTCCACGTCCACTCCCAATGAGCACTCTGCCGACGCCTCTGGCTATGTTACTAGTCGACCTAGGAGCTTTGTATCACTAGAGTTTAGGCCAAAAATTAACTTGAAACCCCAAAAGTTGAAAGAGGTCTACGTTATTGAATTTGCTAATGGGCAGGAAGTTAAGGTCAGAGACGTAATTATGGACTGTACTTTAAACTTAGCTAATAAGAGCTTTAGTATAGACCATATTCCAATTGAGCTAGGAAGCTTTGACATAGTCGTGGGCATGGATTGGCTATCCAAAAACCGGGTAGACATATGTTGTTCCGAAAAGATCATCCGAATTCCGCTACCAGAGGGTAAAACACTCGTCGTACATGGAGAGAAGTTCGGAAAGAACCTTAAGCTAGTGACGTGTATGAAAATGCGGATGTACTTGAAAAAGGAATGCATCGCGTTTTTGGCTCATGTTATAGTTAAGGAAATGAAAGAGAAACGCATTCAGGATTTTCATGTAGTTCGGAATTTTCCCGAGGTATTCCCGGATGAGCTACGAGGATTACCCCCGTCAAGACAACTCGAATTCCACATCGACTTAGTTCCTGGAGCTGCACCTGTGGCTAAATCACCGTACCGTTTGGCCCCATCGGAAATGCAGGAATTGTCAGGACAACTCCAGGAGCTGCTCGACAAAGGACTTATAAGACCTAGCTCTTCACCATGCACCAGTTCTTTTAGTTAAAAAGAAAGATGGATCCTTGAGGATGTGCATCGATTATAGAGAACTCAATAAGCTAACTATCAAGAACCAATACCCTCTTCCCCGAATCGACGACCTGTTCGACCAACTCCAAGGTGCTACCTACTTTTCAAAAATTGATCTTCGATCTGGATATCATCAAATGAGGGTCCGTGAAGAGGATGTTCCCAAGACGGCGTTTAGGACTCGATACGGCCATTACGAATTCCTGGTTATGCCTTTCGGGCTAACCAACGCACCAGCTGTCTTCATGGACTTAATGAACAGGGTTTGTAGACCGTACCTGGACGAGTTCGTGATCGTGTTCATAGATGATATACTAATTTACTCGCAAAGCAAGGAGGATCATGAGCGACATCTAAAGTTGATACTATAATTGCTCAGAGACCAGAAATTGTATGCAAAGTTCTCCAAATGCGAAATTTGGATTCGAGAGGTACAATTTCTTGGCCACGTGATTAATGAGAAGGGAATTCACGTAGATCCGACAAAAATTGAGGCCATCAAGAAGTTGGAAGCCCCAAAAACCCCGACAGAGATTCGCCAATTTCTTGGTTTAGCAGGCTATTATCGGCGATTCATTGCGAATTTCTCAAAAATTGCGCAAACGCTAATGACATTAACCCAAAAGGATAAGAAGTTTATTTGGGGAGAGAAACAAGAAGAAGCATTCCAAACTCTTAAGCATAGGTTATGCAATGCACCAATTCTGGCACTGCCAGAAGGCACAGAGAATTTCGTAGTCTACTGCGATGCGTCACACCAAGGTTTGGGGTGCGTGTTGATGCAACAGGACAAGGTCATTGCATATGCTTCAAGGCAACTTAAAGTTCATGAGAAGAACTATACTACTCACGACCTTGAGTTAGGAGCAGTAGGGTTCGCACTTAAGATCTGGAGACATTATCTTTACGACACGAAATGCACCATCTACACCGATCATAAAAGTCTTCAACATATCTTTGACCAGAAAATGCTTAACATGAGGCAAAGAAGATGGGTTGAACTGCTTAGCGACTATGACTGTGAAATAAAGTACCACCCAGGCAAGGCTAATGTGGTAGCCGACGCACAAAGCAGGAAGGAAAGGGTGAAGCCGTCAAGAGTGCGAGCAATGGGTGTGTTCGTTCAGACGAGTCTAAAGACACAAATTCTTGAAGCTCAGGAAGAAGCGTTGAAAGCAGAGAACTTGAAGGACGAGGCCTTACATCAATGGGAACTTAAATTTAAAACGAGGTCAGATGGGGTACGTTACTTTGAAGACAAAGTTTAGATACCAAAGGTTAATAACCTACGAACAACAATTATGGATGAAGCCCATAAATCAAGATATTCGATTCACCCGGGAGCTGATAAGATGTACAAAGATTTAAAGGGATATTACTGGTGGCCGGGTATGAAGAGAGACATTTCTTTGTACGTAAACAAGTGCATAAATTGTGCAAAAGTTAAGGCCGAACATCAGAAACCATATGGTCTATTGCAACAACCCAAGATTCCCCAATGGAAATGGGAACAAATAGCTATGTATTTCGTAACTAAGCTACCCAGGACTAGGAAAGGGCACGACGCAATATGGGTTATAGTGGACCGACTTACAAAATCTGCGCATTTCCTTCCTATTCGGGAAGACTACAAGATGGAAAAGCTTGCACAAATTTACATCAATGAAATCGTTATGCGTCATGGAGTTCCTATTTCCGTCATCTTGGATAGAGATAGTCGTTTTACGTCACGGTTTTGGCGATCACTCCAGAAAGCTTTGGGTACGCGTTTGGATTTGAGCACTTCCTACCACCCTCAAACGGACGGCCAGTCAGAAAGAACTATACAAACGCTAGAGGATATGCTGCGTGCATGTGTGATAGATTTTGGTGGAAGTTGGGATACTCACCTACCATTAGTGGAGTTCTCCTACAACAATAGTTATCATACCAGCATTCAGTGTGCACCGTATGAAACCTTATATGGACGCAAGTGTAGATCCCCACTTAGTTGGTTGGAAATTGGCGATAGACAATTGTCTAGGCCTGAAATCGTTCAAGAGACTACTGACAAGATCGCAATTATTAAGGACAAAATCAAGGCCGCAAGAGATCGCCAGAAGAGTTACGCAGATAACCGCAGGAAGCCATTAGAATTCCAAGTGGGAGACAAAGTGCTTTTGAAAGTATCGCCATGGAAAGGATTAGTACGCTTCGGAAAAAGAGGCAAGCTAAGTCCGAGGTATATTGGCCCATTTGAAATAATTGAAAGGATTGGTCCAGTAGCATATAAACTCAATTTTCCGCAAGAGCTAAGTGCCATCCACGATACGTTCCATGTGTCAAACCTTAAGAAATGCATGACTGATGAATCATTGGTTCTACCCCTAGAAGACGTTCAGATCAACGATCGGTTACACTTTATAGAAGAACCAATAGAAATCCTTGATCAAGAAGTCAAACGAACAAGGCGTAGTAAGATCCCAATTTTGAAAGTTCGTTGGAATTCGAGGCATGGACCTGAGTATACATGGGAGCGAGAAGATTAAATGAAACGTAAGTACCCTCACCTATTTGCAAAGGATCAGACGGGGAATAGCAATCAATGAATTTCGGGACGAAATTCTTCTAACAATCGTATATTGATAATATGAATAACACCAAGAACACGTTCAAGTGTGTGTATTCGGAAATCTAACAGGGAACAAGATCGTACGGAGGTAGTGATATGGGATACTGCAGTGTGTGCTCTAACAATTGTGGAAAACTATTCTTCCAAAAGCTTACAATTATTGTTCCACTACCTCTCTATTTATAGCCTGATAAAGCATTAGACAGTGTACTATCTAACCCTGGAATGACACGTGGAAAGTGTGTCTTGTCCTTTTAGGGCTTACGTGGAAAGTACGGACACGTGTCTAACACTTAGAGATTTCTTACGAGACTTAGGCTTCACAGAGGTCTTCAGTCACCAGAGCTCTTACGCCAGAGGTCTGTTGGTCTTCTGTTGGTGAACAGTTCTTCTGTAGAATGGAAGGTATTCTGCCAGAGCTCTGTTGAGCTCTGTTGGTTCCGCCAGAGCTCTGTCGAGCTCTGTTGGTCTTCTTCCAAGTCTTCTGCTGGATCTCTGGTGGTCTTCTGACTTGTACTATTTTCAATACTTTCACATAAGAGATACTTGGGGCTAACAAAGAGTACCCGCCACAGAAGACACTCCAGAGGTTCCTGAGTATGACAAACCAAAGGCGATGGACAAATGGTCTGCACCAGACTGGGAGAAATACAAACTTGCACAGAAGGCCAAGCGACTTCTGATAATGGCCATTCCAAATGACCTTTTCCAATATTTGGACACATGTGAATCTGCACATGATCTGTGGAAGGAACTGGAGAAACAGTTAAAAGGTGGAGCTAAGACTCAAAAGAACAAAAGGGCTTAATGTATCAATGAATACTACGCTTTCAAAGCTCTGCCGTCAGAGACTCTGCAAACCATATACGACAGATTCAACTCGCTGATCAACAAATGCAGGAAGTTCGGAATCCACAGAACCTCTGAAGAAAATAACATTATGTTACTCCAGAGCCTAAACGACGAGTGGCTCTAGCTGTCCATGTCCCTACAAACAAATCAGTACTTGGACACCTGGACTCTGTCAGATCTCAATGACACGTTAGTTAGCCGCACAAGAAACCCAGATTGCTCAGACGAAAGCCCAAACAGGTGGACCTCTGGCACTGGTAGGCAAGGCCACAGAAGTGAAGGAGAAGCCCAAGAAGGAGAGAGCTGTGGAAGAGAAGAAGGAGAAAAAGAAGAAGGTTCTGGTTGTGGGCAGTGAGGAAGAAGAGTTGGTGGATGAAGAGGAGGAAACGATGGCCTCAATAGCTAAATCTTTGGCTTTATTGACAAGAGAGTTTGGGAGCAGAGGTTACCGAAAGAAGACTGGGTATGAACGAAATGGACGAGATGACTAGGGTGAGAAGTAGGAACAGATGAACCAGGGAAGAGAAGGTTCAAATGACCAACATAGGTCAAATGACAGAGGTGGTGATCACCGGCAGAGACATGGGTGTTTTAACTGTGGCAAGCCAGGCCACTATGCAGCTGACTGCAGGAGCAAGCCCAACAAGCCACAAAGCGACTCCGCCCTTTATAAAAAGAAGACAGAGTACTATGCTCAAAAGTCTCTCATGGTCGAGCAAGAAAACTGGCTGTCAGATGAATCCTCTAATGAAGGAGAAAAAAAAGAATGCCCTGTTCTGTGGGATGGCAGAAGTCAGCTTTCAGACTCTGATAGTGAGGTATCCACTTCTTACTCGTCTTCTAATGAAACTGAAGCTAATCTGCTTAAAATGACAGAAGACTACACTGAACTTACAAAGACTTGTGATGATATTCAGAAAAAGCTTGCATTCTTTGAGAGAGAAGCCAGACTTCTCACTCAAGAAAAGGCAAAAATATCTTTAGAAAAGGAAGAGCTTGAAACTAATTGGCATAAAACCCTAAATCCTTTAAAAGAAAAGATTTCAGATCTCAACTCAACCTTAAAAGCCAAAACTAAAGAGCTAATGGATAATGAGGGTGATAGACTTAATATACTTGCTCTTAAAAACCGTTTTCAAAGAGAAAGAGAAGTCCTTCATCAAGACCTACTCAGCAGAGACCTTCTAATCAAAAAATATCAAGATGCACAGAAGGTGTACGAAAAGATAAATACACAAATAGGAAGAAGGGGAATTAGCTTCTGTGATATAGATCCTTATACAGGAACGGAAAGAGACAAGTCCCTGTCTTCTCGGTTTTGTGTTGGAGATACACGAAAACCAGGCTTTCCAAATCTACTCTCTGTAAGCAAAAGGCAGAAAATCTCTGGGGAACCTCACAAGAGGAAACCTCTTAAGTTGATAAATGTGTGGTATCCAAACACAGATTTGTCACCCTCAGCCTCTGTCAAAAGAGACTCCAAACCAAAGAAATATCTAAAAACTCAAGATCAGATAGGAATCTTCAAGTTTGGTGACCCTGAGACTCAGACCCAGGTTGCTTTTGTCTGTACTATAGACTCTGAAAGGAAACTTTCGGCAGAGGTACCTGAGTTTATGCCTACTTCTTTAGAAGAAAAATTGCAACACATTTCTGAAAACGAGTTGATGGAAATTGGTAAAAACAACTTTTATGAAAACCTTGGTACACCCTCTGCCAAACAAAATCTCTGTGAGGAAATATTGATGAACACTTATGTTGCTTTAGAAGATATTCCCAAAAGAAAGGAAGAAAGTGAGTATGGCACATGCTCTGAAAGTCCTGCCTCTATCGACAGAGATCTCTGTGACTCAACCTCTGTATATGAGGATGACTCGTCCTCTGACGAATCTGAGAGTGTCTCCAATGAGTCAGAGATAGTTCCTTGTGAATCAGAGGGATTTAAACTTCCCTCTGGAATTCTTAACAAAACCATTCCTCCAAAGGAGAAAATCACAAGTGTTTCTATCTGCCCGGACTTTTTGGATATGTGTATACAAGCAAAAACCTCTCTCGAGCTCGAGAAAATCAAACAACAAAAAGAAAAGTCCTCTCAAAGTTCAAAAGCTCCAAAACCTTTTAGGCCATTTCAAGAAAAATCAACTTGGCAACAAAAGGGAAAATGGGTGGAAAATAACAAGTCTTTTGCTTTTGTGACAGTGAAATCGACATAAGTTTACCACAGGATGGTCACAACAGAAGGCTACTCCAAAGAAAGAATTTTCAAAAATTCAATCTAGCCTAGATATGTCTTCTTGTAATAGGAAGTTTAATGCTAGGAAAGACTGTAATCATAAAGCCTCTGTGCCCATGTTCAAAAATTTTAATGAAAAGTTTAAGCAAATTTCTACGCATATCAATTATTGTCATTGCTTCGAACTTATGTATCAACTGAACCAACACTTCTCCAGCCCTCACTGATTCCTCTCTAAACCCAAAAAGAATACAAAATTCAAGGGTAAGAAGATACAAGATGGTTCTTTGAAAGAAGTTAAACCCAAACCTAAGGATGCTAAGGCAACCTTAAAGACCCCTAACAAACCTGGACCCATTTGGAAATGGGTACCTAAAAATCTCTAATTATGTTGCAGAAGCAGTATGTGCCGATATGGTACCTAGACTCCGGGTGCTCAAGGCACATGACTAGCGACAGAGGTTTACTATCCTCGTATAAAGACAAACTTGGAGGAGGATCAGTTACCTTTGGAGATAACAAGAAGGGGTACATAAAAGGCTATGGAGTCATAAAGAAAGAAAATATAACTGTATGCAAAGTTGCATATGTGGATGGCCTTAAGCACAATCTTCTCAGTGTAAGCCAACTTTGCGATACAGGTTTTGATGTTATGTTTAAAACAACTTTTTGCTCTCTGCAAGGGGAATACACAGGAATAGACCTTCTACGTGCCGAAAGAAAAGGTGATCTGTACCTTATGAACTTCAGTGTCAAGAACAAGAATGAAAAGCTTTGTCTTGTCGCTTGCAAGAATGAAGAAGCTTGGTTATGGCACAACAGGTTCTGCAATCTAAACTTCCATACTCTAGATAAACTTGTTAAGCTTGATCTGGTTAAAGGTTTGCCAAATGTCAAATTTAACAAAGATCATTTGTGTTCTGCATGTGAAATGGAAAAACTCAAGAGAGCTTCCCACAAAGGTAAGACTGATGTGTCTTGCCGTAGGCCTCTGTACATGCTCCATGTTGACCTCTGCGGTCCTATAGCTACACAAAGCCTAGGTAGCAAGAAATATATGCTAGTGTTGATTGATGAATTTTCAAGATATACATGGGTGGAATTTGTCGGACAGAAATCAGATGTTCCAAACATCCTGATAAATCTAATGAAAAGAATCCAGGTTCTTTATGAGTGCAGGATACAAAAGCTAAGAGGCGACAATGGAACATAATTTAAAAACTCTGTCATTGAAGCTTACCTTACAGAAGAAGGCATCTCGCAGAACTTCTCTGTTGCACGCACCCCACAACAGAATGGTGTGGTCGAACGCAAAAATCGCACGCTTGTGGAGGCTGCAAGAACAATGCTTACAGCATATGGATTGCCCACATCTTTCTGGGCAGAAGCTGTTTTAACTGCTTGTTTCACCCAGAATCGATCAACAATAGTGAAGAGACACATCAAAACACCATACCATTTGATCAACCAGAGGAGACCAAATATCAAGTTCTTTCATGTTTTTTGATGTAAATTTTTTGTCCTCAACGACAGAGAAGCTAGAGGGAAGTTTGATGTGAAGGCAGATGAAGGCAAGTTCATCAGGTACTCGACCAATTCTAAAGCCTACAGAGTTTATATTCTGAGGACCCGATCAATCGCGGAGAGTATAAATGTTTCTTTTGGCGACTCTTTTCAAAAGACTTCTGAACAAATCAGTTTAGAACTCGGACTAAAGAAAGAATCCTCTAGCATTTCCAAGGCAAGAGAAGCAGAACTCAATCTGCTGTTTTAAGAAATGTTCCATGATGATATTGATCCCTCTGCTGGAGCCCCCAGAATCTCTGGAGAGACATCCTCTGCAGACCAGACAGATTCAGGTATATCTCTAATTGGTCCCTCAAATACTTAACCCTCTTCCATTAATCGTGCAGATGGAAGCGTCGAGGGGGAGCAAGCAGAGGATAATGTAAACAAGAATACCACTACAGAGGCACTGGAAATACCAACTCCAGTAACAACAGAGGAAGCAATACCAGAGGAGAATGAGGATTCAGTCTCAACATCCTCAGAGGATTCAGTAATACCAACTCTCATTGAAATACCACCTCAAGCTGAAACACCATGTTCAAGCACAAAAGTACCATCTACAACAGAGGTTGCACCAGAACCATCGTGTGCAACCACAGAAGTTCAACTCATTGATGCAAATGACCATCTCCCAAGGATGACCAAATGGACAAAGAGCCATCCTCAGAGCCAAATAATTGACGACCCTTCTGAAAAAGTCAAGACAAGACCAGCCACTGCTAATTTTTGTTTCTTTACAAACTTTATCAGTGTGATCGAACCCAAAAGAATTTCTGAAGCCCTAGATGACCCAAATTAGGTAGAAGCAATGCAAGAAGAGCTTCTACAATTTGAGAGAAACAAAGTATGGACCTTAGTTCCTCTGCCAAGAGGGAAAAATGCTATAGGGACTAAATGGGTCTTCAGAAACAAGAAAGACGAGGATGGGGTGGTCATCAGAAACAAGGCAATATTGGTGGCCAAGGGATACTGTCATGCAGAAGGGATACATTACGATGAGTCCTTTGCCCTTGTTGCACGGCTCGAAGCGAGAAGAGTCTTCTTAGCCTTCGCAGCCCACAGAGGTTTTAAGGTTTATCAAATGGATGTCAAATCCGCTTTTCTGAATGGACAGATTCAAGAGGAAGTATACGTCCAACAACCACCGGGGTTTGAAAGTGCTAAGTACCAAAACCATGTCTACTATCTTGGCAAGGCTATGTATGGACTAAAACAGGCTCAAAGAGCATGGTACGAGCGACTTTCAACCTTTCTCCTTGTAAATGATTTCGAAAGAGGTACTACCGACACAACTTTGTTCTATAAGAGAAAAGGTGAAGAGATTCTGCTTGTGCAAATATATGTGGACGATATTATATTTGGCTCTACCAACGCCCAATATTGCACTGATTTTGAGAAACTCATGCAAAGTGAGTTTGAAATGAGTATGATGGGAGAATTAAACTTCATCATAGGACTCCAAGTCAAACAATCATCAGAGGGAATTTTCATAAATCAATCAAAGTATGTCTCTGACATACTTTCTAAATTCAAACTCTCTGATGCCTCTGTCATTAAGACCCCCATGGCCATTGGATATAAGTTACACCCAGATCTAGAAGGAAGATCCATAGACTGCAAGCTCTACAGAGGCATGATTGGGTCTCTTTTATACTTAACTGCCAGTAGACTTGATATAATGTATGCCACATGTCTTTGTGCAAGATATCAAGCTAACCCTAAAGAATCCCACCTATTTGTTGTCAAAAGGATCTTTAGATACCTAAAGGGAACCAAGAATCTTGGCCTATGGTATCCAAAGAACTCTGGCTTTGATCTCATGGCTTATACAGATGCAGACTACGGAGGATGTAAGCTTGACAGAAAGAGTACCTCTGGGAGTTGCCAATTCCTGAGTGGTAAGTAAGTCAGCTGGACTTCAAAGAAGCAGAATTGTGTATTAACATCCACAACAGAAGCGTAATACGTTGCTGCTGCAAGCTGTTGCTCCCAAGTTCTGTGGATGAGAACTCAGCTAAAGGACTATGGTCTAGACATCCATAAGATCCCCATCCTCTGTGACTCAAAAAGTGCCATTGCGATCTCTGCCAATCCCGTACAACACTCTAAGACGAAGCACATAGATATCCGGTACCACTTCTTGAAGCATCAAGTTGAACAGGGCACAATAGAGATGTACTTTGTGTCCACTGAATTTCAGCTTGCAGACTTATTCACCAAGGCACTTGATGCGAAAAGATTCTTTTTCTTGGTGTGTAAGTTAGGTATGCTAAACATGAGCTGATCCCTCTGTAAGTGAGACTATATCTTCCTGTATATGTGTATATATATTTCAATCTTTCAGCATGTGAATTCTTTATCATTAAAAGTTTTATACCCAATATAGCTTTTGTGGAACCTCTGGTGAGTTTGACCTATGTTCTTTGCTCTACTTATCACATGTGATCCAAGCATAGGTCAAGGGGGAGCAGAAGGAGACCTTGACTTGATCTACAGAGGTTAATCATTCAAGGGGGAGCCAAAGAAGAGTATTGGTCGATCATATCAACAGAAGTCAGGGACTTTGCCAAACAAATGAGAATCTATGAGTGAGTTCCTCGCACAAAACCATTTTCTAAAACAGTTTTCTAGGACACCACTTTCCAAATATGTCCTAGAAACACAGTTAAAAACAGTCAAAACTGTGAGTGATCAAAAAGATTTCCGTAATTAGAAATTTCGTGTCATAGAGCCTCTACTGAGCTCAACAAAGCCTCTGTAACTGCGATTTTTGTACAAAAACTCTATCGATCACTTCAATTGTCTTTTCAAATGTTTTTGGTAAAGGTGCCAGCACAAAGATAATGGAAGAAGATTTCAGATCATAGAACTCACTCCACTTAAGAGCTTCCGTCGATTCTGATACTTGTGCATTCAAAAGGGTTCTGTAGTTGCGGGTTATTTCCAAAGTGACAGACATCTGCGTATAGAGACGCCCACGCGCCAAGCATTAATGGTCGCCGCACGACGTCTTGTCGTACTCTGACACCTCTGACGTGGCACATTTTCATTGGACGTGCGTGCCACACGTTCTTCTGAAACGTTGAACACAGTTGTGGTGCTCGTGTGCGGACCCCAAAAACTATCCATTTTTTACTATTTACCGTTTCAAATTTTGCCGATTTACCCTTCTTCCTCATCTTTTACAATTCTCTCTCTCTAAACTCTCTGGTGAACCTTGCAAGAACCTGCAACTTCTGTATTTCTACTCCATTTCTTCGAGATATAATCAATGGCTTCCACCAGGGACTCTCCGGCGAACTCCCCTGCTCAAATTGAGCACTCACAGCATCTGTTGGTTCCTGTTTTGCTTAACAATGATGAGTCTTTCAGATAGTTCAGATAAGATATATTTGCGGAAGCGTATTTAAAGAACTGAAAGATTACTAAGGTAGAAGAACACACAATATCAAATAAGCAGTTTGTAAAAGACAGACAAATATCTCAAAGATTTACTGTATTTTATATTATCAAGAACACCAAGAATATAACAAGAAATATGTTGGTGTGTGTGTTGTGCGTAGCTTAAAATCTGATTATTGTTTATAGAAGAACTCAACATGAGTCTTCTATTTATACTACTACAAAGGGGACATACATTAGACAATAAAGACTGATTTGCATGCATTAAATGCGCTGATATCAACTTGGTACTGAGCCCTATCAGAGTTTGACACGTGGAGGTTGTCAGGGCACTCCTTGTACAATTGGATGAACGGATCCTGGAACAGTAGAAAGATATTTGTTGATTTCTTCCAAGTCTTCAGTATACCGCAGAGGCTCTATCAAAGGTGATAGAGGTTCTGCGGCTCGGTCCTCTGTGAGCAGTCTTCTGTCGATTCTTGCCTTTGGTCTTCTTGGTGTCTTGGCAGAGCCTCTGTTGGAGGCTTCTATACTTAGCCTATTTTTCACTACTTTCATAAATAGAAAGATTGGAGCTAACAATCTCCTCCTAAGTAGTGAAAATGAAAAATTGAAAAGTACATGGATTTTTAGGCTAAGTACATACTAAGAGGTGAAACAGTGTACCTCAAAAGTTTAATTTTTCTTTCATATAAAAGTATGCCAGAGGCATTTACACTTGATTACATTTTGAAAGGAAAGATTTGCAGAGACTTGTGGATTGACTCAGACCTTGGCGTCTTTGAAGTCATTGAAACTTCCGCGGTCGAGTCCTTCTTGTATAAGTTCGTGATAGAAGCTGATGCAGAGAGTTCGGAAGTCGATTGTCGCATCAATAACCTCTATTAGTCTGTCGGCTAGACTTTGATCCATAAGCTCTGTTCCTCTGTGTTCCACAAGACTTGCTCTAAACTCTGTCAAAGTACTTGTTACGTACTTCTAACAGTCCATCTCTACGAACAACCTTGATTTTCCAGCAGGATCTAGAAAGACTTGTTGGTTCCCACTTACAAGTAACAATATAGAAATTAAGCTTTATATTGATTGATTGAAGATAATTTACAATGTTTGCTATGAAGAACACTCTTTCTCTCTTTAAGTTCTCTCTCAGTAAAAAGATACGTATGAAAATGTGAGAGGCTTAACCTAAAATATCTCTCAAACAAGACTTTATAACCAATACTACAATTGGTTATTTACAATTTTAGCCCTTGACACTCAACAAATACAAATAAGTCCTTGACACTATTTCTTTATAAAACATTCATATAAATTAGGGGCTAATTAAAGCTAACAATCTCCCCCTAATGTTATATAAAGAAAGCATCATCTTGTAGTCTCCCCCTTGCTTTCTTTAGAGGCGTTGGAGTGTCAATCTTCAAGTCTTGTGAGTCTTCTTTTCCTGATCTTCCACAATGTCAGTTGCTTCAATTCCTTCTTTAACTCCCCCTTGATCGTTGCATACTCTTCCTTGATCTTTGCGTACTCCCCCTTGACTGTTGCATTATTTTCTGGTCTCAGTTATCTCTCAAACGATCAGAGAACGATTTGATGTGCGGAAGCTTGTATAACCAGTTTGAGTAGTAATCGATAGTAGATAAACAACTAGGAGATGAAGAGTAGTAAATACATTCTGCTCATGAGAATCTGCATTAAAGAATAAGTAACCAGGGGTAATCATCTAACATAGAAGCACAAATAGCAACTATTATCACAACAATTTATAAAAAAATTGTGTGGCCTATGCTCAGAGTTGGCAATGATGAAGCTCTGACAGGACTTCCAGTTATCATTGAAGTAAATTAAAAAATAAACTTCTCAAACTGTTCTTGGCAATATCACATAGATAAGCATGTGGAATCACAAAGATTCGTGATATTTTGTGGAAGAAAATAAAATATTATCTATTAAGCTCAAAAGTGTGTAAACTGTTTGGACATGACAGGTTTCCACAGACTCAATGTGCATGAGTGAAGTGTGAAGGTGGGGCAACTTTCCTTCTTTTCAATATTCAAACTTCCAAAGAAAGACCAGATAGCATATGTGCTGCTTCCCCGTGGAAAAGTGAAACAGTTCCTTGTGGAGAAGGAAGTGAGTAGCTGGTGGGGTTAAGACAAGAGTTGGCATGGGCTCACTGCCTGTTTCAATGACAATCGCCAAAAATTTATGATAAATCAGAAATGTGGTTTGCCCGGCTCAGAAAAGAGATGGTGCAGAGTTGTATAATTCTTTTGACTCTGTTCTCACACCCTCTTTCTTTTTATCATGTAGCTCACATCTAACCAAACTCTCTTCTTAAATTTTACCTCTTAAGCACAATGAGAAAAACTCATATAGTTATCTCCCCCACTCTTTGATGTAGACCCTTCACCTCTCAAACACTCAAGGTTTACTTCTTTGGTAGGAAACACAGGTTTAAGTGATCCATAGAAGTTCTATAAAGCTCACACATTGATCCCATGAAATTGTTGTCCTAGAGGTTGGATTGTTCCACACACTTACTACTTGTAGTCTCAGAAAAGCATTTAAAATCCAACTTCTATATCAGAAAAAGCATTTAGCATCTAAAAGTGGTTTGACCATTTTAGAAAGGTTTTATCATTTTAAAGTTTGTCTTCTTTAAAAATGATGAGTCTAAATGTAACAACACAGATCCCATAACATACATCATATAACATAACATGCATACATATCATTGATTTACAACAAAAGTTACATAACAAACCAAGTACAGTCTCATTAGTCTTGAAACTACAAAATATAAAAAAGCTTCTTAAACATCATCGATCAACGGAGGCAGCCTACACCTTATTCTTTCCTTTGCCGCTATCAATTCCTCGAACTGGAAAACATATTTTTGAAAACAAAATGAGGGTTAGACCAAACGGGTCTAGTGAGTTAATCCCAGTCCTTTCCAAAATCATTATAAAACCCTTTTATGTAAATCCTTTGTATCAAAATAGTTTAGATAAACCTTTGGTCATCCTTTCGTAAAATATAAACATACCACACATATTTAAATACCAATCCAGACTCGTGCATCGTGTACATCTCATTCACCTTATTCCTCCACAAATGGCCATATTAGTTGGTAGCAAGCCAACTAATAAATCAACAACCGGTCCGCACACCGGAACCCGACTACCCGTCGGTCCGCATACCGGAACCAGACTACTCACCGGTCCGCACACCGGAACCCGGCTACCCGTCGGTCCGCACACCGGAACCCGACTACTCACCGGTCCGCTCACCGGAACCCGGCAACAAGTGCACTCGTGTAGTGCAAAGCTTATATAAATACAATATATATCTCATTACATCATATTGTCATTTATATACACATAATCATATTCCTACCACATAATCATCTCATATATATATATATACACATATATATGTATCCCAGTTCAAAAACGTTTTAAAGCAAAACTCACCTCGATCGCTTATCCATAAACACTTCCAAGCTTTTCTCCAAAAGATTCAGTCTTTCAATCCAAATCCACATAATCTGTAACAGATTAAATACAAATATCGCCTTACTAGTCAAACACATAAAGCCTACTAAAATCTTATCCTCAACATTTCTCCCTTTAGCGACTTATCACGGGGGTTCCGCTACCCGGATAGCGGATGGGGTCAAGGGGCAACGCCTTTGCGGGGTCTGGGGGCCGCCCCCAGGAAGTTTTCGGAGCAACTTAATCCAAAAATACAATCAGAAACTATATCCGGACACTACCAAAACTACCAAAACTCGCTGCACCGGGACTCCACTGTACCGGGAATCTTTAGTACCGGGACTCTCCAGTACCGGGACTCTTCAGTACCGGGATTCTTTAGTACCGGGACTCCTTGGTACCGGGAGTCTCGATCACCGGGAGTTAACTATACCGGGAGTTCACTATACCGGGATTCCAATTACCGGGACTCCAAGTACCCAGGATTCCCAAGTACCGGGACTCCCAAGTACTCAGTCGGTGTTCTACCCAGAATCGATTGAAACTATTACAAATCACAAATTTGACAATTCTAAACCGATAGGAATCTAGTACCATCGATTACTAATACAAAACATAAAAGAAACATACCTTAATTTTACTTCCAACGATTCCAATCTGAGCCCTAACCGTACTTCTTCTTCTGCTTCTCGTTTCCAACACACACACACACACTCTATGATATTTCGTAGTTGTGAAATATCTGAAGTCTACAAGGGTGTATATTAAACCTAATTTACACTTTTGGCTTGAACTATTCAAATATGACCAAAGTACCCTTAACTTATAATTTCACCTAAACTTACCCTACACATCCAACTTTAAAGTTAACTAAATTTAACGGAAAGGAGATTTTAACTAACGAACTTACCCGGGGTATTACACCATCTCCCCCTTAAAAGAATTCCGTCCCGGAATTCGGTTAAGCGAAAAGGTATGAATACTTATCTCTACTACTTCAAACTCAATCAAAACCATAGAAACTAACTGAATAGCCACCCCACACCCACCTATATCTCTAACACAGATAAGCAACAAAAGCACGGAAATACCAATAACCATTTTGCACCGAAGTCAGATAACACCTTAGCACGTATAGAGTTTATAGAAATATACCTGTAACCTAATCAGGACTTTCCTCCACCTCTTGTTCCGTCATCTGAAAAACATGGCCCTTTGCTTTCGATACCTCAGGCCCTTGTTCCTCTCCCGACCTAACACCCGTTGGTCTCACCACCATACTACCCTGTTGTGCTTTCCATTGCGGACAATCTGACTGAATATGATCTGGGGAATTGCAAACAAAACAGAATCGAGTTACCCGACATTCTCTAACAATGTGACCAGTCTTTCCACATTTGTAACAACTTCGGGAATCCACATAACAGTTTCCTTGATGAACACGATTGCATTTTGGGCATGGTCTTTCAACTGGTCTGAAAGGTGAATAACTATCAAACCTCGGGGATTCGTATTCTTCCGAATCGTACATCGTCCCTTCCAGTTTTCTTTTTCCATCACTCTTATCACCAACGTCTCTCCTGTCATCTTGTTCCACATTTTTCGCGGCATCCACTGCGGCTGAGAAGGTATCGGGCCCTTTTGCAGTCACTAGCTTTCTAATTTCTGCATTTAACCCAAAAATAAACCTTTCCATCTTTAGAGCCTCCATGGCAACATAGTACTCTGCAAAGCGATACTTCTTCAGAAAGAGAGCGGTGTAATCCCTAACCGATAAACTTCGCTGGTGTAGGTTCATGAACTCCTCTTCCAATTGTCTAATTGCTGCTTGAGAACAAAACTGTTCTTTGAATGCTGTTGTGAATTCGTCCCAAGTAAAAGTAGAGTATACATCCGACCCTAGGGAAGTAATGTGAGTTTCCCACCAGAATAGGGCATCAGATTTTAGCATTGTGGTTCCATATAGTACTCTATCTTCGTCAGCACACTTACTAGTTTTGAAGATAGCTTCAATCTCCTTCAACCACCTCATCGCTTTCACGGGGTCCCTGTCTCCTGAGTAGGTCGGAGGTTTACAGTTTACAAACATTTTGTAGTCGCACTTCCTTGGTACTGGTATAACAGTCGGTATGATTGGTATTTCGTCTTCGAGTCCACGGTCTGGTGTTTCAGCTTCGTTGTGATGATTTCGGTCAAACATTGCTTGTATACTGGTTCGTAGTCTTCCCATTTCAGCCATTAAGTCATTTCTTGTATTAAATTCAGTACCTCGCCCCTGAACTCTGCCTCCAGTTCTGCCCCTACCTCTTTCTCTTCCTCTTCCCCTTGTCCCGACTGTTGGATTCGTTCTATTAGGATTTCTTCCTCCCTCTCTAGTCGTATTTCCAGTACCGCTTGCCATTCTGTAGATTCAGACAAGATTAATATACACATAAGCACATACCCCATATAATAAGGTATCCCAGTCCAAACATGCACCTGTAGGATCACAATTACACTGGCTAGGTGTAATCTGAAATTACCTTACATGATGTTCCTTCTACCTTTTATACTTAGCATCCCAAGGTTCTAATATATCAAGGACATCCTACTTCACATGCAGTTTAAGTCTAGGTACGGGTACAAATACCTAAATCCCTTAAACTAGGGCTCTGATACCATTTGTAACAACCCAGATCCCATAACATACATCATATAACATAACATGCATACATATCATTGATTTACAACAAAAATTACATAACAAACCAAGTACAGTCTCATTAGTCTTGAAACTACAAAATATATAAAAGCTTCTTAAACATCATCGATCAACGGAGGCAGCCTACACCTTATTCTTTCCTTTGCCGCTATCAATTCCTCGACCTGGAAAACATATTTTTTAAAACAAAATGAGGGTTAGACCAAACGGGTCTAGTGAGTTAATCCCAATCCTTTCCAAAATCATTATAAAACCCTTTTATGTAAATCCTTTGTATCAAAATAGTTTAGATAAACCTTTGGTCATCCTTTCGTAAAATATAAACATACCACACGTATTTAAATACCAATCCAGACTCGTGCATCGTGTATATCTCATTCACCTTATTCCTCCACAAATGGCCATATTAGTTGGTAGCAAGCCAACTAATAAATCAACAACCGGTCCGCACACCGGAACCCGGCTACCCGTCGGTCCGCACACCGGAACCCGACTACTCACCGGTCCGCACACCGGAACCCGGCTACAAGTGCACTCGTTTAGTGCAAAGCTTATATAAATACAATATATATCTCATTACATCATATTGTCATTTTTATACACATAATCATATTCCTACCACATAATCATTTCATATATATATATATATATACATATATATGTATCCCAGTTCAAAAACGTTTTAAAGCAAAACTCACCTCGATCGCTTATCCATAAACACTTCCAAGCTTTTCGCCAAAAGATTCAGTCTTTCAATCCAAATCCACAGAATCTGTAACAGATTAAATAGAAATATCGCCTTACTAGTCAAACACATAAAGCCTACTAAAATCTTATCCTCAACATTTCTCCCTTTAGCGACTTATCACGGGGGTTCCGCTACCCGGATAGCGGATGGGGTCAAGGGGCAACGCCTTTGCGGGGTCTGGGGGCCGCCCAAAACTACCGAAATACAATCAGAAACTATATCCGGACACTACCAAAACTACCGAAACTCGCTGCACCGGGACTCCACTGTACCGGGAATCTTCAGTACCGGGACTCTCCAGTACCGGGACTCTCCAGTACCGGGACTCTTCAGTACCGGGACTCCTGGTTACCGGGAGTCTCGATCACCGGGGGTTAACTATACCGGGAGTTCACTATACCGGGATTCCAATTACCGGGACTCCAAGTATCGGGACTCCCAAGTACCGGGACTCCCAAGTACCGGGACTCCTAAGTACCGGGACTCCCAGGAACTCAGTCGGTGTTCTACCCAGAATCGATTGAAACTATTACAAATCACAAATTTGACAATTCTAAACCGATAGGAAGCTAGTACCATCGATTACTAATACAAAACATAAAAGAAACATACCTTAATTTTACTTCCAACGAATCCAATCTGAGCCCTAACCGTACTTCTTCTTCTGCTTCTCGTTTCCAACACACACACACTCTCTGATACTTCTTAGTTGTGAAATATCTGAAGTCTACAAGGGTGTATATCAAACCTAATTTACACTTTTGGCTTGAACTATTCAAATATGACCAAAGTACCCTTAACTTATAATTTCACCTAAACTTACCCTACACATCCAACTTTAAAGTTAACTAAATTTAACGGAAAGGAGATTTTAACTAACGAACTTACCCGGGGTATTACACTAAAGATTTAGAAATTTACCTTTGGCTGTACATGGTCAGATTGGCATTCTCCCCCTCAAATTGAGCATTAAATCTCTTTTAAGCTTAATTTGAAATCAGATATCCTGTAAAAATCAAAAGGTGTTGGTAATCATCTTTGATGATTCCTCATTTGTTAGGAATATCCAAAAGCACTTGATAATTCAAATTAAAAGGAAACATGGTGCTGGGGGTTAGAGATTAGAAATACCAGTCAAAGTCTGATCTGTTGAGGTACTGGTCCTACACTGATGTGTGTAGAAACAACATTCAGTTGAAGTCTTGGTTCTATACTGATGTGTATAGAAGCAACCTCAATCTGATCTGATTATGGCAATGGAGAGAGTGAAGTGATGCTTTCGATCCAGCAAGTATCCGCTAACTTTGACAGTGAATTAGGCATATCAGATCACTGAATTTGAGAAAACTCAGAACATCAAAGTCGTGCGTCTGTGAATTATCTTTCCAATGCAACTGGACTCGTGTAATTTGGAGCGCCGAGTCAAAAGTTATGCGCATGTTTCTGAAGCAGCGCAAAGCTGTCAAACAAACTCCAAATTTTCGGGCTCCGGGCTTTTGGCTTGTTTTGATGGCTTAATACTTTTGGACAACTTCTGACAAAATAACAGAGCTCTGAATATAAAAAAAATCAACAGAGCTCTGGTATATGTGTTCAGAGAAGTACAAGTTTCTGTCCAGCAGATGTGTGCTGACTTTAGCAGAGATTCTGACCAAAAAGAAATAACCAATTGTAGTATTGGTTATAAAGTTTTATATGAATTAGCCCCTAATTTATATGAATGTTTTATAAAGAAATAGTGTCAAGGACTTATTTGTATTTGTTGAGTGTCAAGGGCTAAAATTGTAAATAACCAATTGTAGTATTGGTTATAAAGTCTTGTTTGAGAGATATTTTAGGTTAAGCCTCTCACATTTTCATACGTATCTTTTTACTGAGAGAGAACTTCAAGAGAGAAAGAGTGTTCTTCATAGCAAACATTGTAAATTCTCTTCAATCAATCAATATAAAGCTTAATTTCTATATTGTTACTTGTAAGTGGGAACCAACAAGACTAACCCGACCCTTGGAGATGTGATGATTGAGTTTGGTATAGCAGAGGGAGGGCAGTAGTCTTCTGGCGGTTGAACACATAAGTTCTTCACTCCAAGATCTCGAGCCAATTGGAAGTCGACCATGCTGTATAGCAGAAGCTTCTCGCGCATAGCTTTTCGGATCACCCTGTATGCTCTGTGAACTTCATCAGTTGTGAAGTTCTTTTTTCGTCCATTCCAGAAGGCCAGGTAGGTCATACGGATTTAGATTCCTAAGATCCGCATCTGCGAATTGGTTCTCGGATTTGTCCTCTCTTTTGACCTTGTATATATATTGTATGAGACCTTAGGCCACGTTCTGGTTTTAGAGAACTTACAGTAGATGACCTTCACGATTTTGGAGGATGAGAAGACTTCTTGTTTTGGCTTGGGTTTTGTTCTGGTGAAGAGGTTTTCCAGGTCGGCACGGAAACCAGGGTCTTGAATGGTTTGTGCTGATTGATCTATGCTCATTCTGCTATATAAGTACCTGTATACCACCTCTTCCATTTGTGGTGGTGGTGGTTGAGGTAAGGATTTGCGCAGAGCATCCAATTTGTTCTTGATTTCTGCCACTCGATCTTCTATAGGCGGTGTATTTGGATCCAGAATAGGAATGTTTGTCAAAAGAGTGAAACCATAAGCCCAGTCTTCTTCTTCAGGCTTTGGTGTCATTTACGCATCGAAAGAGCTCTTCATCAGTTTTTCTGTTGAAGGTTGATTCTTGGGCTTTTTCTTCTGCGGTTCCTCTGTCATAATCCCTTTGCCTTTTTCTTTCGCCATTGGTTTGTCTGTTTGTAGAGATGGGGTTTCCTCTGTGGGTTTTGGCATTTGAGCTTCATAGGGCTTGGTTGTAGGAGGTTCTGTGGGGGTTGCCTCTGTTGGATTTGACACCTGAGTTTCAGAGGGCTTGATTGGTGATTTGGGTTCTGTTGGAGAGGCTTCAGGTGTTTTGCACATATATTTTCTCTGTTTTTGAGCAATGGCTTTGATTCTTGGGTTGGTTTTAGGTATTGGGGAAGGTAGTTCTTCTTCAGAAGATGTCAGAATTTGGAAGTTTTCTTGGGTTTGGACATCTTCTCCGAATACAGAGGGGAATTCCACAGAGGTGGGTATTGTCTCTGTGGTCTTCTGTTGTTGATCTTGGTTGGTTTCGGGTATTTGGGTTGTAGCTGGGGTTTCTTCAGAGATTATTTCCACAGAGGTGATTGTTGCCTCTGTGGACTGTTGTTGTGTTCCTCCTTGGGTTTGAGTTGGAAGTGCTTGGGATATAGGTTCTGCGGATACCGGTGGAGCTTGTAGACCTCTGCTTGCAGCTTCTTTCCTTATTTTCTGCCCTTGATTCTCCCCCTCCGGATGATCTGATGAATCCTCAGAGTTATCATCAGAGTCATCCTGACCTTTATTTTTAGTACCCTCTGCTCTGCACGAAGCTTCAGGTTTCTTGGGCGGTGCAGCACCTGCAACGATCATCTTAGCGCATAAATCATCACAGAGGCCGAGGAGTGTATGAACCTCTGCTTCTGTGTTGAAGCGCATTTTTCCTACGCTCTTCTGAAAATCCAGAATCCCTTGCCCAAGTTCTGTGAGCTGAACTCCGGTCATGTAGTCTGAAGGCTTCATGGCTTGTGTGTGTTTCATTGTTTGCTCTTGAACTTCGTCTAAGGCCTTCTTTAGGTCTTTAGGTGTAAGGCCCTTAGTAGCAGAGGATTGCTCTTTCAGCTTTTGGAGAAAGTGTTTGACCGATTCCTTGAAATCAGAGGTAGCGGCTTTCCCGAATTCTGAAGCTGCAGAGGTAGCAGTGGTGGTAGCAGTTGACTTCATCTGGGTTACAGCATTTTGCACCTCTATGGACAGGTTGTCCATTTTGGTGTTCAGATCAAGGATTGCCCTGTATGTTGTTTTTGCAAAAGATTTGAAAGAGCTTTGCAACTCCTTCAATGTATTGTCCACAGAGGTGACAAGAGTTTGGAACTCATCCCTTGATACATGTGAACTAGTTGTAACCTCTGAGGGAACACAATTTTTTCCTCAGAGTGAGTCTCTGTTCCTGAGACACCTTCTTTCGACCTTGTTTTTATGTTGGGGGCTGAAGGATTTCCTTCTAATCCTTGAGAAGAAACTTTTGGAGTTTCAGTCTCTATAGAAGTTCTGTCAAGGACATTGTCTTGATCCACTCCAGAGGTGGGTACAAGATTATCCTTGAGTTGACTTGGGGATTTGTCTAGAATCCCTTCGTCTGTGTGCATTCTAATCTCCTCTGAAGATATGTTTGGGCCTAGGTGTGTGCGAGTAGCAGAGGAAATAAATTCCTCTGCGGGGATGTCTGATGTGATCTGGGGCAATTGATCACTTACTAAGGGCAAATCCTTTAGAGAGGATTCCCCTGGAATGGTTTCCCCGGTTTCTATTGGTACAGAGGATGAAATAATTTCCTCTGTCCGGATGGTTTGGGTTGGGGTCGAGCTGTGCTGCTCTTTTTCAATATTGCCCTCTGCCACTAGACTGGCGGCAATAGAAATGTGGGTTGAACTGGGAGTTGGTTTTGGTTGTGTGCCTCTATTATTCCAGGCATTTGTTCTAGCTTCTGCTTCTGTGAAGCATCCAACCACTTGTTCTCCATCTATGGTCTCAACCTCTGTAGCCATCCTGTGGCTTGCTGTTTCTACCCTGACTTCTGGGCTTTTCCCTAGATCATCATAGCAGGGATTTGTCCTAATTAGTCGCATGACATGTGGATGATAAAGACCTTTTCTTATTTGGTCTGCTTCCTCTTCATCAGAATCCACTTCTGAGACTTCTACCCTAGTCTCCCTAGTTTCAACCATCTCCTCTGTTGGACCTCCTAACATGGTGTCCATGTGATGGTCTTCTGCAGCTACCTCTTCCTCTGGGCTTGCCCTTTGTACATCAAATCCGGGTTGGGTGAAGGGATTATGTAGTACTTCTGGCGTTTCAATATGAATATTTTGAGGAGTTTGGTCATCCTCTTCCAAGTCAGAAGAGATTCTGAAGTCTGCTTCTTCTGTAGACCCATGGGAGAGGGGTTCTGCAGTTCATCCAGCAGTGTTTAGAGTATGGGCGAATTCTTGGTTTTGGAGGAAGTCAGAGAAATCTCCGTGATGTGCATAGTTGAGGGGCTTGGGGGATTGTAGAGGTGATTGGTGAACTTCTTCTTCTATCACATCATCCTCTGCTATAGTTTGCATAGGAGAGATAGGCTTTTTGGTCTTTTTCTTGCTTTTCCTTCTCTTTGGTTTCGGTCCACTCTCCTCTGAGGTTTTGGATTTTCTTTTCTTCTTTTCCTTCGGAGGAGAGGGAGGTGCAGAAGATCCAACCTCTGTTGCATGAGGTGGAGACTTTTGTGTTTGAGCAGCAGAAGTAGAGGTGCCCTCTGTGGTTTTCCTCTTGTGAGTTTTCTTTTTAGTATAGGCAGAGGGTTTGCTTTTCTTTGCAGAAGGGATTATGGCTTCTCTTTATACACGGAATCTGGCCTGAACTTCTTCATGCTTCTGAAAAGCTGCTGCCCATTCTTCATATGTCACCCTATTGACTACTTCTATTCCTAAGGGGGATCCTAAACGCGGGGGTGTCACAGGACTTGGGTCTGGAGTCCTGTGATCGCGTATATATTCTAGACTAAGGGTTTCATCCTTGGCATATCCCATAAGCTTGTTTGGCAGAGGTCTGCAGTTAGGGTATCCATCTTCATGTTTTGTTGGAGAGTTCTTTGTCATGGCATATATTTTAGCCGTTGGTCCCTCCATAGACCATTTTTCGAGTAGAGGCAGAGGCTCTCGAAGAACGCCCAGTATTCGCTGAAATTGCAGAGGAGGCAGAGCTTCTATCTTCTGTCCCTTTTTCCTCTAGAAGGTGATTTTTCTGTCTATGGTGTTAACCATTTCCTGCATCATAAGTGTGGCGAAGTCCATAGGTAGGTCGTAGTAGACCTCGTATATTATGGCTAAGATCTGGTGTGAAGATTGATCTGGACTGCCCACTTTTCCGGTTAGGCACCTGTTGAGTATGGAAAAGAGTGTATTCCACAGAGGTGGTAATCTGCCTCTGCGGAAGTCATTCCTTTTTCTGAGTGGCAAGTTGTAACCCAACATTTCAACGAACCTGCAGAGCTCTTCGTCTGTGGGTTCCTCTGCATAGTCCTATATCCCTAGAAGACCTCTGGTGGGTAAGCTAAAATCAAGTGAGAACATCGTTCTGTTGAACTTGAGTTCAAGGTGCTCGGATTTATCTGGCTTGGAAATGTAGCCCTTTATCTGTCTATCCTCTGGATCAAATCTGCAACTTTGCCAGAATTGATTTAGGTATCTGGCAGGGATTTTGTCGATGGTTTTGGTTAGGAGAGGGTAGAGTATGTGGTTTTCCAATATATGTAGAAGAAGAGCATGTGCTTCCCCAATAGCAGTTTTAGATGGAACCAGGTAGTGGTTATTTGGTTTTAAAGGAAGAACATTATCAAAATGTTCATGTTCTATGAAATTTTGAAGGTGTGTGGTCGGAGAAAAGTTTGGTTCTTCGCCGGAGTTGTCCTTTTCCAGGTCTCTGGCTATTGTTGGGTTTTCAGAGTGTTTAGAGTGTTCAGTGGAGTTCGCCGGATAGTGAGCAGGGGAGTTTTTATGAGCGTGAGAGGTGGAAGCCATTTCTTGGATAAGAAAAAGATGAATAATGAAGAATTTACAGGTTTTTGCACAAGTTCGCCGGAGAAGAAAGTGTAAGTTCGTAAAGTTTTGAGAGGATTGGTAACTTAGGTTTTATACTGAAGGATAACGTTAGAATTTTGAAGAGGTAAATATATGGAAGTGAATAAAATTTGGGGTCCGCACTTGAGTGTATACGGCTGGTTCAACTTTCCAGAAGAACATGTACCATGGACGTCCAATGAAAATGCGACACGTTAGCAGTGTCAGAGTACGATGGGACGTCGTGCGCGGCCCATTAATGCTTGGCGCGTGAGCTTTTCCACTTTCAAAAGAATTTTACTCGCAGAATTTTACCGTTACTTTTGCAGAATTTCCCTAAGTATCAGAAAATGACAGAAGCTCTGTAGTGATAGGAGCTCTGTGGTTTCTGACTTTCTTGTTATATCTTCTATTGCTTGCACCTTTACCAAAAACGTTTGAAAAGCATTGGAGAGGATCGATAGATTTTTAGTGTAGAAATTGCATTCACAGAGGTTTTGAAGCTCTGCCAGAGCCAGCAGGAGCTCTATGAGTTGAAATTTCTCATAACTAAAAATTTATGAAACTTTTTGATTATCCAAATTTTTAATTGTTTTTAACAATGTTTTTAGGACCTATTTGGAAATTGTTGTCCTAGAAAATTGTTTGTGAAAAACCTTTGTGCGAGTATCTCTTATAGTTGCCTAGGTTAATCAACAGAGGTTTTTGTGATGGAATGGGCTCTGTGACTAACCTTTCTTTGTCTTTATGCGTGTATTTGTACAAGATAACTCTTCAGAGGACATTCAAATTGATCGATAGAGTTTCCATTACAAATTTGTGATCATAGAATCTTTACCTGGCAGAGCCTCTGTTGAGTTCAGCAGAGGCTCTATGACCTTAAATTTCTAATTTTGGAAAGCTCATTAATCTTTTTGAATATTTGAAGTTTGAAATGTATCTTGTAGTGTTTCTAGAACATATTTGGAAATTTGTGTCCTAGAAAACTATTTTCGAAAATGATTTTGTGCGAGTAGACTTCAAATACCTAGGATAGTCAGCAAAAGTTATGTGGTATGTTGAACTTTCTGACTGGAGACCTTCTTTATGACATTCAAGAAGATTGATCGAGTTCCCGTATGAAATTTGCAGTATTAGAGGATCTGTCTTACAGAAGCTCTGTTGAGCTCAGTAGAGGCTCTGGAACCTTAAATTTCTCATAAAGGAAGGCTCATCAAGTGTTTTGATTATTTCTTGTTTGGAATGTCATAAGCAATGTTTCTAGGACATATTTGGAAGTTTGTGTCCTAGAAAATTATTTTCAAGAAGGATTTGTACGAGATACTCACATTTTGACTTTCCGTTGTTCGGCCTAGTACCTGACTTCTGTGGATGTTGTTTGATCGTAATTCTTCTTTGGCTCCCCCTTGAATGATCAACCTCCGTAGATTAGTACAAGGTCTCCTCCTGCTTCCCCTTGATCTATGCTTGGGTCAAAATAAGATAAGTAATGCATGGAACATAGATCAAGTTTATCAGAGGTTCTGAGCAAATCTACAGAAGCTCTGTTTGTATAGAACACTTGATGATTGAGAATTTACATTCAGAAATAAATCAGACAACAAAAACAATAAAAACAATGTATGTACATATTTACAGAAGATTAGAATCATACTTACAGAGGTTTTACCTCATGTTAATCATTCACAACTTACCCACCAACAAAAGGAATCTTTTCTCATCTAGTGCCTTGGTGAACAAGTCTGCAAGCTGGTATTCAGTGGACACAAAATGCATTTCGATCGTGCCATATTCAACATGATGCTTCAGAAAGTGGTAACGTATGTCGATATGCTTTGTTTTTGAGTGCTGTACTGGAGTGGCAGAGATGGCTATGGCGCTTTTTGAGTCACAGAAGATGGGTATCTTGAATATGTTGTGCCCATAATCTTTTAGCTGAGTTTTTATCCACAGAACTTGGGAGCAACAGCTAGCAGCAACAACGTATTCAGCTTCTGCCGTAGATGTCGATACACAGTTCTGTTTCTTAGAAGTCCAGCTAACTAATTTCCCACCTAGGAATTGACAACTCCCAGAGGTACTCTTTCTGTTGAGTTTGCATCCTCCATAATCTGAGTCTGTGTAAGCTTTAAGACAAAATCCAGAGTTCTTCGGATACCAGAGGCCAAGATTTTTGGTCCCTTTGAGGTATCTGAAGATCCTCTTTACAACAATATAATGGGATTCCTTCGGGTTAGCTTGATATCTTGCACAGAGGCATGTGGCATGTATTATGTCATGTCTACTTGCGGTTAAGTATAACAGAGACCCAATCATACCTATGTAGAGCTTGCACTCTACAGATTTATCATTTGGATCTGAGTATAACTTATTTCCAGTGGCCATTGGGGTCTTCATTACAGAGGCATCAGAGAGACTGAATTTTGTAAGTATGTCAGAGACATATTTAGCTTGATTTATGAAAATACCCTCTGATGATTGTTTTACTTGGAGTCCGAGGAAGAAAGTTAATTCTCCCATCATACTCATTTCAAACTCACTCTGCATGAGTTTTTCGAAATCTTTGCACTGTTGTGCATTAGTAGACCCAAAAATAATGTCGTCCACGTATATTTGTACAAGCATAATTTCATCACCTTTCCTTTTATAAAACAAAGTTGTATCGGTCGTACCTCTGTCGTAGTCATTATTGAGAAGGAAATTTGAAAGTCTTTCGTACCAAGCTCTTGGAGCTTGTTTCAGTCCATACAGAGCTTTGTCGAGGTAATAGACATATCTTGGGTACTTGGAGCTTTCAAATCCTGGTGGCTGCTGGACGTATACTTGTTCTTGGATTTTACCATTTAGAAAAGCAGATTTTACATCCATTTGAAAGACTTTAAAACCTTTGTGGGCTGTGAAGGCTAAGAAAATTCTTATAGCTTCGAGTCGTGCGACAGGGGCAAAAGTTTCATCGTAATCTATGCCTTCTTCTTGGCGATATCATTTGGCCACCAATCTTGCTTTGTTTCTGATAACCACCCCATCCTCATCCTTTTTGTTTCTGAAGACCCATTTTGTCCCTAAAGCTTGTTTTCCTCGTGGCAGAGGAACTAGGGTCCATACTTTCTTTCGTTCAAACTGTAGAAGCTCTTCTTGCATAACATCTACCCAGTTTGGGTCGTCAAGCTCTTCTTGCATAACAGTGGTTGATCTTGTTTTTACCTTTTTAGAAGGATCGCCGATTATAAGGCTTGGAGGATGGCTTTTCGTCCGTTGAGTTGTTCTTGGGAGATGGTCATCGAAGTCATCAAGTTGATCTACAGAGGTTGTGCTCTGTTGTTCTGGTGCACCTTCTGTTGTAGATGGTGCTTCTGTACTTGTGCTAGGTTTTTCTGCTTGTGGGATGAATGGAATGACTGTTAGTATTTGTTCCTCTGAGGAAGTAGAGACTGAGTCCTCGTGTTCCTCTGGTATTGGTTCCTCTGTAGTTGCTGGAGTTGGTATTTCAGTAGCTTCTGTGGTTGTATCCTTTGTTGTATCACCTTCTGTTGGCTCCCCCTCAGCATTTGCATCTGTATGATTAATAGAAGAAGATGAAGTATTTAAGGGACCAGTTAGAGATATACCTGTCTCGATCTGGCTGACAGAAGATGCTCCTCCAGAGGCTCTGACGGTTCCAGCAGAGGGATCAGTGTCATCATGGAACATCTCTTGAAATAGAAGATTTAAGTCTTCTTCTCTTGTTTTTGAGATGCTAGAGGATTCCCTTTTTAGCCCGAGTTCTGAACTGATTTGTTCAGAAGTCATTTGGAAGGAATCGTCAAAAGACACGTTGATGTTTTCTACAATGGTTCGTGACCGCAGAAGATAAACTCTGTAGGCCTTGGAGGTTGCAGAGTATCCAATGAACTTGCCTTCATCTGCTTTTACTTCAAACTTTCCTCTTGCTTCTCTATCATTTAAGACAAAGCACTTGCATCCAAATACATGGAAGAACTTGATGTTTGGTCGCCTTTTATTGATCAAATGATATGGTGTCTTGATGTGCCTCTTTACAATGGTTGATCGATTTTGGGTATAGCATGCGGTTGATACTGGTTCTGCCCAAAAAGTCATTGGTAATCCACATGCAGTCAGCATAGTTCTTTCAGCCTCCACAAGCGTGCGATTTTTACGTTCAACTACGCCATTCTGTTGTGGGGTGCGTGCAGCAGAGAAGTTCTGTGATATTCCTTCTTCTGTTAGATAGGCTTCAATGACAGAATTTTTGAATTTTGTGCCATTGTCGCTTCTCAGTTTCTGAATCCTGCACTCATACAAAACTTGGATTCTTTTCATTAAATTTATCAGAATGTTTAGAACATCTGATTTCTTTCTGACAAATTCAACCCATGTAAATGTTGAATACTCATCGATTAAAACCAGTATATATTTCTTGCCACCTAGGCTCTGTGTAGCGATTGGAACGCAGAGGTCAACATGAAGCATATACAGAATCCTGGGGCTAGACACATCAGTTTTGCCTTTATGGGAAGCTCTTTTGAGTTTTCCCATTTCGCAGGCAGAGCATAAATGATCATTATTAAACTTAACATCTGGCAGACCTTTGACTAGATCAAATTTTGCAAGTTTATCTAGAGTATGAAAGTTTAAGTAACAGAACCTGTTATGCCATAACCAGGCTTCTTCGCTTTTGCATGTAACAAGGCAAAGTTTTTCTTCCTTGTTCTTGGCACAGAAGTTCATGAGATACAGATCACCTATTCTTTCGGCTCGCAGAAGTTCGACTCCTGTGTCTTCACCTTGTAGAGAGCAGAAGGTTCTTTTGAACATCACATCGAAACCCGTATCGCAGAGTTGGCTTACACTTAGAAGATTGTGTTTAAGGCCATCCATATATGCAACTTTGCATACGGTTATATTTTCCTTCTTTATGACTTCGTAGCCTTTAATGTACCCCTTTTTGTTGTCTCCAAAGGTCACAGATCCACCATCGTGTTTTTCTTTGTATGTGGATAGAAGACCTCTGTCGCCAGTCATGTGCCTCAAGCATCCGGAGTCTAGATACCAGATCGGCACATACTGCTTCTGCAAGACAATCAGAGAGTTTTAGGTACCCATATCCAAATGGGTCCATTTTTGTTAGGGGTCTTCAAGTTTTCCAACCATTTTGTTTCTTCTTACCCTTGAATTTAGCATTTTCTTTGGGTACATAGAGGAAACATTTTGGACTTGAGAAGTGTTGGCTTAATTTAAACATGAGATCAAAGCAATGACAGTATTGAATGTGCGAATAGATTTGCTTGAACTTTTCATTAAAGACATAATATGAGGGTACAGAGGCATTACAATTTATCCTAACATTCGACTTTCTATTACAAGAAGGTTTATGTAGGCTAGATTGTTGTTTGCAAAATCATTTGTTGAGAGCGGCCTTCTGTGGTGAACTTCTGCTGGTTTCACTATCACAGAAGAAAAAGATTTATTATTTTTGGTCCATTTACCCTTCTGTTGCCATGTTAATATTTCTTTAACAGGTTTTAAGGGCTTCAAAGTCTTTGAACTTGTTGGAGTTTTAGTGGACATTTCCTTCTGTTGTTTAAAATTCTCAAGCTCAATAGAGGTTTTGGCTTGTATACACATGTTTCGAAAGTCTGGACAGATAGGAACTCTTGTGATTTTCTCCTTGGGAGAAATAGTTCTGTTAAGAACATCAGAGGATGGTTTAAAATCCTCTGTGTCACGAGGTACTATCTCTGACTTGGAGTCAGTCTCATATTCGTCAGAGGATGAGTCGTCCTCATAAACAGAGGTTGAGTCACTTGGTTCTCTTTCGACAGAGGCTGGACTTTCAGAACGAGTGCCATACTCACTTTCTTCCTTTTCCAAGGAACTATCTTCTAAGTCCACAGAAGTATCTGTTAAGTCTTCTTCAGAGAGATTTTGATCATTGGAAGGTGTACAGAGGTTTTCTTCAGAGATATCAAGTTTTTCTTTTGTAAGGTTTGGCTTGAACTCAGGTGCCTCTGCTGATAACTTCTTTTTAGAATTCATCATGCAGACAAATGCAACTTGAGTTTGAGTCTCGGGGTCACCAAACTTGAAGATTCCTATCTGATCTTGAGTTTTCAGATACTTCTTAGGTTTGGATTCTCTTTTGACAGAGATTGAAGGTGACAAATCTGTGTTTTCAAACCACACATTTGTCATCTTCAGAGGTTTCCTCTTGTGAGGTTCCCCAGAGACTTTTTGCCTTTTACTTACAGATAGAAGATTTGGAAATCCAGGTTTTCTTGTATCTCCTATATGAAATAGAGAGGACAGAGATTTGTCTATTTTGTTTCCTGTATATGGATCTATATCACAGAAGCCAATTCTCCATCTCCCTATTTGTGTATTGATTTTCTCGTAAACCTTTTGTGCATCTTGAAAATTTTTAATTAAAAGATCTCTTCTGAGTAAATCTTGACAGAGGACTTCTCTTTCCTTTTGAAAATGATGTTTAAGGGCTAGGATGTTCATTCTGTCACACTCAACGTCCATAAGTTCTTTCGATTTTGTTTTTAAAAAAGAATTAAGTTCAGAAATCTTTTCTTTTAAAGGATTTAATTTTTTGTTCCAGTTTGTTTCAATTTCTTCCTTTTCTAGAAAATTTTTGGCTTTTTCTTGAGTGAGAAGTCTAGCTTCTCTCTCATTGAAGGTGAGCTTTTTTTTAACACTTTCGCATGTTTTTTTAAGTTCAGTGTATTCAATGTTAAGTTTAAGCAAATCAGCTTCTGCTGTATTAGAGTTAGAGTTAGAAGTGGATACCTCATTATCAGAGCCAGAGCTGACTTCTGCCATCCCACAGAACAGGGCGTTCTTTGTTTCTCCTCCTTCAGAGGATGTATCTGATAGCCAGTTTTCTTGATTCACCATTAAGGATTTCTGAGCATAGTATTCAGCTTTCTTTTTGTAGAAAGCAGCATCCCTCTGATGGCGATTTGATTTGCTCCTGCATTCGTTGGCGAAGTGACCTGGCTTTCAACAATTGTAACAGCCTTGGTTCTGTGGAACGTTTCCAGCTTTGTCATCTGACCTCTGTCGGTCACCACTTCTGTTGGTTCTGCATTCATTTGCGTAGTGGCCTGGCTTACCACGTTTATAACACTCTTGATTTTGTGGAGTGTTGCCCGCTTTGTCGTCCGACCTCTGTCGGTCATTACCTCTGTCATTTGACCTCTGTTGGTCACCACTTCTGTCGTTTCTGTTGTTCGATCCTTCTCTTTCGTAGCGTTCATTACCAGACTTCTTCTGGTATCCTCTGCTGAATTCCCTAGTCAAAAGTGCTAATGATTTAGCTATCGAGGCCAGGGTTGTTTCTTCTTCTTCTTCTTCCTTCTATTCTTCACTATCAACTATCATTATTTTCTTCTTCTTCTCCTTCTTTTCCTCTGCAACTTTCTCTTTCTTTGGTTTCTCTTTAGCCTCTGTAGTCTTACCAACTAGTGCAAGAGGTGTAATGATCTGGGCTTTTGTTTGTGCTACTTGAGGTTCTTCGGCTGCCAATGTTCCATAGAGGTCTGATAGAGTTCTGGTGGAACCAACAGAGCTCAACAGAGCTCTGGCAGAAGATCAACAGAAGAACTGTTCATACCCAAAGACAAACAGAGCTCTGGTCTAATGAGCTCTGGTGAAGTGAATACCTTTGTGGTGCCTAAGTCTCGTAAGAAATCCTAAGTGTCAGACACGTGTCCATACTTTCCACGTATGCCCTAAGGAAAGGAGACACACTATCCACGTGTCATTCCAGGGCACGATAGTACACTGTCTACACTTTATCAGGGCTATAAATAGTGAGGTAGTGGAACAAACGATTGTAAGATTTTGGAAGAATAGTTTTCCACAATTGTAAAAGCACACTGTAACGTCCCAAAAATTACAAGGAAATTTAAAATTTTTAAAACATACATTTCATTATAAAACAACCATAATTCAATAATTCACGTCTTAAGTGAAATTAACGTCGTTGACTCAAACCGTCAACAAAGTTTATGCAGCGGAAAATTATATAATTAAATTCAAAGGGTTCGAAAGTGAAAGTTTAACAATCTTTGGTACTCTGCGCTTGATGTGTGTACGGTCACGCCCGACTGCCGCCCGCACCTGAAATAACAACATATTGGGAAGGGGTAAGCTATAATGCTTAGTGAATTTAACCACACACGTAGGTAGCAACCCCACGCATATCGCCCCTACTCGCAAGTAGGAAACATCACCACTACCATGAATACGAAGCCACATAATGATTCATGCATACATACAAACCTCGGTCCCACCGAGTATACAAAAATATAGCAATACCAGCTCAGTCCCACCGAGCCCCCGGTCCCACCGAGTAAAGGTAAATAGTTGTACTAGCTCAGTACCACCGAGCCCTCGGTCCCACCGAGCCCTCGGTCCCACCGAGTAAAGGTAAATAGATGTACTAGCTCAGTCCCACCGAGCCCTCGGTCCCACCGAGCCCCCCAGTCCCACTGAGGTGTACGCAAGCACAAATAATCGACATATAATTTCAACAATCACAGCTAAATCATCCCATCCAAATTGGTCCACGTAAACACGTAATAACACATAGCACAAAAACAGCGGTATACATGAAATTCCTAACTACGCGGTGAGAGAACTCACCTCAAAGCAAACCGACGCGCTCCCGAGCCGCAACACCAGCACGTCAACCTTCCTCACTTTTTCCCACCTAAATACGCACTAAAACGTCAACGGGAAGTCCCAACTCACGACACTTTTACTAGTTTAGCAAAACTAAAATTCCAACTTTTATACTAAAAACGCAGGTCTGTTCGGGACCCATTTTACCCCTGCTAAACTGATCAAACCAAAAACATAATTCCACATCCAGGAAGTTCAATGTCTTATGGTTCCAGGGACGTATCGCACGCGTCCTAACGATATTCCTAGCACTCTATACGAATTTTACAAAAACATCTCGCAGTGCAGCTAAAACAGGACCTGTCAGTATAAAATGGCAATTTGACACTAGCTATGGCCCGAACTGGTTTTTCCACAAAACATATAAAAGTTACTAGACTCAGAATGGGAACTTTTGGCACCAGTTTCATCCCAATCCGACATTCCAAGCAAAAGTTATGCATAAAACAAAACAGGGACAGAAAGCTGGAAGTTTTTCGGACCAGGCTGTATAAACAGCCCCATACGGCCCAGCTACAGGCTTAACCAGATTCTCGGCAAAACACGAAAAACTTTCCTGACTCGATTAGTGAACTTCGGCCACCGATTTCATTTCAATCCGAGCTACGAGTAAAAAGTTACGGCCACGCCAAAACAGTGGCAGAAAAATCGTCATTCACATAAAATGACAAATCACCAAATTTGCGACCACTTTTTCACCTAGCTAGAAGCTGAATCGGTTTTCTGCTAAAACACGGAAAACGTGGTCGACCTCGAACTTGAACCGTGGGTACCAGTTTTGGCTCAATCGGAGTTACGACGGAAAAGTTATGGCCGTCGCAAAAACAGAAACGTAACGAGAGCCATACCTTACAACGACGACTCGCAACCGTGCCTGCAATCCCTTCTTCTCGACCTCTCCGACGAAGGACGTTGACACCGGTGGTTTTCCGGCGACGGCGTTTCTCCAGCGACCTCTCTCTCTCTCTCTTTTTCTTCCTCTCTCGGCTTCTCACACTCACGATCACCCTCTCGGCAAATCAAAAACTATGGAGCCAAAATAAGCAAATAACAAAAGAAAACTATATGTTGGTGCAATTTGGAAACCGCCGAGAAGAGGAAGAGGGGGGGGGGGGGGTCGGTTCCCCTTCCCTTGGCCGTTAAACCACCCAAACACCTCCATTGTCCACCTTTGACCCCTAGGCTCAATCCCTTTGACACTTTTGGTCCCTGAATTTCTATATTATTGCAAAAGGGAGTAAGGTTTGCCACACATAACATTCAAGGTCCCCTTTGACAACTTTCGTTAACAAGACTCGCTTTAAACGTCAATAAAATAATTACATTAAGAATTTTAAAAACCCTACCGGGACACGGGCTTTACAACTCTCTCCCGCTTGAGTTAGACTTCGTCCCCGAAGTCTACACCCGCACACAGCTCCGGATAATTCTCTCGCATCTTCGCTTCAGGTTCCCAAGTTTACTCGGAGCACTTCCGGTGTTTCCACTAGACCTTCACTAACAAGAATTTAAGATTTCCCACACCGCCTAAAAATCTCTCGAATACTTTTCTTACCACAAAACTCCTTCAAGTACACCGCAAGTATGATCGGAGGAACATTCCAACAACTGGATTCATTCCTGGTCAAACGACTTCGGTTGTCTCCCAACCATAGATAGTCCAAACATCCCGATTCAAATTTCAAGCTCCAACCATTCTAAAGTTGCTCACCAATATACCCTACAGGATACTCGAATTCGATCATTCCTATCATTAACTGTCGATTAACTTTCACGAGTTATAATAGACTCCCACAATTTACTCCACATGAATTATCAAACTAGTAAATTTATAATCATCCACGAAGGTCATTCCACCACAAGCAAACATCTCATGATTACTACTATCATCAACATAATTTCCTTAAAATCGGCTACAATTCCCCAATTACACTAAGGCATTTGGCCTCAAGCCCAAAAGTCGACACCTAAGTATACTATTTACCTCAAAAATTCTACGCATTTATCCTCTTTATTACAAAGGGCAGCATTCCCTAACCGATAATATTCGGCCTACAGTACCCACACGCGTGGGATACCCAACCTTCCATTAAGACCGAGAAATTGACCCATGACTATCACGGACAAAATTCGGAATTTTCCCCCGAAACTCTCTCGCGATTGGCATTTTCCACCGCTTCACAGCCGTAATCTTGGCCGGGTCCACCATAATACCATTCTGGTTCACGACATGCTCTCGAAAGTGGTCCTCTCGTAACCAGAACTCACACTTGGAGAGCTTAGCATACAGCTTCTCCCGCCTCAAAACTTCCAAAACTTCTCGCAAATGCATCTCATGCTCTTCCTTCGACTTCGATTACACAAGAATATCGTCGATGAACACGATCACCGATCAATCCCACATAGGGCTACATACCCGGTTCATGAGGTCCATGAACGTTGCGGGTGCATTGGTGAGCCCGAGAGGCATCACCACAACTTGTAAATGGCCATGACGTGAACGAAAGGCCGTCTACTCCGTATCCTCTCTCCTCACCCGCATCCGATGATACCCCGATCTCAAATCAACCTTAGAGAACCACGAGGCTCCCTGAAGCTGATCGAACAAGTCATCGATCCTTGGCGGAGGATAACGATTCTTCACTGTAAGCTTATTCAACTCACGGTAGTCTATACACATCCGTTGGGACCCGTCTTTCTTTTTCACAAACAGAATCGGGGCTCCCCACGGTGGACAACTCGGCTTGATGAACTCCTTTTCGATAAGTTCCTGCAACGAGTGTACAACTCCTTCATTTCCGATGGAGCCAGGCGATAAGGTGCCTTGGCCACCGGAGCAGCATCCGGAATCAAATCAACGTGGAACTCTACCTGTCGCTCGGGAGGTATCCCCGGTAACTCCTCGGGAAAATACGTCAGCAAACTCCCGTACAATTGGCACATCCTCCACAGACTTCTTCTCTCCGTCGTCGCGCGTGTCGATCACATACGCCAAAAATCCCTGACCACTGTGCTGCAAGTACCTCCGAGCCCTTGCAGCCGAACATATCGCTGAGGTCCGCCTGGGCAAGCCGCCCTGAACTAGCATTTCTCCCCCGCTTGGGGTTCGAACTCGTACTTGTTTGCGACGACAAACAATCTCCGCATCATAAGCATCCATCCAATCCATGCCCACAGTCACGCACAACTCCCGCATAGCGATCGGAATCAATTCAATCGGGAACCTCACACCAGAGATCTCCAAAGTGCACCCCGGGTACACGTCAGTAACCGTCAAGGTCCTGTCTTCAGCAACTGCAACCACAAGTGGACAGCCTAACCGTCCTACAACTCGGCCCCAAACACTCACTGACTATGTGAGACACGGAAGGATGAGTAGCCCCGCTATCAATCGTCACCACAGCAAGCACCGGGTTAACCAAGAACGTACCTGTCACCACTTTATACGTAGGTTGTGCCTCCTCCACTCCCAGTTGACGAACTCTACCTCAGGCCGCCTACTCACGAACTCCCTGATCTTGGTACGTAACATATCCTTGCACCGTGTCCTCTTCATGTCCTCAAAAGCAGCATGCTAAGGATAGAATAATGTCATTTTCGTAAACTTTCGGTTCACCTCCTTTATGGCCTCCGTAGTCTGATAGAGCTCCAAGAACTCTTTGGCACTCCTCTCCATCTCCACTAGAGGCACATGCTCTACACGAAACATACGACGAACTCCTCCCAGGTCAAGTAGTGAGCCCGTTAAGCGTCAAAGCAATAGCACACCAGTCCTTCGCTCCGTCTCGTAACAGATTCACCGCGAAGCGAACCTTCTAGTTCGCAGGACAACCACCGGTAAGGAATGTGCACTCTATAACCGATCCCGACCCTCTTGTTCGGGGCTGCCCACCCGCAGGGGGTGGAAGCGCCGCGATGCGCTCCTCCATCGACACTATTACCTCATCACGAATGGCGGTAATAATATCGGGGATCGCCTCCTCAAAATATGCGTCACCTCGACCGCAAACATCTCACGAATCTGATCAGCAATAATTCCAGCATCAACATCTGGATCAACATTGTTGTTTCTCCTTAACGAGCTACTAACACACATTAAAACCTGCTAACTACGCTCACACTCAACTCTTCGGATTCTCCGTGACTTTCCCCGACTCGAGCATGGATCTTGTGCTTCAGATAGTAGGAGCTCTGCTACTACCCTTCACACCTATCCTTACTCGTTTCGAGTCCTGTCCCGGGACGTCCAAGTAGTTGCTTACCACAAACAAACACATATGCCCATTCCGGCATATGCAAACACTTTTCCTAGCTCCCTAGAAAAGTCGTAATACCCCACCACCCTTGCTAGAATGGAACCCCCACTAGCCCTGACGAGTCGCCTCGTAAACGCACAGTCGTATACAGTGAAACCAGATAGACATTCGAATATAAGATTCTATCCTACAACGGTTGGACTCAAACAAGAGCTGCGCAATAGAACTAAATCCAACATTCTAAGGCTATTCAGTTCCTACTGTATACAACCTAAGGTGCATTCACATAACAACCTATCAAGGCTAGCATGAGTTCCTAATAGCAAGTAACAAGTATACAGTACCACAAAATTCACGTAAGCAATCTAGCATACATACTCCTATGTTCTAGAAAGCAATCTAGCATACGTACTCATATGTAAACGCTATTCCCAGCTCACTAGGAATTTTATCTCATCCCACTACTCTTGCTACAACGGAATCCATGTTAGCCATAACGAGTTGCCTCGCGAATACCCAGCCGCACGCAGCGTGAATCAAATAGACATTCGAATACAAGATTCTATCCTAGAACGGTTGGACTCAAACAAGAGCTGCGCAATAGAACTAAATCAAATATTCTAAGGCTATATGATTCTTACTGCATGCAACCTATAGGGCCTTCACTTGACAACCTACTATAACTAGCATTGATTCCTACTAGCAAGCAGTCATCGTACAGCACAGTGTAAAGAACCTCGGCAATCTAGCATGCATACCCTATGCCTAGAAAGCAATAAATACACTAAGTGCTGTACCTTCCCAATTGGCGTCGGCTGACTGTACACACTGCGCCCACGATCACCGTTTCCCAAACGGGCTTTCTCCGTTCATTTATTTTCAAAGATTTTAATAAGAGAGTTTAAAAACTTCATAGCCGCAACTTGAGACCAAACACACCGAGATGTGTTTGATTCACTCAAGTTGTGCTCTGATACCAAGTTGTAACGTCCCAAAAATTACAAGGAAATTTAAAATTTTTAAAACATACATTTCATTATAAAACAACCATAATTCAATAATTCACGTCTTAAGTGAAATTAACGTCGTTGACTCAAACCGTCAACAAAGTTTATGCAGCGGAAAATTATATAATTAAATTCAAAGGGTTCGAAAGTGAAAGTTTAACAATCTTTGCTACTCTGCGCTTGATGTGTGTACGGTCACGCCCGACTGCCGCCCGCACCTGAAATAACAACATATTGGGAAGGGGTAAGCTATAATGCTTAGTGAATTCAACCACACACGTAGGTAGCAACCCCACGCATATCGCCCCTACTCGCAAGTAGGAAACATCACCACTACCATGAATATGAAGCCACATAATGATTCATGCATACATACAAACCTCGGTCCCACCGAGTATACAAAAATATAGCAATACCAGCTCAGTCCCACCGAGCCCCCGGTCCCACCGAGTAAAGGTAATTAGTTGTACTAGCTCAGTCCCACCGAGCCCTCGGTCCCACCGAGTAAAGGTAAATAGATGTACTAGCTCAGTCCCACCGAGCCCTCGGTCCCACCGAGCCCCCCAGTCCCACTGAGGTGTACGCAAGCACAAATAATCGACATATAATTTCAACAATCACAGCTAAATCATCCCATCCAAATTGGTCCACGTAAACACGTAATAACACATAGCACAAAAACAGCGGTATACATGAAATTCCTAACTACGCGGTGAGAGAACTCACCTCAAAGCAAACCGACGCGCTCCCGAGCCGCAACACCAGCACGTCAACCTTCCTCACTTTTTCCCACCTAAATACGCACTAAAACGTCAACGGGAAGTCCCAACTCACGACACTTTTACTAGTTTAGCAAAACTAAAATTCCAGCTTTTATACTAAAAACGCAGGTCTGTTCGGGACCCATTTTACCCCTGCTAAACTGATCAAACCAAAAACTTAATTCCACATCCAGGAAGTTCAATGTCTTATGGTTCCAGGGACGTATCGCACGCGTCCTAACGATATTCCTAGCACTCTATACGAATTTTACAAAAACATCTCGCAGTGCAGCTAAAACAGGACCTGTCAGTATAAAATGGCAATTTGACACTAGCTATGGCCCGAACTGGTTTTTCCACAAAACATATAAAAGTTACTAGACTCAGAATGGGAACTTTTGGCACCAGTTTCATCCCAATCCGACATTCCAAGCAAAGGTTATGCATAAAACAAAACAGGGACAGAAAGCTGTAAGTTTTTCGGACCAGGCTGTATAAACAGCCCCATACGGCCCAGCTACAGGCTTAACCAGATTCTCGGCAAAACACGAAAAACTTTCCTGACTCGATTAGTGAACTTCGGCCACCGATTTCATTTCAATCCGAGCTACGAGTAAAAGGTTACGGCCACGACAAAACAGTGGCAGAAAAATCGTCATTCACATAAAATGACAAATCACCAAATTTGCGACCACTTTTTCACCTAGCTAGAAGCTGAATCGGTTTTCCGCTAAAACACGGAAAACGTGGTCGACCTCGAACTTGAACCGTGGGTACCAGTTTCGGCTCAATCGGAGTTACGACGGAAAAGTTATGGCCGTCGCAAAAACAGAAACGTAACGAGAGCCATACCTTACAACGACGACTCGCAACTGTGCCTGCAATCCCTTCTTCTCGACCTCTCTGACGAAGGACGTTGACACCGGTGGTTTTACGGCGACGGCGTTTCTCCAGCGACCTCTCTCTCTCTCTTTTTCTTCCTCTCTCGGCTTCTCACACTCACGATCACCCTCTCGGCAAATCAAAAACTATGGAGCCAAAATAAGCAAATAACAAAAGAAAACTATATGTTGGTGCAATTTGGAAACCGCCGAGAAGAGGAAGAGGGGGGGGGGGGGGGTCGGTTCCCCTTCCCTTGGCCGTTCAACCACCCAAACACCTCCATTGTCCACCTTTGACCCCTAGGCTCAATCCCTTTGACACTTTTGGTCCCTGAATTTCTATATTATTGCAAAAGGGAGTAAGGTTTGCCACACATAACATTCAAGGTCCCCTTTGACAACTTTCGTTAACAAGACTCGCTTTAAACGTCAATAAAATAATTACATTAAGAATTTTAAAAACCCTACCGGGACACGGGCTTTACACACACACTGCAGTATTCCATAGCACTATCTCCGTATGATATTGTGTCCTGTGAGATTTCCGAACACACACTTGAACGTGTTCTTGGTGTGATTCATTATCAATATACGAGCAGCTTTTATACTTGATCTTGTTATCATTATTACTGTTCTATATTTGATACTCACAGTTATTATATCGTTTACACAATCACTCACATTAATGGCTTTATTTAATATGCTTCCGCTGTCTACTTTCTTACCATTATTGTGATGCAACGTGAATCTGGGAACCTAAAGTTGGTATCAGAGCTTGCTTGATTTTCTTAAATCAAACAATCCAATCTACCAAGGTTGATTCACTGTTGTTGATTGTGTGTGTGTTTCAAAGCTTCCTAGTATACTTTGTTTTACAGTTTACTAGTTTAAAAGTTATTATATCTCTCATTTAAGCTTTCCAGTCTAGTTTAAAGATCTTATCTACTGTTCATTACTGTTCCATTGGTTACTGTTCACTTACTTTCATCTTATTCTCTTTCAAAATCGTTTGAAACCATTATACTCTGTTTTTTCTGAAAAATGGTGAACAACATCAACGCCATTTATACTGCTGGTTCTCTGACCAAGCCTCCTACTCTTCTGAGAGATGAATATCCTCAATGGAAGATTAGGATGGTTAACTTCCTTGATGGGATGGACAGAGATTTAATGCGTTCTGTCACGGATGGACCTTGCAAACCCATGGTTTTGGTTCCACGTGTACCCACAACAGAAACTACTGCTGAGATTCCTGCTTATCTTAAACCTAAAACCACCTAGTTTACTGATGAAGAGAAACTTCAAATGGAAAATGACCTTAAGGAAGTTAGACTTTTGATTATGGCCATTCCTAACGAAATATTTCAAGAACTAGATTCATGTGTTACTGCTAAGGAAATCTGGGATCAGCTTCTTTATCAACTTGAGGGTGGAATTAAGACCCAAAAGAACAGAAGGACCCAATGTATAAATGAATACAATGATTTCAAGGCACTTCCTGAGGAAACCTTACAACAAACCTACAACAGATTTAATGTGTTGATAAACAAATGCTCTAGCCAGAGGTGGGGAAGTTGGAGTCCACAAGTTTTTGAAATCAATAAGGTTTCCTCGTTTTATAAGTCTGGTAATCCGAGAAGCCTTCCCATTGTTGCAGTTAACTCAACAAGGAAATCCTACACCTATTTGGGTCATGTCAAAATTCCAACCCACGACTTGAGGTGAATATCCCTTCATCAGAAGAGTTCCAGGTACAATGCTTGCCCTTATTCATCCAGAACACCTCTCTATCCAAAACAATAATATTGTTGCTCAACCTCAAGAACCTGAGGTGAGAACCCCAGCATACAGGGTGTTCTTTGTTTCTCCTCCTTCAGAGGATGTATCTGATAGCCAGTTTTCTTGATTCACCATTAAGGATTTCTGAGCATAGTATTCAGCTTTCTTTTTGTAGAAAGCATCATCCCTCTGAGGGCGATTTGATTTGCTCCTGCATTCGTTGGCGAAGTGACCTGGCTTTCCACAATTGTAACAGCCTTGATTCTGTGGAACGTTTCCAGCTTTGTCATCTGACCTCTGTCGGCACCACTTATGTTGGATATGCATTCATTTGCACAGTGGCATGGCTTACCACATTTATAACACTCTTGATTCTGTGGAGTGTTGCCAACTTTGTCGTCCGACCTCTGTCGGTCATTACCTCTGTCATTTGACCTCTGTTGGTCACCACTTCTGTCGTTTCTGTTGTTCGATCATTCTCTTTCGTAGCGTTCATTACCAGACTTCTTTTGGTATCCTCTGCTGAATTCCCTAGTCAAAAGTGCTAATGATTTAGCTATCGAGGCCAGGGTTGTTTTTTCTTCTTCTTCTTCCTTCAATTATTCACTATCAACTATCATGATTTTCTTCTTCTTCTCCTTCTTTTCCTCTGCAACTTCCTCTTTCTTTGGTTTCTCTTTAGCCTCTGTAGTCTTACCAACTAGTGCAAGAGGTGTAATGATCTGGGCTTTTGTTAGTGCTACTTGAGGTTCTTGGGCTGCCAATGTTCCATAGAGGTCTGATAGAGTCCAGGAATCTAAGTCTTGATTTGTTTGAAGAGACATAGATAACTGGAGCCAATCTCCATTTAGACTTTTAAGGAACATGACATTGTTTTCTTCAGAAGTTATGTGGATTCCGAACTTCTTGCATTTGTTGATTAGCGAGTTGAATCGATCATATGTAGACTGCAGAGTTTCTGTCGGCAGAGCTTTAAATGCATAGTATTCGTTTTTGTATTGAGCTCTGCGGTTCTTCTGAGTTTTGGCCCCCCCTTCTAGTTGTTTTTCCAGTTTCTTCCATAGATCGTATGCAGATTCACATGCATCTAGGGACTGGAAAAGGTCGTTGGGAATAGCCATGATCAGAAGTATTTTTGTTTTCTGAGCCACTTCATATTTTGCCCAATCAGAATCGGACCACATACCCTGAGCTTTTGGTTTTTCGTGTTCAGGGATTTCTGGTGTGTCGTCTGTGGAAGGAATACGTGGTACTGTTATCATTGGAACGTGTTAGCCCCAAGTATCTCTTATGTAAAAGTATTGAAAATATTATCAAGTCAGAAGACCAACAGAGATCAAGCAGAAAACTTAGAAGAAACTCATCAAGAAGACCAACAGAACTCAACAGAGTTCTGGTGGAACCAACAGAGCTCAACAGAGCTCTGGCAGAAGATCAACAGAAGAACTGTTCATACCCAAAGACAAACAGAGCTCTGGTCTAATGAGCTCTGGTGAAGTGAATACCTTTGTGGTGCCTAAGTCTCGTAAGAAATCCTAAGTGTCAGACACGTGTCCATACTTTCCACGTATGCCATAAGGAAAGGAGACACACTTTCCACGTGTCATTCCAGGACACGATAGTACACTGTCTACACTTTATCAGGGCTATAAATAGTGAGGTAGTGGAACAAACGGTTGTAAGCTTTTGGAAGAATAGTTTTCCACAATTGTAAAAGCACACACTGCAGTATTCCATAGCACTATCTCCGTACGATATTGTGTCCTGTGAGATTTCCGAACACACACTTGAACGTGTTCTTGGTGTGATTCATTATCAATATACGAGCAGCTTTTATACTTGATCTTGTTATCATTATTACTGTTCTATATTTGATACTCACAGTTATTATATCGTTTACACAATCACTCACATTAATGGCTTTATTTAATATGCTTCCGCTGTCTATTTTCTTACCATTATTGTGATGCAACGTGAATCTAGGAACCTAAAGTTGGTATCAGAGCTTGCTTGATTTTCTTAAATCAAACAATCCAATCTACCAAGGTTGATTCACTGTTGTTGATTGTGTGTGTGTTTCAAAGCTTCCTAGTATACTCTGTTTTATAGTTTACTAGTTTAAAAGTTATTATATCTCTCATTTAAGCTTTCCAGTCTAGTTTAAAGATCTTATCTACTGTTCATTACTGTTCCATTGGTTACTGTTCACTTACTTTCAGCTTATTCTCTTTCAAAATCGTTTGAAACCATTATACTCTGTTTTTCTGAAAAATGGCGAACAACATCAACGCCATTTATACTGCTGGTTCTCAGACCAAGCCTCATACTCTTCTGAGAGATGAATATCCTCAATGGAAGATTAGGATGGTTAACTTCCTTAATGGGATGGACATAGATGTAATGCGTTCTGTCACGGATGGACCTTGCAAACCCATGGTTTTGGTTCCACGTGTACCCGCAACAGAAACTACTGCTGAGATTCCTGCTTATCTTAAACCTAAAACCACCTAGTTTACTGATGAAGAGAAACTTCAAATGGAAAATGACCTTAAGGAAGTTAGACTTTTGATTATGGCCATTCCTAACGAAATATTTCAAGAACTAGATTCATGTGTTACTGCTAAGGAAATCTGGGATCAGCTTCTTAATCAACTTGAGGGTGGAATTAAGACCCAAAATAACAGAAGGACCCAATGTATAAATGAATACAATGATTTCAAGGCACTTCCTGAGGAAACCTTACAACAAACCTACAATAGATTTAATGTGTTGATAAACAAATGCTCTAGCCAGAGGTGGGGAAGTTGGATTCCACAAGTTTTTGAAATCAATAAGGTTTCCTCGTTTTATAAGTCTGGAAATCCGAGAAGCCTTCCCATTGTTGCAGTTAACTGAACAAGGAAATCCTACACCTATTTGGGTCATGTCAAAATTCCAACCCACGACTTCAGGTGAATATCCCTTCATCAGAAGAGTTCCAGGTACAATGCTTGCCCTTATTCATCCAGAACACCTCTCTATCCAAAACTATAATACTGTTGCTCAACCTCAAGAACCTGAGGTGAGAACCCCAGCATACTTAGGATCTGAGCCTTCATTAGAGAGTTTGAATGAGGAAATAGGAGAAGAAGTTAACAGACCAGAAGCAAGAGTACCCGAAGTGGGGTCTTCCTCTAGAGTGATGGAGGAGGAAGTACAGAACAGAGCATCCACTATGGAGGATGTTCATGAGGAAGAAAGGGAAGCTACAGAAGAGGTGGCAGAGAGATCGCCCTTTTCTGGTAGGCGTGAGGTACATGTGTTAGAGAGTGAACAAGAGGAAAATGCTATACCCCTAGGTGCCGAGGGAAATGCGAGCTTAGAAAGAAGATGTTCAAAATTTGAACACAAATGTGAGATTCCAAAGCCCAATTCCCAGTGCTGCCACATTAACTATTCCTGGTGATCAAGACCAAAGGAATATTGAAACAGAGGTGCACACCTTGAACCCTAACCAGCAAGAACTGCCAGAGGCGACTCTTCATGCCTCTGGTACGCACATACCTGGGGAATCTATTTTTGGTAATGATGTTCCATTGCCACAGAACATCAATAGGTCACCTCCACACGATGATGCCTCTGTGGCTCATATAGACTTGTCACAAAATAGACTTGAGATCTTTCGCATCTCACGTAGCCTCTGTCCGACTCAGGGACAATGGGAGACCTTAGTTGAACAAGGGAAGATTTTGCTTGATTCAAACTCTTCTCATCACATCCGATTCCCTTCACCAGAAACTGAGCTGGAGGAGGAAATCGAGATCATAATACCTGTAGATGCTTCTGTTCAAACAGTTCATCGAGGATCGGGTAGAAGTCCTCTAAGAGCCAACATAAACGTAACTCTTCAGAGAGGCACCTCTGAACTTGAGGTTGAACTGAATCCATCTGTTGGAGTCAGGGTTACCCCCGTTGAAACTGTCACAAAAGCAGAGTTCACAAGCTTCTGTGATAGTATCAACAACTCCTTGAATGAGTATAAACTTATCAATGCACAGAAGGAGGAGCTGATCCGCCAGGAAAATGTTTCTCTTAAAAAAGAACTGCAAAGATTAACAGTTAAATATGCAGAGTTACAGCATAAGTATGTTGATGTCGAAAGAGCCAGAACAGAAGCTGAAAGGGTAATAGCAGAGGAAACAACAAAGACTTCGATAGAGCTTACAGAGCTGAAGAGACTTATGATAGAGAATCATACAACTACAATGAACAGAACCCTGCCCATCCCTACAGTTATTCTATCAGAATCAAACGTCAGAACCTTGACAGAGCTCATCAATAACTTTGTTAAGGAATCCATCAAAGAAGCCATGACATCATCTGCTACTCCGCTCAACATCTCCAACCCAAACCCCAATGACCGACCCATGTCAGTTGGCCAAATGGGAGAATTTCGCAAATCAGTTCTTAGCCGGATGATGACGATTTCTTCAAAGTTTGTGATGAAAGCCCAGGTAACAGAACGACATGTGCAAGCATCTCTTGACACTCACAAAGTTAACTTTGAGAGTCAAATAGATATGATCAGAACTGCCGCAACAGAAGTCGAAGATACATTGAGAAAGGCTGTCACCATCTTCACAGATGCAATCCTACAGACTGCCACACAGAAACGACGTGCAAAAGGAGCACCAGAAGGCGAACCATCGAGTAAACGACCTAAGTTTGTTGTTCCTGCCTCACCTAATACTGGAATTGCTTTCTTTGATGATGAAGATGATGATGATGACTTCCACGATGCACGAGAGGGTAATTCAGACAATCAGATGGGTGAGTCCGCAAAACAACAAAAGGGCGAGAAGGAAAAAGAGAAAGAGAAGGAGACAGAGAAAGAGAAAGAGAAGGAGAAAGGGATAGAAGGGTCAGAGACATAAAAGAACAAGGGGAAAGGGAAAGTAACAGAGGAAGAGGCTGAGAAAGGAGAAAGGGGATAACAGAAGAGACGACAGAGATGACTATGGTTGTGTTTGAGTACATGTTTAAAGATCGAGTCATCAAATCACCAGAACCTTCAACTCAACAACCACCATAGATCATCATATTAGACTGTTGATCCAAACACTCAGTGATTTGATAATGACCCTCTCTTATATACTTAGTGAAAATTGTAAGTAAACAATATGTATCAGAGTTTCACTATCCCTGATAAGTACTAAGATCTTACAGTACCGCTGATAGGAACTCTCGCTCTTTAAATTAAACATTCAGCGAAACTGTTCACCATTAATACTGAGTCTGTTCAGTCATTATGATGATCGCTGATAAGTTAGTTGTTTACTTATGATCCCTGAAGACAAGTTTTACGTCAACAGGTTCTACGCTGAAGTCGAAGATCAAGCTCAAGAACCAGCGACAAGTCTCCTAATGAACTGATGCGGATCAGCGAAGACTCAGATTTGTCCACTCAACGTGAAGTATCAAGTACAAGACTTCAGCTATCGCTGAACTTTATCATTCGCTGAATAGAAAATGATAATCGCTGAATCAACGAAAGCTGATCATGAAGTCCTCCGTGTAAAGTACTTTTGTCTTAACCTCCCTTGCACGACTCCGTACAAAATGTCAGAAAAGAACCTCCGACTGTCTGAAATCGTACAACCACTCTGATACTACACTGTTCATCCATACGGCTACTAAGGTTGTCAACCAAGGTCAATGACATGCAACCAACCAGCTGATGACACGTGTAAAGTGTATACTGACTTGCATTAAATGCATGCAGTATATAAAGAGATGAACCCACTTCATTTGAAGTAACTTGCTAACTCTGGACAAGTTCAATCTCTTATCTCAAGATAGGTTATTATTAGTAATTTCCTTATCTCTCTTAGTGCAAGAAACCTTAGTGTTCCAACTTGTTTAGATTTAGGTTTATCCTTAATCTTGTTTCCGCAACAAGCTGTAAAGTGTTAATGATTTATCAATAAACAATTTAGAAAAGTAAAATCTGTGTGTTTGTATTCAACCCCCCCTTCTACAAACTTGTACAGGCCTTCGGGACCAACAAGTGGTATCAGAGTGGATTTGTTTAATCTCATAAACAAGATCTAATCTAAGATATTTCTCTTCCTTGCTATTATCTGAAAATGGCCACTAACACAAACACAAATTATATAGACAATGGTTCTCTTGCTAAACCCCCTAGATTTTCCAAAGATAACTTCAACTTATGGAAAAATAGGATGACACTCTTCTTAGAAGGTGTAGATCCTACTATGCCTTACTATCTAGAGAATGGTCCATTCATCCCTGTAAGAATTGATGCTGCTGTTCCAGCCGCTGAGAATAGACCTGCTATTCCAGAAAGGCTGGTACCTAAGGAAATCTTTCAATGGACTGACGAAGATAAGAAGAAAGTGGCTATAGATACAAAAGCCAGATCCATACTATCCATGGCTCTTCCTGACGAAGTCTACCATTCCGTCATGAATCTGAAAACATCAAAGGCCATGTGGGACACAATATGTGTTCAGTATGAAGGAACGTCTGAAGTCCAGGATTCAAGAAAGATCAACCTGGTAAGACAATACGAAAGCTTCATTTCTGGTAAGAATGAATCTCTCTCTGAAGTTCACCAACGTTTTAATTGTTTAATTATAGATCTGAAAATTGTTGGTAAGGAATATTCTAAGTTTGAAGTGCTGACAAAGTTTCTAGAATGTTTACCTGAAAGCTGGGACAATTATGCTATGTGTCTCAAGCTATCAAAGGATCTAAAATCAATTACCCTTTCAACCTTATATGGCACGTTGCTGAATCATGAGCAATCGAGCCATCTTAAGAAGAATTTTGAAAAAGATTCGAAAAGCACCCCTGTTGCTTTAATCTCAGAGGAACCTTCTACTCAGCGACCCTCGGTCACCATCACTGAGTTAGAAAGTAACTCTGAAAGGTCATCAGATTCTGATTATTCAGATAATGATGAATCTTTGGCTCTCCTAACTAAGAAGTTCAGGAGATTTGCCAAAAAGAAAATGTTTAGAAAGAACAAACCTCTTTCCATAACTGACAAGCCTAGATCATCAGCTTTTGTTGATAAGGCTACTGCTACTTGTTTTAACTGCGAAAAGACAGGACATTTCGCTAACGAGTGCAGGTCAAAGAAAGTTTCTAGACCCTCAGCTTTTACAAAGAAACCCTTTGTTCCAAGGAATAAAGATGACAAATATTCAAAGCTGAAAGAAAAATATGCAAAGCTGAAAAGCTTTAAGAAGAAGAATAAAGGCCTGATGGCTGACTATGATTGGGTTGCTTCTGATGAAGAAGCATCATCATCTGACTCTGAAGATAATGAAGCAAATCTATGTCTTATGGCCAAGATTGAAGAAGAGGAAGAAAGTTCAGACATTCCCTCCACTTCAACATCTGCTATTCAGGTATCACCTTCTTTCTTTACCAATATTGCAAATATTGATGAAGCTGATAGTCTCCGTAAGATCGATCTCTTGACTAGAAGTTTATACGAAGCCATGAACGGCAAAACTGTGGTTGAAAACTAAAATCTTGATCTCGCTGAAAAGCTTAAAAACTGCCACCTTCAAATAGAAAAGCTTTCTAAAATTGAAGAAGATTTTAAAGATCAAGTATATTTAAATCAGCTAGTCAAAATCGAACGAGCAGAAGCTATCGCTGCATTAAAGGCTGAAAAAGCTACTGTTGAAGGATGGTGTAATTCTTCAACAAAGATCACTGAGATAATAAAGTCTCATATTCCCCTGAGTGATAAACGTGGTTTGGGTTACAAATATGAAACTCCAAAACCAACCACTGAACGTTCAATGCTTAAATTTGGAACGCTCGTATCCTAAGTCGCTGATACTTCATCTTCTCAGTGCTCCTCGTCCGTTACACCAATCCCTGAGGAAACTCCTACCTCAAAAGGCAAGGAGAAAATGGTTTATTCAAAACCTACCTCTGTCTCTAAAGACAAAGGTAAAGGAATTATTATTTACCAGAATCCTCAGAAGGGTACCTTAGTACCAAAGCTGAATGCTTCTAAAGCTTCAGTGGCTCATCCCTCTGGATCAAGGAAGCAGATATCTGGATCTATTCAGCGATCTACTCCTAGACTCATATTGGGTGTCCTTGGTAAGAAATCTGAAGAACTGAATGTTCGTCCCATTTCTATAGCCAATAGTTTACTTGGTGCTGGCACTTCTAATTCGAAATTAAAAGCTCAGCATTCAAATGGTCCTAGAACTAATTTTAGTTATAGGAAATGTTATCACTGTGGACTTACCGATCATATTGCTAGTAAGTGCCCCACAGCCACCAAAGCTGAAAAGATAGCTAATGTGAAGATTGCCCCCAAGGCAAAGAAGACCAACCCTGGTGCAAATTAGGTCAAGGTGAATCCTACCACTGAAGTTAAGAAATTAACCAAAGTGAAGAAAGACAAAGCTGAATCTTCAAATGCTGCGAAGACTACTGAATCTTCCATTCCAACTACTTCCACTGACAAATGTGTATACATGGTAAAGTGGGTACCCAAGAAAAACTAATCTTCCTTCGTATTGCAGGTTAAGAAGGGTATCTGGTATCTCGATAGCGGATGCTCTAGACACATGACTGGAATGAAAAGCATGCTCTTTGAATACAAGGAAGAGAAGGGTCCCTCTGTGACTTTCGGTGGAAATGGAAAAGGACATACCCGAGGGTATGGTGTACTTTCAAATGGTACAAGCTCCTTCAGAAGAGTCGCATATGTTGAAGGGCTGAAGCATAATCTTCTAAGCATCAGTCAACTTTGTGACATGGATAACAAAGTAATCTTTACTAAGGAATCTTGCTTTGTCACTGACAAAAAGGAGAAGATAGCTCTCAGCGGTTATCGTTTGGAAAATGTTTATGTAATAAACATGGAATCAACAACCACTGAGAACTCCTGTTTCTTCTCAAAGGCCTCATCTGATGTCAACTGGCTATGGCATAAGAGGCTATCTCATCTAAATTTCAAGACACTGAACACTCTTTCTTCAAAAGAGTTAGTCACTGGTCTACCTCAGCATTCATACGCCAAAGAGTCGTTATGTTCAGCGTGTGAAAAAGGGAAGCAGACCAAAGCAAGCTTTAAGTCAAAGCAAGTTTCTTCAGTGTCATCTCCTCTACAACTACTCCATATGGATTTGTTTGGCTCTGTTAACAAACAATCCATCGCTGGAAAGAAATATACGCTGGTCATAGTTGATGAATTCTCTCGCTTCACATGGGTTATGTTTCTCCGTTCCAAAAGTGACACCCCTGAAGAACTCATCACCTTTGTTCAGAAGATGGGACTGAATTCAAAAACAGTTCTCTTGATTCCTTCCTTGAGAGTAAGGGTATTTCTCACAACTTTTCTTCAGTAAGAACACCGCAACAAAATGGAGTCGCTGAAAGAAGAAATAGAACAATTATTGAAGCTGCACGTTCAATGCTCAGCGATTCTCACTTGCCTACTCAGTTTTGGGCAGAAGCTGTCAACACTGCTTGTTTTACGCAAAACAGGTCGCTGATAGTCAAAAGATTCAAAAAGACAGCCTATGAACTTTTTCATGGGAGAAAGCCTCCAATCAGCTTTCTTCACATCTTTGGATGTCAGTGTTTTATACTGAAAAACAGAGATGCACTTGGAAAGTTTGATCCTAAGGCTTATGATGGAATCTTTCTTGGATACTCATCAGTTTCCAAAGCCTTCAGAGTCTTCAATCGTAGAAGACAAACTGTAGAAGAAACTATTCACGTCACGTTTGACGAATCCCGTTCAGCGAACTCTAAACCGTTCGCTGATACTGAAGAACTGAATCAATGGATGTTTGCTCATCTTGGTGATTCAGAAGTTATTCCCACTACTCATGCTCATCCAGTAGAAGATGATAGTCCTATCATTCCAAATATGCAAAACAGTGAAGCTGAAACTTCTTGGGTCTCAGTTGTTCCTATAAACATTATACCTAACGCTGAACCAAATGTCTCAGACATTCCATCTACTTCTCAGCAATCAGTTACTATAATGACAACTGCATCCATTCCTCTCTTGGCTGATACTCCTGACGTCGCTGAAGCTTCATCTTCAGCTCCTCCAGTTCAAGTTGAGTCAGCGTCTCACGCTCCGGCTCAGCGATGGACTATAAATCACCCAATTGATCAAATTCTTGGTGATCCAAACGCTGGTATTCAGACTCGACGAAGTGCAGGTAATATTTGTTTATTTGTTAACTTTATTTCACTAACTGAACCAAAGAAAGTAGATGATGCCCTCAGACATCCAAACTAGGTCAGCGCCATGCAAGAAGAGCTGACTGAATTCGAAAGAAACAAAGTTTGGAAACTTGTTCAGAGACCAACTGATAAAACAGTAATAGGCACTAAATGGGTCTATCGAAATAAGTTGGACGAACATGGTACGGTAACCCGCAACAAAGCTCGACTTGTTGCTCAGGGATACAGACAAGAGGAAGGTATAGATTATGACGAAACATTTGCTCCAGTAGCAAGACTTGAATCTATTCGTCTATTCTTAGCATATGCTGTACATAAAAACTTCAAAGTACATCAGATGGATGTTAAGTCAGCGTTTCTAAATGGAAAGCTGAATGAAGAAGTGTATGTGGAACAACCTCCAGGATTCTCAGATTCTAAGCGTCCAGGTTATGTTTATAAACTGGATAAGGCACTTTATGGCTTGAAGCAAGCTCCACGTGCATGGTATGATACCCTTTCTACTTATCTCCATATTGAAAAATTTGAGCGAGGTAAGATTGACAAAACTCTATTTTTTAGAAAAGTGAAAGGTCATATCATTCTAGTTCAAATATACGTTGATGACATTATATTTGGGTCTAGTAACCCTGAGCTTTGTACTCGTTTCGCTGATAGAATGAAAGATGAGTACAAAATGAGCATGATGGGTGAACTAACATATTTCCTTGGTCTTCAGATTTAGCAAACTGAGAAAGGAACTTTCATTAATCAGGGAAAATATGTTAAAGATATGCTGAAGAAATTCGACTTAACTGAAAGTTCAGCTATGAAAACCCCTATGGCACCACCGCTGACACTTGATAAGGACACTAAGGGTGTTCCTGTCAATGTCACGCTGTACCGTGGGATGATCGGCTCTCTATTGTATCTTACAGCTAGCCGACCCGATATTATGTTTGCAACATGCTTGTGTGCACGATATCAAGCTGAACCTAAGATATCTCATATGAAAGCTGTAAAGCGAATCTTTCGATATCTTAAGGGTACAGCGAATCTAGGTCTTTGGTATCCCAAAGATTCAGGATTCGATCTAACCGCCTATTCATCTAGAATCATCATCTTTTTCATTTTTTGATCTTTTGGATTGATTCTTGACATCATTGCACTCGATTTTCATCCCTGAACATCTTTAATTCAAGGATCTATACCAAAATCTGCACAGAATTTGCAGATCTGATCATTTTATATCTGTTTTTGTTCGAAAACATTTTCTTACTATTTTGGATCATAATTCGATTAAATTGATCGAATTAGGATTTGTGATTAACTAAGAAAGTGTGTGGAATCAAATTTCGAACAAATCTGTGCAAATTTCATAACAATTGATCAAGAATTGAAAAGGTTATGGCTGATTTAGTGTTTTTTAAGTTCAAAGTGCAGAATTCGGATCATTCTTGGTGAATTCGGATCATTCATACACAATTCGGATCATTCAAATGGAATTCGGAGTGTTCTTGGCATCACAAGTATAGAATTCAACTCAAGAAGCTTTCGAATTCATTGAATTCGAACTCTGTTAAGTTCGAATTGAGTTGAATTCGAACCCTGTTAGATTCGAATTGAGGAGTTATGGATAAATTTGAGTTGGTTTTGATTTACCAAGGATAGAATTCGATCCCTGTTAAGTCCGAATTGAGTGAATTCGAACCAAGTTAAGTCCGAATTGAGTGAATTCGAACCCAGTTAAGTCCGAATTGGGTGAATTCGAATCCTTCTTCATCCGAATTCATTGAATTCGAACCCTTCAGCATCCGAATTCATTGAATTCGAACCCTTCAGCATCCGAATTCATTGAATTCGAACCCTTCAGCATCCGAATTCATTGAATTCGAACCCTTATTCATTCGAATTCATTGATTTCGAATCCTTATTCATCCGAATTCTTGAGAAAAATTTTTATTTCGAAATTTTTTCTATAGTGTATTTCATACACTTTAAGAGCTTTTCAAGAAAAAATTTTATATAAACTTTTTTCTGCTTGATTTTCTGAACGATCAATCTTTTAGCATTCTTCAAGATGTCTGACATAGAGAATTTAAGTGGGAGAATATGGTATCAGTTAGGAAAAGAGAGAAAATGGACTCTTCCTGAAGCTAAAGATGAGATCAAGCGTCTTGAAGGTTTTCTTTCTAGATACATAACACATTCTGATGAAGATGCAAGAAAAAATACAAAGCTCAATTCTGAGAAAGCTTTATTAGAAGACAAAGTCTCTTCTCTTGAGTCCGAACTGAAAGATTTGAATGACAAGATTGTAGTGCTTGAAGTCACTCAAGAAAAAAAATAAGACACTTGAGATCACAACTCATCAAGATAACATAAAGGAGCTTCAAGGGAGTATAAAAGCATTAGAAGAAGAAAATGCTGATTTGAAGAGACACATTTTTGACATTTTTTCTTCAAATGAAAAATCTATTTTGAAAGAACAAAATGCTGAACTTACTAAAAGAATTACTGATCTTGAAGTTTATATTGCAGATCTTGAAACAAAGAATGACAACTCAAGTCTGTACAATCAAATCGAGAAACTTCAAGAGAAAGTAACAACTCTTCAAAGAGAAAATGCTGATATGAGGAGTGAGAAAGACAAGAGTGAAAAGGGGAACTCGTATTTACGAAATCAAATAAAAAGAGTTCAAGAAAAGACAACAACGTTGGAAAGTGAAAACGTTGAATTGAAGAAGAAGCTTCTGAACGTGAAGGAGTGTCACCTTCTTCAAAGAAAGTTCTTAAAGAAAAGGAAATAATTGAACTAAAATATATAAAACTTTTGAAACAAATCTCCGATTTTGAGAAAGTTTTATATCTTGAAAAAGAGAAGCAAGAGAAAGAAAGAAATGAATTTGAAACAGAACGCAAATCTTTTAAGATTAAAAGTTCTGAGCTTTCCGTGAAAATCTCTGAATTAGAAAATGTTTTGGAAAAGGAAAGAAAAGATTTCACAGAAAAGAAAAATCTCTTTGAAAAGGAAAGCAAAACCCTTAAAAAGAAAAATATGGAAATTTTCAAAGAGATTACTGATAAAAGAAAGTTTTTGGAAAAAGATTTTGAATCGGAACGCGAATATTTTGAAGATACGATTCTTAATCTTACCAAAAGATTATCTGGTTTATCAGCTGATATTATGAATGATCAATTGATCAAATCTGGTCTCCAAAAGAAATTTGATCTAATTTTTAAAGAAAATAATATTTTGACAAATAAAGTTAAAGAACTTAAAGACATCATTTTTAAATTTGATGTCTCAAAGCAGACTAGTCATAATTCGATCATTCAGACTCCACTTGTAAATTCAACTAATTCTGAATGCTCTTTCAAAACTGCTTCAAGTTCAAGTTTTAAAAACATTTCCTCTAAACAATTTAATAGATCAACTGATTTCTCAAAAGATCATATTCGTTCAACAAATCTCTTCTATAATCCTCTTCTTGATAAATCAGAGAACAATACAAAGGTGCCTAAAGCTAATACTTCCAAATCTGAAGAAGTTCCAGTCTTCAAGAAAGTGAAGATGGAATGGAGAGTCAAAGGCACAACAGTTCCGAAGAAAGATATTCCAAAATCAAAGGTTCCCACTCCAAATGCTAAGAAGAGCAATACATTTCAAGGTAAATCTTTTGTCAAGCCTGATTTGGTTTATTCTGTAAATCAATTAATCAGGTTAGCTCAAAAGAAAATTTGTTGTTCTTACTGTGGAACAAATGATTTTGTGCATAAAAAATATACTTCTTTTTGGTACGGTACTTATAGTATTCCTTCAAAGAGATCTACATCTTACCCACTAGGACCCAAGTGCCATTGGGTACCAAAATCTGCTTAATCTGTTTTGCAGGTTCTTCATGTGGTGTACTGAATTGTAGATACAAACCACACACATGACTGAAAACAGAAGACAAGCGGTGATTTTTTTTGAAGAAGAGTAATTGTTCCATTAAGTGGGAGACAAAAGAATAATGGTTTCTAAACATATCAGTTTAGGACCCGCACTTAAAAGAGATTTTGGTTTCTGAATACATCAATTCAGGACCCGTGCTTCAATGTCTTTGGCTTTTGAACATATCAGTTCAAAACCCGTACTTCAAAGACTAAGACTTCTAAACAAATCAGTTTAGAACTCACACTTCTCAGGTGATATCTTTAACTGTTGCATCTTTCTGTTTCAAGGAACGTGGTAAAAGGTAACTTTGGATTATATTTTGCTTCTACTGCTTTGAAAACTTGAATCTTTACAAATTTAATTCAATGAGATAAAATTTTCAATTTTCTTTCAATGAATTAAATGTGTGCTAAAAGATGATTTTACAAGTATTTTTGTATTATCTGAGTTAGATTTGTTTCAACTTTCACTTCTGAAATAAATCGAAAGGTCAGCAAAACATGAATGAAATCATGCTAATTGCTCAATGATATGTAAATTCGGACTTATATAGAATATAATGCTCAAAAAGCCTATTTATCAGAATGATGAATGGAAACGAAAATATGGGGGAAGCACTATGTTTTAGAACCAAGTGATTGAGATAAAATTGTTGCACTATCATTTAGTTTGAAAGTTTGTGCCTGTGGCCTTTCTGGTTTGGGAGAGTAAGTCCTAAGGGGTGCTCGACACCTAGTCCCTAAGATCAACTGGTCTAGGATCGGCTGACCCAAATCCTGCAATAGAACCAGATAGAAAGCCATGTTCTACTGGTACAAATGGGTTTAAGATATATCGATGTGGCCTTTCTGGTTTGGGAAATTAAGTTCTAAGGGGTGCTCGACACCTAGCACCTAAGGCCAACTGGTCTGGGATCTGCTAACCCAAATCCTGCTATAGAACCAGATAGAAAGTCATGTTTAACGGTGTATCTTATTCTTACTAAACTTTTTGATCAAAAGATGCCAATGAGCACAAAATCAAAAGATGCCAATGTGCACAAATCAAAAGATGCCAATGAGCACAAAAGAAAAGATGCCAATGAGCACACATCTCTTGAAACTTGGGAAAATACAAAGTCGCGATAAACCCGTAAATTTGTGAAATTCTGATTATTGGACAAATAGTGTGACTTGAGCAAAGTATTCTTACATGTTTTAGAATTGCATATGCTTGAAGCTAATCATATTTCCCATGCTAGCACACCAAATAGATTTAATAAAGGGGTTGAAACTGAACATTTTTAACTTGATATACAATGATGACTTGTTTTTGAATCCAAACACATGCATTTGATTTCATTTGATTGAAATATTGTTAAATTTCATTAAGTTGAATTTCTTTTGTAAAGCTTTCAAATGATCAAATGTTAGTAGTTATAAAATGAAGTTCAATGAATTTTATTTTCCTTGTGTAAATTTGTTTTAAAATTTGTGCTACAATTTCAAATACTGTACGTTATTGAAATATATGCATACTTTCAGGGGGAGAAAACAAATTGCTCCAGAATTCTTACTTTGAGGGGGAGCAAGGCTATTCTCTAAGGAGGAGATTGTTAGCAATACTCAAAGACACGACTGAAATTGAAAATGATTTTCGATGATTATGATGCTCACCATCATCGAAAAAGGGGGAGAAAAGTTTAATTTCAATTTCATGTCAAAGAGCTTTCAAATGAAAGAACTTTCAAGTCAAAGATTCGTGAACAAAGACTGAAGATCAGGGGGAGAAGGATCATGTGAAGTTCAAATGTTGCTGAATTTGGTTATCTTAGTTCTGAGTGGTTCTCGGAATGCGCTTACACCGAATTTGGTTATCTTAGTTCTGAGTGGTTCTCGGAATGCGCTTACACCTAAAAGTTCAACAATGTGGATGGTTTCACATCTTTCTGATCCAAACTCTAATCGTTTCTGATTCATCTTGTTCCATGTTCAAGACTTGAAGACAATCTGTTGAAGATTCTTCAAAGCTGATTTTTCAAATCTCTTATCTTGTTCCATGTTCAAGGCTTTGATTTTTCAAAGAAAAAGACAATGACTTTTCATGTTTGTCTGAAGATTCTTCAAAGCTGAGTTCTTAAAGAGTGTCAAAGCATATAGTTCGCCGTGAACTAGTGGAGATAATACTATTTGAAGATGGTTTGATAGAGTGTCTGTTGGAGAAGATTGACTTTACAAAGAGCTGAAGACTGTTGTCATATTTTTTTAAATCTTGAATCCAAAGGGGGAGATTGTTAGAGCATTATTGTATTCAAGATTTACTGTAAAGTCAATGTACTGTATTAGTTGCTAGTGCCTTTATACCTTGTATGTTATGGGTATAAATAGGCATGTCTAGTTCTTTGTTAGGAGAGAATCAAGATCCCTTCAGAAACCACTTGATCATTTTGTCATTTACACTTTAGAGATCAATATATGGATGACAAGTTCTCTTTAGATTCTCTCTCTACATCATTCTTGATTACTTGCTAGATTTGGGATTTCACAGATAGGAAAAGCACCACAGGAGGATGTCAGCTCCTGGGTGGAATGCTGGTAAGTTGGAAAAGCAAAATTCAGGGTCCACTTCCACAGCTGAAGCTGAATATGTAGCTGCTGGAAGCTGTTGATCTCAAGTCTTGTGGATGAGAAATCAGCTACTAGACTATGATCTTCAGCTCTCCAAATTTCCAATCTATTGCGACAGCACAAGTGCCATCGCTATAGCAAACAATCTAGTACTACATTCAAAGACAAAACATATAGAAATCAGATATCATTTTATCAGAGATCATGTGATGAATGGTGATATAGAGCTTCATTTTATCCCAACTGATTATCAGTTAGCTGACTTATTTACCAAACCTCTTGATGAGACAAGATTCAACTTTCTCATCAGCGAGCTTGGAATGCTGAACTTTGAAGGATAAAATCTTCAGCGGTTCACATTGATCAGCGAAAGGATAAAATCAACTTGTATAACCCATTCTATCATCTTCTCTCTGAATAAACTTGATTCACTGATATCAAGGTATGTTTACTCTCTCTGACAATCGCATGAAAATGCAAGATTTCAAAACAAAATGCATCGCTGAATATCTCTTCCTTAACAACGATATTTTGAAATTTCTTAAAACCTTCATTGAATATTTTCATTCAGTACTTCATGTTTTCAAAAGTATCTCTGAGTTTTTCAAAACCTCAGAGACAACCAAGAATATGAAAGGACAGTTGTGACGTCATTACAACGGATAAAACCCCGGCACGTTTTCTCTTCCTGACACACGTTTGCACGTCTCTTTCAAACTTCCAATCAAATGCAAACACGTGTCCGTGTCATGATGAAAATCTTTTCCCGCTCAAGATTCTCTTTCTAAAATCTCTATATAAACAAATTCTTTGTTTATATTTTTCTTTTACGCGATCAATCTTCCTCCGCAAGAAAGAATTCACTGTTGCATTTGTGATTTCAAAAACTTCAAGAACTGTTCATCATCTTCTTCATCAAACATCAAGGTTAATATGTTCTTATTTATTACCAAATGCGTATAACTTGTTTCCGATCTTCTCATTGTTTTAACAAGATCAAACAAAAGAACTTCGTAAAATGAAATCATTTTCTTTCGTGGTTTTATAAACACAACTATTTCATGGTTGTTCTTCAAGTTTAAAAGCAAAATCTTAAACTTGTTCTTCATTCGTTTCCAGAATCTATTTCTTCATAGAAAACTAGAAAACAAGAAAATGGGTTTTACATTTCGTTTCAAAAATCAAGAAAATCCCTAATCTTCATTAAGACATTTTGTCTGAATGAAATGGACAAAATTCGAACCATCTTAATGGAAAATCTTTCCACATTAAGATTATTCTTATTTGTTAATCTTTGGTTGAACTGATAATATAGGAAATGGCAACGTCTAACATTCCTACTACCGCTGAGAACATCTCTACTGACTCTGAGGAAATGGAAATCATCAAGGCTCCTCAGGTTAAGTTCACTCTGGATCAACTAGACTGGACTAAGATAAACAACCTTTATGCGCTTCTCGAGTTTCCTCCTCGAAAGCAAGCCACACATCTGACAGATGCTGTGAATTTCCTGAAGAATTGCTGCATTTCAACAGCCCTGACCATTTCACCCCCTGCAAGTCAGCTGCTACTATCTCAGTTTCGGTACTCCGCCAGACACTCTCAGCTACCATCCGCCAAAGATCCCTCCAAAACAGTTGATTGTATCCTCTGCGATACTGAATATGGCACGATAAATATCACACCTGCCATCATTCGAAAAGCTCTGAACTTTCCCATCGCTACAAAGGAAAAACCTTTTGTTCCTTTCCCTGACCATAAGAAGCTCGCTGACAAAGAAGCTCTAATTGCATTTTTTGATGCAATGGGCTATGTATGGGAAATGGGCGGAGACAAGAAGCCTGAGAAGAAGCTAACACTGCTGAAGAAATCGAAAATGGCCAGCGAGATGAACTTCATCTTCGCTCACCTTATCAGCTGCATGACTGCCAAGACCGGCTCTTCTGATCAAGCCGCTCAACCTCAGCAAACTATGGGATACGCTCTGCTGAAAGGTCTACACATTGACTGGGCATCTCTCATCTATGATGACTTGCTGCAAAGAGTAGACTCTGCCGCTGACAGGCCTGCATGGGTTCCTTACCCCCGATTCATCGGCGCTATCTTTCAATATGGCCTGAAGGACAGCTACCCGCAAGAGGGCGATCTGAAACTCTCTCAGATTGGCCCTAAGGTACTCGACTTCAAACCTGTTGAAAATGAGGTACGTCTTTCTACCCTCTTAACTCTTCTCAACCCTTCTTCTTCTCATTATGTGGCTCCTTCAGCGACAATACCCATCGCTGATACCCTGGCCACAAAATCCTCTCCTAAGAAAAGGAAACATTCATCTACCCCACTTGATTCTAAAAGGATCAAGAAAACAAAGGAGCAACCCCAGCAATCTCATGCTGAAGACTCCTCAGCTCTTTCTGCAGAGCTGAAGGAACGTTCAGTGGTACGCTCTGCCACACCTGAATAAGCCATCCCTTTTATCCCGACTTCAGCGTCTCTAAACGCTGAGGTTACAAACTTGGAACCGACCCAACCTCCTTCAGTCTCTCAAAAGACTGATGAAGTGATTGTCAGCGAATCCAACGCTGAACTCATAACCCAACCCCCATTCTTATCCTTCGCTCCTCCCTCTACTCATTTGGTCTCTACTCCAGATCTAACTGGAGCTGCCATCATTTCCTCGGAACCTAAAGCTGATTCTCCAGGAATGATGAATACAGGACCTGCAGAAAAATCCATGGGCACTTTTGAAGATGACATGGAACTTTACTCAGGAACCCGTGATTTCGATGAATTCACCAATCCTCCTGCAGGTAAACAACAACCCATAAACACTGTGACTAAACCCCAAACTTCTGAGCTTTCCTCTATTCACAAGTTTTTATATGTTACAGGTCCTAATTTGGGAGATATCAACGCCTCTCTGAAGTCCGTGGAGACAAAGCTGACAGGTCTCACCAATACCCTCTCCAATAACTCTACAACTGTAACAAACGCTGGAGAGAATCTGAACAAGCTGACAACGGTGGTGGAGAAGAAGGCTTCCACAGATGAAATGAAGCAGGTTGATAAAACTCTCAGCGACTTCGCCAAGGTGCTCGCTGATATCTACACAGACTACGCCTCTCTCAAAAATTCAGTTTCATCCATGTCCAGCGAGGTAACAATGCTGAAGACATCGGTTGGAACACTAGAGGGAGATATGTCTACTGTGAAGACAAATGTCAACACTCTGACGACTGACTTAAGCTCTGTAAAGACTGACGTTGGTTCGATGAAGACTATGATCGAACAGCTGCTGCACAGGGCGAATACTCCTGCTCCTGCCCCTGTCCCTGAATCTGAACATTTTACAGCGGCGGATCGCATTGAGCTCGGGAAGATCAATCCTGCTATTTCTGGCCTAGAAGACAAATTAGCAAAGATTGAAGTTTGTGTAGGTCTCTCTGGCCAAGAAGACAGAGAACCTACCAACGCTGCTGAATCTACCCATTCCTCCCCCAGTCATCATGAAAAAGAGGGGGAGAAGAGCGCTGAAGACCTCGCCAAGAGCGCTGAAGACCTTTCCCATGATGAATCTATCAGGGGAGAGAAGACGAATACTGAAGAAACCACCGCTGGACCTCAGGGAGATGAAACCCCTGAGGAAACCGAGAAGCTCGCCTCTGTATCTGAGGGGGAGCAACTCGAAGAAGAAGCTGAGAAAACTGAATCCGAAGCAGAAGATGATGAAGCCGTCGACATCCCTGATGATGAACCATCTTCTTCTCTAAAGAATGATGATGATGATGACGAAGATGACGATGACTTCTTTATTGTAAAACCTGCTCCGAAGATCAAAGCTCTTAAGGGAATCTCGATAAATGAACCTTCAGGGGAGAGGACAAAGACAAAGCCCTCAGCCTCTGGAGCTGAGAAAGGCAAAGGCAAAAGCGTCGCTGAAGATGACAATCTGATGATCTTGCTTGAAAAGCCGGTTTGTCAGGTATGCTAAACATCTCTCACTCCATCCCTCCTCTATCATACACTATCAGTTCTACTACCCTAGCCTATACACTTGAACCAATTCTCTCTATATGATTCTACCCAAGTTCTTACTCGTAAGATCGCTGTGTTTCAGCTAGTCCTCTCCCCGGTTTGAGGATATCGCTGAAGGCTCCACAACTGCGACTTCACCAATAATACGAGCTGTTGTTGAAGAAATAATCCCAATCTTAGATTTAATCTCTGAGACTGATGAACCAGAAGAACAGCTACTCTCGCACAGAGGCAGACCTTCCTTAGCTCCTCAAAAGCTAAGTGAAGAGGATCAGAAAAGAAGAGAGGAAATAATAAAGCGATTCGAGGATCAGCGAATCATTCTGTGGCGTGATCAACTTCCTTCAGTTCCTCCAAAGTTCAGAATTTCCAAAGCTGAATACCAGGAACACCTCAGAGCTGAACGCCTACTCGCTGAAAGAAAGGAAGCTAAAGAAAAAGACAGAGAATACGCCATCAAACTTACTCAACGGTCAATAAAAGACCCCAAGCTGAAAAGAGTTCCCATTGATGTTCAACGTCAGCTATGGGATAATGCTCAAGAGATCGTTAGAGAAAAGACTAAGGTCTCTGATACGACTTTGGAATGGGCTAAACAAATGCTGACCTATCGATCTAGACCATCCAAAATCGTCAAGGCAAACATCAGAGGAAGACTGTACGCTGAAGTTCCTGTTGTTGAAGTGGACGTCTACAGAGATGACGAAACCAAGCAAACTTTCTATGCTACTACCTTAGAAAAGTTTGGTCTCTCTGAATGGTTAGAAACAAAATTAGCCATTCATGGATCGCGCTCAAAGTTCAAAAGCCATGTCGAGAAGATCTTAAACAATTAGATCGACTTGCTTTCATCTGCTGTGGATATTCCTCCTACTCTTCCTCAACCAAGAAAAGTCCCTGATAAGAAAAAGAAAGCCTCTGGTTCAGGTCCTCATATTCGGAATGAAACGGGCATTGGTTTCTCTCGTGCTGAAATTGTTGGCCCTGATGCCGATCTCTCAATGCTTGACACCTCTCTACCACCTGGAGAAACATTCATTCCCGACACAGTTGTAAGTGATCCCTATGGTATATTCTTTTTAGACTACTATGGAAATCATCACTTTCAACGTATCTCTGAGCTAGACATCGCTCCCATCGAACAACTCAGAGATCTCGTATACTGGTGTGAAGTCAGACGCAACATCAAAGCTAGACACCTGAAGCCCTTGATTTTTGAAGCAGCTCTGAAGAAAAAGAATCAAGGAGAAGATATCCCTGACTGGATGATCCCCACATCAAAGACCCTTGATGAACTTCTCATTAAGGAAGAACCTTTATAAGCTGATATGATCGCCTTTTCTCTATTGTATCAGTTATTCTTCTGTACTTGTAATGTATTTCGCTCGTACTTGTAATCTTTCCATTTCTCTTTGTAACCTGATTCAAAGTTTTAAAGAAAGATTTCAGCGAATGTACTTTACTCCATCAGTACTAAAAAGATGCCAGAAAACAGTAAAAGGGACAAATATTTTATGAGTTCTTTTTATCCTTATGTTTTCATTAAATAGCAATTTTCTCTGTTGCTATGTCATAATCAAATAGGGGGAGATTGTTGATCCAAACCCTCAGTGATTTGATAATGACCCTCTCTTATATACTTAGTGAAAATTGTAAGTAAACAATATGTATCAGAGTTTCAGTATCGCTGATAAGTACTAAGATCTTACAGTACCGCTGATAGGAACTCTCGCTCTTTAAATTAAACATTCAGCGAAACTGTTCACCATTAATACTGAGTCTGTTTAGTCATTATGATGATCGCTGATAAGTTAGTTGTTTACTTATGATCCCTAAAGACAAGTTTTACGTCAACAGGTTCTACGCTGAAGTCGAAGATCAAGCTCAAGAACCAGCGACAAGTCTCCTAATGAACTGATGCGGATCAGCGAAGACTCAAATTTGTCCACTCAACGTGAAGTATCAAGTACAAGACTTCAGCTATCGCTGAACTTTATCATTCGCTGAATAGAAAATGATAATCGCTGAATCAACGAAAGTTGATCATGAAGTCCTCCGTACAAAGTACTTTTGTCTTAACCTCCCTTGCACGACTCCATACGAAATGTCAGAAAAGAACCTCCGACTGTCTGAAATCGTACAACCACTCTGATACTACACTGTTCATCCATGCGGCTACTAAGGTTGTCAACCTAGGTCAATGACATGCAACCAACCAGCTGATGACACGTGTAAAGTGTATACTGACTTGCATTAAATGCATGCAGTATATAAAGAGATGAACCCACTTCATTTGACGTAACTTGCTAACTCTGGACAAGTTCAATCTCTTATCTCAAGATAGGTTATTATTAGTAATTTCTTTATCTCTCTTAGTGCAAGAAACCTTAGTGTTCCAACTTGTTTAGATTTAGGTTTATCCTTAATCTTGTTTCCGCAACAAGCTGTAAATTGTTAATGATTTATCAATAAACAATTTAGAAAAGTAAAATCTGTGTGTTTGTATTCAACCCCCCCTTCTACAAACTTGTATAGGCCTTCGGGACCAACAAGTGGTATCAGAGCGGATTTGTTTAATCTCATAAACAAGATCTAATCTAAGATATTTCTCTTCCTTGCTATTATCTGAAAATGGCCACCAACACAAACACAAATTATATAGACAATGGTTCTCTTGCTAAACCCCCTAGATTTTCCAAAGATAACTTCAACTTATGGAAAAATAGGATGACACTCTTCTTAGAAGGTGTAGACCCTACTATGCCTTACTATCTAGAGAATGGTCCATTCATCCCTGTAAGAATTGATGCTGCTATTCCAGCCGCTGAGAATAGACCTGCTATTCCAGAAAGGCTAGTACCTAAGGAAATCTTTCAATGGACTGACGAAGATAAGAAGAAAGTGGCTATAGATACAAAAGACAGATCCATACTATCCATGGATCTTCCTGACGAAGTCTACCATTCCGTCATGAATCTGAAAACATCAAAGGCCATGTGGGACACAATATGTGTTCAGTATGAAGGAACGTCTAAAGTCCAGGATTCAAGAAAGATCAACCTGGTAAGACAATACGAAAGCTTCATTTCTGGTAAGAATGAATCTCTCTCTGAAGTTCACCAACGTTTTAATTGTTTAATTATAGATCTAAAAACTGTTGGTAAGGACTATTCTAACTTTGAAGTGCTGACAAAGTTTCTAGAATGTTTACCTGAAAGCTGGGACAATTATGCTATGTTTCTCAAGCTATCAAAGGATCTAAAATCAATGACCCTTTCAACCTTATATGGCACGTTGCTGAATCATGAGCAATAGAGCCATCTTAAGAAGAATCTTGTAAAAGATTCCAAAAGTACCCCTGTTGCTTTAATCTCAGAGGAACCTTCTACTCAGCGACCCTCGGTCACCATCACTGAGTTAGAAAGTAACTCTGAAAGGTCATCAGATTCTGATTATTCAGATAATGATGAATCTTTGGCTCTCCTAACTAAGAAGTTCAGGAGATTTGCCAAAAAGAAAATGTTTAGAAAGAACAAACCTCTTTCCATAACTGACAAGCCTAGATCATCAGCTTTTGTTGATAAGGCTACTGCTACTTGTTTTAACTGCGAAAAAACAGGACATTTCGCTAACGAGTGCAGGTCAAAGAAAGTTTCTAGACCCTCAGGTTTTACAAAGAAACCCTTTGTTCCAAGGAATAAAGATGACAAATATTCAAAGCTGAAAGAAAAATATGCAAAGCTGAAAAGCTTTAAGAAGAAGAATAAAGGCCTGATGGCTGACTATGATTGGGCTGCTTCTGATGAAGAAGCATCATCATCTGACTCTGAAGATGATGAAGCAAATCTATGTCTTATGGCCAAGATTGAAGAAGAGGAAGAAAGTTCAGACATTCCCTCCACTTCAACATCTGCTATTCAGGTATCACCTTCTTTCTTTACCAATATTGCAAATATTGATGAAGCTGATAGTCTCCGTAAGATCGATCTCTTGACTAGAAGTTTATACGAAGCCATGAACGGCAAAACTGTGGTTGAAAACCAAAATCTTGATCTCGCTGAAAAGCTTAAAAACTGCCACCTTCAAATAGAAAAGCTTTCTAAAATTGAAGAAGATTTTAAAGATCAAGTATATTTAAATCAGCTAGTCAAAATCGAACGAGCAGAAGCTATCGCTGCATTAAAGGCTGAAAAAGCTACTGTTGAAGGATGGTGTAATTCTTCAACAAAGATCACTGAGATAATAAAGTCTCAGATTCCCCTGAGTGATAAACGTGGTTTGGGTTACAAATATGAAACTCCAAAACCAACCACTGAACGTTCAATGCTTAAATTTGGAACGTTCGTATCCTCAGTCGCTGATACTTCAACATCTCCTTCGTATTGCAGGTTAAGAAGGGTATCTGGTATCTCGATAGCGGATGCTCTAGACACATGACTGGAATGAAAAGTCTGCTCACTAAATACAAGGAAGAGAAGTGTCCCTCTGTGACTTTCGGTGGAAATGGAAAAGGACATACCCGAGGGTATGGTGTACTTTCAAATGGTACAACCTCCTTCAGAAGAGTCGCATATGTTAAAGGGCTAAAGCATAATCTTCTAAGCATCAGTCAACTTTGTGACATGGATAACAAAGTAATCTTTACTAAGGAATCCTGCTTTGTCACTGACAAAAAGGAGAAGATAGCTCTCAGCGGTTATCGTTTGGAAAATGTTTATGTAATAAACATGGACTCAACAACCACTGAGAACTCATGTTTCTTCTCAAAGGCCTCATCTGATGTCAACTGGCTATGGCATAAGAGGCTATCTCATCTAAATTTCAAGACACTGAACACTCTTTCTTCAAAAGAGTTAGTCACTGGTCTACCACAGCATTCATACGCCAAAGAGTCGTTATGTTCAGCGTGTGAAAAAGGGAAGCAGACCAAAGCAATCTTAAAGTCAAAGCAAGTTTCTTCAGTGTCATCTCCTCTACAACTACTCCATATGGATTTGTTTGGCCCTGTTAACAAACAATCCATCGCTGGAAAGAAATATACGCTGGTCATAGTTGATGAATTCTCTCGCTTCACATGGGTTATGTTTCTCCGTTCCAAAAGTGACACCCCTGAAGAACTCATCACCTTTGTTCGGAAGATGGGACTGAATTCAAAAACAGTTCTCTTGATTCCTTCCTTGAGAGTAAAGGTATTTCTCACAACTTTTCTTCAGTGAGAACACCGCAACAAAATGGAGTCGCTGAAAGAAGAAATAGAACAATTATTGAAGCTGCACGTTCAATGCTCAGCGATTCTCACTTGCCTACACAGTTTTGGGCAGAAGCTGTCAACACTGCTTGGTTTACGCAAAACAGGTCGCTGATAGTCAAAAGATTCAAAAAGACAGTCTATGAACTTTTTCATGGGAGAAAGCCTTCAATCAGCTTTCTTCACATCTTTGGATGTCAGTGTTTTATACTGAAAAACAGAGATGCACTTGGAAAGTTTGATCCTAAGGCTGATGATGGGATCTTTCTTGGATACTCCTCAGTTTCCAAAGCCTTCAGAGTCTTCAATCGTAGAAGACAAACTGTAGAAGAAACTATTCACGTCACGTTTGACGAATCCCGTTCAGCGAACTCTAAACCGTCCGCTGATACTGAAGAACTGAATCAATGGATGTTTTCTCATCTTGGTGATTCAGAAGTTATTCCCACTACTCATGCTCATCCAGAAGAAGATGATAGTCCTATCATTCCAAATATGCAGAACAGTGAAGCTGAAACTTCTTGGGTCTCAGCTGTTCCTATAAACACTATACCTAACGCTGAACCAAATGTCTCAGACATTCCATCTACTTCTCAGCAATTAGTTAATATAATGACAACTGCATCCATTCCCCTATTGGCTGATACTCCTGACGTCGTTGAAGCTTCATCTTCAGCTCCTCCAGTTCAAGTTGAGTCAGCGTCTCACGCTCCGGCTCAGCGATGGACTATATATCACCCAATTGATCAAATTCTTGGTGATCCAAACGCTGGTATTCAGACTCGACGAAGTGCAGGTAATATTTGTTTATTTGTGAACTTTATTTCACTAACTGAACCAAAGAAAGTAGATGATGCCCTCAGAGATCCAAACTGGGTCAGCGCCATGCAAGAAGAGCTGACTGAATTCGAAAGAAACAAAGTTTGGAAACTTGTTCGAAGACCAACTGAGGTAGGTTTTGAATAACAGAAACAGTTTGAATATTATGAAGAATAGGTTAAAAGTCCAAGTTTCTACCAAAGATCATTGTTTAGAGTGGATCCCTTGATATTAAAAATCATGGTTTGCTCTGATACCAATTGTTGGTTCCTGTTTTGCTTAACAATGATGAGTCTTTCAGATAGTTCAGATAAGATATATTTGCGGAAGCGTATTTAAAGAACTGACAGATTACTAAGGTGAAGAACACACAATATCAAATAACCAGTTTGTAAAAGACAGATAAATATCTCAAAGATTTACTGTTTTTGATATTATCAAGAACACCAAGAACATAACAAGAAATCTGCTGGTGTGTGTGTTGTGCGTAGCTTAAAATCTGATTCTTGTTTATAGAAGAACTCAACATGAGTCTTCTATTTATACTACTACAAAGGGGACATACTTTAGACAATAAGGACTGATCTACATTAGACATGATCATATGAACAGTAGCAGGTATAGCATGCATTAAATGCGCTGATATCAACTTGGTACTGAGCCCTATCAGAGTTTGACACGTGGAGGTTGTCAGGGCACTCCTTGTACAAGTGGATGAACGGATCCTGGAACAGTAGAAAGATATTTGTTGATTTCTTCCAAGTCTTCAGTATACCGCAGAGGCTCTGTCAAAGGTGACAGAGTTTCTGCGGCTCGGTCCTCTGTGAGCAGTCTTCTGTCAATTCTTGCCTTTGGTCTTCTTGGTGTCTTGGCAGAGCCTATGTTGGAGGCTTCTATACATAGCCTATTTTTCACTACTTTCATAAACAGAAAGATTGGAGCTAACAGCATCCATCAATGGCCAGAAACCTAGAACAAGAACACGGTGGAGACTCCATCGACTTTGCTTCGACCACTCACCTTCAAGAATTTCTGGACCATGACCAGTTTGAAAAAATCCTTCCCCTTAAACCCAATAATCACTACCTTATTCCTTCTAGAACGGCATTTGGGGAAGAAAACGCTATACTCTTGAACATCCTGGAAAATCACACCCTGACCACTCTGTTAACAAAGAACGTAACAAGAATACTGCCAGATACATGAACCAGTTCTGGCAGAGCTGCTATTACAACGCCGAGAACAGACAAATCACTGGCTATGTATCCAAACCCGACAAATCAGAGAACCTTTATTTTCAATTCTCAACCGTTGTCTTACTGGAAAGGTGGGTAGCCCTGACCAGAGCTCTCACCAAATCTAGGCAATCATGTACGGGGTGTACTATGATCTACCTCTGGATTATGCTTCCCTCATGATGCAGTAACTTATTGCCACAATCGACCACATAATCTCTACACAGAAGGCAAATGGCCCTAAAAGTAAAGAACTACCAGCCCTGCAATTCCAAAGAACCCTAGGAGTTATCCTAGAACCTCTGCTGATCCTGAATAACTGGCCAATGGAAGGGCCAATTGTAAAAACTTACCCTCTAACCAGAATGGCCCCTACCAAACACGCAGATGGATACAGGTTCTACAGGCCTCTACCATCAAAACTGCTTACATATGCCTCTGATGAAGCACTTAGGATAGCGTACATATGCGAACACCGGACTCCAAAACAGAGTCCTGTGACCCCCCCCCCCCCCCCCCCCCCGCGTCTAGGAACCCCATAGGATCCCTGGTAGTAGAGAGGATGAGTGCAGAAGAATGGGAAAGAGCGGTAGAGAAGCATAACCTGAAACAAGAAAAAATGCAGCTGCAGAGAAACAAGGCTAGAACCTCTGCAACTCCAAGTAAAACCATAGAGCCACCCTCCAAACAGAAGAAGGCTTCCAAAGCCAAGAAACAAACATAAGGTACCTCTGCCAGCGCAGCACAAACCCAACAACCACCAAAAGAAACAACTATGGTTGGATCCTCTGCACCCCCTCCTCCGAAAGAAAAGAAGAAGAGAAAAACCCAAACTTCTGAGGAGGGAGCCCCAAAACCCAAAAGGAAGAAAACCAAGAACCCACGATCCCCTCTGCAGAGCATCGCAGAGGAAGCAGAAACTGCAGCAGACATCATCGAACAACCTCTGCGATCCCCCACGCCCATTCGATACGCAAAGCATACTGACTTTGCTGCATTTCTTGAGGAAACAGAAATGGCAAACACTTTAGACACCTCTGGGTAGATCGCAGAAGATCTCCCATATTGGACCTCTACCAACCCAAACGTTATTGTGACAGATTTTGTCTCTGATCTGAAGGAAGGCGACAGATTCCCTACTGGAAATCAGGCTAAAACCCCAGAAGGTCGAATGAACTCTGACATGTTTGTCTCTCCTCCAAGCTATGACCCAGAGCTTGAATTCACAGAGGAGATGGTGGAAACAAATGACACTTGGGTAGACATAGAATCTAAGTTAGAATCCCTTGTCTTAGGATGCCAAACAGAGGAAGAGAGCCAAAAAGATGCCGAAGAACGTAGAGGCACACAACCATCGCCCCCTCCCAGTGCAACCCACACATCTAGCTCTGCCAGTCTAGTGGAAAACAGAGCTATTGAAAAGAGCAGCACGGCTCGATCCTATCCCCAACAAAACGGACCGAGGAACCTTTTTCCTCCTCTGTGCCACTCACTGCCGGGGAAACCATGCAGAGGGAGTCCTCTCAAAAGGACTCTCCTCTTATTCGTGATCTTTCGCCCCTGATCACTCCTGAAATCCCAACAGAGCAATTTGTTTCCTCTGACACTCACACTACAATTGGACCCAAAAGCTCTTAAGAGGAGCTTATAGTGCACATAGACGAAGGGACTCTAGACAGGTCCCCTAGTCAACTCAAGGATACTTCTGTCCCCACCTCTGCAGTGGATCAGAACAAGGTCCTTGACAGAACTTCTGTAGAGTCTGAGGCCTTAAAAACCTCTGCTGAAGGATCAGAAGGAAGTCCTTCCGTTCTCAACATCCAAACAGGAATGAAAGAAGGCGTCCAAGGAACACGGACTCACTCTGGGGAAGAATGTGTTCCCCCAGAGGTTACACCTAGTCCACAAGTCACAAAGGATGAGTTCCAAACCTTTGTCGACTCTGTGACCACCTCTTTAACAGAGTTGCAAAGATCTGACAAAGCTCTTGCAGAAACAACAAAGAAGGCTATCGACGAATTGACCACCAAAGATGAACACCTTTCAACTGAGATGATGAATGCCAGTACCTTAAAGAAGAATGCTGCAACAACCTCTGCAGCAACGACACCCTCTGCACCTGAAACTAACTCAACCTCTGCACTTGAAGCTTATGTCATTGAACTCTCGAAACAGTTAAAGAAGGCACGTAAAGTGGCCACAAATCTTTCCACTCCGACCCCTGCAACGCCTGGAATAACAGTAGAAGATTTCAAAAAGGCTCTGGAACAGGTACAGGACCACACGATTGAGCAGAACAAAGCCTTAAAGCCTACCGATTATATTACCCGAGCCCAACTGACAGAACTGGGCCAGGGAGTGCTGAATGAAATGACAGAGTTCATCAAAGCCTTCACCACTGCCAATGCCAACTACGTGAAAGACTTCCAAAATAGTGTGGGAAAGCTACGGTTCAAGTCTGAGGCAGAAGTTGCTTATCTTCTGGGAATTTGCGATGACCTCTGCAAAAAGTTGCTAGCTGCAGGGGCCAGTCAGCCAAAGAAACCAGCCACATCAAGCCAAGCAGAAGGCACTTCAGGCAGAGGACAGGATGACTCTGATGATAATTCAGATGGACCATCAGGTCATCCTGAGGGGGAGAACAGAGCCAGAAGGGCCAATAGAACACTACCAGCACCATCACTAGCTGTCAAACCAATATCCCAAGTTCTTTAACACCAAGAAACCCAACCATCAAAAGAACAAAAGACCGCAGAGGAAATACCCACCTCTGTGGAAACAAATCGGTCAGCTGAAAACCTACCCTCACCTAAACCGAAGACAACAACAGAGCAGATCCAAATTCTCTCCTCTTCAACATCTGAAGACGACTTTCCCTCCCTAACACCAAAACAAAAAAAAGAGGAAACCAAACTACCATCGCCTACACCGATAACAGAAGAAAAACCCAAATCCACACCCAAAGAAGATCAACCAAAACTAACACCCAGAACAAAAACCATAGCTCAAAAACAAAGAAGATATCTGAGCAAAACAGAGTAGCCCACACCAACCAAACCTACAGAAGAACCTCCAACCATATCCCCTATCAAACCAACAGAGGCAACCCTACCAAATTCAACAGAGACACCCTCAACAAAGACCTCAGAAACTCAACTGACAAAACCAACAGAGGTATCTCAACCCAAGCCAACAGAGGAATCTCAGCTTAAGGCAAAGGACAAAGGAAATTCCATACTCGTAGAGGAACCCAAGCCCAAGAAGCAGAAACCTCAAGTAACAGAGAAATTACTAAAAAGCTCTTTCGATGCCTTTGTCACTCCAAAGCCAGAAGAAGAAGACTGGGCCTACGGAATCCCTCTGTCAGCCAAACCTGTCATAGACGCAAAAGCAAAGCCAACAAAAGACAGAGTGGCTAAACTAATAAGCGACATGGAAGCTTTGCGTAAACCTATACCTCCACCCTCTGTACCACAACGACAAACGACAAGTACCTCTACAGCAGAGCCGTCAATGATCCTTTGCCACCTCCTATTCTGAAACGTGACATGCTTTAGTAGATTAGGGATGACTTCTTCAGAGACAAAGCTAAACCCGTCAAAGAAGTCTTCTCAAACTCAAAGATCACAAAAGTTATCTACTGCTAGCTCTTACAAACCAAAGGTGGAAACTTCCACTACAACCTCTACCATGAAAAAAGGGCGGACAGGTCTGAGAACAAATTCTCAGATGCAGATCTAAGAAACCTCAGCCCTTATGATCTACCTGAACTTCTAAGTTGGGCTAGGAAAAACTACGGTCACAGACTTGAGATCCAGAGGGCATACGAAGAAATCAAAAGGGCCATGAGGGAGAAGCTTCTGCTCTACAGCATGACAGACTTTCAAGTGGGACTTGATCTTGGAGTAAAGAGAATCAGCCTTCCACCTCCAGAAGACCACTTCCCCTCCTCTGTTGACATCAAACCGAATACCATCATCAGCAACCAAAGGTTGGGTACGTCTTCCTTGATCCACAAGGAAAAATGAAACTATTATTGGCGGTTGACTGCCAGAAGTATGCTATGAAAACTCTGCTCGAGTTCAGGTCCAATCTTTTGAAACACAAAGGATCTGAGTTCATGGATCTGACCTTCGCAAACGGACTGATTGAGGTCATTGATTCGGTCATCAGCTTCAGAGACCTCTGCATCTCCATGTTCCATGAACTTAGGGATGGAGGACTCACCAAGTCAACCAATGACTTCCCAAACGCAAGAGTCTCACCTCTGCAACTATTTTACTTCTGTCAAATTTTCAAACTCTGTACTTTATTTCAAATCATGTAAATGCCTCTGGCATAACAGTATATGAAAAGCAAATTCCTTTGTGAGGTGAAATGTTACGCCTCTTGATCTTCTTAGCCTAGAAACCATGCAACTTTCAATTTTTTATTTTTCAATACTTATGGGGAGATTGTTAGCTCCAACTTCTTTTCTAAGAAGTATTGAAAAATAGGCTAAGTGAAGAATCACCGACAGAGCCTCTGCCACACACCAAGAGCAACCTTCACTTGGATCGTTCTCCCAAAGACTTTCAGAGGACAATGCCACAGAGCCTCTGTCACACTTGATAGAGCCTCTGTGGTATGAAGACTTAGAAGACTCAGAGACTGACGAACAAAGACAAAGACAAGCGTGCCTCAAACGTGCCTCTGTTGTACGAAGATTCTGAAGATCAATAATACAAGGCGTGCCCTGCCACTCTCCATGTGTCATCCTCAGAAAGGCCATAGCTTTTGAAGACAGGCGACGCACTACATCAACGTATACCAGGATCTGTCCCACGATGTTGTCTTTTGTACCTTAGTACTTCTTGTTGGAACCCAGATACACTTAATCAAGATTAACAGTCTATTAGTTGAGTTTAGAGTTTGATGCGGAAGCGTATTAAACTAACAGATATGTTTGATAGATATTAGAACGCACATATATAAAGAAAACAGTAAGGAATAAAAGGGATTTCTTGAACAGTTACTGTTATTCAATATATAATAAGAACACGAAGAACAGATTAAGAACTGTTGGTGTGTGTGAGAATATAACACTCAGATATTTGACAATAACGTTTGAGAGTATTAGTGATTCCTTGTGTATTCGTTCTTAGGAAAATCTCAACATGAGACTTCCTTTTATACTACTCTTAGAAGACTATGAATTAGGTCACTATTCCTTTTACGGCATGAATAGTGAACTGGATGGTGTGAGCAGTGGACTGGATGGTGTGAGCAGTTGTTTGAGCTATGCGCATTTAATGGAGCAGATGTACTTTTGGTAAATGCATTAAATGGCGCAGACGTCTATTTTGTACCATTCCCTATTGAGTCCACTCAGAGCTTGACACGTGTTTTGACAGTACTTTTCCATGCAAGTTGATGAACGTATCCAGTAATATCTTCCAAGTCTTCATAGCAGACCACAGAGGCTCTGTAAGGCATTACAGAGGTTCTATGGTCTGTCCTTCTGTGGAGCAGTCCACTTGTTTCCGAGTTGATCTTCTTCTTGCGCACTACAGAGGTTCTGTGATTACCTCTGTAGCTTCTGTGGCTTTCTGGACTTGATCTTCTGGAAGAAGTGGCAGAGCCTCTGTGAGAGGCTTTTCTATACTTAGCCTATTTTTCACTACTTCTAAGTATTTCTATGATTAGGAAGATTGAAGCTAACAATCTCCCCCTAAGTAGTGAAAAATAAAAATTTGACTTTAGGCTAAGTTAGATAAGACAGAGGTTAAACAATACCTCGAAATTTCTTTCATTTAGAAATATGCCAGAGGCATTTTACATTTGAGTACAATGAAAGATAAAACTTTGTTTGCAGAGATTGGAGGTCTGAGAATCAGATTTTGGCATCTTTGAAATCGTTGTAGCTTCTGTTGTCTCTGCCGACTTTTCTGATCTCTTTGTAGAATCTGATGCAGAGTTCTCTTAGGCGGATTGTTGAGTCTATTTCTCTGATGAAAGTATCTGCATCATCTCTATCCATTTTATCTGTACCTCTGTATTTTACAAGGCTTGCTCTGAATTTGCTCAGAGTACTGGTTGCGTACTTCTGACAATCCATGAGTACAAAAAGTTTAACCTGGTGTTGTGGGTTTTGAAATACTAACCCAAATCTTGGTTCTCTGATGATTGAGTTGGGCACAGCGTCTGGTGGGCAGCGATCTTCTGGTGGTCGTAGATCTAGATGTTTGAGACCAAGATCTTTTCCCAGCTGAAAATCTATCATGCTGTATAGCAGAAGCTTTTCCCTCATTGCTTTTCTCAATACTTGATAGGCTCTGGTGTTTGCCTCTGTGTTGTAGTTGTCCTTTGTCCATTGCAGAAGGTCAGGTAGATCGTATGGATTGATGTTTCTTAAGTCAGCATCAGCGAAGGTAGATTCTGAATTGTTCTCTCTTCTGACTCTGTAAAGATTGTACCTGACCCTTGGATAGGTTCTTGTGAAGGAGAATCTGCAGAAGATCACCTTTTTGATTTTGTGAATTGAGAAGACATCTGCTTTGGCTCTTGGCTTTGTTCTTGTGAAGATGTTCTCAAATTCTTCTCTGATCCTTGGATCTGTCACATGATCTATTTGATAGTTTGTCTGAAAGGATTGTTTGTAGAGGTATTTGTATACCACTTCTTCCATTTCTTCATGTGTTGGACCAGGTCGTGGAATTTGTCTTCTGAGACTCTCCATCTGTTGAACAACTTCTGCAGCTCTACCAGTTAAAGGAGTTTCTGACAGAGGCTTCAATCCATGTGCCCAGTCAACTTCTTCGGGTTTTGGGGTTTGAAAGGCGTCAAACGCACTCTTCATCAGTTTCTCTGTTGGCTTTGACAATGTTTTCTTCTTCTTAGGCTCTTCTGTCAGTATCCCTTTGCCTTTATCTTTTGTTGTCGTGGCAGAACCTGTTGCTTCTGTGGGTTTTGAGGTTTGCATTTCTGTAGGTTTGATGGAGGTTGCCTCTGTGGATTTTGACGATTGTGACTTAGAGGACTTTTGTGGCGATGGTTCTGTTGGCTTGACTTGCTCTGTAACCTCTGTTGGAGGTTGTTTGGTGACTTCTTCTGTGAGCTCAGTTTCTGTTGATGAAGTGTTGTCATTAAATCTTCTTGCCATTCTGAAGGCTAAAGTGAACCTGTGCCTTTCTTCTTCTCTCTTCACCATACGATCACTTATTGTTGTGTGCATCCTTTTCAGAATGTCAGAAGCAGAGGTCGTTGCTCTTTTTGGTTTGGTGGCAATCGACTTTCTTCTGGGTATGGTTTGGGGTGTTTCCACAGAGGTGGGTGTTTTCTCTGTGGTTGGTTCATCTGTTTCTTCCAAAATGATTACCTCAGGGGCGGTTGTTGCCTCTGAGGTTTGTTTATCTGCTTCTGTAGTGTTGGGTTCTTCAGATGTTGAATCCACAGAGATGGGTGTATTCTCTGTGGTTTGTTGAGTTTGTTGTTGTCGGGTCTGTTCTGGAGGTGCTTGACTCAGAGGTTCTGCGGCTATTGGTGGACCTGTAAGTCCTCTGCTTGCAGTTTTCTCTGTAGTTTTCTCCCCCTCAGGATGATCTGATGGACCAGGATGGTCATTATCATCAGAGTCATCCTGACCCTTGTCTGATGTACCCTCTGCTCTGCAGGAAGCATCGGGTTTCTTTGGCATTGTGGCTCCAGCAGCGATCAGTTTCGCGCAGACATCATCACAGAGGCCAAGAAGAGTTGCTAGCTCTGCCTCTGTTTTGAATCTCATCCTTCCTACACTTTCTCTGAAATCTTTGACGAAGTTAGCATTGGCAGTGGTGAAGGAAAGGATGACTTCTGTCACTTGATTAATCACGTTCTGCCCAAGCTCTGTCAGCTGTGCTCTTGTCATGTAGTCTTTGGGTTGCATCAGCATGGTATTTCGCATGGCTTCTTCTTGAACTTTTTGTAGGGCCTTCTGTAGATCTGCAGGAGTGATGCCCGTTGACACTGAAGTCTGTTTGTTCAATTGATCAAGGAACTTGTTGATGGAGTTCTCAATCGAAGAAGGAGTAGTTGTTGCGGCAGAAGTGGTGGATGCGGTAGCAGCAGACTTCATCTGTGAGATGGCAGTTTTCACCTCTGTGGACAGGTTGTCCATTTTGGTGTTCAGGTTTAGCAGTGCCAGTGATGTTGTCTCTGCAAAAGATTTGAAAGAGCTTTGCAACTCTTTCAAGGTTTGGTTCACAGAGGTCTCAAGGGTTTGGAACTCATCCCTTGTGACTTGTGTTCCTGTGGTAACCTCTGGAGGAACACATTCGTCTCCAGAGTGAATCCCTGTTCCTGGGATACCTTCGTTCACCCTTGTTTGTACGATGGGGGTGGAAGGATTTCCTTCTGATCCTTGAGAAGAAACATGAGTTTCAATCCCTACAGAAGTTCTGAGAAGAACATTGTCCAAATCCACTCCAGAGGTGGGTATTGGAATATCCTTCTGTTGACTAGGAGACTTGTCTAGAGTCTCTTTGTCTTTGTGCTCTCTACTTCTTTCTGAAAGAAGTGTGGGTCTTAATAAGTGCGTGGCAGAGGAAACAAATTCCTCTGTTGGGCGTTCTTCTGTGATCTGGGGCAATTGATCACGAACTATAGGTGAGTCTCTTTGAGGAGACTCCCTAGGAATGGTTTCCCCGGTTTTTGTGGGCACAGAGGTTGAAAGAATAACCTCTGGCTGGATGGTTTGGGTGAAGTTCGAGTTGTGCTGCTCTTTTTCAATGACACCTTCTGCAGCTAGACCTGCGGTGTCAGAAATGTGGGTTGCACTGGGAGGGGGTGATTGATGTGTGCCTTCTTCAACTTCGGCATCTTTTCTTGTTTCTTCTTCTGGTTCTGTGGAAGTTCCTTTCTCTGTGCGCAAGGAGTCATACATGTGATGAGATCCGTATAATCTCATGACATGAGGATGATAGAGACCTTTTTGTATCCAGATAGCCTCTTCTTCATCTGAATCTACCTCTGAGATTTCTATCCCTGTTTCTGTGGTTTCTTCTACAGCCGTTGCCTCTGTAACTTCAGTTGTATTCCACTCAGCTTCGGTTTGTTCTGTATCTTCTGAAGCTTGGTTTGGACTTCTTCTGTGGACGTCCAATCCTTGAATGAAAGGGTTTTGTAAAATCACAGGGGTTTCGGCTGGTTGATTTCTGGGTGTTGTGTCATCTTCTTGTAGATGAGTGTCAATACCAGAAATGAAGAAATCATGTTCTTCTGGAGAGTGGTGGTCGAGAGGTTGTGCCGTCCACCCTGCTGTATTAAGGGTGTTTGCAATTTCGGGGTTCTGTAGGAAATCATTCAGGTCTCCCTGGTGAGCAAATCTATCTGGAGATTGATAGGGTGATTGATATCCTTCTTCTGTCATTCCTATTTCTGCATCTTCTTCTTCTGCAGTTTCACCCTCTATGATTGCCTCTTCTGCAATGGTAACCAATTTTTTAAATGATTTTCCATGCTTCTTTTTGGTTTTCCTCCTTTTTGGTTTTGGTGCCCCTTCCTCTGTTGATTTGGATCTTTTCTTTTTCTGTTTTGTGAAAAGGGGAGGAGCAGAGGAGCCAATCTCTGTGGCATGGGGAGGTGAAGGTCTATCTTCTGCAGTGCTAGTTGATGTGCCTTCTGCAGTTTTTCTCTTCTTAGCTTTTGGAGTAAAGCAGACATCTTTGCTGAAGATTTCTTTCCCATTATTTCTGCGCGTTTGGCTATGAAGCTGAGCTGAATAGCCATGTGTTTTGCTAACTTTTGATCCTTTTCTGCTTGAGTGGAAAGAGGTTTTGCTATCATTGTTCCTAGGGGGACACCTAAACGCGGGGGTGTCATAGGACTCGGTTTTGGAGTTCTATGATCGCGTATATACTCTTTCTTAAGGGATATGTTCGATGCGTAGCGCAGAAGTTTCTTTGACAGAGGTCTGCAGTGTGAGTAGCCATCAGCATGATCAGTGGGGGTATTTTTGTTCATCGGGAACTGTTTGGGAGTTGGCCCTTCCATTGGCCAATTTTGGATTAGCAGCAGAGGTTCGAACAGTACTCCCAATATTCTTTGGAATTGCAGAGGTGGTAGAAAGTTGGGATCGTTCTCTTTGACCCTTTTCGAGTTGTTCTTTCTGTCGATGGTGTTTATGATCTCTTGCATCATTATGGTCGCATAATCTAGTGGAAGATCATAGTAAACCCCATACATGATGCTCAAGATTTGATGTGAGCTCTGGTCAATACTCCCTATCTTTCCTGTCAAGCATCTGTTCAGAATAGAGAACAAAGTGTTCCACAGAGGTGGTAATCGGCCTCTGCGGAAGTCATTTCTCTTCCGTAGTTGGGTGTTGTACCCAAGCATTTCCACGAATCTACAGAGCTCTTCGTCTGTTGGTTGCTCTGCATAACTTTTCAATCCCAGAAGACCCCTTGTTGGTAGGTTGAATTCAAGTGAGAACATTGTTCTGTTGAACTTGATTTCAAGATGCTCAGTTTTATCAGGTCTTGAAATGTACCCTTTGATAAGAGAATCGTCTTTATCAAATCGGCAGCTTTGCCAAAATTGGTTCAAATAACGGACTGGTATTCTGTTAGGGGTTCTTGATAGTAGAGGGAAAAGGATATGGTTTTCCATGATGTTCAGAAGTATGGCATGGGCTTCGCCGAAAGTAGTGGGTGAGGGGACCAAATAGCAGTTGTTGGATTTAATAGGAAGAGTGGCTTCGAAATGATCCTTAGCTATGAAGTTTTGCAAGTGTGTCGTCGGAGCAAAGTCTGCGGAATCCCCGGAATCTTGTTGTTCAATATCTCTTGCAAGGCTGGGGTTTTCAGAATGTTCTGAATGAGCAGGGGAGTTTTCCGTTGTGTTCGCCGGAGAGAGTTCAGAGGATGTAGCTCGAGAAGATGAAGCCATTTGCAAGTGTTTTGCAGGGTATCGCCGGAGAAGAAGATGAGAGTTTGTAAAAGGTTTTATGAGAGGGTAAGGTTTGTTTTTATAGGATGGTAAAACGGTAGACTTCGAAAGGGTAAAATATATGGCAATGGATTAAAGTTTGGAATCCGCACTCGAGTTTGAGCGGCGGGTTCAACTTACCAAAAAAAAACGTTCCATGTTTGCCCAATGAAAATGGGACACGTAGGCCATGTCAGAAGATGACAGGACGTCGTGCGCGGCCCATTAATGCTAGGCGCGTGGAGTTGTTCTTAGCCATATGAGTTTCACTCGCAGAAAAAGTAACCGTTATTACTACAGAGATGCCCAAGTAATCAGATTGACAGAGCTTCTGTAGTTTACAGAGGCTCTGTGATCTTGAAAATCTTTGATGTTTATCCCTTTTTCATATATCGCATTGTTATCATGACTTATGTGGGGTTCTTCTTTAACCAAAACATTTGTAAAAGCATTGGAGAGGATAAAATCGGATTTTTGTGAAGAAATTTGCTTCGCAGAGGTTTTGTGGCTCTGTTGGAACTTGCAGAAGTTCTGTGAGGGCCAGCAGAAGCTCTATGAGAGAAAAAATCTCATAACAAAAATTTTATTAGTATTTTTGATCATCCAATTTTTGATTTGGTTTAAGAGATGTTTTTCGGACATATTTGAAAGTTTGTGTCCGAGAAAACTGTTTTAAAAAAAACGGTTTGTTCGAGAAGGTCATGGTCTGCGTTTTCGGTTTCCGAGATAACATTCCAAAAGATCGACAGAAGGTTAATTTGTGATCACAGAGCATATTTCCTGCAGAAGCTCTGTTGAGCTCAGCAGAAGCTCTATGACCTTAAATTTCTCCTAATTCGAATGTTGTGAAACTTTTTGAGCTTTTGATTTTTGAGATGTTATTCACAGTATATTTAGGACATATTTGACAATTCTTGTCCTAGAAAATTGTTTTCCAAAAACCTTTTGTGCGAGAGACATACCTTTTGGTTCTTCTGTTCTCGGCAGTTTTGTCTTTCTTCTGTCGATGGAGAATTATCGACATTCTTCTTCGGCTTTCCTTTGAGAGATTTACCTCTGTAGATCATCTCAGGGCCTCTTTTGCTCCCCCTTGATCTAATCTCTTCTGTAGATCAAGAATTTTCCTTTTGCTCCCCCTTGACCTAATCACCTCTGTAGATCAAGTAATTTCCTTTTGCTCCCCCTTGACCTATGCTTGGATCAAAGAATGATAAGTTTTACATAGAACATAGGTCATGGTCTTTCAGAGGTTCTGTAGGGGTCGTCAGAGGTTCTGAGTTGACTTACAGAAGCTCTGTGATTTTAAGAATTATTTAAGGTTTTAAGAATTTACATACAGAAGTAGAATCAATCAAAGCAATAAATTAAGCAATGTATTTACTTACTATTTACAGAATATAAAACTATACTTACTAAGGATTTTCACACCATGTTAATCATTCCTATCTTACCCACCAAGTAGTTGAATCTTTTCTCGTCTAGTGCTTTGGTGAATAAGTCAGCGAGTTGATATTCTGTGGGCACAAAATGCATTTCGATTGTACCGTATTCAACATGATGTTTCAAGAAGTGATACCTTATATCGATATGCTTGGTTTTTGAGTGTTGCACAGGGTTGGCAGAAATAGCAATAACACTTTTGGAATCGCAGAAGATGGGTATTTTGAACAGAATGTGGACGTAGTCTTTTAGCTGAGTCTTCATCCATAGAACCTGAGAACAACAGCTAGCGGCAGCAACGTATTCAGCTTCTGCAGTGGATGTGGAAACACAATTCTGCTTCTTGGAGGTCCAACTGACTAGTTTACCACCTAGGAATTGACAACTCCCAGAGGTACTCTTTCTGTCGAGCATGCATCCTCCATAGTCTGAATCTGTATAAGCTTTAAAACCAAAACCAGAGTTCTGTGGATACCAGAGACCAAGATTTTTGGTCCCTTTTAGGTATCTAAAGATTCTCTTTACGGCATCATAATGTGATTTCTTTGGGTTAGCTTGATAGCGTGCACAGAGACATGTGGCATGCATAATGTCAGGTCTGCTTGCTGTTAAGTATAACAGAGATCCAATCATGCCTCTGTAGAGAGTGCATTCTGCAGAGATGCCATCTGAATCTAAGAATAACTTGTTTCCAGTGGCCATTGGAGTTTTCATTGCAGAGGCATCAGAGAAGCTATATTTGGTAAGAATGTCAGAGACATATTTAGCTTGATTTATAAAAATTCCCTCCGATGATTGTTTGACTTGGAGTCCGAGGAAGAAAGTTAATTCTCCCATCATACTCATTTCAAACTCACTCTGCATGAGTTTTTCAAATCTTTTACACTCTTCTGAATTAGTAGACCCAAAAATTATGTCATCTACGTATATTTGTACAAGCATTATCTCACTACTTTTGCGTTTATAGAATAAGGTAGTATCTGTTGTACCTCTGTTGTAACCATTGACTAGAAGAAAGGTAGAAAGTCGTTCATACCATGCTCGTGGAGCCTGTTTCAGTCCATATAGAGCTTTTTCAAGGTAGTATACATGCCTTGGAAACTTTGAGCTTTCAAATCCTGGTGGCTGATTAACGTAGACCTCTTCTTGGATTTCACCGTTGAGAAAAGCTGATTTTACGTCCATCTGATAGACTTTAAAACCTCTGTGGGCTGCGAAGGCTAAGAATATTCTTATTGCTTCGAGCCGTGCGACAGGGGCAAAAGTTTCATCGTAGTCTATGCCTTCTTCTTGTCTATATCCCTTTGCTACTAATCTTGCTTTGTTTCTGATGGCCACTCCATCTTCATCCTTCTTGTTTCTGTAGACCCATTTAGTCCCAATGGCCTGTTTTCCTCTTGGCAGAGGTACTAGAGTCCATACTCTGTTACGCTCAAATTGCAAATGTTCTTCTTGCATGGCGTCTACCCAGTTTGGGTCATCTAGGGCTTCAGAAATCTTCTTTGGTTCTATCACACTAATAAAATCTGTAAAGAAACAAAAGTTAGCAGTGGCAGACCTTGTTTTTACTGCGTCAGAAGGTTCTCCGATTATTTGGCTTGGAGGATGGCTTTTTGTCCATTGAGTTGTGCGTGGAAGATGATCATCAATGTCATTCAGACTTTCTTTAGAGACTTCTTGTGTTTCTTCTTGTGTAGCCTCTGTTGTTCTTCGTGCCTTGGTAGTTGATTCTACCGTTTGTGGAATGATTGGTATGAGTGGTGGTGGAGTTTGTTCCTCTGAGGACGTATAGTCTTGGTCCTCGATTTCCTCTGTAATTGGTTCTTCTGTTGTTTGTTCAGCTTCTGTGGTCGTTTTCCTTGATGTTTCATCTTCTGCACTTTCTTCTGCTTCGGCAATTGCATCTATAGTATTTACAGAAGAAGATGAAGCATTATTAGGACCAGTTAGTGACAAACCTGTAGGATTTTGTCCGACAGAGGATGGTTCTTCAGAAACCCTGATTGTTCCAACAGAAGGATCAATGTTTTCGTTGAGCATCTCTAAAAATAGAAGATCCAAGTCTTCTTTTGCTCGTGAGATGACAGAGGATTTCCCTTTAATTCCGAGTTCTGAACTGATTTGTTCAGAAGTCATTTGGAATGAATCATCAAAAGAAACATTGATGCTTTCTACAATCTTGTGAGACTTTGTAAGGAATGTTCTGTAGGCTTTGGAAGTGGCAGAGTATCCAATGAATTTGCCTTCATCTGCTTTTACATCAAACTTTCCTCTTGAATCTCTGTCGTTTAAGACGAAGCATTTGCATCCGAATACATGGAAAATTTTGATGTTTGGCCGCCGTTTGTTAAGCAATTCGTAAGGCGTCTTGAGGTGTCTTTTCACAATGGTTGATCGATTTTGAGTATAACACGCAGTAGAAATTGCTTCTGCCCAAAAGTTCATTGATAATCCGCATGCTGACATCATAGTTCTTGCGGCTTCCACAAGTGTTCGATTTTTTCTTTCGACAACACCGTTCTGTTGTGGAGTGCGAGCTGCAGAGAAGTTCTGTGATATTCCTTCTGTTGAAAGATAGGCTTCAATGACAGAGTTTTTAAATTCTGTGCCATTGTCACTTCTTAACTTCTGTATTCTGCAATTATAAAGAACTTGGATTCTTTTCATTAGATTTATCAATATATTTGGAACATCTGATTTCTTTCTAACGAATTCAACCCATGTGAAACGCGAATACTCATCAATTAGGACAAGTATGTATTTCTTGCCACCTAGGCTCTGTATGGCAATGGGACCGCAGAGGTCGACATGAAGCATGTACAGAGGTCTAGTGCAAGATACATCTGTTTTGCCTTTGTGGGAAGCTCTTTTGAGTTTTCCCATCTCACAGGCAGAACATAAATGATCCTTATTGAATTTAACATTTGGCAAACCTCTAACTAGATCAAGTTTGACCAGTTTTTCCAATGTGTGAAAATTTAAGTGACAGAACCTGTTGTGCCATAACCAGGCTTCTTCACTTTTGCAGGCAACAAGGCAAACTTTGTCTTTGTTCTTTGAGTTGAAGTTCATTAGATATAGATCACCTATTCTTTCAGCTCGCAGAAGTTCCATACTTGTTTCTTCACTTTGTAGAGAGCAGAAAGTTCTTTTGAACAACACATTGAATCCTGTATCACAAAGTTGACTTACACTGAGTAGGTTGTGCTTAAGGCCATCCACATATGCAACTTTGTATACAGAAACGTCTTCTTTCCTTATGACTCCATAGCCTTTTATGTGTCCTTTCTTGTTGTCTCCAAAAGTCACAGATCCACCATCTTGTGTTTCTTTGTACGTGGATAGTGCACTTCTGTCACCAGTCATGTGCCTTGAGCATCCGGAGTCTAGATACCATATTGGCACATACTTCTTCTGCAGGACAATCACAGAGATTTAGGTACCCATATCCATATGGGTCCAATATTGTTAGAGTTTTTCAAGTTTGCCTTGGCATTCTTGAAATACATTTTGTTCTCTGCAGAAGAGTCAGATTGTTTCTTTGTGGGATTTGACTTTTGAATTGTCGTAGAGAGTAAACAGACTTGACTTGAAAAATGATTATTAAGTTTAGACATAAGATCAAAGCAATGACAGTATTGAATATGAGATGTAATTTGCTTGAACTTTTCATTGAACTTTTTAAACTCAGCCACAGAGGCATTACATTCTTTCTTTACATTTGATTTCCTATTACTAGAAGATCTATGAATATTCGAATGTTGTTTGCAAAAGCTCTGTTTAGGACCTGCCTTCTGTGGGTTGCTTCGGTGGTGAACTTCTTTCATCACTGTCACAGAAGAAAAAGATTTATTAACCTTGGGTTTTGAAAATCTAGAACTTATAGGATCAATAGAGGTCTTCTGTAACATTTTAAGCTCAGCAGAGGTTTTGATATGTAGATTCAATTTTAGAAAATCTTGGCAGATTGGAATCTCTGTGAGTTTCTCTTTTGGAGAAATAGTTCTGTGAGGAACTTCAGAGGAGAATTTGACATCCTCTGTGTCACAGTGAATTATCCCTGATTTGAAATCAGTCTCTGAGTTGTCAGAGGATGAATCGTCCTCGTATACAGAGGTTGAGTCAATTCTTTCAATAGAGGCTGGATTTTCTGAGCATGTATCGTACGAGCTTTCTTTCTCTGTAGAATAGTTTTCATAGATTGCAGAGGTTTCTAATAAGATTTCTTCAGTGAGAGTTTTATCTATAGAAGATGTACATAAATTTTCTAAAACGCTTGATTTCCATATTTCCAAAATTTCTTTTTCAATTAAAATTTTAAAGTTTTCTTCTGAAAAAATGGGTTTAAACTCAGGAGCTTCTGCTGATAATTTCTTTTCAACGTTTATCAAACAGACAAAAGCAACCTGTGTTTGGGTCTCTGGTTTACCAAACATGAAGATACCAATCTGATCTTGTGTTTTCAGATATTTCTTTGGTTTGATACCTCTATTGACAGAGGTTGAAGATGATGAGTCTGTGTTTTCAAACCACACGTTAATTATCTTCTTATGTTTCTTCAAGTAAGGATCCACAGAGATTTTCGCCCGTTTGCTTACAGAGATTAGATTTGGAAAATCTGGTTTGTTTGTTTTTCCAATCACAAATAACGAGGACAGAGGTTTGTTTCTTTTGCCTTCAACACCTAGGGTGATATCATCATACCCTATACCTCGTCTCCCTATTTGTGAGTTTATTTTTTCATAAACTTTCTGTGCATCTTTATAGTTTTTAAGCAAAACTTCTCTTCTGAGTAAATCTTGCCATAATACCTCTCTTTCTCTTTGAAAGTATTCTTTAAGAGATCTTATGTCAGTAGTTTCGCTCCTTGAAACTGAAAGTTCTTTTGTTTTATCTTTTAAAGTATTGGTTAATTCAGAAATTTGTTTTTTTAAAGGATCTAGAGTTTTGTTCCAATTCTTTTCTATTCTCTCTTTTTCCTAAAAAATCTTTGCTTTTTCTTGAGTGAGAAGCCGTACTTCTCTCTCATTGAAAGTGAGTCTTTTCTGAATACTTTGATTTATCTCTTTCAGTTCAATTAATTCAATGTTAATTCTAAGTGTATTATCATCTACAGAGGTAATACAAGAGTTGGAATTTGAAGTAGATACCTCAGAGTCAGTGCAGGAGTCGACTTCTGCCATGCCACAGAAGAGGGCATTAGCGGTATGTTCATCGTCAGAAGTAGAGTCTGACTGGAAGTCTTCTGTGTTCTCCTCGGAATGTCCTTTTGCCATTAAGGATTTTTGAGCATAATATTCGGCTTTCTTTTTGTAGAAAGCAGAGTCCCTCTGTGGGCGATTTGATCTGCTTCTGCATTCATTCGCAAAATGGCCTGGTTTGCCGCAGTTAAAACATCCTTGAGGAGTGTTTCCTGTTCGATCATTGGACTTCTGTAGGTCTCCGCCTTTCTCTGATCTACATTCATTTGCATAGTGACCAGGTTTGCCGCATTTGTAGCATTCTTGCTGCGTGTGGCTTACCGAGTCATCTGACCTCTGTCGGTCATTCCCTCTGTAATTTCTATCGTTTGACCTCTGTCGGCCACTTGATTCTTCTCCTCTTCTGTTGTCTCTTCTATCATCCTGGTTTTCTCTATCATATCTTTCATTTCCGGAACCTCTTCTGTTTCCTCTGAACTCTTTTGTCAATAGAGCTAAAGATTTAGCTAGTGACGCAAGAGTTATTTCCTTTTCTGCTTGCTCTTCTTCTTCACTGTCAATTATCACCATCTTCTTCTTCTCCTTCTTCTTCTCCTCTGTGGCTTTATCATTTCTTGGTCTCTGTGCATCCTCTTTAGTTTTACTAACCAATGCATATGGTGCAATGGTTAGTGTTTTAGCCTGTGCTATCTGAGGTTCTTGTGCGGCTAATGTTCCGTAAAGATCAGAGAGAGTCCAGGTGTCTAGATCCTGATTTTTCTGTAGGGACATAGACAGCTGGAGCCATTCTTCATTTAGACTTTTTAAAAACATGACATTGTTTTCTTCAGAAGTTCTGTCAATGCCTGATTTTCTGCACTGGTTGATTAGAGAGTTGAATCTGTCGTATGTTGTTTGCAGAGATTCTGTTGCAGAGGCTTTGAATGCATGATATTCATTGATGTACTGTGCTCTTCGGTTTTTTTGTGTTTTAGCACCTCCTTCCAACTGTCTTTCCAGTTCTTTCCACAGATCATGCGCTGTTTCACATGAATCCAAGGATTGAAAGAGTTCGTTGGGTATTGCCATAATTAATGTCCTCTTGGTTTTCTGAGCAACTTCATCTTCTGATTTATCTTCGGTTGACCACTCCCCTTTTGGCTTTGGTTTTTGATGTTCGGGGATTTCGGCAGATTCAGCAGTAGCAGGTATACGAGGTACTACTGTCATGGGAATAGGAGGAGGATTGTACAGATATTGTACTTGATTTTTTTCAGTGCCCTCGAAAAAATGGACCATTCTTATTTTTCACTGAGGATACTCATCTCGAAGGAGAGTAGGAGGTTTAGTGAGAGAACCAGTAGTAAAGAAATTATTTGTATTTGTCATTTGAAGATTTTTAGAAAGAAAGTATGACTAAAGAGTTACTTCGATGAGCTTGAAGATTTTCTGGGTTTAAGCAGTTTCCAGACACAATTTTAAATCTCAATAATATCTATCAAGAGTCTTGATAAGTGGATCACTTGATATTGAAAATCAAGGAAGGCTCTGATACCAATTGTTGGAACCCAGATACACTTAATCAAGATTAACAGTCTATTAGTTGAGTTTAGAGTTTGATGCGGAAGCGTATTAAACTAACAGATATGTTTGATAGATATTAGAACGCACATATATAAAGAAAACAGTAAGGAATAAAAGGGATTTCTTGAACAGTTACTGTTATTCAATATATAATAAGAACACGAAGAACAGATTAAGAATTGTTGGTGTGTGTGAGAATATAACACTCAGATATTTGACAATAACGTTTGAGAGTATTAGTGATTCCTTGTGTATTCGTTCTTAGGAAGATCTCAACATGAGACTTCCTTTTATACTACTCTTAGAAGACTATGAATTAGGTCACTATTCCTTTTACGGCATGAATAGTGAACTGGATGGTGTGAGCAGTGGACTGGATGGTGTGAGCAGTTGTTTGAGCTATGCGCATTTAATGGAGCAGATGTACTTTTGGTAAATGCATTAAATGGCGCAGACGTCTATTTTGTACCATTCCCTATTGAGTCCACTCAGAGCTTGACACGTGTTTTGACAGTACTTTTCCATGCAAGTTGATGAACGTATCCAGTAATATCTTCCAAGTCTTCATAGCAGACCACAGAGGCTCTGTAAGGCATTACAGAGGTTCTATGGTCTGTCCTTCTGTGGAGCAGTCCACTTGTTTCCGAGTTGATCTTCTTCTTGCGCACTACAGAGGTTCTGTGATTACCTCTGTAGCTTCTGTGGCTTTCTGGACTTGATCTTCTGGAAGAAGTGGCAGAGCCTCTGTGAGAGGCTTTTCTATACTTAGCCTATTTTTCACTACTTCTAAGTATTTCTATGATTAGGAAGATTGAAGCTAACACTTCTTATCTACTACTCGTCCCCTGTAAAGTAGTATAAATAGAAGGCCTTACCAGACCTTTTCTGGTAACTCTCGCACTACACACACACACCATATTAGAGCTTATTATCTTGCTTCACACACTTACGGTGTTCTTGGTGTAACTTGAAGAATCAATTGGTGATGAACCATTGAGCTAAACTCTTGTCTTAATATTGTTTCTGTTAGCTTCAATCTTCCTAATCATAGAAGTATTTAGAAGTAGTGAAAAATAGGCTAAGTGAAGAAAGCCTCTTACAGAGGCTCTGCCGACATTACCGAGAAATCAAGGTCAAGAAGCTACAGAAGCAGCAGAGGCTTCCTACAGAAGCTCTGTCATACGCACAAAGAAGACCAAAGACTCGGAATCCGGCGAAGACTGCTCCACAGAGGACCAGACCGCAGAACCTCTGTAACTCATTACAGAGCCTCTGTGGTGCTCACTGAGACTTGAAGATATTTATAATATCTTGCTACTGTTCCAAGACCTGTTCATCAACTTGCATGGAAAAGTACTGTCAAAACACGTGTCAAGCTCTGAGTGGACTCAATAGGGCATGATACAAAATAGACGTCTGCGCCATTTAATGCATTTACCAATAGTACATCTGCTCCATTAAATGCGCATGGCTCAAACAACTGCTCACACCATCCAGTTCACTATTCATGCCGTAAAAGGAACAGTGACCTACCTCATAGTCTTCTAAGAGTGGTATAAAAGGAAGTCTCATGTTGAGATCTTCCTAAAGGACGAATACACAAGGAATCACTAATACTCTCAAGCTTTATTGTCAAATATATGAGTGTTATATTCTCACACACACCAACAGTTCTTAATCTGTTCTTCGTGTTGTTATCATATATTGAATAACAGTAACTGTTCAAGAAATCCTTTTCATTCTTTACTGTTTTCTTTATACGTGTGCGTTCTAATATCTATCAAACATATATGTTAGTTTAAATACGCTTCCGCATCAAACTCTAAACTCAACTAATAGACTGTTAATCTTGATTAAGTGAATCTGGGTTCCAACAATTGGTATCAGAGCCTTCCTTGATTTTCAATATCAAGTGATCCACTTATCAAGATTCGTGATAGATATTATTGTGATTTAAAATTGTGTCTGGAACTGCTTAAACCCAGAAAATCTTCAAGTTCATCGAAGTAACTCTTTAGTCATACTTTCTTTCTAAAATATTCAAAAATGACAAATACAAATAATTTATTTACTACTGGTTCTCTCACTAAACCTCCTACTCTCCTTCGAGATGAGTATCCTCAGTGGAAAATAAGAATGGTCCATTTTTTCGAGGGCACTGAAAGAAATCAAGTACAATATCTGTACAATCCTCCTCCTATTCCCATGACAGTAGTACCTCGTGTACCTGCTACTGCTGAATCTGCCGAAATCCCCGAACATCAAAAACCAAAGCCAAAAAGGGAGTGGTCAACCGAAGATAAAGCAGAAGATGAAGTTGCTCAGAAAACCAAGAGGACATTGATTATGGCAATACCCAACGAACTCTTTCAATCCTTGGATTCATGTGAAACAGCGCATGATCTGTGGAAAGAACTGGAAAGACAGTTGGAAGGAGGTGCTAAAACACAAAAAAACCGAAGAGCACAGTACATCAATGAATATCATGCATTCAGAGCCTCTGCAACAGAATCTCTGCAAACAACATACGACAGATTCAACTCTCTAATCAACAAGTGCAGAAAATCAGGCATTGACAGAACTTCTGAAGAAAACAATGTCATGTTTTTGAAAAGTCTAAATGAAGAATGGCTCCAGCTGTCTATGTCCCTACAGACAAATCAGGATCTAGACACCTGGACTCTCTCTGATCTTTACGGAACATTAGCCGCACAAGAACCTCAGATAGCACAGGCTAAAACACTAACCATTGCACCATATGCATTGGTTAGTAAAACTAAAGAGGATGCACAGAGACCAAGAAATGACAAAGCCACAGAGGAGAAGAAGAAGGAGAAGAAGAAGATGGTGATAATTGACAGTGAAGAAGAAGAACAAGCAGAAAAGGAAATAATTCTTGCGTCACTAGCTAAATCTTTAGCTCTATTGACAAAAGAGTTCAGAGGAAACAGAAGAGGTTACCAAAATGAAAGATATGACAACCAGGATGACAGAAGAGACAACAGAAGAGATGACAGAATAGGAGAAGAATCAAGTGGCCGACAGAGGTCAAGCGATAGAAATTACAGAGGGAATGACCGACAGAGGTCAGATGACTCGGTAAGCCACACGCAGCAAGAATGCTACAAGTGCGGCAAAGCTTGTCACTATGCAAATGAATGTAGATCAGAGAAAGGCGGAGACCTACAGAAGTCCAATGATCGAACAGGAAACACTCCTCAAGGGTGTTTTAACTGCGGAAAACCAGGCCATTTTGCGAATGAATGCAGAAGCAGATCAAATCGTCCACAGAGGGACTTTGCTTTCTACAAAAAGAAAGCCGAATATTATGCTCAAAAATCCTTAATGGCAAAAGGACATTCTGAGGAGAACACAGAAGACTTCCAGTCAGACTCTACTTCTGACGATGAACATACCGCCAATGCCCTCTTCTGTGGCATGGCAGAAGTCGACTCCTGCACTGACTCTGAGGTATCTACTTCAAATTCCAACTCTTGTATTACCTCTGTAGATGATAATACACTTAGAATTAACATTGAACTAATTGAACTGAAAGAGATAAATCAAAGTATTCAGAAAAGACTCACTTTCAATGAGAGAGAAGTACGGCTTCTCACTCAAGAAAAAGCAAAGATTTTTGAGGAAAAAGAGAGAATAGAAAAGAAATGGAACAAAACTCTAGATCCTTTAAAAAACCAAATTTCTGAATTAACCAATACTTTAAAAGATAAAACAAAAGAACTTTCAGTTTCAAGGAGCGAAACTACTAACATAAGAGCTCTTAAAGAATACTTTCAAAGAGAAAGAGAGGTATTATGGCAAGATTTACTCAGAAGAGATGTTTTGCTTAAAAACTATAAAGATGCACAGAAAGTTTATGAAAAAGTAAACTCACAAATAGGGAGACGAGGTATAGGGTATGATGATATCACCCTAGGTGTTGAAGGCAAAAGAAACAAACCGCTGTCCTCTTTATTTGTGATTGGAAAAACGAACAAACCAGATTTTCCAAATCTAATCTCTGTAAGCAAAAGGGCGAAAATCTCTGTGGATCCTTACTTGAAGAAACATAAGAAGATGATTAACGTGTGGTTTGAAAACACAGACTCATCATCCTCAACCTCTGTCAATAGAGGTATCAAACCAAATAAATATCTGAAAACACAAGATCAGATTGGTATCTTCAAGTTTGGTAAACCAGAGACCCAAACACAGGTTGCTTTTGTCTGTTTGATAAACGTTCAAAAGAAGTTATCAGCAGAAGCTCCTGAGTTTAAACCCATTTTTTCAGAAGAAAACTTTAAAAACTTAATTGAAAAAGAAATTTTGGAAATATGGAAATCAAGCGTTTTAGAAAAATTATGTACATCTTCTATAGATAAATCTCTCACTAAAGAAATCTTATTAGAAACCTCTGCAATCTATGAAAACTATTCTACAGAGGAAGAAATCTTGTATGATGCATGTTCGGAAAATTCAACCTCTATTGAAAGAATTGACTCAACCTCTGTATTCGAGGACGACTCATCTTCTGACGATTCAGAGACATATGTTACATCTGGGATAACTCTCTATGACACAGAGGATGTTAAATACTCCTCTGAAGTTCCTCACAGAACTATTTCTCCAAAAGAGAAACTCACAGAGATTCCAATCTGCCAAGATTTTCTAAATTTGAATCTACATGTCAAAACCTCTGCTGAGCTTAAAATGTTACAGAAGACCTCTATTGATCCTATAAGTTCTAGATTTTCAAAACCCAAGGTTAATAAATCTTTTTCTTCTGTGACAGTGATGAAAGAAGTTCACCACAGAAGCAACCCACATAAGGCAGGTCCTAAACAGAGCTTTTGCAAACAACATTCTAGTATTCATAGATCTTCTAGTAATAGGAAATCTAATGTAAAGAAAGAATGTAATGCCTCTGTGGCTGAGTTTAAAAAGTTCAATGAAAAGTTCAAGCAAATTACATCTCATATTCAATACTGTCATTGCTTTGATCTTATGTCTAAACTTAATAATCATTTTTCAAGTCAAGTCTGTTTACTCTCTACGACAAATCAAAAGTCAAATCCCACAAAGAAACAATCTGACTCTTCTGCAGAGAACAAAATGTATTTCAAGAATGCCAAGGCAAACTTGAAAAACTCTAACAATATTGGACCCATATGGATATGGGTACCTAAATCTCTGTGATTATCCTGCAGAAGAAGTATGTGCCAATCTGGTATCTAGACTCCGGATGCTCAAGGCACATGACTGGTGACAGAAGTGCACTATCCACGTACAAAGAAACACAAGATGGTGGATCTGTGACTTTTGGAGACAACAAGAAAGGACACATAAAAGGCTATGGAGTCATAGGGAAAGAAGACGTTTCTGTATACAAAGTTGCATATGTGGATGGCCTTAAGCACAACGTACTCAGTGTAAGTCAACTTTGTGATACAGGATTCAATGTGTTGTTCAAAAGAACTTTCTGCTCTCTACAAAGTGAAGAAACAAGTATGGAACTTCTGCGAGCTGAAAGAATAGGTGATCTATATCTAATGAACTTCAACTCAAAGAACAAGGACAAAGTTTGCCTTGTTTCCTGCAAAAGTGAAGAAGCCTGGTTATGGCACAACAGGTTCTGTCACTTGAATTTTCACACATTGGAAAAACTGGTCAAACTTGATCTAGTTAAAGGTTTGCCAAATGTTAAATTCAATAAGGATCATTTATGTTCTGCCTGTGAGATGGGAAAACTCAAAAGAGCTTCCCACAAAGGCAAAACAGATGTGTCTTGCACCAGGCCTCTGTACATGCTTCATGTCGACCTCTGCGGTCCCATTGCAATACAGAGCCTAGGTGGCAAGAAATATATACTTGTCTTAGTTGATGAGTATTCACGTTTCACATGGGTTGAATTTATCAGAAAGAAATCAGATGTTCCAATTATATTGATAAATCTAATGAAAAGAATCCAAGTTCTTTATGACTGCAAAATACAGAAGTTAAGAAGTGACAACGGCACAGAATTCAAAAACTGTGTCATTGAAACTTATCTTTCAACAGAAAGAATTTCACAGAACTTCTCTGCAGCTCGCACTCCACAACAGAACGGTGTTGTCGAAAGAAAGAATCGAACACTTGTGGAAGCCTCAAGAACTATGATGTCAGCATGCGGATTATCAATGAACTTTTGGGCAGAAGCAATTTCTACTGCGTGTTATACTCAAAATCGATCAACCATTGTGAAAAGACACCTCAAGACGCCTTACGAATTGCTTAACAAACGGAGGCCAAACATCAAATTTTTCCATGTATTCGGATGCAAATGCTTCGTCTTAAACGACAGAGATTCAAGAGGAAAGTTTGATGTAAAAGCAGATGAAGGAAAATTCATTGGATACTCTGCCACTTCCAAAGCCTACAGAACATTCCTTACAAAGTCTCACAAGATTGTAGAAAGCATCAATGTTTCTTTTGATGATTCATTCCAAATGACTTCTGAGCAAATAAGTTCAGAACTCGGAATTAAAGGGAAATTCTCTGACATCTCAAGAACAAAAGAAGATTTGAATCTTCTATTTTTGGAGATGTTCCACAATGACATTGATCCTTCTGTCGGAACCATCAGAGTTTCTGAAGAACCATCCTCTGTCGGACAAAATCCTACAAGTATGACTCTAACTGGTCCAAATAATGCTTCATCTTCTTCTATAAATACTACAGATGCAATTGCCGAAGAAGAAGAAAGTGCAGAAGATGAAACATCAAGAAAAACGACCACAGAAGCTGCACGAACCACAGAAGAACCAATTACAGAGGAGATCGAGGACCAAGACTATACATCCTCAGAGGAACAAACTCCACCACCACTCGTACCAATCATTCCACAAACGGTAGAATCAACTACCAAGGCACGAAGAACATCAGAGGCTGCACAAGATGAAACAGAAGAAGCCTCTGAAGAAAGTTTTGATGACATTGATGATCATCTTCCACGCACAACTCAGTGGACAAAAAGCCATCCTCCAAGCCAAATAATTGGAGAACCTTCTGACTCAGTAAAAACAAGGTCTGTCACTGCTAATTTTTGTTTCTTTACAAATTTTATTAGTGTTATAGAACCAAAGAAGATTTCTGAAGCCCTAGATGACCCAAACTGGGTAGACGCCATGCAAGAAGAACTTCTGCAATTTGAGCGTAACAGAGTATGGACTTTAGTACCTCTGCCAAGAGGGAAACAGGCCATTGGGACTAAATGGGTCTACAGAAACAAGAAGGATGAAGATGGAGTGGTCGTCAGAAACAAAGCAAGATTAGTAGCAAAAGGATATAGACAAGAAGAAGGCATAGACTACGATGAGACTTTTGCCCCTGTCGCACGTCTTGAAGCAATAAGAATATTCTTAGCCTTCGCAGCCCACAGAGGTTTTAAAGTCTATCAGATGGACGTAAAATCAGCTTTTCTAAACGATGAAATCCAAGAAGAGGTTTACGTAAATCAGCCACCAGGTTTTGAAAGCTCAAAGTTTCCAAGGCATGTATACTACCTTGAAAAGGCTCTATACGAACTGAAACAGGCTCCAAGAGCATGGTACGAACGCCTTTCTACCTTCCTTCTAGTCAATGGCTACAACAGAGGTACAACAGATACTACCTTATTCTATAAACGCAAAAATAGTGAGACAATGCTTGTACAAATATACGTAGATGACATAATTTTTGGGTCTACAAATTCAGAAGAGTGCAAATTTTTTGAAAAACTCATGCAGAGTGAGTTTGAAATGAGTATGATGGGAGAATTAACATTCTTCCTCGGACTTCAAGTCAAACAATCTTCAGAGGGAATTTTTATAAATCAAGCCAAATATGTCTCTGACATACTTTTAAAATATAATCTCTCTGATACCTCTGCAATGAAGACTCCAATGGCCACTGGAAATAAGTTATTCTTAGATCCAAATGGTATTTCTGTAGAATGTACTCTCTACAGAGGCATGATTGGATCTCTGTTATACTTAACATCAAGCAGACCTGACATTATGCATGCCACATGTCTTTGTGCACGTTATCAAGCTAATCCAAAGAAATCACATTATGATGCTGTAAAAAGAATCTTTAGATACCTGAAGGGGACCAACAATCTTGGTCTCTGGTATCCACAGAACTATGGTTTTAGTCTTAAAGCTTATACAGATTCAGACTATGGAGGATGCATGCCCGACAGAAAGAGTACCTCTGGAAGTTGTCAATTCCTAGGTGGTAAACTAGTCAGTTGGACCTCCAAGAAGCAGAATTGTGTCTCCACATCCACTGCAGAAGCTGAATACGTTGCTGCCGCTAGCTGTTGTTCTCAGGTTCTATGGATGAAGACTCAGCTAAAAGACTACGGCCACATTCTGTTCAAAATACCCATCTTCTGTGATTCCAAAAGTGCTATTGCTATCTCTGCCAACCCTGTGCAACACTCAAAAACCAAGCATATCGATATAAGGTATCATTTCTTGAAACATCATGTTGAATACGGTACAATCGAAATGCATTTCGTGCCCACAGAATATCAACTCGCTGACTTATTCACCAAAGCATTAGACGAGAAAAGATTCAACTTCTTGGTGGGTAAGTTAGGAATGATTAACATGGTGTGAAAATCCTCTGTAAGTATAGCTTTATCTTCTGTAATAATAAGTAAATACATTGCTTAATTTATTGCTTTGATTGATTCTACTTCTGTATGTAAATTCTTAAAACCTTAAATAGTTCTTAAAATCACAGAGCTTCTGTAAGTCAACTCAGAACCTCTGAGGACCCCTACAGAACCTCTGAAAAACATGACCTATGTTCTATGCAAAACTTATCATTCTTTGATCCAAGCATAGGTCAAGGGGGAGCAAAAGGAAATTACTTGATCTACAGAGGTGATTAGATCAAGGGGGAGCAGAAGGGAACCCTGAAATGATCTAAAGAGATAAAACTTTCAAGGGAAAGCCAAAGAAAAATGTCGATGACTCCATATCGACAGAAGTCAGATATCACTGCCGAGAAAAGAAGAACCAAAAGGTATGTCTCTCGCACAAAAGGTTTTTGGAAAACAATTTTCTAGGACAAGAATTGTCAAATATGTCCTAAATATACTGTGAATAACATTTCAAAAATCAAAAGCTCAAAAAGTTTCACAAAATTCGAATTGGGAGAAATTTAAGGTCATAGAGCTTCTGCTGAGCTCAACAGAGGTTCTGCAAGAAATATGCTATGTGATCACAAATTAACCCTCTGTCGATCTTTTGGAATGTTATCTCGGAAACCGAAAACGCAGACCATGACCTTCTCGAACAAACCGTTTTTTTTTCAGTTTTCTCGGACACAAACTTTCAAATATGTCCGAAAAACATCTCTTAAACCAAATCAAAAATTGGATGATCAAAAATATTAATAAAATTTTTGTTATGAGATTTTTTCTCTCATAGAGCTTCTGCTGGCCCTCACAGAACTTCTGCAAGTTCCAACAGAGCCACAAAAATCCGATTTTATCCTCTCCAATGCCTTTACAAATGTTTTGGTTAAAGAAGAACCCCACAGAAGTCATGATAACAATGAGATATATGAAAAAGGGATAAACATCAAAGATTTTCAAGATCACAGAGCCTCTGTAAACTACAGAAGCTCTGTCAATCTGATTACTTGGGCATCTCTGTAGTAATAACGGTTACTTTTACTGCGAGTGAAACTCATATGGCTAAATTCAACCTCACGCGCCTAGCATTAATGGGCCGCGCACGACGTCCTGTCATATTCTGACAAGGCCTACGTGTCCCATTTTCATTGGGCGTACATGGAACGTTTTTATTTGGAAAGTTGAACCCGCCGCTCAAACTCGAGTGCGGATTCCAAACTTTAATCCATTGCCATATATTTTACTCTTTCGAATTCTACCGTTTTACCATCCTATAAAAACAAAGCTTACCCTATCATAAAACATTTTACAAACTCTCATCTTCTTCTCCGGCGAAACCCTGCAAAAAGCTTGTAAAAATCTTATTCTTAAAATCAAATGGCTTCATCTTCTCGAGCTACATCCTCTGAACTCTCTCCGGTGAACTCACCGGAACACTCCCATGCACATTCAGAACATTCTGAAAACCCCAGCCTTGCAAGAAATATTGAACAACAAGATTCCGGGGACTCAGCAGACTTTGCTCCGACGACTCACTTGCAAAACTTTATAGCAAAGGATCATTTCGAAGCCATTCTTCCTATCAAATCCAACAACTGCTATTTGGTCCCCTCACCCACTACTTTCGGCGAAGCCCATGCCATACTTCTGAACATCATGGAGAATCATGTCCTCTTCCCTCTACTATCAAGAACCCCGAACAAAATTCCAGTCCGTTATTTGAACCAATTTTGGCAAAGTTGCCGATTTGATAAAGACGATTCTCTTATCAAAGGGTACATTAAAAGACCTGATAAATCTGAGCATCTTGAAATCAAGTTCAACAGAACAATGTTCTCACTTGAATTCAACCTACCAACAAGGGGTCTTCTGGGATTGAAGAGTTATGCAGAGCAACCAACAGACGAAGAGCTCTGTCGATTCGTGGAAATGCTTGGGTACAACACCCAACTACGGAAGAGAAATGACTTCCGCAGAGGCCGATTACCACCTCTGTGGAACACTTTGTTCTCTATTCTTAACAGATGCCTGACAGGAAAGATAGGCAGTATTGACCAGAGCTCACATCAAATCTTGAGCATCATGTATGGGGTTTACTATGATCTTCCACTAGATTATGCGACCATAATGATGCAAGAGATCATAAACACCATCGACAGAAAGAACAACTCGAAAAGGGTCAAAGAGAACGATCCCAACTTTCTACCACCTCTGCAATTCCAAAGAATATTAGGAGTACTGTTCGAACCTCTGCTGCTAATCCAAAATTGGCCAATGGAAGGGCCAACTCCCAAACAGTTCCCGATGAACAAGAATACCCCCATTGATCATGCTGATGGCTACTCACACTGCAGACCTCTGTCAAAGAAGCTTCTGCAATACGCATCGAATAAATCCCTTAAGAAAGAGTATATACGCGATCATAGAACTCCTAAACCGAGTCCTATGACACCCCCGCGTTTAGGTGTCCCCCTAGGAACAATGATAGCAAAACCTCTTTCCACTCAAAAAGAAAAGGATCAGAAGTTAGCAAAGCACATGGCTATTCAACTCAGCTTTATAGCCAAACGTGCAGAACTAATGGGAAAGAAGTCTTCATCAAGAACCTCTGCATCTACTCCAAAAGCTAAGAAGAGGAAAACTGCAGAAGGCACCTCAACAAGCGCTGCAGAAGATCAACCCTCACCTCCTCATGCCACAGAAATTGGCTCCTCTGCTCCTCCCTCCTCTCCATAAATGAAGAAGAAAATATCAAAATCAACAGAAGAAGGGGCACCAAATCCTAAGAGGAGGAAAACCAAAAAGAGGCATGGTAAATCACTTGCAAAGTTGGTAACCATTGCAGAAGAGGAAACTGCTGAAGAAGAAGTTGCAGAAGAAGAAATGGCTACAGAAAGGTATCAATCACCCTATCAATCTCCAGATAGATTTGCTCACCAAGGAGACCTGAACGACTTCTTACAGAACCCTGAAATTGCCAACACCCTAAATACAGCAGGGTGGACGGCACAACCTCTCGACCACCACTCTCCAGAAGAACAAGATTTCTTCATTTCTGGCATTGACACACATCTGCAAGAAGATGACACAACACCCAGAAATCAACCAGCCGAAACCCCTGTTATTTTACAAAACCCTTTCATTCAAGGATTGGATGTCCACATAAGAAGTCCAAACCCAGCTTCAAAAGAAATAGAACAAACTGAAGCTGAATGGAACAGAGGTGAAATTACAGAGGCTTCTGAGAACATGATGGAAGAAGAGAAAGAAAAAGGGGCCGAAGTTGTACAAAAAGAGGGATTAGCAACAACGGAGACAGAAATAGAGATCTTAGAGACAGATTCAGATGAAGAAGAAGCTGTCTGGATACGTAAGGGTCTTTATCATCCACATGTCATGAGATTATTTGGATCTCATCAAGTGTATGACCAATTACGACCAGAGCAAGGAACTTCCACAGAACTTAGGGAAGAAGCAAGAAAAGATGCCTGGATAAATAGAGGCACACAACCAAAACCAACTCCCAGTGCAACCCACATTTCTGACACCGCAGGTCTAGCTGCAGAAGGTGTCATTGAAAAAGAGCAGCACAGCTCGAACCTAACCCAACCCATCCAGCCAGAGGTTACTCTTTCAACCTCTGTGCCCACAGAAACCGGGGAATCCATTCCTAGGGAGTCTCCTCAAAGAGACTCACCTATAGTTCGTGATCAATTGCCCCAGATCACAGAAGAACGCCCAACAGAGGAATTTGTTTCCTCTGCCACACACTTATTAAGACCCACACTTCTTTCAGAGAGAAGTAGAGAGCACAAAGACAAAGAGACTCTAGACAAGTCTCCTAGTCAACAGAAGGATATTCCAATACCCACCTCTGGAGTGGATTTGGACAATGTTCTTCTCAGAACTTCTGTAGGGATTGAAACTCATGTTTCTTCTCAAGGATCAGAAGGAAATCCTTCCATTCTCAACGTACAAACAGGAATGAAAGAAGGTATCCCAGGAACATGGATTAACTCTGGAGACGAATGTGTTCCTCCAGAGGTTACCACCGGAACACAAGTTACAAGGGATGAGTTCCAAACCCTTGAGACCTCTGTGAACCAAACCTTGAAAGAGTTGCAAAGCTCTTTCAAATCTTTTGCAGAGACAACATCACTGGCACTGCTAAACCTAAACACCAAAATGGACAACCTGTCCACAGAGGTGAAAACTGCCATCTCACAGATGAAGTCTGCTGCTACTGCATCCACCACTTCTGTCGCAACAACTACTCCTTCGATTGAGAACTCCATCAACAAGTTCCTTGATCAATTGAACAAACAGACTTCAGTGTCAACGGGCATCACTCCTGCAGATCTACAGAAGGCCCTACAAAAAGTTCAAGAAGAAGTCATGCGAAATACCATGCTGATGCAACCCAAAGATTACATGACAAGAGCACAGCTGACAGAGCTTGGGCAGAACGTGATTAATCAAATGACAGAAGTCATCCTTTCCTTTACCACTGCCAATGCTAACTTCGTCAAAGATTTCAGAGCAAGTGTAGGAATGATGAGATTAAAAACAGAGGCAGAGCTAGCAACTCTTCTTGGCCTCTGCAATGATGTCTGTGAAAAGTTGATGGCAGCAGGAGCTGAATTACCGAAGAAGCCCAACACTTCTTGCAGAGCAGAAGGTACTTCTGATAGTAGTCAGGATGATTCTGATGATGACCAACCTGGTCCATCAGATAATCCTGAGGGGGAGAATCTAAGAGAGAAAGCTACGAGCAGAGGAATACAAAGTCCACCAATTGCAGCAGAACCAATCAACCAAGCCCCTCCAGAAGAAACCCAACAACAAACCCAAAAGACCACAGAGACAGCACCCATATCTGTGGAATCATCTCCTGACGAAACCAAAACTCCAGAAGCAGAACAGCAAGCCACAGAGGCAACAACCGCCCCTGAGGTAATCATTTTGGAAGAAACAGATGAACAAACCACAGAGAAAACACCCACCTCTGTGGAAACACCCCAAACCATACCCAGAAGAAAGTCGATTGCCACCAAACCAAAAAGAGCAACGACCTCTGCTTCTGATGTTCTGAAAAGAATGCACAAAACAATGAGTGATCGAATGGCACAGAGAGAAGAAGAAAGGCACAGGTTCACTTTAGCTTTCAGAATGGCAAGAAGATTCAATGTCAATACTTCATCAACAGAAACTGAGCTCGCAGAAGAAGTCATCAAACAACCTCCAACAGAGGTTACAGAGCAAGTCAAGCCAACAGAACCATCGCCACAAAAGTCCTCTAAATCACAATCGTCAAAATCCACAGAGGCAACCTCCATCAAACCAACAGAAGTGCCAACCTCAAAACCCACAGAAGCAACAGGTTCTGCCACGACAATAGCAAAAGATAAGGGCAAAGGGATACTGACAGAAGAGCCAAAGAAGAAGAAAACATTGCCAAAGCCAACAGAAAAACTAATGAAGAGTGCGTTTGACGCCTTTCAAACCCCAAAACCCGAAGAGGTTGACTGGGCACATGGATTGAAGCCTCTGTCAGAAATTCCTCTAACTGGTAGAGCTGCAGAAGTTGTTCAACAGATGGAGAGTCTCAGAAGACAAATTCCACGACCTGGTCCAACACATGAAGAGATGGAAGAAGTGGTATACAAATACCTCTACAAACAATCCTATCAGACAAATCATCCAGTAGATCATGTGACAGATCCAAGGATCAGAGAAGAATTTGAGAACATCTTCACAAGAACAAAGCCAAGAACCAAAGCAGATGTCTTCTCAATTCACAAAATCAAAAAGGTGATCTTCTGCAGATTCTCCTTCACAAGAACCTATCCAAGGGTCAGATACAATCTTTACAAAGTCAGAAGAGAGAACAATTCAGAATCTACCTTCGCTGATGCTGACTTAAGAAACATCAATCCTTACGATCTACCTGACCTTCTGCAATGGACAAAAGACAACTACAACACAGAGCCTAATACCAGAGCCTATCAAGTGTTAAGAAAAGCGATGAGGGAAAAGCTTCTGCTATACAGCATGATAGATTTTCAGCTAGGAAAGGATCTTGGTCTCAAACATCTAGATCTACGACCACCAGAAGATCGCTGCCCACCAGACGCTGTGCCCAACTCAATCATCAGAGAACCAAGATTTGGGTTAGTATTTCAAAACCCACAACACCAGGTTAAACTTTTTGTACTCATGGATTGTCAGAAGTACGCAACCAGTACTCTGAGCAAATTCAGAGCAAGCCTTGTAAAATACAGAGGTACAAAGAAAATGGATAGAGATGATGCAGATACTTTCATCAGAGAAATAGACTCAACAATCCGCCTAAGAGAACTCTGCATCAAATTCTACAAAGAGATCAGAAAAGTCGGCAGGGACAACAGAAGCTACAACGATTTCAAAGATGCCAAAATCTGATTCTCAGACCTCAAATCTCTGCAAACAAAGTTAAAGTTTATCTTTCATTGTACTCAAATGTAAAATGCCTCTGGCATATTTCTAAATGAAAGAAATTTCGAGGTATTGTTTAACCTCTGTCTTATCTAACTTAGCCAAACTTAACTCAAGTTCAAATTTTTTATTTTTCACTACTTAGGGGGAGATTGTTAGCTTCAATCTTCCTAATCATAGAAGTATTTAGAAGTAGTGAAAAATAGGCTAAGTGAAGAAAGCCTCTTACAGAGGCTCTGCCGACATTACCGAGAAATCAAGGTCAAGAAGCTACAGAAGCAGCAGAGGCTTCCTACAGAAGCTCTGTCATACGCACAAAGAAGACCAAAGACTCGGAATCCGGCGAAGACTGCTCCACAGAGGACCAGACCGCAGAACCTCTGTAACTCATTACAGAGCCTCTGTGGTGCTCACTGAGACTTGAAGATATTTATAATATCTTGCTACTGTTCCAAGACCTGTTCATCAACTTGCATGGAAAAGTACTGTCAAAACACGTGTCAAGCTCTGAGTGGACTCAATAGGGCATGGTACAAAATAGACGTCTGCGCCATTTAATGCATTTACCAATAGTACATCTGCTCCATTAAATGTGGATGGCTCAAACAACTGCTCACACCATCCAGTTCACTATTCATGCCGTAAAAGGAACAGTGACCTACCTCATAGTCTTCTAAGAGTAGTATAAAAGGATGTCTCATGTTGAGATCTTCCTAAAGGACGAATACACAAGGAATCACTAATACTCTCAAGCTTTATTGTCAAATATCTGAGTGTTATATTCTCACACACACCAACAGTTCTTAATCTGTTCTTCGTGTTGTTATCATATATTGAATAACAGTAACTGTTCAAGAAATCCTTTTCATTCTTTACTGTTTTCTTTATATGTGTGCGTTCTAATATCTATCAAACATATCTGTTAGTTTAAATACGCTTCCGCATCAAACTCTAAACTCAACTAATTGACTGTTAATCTTGATTAAGTGAATCTGGGTTCCAACAGTTTCATTTATCTGATTCTGTGTGTGTTATCTACGAGATTATTTTCTCTTTAGTTCTATCAAAAACGCTTCCGCATATAATTCTGTTTGAACTATCGAGATTAATATCATTGTTGAGTCTTATTGTTGGATCAACAAAAATATTATCTATCAATGCTCCTCTCTTCAAATTCAACATAAAGAATTTGTTTCTAAAATAACTGATCAAACAATTCATATGAACCAACCTAAGGATATCACGTATTTTAACAAGGAATGGGGAATTGGGTACGATAACCCACTGTACTTGAAAAAGATTTTGACAATGAGACCTACTCTTTACGAATTTAATTTTCTTGGTCTCGACAAAAAGTATCCCGAATACAAAATCAAATGGACTGGACCTCTCGAAGAGAAGAAAGAGGATACTGAGGAATACAAACGCGCACACACCACTAAAATGCAACTACCCTTTGCGTATGAACCTCTCAACTGCTCCTACAAGAAAAATAAATCCAAGTACCTTTCGAATGACTACTTTGACGGTTATAAGGTTGCAAATCCCAAGGATTCCTCTAAAAAGGTTGAGGCCCCAGCACCTGAACCCAAAACTGAGACGGACGAGTTTAAACTCTATGTTCCTCCTCTTATTTTGGATTCAAAAATAGTCGAGTTAGAGGAGACATTCGAAAAGGAAAGGACTAATTTTCAAAAGGAAAAACAAGAGCTTCTAACTGAACTTGAGAAACTCAAATCCTCCAAAACCGAATCTGTGTAGGGCGAGGAAAATGAAATCCTTCGGGATTAAATCAATCGGCTCACATCAAAACTTCCTGCTTTGGCAACAGAAGTGATGCAAGAGCAAGTGAGTAAGTTTCAACTCCAAGAGAAACTTGACCAACTCCAAAATGAAAAGATGATTTCACCTGAACCTTCCTCGGACTCCTCCAATACATCTTCGTGTAAATCTTTCATTAGAAAAACTAACTCAAGAAAAGGAAAAGAGTCTCAAGATATTTGTGTTCCAAAGAATCTTAACTCTGTTTTTCAAAAAGCTTCCGCCAAAGATTCTTCTAAAAATGCAGATTTAAAGTGTTCCTCACCTCCCTCGACCAAACATGTTCCATCTGTGCCTGATATTGATTTTCAGCTTTTATGAATTCCGATGTAAGTTCTGATGAGGAGTTTCCTAAGTTTGAATTCGATAAACCGCTTTCAAATCAAACCGACTTTCTTTGAAAAGCAGTAAATCGACCGGTTAGATTTCAAAAAGGGGAATGTTCTACAAAAATCAAAAATCGGTCTGTGAACAAAGTTTCCAAAACCGATTCAAATTCTCAAAAGCGTTTACAGACGCGGAAACAGATCGGTTGACCAAACTATAGACATCCCTACTACTCAAGCTCTTATGATCATACCGTTAATGATATTTCAGATAATAATGGTCGGAGAAAAAGGTTCAAACAAGTTTGGGTAGTGAAAAAGTCAAATGAAAGCAAAGCGAATACAAATTCATTTAAGTCAGTTCCGCATGGTAAGACATACAATCATAATCATGTTGCTTTAAATTATCGTACTTCTGTTGAACAAAAAGTGATGTTTCCTTTAAGAGTTTACTCAATTCAACAGTTTCTTCAACTTTCTCATGATTGTATTTGTTGTTCTGCATGTGGTTTGAATGATTTTGTTGATCGTAAATATTCATCTCATTGGTATGGTACTTATAGTATCCCCGGTCCTCACTATAATAGGGCATCTAACCATCAAGGATCCATCAAAGGATGGATACCAAACTCCTTCTAATCTGTTTTGCAGGAATGTCATATGCGTTTTAATTCATATTATTTACATCACATGACAAACATTTAAAAGGTTATACCAATTTTGAGGGGGAGTACTATTTTATGAAAGGTAAGTGAACTTTAACTGAATTCAAAGATCGTGGTAATTCATTCTGAATAACTAACTTGTGTTTGTTATTCTCCAATTTTAAATTCCAAGATTGCCACGTCCAAGATTTTCCTTGACTTAGTTATTTCCATGTCTCACATATTCGTTGATTTTTCGATGGAAATACACTCGTTTGAATTCCTATTTATTTCTCAAAGTTCGTCATTTCTATTAATGATTCAATTCTTATCTCATATTAATTGTGACTTGTTCTTAACAATTAAACTTTCTGATGTTTTTTTTAAAATACCATGCTTACTGAGTCATTCTGTTTAGCGTTTGATTTTGTTCATTGAAATTCTGTTATTTCAACTATGACTTCTGATTACCTCAGATCAGAACTCGGACTTCATTTTTTTGACTTCAGAACAAATCAGTTCAGGACTAGTACTTAAATGTGTGCTTCAATGTTTTATTTGGTTCATTAAAGGAGTTTTAGGGCTTATATCGTTTATATGGTCTATCCAGAACCGGAAGGACCTATCCAAGAATCACATCCATTTATAGATATCAGTGAGCTGTCTAGATTGATAGATGAGTTTGGAGTGAAAAGAAACTTGGTGAGGATGTGACAGGACTTAAAAGAATTATTGGTCCTTACCAAACCGAGTCAGTTATCCGGGTAACCACACAGTCTATTCATTCTCGTTGTTTGGAGATGAATATTGAAACAGATATGGACCCAGTGTCGATAACTTGTGTCACCCCACCCAGCCACTCAAGTATCTCACAACAGGTGCTTATTTCAGATATTCACGGAGAATTAGCACATAATTTATTTATTCCTCACTCGAAGGTCTTAGATATTGAAAAAGGAAGACATTAGCACCGGTCTCCGAACTTCATATTCTAATCACTATGTCAATTGATTTTTAACTTGCGTCCCAGTTTAAATCAATATTTGAGCCAAAAAGATATAACTTAATTCTTTCACACATTTGTGATTCCAATCGCATATCTTTGTGATATTGCTGGAACTGTTTGAGAAGTAATTTTTAACATTTTACTTCAGTGATAACTGGAAGTCCTGTCAGAGATACCCTGATGCCAACTCTGAACATAGGCCACACAATTATTTTAATTGTTGTGATAACAGTTACTATTGTGTTTCTGTGTTAGATATTTACCCCATATTGGTTACTTAACGGTTTTATCTGATATTCTGCTACTCACCGGTATTGTCTTTGAAGTTACATGATGCTTCGGATGCTCCTACTCATCATGAGGGGGAGAAATTATACAGATTCAAAGACGCTGATTATCAATTTGAGGGGGAGTTAGCAAAAGCCGAGGGGGAGTAACTGTTTTTAGTCAAGTTCCGAGATTGATCAGTTCCGAAAAGAGTTCAAATAAATTTCACAAGTGATCAATTCTTCTCATCCCTTATCAAGTGGTGTTCGACACACACTATTTCCTCCTTCGAGCATATTGGTTCTACAAGTTCTTAAAGCTGAAGCTGAAAGCCAATTCAACTCGCGGTTCAAAGACAGATTCTTTGAATCTGGTGATAAAGTTGAAACTATGAAGACCAAAAACTTTATTCAAGAGGGAGCGTTGAAAGTCATGAAGACAAGCAAAACCAAAGTAATTCAATGATTCAAGAGAAGGATAAGATCAATACCTAAAGTTTTCAAGACCGTTTTTTCTTTATATAACTTTAGGGGGAGATTGTTAGGACCATAAATGTCATATAATATAGAAAGTGATATAAAGAATTGATTAGTAAAGTTTATTTATTTGTAAAAGCCTTATTGTGTTAAATTGGCTTAGATTAGGTTTAATGGGCCATGGGCCTTAGGCTTTAGGCCTTGGTATATAGGGTTTAGTTTTAGCCTAGTTTTAGGTTAGGAGTTCATTAGTCGTGCAGAATCTTCAAAAATCGTCATTATTATTATTGGCTATACATTGTAAACACTTTGAAAGGTTTATGAATGTTACATGGATAACGAGTTGAAATCATATTGATTGTTGATTATTCTATTGATTTCATACTGTAACACCCCGCTTACCACGACACAATATTGTCCGCTTTGCCCCATTGGCTCACGGCTTTGTTCTTGGCGACCTGGCGAGGACTTCCCAGGGGGTCACCCATCCTGGTACTACTCCCACCCAAGCACGCTTAACCACAGAGTTCCCAAGGAACCCGCATGCTTGTGGCCCCAAAACGCGTTGTGTCTTGTAAGGCCAAGGTTTTACTAATATACCCAGCATCTTTCCTGCCCTCTAAAGGATGTGGGATATGCCTAAGGTGTTACACACACCCCCCCTTAGGGACTCATCGTCCTCGATGAGGTTTGCCCCACCATCCCGAACGGCACAGGAGTGGCTCTGAATCCATTTGTAACACCCCGCTTACCACGACACAATATTGTCCGCTTTGCCCCATTGGCTCACAGCTTTGTTCTTGGCGACATGGCGAGGACTTCCCAGGGGGTCACCCATCCTGGTACTACTCCCACCCAAGCACGCTTAACCACAGAGTTCCCAAGGAACCCACATGCTTGTGGCCCCAAAACGCGTTGTGTCGTGGTAAGCGGGGTGTTACACATACTGTTTGCACTAATCTGGGATCCACATGGTCCTATAGTTAAGTGGGTACCTATTCAAAACTAATCTTCCTTTGTTTACAGGTCTCGAAGGGTATCTGGTATCTTGATAGCGGATGCTCTCGACATATGACTGGAAAGAAAAACCTGCTCACTGAATATAAGGAAGACAAAGGTCCCTCTATGACCTTTGGTGGAAACGAAAAAGGCTATACCCGAGGGTTTGGTGTACTCTCTAATGGTACAACAACCTTCAGAAGAGTCGCATACGTGAAGGGCTGAAGCACAATCTTCTTAGCATCAGTCAGCTATGTGACAAGGACTTCAAAGTTTGCTTCACTAAGGAAGCATGTTTCATCACTGACAAGAAGGAGAAAGGCGCCCTCAGTGGATATCGTTTGGAAAATGTTTATGTAATAAACATGGACTCAACAACCACTGAAAATGCTTGTTTCTTCTCCAAAGCCTCTCATGATGTCAACTGGCTATGGCATAAAAGGCTCTCTCATCTCAACTTCAAGACACTGAATACTCTTTCTTCAAAAGAGTTAGTCACTGGTCTTCCTCAACACTCATACGCTAAGGAATCTCTCTGTTCAGTGTATGAAAAAGGAAAACAAACCAAAGCTAGCTTCAAGTCAAAGCAAGTTTCCTCAGTGTCATCTCCTCTTCAACTTCTCCACATTGATCTGTTTGGCCCTGTCAAGGTTCAATCCATTGCTGTAAAAAATACACGCCGATTATTGTGGACGAATTCTCTCGCTACACTTGGGTTATGTTTCTCCGTGCTAAGAGCGACACCTCAGAAGAACTGATGTCTTTCGTCAGAAAAATGGAAGTCCTGAATAATCTCACCTTTCGCTCAATAAGGAGTCATCATGGAACTGGATTCAAAAACAGTTCCCTTGATAGCTTCTTTGAAAGTAAGGGTATTTCTCACAACTTCTCCTCAGTAAGAACACCTCAACAAAATAGAGTCGCTGAAAGAAGAAACCGAACTATCATAGAAGCTGCTCGTTCAATGCTCAGTGATTCTCAACTACCAACTCAGTTCTGGGATGAAGCTATCAACACTGCTTGCTTTACGCAGAATAGATCGCTGATCGTCAAAAGATTCAACAAAACTGCCTATGAACTTTTCCATTGAAGAAAGCCATCTACTAGTTTTCTTCACATCTTTGGTTGTGAGTGCTTTATCTTAAACAACATAGATGCACTTGGAAAATTCGATCCCAAAGCTGACGACGGAATATTTCTTGGATATTCTTCTATATCCAAAGCCTTCAGAGTCTTCAATAAAAGAAGACAGACTGTAGAGGAAACCATTCATGTTACCTTTGACGAATCCCGTTCAGCGAACTTAAGACCATCTGCTGATAACGAAGAACTCAATTAGTGGATGTTTTCTCATTTTGGGGATTCAGAAACTGTTCCTAACCCTGACCCTCGGGTCAACACTCCAACCGCTGATGATGATCCTATCATCATTCCTAGCGTGCAGACAAGTGAAGCTGAATCATCTTGGGTTTCAGCTATTCCCATCAACACTATGTCTAATTCTGAACCATCATCTGATACTCCATCAACCTCTCAGCAGTCAGTGAATAAAATTTCATCTGCGCTGCCAATCGTGCCTCTTCTACCTGACGTCGTTGAAGCTTCCTCCTCAGTGATTCCGGAGTTCCATTCTGAGTCAGTGGCTCATGCTCCTGCTCAGCGATGGACCATAAATCACCCTATTGATCAAATTCTTGGTGATCCAAACGCAGATGTTCAGACTCAACGCAGTGCAGGTAACATTTGTTTTATGTAAATTTTATTTCACTAACTGAACCAAAGAAAGTTGATGATGCCCTCAGAGATCCAAACTCGGTCAGCGCTATGCAAGAAGAGCTGACTGAATTTGAAAGAAACAAAGTTTGGAATCTCATTCCAAGACCATCTGACAAATCAGTGATAGGCACCAAGTGGGTCTATCAAAATAAGTTGGATGAAAATGGAACTGTACCCCACAACAAAGCTCGCTTAGTTGCTCAGGGATACAGACAAGAGGAAGGTATAGATTATGACGAACCATTTGCCCCAGTAGCAAGACTCGAAGCTATTCGTCTATTTCTTGCTTACGCTGTTCATAGAGACTTCAAGGTATATCAAATGGATGTGAAATCAGCGTTCCTCAATGGAAGACTGAATGAAGAAGTCTACGTTGAACAACCTCCAGGATTCTCGGATCCTAAGCATCCAGGTTATGTTTATAAGCTGGATAAGGCACTTTATGGAATGAAACAAGCTCCACGTGCATGGTATGACACTCTATCCTCTTTTCTTCTCATCGAAAAATTTGAACGTGGTAAAATTGAAAACACTCTATTTTCTAGAAAGTAAAAGGTCATATCATTCTTGTTCAACTATATGTTGATGACATTATATTTGGTTCTACTAACCCATCTCTTTGTACTCGTTTTGCTGAAAGAATGAAATCCGAATATAAAATGAGTATGATGGGTGAGCTGAACTACTTCTTTGGACTCCAAATCAAGAAAAATGATAAGGGTACGTTTATCCACCAAGGTAAGTATGTCAAAGATATGCTGAAGAAGTTTGATCTTACTCAAAGCTCAGCTATGAAAACCCCTATGGCACCACCGATGACACTTAACAAAGATCCTTCAGGGAAAATTGTTAATGTCACTGCGTATCGTGGGATGATTGGCTCTCTCCTTTACCTTACAGCTAGTCATCCTGATATTATGTATGCTACTTGTTTGTGTGCATAATATCAATCTGAACCCAAAGAATCACATCTGATCGATGTAAAGCGAATTTTCAGATATATGAAGGGTACTCCCAACCTAGGTCTTTGGTATCCCAAAGACTCAGGGTTCGATCTAACTGCCTATTCAGATAGTGACTTTGCATGTTGCAAGCTGGACAGGAAAAGCACCACAGGAGGCTGTCAGCTCCTGGGTGGAAATGTGGTGAGTTGGACAAGCAAGAAGCAAAGTTCAGTGTCCACCTCTACAGTTGAAGCAGAATATGTAGCCGCTGGAAGCTGTTGTGCTCAAGTCTTATGGATGAGAAATCAACTATTGGACTATGATCTTCAGCTCTCTAAAATTCCAATCAATTGCGACAGCACTAGTGCCATCGCTATAGCAAACAATCCAGTGCTACACTCAAAGACCAAACACATCGATATCAGGTATCACTTTATCAGAGATCATGTGATGGATGGTGACATAGAACTTCATTTTATCCCAACTGAATTTCAGTTAGCTGGTCTTTTAACCAGACCTCTTGATGAGACAAGATTCAACTTTCACATCAGCGAGCTTTGAATGCTGAACCTTGAAGAGTAAATCTTCAGCAGTAAAGTATTGGATCAGTGATAAAGAAAATTTTATTCACTCATTCCTCATCTAATATCTGAATAAAAACGATTTGATGATATCAATGTATGTTCTCTCTCTCCAAATGCTGAAGTTTCCTTCAGCATGCAGAATTTCAAAATAATTTGTATCGCTGAATATCTCTTCCTTCAGTGATTCTTTTTGAAATAACTATGCTCACTGATATTTCTCGTCAGTGATTTCTTTTAAAAGTGTCGCTGAGTTTTTCAAAACCCTCAGAGACAAGTTAAAAATATGAAAGGACGTTTGTGACGTCATCAAAACGGATAAGCTATGGCATGCATTTTCTCTAACACGTTCGTCTGTTGAAATTCTTGACCAATACGCTTCGTGGGACGCGTCCGTGTCATGATGAGCAAATTTTTCCCGCTCATCACTTTCTCTCTCTACTCTCACTATATAAACAACTCTCGTTTATATTTTTACCTTTTACGCTCTCAAACTCTCCTAAAGCAGAAAGACTCTCTTGCATTTATAAGCATTTGGATTTTAAGAACTCGTATTTGTATCTTCAAACATTCAGCAATCAGATTCTTATTTCTTCCTTATTAACCCATTCTTTTACTTGTTTTGATCTTCTTCTTGCTTATACAAGATCAAACAAATGTGTTTTTAAACAATGAAATCATCTTCTTCATGATTTTATGAATAAAACTTGTTAAACGTTTTTCCATTAAGTTTAAACTCAAAATCTTAAACTTAAACTTCATATGTTTTTCCAGAATCCTTTCCTTAAAAGGAAACTGGAAAACAAGAAATTTCACTAGTTTTTGAACCGCATTCTAAAACTAGAAAACCCTCTTTTTCTATAAAATCCTAAAACCTCGAAACTATCATTTTGGAAAAATCATTTCCATTATAAGATATTCTTACGTTCTTCTCAATAATCTTGTGTTCCAAACAGAAATGGCTGCTTCTGCTGACACTACTACTACTCAAACCGCTGATGATGCCGTCTTGAAGGAAAGGAAGAAATCATCTCCTTCCTTGACAAAATGGAGTACATCTGGAACACCGGCCGTGAAGACCCTCAGAAGAAGCTCACGACTGTCCTCAAGAACAAGATGCCATCGGAGATCAACTTCATCTTCGCACACTTGATTAGCTGCATTACAGCGAAGCACGGCTCCACTGATCAGGCATCCAAGCCTCAGTACCTGATGACCTACGCTCTACTTAAAGGCCTCCATGTTGATTACCCCCGCGTAATCTTTAAAGATCTGATGGAAAGGCTGGAAATGCCAGACCGCCCAACCGCTGTTCCTTATCCCAGATTCCTCAGCACCATCTTCGCTTATGGCCTAAAGAAGGACTACCCTAAGCAGAAACACTTGAAGCTTTCCCAGGTCGGCCCTAAGATTCTCGACTTCAAGTCTATAAAGGATGAGGTACGTCTTTCTACTCTACTCTCTCTTCTCCGCACTCCCTCTTCTTCTTCTACTTCAGTGGCTACTGCTACAGCAGCGGTAATCCCAATCGCTGACACCCAGGCCACTACAACCTCCTCTCTGAAAAAGAGGAAGCACTCTACCACCCCGCTTGGCACCTATAAGTCCAAGAAGCACTCAAAGGAACTCCCCAAGCCTTCTCAGGCTGAAGACCCCACGTTCGCCCCTTCACAGGGAATGATGGATGATTTTGTGGTCCACTTCGCCACACTCGCTGAAACTACCCCAATTCAAACCACTTTAGTGTCTCAGTTCACTGAAGTTAACATGGATGAGAACCCCAACTCCATAGCACCTCAAAGTGTTGCAGAGAATATTCTCAGCAGATCCAACGCTGAATCCGTTTTACCCACACCTCTCTCAACCTTCGCTTCTTCTACTTTTTTTTATACCATGGCACCCACAATGCCATCGATAACGCTGACGGACTCAGCCACTGCAACCCTCCAAAACATGATGCAGCAGAACACTAGATCTATAGGGTCATCCTTAGAAGACGACTTGGAACATCATTCAGGGTATCGTGACATCCAATCCTTCTCCAACCCACCTACAGGTATCCCAACTGTTCATTTCTCATAACTTTTCAGCTGTCAAAACTCCTCAACAAAATGGTGTCGTTGAAAGAAAGAACAGAACTCTAGTTGAAGCTACAAGAACCATGTTGGCTTATTCAAATCTTCTAACCTTCCTATGGGCTGAAGCAATAGCCACTGCTTGTTTTACACAGAACAGAACTTTGATAACTAAGAGACTAGATAAAACTGCTTATGAACTGATTAACAGGAGAAAACCACTGATTAAATTTTTTTCATGTTTTTGGATGCAGATGCTATGTTCTCAAAGACAGAGAGAAACTTGGTAAATTTGATAAAAAGGCAGATGAAGGATACTTTGTTGGTTATTCACTAACTTCCAAAGCATTCAGAATCTACAACAGAAGAACCAAGAGGATAACGGAGAGCATAAATGTAACATTTGATGAGTCAAAAAGGAAGACTTCTGAACAAAACAGTTCAGAACTCAAACAGGATAAGACAAAAATGACTGCTGAAACAGCTTCTAATCCTAACTGTTCAGAACTCAATTTATTGTTTAAGGATGCATTTCTGGAGCTAACTTCTGAATCTTATGCAGATTTTGTTAATCCTAAATTGATTCAAGAAATGAAAAAGCGAACCTCAGAAGTGGTTCAAACAACAGTAATTTATGATACTGGCCCATCAGAGGAATGTCCAACTTTAATCAACACAAGTAATTCTGGACAAGTTAATCAGACTTCTGGTCAGAGTACTCAGAACTCTGAACAAGTTATTCAGAATTCTGACTCCACTACTCAGAATGCAAACTTGGATGTTTTACCTCAACAAGTACCAGAACAAGGGGACGGTTCAGAATTACAAGCTATTATGGATGAGAATGTTACAAACAACAATTTTTCAGAGATTAATGTACTTCCTAGTTCAAATAAATGGACTAAAGACCATCCTATTCATCAAGTGATAGGATATCCATCAGTGGGAGTACAGACCAGATCAGCAAAAGCAAATGAGGCAATGTTTGCAGGATTTTTGAGTGTGATTGAACCTAAGAAAGCCAATGAAGCCCTAGAGGATCTATATTGGATTTTAGCAATGCAAGATGAATTGCTACAGTTTGAAAGAAACATTGTCTGGAGACTTGTTCCAAAACCTGAAGGAAAATCTATTATTGGAACAAAATGGGTATTCAGAAACAAGAAAGATGAGTCAGGTGTTGTGGTCAGAAATAAGGCTAGATTGGTTGCAAAGGGATATTCTCAACAAGAAGGAATAGATTATGATGAGACATTTGCACCTATGGCAAGAATAGAAGCAATCAGAATATTCTTGGCATATGCTGCACATAAGAACTTCAAAGTGTACCAAATGGATGTCAAATCAGCTTTTCTAAATGGTATACTAAATGGAGAGGTTTATGTCTATCAACCAGAAGGTTTTCTTGACCCTGAATTTCCAGATCATGTTTTTGTTTTAGATAAAGCCTTATATGGTCTGAAACAAGCACCAAGAGCCTGGTATGACACTCTAACTCAACACTTATTAAAATATGGCTTCAAGAAAGGTAAAATTGACACTACTCTGTTTCTAAAGAAAAAGGGTGATGATTTGATCTTAATTCAGATATATGTAGATGATATCATATTTGGTTCTACTAGTGCAGAATTATGTACTGAATTCTCAAAAGTCATGGAATCAGAATTTGAAATGAGCATGATGGGAGAACTGAATTTTTTCCTTGGTCTTCAAGTAAAACAATTGTCAAATGGAATTTTTCATAAATCAAGGAAAATATGTAAAGGATATTTTAAAGAAATTTAAAACGTCGGATTGTGCTTCTATGAGAACACCAATGGCAACAAATGTCAAGTTAGATGCTGATCTCTCTGGAGTTTCAGCAGATATCAAGATTTATAGAGGCATGATTGGTTCTCTACTTTATCTGACTGCAAGTAGACCAGATATCATGTTTGCTACATGCTTCTGTGCTAGATTTCAATCTAATCCAAAAGAATCTCATATGCTAGCTGCTAAAAGGATCATAAGATATCTTAAAGGTTCACCTGATTTGGGCCTTTGGTATCCTAAAGAAACTGATTTCAAACTAACTGCTTTCACTGATGCTGATCATGCAAGAAGTAGATTGGACAGGAAAAGTATTTCTGGTGCTTGTCATTTTCTGGGAGACAAGATAGTGAGTTGGGCTTCAAAGAAGCAAAATTGTGTGTCAACATCCACTGCTGAAGCAGAGTATGTAGCTGCTGCTGCTTGTTGTTCTCAAACCTTGTGGATGAGAACACAACTCATGGACTATGGATAACAACTCAACAAAATTCCCATATATTGTGATTCAGAAAGTGCCATTGCTATAACTCAGAATCCTGTCCAGCACTCAAAGACCAAGCATATTGATGTAAGATATCATTTTATTAAGGACTATGTAGAAAAGGGAACAATTGGAATGCACTTTGTGCATACAAAATATCAATTGGCTGACTTGTTCACAAAGCCTCTTGATCACAAAAGGTTCACTTTTCTCATATGTAAAATAGGAATGCTTAATTTGACTAATTGAACATATTTGTTATTTTTCAGAAATAAAAATGTTTGTAAGTAAGATTTTCTGAGTAGTGCTCTCAGAACTCTGACACTCTTAATCAGAATTCTGACTATTGAGTTCAGAACTTCTGAGTCTTGAGTTCAGAACTTCTGAGTCAATACTTCAAATTCTTACTTCTGAATAGGTTAATCAGATCTTCTGACTACCTTTCAGAACACAATTCTGAAAATTACAAATATTTCAATATGTTGTTAAGATTTTTTCTATTTTATTTTTATATTCCTTATAATATGTGTTTGAGTATATGCAAAAGTCAAGGGGGAGCATTGAAATCATTCAGATATCGTTCTGAGGTGCTTATAAGGTTTGTATATTCTTTTCTCATCACTAATCATTCTAAGGGGAATAAGCTATCAATGATAAATCTTTTTCACTTGTTCAAACTACTTCTGAATCCTTAAAATATTTTTTTCAAGATCAGATGTTAGATTTTAAATGCTTTCAGAAATTTCAAATCATCAAAAGGACAGAACTTTGATGATAAAATAATTTTCTATCTGTTCAAACTACTTCTGGATGATTAAACGTTTTTTTATATTAATCAGAAGTTGACTTTAAATGAATTTTGGTTCTAAGGGAATTTCGTCTGAACTGTGTACTCAGAACTTCTGAGTATGCATTCTCAGAACTCTGAGCGTGTTATTCAGAACTTTTAACTTGTGTTAATTTCTATCCAATAACACGTGTCAGCTTCTTATTCAATTGAAATTACCACGTGTCATTTAATATCTTTTGTGGTATTTCAAAGTGTTTGACTCCGTTATAACACTGACAAAAGCAACGTTTTTCCGTTAAACCCTTCGGCTTCGCGGATTTTAAATAGTTCTTAAAATCCCTCTTTCAAATTTATTTGAATTCCAAGAGCGAAAACGTGAGATACGCACAAATCCAGTGTTCTTTGTTCTTGTTTTCTTTCAATCTTCGATTTTAAATCATGTCGGGTTCGAGAAGAAGTAAACCTATTTCCTTACACTCTCAAAAATCATTGATGGAATCCTCGTCCGATTCAGAGAATAATGAAGTACAGAGACCTGAAAATAGAGTTGTAGAGGAAGGGGCAATAGGAGAAAACATTGTACTAGAAAATGTTGAAGAATAAGCAGGGGATGAAAACATGGATGAATCAGAGGGAGACGCAGATGAGGGAAATGAGAATATTCAACATGAACAGAGTACAGTTAGGTCAGTCATGTCTGGAAGATCTAATACTGGTGAGAGGATTGTTCCTGAGAGTGAATATTTGCAGTTGATTGAAAACAACTGTGTGTTAATACTTGATGAAACTAGGTTCAAGAAAGAACATAGGATAATCATAGAGTTACTGAAATACCATCCTTTTAAGATATGTACTGAGTTAGAAAAACAAAGCACTGGTGAGTTTGAAAATATTGAAAAGTTAGCAGATATTGGAGTGACAGATTTTGAGTTTGCAGATATGGAGTTAGCAGATGCAGATGTTCAGAACTCAGAAAATGTTGTTTTTTAAGAATTAGCAATTGTTGAGAAATCAACAGAGGTTCAAAAGGAAATAAGTATTCAGACAATAAGTTCAGATTCTGAAGATGATATGGAAACTGATAAAGTGGTAAAAGATAACTCTTCTGAAAGTGTCACTGATAAAACAGAGGAACTGGATTTGAATACTGAAATGGAGGTAAATTCTGATGAAACTGAAGTTCTTATAGCAGATGTTGATGTTGTCATGGAAGTTCAGAATGTCAAGTCAACAAGTATTTTTGGATCAGATGAGGCAGTGATGACAGATCAGAATGCAATGACAGAAGAAGTAATGACAGATTCTTCTGAAGAAGGTTGTGAGATCAGTATGGCAGATATTTCTGAGGAAAGTTTGACTGAAAGTTCTGAAGTAAACACTTGTAAAGAGATAGTTCCTTATGTCAGTGGTGAACTTCTAAATTCTGAGTTAGAAGAGAGAAGACTGAATGAAATTCTGATAAGAAGAATGCATGGTGAATTGGTCAGAGCACTCAATGTTCAGAAAACTCAAAGAATTATGAAGACAGTGAGACCTATTGATTTGTTGGGAGAAGAGGATCATTCAGTTGGATACACAAGTAGTTTTCAAGATAATTTTGAACTCCATTTTCTGGATGAGTTAAATGTTCTAAGTGGAGAATTTGAAAGAGTTGAAAACTACTTCATGCCCTTGGAGTATGTGTACAGAAGACCCATTGTGATTCCTAGGATTGAATTACCAGTATTAAAAGAGCCTTTATGTGATTTCATTATCAGTCAGAGTGATACTCCTCTGGCTAATCATTTCTTTAAAGATATCTTTCCAGAAGAAACATATGAGAATATCTACTGCGAAGAAGATAACTCAGTAATAATTGAGAATTTTATTGATGGATTTTTGGATGAAAGAGTTCAGATGGTTTATGTGGAAGCTTCTAACAGATTCAGAAAGCCTGATGAAAGACTACATGTTCAGAGAGCAATTGTGAAAGTTATGGAGTTTCAAACTGATGAATTTGATGGGTTAAAATATGTGAGTCTAATAGTTCAGAAGGAAGGTAACTTGAAAGTAAGCATGACCAGTTTTGACTTTCATAGACTATTTCTAAATGATCAAGTATTTCTGGTGAAGTTCTTTGCTAGTACTGAAGAATCTTGGATAGAACTTGAATGCAGAAGAATTCTGGGGATTTATGTCAGAAATATGTACTTCTATGATTTTCAGTTGGCAATTGAAGCAGGGAAAGAGAAATGTAACCTGAGCAAACCAGTCAAAAAGCCTATTCATGAAATTGGAGGTCGAGGATTCATTACTGAAGGAGTTGAAAATGATGTTTTTGCATACATAGTCTCTGGAGTAAGAATGTTTTTCAGATTAAATGATCTGGTGAAGTACAGTAATGCTACTTTACAGTACTTGTTACTAGAAATGGCTGTAAATGCTGAGGGTGAGAAAGCAGTTCTGAAACAAAAATGCAAAATACATATCAAAGAGAGGTTGGATCTCAGAACAAGAATCAAAGACTGCAGTGAATGGATGCTCTCAGAAGAAAACCCAAAGAAATTGTTACATAAAGATTTTGTATTTCCTGCTGAGTATGAGGTAAGTGAAGTTTATTCAAAAGAGATTGAAGAAGATACTCCAGATGTCTCCTCACAAGATGTGAAAATGAAAGATACAGATCAGCCAGAAAAGTATGAGGCTAATGAAGAAGAAATACCTGTTGATGTTAATGGTTACTTTCTGGAGTATGCTCTTCCTAATTTCTTTCAACCAAGAGAAGTAAACTTTCTAAGTGTGTATCATGACAGAACATATGTACATAAATGGCTTTGTGCAGAGATGGCAAGATACTTAGCAAAACCAAAAGAAGCAGTATACTCAGATTTCTTAATCACTGGAATAAGAGAATTGAGTGTTAAGAAGATCAGGAAACATGAGTATTATTCATTTGAAGTATTGAGAGAAGATGGAAAAGTCTCCTACTTTACTGAGGCAGATTTTGACAAGATCTCAGTGACAGATTTCTACAGGCTATATAGTCTTTTGTCAAATAAAGACTGTAGTAAACATAAGAAGAAGAGAGGAGCATTGGCTGTGGTAAGAGATGCTATGTTTTACATTCTGAGATGGTATGCATATACAGATTTTCAGATTGCTTTGTATATACAATGACCATGTGTATATCTTTCAAAGCCAAACAATGGTCATGAACAGTTGAATCTTCTGAAGAGTGGAAATATTGTAAGATATCCAGAGTTGGGAGTTTTCTTGAGAAATGATAGAAAAGAGAAGATTTTATTCAGACCAGATGAAGTGGCAAAATACTGTTCTGGAACTCTGAGATTCATTAAACATAGCTTGGAGAAAAAGTTAACAAGAGGATCTCAAGTTGAGGAAATACAAGAGATCATAGAAAAGATTGAAAGAAGGCTTATTTTGAGAAATGTAATTCTTTTAAATATTGTACCTGCTTTGAAAGAGTTCAATGTTGATAAGTACATGACTGTTTGACAAAAACTCAGAATTCTGACTCTACTAATCAGAATTCTAATCCTAACTGTTCATTTCTGACTCTACTAATCAGAATTCTAACTCTACTAATCAGAATTCTGACTCTACTACTCCGAATTCTTACTCTATTTGGATTTTTGATATCTAATGAGGAATCATCGTAGATGATTACCAAAATCTCTTGATTTTGCAGGATTATCTTGATTTGAGAGAGAGTATTGTCTCAAAATTTGATCTGATTTTTTCAAGATAAAGGTAAATTTCTAAACTTCATACTAAAATCATGTTTAAAGAAGAACACTTTAAAAATGATAAAAAATTTCAAATGTTCAAACCACTTCTACTGTTCTAAAAGATTTTTCCTACATTGAAGTTGGATTTTAAATTTTTTATCTCAATCTGACTGGTTGTTTCCAAAGATAAATACTTGTGTATTATCTTTTCTATCGTTTCAAGTATTCTTACACACCAGTTCAGTTTTTCTTTTAACTTTGTTATTACCACGTCTCAAATTGATTCATTTTTTCGATGGTAATACACTTCTCTTGTATTCTTTACATCAATTTATCCATTAAGTTTGTCTTATGGATAAAACTTTAGATCTCAATCAGATTTAATCTTTCTGAAATTCATTCATACTTCCTGGTTCATTCAATTTCATTTTCTTATCTTGTGGAAGTAATAAAAAAAGGCTGATATATGTGCATTCAAATTAAAAGTGCAGGATACTTCAATGGACAACATTTAAGTGGTGAGACTTATTTTTTTCTACGTCTATGGATCTACAAGAACCTGTAGAACCTACCCATGAGGTCATCCATGAGTATTTGAGGGGTGAGGGGTCACAAATCATAAAAGAGAGGGGGAGAATGTTCATGGGTATGAACAAACTCAAAGTGATGAGTGGTAAAATTCTGAGAGTGGGTAATAGTAAGGCTAAAAACAGAATGAGTGAATGTTAACAGAGATAGAAAATTTAGATATCTCTGATCTAGCCATTTCAAGAAGGGCACCCACATAAACTATTGATTCACACTTTTTGGTGATTAATATTGAAAAAGGCAGTAAGCCCATGTCAAATCTTGATATAACCCCACTCATCCGCTCATTATCTTCTTAAAAAGATGGTGTTTCATTTGAATTGGGGACGCAACATATATTCTATCTAATCTTCATTCAGAAGGTTTGGATATTGAAAAAGAAGGAAATTTCCCCACCTTCGCTCTTCATTCATGCACTTTGAGTCCGTGGAAAATTGTTGTTGTCTCAACAGTTTACACACTTTGAGCCTATTATTCAAGCATATGTTTCTTTATTCTTTCTACACATGCACTAACACACAGAAAATATGTTTTCTGTCAGAACTTCTATAGAATTGCTTTATGCTACTCAATGATCAGAAGGAAGTCCTGGAGAGTAAAAATCACTCAAGCTCTTTAATTAGATATATATGTTGTATCTAGTGGCGTTGTGCTACAAACAGGCCAAGCTTTTCTTCAAAGGCTTGAAAACAAGATCATTTGTTGATTTTGGGTTACACTTATATGAATTGACGGCTGATTCAAATTCTGGAAGATTTCTCTAAAAGCTGGATTGGTGCTTTGCAAATCAGTTTTATTATCATTTTGATGATCATGGTCATGATAATAAAAAGGGGGAGAAGAAAATAGAAACTGATTTGTACTGAAACTACAAAAGAGAGAGATGTTATTTTAAGGGGGAGAAGAAAAGGAAACTGATTTGTAGTTATTATAAAGAAAAAGGAATGATTCAGATTTGTTGTCCAACCGATTATGGGTGCTGTTTGGGTTTCAGTTCGAGCAATAACAGAAAATAGCTGCTGTCAGGGATGTTTCTTTGTTGTTCAAACATAAAACAGCAAGAAACAGAAAGTTTGTTAACTTTCGGTTCAAACAGAAAAGTGCAGCACACTTCAGAAAATTACGCGGTATGGCAGAAAATTGAAGATATATCGATCAAAGATAATCAGAGTTATGATCGTACTTTTTCAGAGTTTGTTCAGAAGGGTGTTCAGAGTTATAACATCTAAGTTTGTTCAGAAGTTGTTCTAATTTCGATCATGAGTACTCAGAATTCTGATCCTTCTGTTCAGAATTCTGATCAGAGACTAAAGGCATTTAAATTTCATATATGTTGATTCAGAATTACAAGGCTATTCAATATTCAGAATCAATTCGTGGGTTGTCAGAAGTCCATTCAGAGCTTCTTCAAGTGATTTCAATGTTGAGCTTAATCAGAATTCTGACTCCAATATTCAGAACTTTATCTTGTGTAGTCAGAATTTCATAGTTGGATTTTTTTTTCAGAATTCTTTGGTTCAGAATTCTGATTGACTTACTCAGAATTCTGATTGACCTACTCAGAACTTTTACTTAGACTTCTCAGAACAAAAGTGTAATACTTGACAGATTTGCGCACCTATCGTATTTTGTTCAGAACTCCCTCCTCGAAGCTCCAAATTTGACGAGTCCAGATGCGTTAGTTTCCAAAGACACAGATGAACAATTTTTATGTTTTGGGTTTCATCTGAATCAGTGTGCTTAATGGTCAGAATCTGTGTTAAAGTCAATGAACACTTGCTGGACAGAAAGCTGTGTTTTTCATGCAATTTCTCCGAATTTTCAGAAAGGTGTTCTATCTTCTGTTTTTGTAGATTCAAGCTGAGTTATTGAAGTGTGTTGAGAAACTTCCTCCTCTGATCTTAATGGAATAAGCTCTTGAGCTTAATGGCCATTCAACTCAAATTTTAAAGACGGATTATGTGTTACAAACTGAGGTGTTTTTAGTCGAACTTATTGCACATTGGATCAGATTTTAAAGTTGAAAATTTGAGGGGGAACTTGGATAGATTTGCAAGACATGAAGATGTGCAACACTAAAGTTTTCAAAGAAATCAAGGGGGAGATCATTTGAAGATGCTTTCTTTATAAAACTTTAGGGGGAGATTGTTGGGTCTAGAAAGCCCCAATTATATAGAAAGTTTTATAAAGTCCATGTAAAGTCAAGAAAAGTCAAATGTGTTGTAATTAGCTTTGTAGGTCTTTTGGGCTTTGGGAGTTTAATGGGAGTTAAATGGGCTTCATTTGTAAGAAGAGACTTTGATAGACAAATCCATTGAGAGAGAAATTCATTGTAACGTCTTGTAATTCACAGATTGTTAATAAATCATATGACCAGTTGTTGTGAATACGTTCTTGAATGTTCATTCTATATTTAATCTTGATTATCTGTGATGATTATGGAACCTACACCAACACCAACCACTTCTCTCTCTGCACTCCTAACTTCTAAGCTTTCATTAGCTCACCAGTTATTTACTTTTTCAGGTCCAAATTTGGGCACCATCAGCACTTCCCTCAAGGAAATTGCTGATAGAGTAACGAATCTCACCACCACCATCTCCAACAACTCTTCAGCGGTTACAGACGCTGGAGAGACGCTGAAGCAGCTCTCAACTGCTGTCAAACACAAAGCCTCCTATGCTGACTTCACCAAAGTTGACGGAGGACTGACAACTGTGAAGACCGCCATCGTCAACAACACCTCCAACATCAACAAACTCACCACCGCTGTCACTGATCTCTCCGCTGGGGTTTCATCTCTCAGTGATGAGGTAAGTTCTCTGAAGACCAACTATACCGGTCTACAAGGTGAGGTGAGCAACCTCTCCAAGAAGGTCGCTGGCAACAATGACCTGCTCACCAAGATCCTCGAAAAGCTGAACGCTCTCACTGTTCCTACATCTCATTTCTCCCAGGCTGACCGGGATAAGCTGGAGATGGCAGTGGAATTCATTTTACAAAGTACACCTGCCATTTCTGGCCTTGAAGACAGAATGGCAGTGGTGGAACAAGAAGTTGGGATCTTTGGCCAAGAAGACAGGGATCCTGAGACTGATGCTGCTACCATTCCCTCCCCCACCCATTCAGTGGAAGAGGGGGAGAAGATCGATAACCAAGGCCTTCCCCTGAATGTTGAGGGGGAGGAAAAGACTGAAGACCCTCAGGAATCTGATCATTCTGAGGGAACCACTTAAAGTCCATATCCATCTGATGGGGAGCGAGGCGAAGATCCTCCTCATACCTCTATTGCTGTAGATCTATCCTCTGAGGATGAGGAAGAGGAAGAAGTTGAGGAAGACGAAGACGTCGACATTGCTGACAAAAAACTATCATTATCTCCAAAAGATGAAAATGATGATGATGAAGACGACGACGATTTCTTCTTCAAACGTGCAGCGATCAAAGCCCCAATCAAAGCCCCTGCGCTTAAAGGGGTTTCAATAAACGAACCAGGGGAGGGGACCAAGGAGAAATCCCCAGCGAAGACTGCCACAAAAGAAAAACAAAAGGGTCTCGCTGTTGACAACTTGGCTATTCTTCTTAAGAAGCCAGTTTGTCAGGTATGTTATTTTCTATTCCCATACACTGCATCCCTCCTCTACCTCTTCTCAATCTCAACCCTTTTCATTCTCAAACCTCTAAACACTTAGCTCTATTTTCTCTATCTATATTTCCTCAAGTGATCTAACTTCATCGATCATTTTGTTTCAGCTAGTCCTCTCCTCTGCTTGAGGCTATCGCTGAAGCTCCTCAACATCAAATAATCCCAGCGCTCAACGCTGAAGAACAAATAATCCCAGTCTCTGCTCTGGAAGAGATTGATGCTCTAGCTGAAGAAGAAGAACTGCTCTCACATCCACGAAGACCTTCCTTGCCTCCTCAAAGGCCAAGTGAAGATGAACAACAAAAGAGAGCAGCGATGATCAAGAAGCTAGAAAGTCAGCGCTTGGTTCCTCCTCATCTTCTCTGCTTAACTCCCAGGGAGATTGCTGAAGCCTTGAAAGTGGAAGAAATCCTCGCTGAAAAAAAGAAGGTTGAGCTTAGTGATAAAAACTATGCTCTTGAACTAGCCCAAAATACAGTGAAGGATCCACAACTGAAGAAGTCTCCCCTGGAAGTTCAACAAAAGCTGCTGAAAGATGCGCAGAAGATCAGTCAAGAGAAAACCAAGGTTAATGACTCCACATTGACCTGGTGCAAGAAAAAGTGCCACTACAGAAGCCATGGATCAAGGATAAGCGTTGTGAACATATAAGGGAGAACAGTCAACAATGTACCGATTGTTGATGTCCAGATAGTCAGAGAAAACGGCTACCACATAACTTGCTTCATGTTAGACCTGGACAAACTTGGTTTCCCTTAATGGTTGCAAATGAGAATCTCAATTCAACAATCCCGCTCAACTTTCAAGACTTGTGTTGAAAAAGCCATAAACAGGCTGATCGACATGGTAACCTCAGCGGTTGATATTCCACCTCCTCCTCCTATTCAGAAGAAACGAGTTGCTCCAAAGAAGAAGAAGACTCATTCCTCTTCAGGCCCGGCAATCAGAAACGAGACAAGGATTGATTTCTCTCGTGAAGCAGTTCTTGGCCCCAATCCTGATCTATCCAACCTCGACATTTCCTTACCTCCAGCTGAAGACTTCGTCCCTGTAAAAGTTATCAGTGATCCCTACGGCATATTTTTCTATGAGTTCACTGGTCGCCAATGCTTACAATGCATCTCTGAGTTATACAAAACTCCAATCGAACAACTCAGAGATCTACTTTATTGGTGCGACTACAGCGGTGTAGTTCTTGGATCATTCCTAAAGCCTTCAATCTATCGTGAAGCAAAAGTTAGAAGGGATCAGGGAATCATACTCCCTGATTGGATGATTCCAGAGACTGATACTCTTGATGAACTTCTCGTCAAGAAAGAACCTGAGTAACTGATAGGATCATCTTTTTGTATTTTTCTATCTTATCAACTTGTATCTTTTTGTACTTGTAAATATTTTTCATTGTAGTTGTAATTTTTCCACTTCCCTTGTAATCTTATACGAAGTTAATGAAAATTTTCAATGAAAGTACTTTACTCCATCAATACTAAGAAAAGATCCCTGAAAAACAGTAAATGGGACAAGTATTTTATGAGTCCTTTTTATCCTTATGTTTTTAACTTAGCAATTTTCTTTTATTGCTATGTCATCATCAAATATGGGGAGATTGTTGATCCAAACCCTCAGTGATTTGATAATGACTCTGAGAAATACTTAGTGAAAATTGTAAGTAGACAATATGTATTAATGTTTTGCCATCAAAGAAAATATACTAAGTCTGTTTAGTATCGCTGATGGAAAACATGTTTTAATTTATACTTCAGCGAACACTGTACATTAGTGAGCCCTGAGCCTGTTCGGTCTCACTAATGATCGCTGAATGTTCATCATGTAATTGTTTACTTGTGATCCCTGAAGATAAGATTCGCGTCAACCAAGTTTAAAGCTGAAATCGAATACCAAGCTGAAGAATAAGTGACTAAGTCTACTAGTGACCTGATGCGGATATCAGCGAAGACAAGACTTGTCCATTCCACGCGAAGTTTCAAGTAAAAGACTTCAGCGAATGCTGAACTTTATCATTCGCTGATAATGATTCATTCAGCGAATGTTGATCATGAAGCCTGTTCTACAAGCAACTTTTGTCTTATCTCCTTGCACGCCTCCGTACGATTTTGTCAGAACGGACATCCCTTTTTTCCAGAATCATACAACCATCTCTTCAACTACAATGTTCATCATGCGGCCACTAGGATGTGTGCTGAAGTCAAATCATGCAACTAACCAGAGGCTGCCACGTGTAAAGGTGTACTCTTTTGCATTAAATGCATGCAGTATAAATAGAGAACCCTACTTTATTCTTGAAGTTCTTGGCTTCTCTTCCTCGTTGAACTACTGTGTGATTAGAAAACTCTCCTTAGTTTTCTTATTTCCTTTCTCTCTATTTCTAGTGCAAGAAATTTGTGTGTTCTCATACTTTGTTTAGATTAGGTTTTTAACTTGATCTTATTCCGCAACAAACTGTAAATTGTTTGATTATATCAATAAACAATTTAAAAAGATAAAAATATGTGTTTGTATTCCACCCCCCCCCCCCCCCCCCCTTCCTTCTACAAACTTGTATAACCCTTCGGGACAAACAAAAGGTTGTTGGAAGATGACTTCTTGAAGTACGCCTATTTCTGTAAGGCCTTGGACAAGAATACCATGGCCTTCTTAATGCCATCCAACTAGGGATCAGATCCACTCTCTTATTCTTCCTCAAGTTCGGATTCACTTACCACCTTCTCTCGCTTGGAACTGCGACTTGATAATTTGTTTCGCTTGTCAGATTCCAGTGCCAAAGGATCAACTGGAGATTTTTCAACAGGCTTCTGAGTACCCACCAGCTCTAGAACTTCATCTTCATCTTCCATGAGCATCTCGTAGAGGTCATTGATGGGGATATTCTGTAGGATGTGATTGTGCTTGATGTGAGAAGCAAAGGTCTTCTACTATGGTTGGAGGTTGTTCATGAACTTGATGTTATTCTCGATGTTTATCCTCACGATGTTGTTCTTGTGGAGTTCATTCAGGATCATGCAGAAACTCTCATATGTTTCAGCCATAGATTCTCCCTTCCTTTGCTTGAAGCTATCGTACCTCATGACGCAGCTGTTGGTCTTCAATTGATCACCAATCTTACTTCCTCACATCAATCACGCAACCTGATCCCACATACCTTTTGTTGGGATTTTATGTTCAAAAACCGGTTTCAAAAACCATAAGAGGTAAAATATTTTGCGCAACGGAAGCAAAAACACTTTTGAAACAAAACATAAAACCATTTTATTCCCACCAAGGAACTTGTTACATGCAAGAAAAGATAAAAGAGCAACATACCAAGAGAGTTCAAGATTACAACCTTTGAATCCTCTCGAGAGGTTGGATTTTGGTGATGAATGTAGAACCCAAAAATAGCTCCTCTAGCGGTATCCACCACAAGAAAATGACACCTTCAAGAATGCTAGTTCTTCTTCTATCTTGATGCAAGAACTCTAACAATCACTACCATAGGATTTGAAAGAGAAGAACACCAAAACACACACACACACACTTGTGTGTGTTTCGGCCGTGAATGAGAAGAGAGAGGAGGGAGAGTGCTTTGTGAGTTGTGTTGTCTTAAAAATCTCTCTTGAAAATTGCCAAGTATAATAAAGCTAGGGTCATTTCTATTGGACAACAAAAATGGTCCAATAAGAATCCATGCAATATTACACAACAAACCCTTCCCCTTTTAAGATGTTTAAAATCATAGTTTAAGTATCTTAAATTACCTCCTCAAGTCCCTCCTTTCCTTTTTAGTTATAAAATAAATCCATCATATGTATTATTTTATTTTACCAAAATTATTATTTGCATCAACTATTATAAATCATATTTATTAATATTTTTAAGAATTAATTAATATTTATCAAGAATAAAATTCTTATAAATATCAATTCGGTGTCTACTTGTTGTTCGGTGTGACCCTATAGGATCATATATTAGCGGTAATATCATTTTATAATCATTCTTGAGCATATAGAACCAACAATCTCCCACTTGTTCAAGATTGTATTATAGAATAATATAGACAGTGGTGGACGTCTAGCAACATCTCACTGCCCCCAGCAACGTATGACTGTAAGTGCCATTCAACAACATCCAATTCCCACGAGCTCATAGCTTCAACTGATGCATTAGGTGTAGTATCAGTTATCCCTTTGTTTGGACATCATGTTGAACATGAGGCATGGATCACTATCATTCTCATCTATTGTTCAACTTTTGGTAAGGCGCCTTAGATGTCTCACTCTTAACATATTTAGAGAAACAAATCCCATCTTGACTACATACGCCTCTCATGCAGTTCATGCCATGCCCAATAATGGCCTTTATAGCTGCCTTTTCCAAGAACAACGGTTAACCATATCAAAGCATAACACTCCCTACATTTGAGTCCCAAATATGTATCTCAGGTCGAAGGATACAATGATACTACCTTTATTCAAGAATCACTTGTGACTACGATCCATGAAGTGATCTTCAAGCGGGCCAGGTCCAATACTTGTTCCCTAACACGTACCTATGAACTTGGTTGCAACACTTTGCCACTTTTACTCTTAAAAGTCAACCAATCCAATTCATATTAGTCTTACTTCATAGTTGCTCCCACAACTATGATCGACTATGGACATTTTTGAATAACTAATTTATTCAAGGATTTAAACATTCTAATATAGAACACAACGAGTATGAATATATCATATCCTATATATCTAACTAAATACTATACTTGTAGCTTAACCTGTTCCAATATCCAAATACTAAATTCAAATCAAATCCCATCACTAGAATAACAAAGTCCTAAAGCTCAAACATGACCCTTCAAGTTTAGCTTATATAAGGAGCTTCATGAATGGGTTCATCCAGAAACTTGATTTGTGTAAACTCTGTGAACACTAACATCTCCATTTTTAACTTTATTCTAAATATAGTTAAATGTCTGGAGTAGATACTTGGTACTCTGATGTGAGATAGGGTCCTTTAGCTTGCGTAATGGCACCCACATTCTCACAAAGGATTTCTAGATGATCCTGAATGGGAGGCATCTACCTAGCTTTTCAATGAACTCTTTCATCCAAGCATCTTTCTTTTGCGGCCTCTAAAGCAGCAATGTATTCTTATTTTGTAGTGTATTATGCAACTTTTACCTTCGCCTTGAACCTTTTCAAAACGAACTAGTTCTTCATTCACAATGAAGACATTTCCCTTTTGTGATTGAGAACCTTTTCAATCTTTATGGAAGCTATCATTAGTGCAGCATTTTGCTACGATCTTCTTCCATCCCTCAGTTAAAGAACACTTCCTTGGTTCTTCATAAATACCTTAAATTGTTCTATGCAATCATCCAATGACATTCCCTCGTATTTTGTTGGTATCTCCTTCTAATGCTCTAAAGCATTATGATACATTCGATATAGTGCATGTCGTGACATATATGATAGATCCAATTGCCGAAGCATATGGAACACCAATCATTTTATCTAGCTCAGCCTTTATGCTAGAACATTGAGATATGTTCAAAATGATGTGTTATCATACTTGTAAGAAACTACCTTTAGAGCCTTGCATCTTGAACCTTTCAAGATCATGTCTACTTTGCACTTTGACTTAAACTTATCAGTCGTCTTGATCCAATCTTTAAATATCTCTATTTCAAGAATAAAATTAGCCTTTTCTAAGTCCTTTATTAAGGAAATACTGCCCGAGCAAAAAACATGATGTTTTGCTAAGTCGAAAAGTTAATTTCCAAATACTAGTATGTCTTGCACATACAAGATTAGGAATTTTACTGCGCTCCCACTAGTTTTAGTAAATGCATGAGTCATTTTATATTTTGATGAAAATTAAACTTTTAATTTTCCTGTCAAAATGAAGACTTCTGCTTTGTGATACTTGTACTGATCCATGAATGGATTGTATCTCAGTGTTCATTACTCTAAGCCACTTACCAGATTCAGAATCTGACATAGCACTTTAGTAGTTGATGGGCTTGCTAGAAACCTATCATATGTCATTCTTCATGAGAAATCGATATTTCTCGAGTTTCTGAATGATTCTACTAGATTTGCGAACACTTGGTGTTTTTTCTATGTTTTGATCAATCAAATTGTTCAGTTTCAACAACCTTTGTTTGATAACTAGTGCCAACCAATAAGTGCATTAGGTTATGAGGTTCTTGATTCCCTTCAAGTTCCTTAAATTTCCCATTTGCCTTGCCCGTTAAAAACTTGCTTTCTAAGAACTTGGCTTTGGGACAATAAACAATTTTATGGTTTGTGGGATTGTAGAATCGGTATATAAAACAATTTATATTATATTCTACAATATATGCATTTGGTAGATATTGGGTTGAGTTTACTTGAAGCTTATTGTCTTACATGAGCTTCATTAACCCACACCTTCAACTAAGACTAAGGATGAAAGGACTTTCATACGAAATCTCATAAGGTGTCTTGTCTACCTTTTGGTTGGTGTCAAAAAGTATGGTTTACTTTAACTAGGGCAGAATTTCGAATTGATATAGGAATAGTACTTCTACTCATAGAGCAAACCGTATTTAATAAGGTTCGGTTCATCCTTTCGGATGTACACAATTTCTATGATGATCCAAGAGTTCTTAGTTTAGTTACTATCCTCATATATTAGAAAAGACTTTAATGGTCCTGCTGAGTTGTTTTCTTAATCTTCACTATGAAATAACTTGAATTACATCAAATGCTTCATCTTTATGTTCCATAAACTTCAACAATTGAAATCGTCAGTGAAGGTATTATCTATCACCATATCTAGACTTGGTTTTGAGAGACCATATACATCAACATGTATCAATTCTAACAAAACCTTTTCCTCCTTTTTCTAAAAAGAAGCTATATTCAACTTATCAAGATCGCGTAAAAAAATTATTTATATTTAGTTTCAAAATACCACAGTTTTGAAAATTTAGACATGCGTTCAAAGAATACTTGATTAAGTTAACTATTTCATGTGTAGATATGATTCAAATCATATTTGACTCTCATGGCTTTTGTATAGAACTATGTTTGAGATTCACTTTATTATTCTATTAAGAAGACTAGTTCTCGGAATAGAATAATTCATTTTGATTATGAATATGATCATTTTAAAACAGTTAAGTGAATCAATAAACATGTAACCGAATAATAGTTTAGTCAAACTAAATTCAAATATTGTTCGAAACAAATATTTTAATTATACAAGCCAAATGGTTTCAAAAATAAAATATCCTATAAGCTTGGTTTGCATTCCTGCCTCCTTGCTTATTTGAATCACCATTTCGCTTGTCATTCAGTCATCTACCTTTCTCGATCATCTGTAACATATTACAAGGGTGAGTTTTGCACTTAGTATCAAATACTCAAGTGTAAAATTAGAGAGGTAAATAGTTCTATCTAACCATCAGATACCTGAAGAACGTTTCTTCGTTAGAAAAACCTCCAGATGACAATTCTCTCTTCCGTGACCAAAGTAACCACACATACCACATGTAAATGCTTCCGTAGAAAGATTCTTATCAAATGTCTCTAGCATCGTATGCAGCTGAGAGATTGAAAAAACTTTGAGGCCCAACCTTTTCTTAAAAGCATCAAATTTTGGGGTCAATGATTTAAGAATCACATTTATGGCCAGCTCTTCAGGATAAGGACGATTAAGCTTGTCTAATTCTTCAAGAATTATCCTTATCCTTTGAACATGGGTGGAAACATCTTGGCCCTCCTCCATCTTAGTATTCTGAAGTGCCTGAAGAGTTTTCAGGTATTCAGAGAAACTATGTCTTTTGTAAAGCCATTCCAATTCTTCTACCATTTCATATGCCGTATATGAACGCCATTCTATGTCTTCTCGTAAGCCTGGATCCATAGTATCAAGCATAAGCTTGCTATTTCGATCGAATCATCATTATGCTTCGACCAAGCCTCATAAGCTTCTATGGATGTAAAAGGAGGTTCTTCAGGAAGAGGTTTGAGTAGTATATATAACTTGCGTTTATGTCGGAGAATCAATCTCAATCTCGAAAACCAACTTCGGAAATTTTGAGGGGTTAACTTTTCAAGGTCAAGATAAGCTTTTAGGGATGAGTCAATCGTAGTGTTTGCCATCTACAAAATTTTAACAAGGTTAATATAGTATTTTCAATATTATTTATTAAGCAAATTAATTACCCTTTCGTTTTCTAAAAACATTAATTTGCATAAAATCTAGGATCCAACGTTGCAAAATAAATGAAACGGTTAGGTGACCTTTATCCCGTCCATTTAATCCAACAAGGTAGATAACGTTTATCGATAGCGTTATGGGATCCTTAACAACTTGTTTGTTAATTGGCATGTTTGATCCCATCTGTGCCTGGGTTTCTAATGCTTAGGTGACCTTTATCACAAAAGATTCCCAATCAAGTCATCCTACTTGAAACAACATGTGAAACTCACATCCATGCGGTTAGGTGACCTTTATCCCACAAAGACATAAGAATCACCTCATCCATCTCAAGACAATCCAAGTGGTTAGGTGACCTTTATCCCACAAGGGTGTCATAGTGACGTATTGAGTGTTTCTCAAAAGGACGGCATATGACTTGCGTTTATAAAAGGGATTTTAGATGTATTACAATTCTAGTTTTGTAAACATTTTAGTATCATGTGATTTTGCATGCATTCAATAATACATGGTATTTAAATAAAATCTTACTACTCATCAAATGGTTCCTATTTAATAAAATCTCTATTTTACCAACTAATGATCATAATAAGAACCATTTATAGTCTTTTAATAAAACACTTTTATTTTTAGATTATGAATTTATATGAGTTTCAAAATCTCTATTTAAACTCCTATTATAAAACTCAAAATCTCAATTTTTGTCTTAAAAACCATAGTACCATATTATTGCATGCATCCAATAATCAAGGTACTTCCTTTTAAGAAAAAGAAATTTTCATCAAAATGAATAAATTTAAAATCTTCATTTTAAATAATTTTGTTCAATTAAAAATCCAATTTTTAAAGTTACGTCGTTTTTAAATAAACAATTTTATATAAAACTTATTTGAACCAATTTGCATGTCATTGTTTTAAAATCTCCATTTTAAGTATTGGTTGATATAAAATCTCTATTTTAAACTTGGTTTATTTAAAATCTAATTTTAAAATTTGTCGCTTCAACTTTAAACAATTTTAATTAAACGCGTTTGAACTAATTTTATGTTCTTTACTAGCATACAATATCCTATATTTTAACGCATCAAAAAGAACATAATCAACCATAAACATGCAAAAGAATGTGCATAAAACAAAGCCATTTCTAATGACATTTCTTGTGAGCCAAAACAAGAAATGCCAAGTCCATTCCTAAGGGACAAAATAAAAAAATAAAAAACTTCAAGCTCCCATTGCTTTAGCATCTCTATGCAATCAAGACATCAAGTTCCATCTTCAAGCTCCATGTTGGCCTTCTTCTTGTTACATTTTATAAAATAAAAAAAACTAGTTCTAACAACTAATCTAATACTTACAAAATGAACAAAAGAAACATGAAATAATAAAACCTATTTACTATTACAAATCAACATGAATAATAATAAAAATTATAACAAATTTAAAGGAAACAACACAACAACCAACATATTGGTCCATGGCTTGTTTATGCACATATTACTCATAAATAACATAAAACAACACTTTGTTTTTGTTAGGCAACTTTTATGTAACAAAAATGCATGTTGAAATTTTGTTACATAAAATATATAAAAAAACAAACAAACAATTTCCCTAAAAGCCATGTATGAACTTTTCATATAAAATGAAATTTTATCCATGGCTTCCAAAAACCAAGTTTTATCCAAATAAAACCTTTTTATCTAATGATGCATTATAACATAGGTTCTGATACCACTTGTTGGGATTTTATGTTCAAAAACCGGTTTCAAAAACCGTAAGAGGTAAAATATTTTGCGCAACGGAAGCAAAAACACTTTTGAAACAAAACATAAAACCATTTTATTCCCACCAAGGATCTTGTTACATGCAAGAAAAGATAAAAGAGCAACATACCAAGAGAGTTCAAGATTACAACCTTTAAAGACTTTGAATCCTCTCGGGAGGTTGGATGTTGGTGATGAATGTAGAACCCAAAAAGAGCTCCTCTAGCGGTATCCACCACAAGCAAATGACACCTTCAAGAATGCTAGTTCTTCTTCTATCTTGATGCAAGAACTCTAACAATCACTACCATAGGATTTGAAAGAGAAGAACACCAAAACACACACACACACACACACTTGTGTGTGTTTCGGCGTGAATGAGAAGAGAGAGGAGGGAGAGTGCTTTGTGAGTTGTGTTGTCTTAAAAATCTCTCTTGAAAATTGCCAAGTATAATAAAGCTAGGGCCATTTCTATTGGACCACAAAAATGGTCCAATAAGAATCCATGCAATATTACACAACAAACCCTTCCCCTTTTAAGATGTTTAAAATCATAGTTTAAGTATCTTAAATTATCTCCTCAAGTCCCTCCTTTCCTTTTTAGTTATAAAATAAATCCATCATATGTGTTATTTTATTTTACCAAAATTATTATTTGCATCAAATATTATAAATCATATTTATTAATATTTTTAAGAATTAATTAATATTTATCAAGAATCAAATTCTTATAAATATCAATTCGGTGTCTACTTGTTGTTCGGTGTGACCCTATAGGATCATATATTACCGGTAATATCATTTTATAATCATTCTTGAGCATATAGAACCAACACCTTTTGCCGTAACTTTGTGACTATCTATGGCGGTATAGATGTCATTTGGTATACCATGTAGAAGGTATGACTTAGCAAGCTTGTCGCCATCGAATCTGCGTTGCTCGGCAACAGTCATCTGAGCATACGCCTTTAGGACACGAGCTGCGAGAGTACCGTCTTCTTGAGCTTAAACGTCCATCATCGGTGTTGGATGAGGTCCTTCTTCAAAGGATTTAAGTATCTCTGGGTAGAGATCCTTGGACTCGATGAATTCCATGAAGCAATCGCGCCATTGTTGGTACTCTCTGCGATAGAGGACGGGTGGTTTGGATTCAGATCCTAACGCTAATGCGTCTCTGGTATTCATCTCTATTGCACTTATAGTGACCGTGAAACAGTTGTGTGATAAACAAGGTATTGATCTAACGCAAGGAACTACGAGGGATATCCTAACGCAAGTCTAGAAGTGTGAATAATTGAAAAGATGGAAAGCAGAAAAAACACAGACGAAAAATAGAATCGCACGAAAAGAATCCGGATTTTTAAAGTCTGGAATGGTTTTCGGATACAGAGGTTTCCAATAGGAAGATTCGGGTTTAGGGAAACTGGATAGTGACCAGATAAGGTGTTCGGTTAAGCTATCCGGATAGGATAGTTTCCGGTACAAGCGTCCTGATTAAGAAATTCGGATACGATTCGGATACGATGTCCGGGTATTTAACCGGACTAAGGGAAACCTGATAAAAGACAATCCGGAACACGCGCATCTGATCCGGATAACTAGGTAAAATATTGATCCGGGTAGTTCAAGTACCCAGGAAAAGCTTAATCGGAAAGAATCGAAGACTTACCCAGAAAGTGCGAAATCCACGTCCGGAAATGACGGTTGTGCTTGGAGTTCAGATCTGTGAAGCCTAGGGTTTGTGTTTTGCCATTCCTGAAAGATTTGTGGATGAAGGAAACACAAAATAACACACACCCAACTCGATTTTGCATGCAAAAACAACAATTTTGATGAAAAAATTGAAACTTTTTGAAGAACACATACTTGAACCAGAAACTTTGATTTTTTGACAAATCGACTGACCAAATGGATGTTTTTTACTCTGAAAATTTACCAAACCATCTTATCTTTGCTAAGAAACGGAATGGAACAAACAGATATTAAGAATTTAAGCACAAACTCAAGAATCAAAAACTTAGAAAACTTACTAGTCGACAGAAACCAATATGAAGTTGAATAATACCTTGAATCACTCTGTTTCTTTGCTTTGATACCAATTGTGGATCCCAGATAAGTTCTAAAAAAATTAACAATCAACAAAAGAACAATGATTTGAATGTAAGTCGGCTTTATTGATTGAATTGCTTAAACTGGGAGAATTACAATAGGTGTGTAAAGTTATGAATAGTGATTAACCCTAATCTAGGATTAACAAAAGCATTATATACCCCTTAGGGTATTTACAAATCAATCCCCTCAACTTTAATACAACTAAAATAAACCCTAACAGCAACCTTAACGTATATCTTAAACTGGTCATTTTAACACAAGTTGTTAGGGCTTTATTGTAGCTTTCAAGACAGTATTAATATCTTGTATTGTTCTTCTTAGTAGAGGCATGGACATGTCATGGCCCTACTATATAAATAAGACTCCTTTGTTATTTTCATAACACTTGTAACACTTGTAGCATTTGTCATTTACTCTTTCAAAGATCAATATATGGATGACTAGTGCTCTCTAGATTCTCTCTCTACATTTCATTGCTAGATTCTGGGTTTAACAATTGGTATCAGAGCAGGTCACAGGTTCGAATCCCATGGAGTGCATTATAATGCCAAAGGCATGTTGTGCATCCAAGATTGCTGGCAGATGCTGGGGGGGGGGGGGGGGGATTGTTGGGTCATTGACCAGCATCTCCCTAAATCGAAACGTGGCGCTGGCTGCTACGCTATATGGAAATAAGTTGCGCCTTCTCCACCAGCAATTGCTTTTGGCGTAGTGGTAAATGCTTGGATCCTAACATGTGGTATCAGAGCTAAACAGAAGATTCAAGCAGATCAAGAAGCAAACTGAAGAAATTTTACACTGATTTGAAGGATTCGGACCACAAATAGTTTACTGTTCATCGAAGATTTCGAACCCTTAGTCATTTACTGTTCATCTGAATTTCATCATTTTCATCATTTTCATCATTTTCATCATTTTTGATCTTTTTGATCAATTCTTGGCATCACTGAACTCGGAATTGATTTCTGAACAACTTTAATTCTTGGATCATCATCAATTACTGCACAGAATCATTAGATTTGATCATTTTAGAAAATTTTGTTTGAAAACCCTATTTTACCGATTTTGGATCAAAATTCGATTAAATCGATCGAATTAAGATCTGTGATTAACTAGAAAAGTGTGCGACAGTTGATTTCGAACAAATCTGTGCAAATCTCGATTTAATTGATCAAGAATCGAAGAAATTATGGCTGAATTAGTGGTTTTTGGGATAAAGTGAGGGTTTCGGATTGTTCTTGAGGGATTCGGATCATTCATACGGATTTCGCACCATTCAAGTTTTTCGAAGTGTTCAAGTGATGGTTTCGGATCCAGTTAAGTCCGAAATCTGTGGTTTCGCACCCTGTTAGTTTCAAATTCTTGAGGTTTCGAATATAGTTAAGTTCGAATTCTGGTGGTTTCGGACTGGTATTCATTAGTTGTAAGTTTGATTTTGTACAAGTGTTAGTTTCGTACCAAGTTAGGTTCGAATTCCGTGGTTCCGCACCCATCTACGTCCGAATTCTGAGGTGAAGTTTGCAATTGGATTCGAATTTTGTTTAAGTCCGAATTCAGGGATTTCGTACTCAGTTACATTCGAATTCATTGGTTTCGCACCGTACTACATCCGAAATCTGAAGATTTCGTACCGTATAGCATCCGAAATCTGAAGGTTTCGCACCATATTGCATTCTAATTCTGTTGGTTTCGGACCCTTGTGTTGAAATTTTTGAACAGTTTATTCTAAGTGTAATTTCTGTTACACTTACTGCTTGATCTTCTGAACGATCATTTTCTAGATATTTGAAAAGATGTCGAGAGATTTACTAAGTATGGGATCAAAGAGCAAGCCTCCAGTTCTTCAAGATGAAGAGTATTCTCAATGGAAAAAGAGAATGATTCAATTTCTGAATCATCAAAACAGAGAACTCATGTTGTCTATTCAAAATGGTCCTTACAAAGCATACATAGATATTGGTGGTATTGCTGAAACTGCTACAAGTCAGTATGTTCCTCCAAGAAGAGTTGAAAAAGAATACAGATATTACAATGAAACTGACAAAGCTAAAGTTGAAATTGATGAGTTAGCTTTGACATACGTGACCCAGGCCATCCCAAATGATATCTACAATCGAGTAGATAGTCGTAATACAGCTAAGGAAATATGGGATGAGTTAGAAAGGCAGTTTGAGGGATCATCAAAATCCATGAAGACCAAAAAGAATCAAAGCATCAATGCTTATGAAGGGTTTAAGGCAAAAGAAGGCGAATCATTGAAAGAGACCTACAATCGCTACAACATCATCCTTAATGATTTGAGAAGAAATGGAGTCGACAAATCAGAATCGGAGATAAACTACAAGTTCATCAAGAATCTTCTACCAGAATGAGACTCATACTCCATTCAGCTCCAAATGTCTAGGGATATAGATGAAGAAAAGTTGACTGACATTTTCAGTATTCTTGGTCAACACGAAGATAAAGTAAAAGCAGTTAAGGAAAAGGATAAAAAGGTCGAAGAGTCTTTAGCCCTTCTGAGTGAACATAGGAAGATTGGATCTGTGAAAAAAAAGCTTTGATTTCTGGGATAAGCAAGAAAAAGATAAGTTTTGATGATGATTACAGTAGCAGTTCTGGAGATGATATGGAGGAAATAGCTGAAAAGTTGTCTTTGTTAACAAACAAATTTCAAAATAGGTTTGGCAAAAAGAAGTTTTATTCAAAAACCAGACCCGATTTCAACAAAGATAACAAATATAAAAGATTTGAGAAAAGGAATGAGATAAAGGAGGAGGAGAAAGAAGAGAAAGAGGAGAATGATGAGAAAGTTGTGAAAAAGGAGAGGGAAGAAAAGAAGGATAGAGATGACCGAAAGTGTTTCAACTGCGGAAAACCAGGTCATTTTTCCAGAGACTGTAGGCAAAAGAAGGTCAAGGATTCTGAATATTATCAGCGTAAGGCACCTCTAGCAAAAGCCAAAGAAAGTGGAAAGCCTGTCAATGCTGAAGAGGAAATTTGGCTTTTGGATTCTTCTAATGATGAAGTGCATTTTACTGAAGTAAAGCACAGTCTGATGGCAAAACTGAAGAAGACCAGGAATCCGAGGTATCATTTCTATATTCTTCCAATAATTCTGATACTAATGATTCTGAAACTGAAGATGATAGATATGAAGAAATGCAAATCGTGATACTTGAACTTAATGAGAAATTTGAAAAAGCTCAAAAGAAACTTGAAAAAGTTCAAAAGAAACTTGAAGAAGAGAAAAGTTCAAAGTTGAAATATCACGATGAAGCACTTCTTTATAAAGCCTTAGCTGAAGATAGAGAACAAGAAAAAGAAGTTATTAGATCAAAAGTTAAAATGCTTGAATCTGAAATTTCTGAGTTAAAGAAGAAAATGAAAGATATAAATGAAAAATTAGAGGATGATTATGAGAATATTGGAATAGATCATGATCACATTCAAAAAGTCAATCTTGATCTTAAAAATGAGATTCGACGACTTGAATCCCAATTATTCGAATTATCAAAATCTAAGGATTCAAAACCTTGTGAAAAGTGTTCAAAACAAGCTGAATTCAAAGATCAGAGTAAATCTTCGAGTACAATTGATTCTGGTGCAAAAGAATTTTTAGAAAAAGATAAGCTTTTTGAAGAAAACAAAATACTTGTTTTGATATGTGCAAAACTTTCAAATCAAGTTTCAGATTTTGAGAAAGTGCTTTTTCTTGAAAAAAAGAAGCATAAAAAGGAAAGAACTGAGCTTGAAATTGAACTGGAATATTGTGAAGTATATCATAAAAAGTTTTCATCAAATATATCTAATGTCAAAAAGGAACAAGAACTGAAAAGAAAAGAAAAAGGAAAATTATTCGAAACGAAATCAAATTTGTTTCCAAATAATTCCTCTAGTTCTAAGAGTTCTGACAATGTTTCTCATTCTTTCTTAGAAATGGATGAAGAAAAGTGCATGGATCTGAAGGAGAATGTTTCAAATAGCAAGAATAGGAATACCTATACTGAGAAATGTATTTCTTCAATTAAAAATTGTATTCATTCGTGTAATGTTTACAGTTTGTGAAAATAAAAATTCCGCAATTTCTGATTCTACTTTGTTGACACAAGCAAAAAGAAGAATACATTGTGCTCATTGTTGGGATAACTATTTCAAGCTAAATAGAAAGGATCCAAAGAACAAAAATTCAAATACTTCATCTTTTTCTTAAAAATCTTCAGCAAACAAATTTGCTAAAGTGTTCGGTGTCAGATCAAACAAACAGAATAAGAAGAAAGAAACAAAAACAGTTGATGTGAATATGGTTTGGATTCCCAAAGATCAACTCAACAAACCAAATTTACAAAATAACCTTACCTTTAAAGGAAAAATTCAAGGTTCATCAACTATAATAAACAAACTGATCCGTACTAACAAGAAAGGACCCATACAGATATGGGTACCTAAGATCAGGTAATTTTTCTTTTTACAGGACCGTCATGTGTGGGTCATTGATTCGGGAGCATCTAGACACATGACGGGGTACAAGCACTTATTGCACGATTTTACTGTACATCCTGGCGGATCGGTAGGTTTTGGCAACGACTCCAAAAGTCACGTTCGAGGCTTCGGAACGTTGAAGAATGATTCGATGCAACTAGAAAAGATCTTGTATGTTGAAGGATTAGGGCATAACCTTTTCAGTATTAGTCAATTTTGCGACAAGGACTGTAAGGTAATTTTTGACAAGAATTTTTGCTATGTTGTGGATGAGAACTGGTCAGAGATTTTCAGAGCAAAACGATGCGGCGATCTATACATGACAGATTTTGCGACTCTTGTTGCTTCCAATCAAGTTTGTCTTGTTTCAAAAGCTTCACAAGACGAATGTTGGTTATGGCATCGAAGACTTTCGCATCAACAAGCTCAGAATAGATGGATTAGTTTTCGGGCTTCTTGAATTGAAGATTGACAAAGTTTCTATCTGTCCGGCGTGTGAAATGGGAAAGATGAAACACGTCTCGCACAAATCCAAAACTTTGTCTAACTGCAACAACGCCTTGGAATTAATTCATATGGATCTCTGTGGCCCGATGAGAACTCAGTCAATGGGGGGAAAGAAGTACATATTGGTTATGATTGATGAGTACTCACGCTACACTTGGTTGGATTTTCTTTGACTCAAATCTGAAGCACCTGAGCTGATAATCAAGTTCATCAAAAAGATTCAAATTCTTCTACGACGTCCAGTTCAAAAGATAAGGAGCGACAACGGGACTGAATTCAAGAATGCGACTCTCCAATCGTTTCTTGAATCCGTTGGCATATCTCACAATTTTTCTGCACCAATTACTCCACAACAAAATGGAGTGGTTGGAAGAAAGAATCGGACGCTTGTGGAAGCAGCTCGGACTATGCTTGCCTATTCGGGTCTTCCTCCAAGTTTATAGGCTGAAGCAGTTTCCACCGCATGCTTCACACAAAACATGACAGTTATCAATAAACGTCTTAATAAAACTGCATATGAAATAATCAATAATCGCAAACCTAACATCAAATTTTTGCGTGTTTTTGGATGCAGATGTTTTGTCCTAAAAGATCGAGATCACATTGCAAAATTCCAAGTCAAGGCTGATGAAGGGATTTTTATTGGCTATTCCTTGAACTCAAAGGCATATCGGGTCTACAATAATCGAACAAAATCAGTCATCGAGAGCATCAACGTTACGTTTGACGAGACTGTGACCTTGACTTCTGGACAACACAGTTCAGAACTCGGACAGAAATCTGAAGCTTCTACTCAAAAAGGAGTAGAACCTATGACAAAACAGTTTTCTAATTCAGTATTAGATAATAATAGTACTAAAGATTTAGATTTGTTATTTCATGATGCATTTATGGATTATTGTGCAGATATGGAATCACCCATCACATCTGTAAATGCATCTCCACAACAGACGAGTGTTAATATCTCCGGTCCATCTGACGATGTCGGTGCTAGTACTTCTGGGGCAACCAACGAGACTCCAAGTGAACCTACAACTATTCCAGTTTCTGAACCTGAAATTCAGCCTGAAGTTCTGGTTTCAGTAAACACATCATCGGAGGTTTCTACACATGAAATACAACAACAAGAAGTTAATGTACAAGAACCGACACATGTATCTTCAGCTGAATCTACTGAAGAGATTCTTGCAGTTTTGGATGAGAATGATTCTTCGAACACTCGTGTAGAGATTCCAACTCTTCCCAGTACACATAAATGGACAAAAGCACACCCCAGCATATATTATTGGTGATCTCAACGATGGAGTGAAAACACGATCTGCAACTACAAACGAATGTTTGTATGTCAACTTTCTAAGCACGTTAGAACCCAAGAAAGCATCCGAAGCTTTACAAGATCCAGATTGGATAAACGCCATGCAAGAAGAGTTAAATGAGTTTAAGCGTAACGAAGTTTGGCATTTGGTGAAGCGTCCTAAAGACAAGACCATTGTTGGAACTAAATGGGTTTTTAGGAACAAGAAAGACGAAGCAGGAATTATAGTCAGAAACAAAGCAAGACTGGTTGCAAAAGGGTATAATCAACAAGAAGGAATAGATTATGATGAAACATATGCACCAGTAGCAAGGATTGAAGCCATCAGAATTTTTCTTGCATACGCCGCGCATAAAAGCATGAAGGTATTTCAGATGGACGTCAAATCTGCATTTCTGAACGGAATACTTCATGAAGAGGTTTATGTAAGTCAACCTGAGGGTTTTATAGATCCAAAATATCCAAACCATGTCTACGTTTTAGACAAAGCACTCTACGGTCTGAAACAAGCACCAAGGGCATGGTATGAGACTCTGACTATTCATCTGCTTGAAAATGGATACACCAAAGGTACAATAGATACAACTCTTTTTCTCAAAAGAAAAGGTAAAGATTTAATGCTAGTACAAATATATGTTGACGACATTATATTTGGATCTACGAATCTCGATATGTGTAAAGATTTTGAAGAGGTGATGAAAAGCCGCTTTCAAATGAGTATGATGGGAGAGCTAAAAAAATTCCTTGGACTCCAAGTGACACAGTTAAATGAAGGAATTTTCATTAATCAATCAAAATATATAAATGATATACTTAAGAAATTTGACATAAATTCCTCTTCCACCATGAAAACTCCCATGGCTACCGGTAAGCTTTTGAACGCTGATTCATCAGGTATATCAGTCGATCAAAAGTTATACCGTGGTATGATTGGATCTTTACTATATCTAACTGTAATAACCAGGTATTTTATTTATTTATTTTATAAGTCTTTAATTTTATTAAATTTTGGAATTTAAAAGTTAAGGGATAAGTTTTATTTTTATTTGGAAGTTTAAAGATGTGTTTTGCCAATTAAGAGGAGTTGGGGGTTTGGTTGGTAAATATAATTAAAATATAGATATGTGTGTGTGACTCATGAGTGTGGCGTGCATTTATAGAGAAAGAGAGAAAGAGATGAGATAGATTAGGTGAAATGTCTAGCAATTTTCCAAGTGTGTGTGTGCTTGGTTGTTTTCGGCAGAGAAAGAGAAAGGGAGTTTAGGAGTGAAACTTGAATGTGATTCTTGGTGGAAGGAGAGAAAGAAGAAGGGTTTTGCTTCTTGGGGTTAGATTCAACATCGAGAAAATCGTAAGGTAAAGATTTCCTATTTTAATCTTCCATTTTGTATATTTTAAGCTTTTTAGGAAATTTAGTGGGTTTTGGTATTTTTAGATGTAGAAGTGTATTTTGATCTTGGGTAAGTGTTCTAGTAGTAGTAGTGTACATTCCTGCAAATTTTCATAGTAATCTGAGCCTTAGAACTTGTAAACCGTGGGGTTTTAGACGAACAGGAACTGGGTTTTGTTTGGTGTTCATCCGGCTCGCAATGGTTGATTGCGAGGGATTGATTAGGCTCGCAGCCTTAGGCTGCGAGGGATTTTTAGAGAAGGCTGCGAGGGATTTTGATTGAGGTGTGTGCTTGCTAGCTTAGTTAGTTGCGAGGGATTTTGAGGTGTGTGCTTGCGAGCTTGAGGTGTGTGCTTGCGAGCTTGAGGTGTGTGCTTGGGATTTTGAGGTGTGTGTTTGCGAGCTTGAGGTGTGTGCTTGCGAGCTCGAGTTTGAGGTGTGTGTTTGCGAGTCGTTTGGCTTGTTTTTAAAACAAGTACTTGTGTTTATTTGTGCAGCTTCTGTGAATTTGGGATCGAAGGATCAGGCGCTTGTTTAATAATCTTAGAAGGGCTTTCGGATATAAGCTAACCAGGTGAGTTTTACTTTAAAATGTTTTCAACTGGATTACATATATATGTGTACAGATATATATGAGTTGGTTATGTGTGATTGAATATGTGATGGGTAATAAACTGGATTACATATATATGATTGGAATGTGATGACGTATTTATAAATGAAAATGTCATATATTGAGGTATGGTTGGAAGGTGATATATGGTGTGATAATGTGTTTACATTAAGAGATATACATCTATATATGTACATGGTTGGAATTTGATGGAAGATGTTATAAATATCAATATGATATATTGGTACATATATATATACGGTGTTTATATGGTTACGTGAATTTCACTAACACGATTGCAGAGTAGCCGGGTTCCGGTGTGCGGACCGGTGAGTGACCGGGTTCCTGTGTGCAGGACCGGAGGGTAGCCGAGTTCCTGTGTGGACGAACCGGTGAGTAGCCGGGTTCCGGTGTGCGGACCGGTAGCGTTAATTAATTTATTAGTTGACGTTTATTAGTTGGCTTGCTACCAACTAATATGGCCATTGTGGAGGAATAAGGTGGAATGAAAGGTATTTGGTACACGAGTCTTGAGTAGGAATTATATACGTGTAGAATGTGGAGGTATTTATATAGTTATCATACATGATGTGATAAGGTGTTTATATTGAGATGTATACTTGATTGGATTGTAGTAACGCAATTATAAAAGAAAATGTCAATTATATATATATGGTTGAAAGGAATGGTATTCGTTGCACGAGTCTTGGTTGGTATTTAATTCTGTGTGATACGTATCCGTGTTTATATAAAAGATTTTATATAAATGGATTTTCTAACGATTTGCAAATGACAGGGATTTTCTCACTAGACCATTAGGTCTAACCCTCATTTTCTGTTTTAAAAATATGTATTCCAGGTTGAGGATCGTTTATTAGCGAAAGGGAAGAATTAAAGTATAAGGCGAGGTTGATAGCTAGCAAGGATTAGGAACTGTTCATGTTCTTTGTTGTATCGTTTCGAGACTGATCTGGGACCGTATGTGAATTATTTGTATTTTCTTTATGAATGTAACGACGTGATGCAATATATGTTAGTTGAATCATGTTTGGGAAACCGGGTTGTTACAGTTGGTATCAGAGCCTTAGTTTAAGGGATTTAGGTATTAGTATCTGTACCTAGACTTAAACTGCATGTGAAGTAGGATGTCCCCATTATTATAGAACCTTGGGATATTAAGTATAAAAAGGAAGAAGGAACATCATGTAAGGTACTTTCAGATTACATTTGGCCGGTGTAATTGTGAACTTACAAGTACATGTTTGAACCGGAACACCTTGTTATATGGGGTATGTGCTTGTGTGTATATTGACCTTGTATGAGTTAACAGAGTGGCAAATCAGATTTGATACATGGACGAAGACGAAGACAGGTATACTCATATAAACTTTACACGTGCTAAAGTGCTAATTGACTTCGGTGCAAACCGATTATTTGTGTTGTTAATCTTTTGTTGCTTGATTGCATAAGAAAAGAGTTTGATAATTGTGTTGGTGATATAGATAGAAGTGGAGTGCCTATTAAGTGATTCTTGATAATCTTATTGGAGTTTGAAATAGTAGTGAGTATAGTATGGTGTTGGAACTTGATTTTTGTTGAAATTGTCGAGTAGGTAATAATGAAGTGATCCTCGGTAATTTGGTATATATTGGAATAAGTGGTTAAGATGAAAGAAGAGATTGTCGGGTGTTTGATTTAAAGTTTCGGTTGTTAACAAACTTTATATTTAAGGATGTATGAATTATTTTGATAAGGCTTAGTGAACGAGTAGGTTTGGAAGCATTTGGTGTTAAAAGAGATTGGTTCTAATTTGGTAAGAGTGTAACAAATGTTTTGGGATGATATCGAAATTAGCATGGTTATTCATTTTAATATTGCTTGGGATTAATCTAAGCAAGAAAGCAAGGATGAGTGGAACTAGAAGGCGAGGAGTGCTTTTGAGGATGATTAGCAAGGAAAAGCTTTTAGTGATCAAGGTGTTAACCCGTTATCTTAGGTGGTCGGATTGGAAAGTTTTAACGAAGTGGTAGTGAAATTTATTGTATGAGAACGAAAGTGGTTGGTAGTTTAATTTGGGATGAATAATCTAACATTTGCTATTGCTAGCAATTTTCAAATTGAAAGTGCATGTTAGACTTGCGGAAAGATTTTGTGGAAGTATAGAAGGTGGCGTTATGTGTAATTCAGTATTTCTTTCGAACGCTGGAAAATGTCTTTAAATGTTGAAGTTTATGTTATCGATGAATTTCCAAATATGTTAAATGATTTGTGATAAATATATGAATATATATATTTTGGGTGTTGAAAGAGGCATGATGAGATCTTTTGTGCTGAAAAAAAAGGCACGGTTCAATTGGTTCGATCAAAAGAGGTACGATAACATAAATTGCGCTGAAAGAGGCACGAGGTGAAATAAAGATGTACTGATTTTATTAAATGCGATGTTTATGTTTACTATTTTATGAGGATGGGTGTGTAGTGTGGATCCAATTTGTGTACTGTATGTTTGAAAGGAGATGTTAATGATATTTGGAAAAAAAAAAATATATGTATGGTTGCTTCGGGTAACAAAAGGTGATTTCGGATTAACTTGGTTATTTCCTGTTATGAGGTGTAGTGAAATTATTGGTTAAATATAGTAATTGTGGGTTTTGCGTGGTGCGATCGTTTTAGAAGTGAAAGAAAGCTAGCTCGTAGGATCGGCCTAGAGTGAGCACATCCTAGTAAGCTATCCTTGGAAAAACGTGTTTTATGTTGAGAAAAGAGTAGAGTATTTGGTGTAATTGATTGCATTCTAGAACATAAGAGTATGTATGCTAGATTGCATGGTGCTTATCGTTTGCTGTATGACTATTACTGCTAGTAAGAATTTGTACTAGTCCTGATAGGTTGTTGAGTGAATGCTTTATAAGTGGTATACAGTAGGAACTATATAGCATTAGAACGTTTGATTTAGTTCTATTGCGCAGCTCTTGTTTGAGCCTAACCGTTGTGGGATAGAATCCTTGTTTCAAATGTCTATCCGAATTCACACTGTATGCGACTCTGCATTCGCGAGGCAACTCGTTATGGCTAGTGGAGATTTTCGTCATGGCAAGGGTAGTAGGATGAGGTGGAGCTGGAGTCTAGACGTGTGAGGGATATTGATGTGATCGACCTGAAGTATTATACTTTGTTTGTATCGTAAGGAAATTTCCTTTGGGAAAAAGAGTTTTTGTAATTAGAAGGGTACTATTTTTGTTGTATGCGCCTTAGTATTGAAGGGTTACATAGTGAGAGTTCATTTGGCCCTTCCTGTGTAATTCTGCGGAAGGGCTTAGCCGAAGCAAGTGAGGTTGAACTGTTAGAAAACACCGATTTGGACTGGGGGGTTTAAGTTGAAAAAGGGATTTATATTATCAAGTGTTATGATTAGTGGGAAGGATATTTGGATCAAATAATTGTGATGATCTTGGGATGAACTTGGTGGTGTAATTCGAGGTAGACTTATTATGCATGTGGTTGAAAAGTTTCGGTTAAGAAGGGTGAGATTAATATTGGTGAAACTCCCTTATGGAGTTGTTTAAGTTAAAGAGTTGTTTTTAACTGGTGCTGGATTTTGCGTGTTAAGCTGTTATTGAGTTATATGAGTAGTGGCATGAAATTTTATCGGAGTTGTAGTGAATTCCTTTCGGCTTAGTTTTGTAGCGAATTTATTACTATGTTGATTCGATAATTTTTCGGTTGAGTAAAGTGAGACCGGTGTTGTTAAATTCAATTGCGAAGTGGTTTAAGGGAGACAAATGTCAAAAGATTTGTGTTAGTATTTTCGTGCTAATTTGGAGAGGTGAGGAATTGATGTGACAGCGAGTTTGTTATTCTATTAAGGGAGGAATTGGTATTGATATTTGGATAAAAGACGGTATGAGTTTTGATGATGAGGTTATTAAGATAATTGAAGTGATTAAGGTTGTGCTTTGTTGATATTCGAGAAATTAAGTTTCTTTGTAGACCTTATTTTATTTTGATAAATGATTTGGTGTCCAGTGCAATTAAGCATTGATGTGAGATCATTACGGTTATGCTATGCTAGTTTAAGAAATGGAAATAGTAGGATGAAGTTTTCGGGTTTGATAAAAAAATTAAGAAATTTCCGTGATATAAAGTGATTGTGATTATGTTATGAGTATATTGGAAGAGTATGAGAAATAAGTTATAATTGCTAACCGAGTTTTATATTGGAAGCATATGATTATGTTTTTGAGTTAGTATTGTGAAAGTATAGGACAAGATGTTTGTAGTAAAAGGCCGGGGAAGTTAAAAGTAGTAATTAGCGTGGTAATGTTATGAGTATAAGTGAATTTCGAGTTAATTTGGACTTTCGTGATATTTGAGTATTGAGTGTTTATCGTTATTTTAAGGGGGCGGATTTCTTGTGAGAAATTAAAACTCTTGATGTTTTAGGTTGAAGTATTGAAGCAAGAGCAAATGGTAAACTAGAAACAGTAAAGCGGGTGGTCTAGTAAAAGTCCTTTGAGGGTTCCGTAAACACTTTGTTGTGTTCATAGATTTTGATATCAATTCGGTGGTAGTTACCCTAGTTCGTTGCTTGTATGAATTCCGGGACGGAATTCTTTTAAGGGGGAGATGTTGTAATAACCAGGTATTTTATTTATTTATTTTATAAGTCTTTAATTTTATTAAATTTTGGAATTTAAAAGTTAAGGGATAAGTTTTATTTTTATTTGGAAGTTTAAAGATGTGTTTTGCCAATTAAGAGGAGTTGGGGGTTTGGTTGGTAAATATAATTAAAATATAGATATGTGTGTGTGACTCATGAGTGTGGCGTGCATTTATAGAGAAAGAGAGAAAGGGATGAGATAGATTAGGTGAAATGTCTAGCAATTTTCCAAGTGTGTGTGTGCTTGGTTGTTTTCGGCAGAGAAAGAGAAAGGGAGTTTAGGAGTGAAACTTGAATGTGATTCTTGGTGGAAGGAGAGAAAGAAGAAGGGTTTTGCTGCTTGGGGTTAGATTCAACATCAAGAAAATCGTAAGGTAAAGATTTCCTATTTTAATCTTCCATTTTGTATATTTTAAGCTTTTTAGGAAATTTAGTGGGTTTTGGTATTTTTAGATGTAGAAGTGTATTTTGATCTTGGGTAAGTGTTCTAGTAGTAGTAGTGTACATTCCTGCAAATTTTCATAGTAATCTGAGCCTTAGAACTTGTAAATCGTGGGGTTTTAGACGAACAGGAACTGGGTTTTGTTTGGTGTTCATCCGGCTCGCAATGGTTGATTGCGAGGGATTGATTAGGCTCGCAGCCTTAGGCTGCGAGGGATTTTTAGAGAAGGCTGCGAGGGATTTTGATTGAGGTGTGTGCTTTCTAGCTTAGTTAGTTGCGAGGGATTTTGAGGTGTGTGCTTGTGTGTTTGCGAGCTTGAGGTGTGTGCTTGCGAGCTCGAGTTTGAGGTGTGTGTTTGCGAGTCGTTTGGCTTGTTTTTAAAACAAGTACTTGTGTTTATTTGTGCAGCTTCTGTGAATTTGGGATCGAAGGATCAGGCGCTTGTTTAATAATCTTAGAAGGGCTTTCGGATATAAGCTAACCAGGTGAGTTTTACTTTAAAATGTTTTCAACTGGATTACATATATATGTGTACAGATATATATGAGTTGGTTATGTGTGATTGAATATGTGATGGGTAATAAACTGGATTACATATATATGATTGGAATGTGATGACGTATTTATAAATGAAAATATCATATATTGAGGTATGGTTGGAAGGTGATATATGGTGTGATAATGTGTTTACATTAAGAGATATACATCTATATATGTACATGGTTGGAATTTGATGGAAGATGTTATAAATATCAATATGATATATTGGTACATATATATATACGGTGTTTATATGGTTACGTGAATTTCACTGACACGATTGCAGAGTAGCCGGGTTCCGGTGTGCGGACCGGTGAGTGACCGGGTTCCTGTGTGCAGGACCGGAGGGTAGCCGAGTTCCTGTGTGGACGAACCGGTGAGTAGCCGGGTTCCGGTGTGCGGACCGGTAGCGTTAATTAATTTATTAGTTGACGTTTATTAGTTGGCTTGCTACCAACTAATATGGCCATTGTGGAGGAATAAGGTGGAATGAAAGGTATTTGGTACACGAGTCTTGAGTAGGAATTATATACGTGTAGAATGTGGAGGTATTTATATAGTTATCATACATGATGTGATAAGGTGTTTATATTGAGATGTATACTTGATTGGATTGTAGTAACGCAATTATAAAAGAAAATGTCAATTATATATATATGGTTGAAAGGAATGGTATTCGTTGCACGAGTCTTGGTTGGTATTTAATTCTGTGTGATACGTATCCGTGTTTATATAAAAGATTTTATATAAATGGATTTTCTAACGATTTGCAAATGACAGGGATTTTCTCACTAGACCATTAGGTCTAACCCTCATTTTCTGTTTTAAAAATATGTATTCCAGGTTGAGGATCGTTTGTTAGCGAAAGTGAAGAATTAAAGTATAAGGCGAGGTTGATAGCTAGCAAGGATTAGGAACTGTTCATGTTCTTTGTTGTATCGTTTCGAGACTGATCTGGGACCGTATGTGAATTATTTGTATTTTCTTTATGAATGTAACGACGTGATGCAATATATGTTAGTTGAATCATGTTTGGGAAACCGGGTTGTTACACTAACGGCAAGTAGACTGGATATTTTGTTTGCAACATCCTTTTGTGAACGGTTTAAAGCTAACCCGAAGGAATCTCACCTTGTGGCTATAAAGCGAATCCTTAGATATCTCAAAGGCACAAAGAATTTGGGTCTTTGGTATCCTAAGGATTCTGGGTTTGAGCTAACTGCTTACACAGATGCAGATCATGCGGGAAATATGACGGACAGGAAAAGCACATCTGGTGCTTGTCAGTTTTTGGGAGATAAACTTGTAAGCTGGTCATCAAAGAAGCAAACTTGTGTATCAACATCTACGGCTAAAGCAAAGTATGTGGCCGCCGCTAGTTTCTGTTCACAAGTAATTTGGATGAAGACTCAGCTAAAGGATTATGGATATATCTTCAACAAGATCCCAATTTACTGTGATTCCAAAAGCGCAATTGCAATAACTGAAAATCATGTTCAGCACTCCAAAACGAAACACATAGATGTCAGGTACCATTTTATCAAAGACCATGTTGAGAAGGGAACTATAGAAATGCATTTGGTACCAACAGAACTAGAGCTTGCTGATATATTTACAAAACCTTTTGATGAAAAAAGGTTCACCTTTCTAATCAGCAAACTAGGAATGGTGAATACTTAGGCATCTCTTAGTTTTCTTTAAAACATTGAGGGGAGTATTTGTTCTTGTTTATTTAATTATATTCATCTTTTGAGGGGGAATTTGAATTTTCCATAAAGTGATACGACTAACTAATATGGACTCATGTTTTATGAGTACCAAGTTTTCATCTGTTTGTGTAGATTTTTCTGAAGAAGAGACAACTGATTATGCATCTGTTTAGGGGGAGCAGATTGGCATAAGTCTGTAAGAATATAGAATATAGAATATAGTATATAGTATTCAAAAAAAAATTGAGAGAGTTTAAGTAAAAGACTTCAAAGATTTTATCTGATGTAAGAGTTTTTTGAACAGCTTGAAATTTTTCTGAAAAAGTTGTTTTTTTTTTTAAATCTTTGAGATTTCGGACCTATAAGGATAAGAAACCAAAGGTTTCGAACCCTTAAGGATACGAAACCAATGGTTTCGGACCCTTAAGGATGCGAAACTATATGGTTTCGAATCTAAATGGGTACGAATTCAATTTTTTTTTAAATTTTCAACTTTATCTGATTCTAATTCTTTTGGAACTTTTTGCATCTTTGTTCATGCAAATTGTTCAGATGAACGGTGCCATATGTATTTTTCAGACATGCCTTTTTTCTACTGTTTGCCAAGTGGGGTACTCTAAATCGTGCCAAGTATCCAAATTTTTTTGTTTAAATAGAGTTCAAAATCTCATTTCCCACTTATTTCAAAATTGGCAAAGGATTCGAATCCTCTCAAAAGTGCATTGTTCATCATCTTCAACCTTCATCTTCTTATGTTCGATTCTCCTTCATCAGGTAACCATTTCTTCTGATTTTAGCTTTATTAGCATCGATTTTATCATATGAGTCTTTCCATCGAGTCAATTTCATCGATTTCATACATCTGTTATGCTAAATAGTGAAAAATCAGTTTGATTTTAACAAGTGTTCTTCGTGTTCTTCAAGTTCTTCATGTATGTGTGTGTTTAGGATTTCGAACCCTTCTTATGTCAGAAATGCTTTTAGGGTTTCGAATCATTCTTGTTCTTGATGCTAAATTGTATGAAGTCCTGATTTCGAATCCTTGTTGATACGAAATCATGGACATATTTTTTTTAGAAAAGGTTTGAACTTAATGTCATGGTTTCGAACCCTTCTGGATTCGAATTCCTTGGTTTCGAACCCTTCTGGATTCGAATTCCTTGGTTTTGATTCCTCTTGGGTACGAAATCCTTTATTCACTGATGTTTTCAAAACTCTAAAATGTTCTAAGTCATGGTTTCGAATCCAACCTGATTCAAATTCTCTTAGTTTCGGATCCTTCTTGGTTCGAAATCATTTGTTTCGAATCCTTCTTGGTTCGAATTCTCTTGGTTTCAAATCCTTCTTGGTTCGAAATCCTTGGTTTCGAATCCTTCTTGGTTCTAATTCTCTTGGTTTCGAATCCTTCTTGGTTTGAAATCCTTGGTTTCGGATCCTTCTTGGTTCGAAATTCTTGGTTTCGGACTCTTGTTCATCCGAATCCATGGTGTGTGTATGTGTGATCCGAAACCTATACTTAGAAAATTTCAGAAATGTTTTCAGATTATTTTTCAAAATGATAACCTTTTTCAGAACTGTTTTGTTCTAAAACAACAGTTCAGATGGAAAATCAGGAAGAGCAAAGCCGTGTTCAGGGCTTTGGTGAACATGTTCCGAGAATACCCGATCCGACAGCTGATGTTCCTTTACCATCAACGCGATGTGTACATCAATCACAAGCCGGAGTTCATCCCGATCACTTAATCATTCATCCAGTCAACTATGTACAAATCATCTTCAACAATCATCATGTTGATTTTGACAAGATCAACATTCATCCAGTGGTAAAAGAAGTGCTCAGAAATCACCCGCTAGCATACGCATTGACTAACACAGTCAATGTGCCTATGCTATATTTACAGCAAGCCTGGAAGACGATAACCACATCCATGGAGAACGGCAGACCGATTTTTCTATTTCAGATTGATGAATTTATCACGAAGCTCGACTTTCAAAGACTGAGACTTGCACTGAGGCTACCTGAGCCTGATTCTAGAGAAGGAAAGACTGAATTCGATGATTATCCGTCTGAGGAGGAAGTGTTTGCAGGCATACGCGCAATGGGATATACCGAGAATTTAACACGAGTGAAGGGTTTTAATAAGGCGCATCTACCACCTTTGTACTATACAATCTTTTCAATTCTCATCCGGTGCTTAACTGCCAAACATTCGGGAACTGACAGTGCCAATATCGGATTTCTGAAGTTATTTCATGCGGTGGTATATGATCTTCACGTAGATTATGCAGCCATCTTCTGGCATGAACTGAACGAAAAAATCGAGCTACGTCGTCAAAACAAGGGAAAGCCTTACATTCCGTACATGAGGTTTCTTCAAATCATCATTCAGAGTATGCTTCGTTCTAACCGAGAAATTACACGAAGAGTAAATCATCCTTCTGTGCCCGAGAAATCAATGCAGTTCATTCAACTACCAAAGAGGAAATATGACTATGAAATGCCATTACCGGAAGGGTTCCTTTCATACGCGGATCAGGACGCTGAGTGTATCATTGATTATAGAGAGTCTATGGTCCGGCCAGCACCGGAGGGACCTATCCAAGACTTAATCCTTAGGCGAGAGGAGTCTGTGAGGGTTCAGGATGCAAGGGCTACTGAACGGGGAGAGTCGAGGGAAAATACCGAGAGGGGAACTGGTGGGGGTCAGTCACCTGTACTTGAAGATGCAGGGTCATCGTCTGAGGACACACATATAGATGACCTTGTACAAGACGATTCTGAAGAAGTAGTTCCTAAACATATTGGGGACACTCCTTTAGTTGAGTATTCTGATGATAGTACAGAGTCTGACAACGCGTCTGATCCCACGGAGGAACAAAATGATGGAGATTCTGATGATGATAATGATGGCAATGATGGAAATGATGGTGCTGATGCAGAAAATATGTTTGGTGATGTTGCTGATATTCTAGAGATTCCACAAATGAATTTGTCAGCTAATATTGATGTGGAAGAGCTCAACTTTGATGACATGCCATTGATGTCTACTCAAGTTAGTGAAGGAATGGGAGGTATAAGGAGAACCGAGGGAGAATTAGTTGAAAGTATATGTGAGTCTGCGAGAGAAAATGAAGAAAAAAATATGGAGAGTGTGAGAGCTACCAAACATTTCTATACCAGAAGGGCATCCACATCCACCACCAGATCTCATTTGTTGGGATCAGGTGTTGAAAAAGACGTTACTCGCCCAGTAACGCAATTGCACACCTCAGCCAGCCATTCAGTTTCTTCTCAGCAAGAAGTTGTCTCATTTTCTCACGGGGTTTTAGCACATAATCTATCCGGATCTCACTTGGAGATTTCGGGTATTGAAACAGAGCGACCTCTTCCCCGGTCCTCGACCTTCATTTATGCACATGTTGAGAGTCTAGTGCCTATTGCTAACATTTTTAATTCTTTGAATAGGACACTTTCTGGAACAACTGATGCGAGTCTTCGTGACCCATCCGGAACACTCGGAGTAGATCCTCTCACAGGACTACAAGGACAGAGTGGAAATCCTACCAGTGCTAACACTATGCCAACACTGAGCGTAGGTCACACAGTTGAAACAACTGTTGTGTCAACGGCGAACCTAAGTGGTGCCGGTGTTACTTTACCCGTCTTCGTGACAAGGGAAATTCTCGACGGCGCCCTAAAGGCTGTTGAGGAAACATTCACACGGGAGTTACAAGGGGTGAAAGCTATATTGAAAGGAAAAGGGCCGGTAATTGAAGAGCCCGTTGTACGTTCACGACCAGAAATCTTCTTGGCTCCGCCTCGTGTAACTCAGCCTCCTCCAGTTCAACAACCTCTAGTTGATCAAAGTATTGATGAGTTAAGAGATCTGTTTTATGCTAAGTTGTTGTCCATTAGCCCTGAAGATCAACAAAGTAAAACTCTATTATCGCTACTACAGAACTTCCAATCTACACCACCTCCACCACCACCACCACCTCCATCTGCACCTATATCTATGGTTACATCCAAGGCGTTCCAAACCTTATCCACAGAGTTTACTTCTTTCAAGTCAACAGTTGTACAATATTTGAATGATACGAAGCAGTCCTTAGATGAGTTGAAAGCATTAATGAATCAGAGTTGCAAGACTCAAGCCCATGGTTTGAAACGAAAGCATGATCAGGATCCCGATGATCCTGATCATGAGGGGGAGATGAGTAAGAAGAGAAGGTCTGAGTCTGATAGTTCACAAGGCTTAAAGAAGAATCCAACTGTTGTTGAGATTTCTAATATGTTTGAATCTGGAGCTATGGATGATGAAAGCGGAAAACAGGTTGTATTATATGTTGATCCGAGTGTAGAACCGACAGTTGAAAAGCCTGAGGTAAATGAGGAGGAGATAAGGGAAGTGGTAGACAGATTTGTGGAATCTGTTGAATTGATTGAAATCAGTTCTGGTGATGAAGGTGATGATCTGGCAAGAGAATATGATCAGTATTGGAAAGTAAAGGAGGAAGCTGAACCGTTCGAATTACTTACTTATGAACCAGAGGATCAAGGTGTTGGGTTCACACAAGATGAGGTAGACATACTAACTGAAATCTATGGGCCACAAACTCCTGAAGAAATAACTGTAAGTCCAATACATTCACCTGAACATATTTCAAGTACCTTTATACCTGTTCAATCTGATGTTACACCTTTATCTTTTAACCTAAACCAACCCAGTTCAACTCAAACCACTACACCAGTTTCTGAACCAATTCCAACTTCTGAATCCATTCCTATTCAACCTGAATCACAACCTATTCATGATCCATTCTTTAAAGAACCAAAATCTAAAGAATCTAAACCTCCATCTTCTACACCTTTAGTACCACCTGTTATTCCTACCCATGACGAAGCTGGTCCTTCCAATACAGCTGATCAACATGGTCCATCATCCTCACGGAGCAGAAAATTGTCTGAACTTGAACAGCGTGAAATAACTTTGTATTTGAGAACACCATTCTTGGAAGAGACTGAAAGAAGACTGTTTGTGCACAGAATCAGAAGTTTGAATCCCTACGTCGTGTTGGGAATTACTGATCAGACAACTGAATACAAGTTCGAGTATATGTATTTTCTGAGAGACAAATGCCAAAAGAAAAGAGAGGTGAGGAGCAAGAAGTTGATTGTGACTATAAAGGAGGTAACTGCCAGATTATATTACAAAATGTGGTATCCAGAGTTTGTTGTTCAGAGGCAGGATTGTAGGGATTACAGATTCTCTGAAGCTGATTTTTGTCACCTAACGATGGAAGATTTTGAGTTCATGTATCATCATTTCAGAGATTTTCAGATCAGAAGGGAAAACGTGACTCTTGCATCAAATGCCATCAAAAGGTTTTTGAGAAGACACGTCCTGTTCACACAGTGTCATGATTTACAAATGGCCGTAGAGAGTTATCAACCAAGAGTTAACTTGTTGAGGCCTAATCAAGACTTGCCTGGATTAATGAATATGGCACTTGTAATAACCAGGTATGTTATTGGTTTATTTAAAAGTATTTATTTTTAGTATTTTACGGAGTTAGGAGTTAAGGGGTAAGTTTTAATTTTTAATTGGAAGTTTGGGGGTAAGTCTTGCCAAATGAGTGAAGCCTAGGGTTTGTTTGGTTATCTTATCTAAACCACACTCCACAACCGCCACATTCACATCTCTAGGAGGAAGTGTCCTCATTTGGTTAAGCTAATATCAAAACAAAGTGTGTGTGTGTGTATATGTGTTTTCGGTTGAGAGAGAGAAGAGAGAGATAGAACCGTAGAAGGGAAGGAAGAAGAAGAAGACAAGATTCAGCTGGGTTTTTAAGATTCACAGCAAGGCAACAAAGGTATTTAATCTATATAATCCTTTCTTTTATGTGTATTAAGTTTTACATGAGTTTTAGAAGTGGGTTTTGATGATTTAAGGATGTTTTGGAAAATCTGAGCATATGGTTAGGTTATGTTAATAGTCTTAAACATATCTGCATAATTACAGCAACATGCATAGTTTAAAAGATTAAATTTCTGGGTTTTAGGATGAACAGTGGACTGAGACATTCATGTGAAGTCACAACAGTGGATTGCGACATGGTTGAATATTGCGATCTTCATGAATGTCGCAACCTTGAGTTGCGACTTGCTAGTGAAGTCGCAATAGTGGGTTGCGACATGAGGGAGAAGTCGCAGTAGTTGATTGCGACTTGGTACTGTGTCGCAGTAGTTGATTGCGACTTGGTGTAGTGTATTGCGACATGGGGTATTTCAGTGGTTGATTGCGACTTGAGTCGAGGATTTCAGGATTTTAGAGATTTTAGTCTTTAAAAGAAATACTTGTATTTTAATTGTTCCAGATTCTGAAATTTTGGGTGAAGGATTGGATTTCTCGAGAAAAGCTTGGAAGAAGTTTTGATAAACAATCGAGGTGAGTTTTACTTTTAAAACGTTTTCAACTGGGATACATATATATGTGATATATATATATATATATATGAGATGGATATGTATGGATTGGATATGTGATATATGGTGTGATTACGTGTTTATGATTGAGATGGATATGTGATTAGAATGTAATGAAAGGTTTATAAATGACAATATGATATATTGGTACATATATATATTGTATTTATATGTGCATTACACGACACGAATATACGTTAGCCGAAACTATAGTCGGCGGAAGTGTTTGATGTAGTTGTTGTACAGTGGTGCTGTAATTGTTGTACAGCGGTGTTGCTGGCTCGCAACCAACTAATATGGCCATGGGGAATGAGGATGCGGAGTTGTGCACGATACACGGGTCTTGATTGGTATATGTGTGTTTATACGAATGGTTTTATATAAACTATTTTAATACAAATGGTTTTATATACATTGGTTTTATAACGATTTTGAAATGACAGGGATTATCTCACTAGACCGTTTGGTCTAACCCTCATTTTGTTTTCAAAAATATGTATTCCAGGTCGAGGAAATTATAGCGGCAAAGGAAAGGATAAAGAGTAGGATGCTTTTTGGATGACTGATGTTGATTATGAAGCTTTATGTATTTTGTAGTTTCGAGACCAAAGGGATCGTACGTGAATTATTATGTATTTTCTTTCATGAATGTAATGAGGTTATGCAATTTATGTTATTTGACGCATGTTTGGGAAACCGGGTTGTTATAAGTGGTATCAGAGCCCTAGTTTAAGGGATTTAGGTATTAGTATATGTACCTAGACTTAAACTGCATGTGAAGTAGGATGTCCCTATTATTGTAGAACCTTGGGGTGTTAAATATAAAAAGGTAGAAGGAACATCATGTAAGGTAATTTCATTTTACACCTGGCCAGTGTAATTGTGATCTTACAGGTGCATGTTTGAACTGGAATACCTTGTTATATGGGGTATGTGCTTATGTGTATATTAACCTTGTCTGAATCAACAGAATGGCAAGTGGTACTAGACAAACGAATCGAGAAGGAGGAGGAAATCCGAATAGAACAAACCCAACAGCCGGAGGAAGGGGAAGAGGGGGAGAAAGAGGTAGGGGCAGAACTGGAGGTAGAGTTCAGGGGCGAGGTACCGAATTTGTTACATGAAATGATTTGACGGTGGAAATGGGAAGACTTCAAGCCAATATACAAGCTATGTTCGATAGAACTCGTCACACAAAAACTGGAATACCAGATCCTAGTCTGGAAGACGAAATGCCCATTACACATACTATCATACCGGTGCCAAGGAAGTGTGACTATAAAATGTTTTTAAATTGCAAACCCCCGACATATACAGGAGAAAGAGATCCAGTGAAGGCCATGAGGTGGCTGAAAGAGATAGAAGCTGTCTTCAGGACCAGCAAGTGTGCAGAAGAAGATAAAGTGCTATATGGAACCACGATGTTGAAGGCAGATGCTCTATTTTGGTGGGAGGCTCATATTACCTCTAGAGGATCTGATGTATACTCAACTTTTACTTGGGACGAATTCACAACAGCTTTCAAAGGACAGTTCTGTCCTCAAGTAGCAGTTAGACAGCTGGAAGAGGAATTCATGAACCTACATCAGAGAAGTTTATCGATTAGGGATTACACTGCTCGCTTTCTGGAGAAGTCTCGCTTTGCGGAGTACTATGTTGCCATGGAGGCTCTGAAGATGGAAAGGTTTTTTTTGGGTTAAATGCAGAAATTAGAAGGCTAGTGATGGCAAAAGGACCCGATACCTTCTCAGTCGCAGTAGACGCCGCGGAAAATGTGGAACGGGATAATAGGAGAGACGTTGGTGATAAGAGTGTTGGGAAAAGAAAACTGGAAGAAACGACGTACGATTCGGAAGAATACGAATCCCCGAGGTTTGATAGTTATTCACCTTTCAGGCCAGCTGAAAGGAGACCATGTTCAACATGTGACCGTATTCATCAAGGAAACTGCTATGGTGATTCTCGAAAGTGCTACAAATGTGGAAAGGCTGGTCATATCGCGAGAGATTGTCGGGTAACTTGATTTTGTTTCGTTTGCAACTCTCCTGATCATATTCAGTCTGAATGTACACACTGGAAAGCACCGCAAAGTAAAATGACAGTGAGACCAATGGGTGGTAAGTCGGGAGGAGTACAAGGGTCTGAACTACCTGGATCCCAAGGTCGTGTTTTTCAGATTACAGAACAAGAGGTAGAAGAAAGTCCTGATGCTGCTACAGGTATGATTCTAATAAACTCTATACGAGCTAAAAGTGTTATTTGATTTCGGTACAAACCGAGGGATTGTGTCTCCATTCTATTGTTGCGTATTTGCGTTAGACAAGTATCTGATAATTGTGTTACGAGATATAGATGAGAGTAAGTTCGATGTAGTAGTGAGAGTTAAGTAATAGTATCTTTTCGCTTGACCGAATTCCGGGACGGAATTCTTTTAAGGGGGAGATGTTGTAATAACCATGTATGTTATTGGTTTATTTAAAAGTATTTATTTTTAGTATTTTACGGAGTTAGGAGTTAAGGGGTAAGTCTTGCCAAATGAGTGAAGCCTAGGGTTTGTTTGGTTATCTTATCTAAACCACACTCCACCACCGCCACATTCACTTCTCTAGGAGGAGGTGTCCTCATTTGGTTAAGCTAATATCAAAACAAAGTGTGTGTATATGTGTTTTCGATTGAGAGAGAGAAGAGAGAGATAGAACCGTAGAAAGGAAGGAAGAAGAAGAAGACAAGATTCAGCTGGGTTTTTAAGATTCATAGCAAGGCAACAAAGGTATTTAATCTATATAATCCTTACTTTTATTTGTATTAAGTTTTACATGAGTTTTAGAAGTGGGTTTTGATGATTTAAGGATGTTTTGGAAAATCTGAGCATATGGTTATGTTATGTTAATAGTCTTAAACATATCTGCATAATTACAGCAACATGCATAGTTTAAAAGATTAAATTTCTGGGTTTTAGGATGAACAGTGGACTGAGACATTCATGTGAAGTCGCAATAGTGGATTGCGACATGGTTGAATATTGCGATCTTCATGAATGTCGCAACCTTGAGTTGCGACTTGCTCGTGAAGTCACAATAGTTGATTGCGACTTGGTACTGTGTCGCAGTAGTTGATTGCGACTTGGTGTAGTGTATTGCGACATGGGGTATTTCAGTGGTTGATTACGACTTGAGTCGAGGATTTCAGGATTTTAGAGATTTTAGTTTTTAAAAGAAATACTTGTATTTTAATTGTTCCAGATTCTGTAAATTTTGGGTGAAGGATTGGATTTCTCGAGAAAAGCTTGGAAGAAGTTTTGATAAACAATCGAGTGAGTTTTACTTTTAAAACGTTTTCAACTGGGATACATATATATGTGATATATATGAGATGGATATGTATGGATTGGATATGTGATATATGGTGTGATTACGTGTTTATGATTGAGATGGATATGTGATTAGAATGTAATGAAAGATTTATAAATGACAATATGTTATATTGGTACATATATATATTGTATTTATATGTGCATTACACTACACGAATATACGTTAGCCGAAACTATAGTCGGCGGAGGTGTTTGATATAGTTGTTGTACAATGGTGCTGTAATTGTTGTACAGCGGTGTTGTTGGCTCGCAACCAACTAATATGGCCATGGGGAATGAGGATGAGGAGTTGTGCACGATACACGAGTCTTGATTGGTATATGTGTGTTTATACGAATGGTTTTATATAAACTATTTTAATACGAATGGTTTTATATACATTGGTTTTATAACGATTTTGAAATGACAGGCTCACCAAAGAAACCATTTAGATCAAAGTCCATTGCATGTTTTATTACTCTTGACTTGCACAAATCTAAGACTCACTCTACTGCGGGTACAACCATATATGTATCTAATCCTGATCTCATGGAATTAATGTGGATGAATCAAGAGTTAATGGCACAACTAATGTCAGGTTCTATGGGCATGAATGTAGTATCTTCTTCGTCGGGTAACATATGGTTATTTGACTCTAGTTACTATAATCACATGACACCACATGAAGAATTGTTTGTCACAAGACAACCACCACAGACCTTTCCTTTAGTTTGTATAGCTGATGGCTCTCGTCTACTAGTGACATTTAGTGGGCATGTTTCAACATATCACTTATATCTTCCTAATACATTTCATGTCCCTTATCTATATTTGAGCCTTATTTCCATTATCCAACTCTGTGATGTTGGTCTGACAGTCTTATTCTCCTCTTCTGGTTGTGTTGTGTAGGATCCAAAGACAAAACATATCCATGGAAAAGGCCGTAAAGCTGGTCGAATATTTGAAGTGTTCTATCTTCGCTTATCAATGTCATTAACCCATTTTGTTGCTACTACTTCGAGTCATTTTCTTTTGATATGTGGCATGTTCGTTTAGGTCATTTATCTGTTTCGAAACATAAAATGTTAGCTACTTCTGGTTTATTGGGCAATGTTAAAGCTAAATGTCTTTCTTGTTTATCATATCAACTTGGAAAACATCATGCATTGCCTTTTAATATGGATGAAAATCGGTTTCTTTCATCTTTTGATCTTATACATCCTAATGTTTAGGGACCGACCCCTCATCCTTCTTATGGGAGGTGCTCGGTATTTTGTTATATTTATTTATGGCCATACTCGTTTTACATGGATTTATCTTATAAGTTATCGGTCTGAATTACTTAATATTTCTATGACATTTGCCCGTGTGATCCATATACAATTTTCAAAGACAATCAAAGTGCTTAGAGCTAACAATGCCATGGAATACAAAGAATTCTATCTTCTCTCCTTTCTTCGAAATAAAGGCACTCGTTCCCAATATCTTATCCAGGTATGTCTCAACAAAATGGTTGTGCCGAAAGAAAGCATAGACACACTCTAGATACAGTTCGTACTCTTAGCATCTCGACTTAATGCCCGGAACGTTTTACGGGTGAGGTTGCTTTTACTGTTGTCTACACTATTAATTGCCAACCTACTCCAAATCTCCAACGTAAAACTCCATATGAATATATTTATGGTATTTCTATTGTGCATGATCTATAAAGTTTGGGGCTGTGTGTGTTTTGTTCAACTTCCACCACACGAGCGTTCTAAGTTAGAGTCAAGTGCTTGTCTATCTGCTTTCTTGGATATGTGATTGAGCATAAAGGCTACCAATGTTGGGATCCAATATCAAAACATCTTTGGTATCTCTTGGCATATCACTTTATGGGAACATAATACGTTCTATTCGGTTTACAAACCTCATGTACATGTCCTTCTTTAACTCCATTCATAACTTATGCATCTATCTCATTGGACTCTCCAAGGAGACACACAAAATACGTCTACATCTAACTCCTCTCCAAGCTCGGAGCCACTCCACTCCATTCCCACCGACCACCCGTCTTCAGAGTCACCCCTTGGATACTCTTGGTCATGTTTGAACGTCTAAATCATCTCCAATACTTGCTTCCGAAAGATCTATTGCCTTTGCGGATCCGAGCATCTCATCACCACCAGAACAACAACAATCAGATTGGGAAACACATATTCCTTACAACTTTCGTGATTTTCATTGCTATACTACTCCCCTATCCCATTTTGAGCCTTTCTCCTATAAGTATTATCACCCTCTTTGGCAACAAGTAATGAATGACGAACCTAAATCTCTTCATAAGGCTCAAACGTGGGACATTGTTCACGTTCCTCCTGAGAAATATTTAATTGGCTCTAAGTGGATCTACAAAATCAAAACAACTTTGTGGATCAGTACAAAGCTAGGCTTGATGCAAAAGGATTCACCTAGGAATATGGGATTGATTGTGAGGATACATTTGCACCGGTTGCTCAAGTCACATTAGTACGCACCCTACATGCCATTTCCACCTGCTGTAAATGAAAACCTTTTCTGATGGATGTCAAGAACGCCTTCCTGAACGGAGATCTTGCTGAAGAGGTCTATATGATACCACTGCATGGTATAACTCACCCTGCGGGTCCGGTCTACACCACATGTGTGGTTTGAGAAGTTCAGCACCAATATTCTCTCATTAGGCTTCGCATCGAGCCACTATGTTCTGGATTGTTCTCTCGCACCACACCAATTGGTACCATCATGTTTCTTCTTTATGTAGATGATATGATCATTACCGACAATGACATCTCCATCATTCAAAGTCTTAAACAGTCTCTCAATTTCTGCTTTAAATTGAAAGATCTTAGTCAACTCCACAACTTTCTGGATCTTGATTTCTTCTTGACTTGAATGAGATCTCTGCCAGGCTAAATACATCTTAGATCCTATCTAAAGTTGGTATTACTGACACCAAATTCGCTTCTACACCTCTTAAGCACAATTTTCATCTTGCTCATTTCGGGGTCCTACTTTATATCGCCAGTTGGTTGGGTCTGTGGTTTATCTGACTGTCACTCGGCCAGACCTATCCTATGCGGTACACATAGTAAGTTAATTCATGGTTACCCCTTATTCAGATCATGTGCAGCTGTTTGCACATTCTCAGGTACCTAAAAAGAACCATGGTTCATGGAATAATTTTCTGCCTCATCCTCAACTCTCCGAGGATATTTTGATGCTGATTGGGATGGAGATATAATTGATCATCAATTGAACACCGGTTATTGTTTCTTTCTAGGAGATTCCCTTATCGCTTGGCACAACAAGAACAATCTTTGACTGCCCGATCAAGTACAGAGGCCAAATATCATGCTCTCAATAAAGTACATATGAAGCTTTGACTCAAGATCTGTCTTCGTGAATCCTCATCAATATCGTATTATTTAATTTACTTCTTACATATTTCACGCATGAAGCATGAAAAAAATTCTTTTCTTTATCCCTTTGCTTTAGTATTCTAAATACACATACACACAACATAAGCAACCCAGATATACAAACACACCCCTTATCCCTTTGTAATTTTCACATCCTGGTATCTACATATGATGCCCCCGTATCCCCACACTTATATCCTTGGAACATATGTATAAGCATTCTCTTCTCTTGAGTGTATCATGTGAAATTCTTTTGTTAGAACTCCTAAGAATACCACAAATGGGATCTTTATGTAAACTTTGTTCCATGATGGAAAGGATTGATGGTTTCAACCCTAAGTATACTAACACATGATATGAGAGAAAAATGTGACAATAATAGGTAGGGAAAGGATATGCAAGTAGTTATTGGAGATTTAAATAAATCATACCAAAGAACTTCCTCAGTCTTAACCCTACCCTCTTTCCATTTTCTGGCTTAAGTTCTTTGTGCATTGCCAATCCTAAAAGTAAAGTTACCACCAAAAAAGAAAAAGGGAAAAATAGAAAAGGGAAACCAGAAAAATTGGTAGAACCAAGCAAGTAAAAGAATTTCCAAAAAATAAGGTTAGAGTAAAATTCTAGTCTCTTATTTCAAAATTTTCTTAGTTTGTATCTGGACTCCAGAGATTTTGTTCTCTCCTGTACGGATTTTTCTTAGGAGAACCGAGTTAAAACTCAAATTCAAGGGTTATGGTGAATAGAGGTGTTTTCAATAATGTTGAGGTCAAGTTTTATGGTAAGGGTTGATATTCAAATGTGAGCAACATTCTTATTTACTTACATTTCGGATATAAATATAGGTTGAAAAGGTTGAAATCAGCAACAAAAACTCTATGAAAAAAGAAAAGAATTTTAAAATTCCCTAATAATCACGGATTGCAAAAAATTTTCTACAATTACACAAATTAATTTCTTAATAATTTGAAATCTCCCTCAAGATGGTGATTGGATGTCTTCCATCCCAAGCTTGCAAAATCATGTCTTCAAGCATTGTACAAGGTTTCCACCCAAGACACTTAGGTGATCTATTAACAAGCGAGACGCCATAAGAGGCATTAGTAAACGGTTCTAAAGTCAAGCTTTCTCTGTTTTTAAATAAGATCCTTTTCACTAGGCTAATCTCTAGATATTACGTCATTTTATGTACTACTGCAAATGCAATTCTCCATAGTTATGCATGAATCGACTAACCACACCTACCACAATAGCACGACTTAACCTTGTATGTGTTAAAAGAATCAGTATTCCAAGTCTCTTGCGTAGGTCCCCCTATCCACCTCTGATCATCTTGAGCGTCACACATTTCATGATTAAACTCAATAGGAGTACCAACTTGTTTAAAGTCCATCATCCTTGTGTCTTGCAACAAGTCGAACACATACTTTCTTGGGAGATGAAAATTCCTTGCTTTGAATGTATACATAAATGCCTAGGAAGTATATTATTTTTCCTAGCTCTTTGATGTCAATCTACTTTTACATGACATTATTGTAAATTTTTCATCGCTTCTGCATCGTTACATGTTATGATAATATCACTGAGATTAAGTAACTACAATTTTGTGACTTGTGACTTTACTATAACCCAAGTGTATAAAAAACAAAGTGTGATCTCCTTAAATTTTCTTATATTCAAGAGTGGCTATCACCTTACAAATCTCCTAAACCAGTTCTTGGTGACCGCTTAAGTCTGTAGAGTGCTTTCTATAAATTGCCCACATTCAATTTATTAACCCAAAACTAGGCGGGACATCCATATAAAATTTTCCTTCAAGATAACCATGAGGAAAGGCAATATTTACATCAAAATGTTCCAAATTCCATCAAAGGTTAGTTCCAAATGATAGCAAATTACATATGGTATTAACCTTTGCAACAAGAACAAAGGTCTCCATATAATCAATATTGTAGGTATTATAAACCCTTGGCCACTAACCCCATTTTATATCTTCACAATTTGTTGAAAGATTTAAAAAAAATCATTTACATGTTGTTACAAAACTTATATCTACTTGCAAATTGTTGTGAAAGTGTAAAACCATGAGCTCGTATGCTCTAAGCATAAAATCTACACATGCATCTTCAGTTCGAAACAAGTAGCGATGGAAAAAATGGAAAAAAGTTGTGAACGGTATGCATGCGTTGAGGTAAGATAGAGGGTTGGAAGTTGTAATCAAGTAGTAATATAGTCGTAGGACAAATCTTTAGAGAGATACATCGTGTGTAAATATTTCTTTTCTATGTAAGATTGAAAATGCATATGACATGGACTATATAAAGTTATTATGTTATGTACCTACATTATCCATGTTTGTTGATGGATGTTGTTAGGACCATAAATGTCCTACATAATAGAAAGTTATATAAAAAATTATATAGAGTTTAATTAGTTTAATTAATTGTTTTGTAAAAGCCTTTAATGCTTAAATGGGCTTAGATTAGGCTTAATGGGTCGTGGGCCTTAGGCTTAAGCCCTTTGTATATAAATCTTTCCTTAGCCTAGTTTAGGTTAAGGATTTTCATATTACGGCTAAGAGCTATTAGTTTAGAGAGCTCAGAGAAAGCCAGAAAATCGTCTTAATCGTTCATTTAGTCATCATTATTATTTTCTGAAAAGTATTGTAAACTCTCTAAAAGGTTTATCAATATTACATGGATGACAACTGGAAATCATACTGATCATTGTGTTATTCTATTGATTTCTTATTGTATGCACTAATCTGGGATCCACAATTGGTATCAGAGCATACGGACGATTCGATTAAGGTATTCAAAAGGTTTCTGGTAAGTGTTCTTGAGTCTTTGTCGACTGTGTTCTTGAGGTTCATTATATCATATTTTGATTCTGACAAAATTAATTGTTTTCGGTTATTCCGTTCGATTAGCATTGTTGTCATTAGCATTTCTGCAAGTTTCCACAGTCTAATTCGATCGATTGAAGAGTTTTTGAGCAAAATCTCATCTACAAGTTTTTTTCTCTGTTCGTGTTAAAAATCAAATTTTTTCATCAAAAATCTTGTTAGTTTGCTCTAAATCGATTAGGGTTTGTTGTTTTTGTGTTTTTGGTAGTTTTCTAATCTTTCAGGAACCAAAATCGAACAACCCTAATTTGCTATTTGATCTGATTAAGTCGACAGCCGCTCTGTCCGGACGCCACTCAAGTTTCCGGGTAAGTTTCATCTATTCGACACTTTCCGGACATAATTTGTCCGGGTTGTGCATTGTTTCCGGACGCCATTATCCGGATTCCGTTAGGTAACATCAAGTTTCTGGAAGAGTTCCGGATTACTCTCTGTTTCCGGACGATACCTATCCGGTTCACCCAAGTTCCCGGTCGCTACTTCTTTCCGGGTAAGTGTGGTTCCGGATCTCATAATTTTCCCGGTAAGTACAACTATCCGGATCTAATACATCCGGTAAGTCTATCTTCCCGGACGCCAACTTCCCAGATCTCTCGGACACATCTTCTATCCGGGTTGTTCACAGAATACGGACACATCCATATCCGGTAATCACATTTTGTCCGGACACCCTCTAACTTTCCGGTAAGTCTCTATGTCAGTTACATTTATCCGGTAACCGGGTAGCGGGACCCCTGTGCTAAGTCGTCGAAGGGGGACATTTGACTATTCTGATATTGTTTGATTTTTCCTTGAATCGATATTTTCCACTGTCTGACGATCATTTAAGTGCAACAAAGATGTCTTGCTCATCTCAATCTGCAACAGCTTGTCATGTATGTCTACCAACTCATAATGCTTTAGTTGATAAGATTCAACTGCTTGGTCAAAAGGTAGAGTCCTATATGCTTACCTTTAATGAACAACTACTTGAAATTAATTCTTTAAAAGAAAATCTAGATGTTCAAAAGAGGGTCACAGAAAAGCTAAAGTCCGACAATGCTAATCTTAAAGAAAAATGCTCAAATCTTTCTATAGCACCAAAGGACCTTAGAGCTAAAATATCTGAATTGAACTCAAAGATTGATCAGTGAGAGAATGAGAAAGCAGCGGTTATTTATCAATGTTCCTCTCTTCAAGTTCAACACAAAGAGTTTGTTTCTAAAATAACTGATCTTGAAACTAAACATCACAAAAGAAATCAAACTGATCAGACAATTCATATGAACAAACCTAAGGAATTCACGTATTTTAACAAGGAATGGGGAATTGGGTACGATGACCCTCAATACTTGAAAAAGATTTTATCAATGAGACCTACTCTTTATCACTTTAGTTTTCTTGGTCTCGAAATAGAGTATCCTCAATACAAAATCAAGTGGACTGGTCCTCTTGAAAAGGAAAAGGAAGAGGAAACTGAGGAATACAAACGCGCACACACCACTAAAATGCAATTACCTTTTGTGTATGAATGTCTCAACTATTCATACAAAAAGAACAAATCCAAGTATCTTTCGAATGACTACTTTGACGGCTATAAGGTTGTTGAGCCCAAGGATTTCTCCAAAAAGGATGAGGTCCCAGCACCTGAACCCAAAACTGAGATGGACGAGTTTAAACTCTATGTTCCTCCTCTCATTTTAGAAGAAAAAATAGTCGAGTTAGAGGAGACACTCGAAAAGGAAAGGACCGTTTTTCAAAAGGAAAAACAAGAGTTTCAAACTAAACTTGAGAATCTCAAATCCTCCAAAACCAAACCTGTATCGGGCGAGGCACAGGAAATCCTTCGGAATGAAATCGATCGGCTCACATCAAAACTGTCTGCTTTGGCAACAGAAGTGATGCAAAAGCAAGTGAGCAAGTTTCAACTTCAAGAGAAACTTGATCAACTTCTAAACGAAAAGATGATTTCACCCGAATCTTCCTCAGACTCTTCCGATACATCTTCGTGCAAAGCGTTTATTGGAGAAACTTCTTCGCGAAAAGGCAAAGAGTCTTCAGCTGACTGTGTTCAAAAGGATCTAAACTCTGAATTTTTAAAAGCTTACGCACCTGATTCTTCTAAAAACACAGACACAAAGTGTTCCTCTCCTCCCTCAACCAATCCTAGTCCATATATCCTCGATATTGATTTTTCTGAAAACATGAATTCCGATGCAAGTTCAGATGAAGAGTTTCCTATGTTTGAGTTTGACAAACCTCTTCTGAATCACACCGACTTTCTTTCTAAAGCTGTGAATCGCTCGGTCAAATTTCTAAAAGGTGAGAGTTCTTCAAAACTCAAGACCCCCGCTGTGAACAAAGTTTCTAAAAATGATTCTCATTTACAAAAGCATTCACAGACGGGGCAAAAGACCGGTCGAACAAATGATAGACATCCTTCCTACTCAAACTCAACTGATCATACCTTTAAAGATATTTCAGATAATAATGGTCGGAGAAAAAGGTTCAAACAAGTTTGGGTGGTGAAGAAGTCGAATGAAAACAAAACGAATACAAAGTCATTTAAGCCAGTTACGTATGCTAGGACATACAATCACAATCATGATGCTTTTAATTCTCGAACTTCTGTTGAACAAAGTGTGAAGTTTCCTTTAAGACTATATTCAATTTAACAGTTGCTTCAACTTTCTCATGATTGTATCTATTGTTCTACATGTGGTTCAAATGATTTTGTTGATCGGAAATATGCATCTCATTGGTATGGTACTTATAGTATCCCCGGTCCTCACTATAATAGGGCATCTAACCGTCAAGGATCCATCAATGGATGGATACCAAAATCCTTCTAATCTATTTTGCAGGATTGTCATGTGCATATAGTTCAGAAGATTCTTTCCACATGACGGCATTCAAAGGTTATGGGGAGCATCAGGTATTTAACTCATACATGAGATTTTAAGTGAACTCAAAGACCGTGGTAATTCATTCTGAATAACTAACTTGTGTTTGTTATTCTCCAATTTTAACGTCCATGATTGCCACGTGTTATGTTTTCTTGACTTAGTTATTTCCATGTCTCACATATTCGTTGATTTTTCGATGAAAATACACTCGTTTGAATTCCAATTTGTTTTTCAAAGTTCTTCATTTCATGTTAATGATTCAATTCTTTTCTGATATATTAATTGTGACTTGTTCTTCACAATTAAACTTTCTAATCATTGTTTCATTTTTGAACATAATGTGCTTACTGAGTCGTTCTGTTTAGCGCTTAATTCTGTTTCTTGAAATTCTTTATTTCAAATGAATTCTTTTTAATGACTTCTGATTACCTCAGATCAGAACTCAGACTTCATTTTAATGACTTCTGAATAATTCAGTTCAGGACTCGTTCGTAAATGTTTTGACTTCTAAACATTTCAGTTTAGAACTCGTACTTCACTGTTTACTCAACTGTTTTATTCGTTGCATGAAAGGAGTGTTAGGAATTAAATAGTTTCTATGGTCTATCCAGAACCGAAAGGACCTACCCAAGAAACACATCTATTTATAGATATCAGTGAGGCGTCTAGCTTGATAGACGAGTTCGGAGTGAAAAGAATATGGTGAGGCTGTGACAGGACTTAAAAGATTTATTGGTGCTTACCAAACCGAGTCAGTTATCCGGGTAACCACACAATCTATTCATTCTCGTTCTTTGGAGATGAATATTGAAATAGACATGGACCCAGTGTCAATAACTTGTGTCACCCCACCTAGCCACTCAAGCATCTCACAACAGATGCTTGTTTCATAAATACACGAAGATTTAGCACATAATCTATCTATTCTTCACTCAAAGGTCTTAGATATTGAAACAGGAATACATCAGCTCCGGTCTCCGAACTTCATATTCTAATCACTGTGTCAATTGATCTTAATTTGCGTCCCAAGTTAAATCAATTTTTGAGCCAAGTCGATATGAATTATTTCTTTCACACATGCACGAGTCTTTGTGATTCCAATCGCATATCTTTGTGATATTGCCGGAACAGTTAGAGAAGTAATTTTTAAAATTTTATTTCTGTAATAACTGGAAGTCCTATCAGAGATACCCAATGCCAACTCTGAACATAAGCCACACAATTATTTTAATTGTTGTGACAACAGTTACTATTGTGTTTCTGTGTTAGTTTTTTACCCCATCTTGGTTACTATATTGTTTTATCTGTTATTTTGCTACTCATCATTCTCGTCTTTGAAATTACATGATGCTCCGGATGCTCCTACTCATCATGAGGGGGAGTAATAATGATACATATTCAAAGACACCGATTATCAGTTTGAGGGGGGGTTAGCAAAAGTCGAGGGGGAGTAACTGTGTGAAAGATTACATAGATTATTTGGTTAACCTTTAGTTGATTACCTTTAGTTGATTACCCCATTCTGGTTACCTAATGTTTTATCTGACATTTTGCTACTCACCAGTATTATCTTTGACGTTACATGATGCTTCGGATGCTCCTACTCATCATAAGGGGGAGTAACTGTGTGCAAGATTGCAGAGCTTATTTGGTTAAATCCAAGGGTGAAAAGCCATTGGATTTACAGATTGAAGTATTTGATCAATTCTTCTCATCCCTTATCAAGTGGTGTTCGCTACAAATCATTATTTCTCCTTCGAGCATATTGGTTCTACAAGTTCTTAAAGTTGAAGATATGAAGATTAAGAGCTTTATTCAAAGGGGAGCGTTGAAAGTCATGAAGACAAGCAACACCAAAGTGTTTCGAAGATTAAAGAGGAAGAGAAGATCAAGACCTAAAGTTTTCAAGACCGATTTTTCTTTATATAACTTTAGGGGGAGATTGTTAGGACCATAAATGTCCTACATAATATAAAGTTATATAAACAATTATATAGAGTTTAACTAGTTTAATTAATTGTTTTGTAAAAGCCTTTTGTTAATCTATAACAGGATCTAATCAAGTATTCTAGAGAGAGAAATAGAGATCGTAGAGAGAGAAAAACATCAGTGCGCCATCTCTGATTAGAACAACTAGTTACAAAAGAGTTTAACAAGGGTATTTATACCCTTGACTTACAAAAGTCAACAAAAAGCCTAAAGCTTAACATAAATAACCTTGATTACAATTAAAATGACATTAACAATCTCCCCCTTTGTAATCAAGGGCGCTCGAATCTTCGATGAAGTCTATTCTTTCCAATTAAGATTTCCAAGCGTCTTAAAGTGTTTCTGAAGTTGAGTCTCAAGTTGATTGTCTCCAAAGCTCGTCTCAGAAGTCTTATCTCTGGATTATCAATTTGGTATGAATTCTTTCTAGATTGAAGAAAAGATCTCACTGCTTCATTCAGTCTTTGCTCCAGTTGATATCTTATCACCTTTAACGTGCCATCTGAGAATCTTCCAATTTCATCAAACCTGAGGAAGCATCTTTGAGAAGTTTGATTTCTGTAGACAACCCCATAAGGATTCTCCAAAACTGTGCAAAGTGGATATTCAGAAATATTGGGTAGATCTCTGTTTGGTCTTGTTACATTAACAACTGGTTGAAAGCTTTCAACTGCAAGTTGAAAATCAAAACACCGATAAAATCTGACTTGACGGCGTAAGAAACGTTTGACCGCATCCAAAGCTCTTAAAATATCATCATTTCGAATGGTTAAATCTCTAAAATAATGATAAAGAACCTCGAAATCATCAATTGAGAGATCATTAAAATCTGCTTCTGAAAACTGATATGTCACACAGTCTTGACGTTGAACGTAGAAGACTGGATACCAGTAACTCATAAATCTCACCATTTCAACCTTGCGAACAGTGACAATCTTGTGCTTTGAGTAAACAAAGAACTTCCCTTTGCGTTGACACTTGATAAAATTCACATACTCATATATGAAATTGGGTGTCTCTTTCTCAATTCCAAGAATAGCACTTAGACTCACCCTCTTCTTCTTCTTTACAAAGATGCCACGTTCAGGGTCTTCAAGAAAAGCAGATCTCATTCTGACACTCTGATATTTTTCTTCGAGTCTTTGCATTCGTTGTTGTGCAGTCAAAGAAGGACCTGGTTCCAATATACTTGGAGGAATATTCAAATTCACTTCAGGAACTTCAATTTGAGATTTAGAAGACTCACCACTTTCAAAAATGCTTGAAGGAGCAGTGGCAGTTGGAGCAGATATAACTGGAGTTTCAGACATTGGAGTTTGTTGAACAGGAGCTTTTGTTTCACGAGAAACAACTGGAGTTTCATCATGTTGTACATGAGACTGAGTAGATGGTGATTCAAGAGTTTGTGACTCATGAACAGGAGATTCACCATATAACAGATTTACCAACTCTATGTCTTTTTCGTCTAACTCAACATCAACTTCATAATCTGAAATTACAATGATGTCATCTTGTTCTTCTTCCTTTATCTTCCAAAACTTTTCAAATCTCGCGTGCAAATCATCATCGGAATCTATCTCCACAAACTCAGAAAAGAAGTTTCTCATATCTTCAAATCCTTCTGTTTCTTGTTCAGTTGATCCTTCAGGAATTTCAACAGTCACTGGAGCAGAATTCGGATCAACATAAACAACTAACTGTAAATTGCTTTCAACTCTGGATTCTTCAAAAATGATGGCCGACGCCATTGCATTTAAATCAACTTCATTAAGCATATGATCAACCAAATCTTCCGGAGTTACATCTTCGACTCTTTCTGAACAACCGGCAACCATTCCTTGAACTTCAACATTTGACACATCTGAGGCTCCTTCGGTTCTTTGTCTTTTTGCATTCTCCCCCTCATGGCTTTGATGACCTGGGTCATCACGGTCATGTGTTCTCTTATTAGAAGGACCTGCCTCAGATTGGCAAGTCTGATTATGCTTTTCCATTCTTTCTAAAAGCATAGAAAAAACATCGATTAACAACTTCATGCCATTTTGAATTTCCTTGAAATCATCCCGAACCTCAGATCGAAAGGAATTAAAATCAGTAATAAGTGTTGTTACACGCGCATCTGGAACAGAATGTGGAACGGGTGCTAGAGTTGGAGTTGGTTGGAAGTTACGCAACAACGACAATAGGTCACTATCTTGATGTTCCGGAAGAGACATAGGTAGAAGTTGAGCATACAACATGTCAGACAGCTCAGTCACCGGAATATCTTGAATAGATCTACCTGAAGGAATCTGAACAGTTTCAGGAGTCGGTTGCTGACGCAATACAGTAATGCTAGGCTGTTGTGGCGATGACGAAGGAATCTGACTTGAAGGTTCTCTGATTACAATCCCGGATGGACATATCAATGGAATAGCAAATGGATTGACTTGAACATCTGCTTCTGACATCTTTCCCTTTCCTTTAAGTAAATCTTTGATCCGGTTTATTTCTTCATTCTTCGTTGCCTCCATTTGTGCAGTCATCTTTTCCAAAAACTCAGAGAGAGGCATGTTTCCAGAAAATGGAATAGTATCAGTGTTTGCATCAATTGAATCTACCCCTGAACGCAACTCTTGTAAACCCACAGCAGAAGCAGTCGCATCTCGAAGCTCTACCTCGTCCACAAGAATGTTGTCCACTGTTGAGTCAATAGGAGTCGTTTCAACACTATCAGCAATATTTCTAGAGAATGAAACTTCTGGAGAGATGTTCTCAGAACGCTCTAACACACTTGTTTGTAGCACAACTGTTTCTAACACATATGAATCTCGCACATCTGAATCTCGCACTGCTGTTTCTCTTACATTTGAAACTTGCACTGTGTTATCTACTTGAAGATTGTCATTATTAAAATCATCACCAACACTATTATCATCACCAGCATCACCATCATCACCATTATCACTATCTTAACCACCATCACTGTCTGAACCACCATCACTGTCTGAACCACCATCACTGTCTTCACTATCATCACTGTCTTCACTATCATCACCATCTAAAGAACTACTAGATGTCTCTTCATTTCCTTCCTCCGCTACGGGAATTTGAATGTTATTATCTTCACAGTACGAAGTAACATCCTCATCAGTTAGATCTGCATATCTGAGAATAAGATCCGGAGGAATGGGCATTGAATAAGCAAAACTCCTCTTCTGCCTTTGAATATACGACATCTCAAAGTCTATGGCTAGGGGCCAATCATTTCTTCGAGGGATCTCTCTGTTACTCCTGAGCATGCTCCAAACAATAAGTTCCAAGAACCTTATATAAGGAATGAACTTGCGCTTCTTGAGAGTTTCCTTGTCATTAACTCGATCTGATAATTCTTGCCAGAAATTGATAGTGTAATCGACATGCAAATCATAAATGATCGCATGGAATAAACGAAGAAAACGTAGACTGGCATTGTCAGTACCAGAATGTTTGGAAGTCAGGCATCTGTTTAGAACTGAGAACAGAGCATACCACACAGGTGGTAGTTTGGATTTCTCAAACTGGCTTACTTGAGTGAGATCACCAACATAGCCCAATGCTCGAATTCCAGCAAGAACATCTCCTTCAGCTGGAAATGAATCAAAAGATGTACGACCCATTCTAGAAATCGCTTCAGGAAGTCTGAGGATCAGTCTTAGTCTTCTATAATAGAACTATGTTTCATACTGATCAATCTGGATATGAAAACAATGAGGATTCGCGCTCTCATTCTTGACAATGTAGTGCCATGCTTGTTGTAGATAAACTTCAGGAATGCCCGTGCGTCCCCCCAGAGCATATGAAATTGGATGCCCTCGTAGAATAGACCCAATCACTGAATTAATCCTGAGTTTATCCAGATTCACATAATGATTATTAGGTTTATACGGTAGAAGATACATCATCCTTGGAAAGACAACATTTGGAGTATTGCGACGAGCGGATGGATCAGCTCCTGAAGATAACGTGGATGGTAAAGGATTGTCACGAGAGGCATTATCAGATGGTGCCTCGAGATGTTCTTGAACCGTATTTTCATCTTCTCGAACTTGAGAATCAAAATCTTCATCAGAAGCCATGAATACACCTGGAATGAAGTATAAAAGATCTTCAATAAGAACAACAAATGAATCACAAAAACACATGAAAAACATAGACAAATCAGAAAAATGCTCAAGTCTGGTTTGCGCTACCAACAGGTGGCGCAAAGCTTACTTTGCGCTACCAACGGGTGGTGCAAAGCTAGGTTTGCGCTACCAGCGGGTGGCGCAAAGCTCACTTTGCGCTACCAACGGGTGGCGCAAAGCTGACTTAGCAAATCTTGAGAAACATTTAGACGACCAAGATGCAAAAAATCAAGGAAAACCCTAACAACCAGCAGATCAAAAATCGAAAGAACAAGATACAAATCGATCAATAAAATCCTAGAAATCGAAAACGATTTGTGTAAGGTGTCAATCGCAAACATCCCTAAATGAAATTAGCAGATTCAAAGCGATACAAACCTGATGTCGTTAGAACACAGAGAAATAGAATGAGAAATCTTACCTGGAGTCGATGAACTCAGACGAATTGCATACCAGAAAGATGAAATCGGAACAGTGGTCGTGCGAGATGGTGAACAGAGGTCGTGTGAGATAGTGGAGGCAAACATAAGAAAATGATTTCAAAAATTGTATATATATATGCCCCCCCAAAAAAATTAAAATTTACTTTGAAAAACCCAATTTGCTCCCCCTACACAAATGCAATAGATGATTTAAGAAAGATTTTACATTTGGAGAGTTTGCCGGACAAAAAGCTTCAGAAGTACATACCTGGAAGATTTATCTGACTTGAGTTCGTGATTCTTTTGAATTTCAATTCCTGTGAATATCATAAAATCTCATAACTTTGAACACAGAAAAACACAACTCATCATACCATGCTCCCCCTCAAACACTGAACTCAGTACTTTTCTCCCCCTGAAATTAAGCAGTACTTCACAAAAACACAGAATGAAATATCACGCATGAAAAATCAGTAATATAAAAAAATACATCAAATTATATACTATAACTACTAACTATAGATAATTTGAACACCAAACAAAAGAAATTCAACTTAGTGAAATCTGACAGATTTTTCAAACAAATGAATTTGAATGCATGTTTTTGGATTTAAATACAAGTCATCATTGCATATCAAGCTAAAAAATGTTCAGTTTCAGCCTCTTTATTAAATCTATTTGGTGTGCTAGCATGCGAAATATGATCAGCTTCAATCATATGCATTTCTAAAACATATAAGAATACTTTGCTCTGACTCACACTATTTGTCCAAAATCAGAATTTTCACAAATTTACGGGTTTATCGCGACTTTGTATTTTCCCCAAGTATCAAGAGATGTGTGCTCATTGGCATCTTTTCTTTTGTGCACATTGGCATCTTTTGATTTTGTGCACATTGGCATCTTTTGATTTTGTGCTCATTGGCATCTTTAATCACAAAGTTTAATAAGAATAAGATACACCGTTAAACATGACTCTCTAACTGGTTCTATAGCAGGATTTGGGTCAGCCAATCCCAGACTAGTTGGTCTTAGGGGCTAGGTGTCGAGCACCCCTTGGAACTTACTTTCCCAAACCAGAAAGGCCACATCGATATATCTTAAACCCATTTGTACCAGTAGAACATGGCTTTCTATCTGGTTCTATAGCAGGATTTGGGTCAGCCAATCCCAGACCAGTTGGTCTTAGGGGCTAGGTGTCGAGCACCCCTTAGGACTTAATCTCCCAAACCAGAAAGGCCACAGGCACAAACTTTCAAACTAAATGATTGGAATTAAAAACATTGAGCATCTCAATCGCTAGGTTCTACAACATAGTGCTTCCCCCATATTTTCGTTTCCATCCATCATTCTGACAAAAAGGCTTTTTGAGCATTGTATTCTATATAAGTCCAGATTTGCACAATTTCGAGCATTCAGCATAATTTCATTCATGTTTTGCTGACCTTTCGATTTATATCAGAAGTGAAAGTTGAAACAAGTCTAACTCAGATATAACAAAAAAACTTGTAAAATCACCCTTGACACACATTTTATTCATTGAATGAAAATTGAAATAATTTTCACTTCATTGAATTAAATTTGTGAGGATTCAAGCTTTCAAATTCAACATGCCGAGTTTTGATAAAAGGAAAGTGAAACGCTTTTCATCCAATGCCTTGGTGAAAATATCGGCAAGTTGATAATCAGTAGGTACAAAATATAATTCAATAGTACCTTTTTCCACATGATCTTTTATGAAATGATATCGCATGTCGATGTGTTTTGTTTTAGTATGCTGAACATGATTCACTGAGATGGCTATTGCAGATTTGCTGTCACAATAGATTGGAATTGTTTTATACAGCAACCCATAATCTTGCAACTGTGTCTTCATCCATAACACTTGAGAACAGCAACTTGCTGCAGCGACATACTCCACTTCAGCAGTTGAAATAGACACACAGTTTTGTTTCTTTGAAGCCCAACTTATTAGCCGATCTCCCAGAAATTGTACATGACCAGAAGTACTTTTCCGATCCAGTTGACTACCTCCATGACCTTCAAAGGGTTTTGGACCTTCAAACTTTTGTTCAAATGCCTTTGAAGCACTAGTATCAGAATCAACCCTTCTTGAACCAGATGAGACTCTTAGATTATTTGACCCTGGCCTGTTGAAGTACTTCTTTTGAAAATGCTTGGTCAAAAGAATCATAGCTTGTTGTAGCTCTTCACCATCATCTTCAGTCTGTCCATCATAAGCATTCTCTAATAGACTCTTTTCTGCCAACTGACTAGCAATCAAAGCAATTGGATCCACACTTGTGACTTTGTTCTTTTTATCCAACTTCTCTTTCTTTTCTTTGACCTTATCTTCATCAGTCATTAAAATTTCATACAGCTCTTGAATTTGCATAGATGAGATTCTTACATCATTTCTCATCCTATGACACGGAAACTCCATTCAGGTTGAAGAGCATTAAGAAACTTCAGATTAGCTTCCAATTCGGTCTTTGTAACTTTTATTTTCAGAAGATCATTAATAACTCCCCAAAACCGATCAAATACACTCTTCAACGATTCCCCTTCCTTTGCCTTAAAACTCTCAAAATTGTTCATGAACCGATTCTTTCTTAACTGAGCAGCAACTGCCGATCCAAGCATAATTTTCTCCAACTGAGTCCACATTAGCATCGGGTTGTATTTGAAACAGTCAATGCGATTGTAAATGTGGTTTGGAAGAGCAAGGATAAGATTCGACTTTGCTTCTTTGTTTGCTTTAGCTCTCATTGCTTCTTCAGCAGTGTATTCTTCGACTCTTTTTAATTCTCTTGAAGCAGGCACAGTTGCTGTTGCGGGAATTACTTTGTAAGGTTGCACAAAAGGACCTTCCGTGAAAGCTAACATCATGTTATCCCCATTTGGTTGTCTCTCGATAAAATCAACAAACCTGTCTTGCCATTGTGAAAATTCATTTTCATTGATTAATACCGGTGGTCTGGTATCTGTTCCAAGAGACATCTGAATATCATTCCTATACAAACTTGCTTGAAGATTCATGATGAACAGTAATGAACAGTGAACAGTGAGCAGTGAACAGAAACCACAAACGCTAAGGCTGGTTTGCGCTAGAGGGGAATGGCGCAAAGTGGAGGTTTGCGCTAGACGACAGTGGCGCAAAGTACGGTTTGTGCTAGAGGTGAATGGCGCAAAGTAGAGGTTGGCGCAAAGTGGAGGTTTGCGCTAGACGTCAGTGGCGCAAAGTACGGTTTTCGCAACCCGTTGGTAGCCCAAAGTGGAGTTTGCGCAACCTATTAATGGCGCAAAGTGGACTTGGCAGAAATCTCAGAAACCAAAGATGAACCGGCGCAAAGTTTGAATCTGGTGCAAACTGACCAAAAACGATCCAAATCTCTCAAAATGCATAAATACACTTCCAAATTCTGCAAATTTGAAGGAAAAACAGTTTCTAACACAATCGAATAAAGCAGATTCACAGAATAACTCGAAAAAGTGCCAAAATCGGATGAACGGATCTGAAAAAACTCGAACAGAACAAAATTCTTGAAAATCCTCAAATCGAACACCAAATCTGCAAAATTAGTCCATGATCCTTGAAACAAAAATGTTCTTCTTTCAAAACCGAATCCAGCGATCACAAACTCGAATCCAAATTCACACAAACTTGTAAGAATTCAAGAAAAATAGATTTTCTTGAAAAACAAGAAACTCGATCGATTTTTCTCTGAAAATCACAAATTTGATGGATGAATTTGAGAAATCTCTGCAGAAAAACACTCCATCACTTGCTCTGATACCAATTGTTAATCTATAACAGGATCTAATCAAGTATTCTAGAGAGAGAAATAGAGATCGTAGAGAGAAAAACATCAGTGCGCCATCTCTGATTAGAACAACTAGTTACAAAAGAGTTTAACAAGGGTATTTATACCCTTGACTTACAAAAGTCAACAAAAAGCCTAAAGCTTAACATAAATAACCTTGATTACAATTAAAATGACATTAACACCTTTAATGCTTAAATGAGCTTAGATTAGGCTTAATGGGCTGTGGGCCTTAGGCTTAAGCCCTTGGTATATAAAGCTTTCCTTAGCCTAGTTTAGGTTAGGGATTTTCATATTACGCCTAAGAGCTATTAGTTTAGAGAGATAAGAGAAAGCCAGAAAATCGTCTTAATCGTTCATTTAGTCATCATTATTATTTTCTGAAAAGTATTGTAAACTCTCTAAAAGGTTTATCAATATTACATGGATGACAACCGGAAATCATACTGATCATTGTGTTATTCTATTGATTTCTTATTGTATGCACTAATTTGGGATCCACAGATGTTGTGAAATGTTAAAAGATAATGGTTGGATGTTCCACATGGGAACACTAATTGTTTGACCAAAATTGTGAAAAAAATGTTATTAACATATTTTACACATATGTTGCAAGTACCCTCTTCGCGATGTGGAAAATCAAAGATGCTCTAAAAACTTCAATGTGTATTTTTTTGTTAATGCTACAACATCAATTTCCCGTGTTTCTCCCGTGCTTACCATCCTTGGTGGTTTAATTTGAGTATTTCGGTATTTTCTTTCAAATCTTTCTTGTTTATGGAGTTTGGAAATGGAAATAATTTGTTTCGAATTCGGACTTAGAAGTGAGAATTTGATGAAACAATGTGATGCGGCAACATCAATCTGCAACAGCTGCAGCAGAAGAAGAAAAATCCGATTTTTTATTATATTTTTGAAGATATCGGTTGCAAAGATTGAAGATTTGAGCATGGTAAGAATTAAATTATGGAGAAAATCACATATGATTAGAGGTATCTAAGTCAAACTTCAAATGGTGGCTCTTAACATTAGGTAAAGTTGAAATCCCTATGGGTATAAATAACCCTTGTTATTTGGTGTTTTTGGGTGTAGAACAAAATACAAAGAATACTAGAAAAGGTAGATGTAATGATGAAGTTGAGAGTAAAGTAGTTGTAATTGTAACTTTATTTTATGCATTTAATTTATCCAATATTTCCTTAATTTCTTATTCTCCATTATGTTTACTTCCATCTTTCTATATCTTGTGTTTCAGTCTTCAATTCATCCCCAACCTTAGCTTAGGTGTAGAAGGAGTTTAGACAAAACCTAAGTGAAGGTGGAATTGCTACACTATATTAGTATATTCCAACTTCTCATTCAAGGTTTATATCAACATAAATAACCATCTCTTAACAAATAGATCACTTTCTATAAGTATTAAAATGTGTTGGAATTAGGAATACGCCAACAAGAACACGTCAACTTGGATGATATGAGAAGCATACATCAAAATGTTGATAAGTAGATAACGGAATTTTTCTTCATCTCATATGCTTTAAAAGGGGAATAGATTGTACCATGCCTAAACTTCAGTTCACGTGGGAATATGAGAAAAAGTTCATGGATAATTGTTAGGGCAGGTTTTATATGTTGATTTAAAGTTCAAGGGTGTAATTTGTATTTCCTTAATCTTAGTCCATAGTGAACGGGCCGTGGGCTTGTTACCACGGGCCCAGCATATATAATGTGCAACTAGCTTAGAAAAAGAGTTAGTTGTCTCATTTAGCTTTCAGTATTGTAACGATTATTCTCTGATCAAATAGCTAAGTGGGCAGCCTTTGTGACTAAATTCTTCGTTCATATTTCTTATTCACATAAACACGATTGTTGCACGGATCTGGATCCTACAATTGGTATCAGAGCAGACGGACGGATCGATTCCAAGGTTTGAATTCATCAAAATTCTGGTTAGTTTGACTTTTGCTCGTCTGATTTTTTCTTGAATTCTTGACTTTTGATTCAATCAAAATCAGTTGTTTTCACTTATTGGGTTGTGTTAGCATTATCATTCTAAGAGTTTCTGCAAAATTTCACATCCTAATTCGTTCGTTTGATTGGTCAATTTTGCAAAACAAGTTCTAAAATTTTGGTAGTGTTCTTACTCAAAAATTCGATTTTTGCTATCAAAAGGTGTTGTTTTTGCTCTAAAATCGATTGGGTCATTGTTGTTTTGTGCTTGGGATTGTTTCTAACCTTTCAGGAACACATTAGAGTAACCCTAGTGGAATTTTCGATCGATTTTGACAAAACAGCCGCAGAGTCCGGACACCACAGCCGCGTTTTCCGGACAGATCAAGGTGTCCGGACGTTTGTGGTTCCATCCGGACAAGTCATCTTTCCGGGTAAGTCATCCATCCGGGTAAGTCAATCATCCGGGTAAGTCTTTCAAATTTCTATTTTTCCGGGTAATCTAGTTCCGGACAACTCAAAGTATCCGGAATTCGTTTTATCCGGAAATCCTCATTTACCCGGAATCATCAAAGTATCCGGACACATCATTCTTTCCGGAAACTTCTAAGTACCCGGTAAAGTCTTGATTTTCCGGTTACTGCCATCCGGTATCTTCAGAGCATCCGGTAACCTTGTTATCCGGACAACTCAAGATATCCGGACAACTCCTGCTTATCCGGACAACTCTGCACTTTTTGAGCTGTGTTTTCGTAAATCCAATCCAGATACTTTCAGATCACTACCTTACTTGGATTACTATCCGGTAAGACCACTGTAGTCCACTTTAGAACCCGCGTTAGGACTCCACTCTTAGAATCTTGCGTTAGGTTCTCATCTCGAATCGATATACCCGTCTGACGATCACTCCGTTGCAACCAAAGATGTCTATTTCTCATGATGCACTTGCAATTGGTACCGACACCAAGCCCCCATGTCTATACCCAAACGAATACAGTCAATGGCGCGACAGATTCATGATTTTCATTGAATCAAAGGACAACTATGAGTTCATCAAGCAAGCTCTTGAAGAAGGTCCCATCGAGCCACCAATGAAGGATATTGCAGCTACTGCAAGTGCTGGACCCAAGAAAGAGAAAAAGTCCTTTGTCGAAATGACAGAGTTTGAAAGAGGGAGGATAGAAGGGGAGAAACAGGCAAAGAGATATCTGGTACAAGCTGTTCCCAATTCTATCTACACCGCCATCGACAGCTACAAAGCCACGGCTAAAGGCATGTGGGACCAAGTTGCCAAAATGATGCGTGGAAGTGCAGTGGGAAATCAGCTGAAGATCAATACTGCTATAACCAAGTTCGATGGTTTCAAGCAGCGTCCTGGCGAGACTCTTACTCAGGCTTATGAACGTTTCTGCTCTCTACTCAATGAGCTGAACAAGAATGGGATAGTTAGGTCTAACATTGAGAATGCTCTCAAGTTCCTCAACAATCTCTTACCCGAATGGAAAGTTTTTGCTTCTCATGTCAGGCATAACAACCTGATTGAAAGAATCGGCATAAATGAACTCTATGAGACACTTCTTCAGGATGAAGATGAAGTGAATGAACTGCTTGTCGAAAAGAAGACTGAACCCAAGCCTGTAGCTGATCCCATTGCTCTAATTTCCACTAACAAGGGAAGATCTTCGAGCCGACACACCGAACGGGCTCAAAAGCATAATTCTTCTGATTCTGAACCAGAAGAGAAGAAAGATGAAGATTCTGATAGTGAAGTAAACGACTTCATGAAAGCCATTGCCCTCCTGACAAAGACCTTCAAGCAACAACAGTTTTACAAGAAACCAACGTCTAATGGTCAGCGCTACTCCACTTCTGCCAACAAGCGTCATGACTACAAAGACAGATACGAAGGTAAGAAGAAGGTTGATGAGCAAGATCAGACTGAAAAGAAGGACAAGACTGAGAAAGTTGACCGCAAGAAGAAAGATGAGCCCGTGAAATGCTATAATTGCGGGAAACTTGGTCACTTTGCCAAAGACTGCCGCCAGCCTACAGTGAAGAATGTCCACTACTACGAGGCTAAGCTAGCTTTAGCAAAACAAAAGGCGACTGGAGAAGCAATGTTCGCTGAGGATGATTACTGGCTGCAAAGATCTGACAATGAAGATGAAGATGAAGTTGCTAATGCCTTCATGGGATATCATTCCTCCACTGATGAGGAAACCGCAGCTGCACTTGCAAATCAGGTATGTGAATCTTGTCAACCAGATTTTTTAAGTGCTATGCAATCATTTTATGGTCAGGCTGAATCCTTTAAGGCCACTTCTAAAGAACAAAAGCTTGAAATTAAAACTCTAACAGAAAAGCTTAATGTTCAAATAAAGTTAACTGAGAAGTATAAGTCTGAAAATGCTGATTTAAAGGATAAATGCAAAATTCTTTCATTAGCACCCAAAGACTTAAGGGCCAGAATATCTGAACTTCAGCGTCAGCTTGATCAGTGCTTGAATGAGAAAGAAGACATTATTTATCAATGTTCTTCCCTTCAAGTTCAACACAAGGAGTATGTGGCTAAAATCCTAAACCTTGAAACCAAACTCCACCAAAGGGGACAAACAGATCAAACCATTTTCCTGAACAAACCCAAAGAGTTCACATATTTTAACAAAGAGTGGGGAATCGGATATGATAATCCCCACTATTTAAAAAAGGGAAGATGGCATGTACCCATTTTGTACGATTTTGCCTGTTATGGATTATCTACAAAGTACCCGGAGTACAAAATCAAGTGGACTGGTCCCCTAGAACCTAAAAAAGAAGAGGAAACAGAGGAATACAAGCGCACACACAAACTCGGAATTCAACTTCCATTTTGCTATGAACCTCTAAATTACTCTTATCAAAAGAACAAAAAGTACCATTCCAATGACTACTTCGACCCCTACAAAGTGCCAACACCCAAGGATTCCTCCAAGAAGGATGAGGATGTAGCACCAGCAACCAAGACTGAGACGGATGAGTTTAAACTCTATGTTCCCCCTCTCATCTTGGAAGCAAAGATAGTAGAGTTGGAGGAGTTATTGGAAAGAGAACGGCTGGTTTTTCAAAATGAGAAGAACGATTTAAACAAAGCTCTTGAGAAACTCAAAGTTGAGATAACCGATGGTATGACAAGTGAAGCAAAGGAAAATTTTCTGTGGGAAATCAATACGCTTTCATCTAAATTGTCTGAAATGACAAAAGAAAAGCAAGCTTTACTTGACAAACTTGAGAAACAACAACCGGTCAAAACCGAAGCTGTGTCTGATAAAGGACAGGAGATCCTTCGGAGTGAAATCCATCGACTTACATCTCAACTGTCTGCTTTGGCAACAGAAAAGATGGAAGAATATGCGAAAAATGGTCAGCTTCAAGAGCAAATTGACCGACTCCAATCTAAAAAGGAGATTTCACCCGAATCTTCCTCAAATTCATCTGACAAATCTTCGTGCAAAGTTTATTTAGACAAGATTTCCACTTCACAAACCGGTTATGCTTCTCAAGACGAGAGTGTTTTAAGGAATTTGAACTCTGATTTTTTCTTAGCTTCCGCACCAAATTCTCCAAAGCACACAAGCACGAAGAGTTCCTCGCCTTCCTCCACCAGTCCAAGTCCCGACATTCCTGAAGTAAATTTTTCTGAATTCATGAACTCAGAAGGTGATGATGAGGGAGAGTTCGAGTCGTTCCCTTTTGACAAACCTCTTCCGAGTCACATAGATTTTTTATCCCCGGTTGTGACTCATAAAGTCAATTTTGAAAAGGGTGATTCTTCAAACTCTAAGGCCCCAGCTGTGACGAAGTTTTTAAAATCCAAACCTGTTTTCCAAACTACGTCACAGTCAAAGCAAAAGACTAAACCAGTTCCCGTTAAACCTCTAACTCCTTCAAAAGTCACTGATCATTCTGTACCTGCTGTTGCAGATAAAAATGGTCAAGCTAGACGAGAAACACCAAAGTGGCTAAAGGAGGATTCTGTCAAGAAGGATGCATCAAAGTCCTTTCCCCATGTTTTAAATTCTAGAATACACAAAGACAGTAGTGATTGGAATCATCAGTATTATTTTGAAGTTTCTTTTCCGGTTAAAGTGAATTCTCTTCCACATTTGGCTCGCTTATTGCATGATTGCGTGTGTTGTTCAAATTGTGGTTGGAATGATTTTGAAGCTAGTTTGGAAAAAGTAGTGTCTTTTCCTGTTAAACTAAACTCTCTTCAACACTTGATTCGTTTATCACATAATTGTCTTTGCTGTTCTAATTGTGGTGGGAATAACTTTTATGACATTCTGAAAAATAATTGGTATGCACCATCTTGTGTACATAATCTCTATGCAAAACGCATTCCCCGTAATTACAAGAACAATCCATCTCATAAATGGGGTAATCATTCAATGGTTCAACCACGGCGGGAGGCTAGATCCAATCCTAGATGGACTGCTCCTACCAAGGTTAAACCGGCTCCTAAAAGGCAACCTGGCACAAAACCTGTTCCTCCCGCGGGTGTACAATCTGCACCTAAGAGGCGACAGACGCACAACTCTGCAACCCCGATAGGTGTAAACTCTTCACCTAAAAGGAAAAATGTGCCCAAACAGGTTTCTTCAAAGGGAGCCACTCCTAACCCTCCAGGACCCAATCAAATTTGGGTACCTAAACTTCTCTAATCTTGTTTTGCAGGGCGGTCATGTGTGGTACTTAGATTCAGGATGCTCCAAACACATGACCGGAAGGAGGGAGCTTCTTACGAACTACAAAGAAGAATATCAAGGAGACGTGAGATTTGGCAACAACGAACGGTCGCCGATTGAGGGCTACGGCGACATCGTCCATGATAAGATCACCATCAAAAAGGTGTCACACGTCCAAGGGTTGGGCTACAATTTATTCAGCATAGGCCAATTCTGCGACAAAGATCTCGAGGTCAGCTTCAAAAAGACAAGGTGTAGAATCCTCACCGACGACGGTGAGACACTTCTAGTTGGGCATCGCAAGACCAACCTCTACACCATTGACCTCTCAGCCCTCTCAGTTGATAACCCTGTCTGCCTTCTGTCAAAGGCCTCTTCCGACCAAGCTTGGATCTGGCATCGACGACTCTCGCACCTCAACTTTAGAAACATCAATCAGCTGGTGCTCGGCAAACACGTTAGATGCATGCCCAACCTTCAGTTCGTGAAGGATCATCTGTGCGAGGCATGCGAGAAGGGAAAGATGAAGCGTGCATCCCATCCACCAAAGGACACTCCCAGCACCTCACGGACTCTCGAACTTCTTCACATAGATTTGTGTGGACCGATGCATGTTGCGAGTATCAACAAGCAAAGTACATTCTGGTGATAGTGGACGATTACTCCCGTTACACCTGGGTGATGTTTCTCCGCTCAAAGGATGAAACTCCTGAGATCATCATCGAGCATCTCAAGACGGTCCAGTTGAACAAGCGTCAACACGTTCAATCCATCAGAACCGACAACGGGACGGAATTCAAGAATTCCAAGATGGACGGTTATCTCTCCTTCGTAGGAATTTCGCACACCTTTTCTGCCGCACGCACTCCTCAACAAAATGGTGTGGTGGAAAGACGTAACCGTACCCTAGTCGAAGCGGCACGCACAATGCTTTCCCAAGCCAATCTACCGCTATATCTTTGGGCTGAAGCAGTGTCTACAGCTTGTTACACGCAAAATTGCACGATTCTGTACAAGCGATTCAACAAGACGCCCTACGAGATCATGAATAATCACATTCCGACTATTGGCTACTTTCACGCGTTCGGATGCACGTGCTACGTACTGAACGACAAAGATGATCTCGGCAAACTAAGCCCCAAAGCGGATAAAGGAGTCTTCATCGGTTACTCAATGCAGGCTAAGGCTTATCGCGTTTACAACACACGGACTAAATCCGTTGTTGAGAGCATAAATGTGACATTCGACGAAGCCGCAGATTTGGCTTCTGAACATCGCAGTTCAGAACCCGGTTTAACTGGTGTGTTAGCTTCCGGACCTTCCAGTTCGGGATCTATACAAATGACAGTAAATCCAAATCGTGCATCTTCATCGAATGCAACTTATTCTGATTTAGATTTATTGTTTGAGCATTTTTATGATGACATCTTTAATGCTTCCCCATCTGTCTCAGCTATTCCTCGGATTGAAGCTGCTCATCTTGAAGATTTGGACAACCTCACTGGTCCACCGCCTTCTACAAGCTCGCCTTCTAAAACAATGGAGACAGATCAGCCGTCATCGCCTGAGTCACCTGTTCCTGTGATTCCCCCGGAGGACCCAAAACCAGTTCCTGAGATCGTTCCTACAGATTCGTCTTCCTCGACAACTGACGATCAACTTCTGAATTCCTCGGAAACAGACGTTGTGGAACCATTGGCGAATCCTTCCCCACCTCCTCCACGAACTCAACCTGCTACTCTCGAAGCCGTACAAGACCTCCCATCTGGTTCGTATGTGGATCCGGACACCTCTCATTCCACCCAACAGCCGCTTCCACACACCACTAAATGGACGAAGGCACATCCTCTCCATCAAATCATCGGTGATCCCTCTACACCCGTTCGTACGCGAGGCGCTTCCGCCAACTTCTGTCTCTTCTCCGGCTTCTTAAGCAAGATAGAGCCAACAACCGTACGTGAAGCGCTTGATGATTCGGACTGGATAATTGCCATGCAAGAAGAGCTCAATCAATTTGAAGCTCTAAAAGTGTGGCGGTTGGTTCCACGTCCAAAACACAAAACGGTGATCGGCACCAAGTGGATCTTCAAGAACAAAAAGGACGAAGACGGTATTGTTATCCGCAACAAGGCGCGTCTCGTGGCTAAGGGATATCGTCAACAAGAGGGAATTGACTTTGATGAAACCTATGCTCCGGTGGCACGAATCGAAGCAATTCGCATGTTTCTAGCATATGCCGCGCACAAGAACTTCACCGTCTTCCAAATGGATGTGAAGACGGCCTTTCTATACGGCGATCTCGAAGAAGAAGTTTATGTGTCACAACCCGACGGCTTTGTGGATGAGTCGAAGCCTGACCATGTCTACATTTTAGACAAAGCACTATATGGTCTAAAACAGGCCCCGCGAGCTTGGTACAATACTCTCTCTAAGTTCTTATTAGAGAAAGGCTTCACACGAGGTACAATTGACTCTACTCTTTTCATTAAAAATGAGGAAGGTCATATAGTCTTGGCTCAGGTATATGTTGATGACATCATTTTCGGTTCTACCAATCCTCTATATGCCAAGAACTTTGCCAAACTAATGGGAAAATATTTTAAAATGAGTATGCTTTGTGAGATGAATTTCTTCCTTGGTCTACAAGTTAAACAACTTTCGACCGGAATATTCATTAACCAGTCCAAATATATTCGGGATATTCTTCGGAAATTCCAATTGGACCAGGCCTCACCAATGAAAACTCCCATGGCAACGACTACAAAGCTTCACGCCGATCCCAATGGACCGGATGCGAATCAGAAGCTGTATAGAGGAATGATTGGCTCTTTAATGTACCTAACTGCCAGTAGGCCGGATATAATGTTCTCGACTTTCCTGTGTGCCCGGTATCAATCCAACCCAAAAGAGTCTCACATGACTGCTGTTAAACGAATTTTTCGTTATTTACGTGGTACTGCTGATCTTGGCCTATGGTACCCGAAAGAGACAGGTTTTGGATTATCAGCTTATTCTGACGCCGATCACGCGGGCTGCATGATGGATCGGAAGAGCACATCGGGGCACATTCAGTTCCTGGGTGATAGTCTGGTAAGCTGGGCATCAAAGAAGCAGCAGTGCGTTTCAACGTCAACTGCCGAGGCGGAATATGTGGCCGCCGCAAGCTGCTGTTCCCAAGTCATCTGGATGCGGACACAACTCAAGGACTACGGTTTCACGTATGTCAAGGTCCCGATATACTGTGACTCGAATAGTGCTATTGCTATCTCAAGCAACCCGGTCCAGCACACCAAGACGAAGCACATCGACGTTCGGTACCATTTCATTAAGCATCACGTCGAAAGAGGTACTGTCGAACTCTACTTCGTAAATACTGAGAATCAGTTAGCAGACCTGTTTACCAAAGCCTTGGACGAAAAGCGTTTTAAAACTCTGGTGTTCAAGCTAGGTATGCTAAACCTGAAAACTTAATCCATTTGTGTACCCTTGTCAAGTTCCATACCTCTACGAGTAACTGTCTACTTATCATCCGGTGTCAACACTCTGGACGATTGAGCAAACACTTCCTCGCACTGGTATTCTACTTGCCTCAGTAACACAGTTAGATTTAGTCTCTGTATTTGTTAGGTAGTTTCGTCTATTTTTCCTCTTTCTTCGTGTGTTTCTTTTATTCAATACCGTCGTTTGTTTGTTAATTCCCGATCTCTGTGCTTTCACCATTTGTTAATGTGTTCAGGGGGAGCTAACTGCCATATCAGGTAAGTCTTCTAATCTGTTGAGGGGGAGCGTCACACACAGTTTTTCTTGAACAGTTCAACAGTTTTTTTATGTGTGTGGGCACTCCCAAGTCCACCTTGGTCTACACTTGAGGGGGAGCGACACAACGTTTTCTATCCAACACTCAAAATTTTGTGTGTCGGATCCCTCACTTGCACCCTACTGCACGATTCGAGGGGGAGCAATGGCAATCCCATGCTCAATTTGAGGGGGAGCGAGAGAAAGATCCCTGGCAGCACAGTTTACTGAACATTCTGCGGAAATTGCCAAAACAGTGTTATCCGGACTCTTGAGGATGTCCGGACACCTCTGTTTGTCCGGACAGTATCCGGACCGGACAGACCCGGGTCGGTCAACTTCTCCGGACAACACCCGGGTCCTATAAGACACCCGGGTACATCATATTTCATTCTACCCGGTTTCTCTTGCACAAACCCTAAACCCTCGTCGATATTCTCTCTCGCTCGGACTCTCCTCAATCGCACGATTCACGCACATGTTTCACTCCAAAACTCAGGTATGTTGCTCGTGATTCCCACTACATCTTTATTATACGAATCTCGATTCTTATTGCCTCTCAATCAAACCGTGGTTTGATCGAGATTGTTAAACCCGAACACCACACCTCGGATCCACAAGATTTGGGGTTCTTTCGGCGTAAGATTGATAGGGAATGACCAAGGGTAGTCTAGAATGCTATTTGGTCTACTTATGTGCATTTACACTGGCCTTTAAACCTAGATTTGGTCGATTTCTCACCAAGGCGTTTCGTCCGGACACACTCATCGTGTCCGGACACCATCATCGACATGCGCTTCTATCCGGACACACTCAATGTGTTTGATGATACATCCGGACTCTCTCAATCTACCGGAAACTTAGTTGTCCGGAAACCTTATGGTTTCCGGTAAGTTCAACTACCGGATAAGTTTGGAGTCCGGACAACGCCTTTATCCGGAATACTCACTTTATCAGGGAACCTTGTCCGGGTAATTCAATTTTACCCGGACACTCGTATAATCATCCGGACTCCTCTGCCATCTGGACAAATCATGTTATCCGGACACTTCATTTTGTCCGGAAAAGTGCCCTGTGATGTCCAGTTCTTGCCTGTTTTTATCAAAACCAGTCCTCGATCTATCTCAGATTGAGCCATTCAAAGCTAAGGTACGCACCTACACTTGTAATTCTAATTATGATCCTAACCGTGTGCTCCTTTGCAGATTTTCAAATGGCGGAACAACAAAACCCGGAAGAACAAATTCCTCAGGAGGAGGAAATTATAGACGAAGTAGCTGATGCTGCACTGGTCGACCCTGACCATGGCATCGAGCTAGAGGCGAACAACCACTACCTCGACCCGGCGCTTTTCAGACCAAACCCCCAACATCAGGTCATACTCGACATTCTGATGCGCCATCCCATTTCTGAGGCACTCACTCGCACAGCCGACGTTCCCTTGCTCTACGTTCTACAAGTCTGGCTGACAGCGCAAGTCCGCACAATTGGCAACACTCAGACCATCACAGCGCGAATAGACAACCACCCGTTTACACTGACGCCAGATTCTTTTCGCCGTTTACTATCCCTGCCTGAGGCCACTGCCAACAACCATGAACGGTACGATCCTGCCGTTAACGATGCGACTCTCTGCGCCCAAATGCGTGCTCTTGGGTACAACTCCGACCTTCCACGGCCATCGGTCTTCAATCGAAAGTACTTGGCGCCTATTTGGTACACGCTCTTCACTATTCTCAACCGATGCCTATCCGCCCGATGGAAAGGTATTGACCAATGTACCGGCGACTTTCTCCGCCTTGTTCACGCCGTGTGCTACAACCACCACGTCGATTTCGCCATGATCATCTGGCGTGAACTTGTGACCACCATCTGACATATCGGCGGCACCAAACAGAAGAAGTTTCTTCCATATCCGCGATTCCTTTCGCTTGCCGTTCGACAACACATGGATGCCAATCCCACCATTCCACGACGACTCACACATCCGGTATGTCCCATACGCCACCTACAATTCATGGTGATCCGCAACCCATCCGATGCGGTCGCCTCACCCATTCCTGCCGCCCTACTAGCCATAGCCGATCCCGCTGCACCGGGGGTAGTTGCTTATAGGGGAGAGTTAGGAAATCCCGTGGTCCAGCCAGAGCCGGAGGGACCTGCCCAGGGACATAGACCCGAGCGACGTGAGGGTCCAAGAGTGAGAGGTGGAAGGGCCCGACAAGCAGGTGCTGTCGGGCGGGGAACGTTAGTTTTGAGAGGAAGGGGAGCGAGTGTAGGTGGTGCAGCGGAATCGCAGCCCGGTTCCAGTTCAGCCCAACCAGGTCCTTCTTCGAGACCACGCCTACATCACACCACCGAAGCATATATAACCGAACCCCCTTCTCCAAGTACCCAAGTCGAAGACGTGGAATCCGACTCCACGGACTCCGATACCGACCGCAACATCCGCTTGACGCATATCCCTAACGGTATCGGACCCAACCCTGATTTTACCGTTGGCATCCCACTTGACTCCCCTCCACATACTGGAACCGGACCTACCACTAGGGCATATGAGGGAGACACAGGTGATGAGTTAGATCATGCGAGACAGAGAGAACTGCGTTCAAAGTTGAACCAGGAAAGATCGAACCGTAAAGATAACGAGGCTCAAGAGCGACCCCAACCGAGTGATATCCGGGTTACCACATCTGCTATCCCGTCTCATCTGTTGGGACGGGGTATTGAAGAAGCCTCCGTGGACCCAGCGGAGCAATTGCACACCCCCCATAGCCACTCATCCGTCTCAAAACAGACGGATGTTTCAATATCACACGGGGAACAAGCACAACTTCCACCGGTCTCTCACTCGGAGAGTGCTGGTGTTGAAATAAGAGACCAGCAGCCCCCAGTCTCGGCTTCTTTGTGTGCACCATCGAGTCTAGAGCCTATTGTTACTGAACATTCTTCGCCTAGGACACTTGATGTGGAACAACACCACGTCGCGGCTCTTAGTGACCCGACCGGAACGTCTATAGTGTCTCCGACTGCCGGAACACGAGGATTGGACGGAAATCCTACCACAGTCAACATCACGCCAGCTGTGAACGTAGGTGGCTCTACCTCTACGGTAGACGCCTCAACGGGTACTCTAAGTGAGCCCGGTGTTATTTTACCCGACTTCGTGTCAAAAGGGTCTCTGGACAGCACCCTTGAGGCTGTCCGACAGGTTATGGAGCAACAAATGCAGGAACATGTAGCCGCTGAGATTGCCAAAGCGACGCATGCTTTCAAAGGAAAGAGCCCTCTCGTCAGCACTGAATCTGTCTCTGTGCACCCACCGCCTCAACCGCGACCTACTTACTCGGTGGATACTCTAAAGACGATGCTCTTAGCCCAGCTGCTCCAGGAATCCGACACTACAGCATCTGCTGAAGCAGACCTGATCTCCGTTCTACAATCCCAGGTCACTGCTCCTACTTCGTCCATCACATCACGCCTTGACGCCATTGACTCGACCCTCAACGACTACAACAAAGCGCTTGCCACGCTGTCTGAGAGGGTCCGCTCACTCGAAGACACTTGTAAGAGTCAAGCCGGCGGTCTCAAACGTAGGCACGATGACCAAGAGGATCCTGATCACCGTGAGGGGGAGAAGCGACAACGTCTAACCGAGACCGCCTCCCTGCTCCACACTGAAGGTACATCTGCGGTTCATCAGGAACCCCCAACTGCGGCAACTACAACAGACGAACCAGAAGCCGAGTTGCCTCTAGCCCAGATGGTCATCGATATGGACATCTCAGATGAAGAAGACCCGACGGTTGAAAAGCCCGAGGGTTCAACACAGGAACTGGTCGAATTTGACTCGTCAGACAGACCGATACTGGACATGATAGATCCAGCGTGTGAGACCAACCCGGAGACCGAAGATGCATGGTACGAAAAAGCTGCCAGTGCCGTAAATCTCCAGGTAAACTTGGTCTTTCCCACTGATGAGGACGACAATGTTGATTATGATCAGTTCCTGCTCCAAAATCTATATGGAGCACCCCCCGTTCACTATGCTCAACCCGCCAGAACATCATCAACAAGACCCGAGTCTACTTCTGCCGATCAACCGACAACTACTCCTCCAACGACAGCTTCTGATCTTCCTCCCCTTCCTCAACAACAACATAACCGTTGGGAGAAGATCAAGGTACTTATCCCTCATCTGGAGGAATCTTTGAAAAAGCTGTTCGTCCACAAACTTCGCCCGATCGAGCCAACCTTTTGCCTTGGTATTTACAACCTCGACCCTGAATACCAACGGCGTTACATTCTTGCAATGCAGTGGTGTCTACCAGTCAGTCAAGTCAGAACAAAGCATCAAATCACTGAGGTTCTTAACATCCATTCACGCCGCATCATGAGGATCGTCTATCCAGTCTTCACCGTTCGCCGCGAAGATGGTAATGAATAGAGATTCTCTGAAGCTGATTTCAAGAACCTCCGACCGCTCGACTTTCTGGTATTACTGAAAGACTTACGTTCAAGAACCATTCGACCGTTGGAGATTACAAAGGCACTCGAAGTCGTTCGTCGACACCTGGTCCGTACTATCATGATGTCATACTTAACGGATTTTCAAATGGCTGTCGAGAACAGGGCTAAGAAGGTAAATCTGATAAAACCAAATCTGAAGGCTCCTGAGCTGAAGATGTATCCCGAGAACTCTTTACTGCTACAACATGAATTCGGGATAGTCTAAAACAACGAACAGAACGAAAAGAAGTATCTGCGTTTCAGTCAGGTAGACAGATTTTGTGACGGCACGCTTCTAAAGATCAGAGATGCTCTTCGAAAAATTATTCAGCACGAGTCTGAGAATCCGAAGCATTCGTATGTCCCGAATCCAAACGAAACAACTGCTCGGGAAGCTTTGGAAATGATTGAAGACCGCATTGACTATCGCCGTGCAATCAGATTTTTTGAGGTTCACATCGCTTTGCGCAAACGATATGTATTCAACTGGCAAGAGCTAGAGCGCGAACTCGAACTTCAAATCAAAGGGGGAGATTGTTAGGGCAGGTTTTATATGTTGATTTAAAGTTCAAGGGTGTAATTTGTATTTCCTTAATCTTAGTCCATAGTGAACGGGCCGTGGGCTTGTTACCACGGGCCCAGCATATATAATGTGCAACTAGCTTAGAAAAAGAGTTAGTTGTCTCATTTAGCTTTCAGTATTGTAACGATTATTCTCTGATCAAATAGCTAAGTGGGCAGCCTTTGTGACTAAATTCTTCGTTCATATTTCTTATTCACATAAACACGATTGTTGCACGGATCTGGATCCTACAATAATGGTTTTACTTAAACATGGAAAATGCCCATACAAGCTCGTTTTTGGTTGATGCAAACTATTTTTATAGCATCACTTTGTCGAATTATCTATTGCAATCTCAACAGAACCATGTACCCTTCTATTACTACCTATCTATTTTCAAACACGAAAACACCGAATCATAAAAAAATATTCGACTTTGATATGTGAAGTTACCTTTTCACCATGACATGGTGCGACAAAAACATATCCCTTTGGAATACGATAATTTGTAACTTACCATTTCATTGATTGATAAAGTCGCTTGTAATAAGGAAGAATCAAACTTCTTTCTTACGAACTTGTACACTCAAGTTGGATGTCGCCTACTTACACTTCTTGTAAACTTAAGAGCATAAAAGATAACATCTTTATCTTCAGATACTCAAAAACGAACTATTACAACCAAAATCCTTGCTAATTTACAAGGAATCACCGGCTTCAATTTAGATTATCGCAAAGGAATGTAATGGTTTTTTGGGTTTAAAAGCAAGCAAGTTTTGAAGCTAATCAAACCTGGTCAATTTGGAGTAAACGGTTAGCATAAAATATCTTTGTCTTCGGTAATGAGGTATCCTTAATCACCGAGTCCTTAATGTTCAATCTCTTCCAACCTATAGTTATTTGTTGTAATATTGAACAGATTTCAAGTGGAATTGAATACAAATCTCAATTGTACAATGAAGTTTGATTCCTTACATCCCACTCAAGAAAAGTAATCACCGAAACCTTAAATTTTAAGTCTTCTTTGCTACAAGTATCCTATGTACAACTTTCACCTGTTAATGGAAATTTTAGTTGATATCTAGTTTCCCAACTTTTAGTATGTATTGTTTAATATCTTTTGACCTACAGTTCTATGTTTCACCCCTATAACTCTACTAAAACTTTATATTATACTTATAGGTAATAATATCATTAAATAGCAACTAAGTTTGTCGTTACTTGTAATTTCAAAATAGATTTCATGTGGGATTAAAGTGATCGTCTCATGGTGTATGTTATTTGTGGACGACAGTGTTCTTATACAGGATACTAGGAGATGTGAATGCTAAGTTGGAACAGGAAGGTTAGCATTGGAAACATATTGAGGATTAGTCGTTCAATAACCGAATACCTTTGGTGCAATTTCAGTAACAAGGGTACTAACAAGGGAGTGGAAGTCAACATTGGGAAGCAAAGGGAAAATGACAATTTCAAGTAACTAGGCTCTATGTTTTATAAGGAGGGTGAGGTCAACAATGATGTTGCCCACCGCATATAGGCGGGGTAGGCAAATGGAAGGCAACCACAAGGGCATTCCCTCATAACTTTGTGCATTAATGGTAGAGTCAAAAATCGATACAAGGGCACTCCCTCACAAGTTACTGACATTATTTATGGGGAAAAAGCTTAACAGCTAAGATATATTTGATCACCTACCAATTATACACCAAGTAAATCCATGTGAAATAAATCAAACTCATAGTTGGGTGTTAATTTCCGAAATATATTCATCAAGATGTACCGTAAAACCTCTTAAAATGTCACCATTTTCTCTCCAAAATCATAGGAAAAAAAGCAATGGAAAGCTTAGTGTTGCTTTTGCGAAAGCTCATGCAGAAGTCCGAATGAGATGGTAAACTAAGACACTTGTTGAATTCTTAAATGTGCATTTCTTCAGCCTAAAGTTATGAATAGCAACTAAATTAAATATTCTAGAAGTTGCAAACACTTGAATGGCAAGATCGTTATTATTGGCTATTTATAGTGATAGAAAAAAAACAATGGAAAGCTTAGTGTTGCTTTTGCGAAAGCTCATGCAGAAGTGCAAATGAGATGGTAAACTAAGACACTTGTTGAATTCTTAAATGTGCATTTCTTCGGCCTAAAGTTGTGAATAGCAACTAAATTAAATATTCTAGAAGTTTCAAACACTTGAATGGAAAGATAGTTATTACAAAAGGGATCGTTTATCGATCATCACAATATAGGGTCAACGCTTACACCTACATCTTACAATACACAACAACTTCAAACAAGAATATCACAGAGACCGAAAGATACGATGCAAAAACATATAACTTATAACACCTGGAATTTTGGTATGAAAAGTTAACCTTACAGGGTCTAGTAGTTCTACTTTATGGGTTTACCTAGTAGGAAATGTTATGTTTTTCGCCCTTACGCGAGTCGAGAGGTTCCGGGCGAATAAAGTCTTTGTTTGAGGTTCGGTTCACTCTAGGTGAGAGTGCCCTGCGAGGGTGACATTGGTCACAATCGCCGAACTAGAGGACCACACGGTACACTCTGAGCGAGAGTGCCCTGCGAGAGTGACAATCGTCACAAGCATTGTGTAACACCCTCAAATCTGAAAATAGTGACTAATTTTAAATTTTCGATAATACATTAAATAATGAGTAATTCCTTTCTAAATGTCAATAGTTGATTACCTATAATGGCAATCTAAGATTTAACATCAACAACAAATAATTCAGACCTTACATATAGTCTAAATTAAGGGCGGGTGCAACAAGGGTCGCTATCTCCAAATGCGGAATACATCCAATTTGTTAATTACTTCTTGTGCCTATCACTAGCAATCATTTATGCATAGCGTCACTAATACCATTCCCCAACGAGGACCTGATGCACATGCCGACAAATAAAAAGGGTTAGGCTTAACGCCTAGTGAATTCAACAGTTTTCATCATTTATATAAAATGATAAACCGAAATAATGTTATTTAAATCTCAATTTCTAAAATGAAAAGTATAAAATATGAATGCAACATTTTTCTTCAAACCCACCATTTTCGTGATGAAAACTCTGATATAAAACGTTAATTCAAATATGAGTTTGAAACCCAATACTCACCCAAAACGTGAATAACTATTAATACTCAATTACTGAAATTCAGGTAAAACTTTATTATCCAATATACCAAAATATAAGTAAGACTCAATACATAAATTCACAACTTATGGAGAATGATCCATCCTCAAAACTTCACCGAAAATATGGATAAAACTCAATACCCTAAACAACACATTTCGGTGACGGTTGAGACCCAATTTCCATGGTTAGTGGCAGACAAAAAAGTAGGCCACTGTTCTACGTTATAGAGCTCATCCTAAGGATTAATGGCCCCAATGGGATCAAATATTTGTGATTCATAAACGGGGTCCCCCGATGATCCTAGGTACACTCACTTAATAGAAATTACACCATGTGGCCAATGGCTAGTATCCGACTCCCATAAGACCGTACCAAGTTTCCCTCAATGACCAATGCCTATTTCTAGATACAACATGGAATAATCATCCCAAAAAAAACTGACTCGGAAATTACACCTTGTGGTCAATGGCAGATGTTCGACTACAAGAGCCCGCACCATAGTGCCCCCGATAATACGATGCCTGGACACAACATGGGAACAATCGATCCCATTTAAAACAATAAAAGACTGACTCATATGCATATGGATCGATTGCATTACAATCTAAATTTACATGACCCCAAATGAATGATAACACACTCAAAGCATGTAACATTTCAAATAATTATGCCTAACTGCATATAACTCAAAAAGCCCGACATAAAACAAAATTAAACCAAACAAATGTCCCCCAAGACTCATCCGAATCAAAGTCGAGCTAATAGCTCGACAACACCACTGACTATAAAATAAAAGTCATCATAAGTAATAAAATGTATTTAACCAACGTTAATGCAATTTCATGCTCCAAGTATGTAATTTAAAAAAACATCATGAGTTAGGATGAGTCGTTTTCCAAATGAATTATACCATTTATAATTCCAAAATGTTTTATATCTCAATAATATACATTTTTCACACGGTTTATAAAACCAAATACATTAAAAATACATTGACGTCGGATGACCTCAACTTATACAATAAATCATCAAAGGAACATATTAATATGATTTCATTATCAAAATGTCCCAAAATCCCAAGTGTGGCATTTTACCATATTTATAAAATCAAACGTATCCAAAATGTAAATTTTATCAAATAAACAACACATTTGGTAAACACCAAGTAAACCATTTTAATAAATCAAAATGGACATTTTTGGCATGTACAATGTTTTCGCAAAACAACTTGAACTCACCTTGCTAGGTTAAGTTAAACCTAGATTCCGAGCTCAATCTCTAATTTTCCAAAGGTGTGGATTTGGGATCTCCAAACAAGATCCTTCTAAGAGAAGTCTTCAAATCGCCTAGTAAGCTAGAATATATCAAACATAAACGCAAACACTAATTACACAGATCCTCAAAACATTTCATTCCCCAAGGACTAGTAACTTTTATTTCCTAAATGTGACCATTTTACATAAAACTCTCTTAAGATGAACAAAATCAAATGTACTTAAATCATGAGATCCAAATACCAACTAACATTTGTGTTAGTGCTAAATTTACTAATTGTATCCAAGTAGAAGGGCTTAAATGTAAAATTCTAGTCTAGGTATAAATAGCCTAGATAGAGTTAGATTTCATAACCTTACATGCTTATTACTTCAAGACACTTGAAGTTTTTCTCTCTACCTTGTATTCACACCTTTGAAGATTAATGAGAGATGACTTAAGTGTTGCTTGATTCATAGATTGTCTACTTGTTTCTGGGATCACAAGTGGTATCAGAGCAAGCAGATTCAAGCAATTTGAGTGAATTTTGAGGAATTTTTGGGCATTATTCATATTTTCGGACTTAGAATCATTCTGGCAGATTTAGGATGATTTGAGTGTGATTTGTGATACAGAGGTGTTCGTTTTAGATAATTGGATCAGTATGTGCAAGAAATTGGATCGAAGGAACATGTTTTGAGCAATTCTTGATGGATTTTCTAAGTTTTTCGAGAACTTACTGTTTTGGATCGAAAATCGTTGATCCAGTGAGTTTTTGGTACTATGTTCTAAATAAGAAGTGTTTAGATTTGTATTTCGAACGTTCCTGCAAAGTTTGGTATCGATTGGAGGGTTTTTGAGTGAGTAATTGGACTTAGAAAGTTTTTTCGTTCAGTGTTCAAAGAAGTCGCACGAAACAGATCTTCAAATATTCAAAGTTGTCGCATGAAGCTGAGATTCATAGTTATCGTACAAAACTTGGGCGATTAGAAATTTTGATCGTACAAGTGTTGTCCGAGAACTACTGTTCACAAAGTCTGACCGTACGTGTGTTGTCCGAGAACTTACTGTTCACTGTCTTCATTGACCGAGAACTTGTCCTGATCGTACATACTTTGACCGAGAACCCCCCTGATCGCACAGATTTTGCCCGATAACTTTTGTTCATTTCCTCATCGCACAAGTGGTGTGCGATTAAATAATGTTCATTGCTTAATATCGAGCGATAACTTGATACTGTTCATTGATTTTTGCTTATCTGTTTAAAGATAATACACAAGTAAACGTGACAAAATGATGAAGAACGATATAATGATGTCCTTGGGAACCAAATCTCGTCCTACGATTTTGATTGAAACCGAGTACGAACAATGGATAGAAATATTTCAGAATTTCTTAGAGAGACAACAAAATGGAGAAATTTTATTAGACTCTTTGAGAAATGGACCCATGAAACCACCTGTGGCTGCAGTTCCGATTGGACAAGAAGGTGTTATAGATGGTTAGGTGAAACCTATAAATGAATATACACCATAAGAGAAAGCAAGATACGAAGTTGATAAGAAGGCTAGATCATTTGTAATCATGGGAATTCCAAATGAGGTGTTCAACAAGATTGACAGTTTCAAAGATACTGCACAAAATATGTGGCTTCAAATGGAGAAAATGCTACAAGGATCTCAGATCGGAAATCAGATGATAACAACTTTGTGCATCAATCGATATGAGGAATTCAGAGCCAAAGAAGACGAGAGTTTAAGTCAACCCTATGACATATTTATCACCCTACTAAACGAGCTCAGTAAGAATAAGATAAACAAACCATCGATAGAGGTAAATGTGAAGTTCTTAAGTGTGTTGCAACTGGAGTGGAAAAGTGTGTCAAGACGTATGAAACAGAATCCAAGACTCTCTTCAATGTTGTTGCATGAGTTGTTTGAGACAATTCAACAGGATGAAGAGGAAGTGGAAGAAAAGAGGGAGAAAAAGAATAGGAAGAAGAAGAAGAAGGAGATTCTTCCCGATCCGGTAGCACTTAAAGTTGATATGTACTCTAAACACTATTCTACTGAAGGTTCAGACATGTTTGAGACTGGCTACAAAGGAAATATTTCAGATGATGGAGCCGAGTTAGAACAAGCAATGCTTCTTCTAACAAGGAACTTTCAAAAGAGATTCTATAAGATGCGATTTTCAAATAATCTGAGGTACACGTCTGGCTCTCAGAAGTTTGAGAACAACAACAGTTATGAAGGGAAACCGTTTGAGGAGAAAAGGTTTGAAAATGTTGAGAAGAAGATTGAGAAGGTTGATAGTAAGAAAAGGTTTGAGGATAAGAAACCTACTGAGGCACCGAAGTGTTACAACTGTGGCACGCCTGGTCATTACGCCAAAGACTGTCGAAAGAAAGTAGTTAGGAACTCTGACTACTACAAAAACAAGATGTTACTAGCCAAATAGAAAGAAGCGGGGAAAGCTTTACTTGTGGAAGAAGAGTATTGGCTAGATCAGACTGATGATGAAGCGGAGAATGAGGAACAGGCAAACATGTGCCATCCTGAGTTCAATTCAGATGAGGAGGATACTTCAGATAATGACACTCAGGTAAATTCCTTTCCTATACCTCCTTCAGATGATCATGACATAACTACTTTACGTAGTGAATTAATAAATACACGTAATAAATTAGCTGAATCAGAAAAGGTTTCAGCTACTTTATTTTGTGAATTGGCTGTCATGAGACCAGGAGTTCGTGATTTAAAAACTAAGTTAGAAAAGAAAAAAGAACTAAACGAAGTTTTAAATCAGACTATTCTTGCTGATAACCTTGAGAAAGAAAAGAGATATGTGGAAATTAAAACTCTCAAGGATCAACATGAACAGTTTGAAAAGGAAAAGATATTCTTTGACTCTCAGATTTCTGAACTAACAAAGAAAGTCAAAGAGTTAGAAGACAAGAATAATGAAAGTGAGATTTCTTTGAATAATTTTTCAAATCAAAATACTGAATTTTTAGACAAAATCAAGGATTTGGAAAAAAAAAACTTTATTTGAGGGGTCAAACGGATCAAACTTTCCAAATGAACAAACCAAGGCTTGTGATTTCTTTAAATAAATATTGGGGACTTGGTTATGAAAATCCAAAACATCTGGTAAAAGCAATCACTTGTCTTCCAACGATGTATGAATTTAAATTTTTGCGTTATGCCAGATATTTTCTTGAATGTGAAATTAAATGGAACAGTGTTAATGAAATTGAAAAGGAAGAAATAAGGAAAAGAGCCACTACAACTAAAATGCAACTTCCTTTTTGTTATACTCTAGAGAAAGAAAAATATCCAAAGAATCCGACTAGAAGACTTTCAAATAACTATTTTGATATTTGTGCTACTAAACCTAATTGTGAAAAAACAATTGAAGCAAAAAAGATTTGTTCCACCTTTGATTCTAGAAGGGAGGATCTGTGAACTTGAAGATTCTGTTTTAGAACAAAGGATGAAGTTTGAGCTTGAAAAAGACTTTCTTTCAACTACTTACTCAAATAGTTTTAAGGAACTATCTTCTAGTTTCAAGACTGAATTGGAAAAAGAAAAGGATATTCATGAAAAATCTTTAATTAAAAAGTTTTTAGATTCATCCAAGAGTGCTTTTGACTCAAAACAGAAAGTTAATCAAAAGTGTTTCCAGCTTTCTAAGTAAGTGTCGGATCTTGAGAAAGTTTTACTCTCTGAGCATCAACAATTTGAGAAGGAGAAAGCAAACTTTGTAAAAGAAAGCATATCTTTTGAAGACAAAATAAGTGAGCTTTCCAAGACAGTAACTGATTTGGAAATTGTTTTGGAAAATGAAAGAAAAGAGTTTGCTTTGAAGAAACAAAAAAATTGAAGAAAAGGTTTGTGAACTTTCTCAGAAAGTGAAGACATTGGAAAATCCTTTAGAGGAGGAAAGAAGTAATTTTACAAATAAAAGTATGATGTCTGGTTTTGAGAATGCTTTCAATCTTGAACGAGCACAGTTTGAAATTGAGAAAGCCATTTTTGAACATGAAAAAACAATCTTTTAAAGAGAAAATAATTGAGCTTTCTCAAGAAGTAATGAGTTGGAAATTGCTTTGGAAAAAGAAAGAAAATAATTTGCTTCTCAATCGTGGTTCACTCCTGAAAATTCTTTTTCAACTAAAAAGAATTTTGAAGTGCACAATGTTGATTCCGATTCTGATTCCGATTCTGATTCTGAGGATTTTCAACCTAACCCTGTTTCTAAAGAGAAGTCAAAGCCTGCGGTTAGTGAAAAAGGAAAGGCTTGTTCGTTTGATTTTTCAAAGAAACTTCCAGACCATAAAGCCTTTGTTTTGAAAGATGAAAAATCTTCAAGTATTTCTGTAAGGAAGAGTGTTCAAACACGAAGAAATAACCTATTTCTGAACAACCCTTAAAGAAAAGAAAGAAGAATAAAAAGTCAAAGAAAAACACTTCTCATAGTTTTAAATTTTCTAACTCTAAATTTTCTGATTTCTCAGATAATTCTGTGAATGAGAAGAATGGAAAGCGAGAATGGCGGGTAAAGCAAAAGAATTCTTTACCGGCCAAGCAGAATGTCAAAAATAATAGTTTTTCAAATAAGAAACAATTTGTTGATAGTGATAAACCACATCTTGTAACTCCTTACAAGCGTTATTCAAACAACCAATTGTTGAAATTCTCAAATGAAGAATGTTTTTGTTCTGCTTGTGGTCGTAATAATCTGTTTGCTAAACCTGGTTCTTGTTGTTGGTTTAATTCCTATCATATTCCAAATGATTTTGATAAAACCAGTGCTTTCAAGAAAAAGAGATCACCAGTTTCCAAAAAGGTATCTCAAACAACTAACCAAAAAGGACCCATCTTTAAATGGGTACCTAAAAATGTCTAATCTGGTTGGTTGTAGAAAAATAATTTATGGTATTTAGATTCTGGATGTTCAAAGCATATGACCGGCCAAAGAGATATGTTGTCAAATTTTGTTGAGAAGGATTGCGGCCGAGTAAGATTTGGTAATAACCATTTTGCTCCAATAAAAGGATTGTGAGACATTGTACAAGACATGCTAACGATTAAGAAAGTGAGCTACGTTGAAGGATTAGGACACAATCTTTTTAGCATCGGACAGTTTTGTGATAAAGATTTGGAAGTTAATTTCAAAGCAACAAGGTGTTGTGTCAGAACTGAAGAAGGGAAAGAACTTTTAGTTGGTACGCGAAAGTCAAATCTTTATTCAATCAATCTGTCTGCGGTAAAACCAGAAAATAAAGTGTGTCTTCTATCAAAGGCTTCAGTTCAACAAAGCAGGTTATGGCATCGACGATTGTCACATCTGAATTTTCGATATATTCAGAAGCTATTTCTAGGTGATCTAGTTCGGGGTCTTCCAGTGTTGAAGTTTAGTGCTGAAAATCTTTGTGATGCTTGCGATAAAGGTAAGATGAAAAGGGTTCCTCATAAGCCAAAACATGAACCTACGACAAAGAGTGTAATGGAATTAATTCATGTCGATTTGTGCGGCCCAATGAGGACTGAAAGTATTAGTGGTAGAAAGTACGTATTGGTGATTGTTGATGATTTTTCACGCTACACGTGGGTGAAGTTTCTTCACTCGAAAGATGAGACTTCTGACCATTTAATTTAACAGCTTATTCTGACGCGGATCATGGTGGAAGTTTATTGGAACAGAAAAGCACAACCAGACATGTACAATTCTTAGGAGACAAATTAGTGAGTTGGGCTTCAAAGAAACAAAACTGTATTTCGACATCTACGGCGGAGGTTGAATATGTTGTTGCCGCAAGTTGTTGTTCGCAAGTTATTTGGATGAAGACTCAACTAATGGATTTTGGCTGTAAGTATGATAAAATTCCCATTTATTGTGATAGTAAATCTACAATTGCTATTTCAGTGAATCCGGTCCAACACACGAAGACAAAGCACATCGATATACGATATCATTTTATCAAGGACCATGTTGAAAAAGGAGGAGAAAAGAAAAAGAGTTGATCATTTGTCAAGGGGGGCATGTAATCATGTATATACATGTGTTTGATCAAGTTATGTGTAAATCAATAAAGAAAAGGTAACTCTTCTAAATTCAAAGTTTTTAAGCAAACCCTACTTGATGGAAAATTATTGTAGGGGGAGCAAAATGTCTTTGAAAACACAGTTGGAGAGAACAAGTTAAAAGTTGGACATCTTTTAACTTGGAAAAGTTGATTTTTGAAAAAGTGAAAAAGTCAGAATTTTGAAAAATGTCTAAGTATAGGCAGTTATCGTACAAAGCTCATACGATCAAGGTTTTTAATCGCACAAGCCTTGTACGACAACAATCCTCATCGCACAAGCTTCATGCGATAACAACTGTTCATCGCATAAGCTTCATGCGATCAGAGCTTTCATCACACATGACTCATACGACAAGCACTGTTCATTAGTGTTCATCGTACAACCTTTGCCCGATAACCTTCAATGCCTTCATCGCATAAGCTTCATGCGATGAAGATGAACTGATCGCACATTGTTCATGCGATTAGTTGACAGGTGGCAGGTCAAACCTTGGACCAATCATTGTGTGCCACGTGTCAAAAAAATCCTAGGGTCTATATATAGAACGGTTTTTGAACAAATAATTTTTTCTGACTTCTCGCCTATCCCTATTCTCTTTCAAACCTGTGATTCTTGAAACTTTGAGTTCGTTGTTGTTTCTTGTTACTTTCAGTTCGTAATCGTATCAGGTACATGATTCTTTATGATTTAATATCATTCATCCAATACATTGTATGTTAGGATCGATTTTGTGTTGCAAAAAGTCGGGTTTATTAGACTGTTCATATTCACGAATCAAAACCCGTTCTTTGTGTTAATCTCTATTATAAAACATGATAGGATTGGTTTCTGTTAGTAAAACGCCTATAGGGATTTGATTTTTATGAGCTTTCATTTGATTTTCTTAGAATCTGGGATGAACCTTCAAAAAGTTTCGAAGTGTTCAAAGTTGTCGTACAAAGAATGTATTCAAACATTCATAGTTATCGCACAAAACAAGTGTTCATCCTGATCGCACGCGACTTATGCGATAACATTTTTCATCGCACAAGTGTCGTGCGATTAGATGTGTCATGCGGTTAGGTCTTGATGCTTTGTCCGACAACCTCCCAGACTTAGAAAATTTTTGAGATTTTTTTCTCAAAAAGTGGTTACTTGCAATCATTCTCCCAGTGTTCTGACATGTTCTAAAACAGATCAAATGGCACACACTCTTGAGCATGGTGATGGAAATTCCTTCGATGAAAACACGATCATTCCATCACACCGTTCATCACATCCATCGATGAACGCGAAAAATCCGGATGACGATCTTATTCTTCCAAAGAACAAACTGAAGATCAAGCACAATAATTTCACCTTCGACACCAATGTGAGAATGGACTATCACATTGTGGTGGAAATTCTTAAAGGTCATTCGCTCCGCACCGCTCTTGAAAATACTCAGTTGGTACCGGAAATCTATTTGCAACAGGCGTGGTACACTATTCAATTTGTGCCTAGATCAGAAACCAATCAGTTTTTCACTCTGGAAGTTGACCATTTTGATGTGAAGTTGACACTTAAAAGACTCAGAACCGTTCTGGATCTACCATTTTCCACCAACTTTGTTGATATGATATCTGAGGAGGATCTGTGCCGTGATATTATGGAACTGGGATACAATGACATTAAGGATGGGGTTCTTACTCGTGCTTCCAATTTCAAAAGGAAGTATCTACCACCGCTTTATTATACACTGTTCAGCATCATCAACAAGTGTATGACTTCAAAGCATACAAGGCTCGATAGTTGTAGCATTTCTGTGATGCGAATGTTTCATGTTGTCGTATTTGATCGAAAGATAGATTTTGTTGTTCTGATTTGGAATGAGCTGATAGAGGTTGTTACTGACAAGTCTAAACCTTCCAAGACAAGAACCTTTGTACCGTTTCAGAGGTTTCTTCAGATAGTAATCCGATACATATTGGATGTCAATCAACAAATTCCGAGACGAGAAGGAGCTTTACTTGGTCCAGATCAATGGATGCATTACATCAGAATCCCCAAAGATTTGACATTTGAACGTTTTATGGTCTTACCTAAAGTTGTACTTGCTTACGCTGACCAGGAGTCACCATTCGTGAGTGAGTATAGAGAAGAAAACGCACTTATGGCCCGGCCAGAACCGGAGGGGCCTACCCAAAGTGCCTTCCCACTTAGAGAGAGGAGTGAGGGTATAGTTGTTAGAGAGAGAGTTCAGGCTACTGGGGTACCTGAACAGGGTCAGATGAGCGGTAAAAACATAGTGAGGGGAACTAGAGGAGGAGGTGCTCCTGGTCAGTCGTCTCGTGCTAATGTTGTTGATGAAGAAAGCCTTGGTTCTTCTGATTCCGAGGAAGAGCTTAATGATCTTTTTGATGATATTGATGATCCAGCAAATTTATATTCCGCTAGTTCTAGTTCTGATGAAGCCGATGCTGAGGCAGAAGCTGAGGAGGATAGTTCAGATGATGATGATGATCAACCCGATGATCTTGCTGATGTTGAAATTGTTGTTAATTCCGAGCTTAACTCTGGTGCTCAAGGGGAAATAAGGAGTTCTGAGGGAGCTTTAGTTGAAACAGAAATACAAGTGAGGTCAAGTGAGATGGGAAGAAAAAAAGATGGTCAGTGTGTGACAGGATCAACTAAAGTTTTAACTAATGATCCTATCCAAACCGAGTCAACCCGGGTAGCCACATCTACTGTCAGTGAGCGTCCGTCGCCACAAGACATTGAAAAAGACATAGTGAACCCAGCTAAGCAATGCACAATCCCACTCGGCCACTCATCAACTTCTCCACAAGTTGGTGTTTCATCTTCTCACAGGGGATTAGCATAAAGTCTATCGGCAACACACTTTGTGTTTGCTGGTATTGAACAAGGTAGGCAATTGCGCCGGTCACCGCCTTCATTTGTACGCACTTCGAGTCTAGAGCCCTATGGATTTACTTCTTTTCCTAGGACACAACGACCGCCAGTCACAACATCATTGGTGACACAAAATGTTGGAGTTCTTCGTGACCCAACCGAAACACCCAGAGTATTGTTTCCATTCGTTGGTGCTTTACGAGGACAGGGTAGAAGTCCTGTCAACGTTAATACTATGCCAGCATTGAACACAGGCCATGCAGTTTCTTCGACTGTCATGTCAACCAGTAACCTAAGTGGTCTGGGTGTTACCCCGGTTCGTGCACAACAGATCAGATCTTTGATGGGTCCTCCTCCCCACAACTTTGTCTCAGTGAAGCTCTTGGAGTTGGCTATTACTTCAATGAATAATTCGTACAAATCTCAGACTGCGGAATTAAAAGAAGTTGTTGACAAGTTATCTCAGGAAGTAAGCAGAGCTGTTAAAGGAAAGTCTGTCATGGAATCTTCATCCACCGCAACTGAATCTCAACCTGATACACAATCTCAACCTATTCCACCGAACAAGGTATTTCCTAACCTACCCTTACATGAACCTAAATCTCAAATGCTTACCAGATTGTTAGATCAAGGTGACAATAACTCTCAAGAAGAAGTTGATTTACTTGGTCTTCTTAGACGCCAAACCGAACAACAAACCAATTTACAAACCCAAGCTGATATCAAAACCCCACAACAATCCATATCTGACATGACCAAAGCTATCTCATTTGGTTTTACAACCCTTTCTGACCGTATCAAAGTTTTGGAGGAAACGTGTGGAGTTCAAGCCCAAACCACTAAACGAAAGCATGATGATCAAGATCCCGATCCTGATCACCATGAGGGGGAGATGAGTAAGAGGCAGAAAGTTGGAGAAGCTAGTGGTTCTGGCATTCAAACTGAAATTGTTGATGTTGATATTGGTACTGGTACTGGTGATACTGATAATATTTAGGAAAGTGATGTTTTGGGAGTTCTGGATGATATCATTCCCACGGTTGAAAAGTCTGGTGGAAGTGATAGCAGAACGGAAGAGGAAAGAATGGCTGATGATCTGATACAGGATATTGTATATGTGGATTCAGAGGATGAACCAGAAATTACTGTCATCAAGATAAAGGAGGAACTTGATGATGTTTTTGATGCAGTTAATGTACAACCTAGAGGTCCAGATTCGGATGATGAAAATGTTCTTGATTCTTCTAGATCAGCTGATCCAGTAATTGATGTTCCAGTTATACCTGATCTACCGGAAGGAAAGATAGTAGATGTTAGAGCATTATATTGTATTCAAGATTTATTGTAAAGTCTTGTAATAGTCAAACTTTGTAAAGTCAAAGTCAAAGTAGCTTTGGTGAAAGTCAATGTAATTAGCTTTATTGTGTTGTAATTAGGAAGTATAAATAGCTTTAGCTTAGTTGTTAAGCAAGGTTAATGATCTTAATTGTAATATCTTAGAGAGAGATTCTAGAGAGAGAATCTAGAGAGAGAAAGTTTATAATTCATATGTAAAACTCTAGATTCTTGAATATCAATGGATGACATAATGTTTACCTAATAGATCTGGTGTTAACTATTGGTATCAGAGCTTTGGGAGATCAAGATGTGCACAAATTCGTCAAAATTTCATGAAGATTTGAAGATTTGAAGAATTTTGAATTACAAAAACGTATCAAGAATTGAGGAATTTGAAGTTTTTAAATTTTTTGTGTTCTTGACAAAAAGTTCACTGTGAATTTTTTTTTTGGATTGTGATTTTGCAAAATATTGATGTTTTGATTTGTTTTTGTGCAAAATCCTTCCTAAAAATTGTTTTTAGACATCTTTCAATCATAAATTTCAAGTCTTAAACTCTAAATCTTAATTTTGAAATTTTTGATTTGAATGTGTTCATGAGGTGTTCATGAACAAAATTGTTTAAATCTGAGTTTTTGATCCGTTTTGGTCATTGGATTGTTACAAAAATTGTTTGTAATTGATTTTGATCTTAAATTGAAAAGACTAATTTTTTTTAAGTGTTTGTGATATGCAGGTGCAAAATCAACATAAGCAAAAGATTTTTTTAAGTGTTTGTGTGAGCTGTGTGTGTGTGTGTTTAATTGCATGAGCAGTATGTATGTGTGTTTAATTGTGAGATGTGTGTGTACTTACTGCAGTGTGTATGCAGCGTGTGTATATGTGAGCTGTATGTGTGAGTGTTTAAGTTGTGTGTGTGTATGTGAGTCGTGTAAACAACTTCTCGTATCAGGCAAAATAAAGAACTCGCATCCATAACTTTTAACTTCTCGCATCCTCTTCCATTCAACTTCTCGTATCCTCCTTAAAATCAAAGAACTCGCATCCCACATTGAAGAACTCGCATGTCACTTCTCGAATCCTCTTATATCAAAACTTCTCGCATGCTACAGTGTTTTTCATCAAAGAACTCGTATCCTTCTTCCACTTCATTTTTTTGTATTTTGGTTGATGTAACTTCCACAGATTAATACGATTTGGTTCTTGAATCATTCTGAAATTTTTAGATCTAAAAAAAGGAGAAGAAATCTGCAAGTTTCAACCTCGTCGGAATACTCGCCGGAAAAACGGGTTGGCAGGAAAACTTGCCGGAGTTCCTATTTTTTGAACTTCTCGCAACATGCATCAAGAACTCACAACAATCAAGCAAGAACTCGCAACATTCAAGCAAGAACTCGCATCGCCGGAAAATCGTGGGTCACCGAAAAGGGTTGCATGATCGACATTTTTCTATTGCATTCGATTAGGATTCGTTTAAGGATTGCGTAGCAACAACAATCACTGGATTTGGTTGAGTAACGAAGGAGATATCGCAGTTTGAAACAATCAGATTGTAAACCCGTTTCATGTTGAAGATTGTGAACAGTACTAACGGAACTCCGTTAGTACTCCGTTAGTTTGGTGATATTTTTCGTCCTATTTTCGTTAAATTCGTTAGTGTCGTTAGTACTATTTAGTTAGAATAGTTAGTTTTAATTCATTTTTAGTCCTTTTTCTGTTAGTTTGTTAAGGGTCAATTAGTGTCATTCTGTTAACATTTTCGTTAAGTTTTCCGTTAAGTTTCTTACAAATTTGGTTCTATCCGTTAGTTGTTAGTTAACTCAGTTAGACAGTTTAGGAATTGTCGGTTTTGTCCCTGTAGTATAGGTTTTAGATTTTTACATGTTTAGTCCCTGTACTAGTGTACTTGTTAGTTTAGTATTTTTTACAGTTTTGGTCCTTGTAGTTTCTAGGTTTCGTATCTTTTACATTTTCAGTCCCTGTAGTTTGTTCTTTCAAATTTTTGACAGATTTAGTCCCTGTTGTTTAGAAGTCTTGTGTGTTGTCATTTTTGGTCCATGTACTTAGAGGTTTAGTACTTTTACACTTTTAGTCCCTAGAGTTTTAAGTTTCTTAGTTTTTGTCATTTTTAGTCCTTGTTTTTTATCGAGTCTTAGTATTTTTCACTTTTAGTCCTTATTTTTCGTATTAGTTTCATTTTTGTCAGTTTTAGTCCCTATATTTTGTATTTTTACACTTTGAGTCATTTTAGTGTCAATCTTTTGTCGTTTTACCTGCTTTTGTTCGTATCTGATATATTTTTCTCTTATTTTTGCAGGTTCACCGATTAAAGTCCAATATTTCCGTGTTGATTTTTCAGAATTAATTTTTGGAAGACAAATTTATAATTTGTTTTTCAGATTTTATTTTTGAAAAAATTTCTGACTTTAATTGTGTTTTTCTAATTTTATATTTTTCGAGTGTGCACATAATTCAACTTCTAAGCGAAGTTTCTCTTGACGATCACTCTATTAGGTATATTTTTATTAATATTTTTCATCTAATTTTTTTGTGTTTCTTTTCATAATTCTTATCAAGATGTATCATTCATGTGAAAAAGAGAGAAAATGGACTCTTCTTGAAGCTAAAGATGAGATCAAGCGTCTTAATTGTTTGACTAAAAAATACATGGATCTTTTTGATCAAGCTGCAAATAAAAACACAAAGCTTAAGTCTGAGAAAGCTAAATTGGAAGATAAAGTTTCTTCTCTTGAATCCGAGCTAAAAGATTTGAATGGAAAGATTGTAGTTCTTGAAACTACACAACAGAAGAATAAGACACTTGAAATATCAACTCATCAAGATGATATGAAAGAGCTTCAATGAAGTATAAAAGATTATTTTAGAAGAGACAGATTTTGGAAATTTCTTTTTCAAATGAAAAGATTATTTTAGAATAACATAATGTTAAACTTTCTAAAAGAATTACTGATGTTGAAGTTTATATTGCAGATCTTGAAGCAAAGAAAGACAACTCAAGTCTGTACGATCAAATCAAGAAACTTCTAGAGAAAGTAACAACTCTTCAAAGAGAAAATGCTGATATGAAAAGCATGGAAGGCAAGAGAGAGAGAAGGGGAACTCATATCTACGAGATCAATTAAAAAGAGTTCAAGAAAAAGGAAAAAGTTTGGACTGTGAAAACGCTGAGCTAAAAAGAAAACTTTCTGTTTCTGAAAAAGATAAAGTTGTCAAGAAACTTGTGTTTGACAGTACTGATGTTCAAAAGAAAGTTTTTGAAGAAAATAAAGTACTTGAACTGAAGTGTATAAAACTTTCAAAACAAGTTTCTGACTTTGAGAAAGATTTATTTCTTGAAAAAGAGAAGCTCGAAAAAGAAAGAGTTGAATTTGAAATTGAAAGAAAATCTTTTGAAGTTAAGAATAATGAGCTTTCATTGAAAATATCTGATTTGAAAACAAAACTTGATTTGGAAAGAAAAGAGTTTGAAAAGATGAAACTAGAAAACTTTCAAGCAAAAAGTGTGAAAGATGTTTTTGCTGATGAAAGAAAGATTTTTCAACATGAAATAAAGAAGCTCACAATGAAATTATCTAGTTTATCAACAGATATTATGAAGGAGCAAAAGGTAAAATCTGATTTTCAAAGGAAATATGATCTAACTTTTAAAGAGAAAGATGTTTTGATTAACAAAATAAAAGAACTTGAAGACATCATTTTTAAAGTTGATGTTTCAAAACAAGCAAGTCCTGAATCAATTATTCAGACTCCGCTTGTAGATTCAAATGATTCTGAATGTTCTTTGAAAACTGCTTCAAGTTCAAGTTTTAAAAACATTTCTTCGAAACAATTTAATAGATCAAATGATTTCTCTAAGGATCAGATTCATCCTTCCAATCTCTTTTATAATCCTCTGCTTGATAAATCAGATTATGATTTGAATGTGCCTAAAGTGAATACTTCTTCCAAACCTCAAGAAACTCCAGTCTTCAAGAAAGTGAAGATGGAATGGAGAGTCAAAGGCACAACATCTCCGAAGAAAGATATTCCAAAATCAAAGGTTCCCACGCCAAATGCTAACAAGAACAAAGCTTTTCAAGGTAAGTCTTTTGTCAAACCTGATTTAGTTTACTCTGTAAATCAATTAGTCAGGTTAGCTTAAAAGAAAATTTGTTGTTCTTACTGTGGAACTATTGATTTTGTTCATAAAGATTTTGCTTCTTATTGGTACGGTACTTACAGAGTTTCTTCTAAGAAATCTACACCTAACAAGCCAGGACCCAAGTTCCGTTGGGTACCAAAATCTGCTTAATTTGTTTTGCAGGTTCATCATGTGGTGTCCTGAATGTTACATATATACCACACACATGACTGAAAACAGAAGAGAAGCGGTGTAGATTTTTTGAAGAGTACATGTGCCATTAAGGGGGAGTAACGATTATGGCTTCTGAACATCTCAGTTTAGAACTCGTTCTACAACGATTATGGCTTCTGAATAATTTAGTTCAGAACCTGTACTTCAATGATTTTGACTTCTGATCATATCAGATCAGGACTCGTTCTTCAACGACAATGACTTCTGAATTTACTTCAATCCTGGTAATTCAGAACTCGCTTTAATGATTAAGAATATTTTGATCCAAGTCTTGTTATTTGTGCAGATTTTGTCAAAATGAAGATCTTTTGCACTTGTGAAGGGGGAGCTTATAAGATTTTAAATCATTGTATCATGATTTGAGGGGGAGCTCAAACGTTTCTGATTGTAAGTATCTTCTAATCTTAATCTCAGATTGTTTGAAAGAAGAACAACTTTCAAGCATGAAAAACGTTTTCCTTCAATGTTCAAACCACTTCTCTATTCTCAAACAGATTTTATGAATTTAGAAGTGTGATTTTAAATGTTTTTCATGGATATCTCGTATTAGAACATCATTTCTGACCGTGTGTTTCCAAAGATTAATACTTGTGTATTATCTTTTCTATACTAACAAGTATTCATACACACCGGTTCAGCTTCATATTGACTTTGTTATTACCATGTCTCAGAACGAAACAATTTTTCGATGGTAATACTCCCGTTTGTATTCCAATTTTGTTGAGCATCATACATTCTTTCAGCGTTAGAGCTTAAACGTTTCATTCAAAGATTGTTTATATTTGTTCATATAAACAAATTTCAATTCTTTGATACCCTATCCTTTTATGATCATCATTTATAATATTTAATCTGATTGATACATTGTCAGATACTCAAACAAGTCTTTTGAATTCATTTCATTCATTCAAATATCCTTGTTTTGAGAAATCTTCAAAGTTCAAATGCTCAAATATTTCATGATATTATTGAGAAGCATACATTTTGATGGCAATGTTAATCAAATGCCGATATTCATATTTGTACAAGCTAAACTGTTGAACAACACAAATTTTTAGGATAAAAGTTCATGGTATCAGTGTGAGATTATTAAACTTCTATGGATCCACGTTAACCAGTGTTTCCTACCCAAGAAGTTATCCTTGAGTGATTGAGGGGTGAGGGGTCTACATCAAAGAGTGGGGGAGATAACTCATCCGGTTGAGTATCTCATTGTGTTGAGGTAAAATGTAAATGAGTTTGGGTAGAAGTGAGCGGATTAAAAATAGAAAGAGGGTGAGAGAACAGAGTTAAAAGAATAAGAGAACTCTGCCCCCAACCATTTTCTGAGCCAGAAAGCCACATTACTGATTGGTTTACATTCTTTGGTGACCATCATTGAAACAGGCAGTTAGCCCATGCCAACTCTTGCTTTAACCCCACCAGCTACTCATTTCTTTCTTAACAAAGGAATGTTTCATTTTTATTGGGGACGCAGCATAGAATCTATCTAATCTTCATTCGGAAGGTTTGGATATTGAAAAAGAAGGAAGTCTGCCCCACCTTTGCTCTTCATTCATGCACATTGAGTCCGTGGAAAATTGTTGCTGTCTCAACAGTTTACATGCTTTGAGCCTATATTTTTTCTAGCATATGTTGCTTAAATTCTTTCTACACATGCACATACACACAAGGAATATGTTTTATTGTCATAACGTTCATAGAAATTCCTTTGTGGTTTTTCGATGATTGAATGGAAGCCCTGGGGAATGAACATCAAAAAGCTCCTTTCCAAAGTACATCCGTTGTACTAAGTGGCTACGTGCTACTTACAAGCATTTTAACGGATTCATCCATTGTTTTAGGGTTACCACATTCTTTTGTCGGAATTTGAAAAGATTCGGATAAATTCTTTTGGAATTGACGCTTTATCAGATCAAAAAGGAGGAGAATGTTACTTGTGGTGAACAAAGTGCGTGCTGGAATTGATAAAGGTTTTGATGATCATGATGCTCACAATCATCAAAAAGGGGGAGAAATAGTATACTTAAGAACAGGGGAGAAATAATACCCTGAAGAAAAAGGGAGATTTGTCATTGAAATATTAAGGGGGAGAAATGATTTGTCAGAGTCAAAAAAATGTTCCGAATTGTTTCAAGAGAGTTCGTTATTCAAAGACAATTTCAAGGTCAAAGAGATGAAGATACAGAGTTCAAGAAATTATTCAAAGTTTGAGTTCAAACACTAAAGCTTCAAAGATTTTAAAGATGCAAAGATCTGAAATTCGCGTTCAAGACTTGATGACAATTTATTGAAGATTGTATTGAAGAAGATTGACTTTTCAAAAGAGAATGACAAAGACTTTTCAAGTTTGACTGAAAAAAAATTCAAAGCTGAGAGTTTAAAGAGTGTCAAAGCATCTAGTTCGACGTGAACTTGTGATTATAAAGTTGTTTGAAGATTGTCTGAGCTTCAATGGTCAAAGATGTCAAAGTTAAAGTTTTGAAGATCAAGTGCTGAAGACTGCTGCTATATTTTTTTAAATCTTGAATCCAAATGGGGAGAATGTTAGAGCATTATATTGTATTCAAGATTTATTGTAAAGTCTTGTAATAGTCAAACTTTGTAAAGTCAAAGTCAAAGTAGCTTTAGTGAAAGTCAATGTAATTAGCTTTATTGTGTTGTAATTAGGAAGTATAAATAGCTTTAGCTTAGTTGTTAATCAAGGTTAATGATCTTAATTGTAATATCTTAGAGAGAGATTCTAGAGAGAGAAAGTTTATAATTCATATGTAAAACTCTAGATTCTTGAATATCAATGTATGACATAATGTTTACCTAATAGATTTGTTGTTAACAGTAGATCTGGTATCCGAGGCAGAAATAAAAAACTTTCAGATACTGATTGATAGAGAATCGTTGATTGAAAGAAGAGGTCACATGATAAGGATTATCACTCCATTCCAGGAGGATATGAGAAGTGATTTGTTTGTAAAGCAAGTTCAACTGATTGATAAAATAAAGTTGTATTCCATAGAGAAGCTCCCACCTCTACATTAGAGTGAATATATGCACTTGATGAGTAACAAAGACAGAGAGCTAAAGTTTGTTAGAACTGACAAGGAGATTGTGAAGATTTCAAAGATAGAATCTGAGAAAATTCTGAATGTATGGTATCCAAGATTCACAGTCTACCGTACAGATGGCAAGGAATGGTCTTTCAGTGAGGCAGATTTCAAATCTTTAACTTGTGAAGATTTCTTCAGATTGTATGACATACTTGCAAGGCTTCCAAATAAGAATCAGACTTGGTCTGAGGCTTATCAAGCGGTGAAGAGATTCATGAAGAATCTGATCAAACATGCTTATTTGACTGATTTTCAATTGGCGTTGGAGGGAAATCAGATCAGAGTAAATGTCAGGAGGCCAAACAGAAATTTTCCCGATATTCAAGGTATTCCATTATACACAGTGTTAGAGAAACCAGAATTTAGGGTTATCTACTACAATGGGCAGAAAAAGAAGAAATTCATGAGGTTGATTGAAATCAACAAGTTCTGTGATGGTACTTTGAATATGATAAAGATTCGGTTGACAGAGAAAGCCAGACATGATGAACAGAAGAATGTGCCTCTGAAAGAGAAAGAGAGGGTATTAATTAACAAAGTTCTGAAAGCAATTGAAGACAGACTGGAATATCGGAATGCTCTTAGAAGATTCGAGATCATCTTCGGGATAAGGAAGAGATACATACATCAGAGCAGTTGAGATAATCTTTTGCATTTTTTCTTCTTGGATACAAAGGGGGAGATTGATAGTGCTAAATTTACTAATTGTATCCAAGTAGAAGGGCTTAAATGTAAAATTCTAGTCTAGGTATAAATAGCCTAGATAGAGTTAGATTTCATAACCTTACATGCTTATTACTTCAAGACACTTAAAGTTTTTCTCTCTACCTTGTATTCACACCTTTGAAGATTAATGAGAGATGACTTAAGTGTTGCTTGATTCACAGATTGTTTACTTGTTTTTGGGATCACAATTTGTATACCTCAAACATGCTTTTAAAATATTTTCTTGAAGATCTGTAACTTTCTAACAAAAATGGTAAAAACCCTCAAATATCCTAAAATACAAAAAATCCGTCAAAATCGTTAAATATGTGAAATACCTCATGGGAAATGTTTTAGGAGACTACGATAAAACATTTTGACATGTATGACGGTTAAAAAAAAGTTAAAATGAACTTACAAATGCGGTTCTAGGAAAACCCTAAAACTTAGTCAACAATGGAAGAAAAGTTGGTGAAGAAGATAAATATTCTTGAAGCTTCAAACAACCAAACTCTTGAACCCTAGTTCAAAATCTTAAATGTTCATGAGGGAAATTGATTTTGGTGACTTAACTTTTGATGGACCGAAGTTCGAATGAGGGTTTTTGAAATAAATGAGCAACAAAGAAGGAGAAGTCTGGGTATTGAGAGAGAGAGAGGGAGAGTAAAAAGGAATGATGATGAATGAAATGAGAGGGTGGAAAAATAAATGAGGAAGAAAGTTATTTTGAAATGAGGAGACGTATGATTGAATAGAAAATGTAAATGAGGGGTAAAGAATTCAGTCAAAGTAAAATGAATGAGAAAGAGAGAGAAAGAAATGGGTGAAAAGAAGGAAGTTGGTCAAAAGCAATCCCATGTGATCCCCCCTCCCTCCTTCAACTTTTATCAACTTGTTGCTTCAAGTCCCCGCCAGTGAAATTTTCTTCATGGGCACGAATTTTTCAGATTTCAATAGGTTTTTTTTGATAAAATTTATCCAAACACAAACCACTCAAGATTTGTTCTAAAGATTATTTCTAGGATAAATATTTATTTAAAACTCAAAAATAAACACACCTAAAAATATGAGTGTTACACTTTGGGCATAATCGCAGGTTAGGGTATCTTTCAGTACATTTTGTGAGAGAATTCCCGTGAGAGTGCCCAGGGCACAATCGGCTGCATAATCTCCATTGGGCCCCAGAGTGTTAAATGTTGATGTTTTCCAACTTTTTCCTATTTACTCTTCACCTACTTCTTCCCATTCTCTCTCAAGTCGACCTTTTGCATTTATTTCGGGTTTGGAAGCACAAGACCATGATTCTTGAGATTTAAAGTGATCATTCATCATCAAACTAGGATTTGAAGACTAGGGTTAAGAGTTCATCATCTCATCCTCTCACCATCTTCATCCTTAAGGAATTTCTAGGGTTTTGGAGATTTCTAGGTTTTAGCCAAACCCTAGTATTGTCACTTCATCCTACATATTTTCTAAACTTTATACATGTCAAAATGTTTTATATATGCTTCTCAATACCATTTACTCCTTATAGGTTGGTTTTGGAAAATCTAGGTCACATTTAGGGTTTGAGGGTTTCAAATATTTTTGACCAAATGATTGTGAGGAATGGTTTTATATACTTAAATGTCAACTAATTCTAATTTTGATGAGCTTTGAAACCCATATATGTGATTCCATGTTTATAGTTTTTGTTAGTCCCAGATGGCTAATAAGAACAAGAACAAGTATTGTAGAAGAGGGGGGGGGGGGGTTGAATACAATACACAATTTTTTCACTTTAATTAATTCTTTTATTGAAAATATTCAAATCAAGAATTACACATAGAACAATTAGATTGGTGCGGAAAGAACAGATAAAATATATTCTAACAATCTTCACAAAGTAATACTGAAAACTAAACAACTTCTAAAACACAAAGATTGAAAGCTATAAAGTTCAAGGAGAGAAAGGAGCAGAGTGTCTTGAGCACAGAGTAATCTTCAAGAGTTGTAAGTGTTGTTCTGCATGGAGAAGTCTTCATCTTTATATAGTGCCATGAGTATGTGATGCATGTGACACTTGTCACTTTGTCATTTGAAGGTCAGGTTTGACTCTCAAAAGTTGATGTGTCTTTTCCTATAATACTAGAAAGGTTTGATGGAGACAATATCTAAGAATGGGAAAAAGGACAAATGAACCTTTTTCTTCCATACCCAGACATTCCTTCTTTAATGATAAAACCTTTTAGCATAGACACAAGGGAGGATCCTCTTATTTGAGGATCCCACCGACTTGTCATGGACAAGGTAGGTGGAAGTCTTCTTAGGAAGGATGTCATGAGAGAATCCTCCAATTTTGAGGATCCCACCGATTTTCATGGGAATAATCGGTGGGATAGCCAAAGTTAATTCTCATGATGAAGATCTTCTTGGCAAGGAGATAAGGGAGGATTCTCCTGTTTGATGATCTCACCGATTTTCATGGTGACAATCGATGAGACAGCTTAGTTTGGGTTGAGAAGTCCATCTTCAATCCGCATTGATAGATTTACTTCTTCTTGGTTTCGGCTGATCTTTGACTTCACCGAACTTTGACAGTATGACTAAGCCATTACAAAGAACCATCTAAAATTTCTCTAAGTATGAAAATGTTTTCAAAGTATGCAAGGAGATCATGAGGTCATCTTAAAATCTTTGATGACCCAACAATCTCCCCCTATTTGATGATGACATCCATACTTAGAAAAACATGAGTAAGACAATGAATAATGCATGTTGACCCTGCTTTACTCTTTTGGGTTCTTTTTCACACAATCCAATTTTTTTTTGTATATGATATTTACATATGAATGAAATGAATAAAAAAATAAAGAATAAACAATATGAATGAAATAGAGTGTACTTCCATCATAGAAGAAACATATATGCCCAGATCCAACTTGGTGATAATCTTTTAAGGAGGTTTGAGTTTGGGTGAGATAGCCTCAGGATGTCTTTGTCCATATCTTGCATCTTCTTTCTTTCTCATTGCATCTTCAGCTTCCTTATCGGCAGTCATCACCCTTCTTCCTTTGTCTTGGTTGTCCTCCTCCTTTAGTTACATTTGCTAGACAGATCTGCTCCCCTTAGTTGGTTCGTCGGTTCCCATATGTTTGACCAAAATTTAAGTTGGATGTTGACTGTACTGAGGGTTGGTGTTGATCGAGTTGGACGCTGATAATGCTCCCCCTCAGATAGTTTCTTCCCTTCAGGTAGTTGCTCTCCCTCAGATAGATTCTCCCCCTCGGTTGGTTTCTCTCCCTCAGCGTTCGACGGAGAAGAAACACCACAAACAATTGGAAACAACGGCAAAAACAAATTACTCAAACCCACCGATTTTGGGGGCCAACCACCGAAATTTCGGTGGTGTGGTCGGTGCGATTTTTTTTTACTAAGCCACCGATTTTGGAGGCCTAGCCATCGAAATTTTGGCAATTTTTTGCCAAAAATCGGTAGTAGGGTCGGTGAGAGCTTTTTTTTACCGAAATTTTATCATACCCACTGAAAATTTGCAAGAGTTGAACAAAAATCGGTGGAATTCTTGGAGAGTTTGGAGAAAATCTTCTAAGGCATCTTCAGGAGAGTCTGAAAGAAACCTTCTAAGGCATCCTCAGAAGAGGGTGGATGAAATCTTCTAAGGCATCTTGGAGAAAATCTTCAAAGTGAAGACAAGATTGGAATACCATCTTCCAATTTTTGATGATCCAAAAAGATTAAGTTCAGAGGATTTTAAGAGGGGAGGTTTTGAAGAGGAATGTTTTTAGGAGAAGTAGGAGGAATATGTAGAGGAGAAGGATTTGGGATAACATCTTCAGGAGAGTATGTAGTAGAGGGATTTTGAAGAGAAGAAAAGTTGGTGAAATAGAAGGAACACCATTATGAGAGAGAAAATCTTTAGAAGATGGCACATAGGAAGTTGGTTCCGGTGAGAGGAAGGGTTTTTGTGAGATAGAGTGTCTCACCGATGGAGGTTTATTGGAGAAGGGTGTAGGTGAGATTTTGGTGGGAGTCTTCACCTATTGGATCGGTGGGAGTCTCACCGATGATCACACAATTTGTTTTTTTTAGATGGAGGAACATAAGTGAAGGAAACTGATGAAGTTGGTTGATAGATGTTGTAAGAGAGGGGTGAGAGAGTTGGGTGGTAAGATGGATGGTAAGATGATAAAGAAATGAGGTTGGGATAATGTATGTGGTGGTATGGAACTATGGATGAGAAAAGGTGGGGTGAGAGGTCTGGTGGGATGGATGAGAAAAGGGTGAGAGGTCCACCGATAAAAGCAAGTCGGTGAGAGTGGGAGGTCGGTGAGGGAAGAGGTTGACACTAGATTTCTTGAAGAACTTGATGATTTCTTCAGTTTTGACACTTTTATACTGGTCCACATAGATCCATCTGGTTAGTTCAGAACCTGCAATCACAAAGAATTTATTTCCTAGGTACCCATTTGGTGTTGGGTCCTTTTGGGTTAGAAAGAGATGAAGAAGAAGAATTGGTGTCCATCAGGTCAATGCTTTCTTTTAGACAGTCTTTGGCAAAATGAGAAGTATCACCACAGATATAGCATTTTCTATAAGGAAAAGCCTTTTTAGAAACTTGACATTTTTCCTTAGTTTTGCCCCTTTTGTTTGTCTTCAAAGACTTTGTTGAGGTGACCAAGAGTTGGGGTGCAGAACCTAAAATTCCTTATTCAGAAATTGGGAGGAAAGGGATCTTCTCTTTTGAAGTGGACATTTTGAGGTTCACCGATCTGGGAAAAAAGCTGTAGGGGAAGTCACATAGGTATTTTTAGAAAGATTTGAGGAATTTATTTTTAAGAAAGAATCAGCACCTGAAGAGAAGGTATTTTTTTGTTTGAGTTGGAAGAGAAGGATGCATCATCTAAAGTCAATAATTTTTGAAAGTCATTGGTAGGTGTGGAAGAATCATTGGAATCTTGAGCCTTTTCCTTTGGAAAGGAAATGGGATATTTTGCCTTTAAAAACATTCCAATTTTTAAAGCTTCAGATGAATCGGCAGAATTCATGGACACAGACCCAATAGAATTAGAATTGGAGGTTTCACAAAAAGTAGGTGAGGCACATGATGTGGGAGCATGAGATTTTAAAGATTGATCAGTTTCCATTTTTCCAAAGCCTAAACCAGTTTTGTCATCACAAGAAATCTGATCTTGAAAAATCTTTTCCAGATTTTTGGTAGTACTGGTCCATTTTCTCATAATTTCTTGCTCCTTTTGAAAAGTTTAAATATTTTGTTTTTCTCCTTAGCAAGAATAAAGTTGATGGATTTTAGATCTTCAAGCTCAACCTTAACTTTGTCAAAATTTTCCAGTTGAGAGTGACATAAAAGAAGTTGAGAGGAAAGAGATTTTATTTGAGCATTTGCCTTTTTCTTAGCAGTTTTAGCAACAAAAAGATCAATGGTTAAAGAATCAAATGCTTCAACCTTTTCAGCATCAGAAAGAGATAGAAATGGATGTACCTGTGATGAGGAGGAGAAGCACTTAGCTAATACAATAGCAGTTGAGAGAGTGTGATCTTCTGAATCATCCTTGTCATTTATCTTGGCCATGAAGCACACATTTGAAGTGTCATTCTCACTTTCAAATGTGGGTTCACTTGCCAAATCATGAGTTTTAGCAGGAAGACTCTTTGCTTTTCTGATAAGTCTTTCATGTCTTTCCTTTTCTCTCTTGTATTTTTCTTTGTATCTTTCTGTCCGGTCAGAATTTGCAGAAGAGGAGAGATTGGTGGAATCATATTTGGATCTTTTCGATTTTGAAGAAAATCGGCCTGAGGAAGAAGTTCTGGGTCTTTCAAGTTGTTTACTTCTGCACTCAGAGGCAAAATGACCCCTTTTACCACAGTTAAAACATTCCTCATAAGTTTTGTCGAAAGTGGAGTGTTTGCAGATAGAGGAGGAGGATTTTCTACTAGACTTAGATTTTCTAGAGGAGGGGTGAGATTTGGATTTAGAATACCCATCCAACGTGGTCATTCCATCTGATAGTTTGTCAATTGAGGTTTCCTCACATTCATCCTCAGCATCACTAAGATATGCCTCCGAATGGTCATTGGGATCTTCTTGACTATCATGGTCAGAGTCAGATGGGTAGGTGATTCTTGTAATACACTTAGTTCTTTTGGAAGAGTCACTTAGGAGAGCTATGGAAGAGCCCTTTATATCTGTGATGACAGACTTCCTTTGCAGCTTAGTCTGCTCATAGTTGAAAAGAGTTCTATAAAGAGAAGTGAGAGGCATATGATCAAGATCCTTGGCTGTCTTTATACAAGTACAGATGTTTTCCCAAAAATTAGGAAGACAGTCCATAAATTTGCACAAGATTTCCTCATTGTCATACACTCTACCTAACAGCTTTAAGTCATTAAGAAGACTGTTAAAGCGGTTATAGTGGTTGGAGAGAGATTCTCCTTTCTCATAAGAAAAGAGTTCATATTTTCTAACAAGAGCAATCTTTCTGCTCTTTTTAACTTCATTTGTACCTTCGTACAAAACACACAGAGTGGACCACATCTCTTTGGCAGTAGAGAGATTTACCATATAGTGGTACACTTCATCAGGAAGAGAAAGAGGAATGATAGTTCTGACTTTAGAATCAAGAGACACAAGACGTTTTTCTTCATCAGTATATTTCTTGGGGTTCTTAGGAATGTAACGACCATTAGCAGCAGATTTTTCTTCATCAGAGGAATCATCAGAATCATCTTTGCCAACAACTTCCTTACCGGATTTTTTGGTTTCATAGCGAGACCAGACTCTAGGGACTATGGGTCCCTCACTGAGAATGGTTGGATATCTACTATCCACTCCTTCCATGAAAAGCATCATCCGACTTTTCCACAGAGAAAAGTTGTTGGGGTTAAACTTGGGAGGTTTGGCTATAGAGCCGTTTTCAGAAAAAATGTTTTGAGAGAAAGCTTCATTTTTGGAAGAAGAAGCAGCCATTGCAGATCAAGTTTATTGAAATTAAACTTTCCGCTCTGATACCACTTGTTAGTCCCAGATGGCTAATAAGAACAAGAACAAGTATTGTAGAAGGGAGGGGTTGAATACAATAAACAATTTTTTCACTTTAATTAATTCTTTTATTGAAAATATTCAAATCAAGAATTACACATAGAACACATAGAACAATTAGATTGTTGCGGAAAGAACAGATAAAAATCTATTCTAACCGTAACACCTCGAAAATTCCGTTGTAATTAATAGTAGATAAATTGTATTTTGGTACAATTTATTTTTGAGAAAAATTAACTTGGAGGGTTGATTTGTCTTTAGTTGAAAGTTTGGGGTGAAAGGTGTTTAATTGGGTAATGACTCATGTTTATGACATGAGGTGTCACTTTATGATTTAATCAGTATTTGATAATACTGAGTTTCGTTTGCATTCTAAAAAGAAAAGAAAAACAGAGAAATAGAGAGAGATAGAACGTGACAGAGAGATAGACGAAAAGAAGAAAAGAAGAGGAGAAATTAGTTGGGGATTTGAGGTAAGAATTTGTTTTCTTATCTGTTTTGTTCATCTCCATAGATTTTTAAGTGGTAGTATTTTGTCCAGGTTTCTTTAAGCTATGGATTAAGCTGTCCATTAAGCTCTGTTGTGAACCATCGTTCAGATTATCTCTTAAGGTGAGTTTATTCACTCTTATTAAAATTAAGCAATTAAAATTGTTATAGATATGTTATACTTGTGTATAACTCAGTGGTATGGTTTAATTAAGAAATGATAGGCTTAATGAGTCAAACTGGTAAGCTGAATCAGTAGAGAAGACGATGAACAGTACACTTTGCGCAAGCCTTGGTTGCGCAAAGTGATGGAATTCGCAAGTGTGGCTTGCGAGTTCTGAACTTTTCGCAACAGTGGGTTGCGAATTCTGAACTTTTCGCAGCTTTGGCTTGCGAAAAGTGTAGCTTTTCGCTACAGTGGCTTGCGAAATATTTTGGACTTTCAGTAGCAGTTTGAAGCTTTTATGCGAAATACAATCTAATATTTATATGCTATTTGTTGTATGATTATAACTCAGAATTTGATACGAAAACCATATTATGAATAATTGTAAAGGACTTATTTATGAGTCCGATCATATAGTTAACATTTGAGATGTTGATCCCAAGGCTAATTGGCAAAAATGGGGATAATTGTTGTAATTAATATTCTGTATATAAACATATAGAATATATGATATATCGTACATATTTAGTACACAATAGAAAGGGTGATAATACACAGTTATTTTGTTACGTTGTCTAGCAATATAAATCCGGTCGTGGGGGCATTTAGTACGGTCTAATGGAAACCGTTTACTAGCCATTGACCATTGGGATGTTATTCTAGTTGTTGGAGTGAATCTTAAATCATCTGTGAGGGCCCTTGTTGTTAAGCGCTATATAAATCAAATTCCATTTGGGGGTCAGTGATTCAAGATGATGAGATAGTGAAATGTGGAATAGGCAGACATAGAGTTTGTAATTCCCATTTCAGGCGGAAGATTTCACATCTTCATTTTAAATTTGGAGATAAACAAATATTGAAATTTGTAATCTCTACTTTCGGACTAAGAAATAAGCAGGTATAGAAACTGTAATTTCTTGGGGTTGAAGATTACTTATAATCAAGTGGGATTAAAGTAATTGTTGGTTGATAGTGATATGACTAGATGAAATAGTCATAAGGAAGGGAATTGGGTAGATTCCTGTTGTTGAATAGAGCTTTGGTACGGTAAGATGTTTGATAACAGGTTTGATATATCTGTTAATATTTTAGTTGTTAAATTTTAATTTGATTTGAATATTCTCACTAGGCGAAAGCCTAATGTTCCAAATTAAATTTTCTTATCAGGTACAAGCTCGGGGAAATAGTCAGGGAAAGTGAGATGCAGTAACTGGAAGAAATCAGACTTATAGATGTTAAAGGATCAAGATCTTCTTTTGATGATTTTTGGGACGCAAGCTTAGATAATCTAGTAATCTGATTATGTTGATATGATTAGATTAGTAAGATTATTCAAGTTAGATGTTTATGTACATAAAACTTCATTTTGATCCTCTGATTATAAAAGTCTGATATTTTGATGGTCATAACTTGTGAATCTTGAGGTTTAAATTGGCCCTGATTTTTAGGGTGTTACACTAACAATCTTCACAAAGTAATACTGAAAACTAAACAACTTCTAAAACACAAAGATTGAAAGCTATAAAGTTCAAGGAGAGAAAGGAACAGAGTGTCTTGAGCACAGAGCAATCTTCAAGAGTTGTAAGTGTTGTTCTGCATGGAGAAGTCTTCATCTTTATATAGTGCCATGAGTATGTGATGCATGTGACACTTGTCACTTTGTCATTTGAAGGTCAGGTTTGACTCTCAAAAGTTGATGTGTCTTTTCCTATAATACTAGAAAGGTTTGATGGAGACAATATCTAAGAATGGGAAAAAGGACAAATGAACCTTTTTCTTCCATACCCAGACATTCCTTCTTTGATGATAAAACCTTTTAGCATGAACACAAGGGAGGATCCTCCTATTTGAGGATCCCACCGACTTGTCATGGACAAGGTGGTGGAAGTCTTCTTAGGAAGGATGTCGTGAGAGAATCCTCCAATTTTGAGGATCCCACCGATTTTCATGGGAACAATCGGTGGGATAGCCAAAGTTACTTCTCATGATGAAGATCTTCTTGGCAAGGAGATAAGGGAGGATTCTCCTGTTTGATGATCTCATCGATTTTCATGGTGACAATCGGCGAGACAACTTAGTTTAGGTTGAGAAGTCCATCTTCAATCCGCATTGGTAGATTTATTTCTTCTTGATTTTGGATGATCTTTGACTTCACCAAACTTTGACAGTATGACTAAGCCATTACAAAGAACCATCTAAAATTTCTCTAAGTATGAAAATGTTTTCAATGTATGCAAGGAGATCATGAGGTCATCTTCAAATCTTTGATGACCCAACAGTTTTATTCATAAAGTTTGATTTAAACACTTGATAGTTTTCTTGTACATAAGGCTTTATGTATTGTGTATTGACATGATACATCTTGAAAGTGTAAATATGTTAGACTATAATGTAATGGATCAATAGGCATAGAAGTCATATTGGTTTGTTTGTCTGTGGGATATTAAATTCCCTTGTTGTAGATTGGAGTAGGCATTGAGTCTCTATGGGAGAGTAAAGTGTGCCATATATGGCCGGGCACCGACCAAGGGCAGTAAAATGTAATTTCATAGGGATTAAGGCTAAACTCAGATTTTGGACATCTCAAGGTATAGACCTAGTGTGGTTGAACTTGAGACTCCACAAGAAAAAGACTTGGAGTGGTTGAGCTTGATATATCATTTTGATTATAATATATGAGTGTGACTTATTTAACATGAGTTGTGGCTTACTATTGTTCTTCGTCACTATCCATGGTAATCGGGCCTCCCCCGTCATCACAAGATGTGTATAAGTTCTTCTAAGAGTAATTTTGGCTGAAATGGTATAATGTATTAAAATAAAGCTATGCTTCCGTTTTAATTATTTTATAGCTTTACTGTAAAACTATTTGAACTCACTAGGCTTTTAGCCTAAAACTATTTCTTGAAATGACATGTATATCAGGTCATTCTAGCGGTGAGAAAGAACCCAAAAAAGAGTAAGAAGGGTCAAATTGCACTACATGTTCAGATACTCTCAAAAATTCTCTAAGTATAAAGCTCAACTTCAAATAGGGGGAGATTGTTGGGTCACCGAAGATTTGAAGATGATCTTTCGATTAACTCATTGTATTTTTACTTAGAATGTTTTTTATGGTTTTTTGTAATAGCTTAGTCAAGATATCAAATGTTTGGTGAAGTCGAAGTTCAACCGAAATCAACCAGAAGTGTTTCTACCATTGCGGAATGAAGACATACCTCTCACAAAAACTAAGCTATTCTCAACAATTTCTCTTGTAGAAAATTAGTGAGTCATCTGGCCGATTTACTCATCAAGTTTCGGCAAAGTCTGACCGATGCTATTTTCTAAATCGGTGAAGTCTTCCTCTTGGAAGTTTGCATAGACGATCATTTATTATGGGACAAGATCTAATGTCAGGAAAAAGGGACTATTTGTCTATATTCTAGTTTTAGATAATGTCTCAATCAAGCGTGCTTATTCTTCCTAGTACTGAGAAAAAAGGTAAAAAGAGACATGTCAACTTTTCAGAGTCAACCCCTATCTTTGAATCACCAGATGACAAGTGTCCTATGCCTTAAATGCTTTGATAGCATTATTAGCCCCAATTATTTCCATGTAAAAGTATTGAAAATCCTACAAGTCAGAAGACATCAGAGATGGCTCAGAAGACTTAGCAGAATCAGAGACCAAACGTCAGAGACCAATCATTCAGAAGACCATCAGAGCTCTGGCAAATGATCTTTGATGACCAAGACCTCTGTGAAGTTGAAGACTCGTAGAATTTCTCTAAGTGTTAGATTAGTGTTTGTACTTTCCATGCCAGCCCTAAAAGGACAATAACACCTTTACACGTGTCGTTCCAGGGTCTAATAGTACACTAATTTACACTTTATCAGGCTATAAATAGAGAGTTGTTGGTCCCAAAAGGGTTATACAAGTTTGTAGAAGGGGGGTTGAATACAAACACACAGATTTTACTTTTCTAAATTGTTTATTGATATTTATCAAACAATTTACAACTTGTTGTGGAACAAGATTAAGGAATAAACCTAATCTAAACAAGTTAAGAGAACACTAAGATTTCTTGCACTAGAAATAAGATAGAAAGGAGATAAGAATATTAAGTATAATATTCTAACACAAAGTAGTAGAGAGAAGAGGATGGTCGAGCACTTCATTTCTGAAGTAGGGTTCTTCTTATATACTGCATGCATTAAATGCATATCAGTACAACTTTACACGTGGCAGCAGCTGATTGGTTGCATGGTTTGAACTTTGTAGACAACCTAGTAGCCGCATGATGAACAGTGTAGAATCAGAGTTGGTTGTACGATTTTGGACAAAAGGGATGTCTGTTCTGACAAATCGTACGGAGACGTGCAAGGGGATAAGACAAAAGTAACTTGTAGAGGAAACTTCATGATTAGCGTTCGTTGAATAGTTCTTTATCAGCGAGTGATAAAGTTCAGCGCTCGCTGAAGTTTTCTACTTGTAACTTCACGTTGAGTGGATAGGTCTTGGTTTCGCTGATATCCGCATCAGTTCATTAGTAGACTTGTCGCCGGTTCTTTGGCTTGATTTTCGACTTCAGCGTAGAACATTTGTTGACGTGAAACTTGTCTTCAGGTATCATAAGTAAACAACTAAAACTTATCGGCGATCATCAACAAGACTGAACAGGCTCAGGGCTTGCTGATGAACAGTTTCGCTGAATGTTTAATTTAAAGATCATGAGTTTCCTATCAGCGGTACTGTAGAGACATAGTACTTATCAACGATAGTGAAACTCTAATACATATTGTCTACTTACAATTTTCACTAAGTATTTCTTAAAGAGTCATTATCAAATCACTGAGGGTTTTGATCAACAATCTCCCCCTATTTGATTATGACATAGCAATAAAAGAAAATTTATAAGTAAGAAAACATAAGGATAAAAAGAACTCATAAAATATTTGTCCCTTTTACTGTTTTCTAGGATCTTTTCAAGTACTGATGGAGTAAAGTACATTCGCTGAATTTTTCTTTTAAACTTCGTAAAGATTACAGATGGAAGTAGAAAAATTACAAGTACAACAAATAATTTTTACAAGTACAGAAAGATACAAGCTGATAAAGATAGAAGAATTTGCAGAAAATCCTATCAGCTAGCCAGGTTCTTTCTTGACGAGTTCATCAAGATTGTCAGTCTCTGGAATCATCCAATCAGGAACAGTGACTCCATGTTCCCTTCTTTTCTTTGCTTCGCGATAGATGTGGGGTTTCAGGAGTTGTCCAAAGAGACTTTGTTTGTACTCGCACCAGTTTAATAAATCTTTGAGTTGTTCGATAGGAGTTTTGTATAACTCAGAGATGCGTTGAAAGCATTCACGACCATTGAAGTCATAGAAGAAAATGCCATAGGGATTGCTGATTACTCTGCCAGGGAAGAAAGTTTCAGTAGGAGGTAGGGATATGTCAAGTCCAGAGAGATCAGGGGCAGGGCCAAGAACTACTTCACGAGAGAATTCAATTCCTGTCTCGTTTCTTATTTTTGGGCCAGGAGAGGAAGGGCTCTTCTTCTTTGGAGCAGCTCGCTTCTTTTGAATTTGTGGAGGACGAGGAATATCAACCGCTGAGGAAACTAAGTCGATATGTTTGTTTATTTCTTGTACGACATAGGTTCTGAAAGTTGAGCGGGATCTTTGAATTGCTATTCTCATCTCCAACCATTCAGCGAGACCAAAGGTGTTTATGGCTGACATGTAGACAGTTTTGTAGTGGTCGTTTTCTCTGACTATTTGGACATTAACGATCGGTACCTTTATATTGTTTTTCAGAGCATATCTTCCTTTGACATTTACAGCTTTTATCCTTGAGGGATGTTGTCTGTAGTGGCACATCTTCATACACCATTCAAGAGTGGTGTCGCTGACTTTGGTCTTTTCTTGGTGAGTCTTCTGTGCGTCCTTCAGCAGTTTCTTTTGGACAGCAACATAAAATCTTTTTATGTCTGGAACTTCGAAAGAACGCTGAGCGAGCTCTAGGGCATATTCTTTGTCTTTCTCTTCAGCCTTCTTTCTTTCAGCGAAGAGTTTTTCATCTCTGAGGGATTCCACGACTTCATCTTTTGAAAGAATGTTAAGATGAGCAGGAATAAGTCGTTGGTCCTCAAATTGTTGGATCAAAGCTGCTCTTCTTTTCATTTCTCCTTCACTTGGTGTTTGAGGAGCCAAGGAAGGTCTATTCTTGTGAGAGAGCGGTTCTTCTTGTTCAAAAATGTCATCAGTCTCAGCGAAGTCTAAGACTGGGATTATTTCTTCAGCGATAGGAGCTGGATTTATTGTTGTAGTTACAGTAGGAGGAACTTCAGTTGTATCCTCAAGCAGGGGAGAGGACTAGCTGAAACATAGCGATCGTTTAAGTAAGATCATTTGGGAGAAGGAGATAGAGAAAAGAATGAGGTTTAAGTGTATAGAGGTTTTATAGAGAGGAGAACTGAGGTTGAGAAGGGATAGAGGAGGGATGTAGTGTAAGGGAAGAGAGTGTATGTTACCTGACAAATTGGCTTGCTGAAGAGAATAGCCAAGTTATCTTCAGATGAAACACCTTTGTTCTTGCCTTTGTCAGCTTCAGACGTTGCAGACTTTTTGGTGGTCCCCTCCCCTGATGGTTGGTTTAGAACTACCCTTTTTAAAATAGGGGCTCGTTTGATTGGCTGGACGAAGAAGTCGACGTCATCATCATCGTCATCATCATCATCATTTTTAGGAGATGATGATGGTTCGTCGTCAGCGATATCGACGTCTTCATCGTCTTCAGCTTCGTCTTCAGATTCTTCCTCATCAGCATAAGGTTCTGTGATATCAGCTTCAGCTTCATCGAGTTTCTCCCCCTCAAGTTCAGAGGGAGGTTTCTCGGTTCCCTCAGGGTTTTCAACTCCCTAAGGTTTATCAGCAACAGAAATAATACCCTCCCCCTCAGTGTTATGGGGAAGGTCTTCAAGATTTTTCTTCCCCCCCTCAACATTATGGGGAAGATCTTCTAGATTCTTCTCCCCCTCTTCCACATGATGGATGGGGGAGGTAACTGGAATATCAACAGTAGCAACATCAGCAGTCTTTGGATCACTGTCTTCCAGGCCAGTGATTCCAACGTAAGTTTCAATCATTGCTATTCTGTCTTCTAGGCCAGAAATAGCAGGAGTGATCTTTTGAAGGTCTTCTCGATCCGTCTGAGTAAAGTGTGAGGGAGTACATGTTGGAGCATTCAGACGTTCGAGGATCTGTTGCAATAGACCGGTGGCAGTGCTGACATCTGTCTTCAAGGAAGACACCTCTCCCTGAAGGTTACCAACCGCTGTCTTCAGCGATGTGACTTCGCTGGACAGGGTCGAGAAGTTGGTGGAGAGTGTGTCATTGTTGAAGTTGAGATTGTTGATGGAGGTGGAGTTTTCAGCAAGAGTGGTAGCAAGATTTCCAATGCTGCCTTCCACCTTCTCCAGATCAGCACTGGAGGCTTTCCCTTTGACCTCTGTGGTCAGCTTTTTGAGATCCTCTCCAGCGTTTGTAACCACTGAAGTGTTTGTAGATAGGGTGGTGGTGAGAGATTCCACCTTTATTGCCATGTCTTTCAGGGAGTTGTTGATATCTCCCAAATTAGGACCTGCAACAGTTAATAACTTATGAACAAAGGAAATCTCAGAAGTTAGGGATTTTGAGAGAGGAGTGTGTATGGTTTTGTGTATACCTGCAGGCGGGTTGGTGAAGTCCTCGAAACTTCGATAACCTGAGAATCTTTCCTTGTCGTCTTCCAGAGTGCCTTGACGATTGGAGGTGCCTGCAAGTCCTGTATTTTTATCCATCATCCGCTGTAGATCTTCAGCAGATGTGTCATTCAGTTGAATGACAGTTGTAGTAGAGAAGGGGGGAATAGATGGAGTGACCAAAGAAATAGTGGGAGGAATGATGGTTGAGAATAGGGATTGGGTAAAAGGTTCAGCGTTGGATCCGCTGGGAATGACTTCTGCAGTACTTGGAGGTACTGAGGTAGGTAGGTTATGTTCCAAGTTAATAACCTCAGCGTTTGAAGATGCTGAAGTTGGTATGGGAGGGGTAGCTTCAGCAGTTGTAGAGGAGCGTTCCACGAAACCATCCAGCATAGTCTGTAGAGAGACAGACGCTAGGTCTTCAGCCTGGGAAGGCTTGGGGGTTTCTCCAGTGAGGACTTCTTGGGCTTAGGGGCGCCAAGTGGGGATTTAGAGGGTTTCCTTTTCTTGGAAGGAGTGGAGGTTGCAGCGTGGGTATCAGCGGTTGGGATTACCGCTGAGGTAGCTGCAGAAGTAGAAGAAGTGGGAGGTCTAAGAAGAGATAAAAGTTTAGAAAGATGTACCTCGTTTGGCAGGGGCTTGAAGTCAAGAACCTTAACGCCAACCTGAGAGAGTTTCAGGTCACCCGCTTTTGGGTATTCGTCATCGAGTCCGTTTAGAAAGAGAGCACTGACAAACCGGGGATATGGAACAGTTGTTGGTCTGTCAGCCGCATCCACCCTGAGCACCATATCGTTGTAAATGATTGTTGCCCAATCAATGTGAAGGCCCTTCAGCAGTGCATACCCCATAGCCTGCTAAGGTTGTGATGCTTGGTCAGTTGACCCAGTTTTCGCTGTCAGGCAGCTGATCAAATGGGCGAAGATGAAGTTCATCTCGCTTGGCATTTTTGATTTCTTGATGGCGGTCAGCTTCTTTTCAGGGAGTTCATCTCTCCCTGTTTCCCATACATACTTCATTGCATCAAAGAATGCAATCAGTGCTTCCCTATCAGCTGGGTTTTTGGGGTTTGGTAGAGGGACAAAGCGTTTTTCTTTGGAACTACCAGGAAGGTTCAGGGCACGCCTGATAGTACCAGGGGTGATCTTGGAGGTTCCATGTTTGGTGTCACAGAGAATGACATCGAGCATTTTCTTTGGGTCTTTGGTTGAGGGTACCTAAGCTCTTCTAGCAGTATACCAGAACTGAGCTAGAAGATGTTTGTGGGCTGGAGGTGCGATTGTCAGGGCTGTAGAAATAGGGCATGTTTGTAGGAAGATGACAGCGTCGTCCAAGTGTGTAACCTTTTTCTTTGCAGGAAAGTCAAAGAGTGCATAGGGATTGTTTCCCTGAAAAGTAACCTCCTCCAGCTTAAATCCTACTTGAGGAGCCTTGATGAGTTCGACGTTTTCAGTGGTTGTGGGGGATTGAGCAGTGGGAACGTTAGTAGATGCCATTTCTGTTTATCAAAGTGTAAACATGAAGAATATGAAAAAGAAGTTCTTAAAATGGATAAAGTTCAAAAATAAGGATTTTAGGGTTTTATAATTTCTGTTTAGAGGAAGAAATAGAAATTAGGGTTTTTTTCTAGTTTTGAAAAGAAGTACAAAACATAGTGAGTAATCTTGTTTTCCAGTTTCCTTTTAAAGAAGGGATTCTGGAAAAACATATGAAAAGTCAATTTTAAGATTTTTGTTTTAAACTTGAAGAACAATCATGAAGATTGTGTTCATAAAATCATGAAGAGAAATGATTTCATTTTAAAAAGTTCTTTTGTTTGATCTTTTAAAAACAAGAATAAGATCAAAAACAAGTTGATAAAAGGTAAATAACAAGAATATTAACCTTAGTTGTTGAAGATGAAGAACAGTTTCTGGAGAAAATTGAGTTCAAAATGCAACAGTGTTTTTGCTTGTCAGAGAAGATGTTCGCGTAAAAGGTAAAAATATAAACTCAAATGGGTTTCTATAGTGAGAGTAGAGAGAGAAAAACTATGAGCGGGAAAGTTTTTCATGATGACACGGACACGTCCCTTGAATTTGATTGGACAAGGAAGACGAAATGGGCGAACGTGTTAGAGAAAGCGTGCCATCCGTTTGATGACGTCATAAACGTCCTTTCATATCTTAAAGTGTCTCTGAGGTTTTTTTAAAAAAATTCAGGGACATTTTGAAAAATAGAAGCACTGAATAGAAGTATCAGAGATAGTTTTAGAAATTTCAAAGTATCACTGAAAGGAAGAGATATTCAGCGATGCAATTTGTTTTGAAATCTTACATTCAGATGCGAACGTCAGCGAGTAAGAAAGAACATACCTTGATATCAGCAAATCAATTTTGTTCAGAGAGAAGGTGATAGACAGGGTTATACAAGTTTGTTTTATCCCTGATCAAATGTGAACCGCTGAAGATTTTATTCTTCTAAGTTCAGCATTCCAAACTCGCTGATGAGAAAGTTAAATCTTGTCTCATCAAGAGGTTTGGTGAACAGATCAGCTAACTGAAAGTCAGTTGGGATAAAATGAAGTTCTATATCACCATTCATCACATGATCTCTGATAAAATGATACCTGATTTTGATGTGTTTGGTCTTTGAGTGTAGCACTGGATTGTTGGCTATAGCGATGGCCCTTGTGCTGTCGCAATAGATTGGAATTTTCGAGAGCTGAAGGTCATAGTCCAGTAGTTGATTTCTCATCCACAAGACCTGAGAACAACAGCTTCCAGCGGCTACATACTCAGCTTCAGTGGTTGAGGTGGACACTGATTTTTGCTTTTTACTTGTCCAACTCACCAGCTTTCCACCTAGGAGCTGACAGTCTCCTGTGGTGCTTTTCCTATCCAATTTGCAACCTGCAAAATCACTATCTGAATAGGCGATTAGATCAAACCCGGAGTCTTTGGGATACCAAAGACTTAGGTTAGGAGTACCCTTAAGGTAACGAAAGATTCGCTTTACAACGATCAAATGAGATTCCTTAGGTTCAGCTTGATATCGTGCACACAAACAGGTTGCATACATAATATCAGGTCGGCTAGCTGTGAGATACAGAAGAGGGCCGATCATCCCACGGTACGCTGTGACATTAACAGGTTTTCTAGAAGGATCCTTGTTTAGTGTCAGCGGCGGTGCCATTGAGGTTTTTATAGCTGAGCTCTGAGTTAAATCAAATTTCTTCAGCATATCTTTAACATATTTTCCTTGGTGAATGAAAGTTCCTTTTTCACTTTGTTTGATTTGAAGACCAAGGAAATAGGTTAGCTCACCCATCATACTCATTTTATATTCAGCTTTCATTCTATCAGCGAAACGAGTACAAAGGTCAGGGTTAGTGAAACCAAATAAAATATCATCGACATATATTTGAACAAGAATAATATGACCTTTTACTTTCCTGAAAAATAGAGTTTTGTCGATTTTACCTCGCTTAAATTTTTCGATTTGGAGATAAGAGGAGAGAGTGTCATACCATGCACGAGAAGCTTACTTTAAGCCATAAAGTGCCTTATCCAGTTTATAAACATAACCTGGATACTTAGGATCTGAGAATCCTAGAGGTTGTTCCACGTAGACTTCTTCATTCAGCTTTCCATTGAGAAATGCTGATTTAACGTCCATTTGATAAACCTTGAAGTCTTTGTGTACAACGTAAGCTAAGAATAGATGAATGGCTTCTAGTCTTGCCACTGGGGCGAATGTTTCGTCGTAATCTATACCTTCCTCTTGTCTGTATCCCTGAGCAACAAGACTAGCCTTGTTGCGGGTTACAGTTCCATGTTCATCCAACTTGTTTCGATAGACCCATTTAGTGCCTATCACTGACTTGTCAGATGGTCGTGGAACGAGCTTCCAAACTTTGTTTCTTTCGAATTTTGTCAGCTCTTCTTTCATAGCGCTGACCCAGTTTGGATCTCTGAGGGAATCATCTGTTTTCTTTGGTTCAATCAGAGAAATAAAGTTAACAAATAAACAAATGTTACCTGCACTTCGTCGAGTCTGAACACCAGCGTTTGGATCACCAAGAATTTGATCAATGGGGTGATTGATAGTCCATCGCTGAGCCGGAGCATAAGTTGCTGACTCAACTTGAACTTCTGGAGGAGCTGAAGATGAGGCTTCAGCAACTTCTGGTATATCAGCCAAGAGAGGAAGAGGTTCAGATGTCATTTCATTCACCGATTGCTGAGAAGTAGATGGTATGTCTAAGAATGAAGGTTTAGAAGCAGACATAGTGTTAATAGGAACAACTGAGACCCATGATGTTTCAGCTTCACTAGTCTGCATGCTTGGGATGATAGTAGGATCATCATCTTCAGCGGGATGAGTATGAGATGGAGGAGTGGGAACATCTTCTGAATCACTGAGATGAGAAAACATCCATTGATTCAGTTCTTCAGTATCAGCAGAAGGTCTAGAGTTCGTTGAACGGGATTCATCAAAGGTGACGTGGATTGTTTCTTCAACAGTTTGTCTTCTTCGATTGAAGACTCTTAAGGCTTTAGAAATTGAAGAATATCCAAGAAAGATTCCATCATCAGCCTTAGGATCAAACTTTCCAAGGGCATCTCTGTTGTTCAGTATGAAACACTGACATCCAAAGATGTGAAGAAAGCTAATTGAAGGCTTTCTCCCATGGAAGAGTTCATAGGTTGTTTTCTTGAATCTTTTGACTACCAGCGACCTGTTTTGAGTGAAACAAGCAGTGTTGACAGCTTCTACCCAAAACTGAGTAGGTAAATGAGAATCGCTGAGCATTGATCGTGCAGCTTCGATAATAGTTCGATTTCTTCTTTCAGCGACTCCGTTTTGTTGCGGTGTTCTAACTGAGGAAAAGTTGTGAGAAATACCCTTACTTTCAAAGAAGGAATCAAGAGAACTGTTTTTAAATTCAGTCCCATGATCACTCCTTATTGAGCGAACGGTCATGTTGTTCAGGACTTCCATTTTCCTGACAAATGTGATGAGTTCTTCAGGGGTGTTACTCTTAGAATGGAGAAAGATTACCCAGGTATAGCGAGAGAATTCATCAACTATGACCAATGTATATTTCTTTCCAGCGATGGATTGTTTGTTAACAGGGCCAAACAGATCCATATGGAGAAGATGTAGAGTAGATGACACTGAGGAAAGTTGCTTAGATTTGAAGCTTGCCTTCATTTGTTTCCCTTTCTCACACGCTGAACATAAGGACTCCTTAGCGTATGAGTGTTGAGGTAGACCAGTAACAAACTCTTTAGAGGAAAGAGTGTTTAGTATCTTGAAATTGAGATGGGAAAGCCTCTTATGCCTTAGCCAGTTGGCATCAGATGAGGCTTTTGAGAAGAAACAGGAGTTCTTAGTGGTTGTAGAGTCCATGTCTATAACATAAACATTTTCCATACGGTATCCGCTGAGAACTATCTTCTCCTTTTTGTCAGTGACAAAGCAGGATTCCTTGGTAAAGATTACTTTGTTATCCTTGTCGCACAGCTGACTAATGCTTAGAAGATTATGCTTCAGTCCTTCTACATATGCGACTCTTCTGAAGGTTGTTGTACCATTTGAGAGTACACCAAAAAATCGGGTATAGCCTTTTCCGTTTCCACCGAAGGTCACTGAGGGACCCTTCTCTTCCTTGTATTCAGTGAGCAGGTTTTTCTTTCCAGTCATATGTCTAGAGCATCCGCTATCAAGATACCAGATACCCTTCCTGACCTGCAAACAAAGGAAGATTAGTTTGACTTGGGCACCCATTTTACCATGGGCCCATACTTGTCAGTGGTGATAGAGGAAGTGGAAGGTTCAGCAATCTTCGCAGCATTTGAAGATTCAGCTTCAGAATTATTCTTCACTTTGGTTAATTTCTTAACCTCAATGGTCTTCTTTGCCTTGGGGGCATTGATCTTCACCTTAGCTAACTTTTCAGCTTTGGTGGCTGTGGGGCACTTACTAGCAATGTGATCGGTAACTCCACAGTGATAACATTTCCTATAGCTAAAAGTAGCTTTAGGACCATTTGCATGCTTAGCCGTTAATTTTAAACGAGTAGGGCCAGCACCAAGTATACCTTTGGCTTTGGAAATGGGAGGAACAATCAGTTCTTCAGATTTCTTACCAATAATATCCACTCTGATTCTAGGAGAAGATCGCTGAATAAATCCAGGAATCTTGTTCTTAGAAGTAGAGGGATAAGTCACTGATGCTTTAGAAGCATTCAGCTTTGGTACAAAGGTACCCTTCTGAGGTTTTTGGAAAAAAAACTTTTTCTTTGCCCTTACCTTTAGAGATTAAGGTAGGTTTTCCCTCAGGAATGGGAGTTTTTGAAGAGGAACACTGAGATGAGGAAGTGTCAGGGACTGAGGATACGAAAGTTCCAAATTTGCATTGAACGATCAATGGTTGGTTCTAAAGTATCAGCTTTGTAACCAAGTCCACTCTTATCACTCAGGGGTATTTGAGACTTTATAATCTCAGTGATCGTTGTTGAGGATTTACACCATCCTTCAACAGTAGCCTTTCAGCTTTTAATGCAGCGATAGCTTCTTCGCGTTCGATTTTGACTAGTTGATTTATATGAACCTTGTGACAACTGTCAAAATTTACACCTCATGTTAGAACTACTTTGGATAAATTATTTTCATGACATAGTTTACCCAGTGCAATTTTAGCAGTAAACACGGTACGATAGGAAAAAGTCGAGAAATTTTGCCTAAGAAATCCTTGAATTAGGAAATTATCCATAAATCTCATAAAATGCCAACTTAATATACATTTATACTACAAGTATATAATTAATTGATAATTTATGTATTTCTACTAAAATATATATATAAATACTTTGTTTTATATATAAATACTTTGTATTTCAATTATTAAACAAATACTTGTATTTTGAGTTTTAATCAAAAAGACAAGATTTGACAAATTAAATTTCCATCAACCACCCACCCCCCCACCCCCCTAGAGAGCCCCCCCCCCCCCCCCCCTCTCTCTCAAACTCCATAAAATAAACACTCCACTTCACAATTTTGAATCATTCTCTCATCTCACTCTCTCACTAGCCATCACTCCTTCTCTCTCCATCTTCAAGTCTTCAAGTGTTCATCTTCAAATCTTCAAATCTTCATCACAACTCCATCCCTTAAACTCTTTTTCTTCAAGAGTCCAAGGCAATCAAAGGTAAAAATAAGTGTGTTGGGTAAAATCCACACACACTCTTTTAAGTCTTTTTCATCATCTTGCACTTTAAAGTATAGTCTTCATCTTTTCTACACTTTCTTCATGTTTTTAAAAAAAACATCTTTCATATGTCTTAATGTTTGTAGATTTACCATCATAACATCAATTTGTTAGTAAAAGATGGTGAATCCAAAATCAAACCAATGTTAAGACCAAAGATGAACATTTTAAACACATGCATGTAGTGTTCTTGAGAAATTCATCATCTTTTATTCAAGAATTTTATGAGTAAGTCTTTGAAATCCACTAAAAACATACTTAAACAAACATGCATGAGCTAAAGATGCACAATTTTAAGTTGCATGTTGATGTTCTTGGCAAGAACATCAACCTTTTCCAAAATGGGTCTTTTACAAGAATTTATAAAAGTTGAGTTGATAGGTAACTTGCATGCATTTTAATTGGATCAAAATGTGTTTTGGGAACTGAAAATAAGTGTATGGAAGAGAGTCAAATCGGATTGTGCATGCAAAAGAATAAGAATTTTGGTTAATAAGTAAACATGTGAGCATATGCACAAAGTGTGGTTTGACAGATTTCTTCCAAATTCCACCCTCCACTTCAAAGGGTCATATCTCACTCAATATAACTCCAAATGGAGTGATTCGTTTTCTGGAAATCATTCTTATGTGTTAAGATTCAAACCCAAGTGGTTTCACTAAAAAACTCAAAGAATTTATTTACCAAACAGTCCTCATAAAATCCGTACACAAACAGTAAAGTCTTCTGTCAGGTTTTACGTCAAATATTATTTCATGTACTTATACTCTTCCAAAAATTATGAAACTAATGCCAAACGTTTCATAACTCATTGAACTAATTGGACATAAAATTTCATGACCAAATTGTGCCTGGAAGTTACCCAAAGTTGGACACCAAGTGACATCAAATTCTGGACAGCAAAGGACAAATTATTATTATTATTAAGGACTAACTTCTAATCCCATTTCATCATTTTATGATGAAATAGTGGAATATATATGTATATCTTATACCTACATTTATTTATGCATTTTATTTATGCACATTATTTATTCTTTATCCCTTTTCATCATTTTTGATGAAATTGTGGAATATACATATATATAATATATTTATATATGTTTTTGCATTTCATATATTTTTGATCCCATTTCATCATTTTATGATGAAATCGTGGAATATAAATATATACTATACCTATATATTTATGCACTTAAATATTGTCTTTACATTAAAAACCCTTCAAATCTTATCGTTCTTACGATAAAATTTCGGTTTATACATATATATGTACTACATATGTTTATGTTCTTTAAAACCCTTTTTGTTACTTATTGTGACGAAATTGCGGAAACTTTAATCCAACAAGAACAATGTATATGTTTATTACGTTATAATATTAAAACACAACAAGGCATTTTATGACGATTTGGATAGTTAGTACCGAACCTTCGAGATTGAGAACTCACTAGTGACCTTACGTTCATAGGTTTGAAGTAGGATCATCTCGGAGTACTTGTGGGAGATTCCCGGATTCTATCGCTTATCATGTGAGTTCACAGCCCCTTTTTCAATGTTTTACATGTTTTGGGGTGAAAAGCATGTCGTTACTACAACTATTTTACGCATCGATTAATTCGTTTTCTTGGAAATACGAAACTTGCTATACTTGTTTATGCTCTATGGTATCTATGTTGTTGCAAATGTTGTAAGTTTGAGTTTCTTTTGCTATCGTTCAAAACTCCCCGTTTATTTTACGTTACCCGTTTAACTCACGAGTGTGAGCCGTTGGTAATTATGGATAACGTTATTTAGGTTGACATCCCACTCACAAGTAGCGCTTGTTTGAGTGCATAATTATTGTTTATATTTGCGCATTGTTGGCGATAGAACATGCGTCGGGGCGATTCTGTCGGTATAGGTCGGGTAACGGGCTCAATAACTTAGCATTTTACATACGATTACCTTGAGCAAGTGGTTTTGATAACCGAATTATTTATCCCTTGTGTGGACTTAAACTATTTTGCAATGGCAAACAATGTTATACTCGTTAAACCTGTGATCTCACCAACTAGTGCATTAGTTGACACTCTCATTTACATGCTTTTCAGGGGAACATCCTTAAGGTTGGAACTTAGGAAGGCTACACGTGATGAAGCTTTCTTTACTATCTTTAATTTTATGTCCATTTCCCTTTTGTAAAAACAATTGTAAAAGACAAGGTTCTAACCTTTGAATGTATTTTGATGGTTGATGTGATCTTGTAACTTTTGCTATGAAACTTGAGTTGTACATTCCGTGTTTCCGCTTTAGCGGGGTGTTACAAACCTGATCTTTTAAATCTTCTTCAATTTTAGAAAGCTTTTCTATTTGAAGGTGACAGTTTTTAAGCTGTTCAGTGAGATCAAGGTTTTGATTTTCAACTAAGGTTTTGCCATTCATGGCATCATATAAATTCATAGTCAAGAGATCGATTTTCCGAAGACTATCAGCTTCATCAATATCTGAAATATTTGTAAAGAAGGAAGTTGATACCTTAGAGGTAGGAGTTGAAGTGGAGGGAATGTCAGAATTTTCTTCCTCTTCTTCGATTTTTGCCATGAGGCAGAGATTGGCCTCATCATCATCTTCATAGTCAGATGATTCTTCTTCATCAGAGGCAGCCCAGTCAAAGTCAGCCATCAGGCCTTTGCCTTTCTTCTTAAAGCTTTTTAGATTTGCGTACTTTTCTTTCAGCTTTTGATACTTGTCATCTCTAGCCCTGGGGTTAGAGGATTTCTTGGAGAAAGCTGAGGGTTTAAAGACTTTCTTTGACCTGCATTCACTAGCAAAGTATCCTACTTTATCACAGTTAAAGCAGGTAGCAGTAGCCTTATCAACAGGGGTTGATGATCTTGGCTTATCAGTGAGTGCAAGGGTTTGTTCCTTCTGAAGTTACTCTTTCTAGCGAATCTCCTGAACTTATTAGCCAGGAGTGCTAGAGATTAATCAAGATCTGAAGAGTCAGCATCTGATGAGCATTCAGAGTTAGTTTCCAACTCAGTGACAGTGATAGTAGATCGCTGAGTGGAAGGTAACTCTGAGAGTAAAGCAACAGGTGTGCTTTTGGAATCTTTTACAATATTCTTTTTAAGATGACACAACTGCTCATGATTGAGCATATAAGGTAGAAAGAGTCATAGATTTTAGATCCTTTGATAGCTTGAGACATGTTGAATAACTGTCCCAGCTTTCATTCTAGGAACTTTGTCAGAATTTCAATGTTAGAATATTCCTTACCAACGGTTTTCAGATCAATAATTAAACAGTTAAACCACTGATGTATTTCAGAGAGATATTCATTCTTACCACAAATGAAGCTTTCGTATGTCTTACCAGGTTGATCTTTTTTGAGTCCTGGACTTCAGACGTACCTTCATATTGAACACAGATTGTGTCCCACATGGCTTTGGAGGTTTTCAGGTTCATGACGGAATGGTAGACTTCGTCAAGAAGAGCCATAGAGATAATGGATATGGCTTTAGTGTGGATAGCCACCTTCTTCTTATCTTCATCAGACCAATTGTGAGGTTCCTTAGGAATGATTCTTTCAGGAATGGCAACTCTAGTAGTAGTGCCTGGAACTTCAGGATCAATCCTAACAGGAATGTATGGCCTATTTTCGATGTAATAAGGCATAGTAGGGTCTACACCTTCTAAAAAGAGTATCATCCTATTTTTCCACAGATTAAAGTTATCTCTGGAAAATCTAGGGGGTTTTGCAAGAGAACCATTGTCAATATAGTTTGTGTTTGTGTTGGTAGCCATTTAGAGAAATAGCAAGGAAGAGAGTATAAGCAAGATCTTGTTTATGAGTTTAAACAATCCGCTCTGATACCACTTGTTGGTCCCGAAAGGGTTATACAAGTTTGTAGAAGGGGGGTTGAATACAAACACACATATTTTACTTTTCTAAATTGTTTATTGATATTTATCAAACAATTTACAACTTGTTGCGGAACAAGATTAAAGAATAAACCTAATCTAAACAAGTTAAGAGAACACTAAGATTTCTTGCATTAGAAATAAGATAGAAAGGAGATAAGAATATTAAGTATAATATTCTAACACAAAGTAGTAGAGAGAAGAGGATGGTCGAGCACTTCATTTCTGAAGTAGGGTTCTTCTTATATACTGCTTGCATTAAATGCATATCAGTACAACTTTACACGTGGCAGCAGCTGATTGGTTGCATGGTTTGACCCTTGTAGACAACCTAGTAGCCGCATGATGAACAGTGTAGAATCAGAGTTGGTTGTACGATTCTGGACAAAAGGAATGTCTGTTCTGACAGATCGTACGGAGACGTACAAGGGGATAAGACAAAAGTAACTTGTAGAGGAAACTTCATGATCAGCGTTCGCTGAATAGTTCTTTATCAGCGAGTGATAAAGTTCAGCGCTCGCTGAAGCTTTCTACTTGTAACTTCACGTTAAGTGGACAGGTCTTGGTTTCGCTGATATCCGCATCAGTTCATTAGTAGACTTGTCGCTGGTTCTTTGGCTTGATCTTCGACTTCAGCGTAGAACATTTGTTGACGTGAAACTTGTCTTCAGGGATCATAAGTAAACAACTAAAACTTATCGGCGATCATCAACAAGACTGAACAGGCTCAGGGCTTGCTGATGAACAGTTTTGCTGAATGTTTAATTTAAAGAGCATGAGTTTCCTATCAGCGGTACTGTAGAGACATAGTATTTATCAGCGATAGTGAAACTCTAATACATATTGTCTATTTACAATTTTCACTAAGTGTTTCTTAAAGAGTCATTATCAAATCACTGAGGGTTTGGATCAACAAGAGTAGTGGAGCACATAATTGTAAGAATTCCTACAAGAGCACACTCACTGCACATTCCATTCCACTATAGGTGTACGTTTTGTAGCCTGAGAGAATTCAGAAGAAACACACACACTAAAGTGTTCTTGGTGTTCTTCATATCAATATACGAGCAGTTTGCTATTTATTCTTATCTTATCTACTGTTCAAATATATTGTTATTCTCTGTTTATTCTTGCTTAAGAACAGTCACTCATTATCAAACAGAATGTTTATGCTTCCGCTATCTTTGATATCTCTGTTTGAATGAGACGAGGTGAATCTGGGAACCAACATGCTTCCATGCTAACTGCACATTCTTGAAGATATCTCGGTGCACAAGACTCTCAGCTTTTCCTCTCTTTTGAACTTAATAGCTTTTAAATCTCTGTGTTTTTAGAAGTTGTGTTGTTTTCAGTTTTACTTTGTGAAGATTGTTAAAATAGATTTTATATGTTCTTTCCGTAACAATCTAAGTGTTCTATGTGTAATTCTTGATTTTATAAATCAATAAAGAATTAAATAGTGAAAAATTTGTGTATTGTATTCAAACCCCCCCCCCCCCCCCCCCTTCTACAATACATGTTAGTGTTCTTATTAGCCATTTGGGACTAACAAGTGGTATCGGAGCGGGAAAGTTTAATCTCAATAAACTTGATCTGCAATGGCTGCTTCCTCCTCAAACAATGAAGTTTCTGTTCAAAACAACTTTTTTTGAAAATGGCTCTATTGCAAAACCTCCTAAGTTTAACCCAAACAACTTCTCTTTGTGGGAAAGCAGAATGATGCTTTTGATGGAATGAGTAGATAGCAGATATCCCATTATTCTCAGTGAGGGACCCGTTGTCCCTAGAGTTTGGGCTCGCTATGAAAGTCAAAAATCAGGCAAAGAAAGTGCAACTCAAGATGATTATGATGATTATCTGATGAAGAAAAATCTGCTGCTACTGGTTGTTATATTCTTAAAAATCCCAAGTTATATACTGATGAAGAAAAACGTCTTGTGTCTCTTGATTATAAAGTTAGAGGAATCATTGCACTTTCTCTTCCTAATGAAGTCTACCATTCTTTTGTGAATTTCTCTATTGCTAAAGAAATGTGGACTACTCTATGTGTTTTGTACGAAGGTACATAAGAGGTGAAGAAAAGCAAGAAAATTGTTCTCATTGAAGTGCACAATGTTGATTCTGATTCTGATTCCGATTCTGATTCTGAGGATTTTCAACCTAACCCTGTTTCTAAAGAGAAGTCAAAGCCTGCGGTTAGTGAAAAAGGAAAGGCTTGTTCGTTTGATTTTTCAAAGAAACTTCCAGACCATAAAGCCTTTGTTTTGAAAGATGAAAAATCTTCAAGTATTTCTGTAAGGAAGAGTGTTCAAACACGAAGAAATAACCTATTTCTGAACAACCCTTAAAGAAAAGAAAGAAGAATAAAAAGTCAAAGAAAAACACTTCTCATAGTTTTAAATTTTCTAACTCTAAATTTTCTGATTTCTCAGATAATTCTGTGAATGAGAAGAATGGAAAGCGAGAATGGCGGGTAAAGCAAAAGAATTCTTTACCGGCCAAGCAGAATGTCAAAAATAATAGTTTTTCAAATAAGAAACAATTTGTTGATAGTGATAAACCACATCTTGTAACTCCTTACAAGCGTTATTCAAACAACCAATTGTTGAAATTCTCAAATGAAGAATGTTTTTGTTCTGCTTGTGGTCGTAATAATCTGTTTGCTAAACCTGGTTCTTGTTGTTGGTTTAATTCGTATCATATTCCAAATGATTTTGATAAAACCAGTGCTTTCAAGAAAAAGAGATCACCAGTTTCCAAAAAGGTATCTCAAACAACTAACCAAAAAGGACCCATCTTTAAATGGGTACCTAAAAATGTCTAATCTGGATGGTTGTAGAAAAATAATTTATGGTATTTAGATTCTGGATGTTCAAAGCATATGACCGGCCAAAGAGATATGTTGTCAAATTTTGTTGAGAAGGATTGCGGCCGAGTAAGATTTGGTAATAACCATTTTGCTCCAATAAAAGGATTTTGAGACATTGTACAAGACATGCTAACGATTAAGAAAGTGAGCTACGTTGAAGGATTAGGACACAATCTTTTTAGCATCGGACAGTTTTGTGATAAAGATTTGGAAGTTAATTTCAAAGCAACAAGGTGTTGTGTCAAAACTGAAGAAGGGAAAGAACTTTTAGTTGGTACGCGAAAGTCAAATCTTTATACAATCAATCTGTCTGCGGTAAAACCAGAAAATAAAGTGTGTCTTCTATCAAAGGCTTCAGTTCAACAAAGCTGGTTATGGCATCGACGATTGTCACATCTGAATTTTCGATATATTCAGAAGCTATTTCTAGGTGATCTAGTTCGGGGTCTTCCAGTGTTGAAGTTTAGTGCTGAAAATCTTTGTGATGTTTGCGATAAAGGTAAGATGAAAAGGGTTCCTCATAAGCCAAAACATGAACCTACGACAAAGAGTGTATTGGAATTAATTCATGTCGATTTGTGCGGCCCAATGAGGACTGAAAGTATTAGTGGTAGAAAGTACGTATTGGTGATTGTTGATGATTTTTCACGCTACACGTGGGTGAAGTTTCTTCACTCGAAAGATGAGACTTCTGACCATTTAATTTAACAGCTTATTCTGACGCGGATCATGGTGGAAGTTTATTGGAACAGAAAAGCACAACCAGACATGTACAATTCTTAGGAGACAAATTAGTGAGTTGGGCTTCAAAGAAACAAAACTGTATTTCGACATCTACGGCGGAGGCTGAATATGTTGTTGCCGCAAGTTGTTGTTCGCAAGTTATTTGGATGAAGACTCAACTAATGGATTTTGGCTGTAAGTATGATAAAATTCCCATTTATTGTGATAGTAAATCTACAATTGCTATTTCAGTGAATCCGGTCCAACACACGAAGACAAAGCACATCGATATACGATATCATTTTATCAAGGACCATGTTGAAAAAGGAGGAGAAAAGAAAAAGAGTTGATCATTTGTCAAGGGGGGGCATGTAATCATGTATATACATGTGTTTGATCAAGTTATGTGTAAATCAATAAAGAAAAGGTAACTCTTCTAAATTCAAAGTTTTTAAGCAAACCCTACTTGATGGAAAATTATTGTAGGGGGAGCAAAATGTCTTTGAAAACACAGTTGGAGAGAACAAGTTAAAAGTTGGACATCTTTTAACTTGGAAAAGTTGATTTTTGAAAAAGTGAAAAAGTCAGAATTTTGAAAAATGTCTAAGTATAGGCAGTTATCGTACAAAGCTCATACGATCAAGGTTTTTAATCGCACAAGCCTTGTACGACAACAATCCTAATCGCACAAGCTTCATGCGATAACAACTGTTCATCGCATAAGCTTCATGCGATCAGAGCTTTCATCACACATGACTCATACGACAAGCACTGTTCATTAGTGTTCATCGTACAACCTTTGCCCGATAACCTTCAATGCCTTCATCGCATAAGCTTCATGCGATGAAGATGAACTGATCTCACATTGTTCATGCGATTAGTTGACAGGTGGCAGGTCAAACCTTGGACCAATCATTGTGTGCCACGTGTCAAAAAATCCTAGGGTCTATATATAGAACGGTTTTTGAACAAATAATTTTTTCTGACTTCTCGCCTATCCCTATTCTCTTTCAAACCTGTGATTCTTGAAACTTTGAGTTCGTTGTTGTTTCTTGTTACTTTCAGTTCGTAATCGTATCAGGTACATGATTCTTTATGATTTAATATCATTCATCCAATACATTGTATGTTAGGATCGATTTTGTGTTGCAAAAAATAGACTGTTCATATTCACGAATCAAAACCCGTTCTTTGTGTTAATCTCTATTATAAAACATGATAGGATTGGTTTCTGTTAGTAAAACGCCTATAGGGATTTGATTTTTATGAGCTTTCATTTGATTTTCTTAGAATCTGGGATGAACCTTCAAAAAGTTTCGAAGTGTTCAAAGTTGTCGTACAAAGAATGTATTCAAACATTCATAGTTATCGCACAAAACAAGTGTTCATCCTGATCGCACGCGACTTATGCGATAACATTTTTCATCGCACAAGTGTCGTGCGATTAGATGTGTCATGCGGTTAGGTCTTGATGCTTTGTCCGACAACCTCCCAGACTTAGAAAATTTTTGAGATTTTTTTTCTCAAAAAGTGGTTACTTGCAATCATTCTCCCAGTGTTCTGACATGTTCTAAAACAGATCAAATGGCGCACACTCTTGAGCATGGTGATGGAAATTCCTTCGATGAAAACACGATCATTCCATCACACCGTTCATCACATCCATCGATGAACGCGAAAAATCCGGATGACGATCTTATTCTTCCAAAGAACAAACTGAAGATCAAGCACAATAATTTCACCTTCGACACCAATGTGAGAATGGACTATCACATTGTGGTGGAAATTCTTAAAGGTCATTCGCTCCGCACCGCTCTTGAAAATACTCAGTTGGTACCGGAAATCTATTTGCAACAGGCGTGGTACACTATTCAATTTGTGCCTAGATCAGAAACCAATCAGTTTTTCACTCTGGAAGTTGACCATTTTGATGTGAAGTTGACACTTAAAAGACTCAGAACCGTTCTGGATCTACCATTTTCCACCAACTTTGTTGATATGATATCTGAGGAGGATCTGTGTCGTGATATTATGGAACTGGGATACAATGACATTAAGGATGGGGTTCTTACTCGTGCTTCCAATTTCAAAAGGAAGTATCTACCACCGCTTTATTATACACTGTTCAGCATCATCAACAAGTGTATGACTTCAAAGCATACAAGGCTCGATAGTTGTAGCATTTCTGTGATGCGAATGTTTCATGTTGTCGTATTTGATCGAAAGATAGATTTTGTTGTTCTGATTTGGAATGAGCTGATAGAGGTTGTTACTGACAAGTCTAAACCTTCCAAGACAAGAACCTTTGTACCGTTTCAGAGGTTTCTTCAGATAGTAATCCGATACATATTGGATGTCAATCAACAAATTCCGAGACGAGAAGGAGCTTTACTTGGTCCAGATCAATGGATGCATTACATCAGAATCCCCAAAGATTTGACATTTGAACGTTTTATGGTCTTACCTAAAGCTGTACTTGCTTACGCTGACCAGGAGTCACCATTCGTGAGTGAGTATAGAGAAGAAAACGCAATTATGGCCCGGCCAGAACCGGAGGGGCCTACCCAAAGTGCCTTCCCACTTAGAGAGAGGAGTGAGGGTATAGTTGTTAGAGAGAGAGTTCAGGCTACTGGGGTACCTGAACAGGGTCAGATGAGCGGTAAAAACATAGTGAGGGGAACTAGAGAAGGAGGTGCTCCTGGTCAGTCGTCTCGTGCTAATGTTGTTGATGAAGAAAGCCTTGGTTCTTCTGATTCCGAGGAAGAGCTTAATGATCTTTTTGATGATATTGATGATCCAGCAAATTTATATTCCGCTAGTTCTAGTTCTGATGAAGCCGATGCTGAGGCAGAAGCTGAGGAGGATAGTTCAGATGATGATGATGATCAACCCGATGATCTTGCTGATGTTGAAATTGTTGTTAATTCCGAGCTTAACTCTGGTGCTCAAGGGGAAATAAGGAGTTCTGAGGGAGCTTTAGTTGAAACAGAAATACAAGTGAGGTCAAGTGAGATGGGAAGAAAAAAAGATGGTCAGTGTGTGACAGGATCAACTAAAGTTTTAACTAATGATCCTATCCAAACCGAGTCAACCCGGGTAGCCACATCTACTGTCAGTGAGCGTCCGTCGCCACAAGACATTGAAAAAGACATAGTGAACCCAGCTAAGCAATGCACAATCCCACTCGGCCACTCATCAACTTCTCCACAAGTTGGTGTTTCATCTTCTCACAGGGGATTAGCATAAAGTCTATCGGCAACACACTTTGTGTTTGCTGGTATTGAACAAGGTAGGCAATTGCGCCGGTCACCGCCTTCATTTGTACGCACTTCGAGTCTAGAGCCCATTGGATTTACTTCTTTTCCTAGGACACAACGACCGCCAGTCACAACATCATTGGTGACACAAAATGTTGGAGTTCTTCGTGACCCAACCGAAACACCCAGAGTATTGTTTCCATTCGTTGGTGCTTTACGAGGACAGGGTAGAAGTCCTGTCAACGTTAATACTATGCCAGCATTGAACACAGGCCATGCAGTTTCTTCGACTGTCATGTCAACCAGTAACCTAAGTGGTATGGGTGTTACCCCGGTTCGTGCACACCAGATCAGATCTTTGATGGGTCCTCCTCCCCACAACTTTGTCTCAGTGAAGCTCTTGGAGTTGGCTATTACTTCAATGAATAATTCGTACAAATCTCAGACTGCGGAATTAAAAGAAGTTGTTGACAAGTTATCTCAGGAAGTAAGCAGAGCTGTTAAAGGAAAGTCTGTCATGGAATCTTCATCCACCGCAACTGAATCTCAACCTGATACACAATCTCAACCTATTCCACCGAACAAGGTATTTCCTAACCTACCCTTACATGAACCTAAATCTCAAATGCTTACCAGATTGTTAGATCAAGGTGACAATAACTCTCAAGAAGAAGTTGATTTACTTGGTCTTCTTAGACGCCAAACCGAACAACAAACCAATTTACAAACCCAAGCTGATATCAAAACCCCACAACAATCCATATCTGACATGACCAAAGCTATCTCATTTGGTTTTACAACCCTTTCTGACCGTATCAAAGTTTTGGAGGAAACGTGTGGAGTTCAAGCCCAAACCACTAAACGAAAGCATGATGATCAAGATCCCGATCCTGATCACCATGAGGGGGAGATGAGTAAGAGGCAGAAAGTTGGAGAAGCTAGTGGTTCTGGCATTCAAACTGAAATTGTTGATGTTGATATTGGTACTGGTACTGGTGATACTGATAATATTTAGGAAAGTGATGTTTTGGGAGTTCTGGATGATATCATTCCCACGGTTGAAAAGTCTGGTGGAAGTGATAGCAGAACGGAAGAGGAAAGAATGGCTGATGATCTGATACAGGATATTGTATATGTGGATTCAGAGGATGAACCAGAAATTACTGTCATCAAGATAAAGGAGGAACTTGATGATGTTTTTGATGCAGTTAATGTACAACCTGGAGGTCCAGATTCGGATGATGAAAATGTTCTTGATTCTTCTAGATCAGCTGATCCAGTAATTGATGTTCCAGTTATACCTGATCTACCGGAAGGAAAGATAGTAGATGTTAGAGCATTATATTGTATTCAAGATTTATTGTAAAGTCTTGTAATATTCAAACTTTGTAAAGTCAAAGTCAAAGTAGCTTTGGTGAAAGTCAATGTAATTAGCTTTATTGTGTTGTAATTAGGAAGTATAAATAGCTTTAGCTTAGTTGTTAAGCAAGGTTAATGATCTTAATTGTAATATCTTAGAGAGAGATTCTAGAGAGAGAATCTAGAGAGAGAAAGTTTATAATTCATATGTAAAACTCTAGATTCTTGAATATCAATGGATGACATAATGTTTACCTAATAGATCTGGTGTTAACAATTGGTATCAGAGCTTTGGGAGATCAAGATGTGCACAAATTCGTCAAAATTTCATGAAGATTTGAAGATTTGAAGAATTTTGAATTACAAAAACGTATCAAGAATTGAGGAATTTGAAGTTTTTAAATTTTTTGTGTTCTTGACAAAAAGTTCACTGTGAATTTTTTTTTTGGATTGTGATTTTGCAAAATATTGATGTTTTGATTTGTTTTTGTGCAAAATCCTTCCTAAAAATTGTTTTTAGACATCTTTCAATCATAAATTTCAAGTCTTAAACTCTAAATCTTAATTTTGAAATTTTTGATTTGAATGTGTTCATGAGGTGTTCATGAACAAAATTGTTTAAATCTGAGTTTTTGATCCGTTTTGGTCATTGGATTGTTACAAAAATTGTTTGTAATTGATTTTGATCTTAAATTGAAAAGACTAATTTTTTTTAAGTGTTTGTGATATGCAGGTGCAAAATCAACATAAGCAAAAGATTTTTTTAAGTGTTTGTGTGAGCTGTGTGTGTGTGTTTAATTGCATGAGCAGTATGTATGTGTGTTTAATTGTGAGATGTGTGTGTACTTACTGCAGTGTGTATGCAGCGTGTGTATATGTGAGCTGTATGTGTGAGTGTTTAAGCTGTGTGTGTGTATGTGAGTCGTGTAAACAACTTCTCGTATCAGGCAAAATAAAGAACTCGCATCCATAACTTTTAACTTCTCGCATCCTCTTCCATTCAACTTCTCGTATCCTCCTTAAAATCAAAGAACTCGCATCCCACATTGAAGAACTCGCATGTCACTTCTCGAATCCTCTTATATCAAAACTTCTCGCATGCTACAGTGTTTTTCATCAAAGAACTCGTATCCTTCTTCCACTTCATTTTTTTGTATTTTGGTTGATGTAACTTCCACAGATTAATACGATTTGGTTCTTGAATCATTTTGAAATTTTTAGATCTGAAAAAAGGAGAAGAAATCTGCAAGTTTCAACCTCGTCGGAATACTCGCCGGAAAAACGGGTTGGCAGGAAAACTTGCCGGAGTTCCTATTTTTTGAACTTCTCGCAACATGCATCAAGAACTCACAACAATCAAGCAAGAACTCGCAACATTCAAGCAAGAACTCGCATCGCCGGAAAATCGTGGGTCACCGAAAAGGGTTGCATGATCGACATTTTTCTATTGCATTCGATTAGGATTCGTTTAAGGATTGCGTAGCAACAACAATCACTGGATTTGGTTGAGTAATGAAGGAGATATCGCAGTTTGAAACAATCAGATTGTAAACCCGTTTCATGTTGAAGATTGTGAACAGTACTAACGGAACTCCGTTAGTACTCCGTTAGTTTGGTGATATTTTTCGTCCTATTTTCGTTAAATTCGTTAGTATCGTTAGTACTATTTAGTTAGAATAGTTAGTTTTAATTCATTTTTAGTCCTTTTTCTGTTAGTTTGTTAAGGGTCAATTAGTGTCATTCTGTTAACATTTTCGTTAAGTTTTCCTTTAAGTTTCTTACAAATTTGGTTCTTTCCGTTAGTTGTTAGTTAACTCAGTTAGACAGTTTAGGAATTGTCGGTTTTGTCCCTGTAGTATAGGTTTTAGATTTTTACATGTTTAATCCCTGTACTAGTGTACTTGTTAGTTTAGTATTTTTTACAGTTTTGGTCCTTGTAGTTTCTAGGTTTCGTATCTTTTACATTTTCAGTCCCTGTAGTTTGTTCTTTCAAATTTTTGACAGATTTAGTCCCTGTTGTTTAGAAGTCTTGTGTGTTGTCATTTTTGGTCCATGTACTTAGAGGTTTAGTACTTTTACACTTTTAGTCCCTAGAGTTTTAAGTTTCTTAGTTTTTGTCATTTTTAGTCCTTGTTTTTTATCGAGTCTTAGTATTTTTCACTTTTAGTCCTTATTTTTCGTATTAGTTTCATTTTTGTCAGTTTTAGTCCCTATATTTTGTATTTTTACACTTTGAGTCATTTTAGTGTCAATCTTTTGTCGTTTTACCTGCTTTTATTCGTATCTGATATATTTTTCTCTTATTTTTGCAGGTTCACCGATTAAAGTCCAATATTTCCGTGTTGATTTTTCAGAATTAATTTTTGGAAGACAAATTTATAATTTGTTTTTCAGATTTTATTTTTGAAAAAATTTCTGACTTTAATTGTGTTTTTCTAATTTTTATATTTTTCGAGTGTGCACATAATTCAACTTCTAAGCGAAGTTTCTCTTGACGATCACTCTATTAGGTATATTTTTATTAATATTTTTCATCTAATTTTTTTGTGTTTCTTTTCATGATTCTTATCAAGATGTATCATTCATGTGAAAAAGAGAGAAAATGGACTCTTCTTGAAGCTAAAGATGAGATCAAGCGTCTTAATTGTTTGACTAAAAAATACATGGATCTTTTTGATCAAGCTGCAAATAAAAACACAAAGCTTAAGTCTGAGAAAGCTAAATTGGAAGATAAAGTTTCTTCTCTTGAATCCGAGCTGAAAGATTTGAATGGAAAGATTGTAGTTCTTGAAACTACACAACAGAAGAATAAGACACTTGAAATATCAACTCATCAAGATGATATGAAAGAGCTTCAATGAAGTATAAAAGATTATTTTAGAAGAGACAAATTTTGGAAATTTCTTTTTCAAATGAAAAGATTATTTTAGAAGAACATAATGTTAAACTTTCTAAAAGAATTACTGATGTTGAAGTTTATATTGCAGATCTTGAAGCAAAGAAAGACAACTCAAGTCTGTACGATCAAATCAAGAAACTTCTAGAGAAAGTAACAACTCTTCAAAGAGAAAATGCTGATATGAAAAGCATGGAAGGCAAGAGAGAGAGAAGGGGAACTCATATCTACGAGATCAATTAAAAAGAGTTCAAGAAAAAGGAAAAAGTTTGGACTGTGAAAACGCTGAGCTAAAAAGAAAACTTTCTGTTTCTGAAAAAGATAAAGTTGTCAAGAAACTTGTGTTTGACAGTACTGATGTTCAAAAGAAAGTTTTTGAAGAAAATAAAGTACTTGAACTGAAGTGTATAAAACTTTCAAAACAAGTTTCTGACTTTGAGAAATATTTATTTCTTGAAAAAGAGAAGCTCGAAAAAGAAAGAGTTGAATTTGAAATTGAAAGAAAATCTTTTGAAGTTAAGAATAATGAGCTTTCATTGAAAATATCTGATTTGAAAACAAAACTTGATTTGGAAAGAAAAGAGTTTGAAAAGATGAAACTAGAAAACTTTCAAGCAAAAAGTGTGAAAGATGTTTTTGCTGATGAAAGAAAGATTTTTCAACATGAAATAAAGAAGCTCACAATGAAATTATCTAGTTTATCAACAGATATTATGAAGGAGCAAAAGGTAAAATCTGATTTTCAAAGGAAATATGATCTAACTTTTAAAGAGAAAAATGTTTTGATTAACAAAATAAAAGAACTTGAAGACATCATTTTTAAAGTTGATGTTTCAAAACAAGCAAGTCCTGAATCAATTATTCAGACTCCGCTTGTAGATTCAAATGATTCTGAATGTTCTTTGAAAACTGCTTCAAGTTCAAGTTTTAAAAACATTTCTTCGAAACAATTTAATAGATCAAATGATTTCTCTAAGGATCAGATTCATCCTTCCAATCTCTTTTATAATCCTCTGCTTGATAAATCAGATTATGATTTGAATGTGCCTAAAGTGAATACTTCTTGCAAACCTCAAGAAACTCCAGTCTTCAAGAAAGTGAAGATGGAATGGAGAGTCAAAGGCACAACATCTCCGAAGAAAGATATTCCAAAATCAAAGGTTCCCACGCCAAATGCTAACAAGAACAAAGCTTTTCAAGGTAAGTCTTTTGTCAAACCTGATTTAGTTTACTCTGTAAATCAATTAGTCAGGTTAGCTTAAAAGAAAATTTGTTGTTCTTACTGTGGAACTATTGATTTTGTTCATAAAGATTTTGCTTCTTATTGGTACGGTACTTACAGAGTTTCTTCTAAGAAATCTACACCTAACAAGCCAGGACCCAAGTTCCGTTGGGTACCAAAATCTGCTTAATTTGTTTTGCAGGTTCATCATGTGGTGTCCTGAATGTTACATATATACCACACACATGACTGAAAACAGAAGAGAAGCGGTGTAGATTTTTTGAAGAGTACATGTGCCATTAAGGGGGAGTAACGATTATGGCTTCTGAACATCTCAGTTTAGAACCCGTTCTACAACGATTATGGCTTCTGAATAATTTAGTTCAGAACCTGTACTTCAATGATTTTGACTTCTGATCATATCAGATCAGGACTCGTTCTTCAACGACAATGACTTCTGAATTTACTTCAATCCTGGTAATTCAGAACTCGCTTTAATGATTAAGAATATTTTGATCCAAGTCTTGTTATTTGTGCAGATTTTGTCAAAATGAAGATCTTTTGCACTTGTGAAGGGGGAGCTTATAAGATTTTAAATCATTGTATCATGATTTGAGGGGGAGCTCAAACGTTTCTGATTGTAAGTATCTTCTAATCTTAATCTCAGATTGTTTGAAAGAAGAACAACTTTCAAGCATGAAAAACGTTTTCCTTCAATGTTCAAACCACTTCTCTATTCTCAAACAGATTTTATGAATTTAGAAGTGTGATTTTAAATGTTTTTCATGGAGATCTCGTATTAGAACATCATTTCTGACCGTGTGTTTCCAAAGATTAATACTTGTGTATTATCTTTTCTATACTAACAAGTATTCATACACACCGGTTCAGCTTCATATTGACTTTGTTATTACCATGTCTCAGAACGAAACAATTTTTCGATGGTAATACTCCCGTTTGTATTCCATATTTGTTGAGCATCATACATTCTTTCAGCGTTAGAGCTTAAACGTTTCATTCAAAGATTGTTTATATTTGTTCATATAAACAAATTTCAATTCTTTGATACCCTATCCTTTTATGATCATCATTTATAATATTTAATCTGATTGATACATTGTCAGATACTCAAACAAGTCTTTTGAATTCATTTCATTCATTCAAATATCCTTGTTTTGAGAAATCTTCAAAGTTCAAATGCTCAAATATTTCATGATATTATTGAGAAGCATACATTTTGATGGCAATGTTAATCAAATGCCGATATTCATATTTGTACAAGCTAAACTGTTGAACAACACAAATTTTTAGGACAAAAGTTCATGGTATCAGTGTGAGATTATTAAACTTCTATGGATCCACGTTAACCAGTGTTTCCTACCCAAGAAGTTATCCTTGAGTGATTGAGGGGTGAGGGGTCTACATCAAAGAGTGGGGGAGATAACTCATCCGGTTGAGTATCTCATTGTGCTGAGGTAAAATGTAAATGAGTTTGGGTAGAAGTGAGCGGATTAAAAATAGAAAGAGGGTGAGAGAACAGAGTTAAAAGAATAAGAGAACTCTGCCCCCAACCATTTTCTGAGCCAGAAAGCCACATTACTGATTGGTTTACATTCTTTGGTGACCATCATTGAAACAGGCAGTTAGCCCATGCCAACTCTTGCTTTAACCCCACCAGCTACTCATTTCTTTCTTAACAAAGGAATGTTTCATTTTTATTGGGGACGCAGCATAGAATCTATCTAATCTTCATTCGGAAGGTTTGGATATTGAAAAAGAAGGAAGTCTGCCCCACCTTTGCTCTTCATTCATGCACATTGAGTCCGTGGAAAATTGTTGCTGTCTCAACAGTTTACACGCTTTGAGCCTATATTTTTTCTAGCATATGTTGCTTAAATTCTTTCTACACATGCACATACACACAAGGAATATGTTTTATTGTCATAACGTTCATAGAAATTCCTTTGTGGTTTTTCGATGATTGAATGGAAGCCCTGGGGAATGAACATCAAAAAGCTCCTTTCCAAAGTACATCCGTTGTACTAAGTGGCTACGTGCTACTTACAAGCATTTTAACGGATTCATCCATTGTTTTAGGGTTACCACATTCTTTTGTCTGAATTTGAAAAGATTCGGATAAATTCTTTTGGAATTGACGCTTTATCAGATCAAAAAGGAGGAGAATGTTACTTGTGGTGAACAAAGTGCGTGCTGGAATTGATAAAGGTTTTGATGATCATGATGCTCACAATCATCAAAAAGGGGGAGAAATAGTATACTTAATAACAGGGGAGAAATAATACCCTGAAGAAAAAGGGAGATTTGTCATTGAAATATTAAGGGGGAGAAATGATTTGTCAGAGTCAAAAAGATGTTCCGAATTGTTTCAAGAGAGTTCGTTATTCAAAGACAATTTCAAGGTCAAAGAGATGAAGATACAGAGTTCAAGAAATTATTCAAAGTTTGAGTTCAAACACTAAAGCTTCAAAGATTTTAAAGATGCAAAGATCTGAAATTCGCGTTCAAGACTTGATGACAATTTATTGAAGATTGTATTGAAGAAGATTGACTTTTCAAAAGAGAATGACAAAGACTTTTCAAGTTTGACTGAAAAAAAATTCAAAGCTGAGAGTTTAAAGAGTGTCAAAGCATCTAGTTCGACGTGAACTTGTGATTATAAAGTTGTTTGAAGATTGTCTGAGCTTCAAAGGTCAAAGATGTCAAAGTTAAAGTTTTGAAGATCAAGTGCTGAAGACTGCTGCTATATTTTTTTAAATCTTGAATCCAAATGGGGAGAATGTTAGAGCATTATATTGTATTCAAGATTTATTGTAAAGTCTTGTAATAGTCAAACTTTGTAAAGTCAAAGTCAAAGTAGCTTTAGTGAAAGTCAATGTAATTAGCTTTATTGTGTTGTAATTAGGAAGTATAAATAGCTTTAGCTTAGTTGTTAATCAAGGTTAATGATCTTAATTGTAATATCTTAGAGAGAGATTCTAGAGAGAGAAAGTTTATAATTCATATGTAAAACTCTAGATTCTTGAATATCAATGTATGACATAATGTTTACCTAATAGATTTGGTGTTAACAGTAGATCTGGTATCCGAGGCAGAAATAAAAAACTTTCAGATACTGATTGATAGAGAATCGTTGATTGAAAGAAGAGGTCACATGATAAGGATTATCACTCCATTCCAGGAGGATATGAGAAGTGATTTGTTTGTAAAGCAAGTTCAACTGATTGATAAAATAAAGTTGTATTCCATAGAGAAGCTCCCACTTCTACATTAGAGTGAATATATGCACTTGATGAGTAACAAAGACAGAGAGCTAAAATTTGTTAGAACTGACAAGGAGATTGTGAAGATTTCAAAGATAGAATCTGAGAAAATTCTGAATGTATGGTATCCAAGATTCACAGTCTACCGTACAGATGGCAAGGAATGGTCTTTCAGTGAGGCAGATTTCAAATCTTTAACTTGTGAAGATTTCTTCAGATTGTATGACATACTTGCAAGGCTTCCAAATAAGAATCAGACTTGGTCTGAGGCTTATCAAGCGGTGAAGAGATTCATGAAGAATCTGATCAAACATGCTTATTTGACTGATTTTCAATTGGCGTTGGAGGGAAATCAGATCAGAGTAAATGTCAGGAGGCCAAACAGAAATTTTCCCGATATTCAAGGTATTCCATTATACACAGTGTTAGAGAAACCAGAATTTAGGGTTATCTACCACAATGGGCAGAAAAAGAAGAAATTCATGAGGTTGATTGAAATCAACAAGTTCTGTGATGGTACTTTGAATATGATAAAGATTCGGTTGACAAAGAAAGCCAGACATGATGAACAGAAGAAAGTGCCTCTGAAAGAGAAAGAGAGGGTATTAATTAACAAAGTTCTGAAAGCAATTGAAGACAGACTGGAATATCGGAATGCTCTTAGAAGATTCGAGATCATCTTCAGGATAAGGAAGAGATACATACATCAGAGCAGCTGAGATAATCTTTTGCATTTTTTCTTCTTGGATACAAAGGGGGAGATTGATAGTGCTAAATTTACTAATTGTATCCAAGTAGAAGGGCTTAAATGTAAAATTCTAGTCTAGGTATAAATAGCCTAGATAGAGTTAGATTTCATAACCTTACATGCTTATTACTTCAAGACACTTAAAGTTTTTCTCTCTACCTTGTATTCACACCTTTGAAGATTAATGAGAGATGACTTAAGTGTTGCTTGATTCACAGATTGTTTACTTGTTTTTGGGATCACAATTTGTATACCTCAAACATGCTTTTAAAATATTTTCTTGAAGATCTGTAACTTTCTAACAAAAATGGTAAAAACCCTCAAATATCCTAAAATACAAAAAATCCGTCAAAATCGTTAAATATGTGAAATACCTCATGGGAAATGTTTTAGGAGACTACGATAAAACATTTTGACATGTATGACGGTTAAAAAAAGTTAAAATGAACTTACAAATGCGGTTCTAGGAAAACCCTAAAACTTAGTCAACAATGGAAGAAAAGTTGGTGAAGAAGATAAATATTCTTGAAGCTTCAAACAACCAAACTCTTGAACCCTAGTTCAAAATCTTAAATGTTCATGAGGGAAATTGATTTTGGTGACTTAACTTTTGATGGACCGAAGTTCGAATGAGGGTTTTTGAAATAAATGAGCAACAAAGAAGGAGAAGTCTGGGTATTGAGAGAGAGAGAGGGAGAGTAAAAAGGAATGATGATGAATGAAATGAGAGGGTGGAAAAATAAATGAGGAAGAAAGTTATTTTGAAATGAGGAGACGTATGATTGAATAGAAAATGTAAATGAGGGGTAAAGAATTCAGTCAAAGTAAAATGAATGAGAAAGAGAGAGAAAGAAATGGGTGTAAAGAAGGAAGTTGGTCAAAAGCAATCCCATGTGATCCCCCCTCCCTCCTTCAACTTTTATCAACTTGTTGCCTCAAGTCCCCGCCGGTGAAATTTTCTTCATGGGCACGAATTTTTCAGATTTCAATGGGTTTTTTTTGATAAAATTTATCCAAACACAAACCACTCAAGATTTGTTCTAAAGATTATTTCTAGGATAAATATTTATTTAAAACTCAAAAATAAACACACCTAAAAATATGAGTGTTACACTTTAGGCATAATCGCAGGTTAGGGTATCTTTCAGTACATTTTGTGCGAGAATTCCCGTGAGAGTGCCCAGGGCACAATCGGCTGCATAATCTCCATTGGGCCCCAGAGTGTTAAATGTTGATGTTTTCCAACTTTTTCCTATTTACTCTTCACCTACTTCTTCCCATTCTCTCTCAAGTCGACCTTTTGCATTTATTTCGGGTTTGGAAGCATTCAAGACCATGATTCTTGAGATTTAAAGTGATCATTCATCATCAAACTAGGATTTGAAGACTAGGGTTAAGAGTTCATCATCTCATCCTCTCACCATCTTCATCCTTAAGGAATTTCTAGGGTTTTGGAGATTTCTAGGTTTTAGCCAAACCCTAGTATTGTCACTTCATCCTACATATTTTCTAAACTTTATACATGTCAAAATGTTTTATATATGCTTCTCAATACCATTTACTCCTTATAGGTTGGTTTTGGAAAATCTAGGTCACATTTAGGGTTTGAGGGTTTCAAATATTTTTGACCAAATGATTGTGAGGAATGGTTTTATATACTTAAATGTCAACTAATTCTAATTTTGATGAGCTTTGAAACCCATATATGTGATTCCATGTTTATAGTTTTTGTTAGTCCCAGATGGCTAATAAGAACAAGAACAAGTATTGTAGAAGGGGGGGGGGGTTGAATACAATACACAATTTTTTCACTTTAATTAATTCTTTTATTGAAAATATTCAAATCAAGAATTACACATAGAACAATTAGATTGGTGCGGAAAGAACAGATAAAATATATTCTAACAATCTTCACAAAGTAATACTGAAAACTAAACAACTTCTAAAACACAAAGATTGAAAGCTATAAAGTTCAAGGAGAGAAAGGAGCAGAGTGTCTTGAGCACAGAGTAATCTTCAAGAGTTGTAAGTGTTGTTCTGCATGGAGAAGTCTTCATCTTTATATAGTGCCATGAGTATGTGATGCATGTGACACTTGTCACTTTGTCATTTGAAGGTCAGGTTTGACTCTCAAAAGTTGATGTGTCTTTTCCTATAATACTAGAAAGGTTTGATGGAGACAATATCTAAGAATGGGAAAAAGGACAAATGAACCTTTTTCTTCCATACCCAGACATTCCTTCTTTAATGATAAAACCTTTTAGCATAGACACAAGGGAGGATCCTCTTATTTGAGGATCCCACCGACTTGTCATGGAAAAAGGTAGGTGGAAGTCTTCTTAGGAATGATGTCATGAGAGAATCCTCCAATTTTGAGGATCCCACCGATTTTCATGGGAATAATCGGTGGGATAGCCAAAGTTACTTCTCATGATGAAGATCTTCTTGGCAAGGAGATAAGGGAGGATTCTCCTGTTTGATGATCTCACCGATTTTCATGGTGACAATCGATGAGACAGCTTAGTTTGGGTTGAGAAGTCCATCTTCAATCCGCATTGATAGATTTACTTCTTCTTGGTTTCGGCTGATCTTTGACTTCACCGAACTTTGACAGTATGACTAAGCCATTACAAAGAACCATCTAAAATTTCTCTAAGTATGAAAATGTTTTCAAAGTATGCAAGGAGATCATGAGGTCATCTTAAAATCTTTGATGACCCAACAATCTCCCCCTATTTGATGATGACATCCATACTTAGAAAAACATGAGTAAGACAATGAATAATGCATGTTGACCCTGCTTTACTCTTTTGGGTTCTTTTTCACACAATCCAATTTTTTTTTTGTATATGATATTTACATATGAATGAAATGAATAAAAAAATAAAGAATAAACAATATGAATGAAATAGAGTGTACTTCCATCATAGAAGAAACATATATGCCCAGATCCAACTTGGTGATAATCTTTTAAGGAGGTTTGAGTTTGGGTGAGATAGCCTCAGGATGTCTTTGTCCATATCTTGCATCTTCTTTCTTTCTCATTGCATCTTCAGCTTCCTTATCGGCAGTCATCACCCTTCTTCCTTTGTCTTGGTTGTCCTCCTCCTTTAGTTACATTTGCTAGACAGATCTGCTCCCCTTAGTTGGTTCGTCGGTTCCCATATGTTTGACCAAAATTTAAGTTGGATGTTGACTGTACTGAGGGTTGGTGTTGATCGAGTTGGACGCTGATAATGCCCCCCCTCAGATAGTTTCTTCCCTTCAGGTAGTTGCTCTCCCTCAGATAGATTCTCCCCCTCGGTTGGTTTCTCTCCCTCAGCGTTCGACGGAGAAGAAACACCACAAACAATTGGAAACAACGGCAAAAAAAAATTACTCAAACCCACCGATTTTGGGGGCCAACCACCGAAATTTCGGTGGTGTGGTCGGTGCGATTTTTTTTTACTAAGCCACCGATTTTGGAGGCCTAGCCATCGAAATTTTGCCAATTTTTTGCCAAAAATCGGTAGTAGGGTCGGTGAGAGCTTTTTTTTACCGAAATTTTATCATACCCACTGAAAATTTGCAAGAGTTGAACAAAAATCGGTGGAATTCTTGGAGAGTTTGGAGAAAATCTTCTAAGGCATCTTCAGGAGAGTCTGAAAGAAACCTTCTAAGGCATCCTCAGAAGAGGGTGGATGAAATCTTCGAAGGCATCTTGGAGAAAATCTTCAAAGTGAAGACAAGATTGGAATACCATCTTCCAATTTTTGATGATCCAAAAAGATTAAGTTCAGAGGATTTTAAGAGGGGAGGTTTTGAAGAGGAATGTTTTTAGGAGAAGTAGAAGGAATATGTAGAGGAGAAGGATTTGGGATAACATCTTCAGGAGAGTATGTAGTAGAGGGATTTTGAAGAGAAGAAAAGTTGGTGAAATAGGAGGAACACCATTATGAGAGAGAAAATCTTTAGAAGATGGCACATAGGAAGTTGGTTCCGGTGAGAGGAAGGGTTTTTGTGAGATAGAGTGTCTCACCGATGGAGGTTTATTGGAGAAGGGTGTAGGTGAGATTTTGGTGGGAGTCTTCACCTATTGGATCGGTGGGAGTCTCACCGATGATCACACAATTTGTTTTTTTTAGATGGAGGAACATAAGTGAAAGAAACTGATGAAGTTGGTTGATAGATGTTGTAAGAGAGGGGTGAGAGAGTTGGGTGGTAAGATGGATGGTAAGATGATAAAGAAATGAGGTTGGGATAATGTATGTGGTGGTATGGAACTATGGATGAGAAAAGGTGGGGTGAGAGGTCTGGTGGGATGGATGAGAAAAGGGTGATAGGTCCACCGATAAAAGCAAGTCGGTGAGAGTGGGAGGTCGGTGAGGGAAGAGGTTGACACTAGATTTCTTGAAGAACTTGATGATTTCTTCAGTTTTGACACTTTTATACTGGTCCACATAGATCCATCTGGTTAGTTCAGAACCTGCAATCACAAAGAATTTATTTCCTAGGTACCCATTTGGTGTTGGGTCCTTTTGGGTTAAAAAGAGATGAAGAAGAAGAATTGGTGTCCATCAGGTCAATGCTTTCTTTTAGACAGTCTTTGGCAAAATGAGAAGTATCACCACAGATATAGCATTTTCTATAAGGAAAAGCCTTTTTAGAAACTTGACATTTTTCCTTAGTTTTGCCCCTTTTGTTTGTCTTCAAAGACTTTGTTGAGGTGACCAAGAGTTGGGGTGCAGAACCTAAAATTCCTTATTCAGAAATTGGGAGGAAAGGGATCTTCTCTTTTGAAGTGGACATTTTGAGGTTCACCGATCTGGGAAAAAAGCTGTAGGGGAAGTCACATAGGTATTTTTAGAAAGATTTGAGGAATTTATTTTTAAGAAAGAATCAGCACCTGAAGAGAAGGTATTTTTTTGTTTGAGTTGGAAGAGAAGGATGCATCATCTAAAGTCAATAATTTTTGAAAGTCATTGGTAGGTGTGGAAGAATCATTGGAATCTTGAGCCTTTTCCTTTGGAAAGGAAATGGGATATTTTGCCTTTAAAAACATTCCAAATTTTAAAGCTTCAGATGAATCGGCAGAATTCATGGACACAGACCCAATAGAATTAGAATTGGAGGTTTCACAAAAAGTAGGTGAGGCACATGATGTGGGAGCATGAGATTTTAAAGATTGATCAGTTTCCATTTTTCCAAAGCCTAAACCAGTTTTGTCATCACAAGAAATCTGATCTTGAAAAATCTTTTCCAGATTTTTGGTAGTACTGGTCCATTTTCTCATAATTTCTTGCTCCTTTTGAAAAGTTTAAATATTTTGTTTTTCTCCTTAGCAAGAATAAAGTTGATGGATTTTAGATCTTCAAGCTCAACCTTAACTTTGTCAAAATTTTCCAGTTGAGAGTGACATAAAAGAAGTTGAGAGGAAAGAGATTTTATTTGAGCATTTGCCTTTTTCTTAGCAGTTTTAGCAACAAAAAGATCAATGGTTAAAGAATCAAATGCTTCAACCTTTTCAGCATCAGAAAGAGATAGAAATGGATGTACCTGTGATGAGGAGGAGAAGCACTTAGCTAATACAATAGCAGTTGAGAGAGTGTGATCTTCTGAATCATCCTTGTCATTTATCTTGGCCATGAAGCACACATTTGAAGTGTCATTCTCACTTTCAGATGTGGGTTCACTTGCCAAATCATGAGTTTTAGCAGGAAGACTCTTTGCTTTTCTGATAAGTCTTTCATGTCTTTCCTTTTCTCTCTTGTATTTTTCTTTGTATCTTTCTGTCCGGTCAGAATTTGCAGAAGAGGAGAGATTGGTGGAATCATATTTGGATCTTTTCGATTTTGAAGAAAATCGGCCTGAGGAAGAAGTTCTGGGTCTTTCAAGTTGTTTACTTCTGCACTCAGAGGCAAAATGACCCCTTTTACCACAGTTAAAACATTCCTCATAAGTTTTGTCGAAAGAGGAGTGTTTGCAGATAGAGGAGGAGGATTTTCTACTAGACTTAGATTTTCTAGAGGAGGGGTGAGATTTGGATTTAGAATACCCATCCAACGTGGTCATTCCATCTGATAGTTTGTCAATTGAGGTTTCCTCACATTCATCCTCAGCATCACTAAGATATGCCTCCGAATGGTCATTGGGATCTTCTTGACTATCATGGTCAGAGTCAGATGGGTAGGTGATTCTTGGAATACACTTAGTTCTTTTGGAAGAGTCACTTAGGAGAGCTATGGAAGAGCCCTTTATATCTGTGATGACAGACTTCCTTTGCAGCTTAGTCTGCTCATAGTTGAAAAGAGTTCTATAAAGAGAAGTGAGAGGCATATGATCAAGATCCTTGGCTGTCTTTATACAAGTACAGATGTTTTCCCAAAAATTAGGAAGACAGTCCATAAATTTGCACAAGATTTCCTCATTGTCATACACTCTACCTAACAGCTTTAAGTCATTAAGAAGACTGTTAAAGCGGTTATAGTGGTTGGAGAGAGATTCTCCTTTCTCATAAGAAAAGAGTTCATATTTTCTAATAAGAGCAATCTTTCTGCTCTTTTTAACTTCATTTGTACCTTCGTACAAAACACACAGAGTGGACCACATCTCTTTGGCAGTAGAGAGATTTACCATATAGTGGTACACTTCATCAGGAAGAGAAAGAGGAATGATAGTTCTGACTTTAGAATCAAGAGACACAAGACGTTTTTCTTCATCAGTATATTTCTTGGGATTCTTAGGAATGTAACGACCATTAGCAGCAGATTTTTCTTCATCAGAGGAATCATCAGAATCATCTTTGCCAACAACTTCCTTACCGGATTTTTTGGTTTCATAGCGAGACCAGACTCTAGGGACTATGGGTCCCTCACTGAGAATGGTTGGATATCTACTATCCACTCCTTCCATGAAAAGCATCATCCGACTTTTCCACAGAGAAAAGTTGTTGGGGTTAAACTTGGGAGGTTTGGCTATAGAGCCGTTTTCAGAAAAAATGTTTTGAGAGAAAGCTTCATTTTTGGAAGAAGAAGCAGCCATTGCAGATCAAGTTTATTGAAATTAAACTTTCCGCTCTGATACCACTTGTTAGTCCCAGATGGCTAATAAGAACAAGAACAAGTATTGTAGAAGGGAGGGGTTGAATACAATAAACAATTTTTTCACTTTAATTAATTCTTTTATTGAAAATATTCAAATCAAGAATTACACATAGAACACATAGAACAATTAGATTGTTGCGGAAAGAACAGATAAAAATCTATTCTAACCGTAACACCTCGAAAATTCCGTTGTAATTAATAGTAGATAAATTGTATTTTGGTACAATTTATTTTTGAGAAAAATTAACTTGGAGGGTTGATTTGTCTTTAGTTGAAAGTTTGGGGTGAAAGGTGTTTAATTGGGTAATGACTCATGTTTATGACATGAGGTGTCACTTTAGGATTTAATCAGTATTTGATAATACTGAGTTTTGTTTGCATTCTAAAAAGAAAAGAAAAACAGAGAAATAGAGAGAGATAGAACGTGACAGAGAGATAGACGAAAAGAAGAAAAGAAGAGGAGAAATCAGTTGGGGATTTGAGGTAAGAATTTGTTTTCTTATCTGTTTTGTTCATCTCCATAGATTTTTAAGTGGTAGTATTTTGTCCAGGTTTCTTTAAGCTATGGATTAAGCTGTCCATTAAGCTCTGTTGTGAACCATCGTTCAGATTATCTCTTAAGGTGAGTTTATTCACTCTTATTAAAATTAAGCAATTAAAATTGTTATAGATATGTTATACTTGTGTATAACTCAGTGGTATGGTTTAATTAAGAAATGATAGGCTTAATGAGTCAAACTGGTAAGCTGAATCAGTAGAGAAGACGATGAACAATACACTTTGCGCAAGCCTTGGTTGCGCAAAGTGATGGAATTCGCAAGTGTGGCTTGCGAGTTCTGAACTTTTCGCAACAGTGGGTTGCGAATTCTGAACTTTTCGCAGCTTTGGCTTGCGAAAAGTGTAGCTTTTCGCTACAGTGGCTTGCGAAATATTTTAGACTTTCAGTAGCAGTTTGAAGCTTTTATGCGAAATACAATCTGATATTTATATGCTATTTGTTGTATGATTATAACTCAGAATTTGATACGAAAACCATATTATGAATAATTGTAAAGGACTTATTTATGAGTCCGATCATATAGTTAACATTTGAGATGTTGATCCCAAGGCTAATTGTCAAAAATGGGGATAATTGTTGTAATTAATATTCTGTATATAAACATATAGAATATATGATATATCGTACATCTTTAGTACACAATAGAAAGGGTGATAATACACAGTTATTGTGTTACGTTGGCTAGCAATATTCATCCGGTCGTGGGGGCATTTAGTACGGTCTAATGGAAACCGTTTACTAGCCATTGACCATTGGGATGTTATTCTAGTTGTTGGAGTGAATCTTAAATCATCTGTGAGGGCCCTTGTTGTTAAGCGCTATATAAATCAAATTCCATTTGGGGGTCAGTGATTCAAGATGATGAGATAGTGAAATGTGGAATAGGCAGACATAGAGTTTGTAATTCGCATTTCAGGCGGAAGATTTCACATCTTCATTTTAAATTTGGAGATAAACAAATATTGAAATTTGTAATCTCTACTTTCGGACTAAGAAATAAGCAGGTATAGAAACTGTAATTTCTTGGGGTTGAAGATTACTTATAATCAAGTAGGATTAAAGTAATTGTTGGTTGATAGTGATATGACTAGATGAAATAGTCATAAGGAAGGGAATTGGGTAGATTCTTGTTGTTGAATAGAGCTTTGGTACGGTAAGATGTTTGATAACAGGTTTGATATATCTGTTAATATTTTAGTTGTTAAATTTTAATTTGATTTGAATATTCTCACTAGGCGAAAGCCTAATGTTCCAAATTAAATTTTCTTATCAGGTACAAGCTCGGGGAAATAGTCGGGGAAAGTGAGATGCAGTAACTGGAAGAAATCCGACTTATAGATGTTAAAGGATCAAGATCTTCTTTTGATGATTTTTGGGACGCAAGCTTAGATAATCTATTAATCTGATTATGTTGATATGATTAGATTAGTAAGATTATTCAAGTTAGATGTTTATGTACATAAAACTTCATTTTGATCCTCTGATTATAAAAGTCTGATATTTTGATGGTCATAACTTGTGAATCTTGAGGTTTAAATTGGCCCTGATTTTTAGGGTGTTACAGTATGGTATCAGAGCAGTAGTTTAAGTGAACTAGGTATGATATTGAGATGCCTAGACTTAAGTTGTGATGAAATTAAGTTATGATTTGCGAGAGATGGGTAGAATTGCTAAGACCGGGTAGTCTTAGGGTTGACTGAAATACATGAAATTAGTGCTGTAACGATGGTAACGAGAATTCTCATGTATAATATGTTCGCAATTTCAATTAGCTACTGTTATTATGGATATATTGTTACATAAGCATGCTTGTTTCTCCATTGTTACATTGACTGATTAGTGATAAAGTACGTTTAGTATGTTTAGAGTTATATTTAACCATTTGTATGGTTATTTGTGTCTGTTCAGAACAATGGTGAATACGCCACCTAGAGAAAGAGTTGGAACTGATGAAGCAGAAGTGAGTAATATGCATAATACTCCAAGAAATTTTCTTTCTTTGGGAGGTATGCATACTCCAGCTCAGAGGGTGGGTACAAGCAATGTTAGTCAGACGGCAGAGTCCGGTATGGAGGCAAGAATAATGGAGAACGTATCAAGAATGATGAATGCTTCGGTAGAAAGACAAGCTGAGTTGATGAACGCCTCCATGGAGAGACAAACCGAAATGTTTACGAAGTTGTTCAATGAAAGGAATGTAGAACCAAGACGTCAAGTAATTGATACTGGAGTGATAAATCCGACGGGTAATCCAAGGCCAGAGGTGGAACGAAGGGTAGAAAGAATTTGTTCTTACAAAACATTTCTAAGCTGCAAGCCGCCTGAATTTAAAGGAGAAGATAGTCCAGTTGCATGTATGAATTGGCTGCAGGAGATAGAGCAAGCTTTCCGAGCCTGTGAATGTGAGGAAGGATCGAAAGTCAGATTTGCCTCTCAGATGTTAAGAGGTAATGCTATGAACTGGTGGAATGTTCTGACAGCTTCTTTAGCGACACCTATGTTAAATGCCATGACATGGGGAATGTTTAAAAAAAAGATACTGAAAGAGTATTGTAATGAACATGAGATGGATCGGATAGAAGAACAATTTAGAAATCTCAAGAAGGGCAACATGTCGGTGAGAAGATATACAGAATTATTTATGGAGAAACTGAACTTTGTAGGGCACGTGGCTCCTGCTGAGAAAGATAAAGTTAAAGCATACTTGAAAGGGTTGCCGGCCGAGATGATGTCTCGAGTGCGAAATTCAAAGGCTGAACCACTCAGGGAAACGATTGAAGAGGCCAAGTTGATAGAGGAGATGTATGCCAGAGATAAGGAAGAGAAAGCTCATGTTGGTGATAAAAGAAAGTGGGAAGGACGTTCTGATTCTTTTCAGAAACTTAGATTGTTTGGTAAAAACATACGTTCAGATTCTCGAAAGGAACCCAGTTGGTGTCCGAAGTGTAAAAGTTAGCATTTTGGGCAATGTCGAGCAGGTGGACCAGAATGTTTTAAGTGTGGAAAGACTGGACACATTGCAATCAATTGTTCTATTCTGGGTGTGATGTGTTTTGAATGTAAACAGCCAGGACATATTCGGAGGGATTGTCCAAAATTGAAGAAGGAAGGAGAACAGGGAAGGAAGACGATTATTCCTAAACCTACAGGACGAGCGTTTAATATGACTGCTGAGGAGGCAAAAGGATCCAAAGATGTCGTCTCCGGTACTTTTCTTATAAATTCCATACCTGCTCCTGTGTTATTTGATTGTGGTGCAAATTATTCGTTTATATCCAAAGGGTTCTATGGTAAGTTAGCTATGCCTGTCACTACTTTAGGAGATGCCTTAGTAGTTGAGGTAGCTAATGGGGGTCTAGCTTTGGTTGGTGAAAGAATAGATGGTTGTACAATTCAGATAGAGGATATCAAGTTTCCAATTGACATGTTGTTAATGGAAATTGGGGGATTTGATGTTATTGTGGGTATGGATTGGTTGACTGATAACCAGGCAGAGATAATATGTGCCAAGAAGTTGATCCGAATCTCGATGGTTGACCAATATGATGTATTTATTTATGGGGAAAAGCAGAAGGGAGAAGTACAGTTGATCTCAGTTGCAAAGGCACGTAAATGTTTATCGAAAGGATGTTCGTCGTATTTGGCCTATGTTTTAGATGAAAAATCAGAAAAGAAGCAGATACAAGACCTCAAAGTAGTACGTGATTTTCCTGATGTATTCCCAGATGATCTTCCAGGTTTACCTTTGGAAAGGCAAGTAGAGTTCCGTATTGATCTAATTCCTGAAGCAGCACCAATAGCTCGTGCGCCGTATCGTTTGGCGCCAGCAGAGATGAAAGAGATGATGTCACAATTGCAGGAGTTATTAGACAAAGGCTTTATTAGACCGAGTTCTTCACCTTGGGGAGCTCCGGTGCTGTTTGTTAAAAAGAAAGATGGAACTATGAGAATGTGCATAGATTATCGGGAATTGAATAAAGTGACAATCAAGAACAAGTATCCGTTGCCACGAATTGATGACTTGTTTGATCAGTTGCAAGGTGCGGGATGTTTTTCTAAGATTGATTTGAGGTCGGGGTATCATCAAGTCCGAGTAAGGGATGAAGATATTCCGAAGACTGCTTTTAGAACAAGGTATGGGCATTATGAATTCCTCGTGATGCCATTTGGTTTGACTAATGCTCCAGCAATATTCATGGATTTGATGAATAGAGTATGTCGGCCCTTTCTAGACAAGTTTGTCATTGTATTTATTGATGACATACTAGTCTATTCAAAGAATGAAAATGATCACGAGTGTCATCTTCATGAAGTTTTGGAAGTGTTGAGAAAAGAGAAATTGTATGCAAAATTCTCAAAATGTGAATTTTGGTTAAAAGAAGTACAATTTCTGGGTCATTTGATTTCTGCTGAAGGTGTGAAAGTGGATCCAGCCAAGATAGAAGCAATGATGAATTGGGAGACTCCAAAGAATGCATCTGAAATAAGAAGTTTCTTGGGTTTGGCCGGGTATTATCGGAGGTTTATTAAAGATTTCTCGAAGATTGCTTCTGCTTTAACAGTGTTAACTCGTAAAAATGTAAAGTTTGTCTGGACTGAAAAGCAAGATTCAGCTTTCAAAACTTTAAGGCAGAAGTTGTGTGAATCTCCTGTTTTAGCACTGCCAGAAGGTACAGATGATTTCGTAGTGTACAGTGATGCTTCAAAGATGGGTCTAGGATGTGTATTGATGCAAAGAGGCAAGGTAATTGCTTATGCATCAAGGAAATTGAAAGAACATGAAAAGAATTATCCTACTCATGATCTGGAGTTAGCTGCAGTGGTGTTTGCTTTGAAACTATGGCGTCATTATCTGTATGGAACGAAGTGTACTCTTTATACTGATCATAAGAGTTTAAAACATGTCTTCGATCAGAAAGAGTTAAATATGAGGCAGAGACGATGGCTTGAATTACTTAAAGATTACGATTGTGAACTGCATTACCATCCTGGTAAAGCAAATGTCGTAGCCGATGCCTTGAGCAGGAAGGAGTATAATGGTTGTCTAAAGTCAACTAATGCTAGAATTGATGTAATGTCAAGTCTGATTGAACGAATAAAGGATGCGCAAACGGAAGCTCTTTTGGAAGAAAATTTAAAAGCTGAAGTTATGGCCAAACAACGGTTTCAACTGACAGAAGATAGTCGCGGGGTGAAATTATTTCGAGGCCGTGTTTGGGTACCAATATTAGGTGGGAATCGAGAATTAATTATGGAAGATGCTCACAAATCTAAGTATTCCATTCACCCTGGGAGTACTAAGATGTATAGAGACCTGAAGCTACACTATTGGTGGCCAACTATGAAGTTAGATGTGGCTCGATGTGTAGAAAAGTGTGGAACCTATTCTTTAGTTAAAGCTGAACATCAAAAGCCATACGAAAGTTTTCAATCCTTGGAAATTCCGGAGTGGAAATGGGATAAGATTACTATGGATTTCGTGACGAAGTTACCAAAGACGCAAAGAGGTAACGACACTATATGGGTAATTGTTGACAGGTTGACAAAGAGTGCTCATTTTCTTGCTATGAAAGAAGCTTCACCGATAGAAAAGTTGGCGAAGTTGTATATTGACGAAGTGGTGTCAAGACATGGTATACCAGTGTCTATTGTTTCTGATCGTGATAGTCGGTTTACATCAAGGTTTTGGCAGTCACTTCAAGAAGAGTTGGGTACGAAATTGAATTTGAGTACCGCGTATCATCCACAAACGGACGGTCAAAGTGAAAGAACTATTCAGACGTTGGAAGATATGCTAAGAGCATGTATATTAGATTTTGGAGGTAATTGGGATACGCATTTACCATTAGTGGAATTTGCGTATAACAATAGTTATCATTCTAGTATCGGAAGATCACCGTTTGAAGCCTTGTATGGTAGAAAGTGTAGAACTCCAGTATGTTGGTTAGAAGCTGGAGAGAAACAATTTGCCGGACCGGAAATGGTACAACAAATGGCTGATAAAGTGAAGGAAATCCGACAACACATGAAAGCGGCTCAGGATAGACAGAAGAGTTATGCTGATCTAAAAAGGAGACCAAAAGAATTTCAAGTTGGGGAGCGGGTTATGTTGAAAGTATCTCCGTGGAAAGGTGTGATTCGTTTTGGAAAGCGTGGGAAGTTAAGTCCTCGTTTTCTAGGACATTTCACTGTCACTAAGAGAATTGGTCAGCAAGCGTATCAATTAGATCTACCACCTGAATTAGAAGGAATTCATAACACGTTTCATGTATGTTATCTTCGAAAGTGTTTAGCTGAAGAAAAGGACGTAATTCCAATTTCTGATGTAAAGGTGGATGAGAAGAGTCGATGTGTTGAAGAGCCGGAAGCAATACTGGAAAAGTTTGTTCGGGAACTAAGATATGGCAAAGAGGTGCCTATGTTGAAAGTACAATGGAAACATCATCGAGGTAGTAATGTGACTTTAGAATCAGAGGAAGTTATGAAGAAAAGATACCCTCAATTGTTTATTTAGTTTGATTTCGGGGACGAAATCCTTTTTAAGTTGGGGAGTATTGTAACACCTCGAAAATTCCGTTGTAATTAATAGTAGATAAATTGTATTTTGGTACACTTTATTTTTGAGAAAAATTAACTTGGAGGGTTGATTTGTCTTTAGTTGAAAGTTTGGGGTGAAAGGTGTTTAATTGGGTAATGACTCATGTTTATGACATGAGGTGTCACTTTAGGATTTAATCAGTATTTGATAATACTGAGTTTTGTTTGCATTCTAAAAAGAAAAGAAAAACAGAGAAATAGAGAGAGATAAAACGTGACAGAGAGATAGACGAAAAGAAGAAAAGAAGAGGAGAAATCAGTTGGGGATTTGAGGTAAGAATTTGTTTTCTTATCTGTTTTGTTCATCTCCATAGATTTTTAAGTGGTAGTATTTTGTCCAGGTTTCTTTAAGTTGTGGATTAAGCTGTCCATTAAGCTCTGTTGTGAACCAGCGTTCAGATTATCTCTTAAGGTGAGTTTATTCACTCTTATTAAAATTAAGCAATTAAAATTGTTATAGATATGTTATACTTGTGTATAACTCAGTGGTATAGTTTAATTAAGAAATGATAGGCTTAATGAGTCAAACTGGTAAGCTGAATCAGTAGAGAAGACGATGAACAGTACACTTTGCGCAAGCCTTGGTTGCGCAAAGTGATGGAATTCGCAAGTGTGGCTTGCGAGTTCTGAACTTTTCGCAACAGTGGGTTGCGAATTCTGAACTTTTCGCAACAGTGGGTTGCTAATTCTGAACTTTTCGCAGCTTTGGCTTGCGAAAAGTGTAGCTTTTCGCTACAGTGGCTTGCGAAATATTTTAGACTTTCAGTAGCAGTTTGAAGCTTTTATGTGAAATACAATCTGATATTTATATGCTATTTGTTATATGATTATAACTCAGAATTTGATACGAAAACCATATTATGAATAATTGTAAAGGACTTATTTATGAGTCCGATCATATAGTTAACATTTGAGATGTTGATCCCAAGGCTAATTGGCAAAAATGGGGATAATTGTTGTAATTAATATTCTGTATATAAACATATAGAATATAAAGGGTGATAATACACAGTTATTGTGTTACGTTGGCTAGCAATATTCATCCGGTCGTGGGGGCATTTAGTACGGTCTAATGGAAACCGTTTACTAGCCATTGACCATTGGGATGTTATTCTAGTTGTTGGAGTGAATCTTAAATCATCTGTGAGGGCCCTTGTTGTTAAGCGCTATATAAATCAAATTCCATTTGGGGGTCAGTGATTCAAGATGGTGAGATAGTGAAATGTGGAATAGGCAGACATAGAGTTTGTAATTCCCATTTCAGGCGGAAGATTTCACATCTTCATTTTAAATTTGGAGATAAACAAATATTGAAATTTGTAATCTCTACTTTCGGACTAAGAAATAAGCAGGTATAGAAACTGTAATTTCTTGGGGTTGAAGATTACTTATAATCAAGTGGGATTAAAGTAATTGTTGGTTGATAGTGATATGACTAGATGAAATAGTCATAAGGAAGGGAATTGGGTAGATTCCTGTTGTTGAATAGAGCTTTGGTACGGTAAGATGTTTGATAACAGGTTTGATATATCTGTTAATATTTTAGTTGTTAAATTTTAATTTGATTTGAATATTCTCACTAGGCGAAAGCCTAATGTTCCAAATTAAATTTTCTTATCAGGTACAAGCTCGGGGAAATAGTCAGGGAAAGTGAGATGCAGTAACTGGAAGAAATCAGACTTATAGATGTTAAAGGATCAAGATCTTCTTTTGATGATTTTTGGGACGCAAGCTTAGATAATCTAGTAATCTGATTATGTTGATATGATTAGATTAGTAAGATTATTCAAGTTAGATGTTTATGTACATAAAACTTCATTTTGATCCTCTGATTATAAAAGTCTGATATTTTGATGGTCATAACTTGTGAATCTTGAGGTTTAAATTGGCCCTGATTTTTAGGGTGTTACACTAACAATCTTCACAAAGTAATACTGAAAACTAAATAACTTCTAAAACACAAAGATTGAAAGCTATAAAGTTCAAGGAGAGAAAGGAACAGAGTGTCTTGAGCACAGAGTAATCTTCAAGAGTTGTAAGTGTTGTTCTGCATGGAGATGTCTTCATCTTTATATAGTGCCATGAGTATGTGATGCATGTGACACTTGTCACTTTGTCATTTGAAGGTCAGGTTTGACTCTCAAAAGTTGATGTGTCTTTTCCTATAATACTAGAAAGGTTTGATGGAGACAATATCTAAGAATGGGAAAAAGGACAAATGAACCTTTTTCTTCCATACCCAGACATTCCTTCTTTGATGATAAAACCTTTTAGCATGAACACAAGGGGGGATCCTCCTATTTAAGGATCCCACCGACTTGTCATAGACAAGGTGGTGGAAGTCTTCTTAGGAAGGATGTCGTGAGAGAATCCTCCAATTTTGAGGATCCCACCGATTTTCATGGGAACAATCGGTGGGATAGCCAAAGTTACTTCTCATGATGAAGATCTTCTTGGCAAGGAGATAAGGGAGGATTCTCCTGTTTGATGATCTCATCGATTTTCATGGTGACAATCGGTGAGACAACTTAGTTTAGGTTGAGAAGTCCATCTTCAATCCGCGTTGGTAAATTTATTTCTTCTTGATTTTGGATGATCTTTGACTTCACCAAACTTTGACAGTATGACTAAGCCATTACAAAGAACCATCTAAAATTTCTCTAAGTATGAAAATGTTTTCAAAGTATGCAAGGAGATCATGAGGTCATCTTCAAATCTTTGATGACCCAACAGTTTTATTCATAAAGTTTGATTTAAACACTTGATAGTTTTCTTGTACATAAGGCTTTATGTATTGTGTATTGACATGATACATCTTGAAAGTGTAAATATGTTAGACTATAATGTAATGGATCAATAGGCATAGAAGTCATATTGGTTTGTTTGTCTGTGGGATATTAAATTCCCTTGTTGTAGATTGGAGTAGGCATTGAGTCTCTATGGGAGAGTAAAGTGTGCCATATATGGCCGGGCACCGACCAAGGGCAGTAAAATGTAATTTCATAGGGATTAAGGCTAAACTCAGATTTTGGACATCTCAAGGTATAGACCTAGTGTGGTTGAACTTGAGACTCCACAAGAAAAAGACTTGGAGTGGTTGAGCTTGATATATCATTTTGATTATAATATATGAGTGTGACTTATTTAACATGAGTTGTGGCTTACTATTGTTCTTCGTCACTATCCATGGTAATCGGGCCTCCCCCGTCATCACAAGATGTGTATAAGTTCTTCTAAGAGTAATTTTGGCTGAAATGGTATAATGTATTAAAATAAAGCTATGCTTCCGTTTTAATTATTTTATAGCTTTACTGTAAAACTATTTGAACTCACTAGGCTTTTAGCCTAAAACTATTTCTTGAAATGACATGTATATCAGGTCATTCTAGCGGTGAGAAAGAACCCAAAAAAGAGTAAGAAGGGTCAAATTGCACTACATGTTCAGATACTCTCAAAAATTCTCTAAGTATAAAGCTCAACTTCAAATAGGGGGAGATTGTTGGGTCACCGAAGATTTGAAGATGATCTTTCGATTAACTCATTGTAATTTTACTTAGAATATTTTTTATGGTTTTTTGTAATAGCTTAGTCAAGATATCAAATGTTCGGTGAAGTCGAAGTTCAACCAAAATCAACCAGAAGTGTTTCTACCATTGCGGAATGAAGACATACCTCTCACAAAAACTAAGCTATTCTCAACAATTTCTCTTGTAGAAAATTAGTGAGTCATCTGGCCGATTTACTCATCAAGTTTCGGCAAAGTCTGACCGATGCTATTTTCTAAATCGGTGAAGTCTTCCTCTTGGAAGTTTGCATAGACGATCATTTATTATGGGACAAGATCTAATGTCAGGAAAAAGGGACTATTTGTCTATATTCTAGTTTTAGATAATGTCTCAATCAAGCGTGCTTATTCTTCCTAGTACTGAGAAAAAAGGTAAAAAGAGACATGTCAACTTTTCAGAGTCAACCCCTATCTTTGAATCACCAGATGACAAGTGTCCTATGCCTTAAATGCTTTGATAGCATTATTAGCCCCAATTATTTCCATGTAAAAGTATTGAAAATCCTACAAGTCAGAAGACATCAGAGATGGCTCAGAAGACTTAGCAGAATCAGAGACCAAACGTCAGAGACCAATCATTCAGAAGACCATCAGAGCTCTGGCAAATGATCTTTGATGACCAAGACCTCTGTGAAGTTGAAGACTCGTAGAATTTCTCTAAGTGTTAGATTAGTGTTTGTACTTTCCATGCCAGCCCTAAAAGGACAATAACACCTTTACACGTGTCGTTCCAGGGTCTAATAGTACACTAATCTACACTTTATCAGGCTATAAATAGAGAGTTGTTGGTCCCAAAAGGGTTATACAAGTTTGTAGAAGGGGGGTTGAATACAAACACACAGATTTTACTTTTCTAAATTGTTTATTGATATTTATCAAACAATTTACAACTTGTTGTGGAACAAGATTAAGGAATAAACCTAATCTAAACAAGTTAAGAGAACACTAAGATTTCTTGCACTAGAAATAAGATAGAAAGGAGATAAGAATATTAAGTATAATATTCTAACACAAAGTAGTAGAGAGAAGAGGATGGTCGAGCACTTCATTTCTGAAGTAGGGTTCTTCTTATATACTGCATGCATTAAATGCATATCAGTACAACTTTACACGTGGCAGCAGCTGATTGGTTGCATGGTTTGAACTTTGTAGACAACCTAGTAGCCGCATGATGAACAGTGTAGAATCAGAGTTGGTTGTACGATTTTGGACAAAAGGGATGTCTGTTCTGACAAATCGTACGGAGACGTGCAAGGGGATAAGACAAAAGTAACTTGTAGAGGAAACTTCATGATTAGCGTTCGTTGAATAGTTCTTTATCAGCGAGTGATAAAGTTCAGCGCTCGCTGAAGTTTTCTACTTGTAACTTCACGTTGAGTGGATAGGTCTTGGTTTCGCTGATATCCGCATCAGTTCATTAGTAGACTTGTCGCCGGTTCTTTGGCTTGATCTTCGACTTCAGCGTAGAACATTTGTTGACGTGAAACTTGTCTTCAGGTATCATAAGTAAACAACTAAAACTTATCGGCGATCATCAACAAGACTGAACAGGCTCAGGGCTTGCTGATGAACAGTTTCGCTGAATGTTTAATTTAAAGATCATGAGTTTCCTATCAGCGGTACTGTAGAGACATAGTACTTATCAGCGATAGTGAAACTCTAATACATATTGTCTACTGACAATTTTCACTAAGTATTTCTTAAAGAGTCATTATCAAATCACTGAGGGTTTTGATCAACAATCTCCCCCTATTTGATTATGACATAGCAATAAAAGAAAATTTCTAAGTAAGAAAACATAAGGATAAAAAGAACTCATAAAATATTTGTCCCTTTTACTGTTTTCTAGGATCTTTTCAAGTACTGATGGAGTAAAGTACATTCGCTGAATTTTTCTTTTAAACTTCGTAAAGATTACAGAGGGAAGTAGAAAAATTACAAGTACAACAAATAATTTTTACAAGTACAGAAAGATACAAGCTGATAAAGATAGAAGAATTTGCAGAAAATCCTATCAGCTAGCCAGGTTCTTTCTTGACGAGTTCATCAAGATTGTCAGTCTCTGGAATCATCCAATCAGGAACAGTGACTCCATGTTCCCTTCTTTTCTTTGCTTCGCGATAGATGTGGGGTTTCAGGAGTTGTCCGAAGAGACTTTGTTTGTACTCGCACCAGTTTAATAAATCTTTGAGTTGTTCGATAGGATTTTTGTATAACTCAGAGATGCGTTGAAAGCATTCACGACCATTGAAGTCATAGAAGAAAATGCCATAGGGATTGCTGATTACTCTGCCAGGGAAGAAAGTTTCAGTAGGAGGTAGGGATATGTCAAGTCCAGAGAGATCAGGGGCAGGGCCAAGAACTACTTCACGAGAGAATTCAATTCCTGTCTCGTTTCTTATTTTCGGGCCAGGAGAGGAAGGGCTCTTCTTCTTTGGAGCAGCTCGCTTCTTTTGAATTTGTGGAGGACGAGGAATATCAACCGCTGAGGAAACTAAGTCGATATGTTTGTTTATTTCTTGTACGACATAGGTTCTGAAAGTTGAGCGGGATCTTTGAATTGCTATTCTCATCTCCAACCATTCAGCGAGACCAAAGGTGTTTATGGCTGACATGTAGACAGTTTTGTAGTGGTCGTTTTCTCTGACTATTTGGACATTAACGATCGGTACCTTTATATTGTTTTTCAGAGCATATCTTCCTTTGACATTTACAGCTTTTATCCTTGAGGGATGTTGTCTGTAGTGGCACATCTTCATACACCATTCAAGAGTGGTGTCGCTGACTTTGGTCTTTTCTTGGTGAGTCTTTTGTGCGTCCTTCAGCAGTTTCTTTTGGACAGCAACATAAAATCTTTTTATGTCTGGATCTTCGAAAGAACGCTGAGCGAGCTCTAGGGCATATTCTTTGTCTTTCTCTTCAGCCTTCTTTCTTTCAGCGAAGAGTTTTTCATCTCTGAGGGATTCCATGACTTCATCTTTTGAAAGAATGTTAAGATGAGCAGGAATAAGTCGTTGGTCCTCAAATTGTTGGATCAAAGCTGCTCTTCTTTTCATTTCTCCTTCACTTGGTGTTTGAGGAGCCAAGGAAGGTCTATTCTTGTGAGAGAGCGGTTCTTCTTGTTCAAAAATGTCATCAGTCTCAGCGAAGTCTAAGACTGGGATTATTTCTTCAGCGATAGGAGCTGGATTTATTGTTGTAGTTACAGTAGGAGGAACTTCAGTTGTATCCTCAAGCAGGGGAGAGGACTAGCTGAAACATAGCGATCGTTTAAGTAAGATCATTTGGGAGAAGGAGATAGAGAAAAGAATGAGGTTTAAGTGTATAGAGGTTTTATAGAGAGGAGAACTGAGGTTGAGAAGGGATAGAGGAGGGATGTAGTGTAAGGGAAGAGAGTGTATGTTACCTGACAAATTGGCTTGCTGAAGAGAATAGCCAAGTTATCTTCAGATGAAACACCTTTGTTCTTGCCTTTGTCAGCTTCAGACGTTGCAGACTTTTTGGTGGTCCCCTCTCCTGATGGTTGGTTTAGAACTACCCTTTTTTAAGCAGGGGCTCGTTTGATTGGCTGGACGAAGAAGTCGACGTCATCATCATCGTCATCATCATCATCATTTTTAGGAGATGATGATGGTTCGTCGTCAGCGATATCGACGTCTTCATCGTCTTCAGCTTCGTCTTCAGATTCTTCCTCATCAGCATAAGGTTCTGTGATATCAGCTTCAGCTTCATCGAGTTTCTCCCCCTCAAGTTCAGAGGGAGGTTTCTCGGTTCCCTCAGGGTTTTCAACTCCCTAAGGTTTATCAGCAACAGAAATAATACCCTCCCCCTCAGTGTTATGGGGAAGGTCTTCAAGATTTTTCTTCTCCCCCTCAACATTATGGGGAAGATCTTCTAGATTCTTCTCCCCCTCTTCCACATGATGGATGGGGGAGGTAACTGGAATATCAACAGTAGCAACATCAGCAGTCTTTGGATCACTGTCTTCCAGGCCAGTGATTCCAACGTAAGTTTCAATCATTGCTATTCTGTCTTCTAGGCCAGAAATAGCAGGAGTGATCTTTTGAAGGTCTTCTCGATCCGTCTGAGTAAAGTGTGAGGGAGTACATGTTGGAGCATTCAGACGTTCGAGGATCTGCTGCAATAGACCGGTGGCAGTGCTGACATCTGTCTTCAAGGAAGACACCTCTCCCTGAAGGTTACCAACCGCTGTCTTCAGCGATGTGACTTCGCTGGACAGGGTCGAGAAGTTGGTGGAGAGTGTGTCATTGTTGAAGTTGAGATTGTTGATGGAGGTGGAGTTTTCAGCAAGAGTGGTAGCAAGATTTCCAATGCTGCCTTCCACCTTCTCCAGATCAGCACTGGAGGCTTTCCCTTTGACCTCTGTGGTCAGCTTTTTGAGATCCTCTCCAGCGTTTGTAACCACTGAAGAGTTTGTAGATAGGGTGGTGGTGAGAGATTCCACCTTTATTGCCATGTCTTTCAGGGAGTTGTTGATATCTCCCAAATTAGGACCTGCAACAGTTAATAACTTATGAACAAAGGAAATCTCAGAAGTTAGGGATTTTGAGAGAGGAGTGTGTATGGTTTTGTGTATACCTGCAGGCGGGTTGGTGAAGTCCTCGAAACTTCGATAACCTGAGAATCTTTCCTTGTCGTCTTCCAGAGTGCCTTGACGATTGGAGGTGCCTGCAAGTCCTGTATTTTTAGCCATCATCCGCTGTAGATCTTCAGCAGATGTGTCATTCAGTTGAATGACAGTTGTAGTAGAGAAGGGGGGAATAGATGGAGTGACCAAAGAAATAGTGGGAGGAATGATGGTTGAGAATAGGGATTGGGTAAAAGGTTCAGCGTTGGATCCGCTGGGAATGACTTCTGCAGTACTTGGAGGTACTGAGGTAGGTAGGTTATGTTCCAAGTTAATAACCTCAGCGTTTGAAGATGCTGAAGTTGGTATGGGAGGGGTAGCTTCAGCAGTTGTGGAGGAGCGTTCCACGAAACCATCCAGCATAGTCTGTAGAGAGACAGACGCTAGGTCTTCAGCCTGGGAAGGCTTGGGGGTTTCTCCAGTGAGGACTTCTTGGGCTTAGGGGCGCCAAGTGGGGATTTAGAGGGTTTCCTTTTCTTGGAAGGAGTGGAGGTTGCAGCGTGGGTATCAGCGGTTGGGATTACCGCTGAGGTAGCTGCAGAAGTAGAAGAAGTGGGAGGTCTAAGAAGAGATAAAAGTTTAGAAAGATGTACCTCGTTTGGCAGGGGCTTGAAGTCAAGAACCTTAACGCCAACCTGAGAGAGTTTCAGGTCACCCGCTTTTGGGTATTCGTCATCGAGTCCGTTTAGAAAGAGAGCACTGACAAACCGGGGATATGGAACAGTTGTTGGTCTGTCAGCCGCATCCACCCTGAGCACCATATCGTTGTAAATGATTGTTGCCCAATCAATGTGAAGGCCCTTCAGCAGTGCATACCCCATAGCCTGCTGAGGTTGTGATGCTTGGTCAGTTGACCCAGATTTCGCTGTCAGGCAGCTGATCAAATGGGCGAAGATGAAGTTCATCTCGCTTGGCATTTTTGATTTCTTGATGGCGGTCAGCTTCTTTTCAGGGAGTTCATCTCTCCCTGTTTCCCATACATACTTCATTGCATCAAAGAATGCAATCAGTGCTTCCCTATCAGCTGGGTTTTTGGGGTTTGGCAGAGGGACAAAGCGTTTTTCTTTGGAACTACCAGGAAGGTTCAGGGCACGCCTGATAGTACCAGGGGTGATCTTGGAGGTTCCATGTTTGGTGTCACAGAGAATGACATCGAGCATTTTCTTTGGGTCTTTGGTTGAGGGTACCTAAGCTCTTCTGGCAGTATACCAGAACTGAGCTAGAAGATGTTTGTGGGCTGGAGGTGCGATTGTCAGGGCTGTAGAAAGAGGGCATGTTTGTAGGAAGATGACAGCGTCGTCCAAGTGTGTAACCTTTTTCTTTGCAGGAAAGTCAAAGAGTGCATAGGGATTGTTTCCCTGAAAAGTAACCTCCTCCAGCTTAAATCCTACTTGAGGAGCCTTGATGAGTTCGACGTTTTCAGTGGTTGTGGGGGATTGAGCAGTGGGAACGTTAGTAGATGCCATTTCTGTTTATCAAAGTGTAAACATGAAGAATATGAAAAAGAAGTTCTTAAAATGGATAAAGTTCAAAAATAAGGATTTTAGGGTTTTATAATTTCTGTTTAGAGGAAGAAATAGAAATTAGGGTTTTTTTCTAGTTTTGAAAAGAAGTACAAAACATAGTGAGTAATCTTGTTTTCCAGTTTCCTTTTAAAGAAGGGATTCTGGAAAAACATATGAAAAGTCAATTTTAAGATTTTTGTTTTAAACTTGAAGAACAATCATGAAGATTGTGTTCATAAAATCATGAAGAGAAATGATTTCATTTTAAAAAGTTCTTTTGTTTGATCTTTTAAAAACAAGAATAAGATCAAAAACAAGTTGATAAAAGGTAAATAACAAGAATATTAACCTTAGTTGTTGAAGATGAAGAACAGTTTCTGGAGAAAATTGAGTTCAAAATGCAACAGTGTTTTTGCTTGTCAGAGAAGATGTTCGCGTAAAAGGTAAAAATATAAACTCAAATGGGTTTCTATAGTGAGAGTAGAGAGAGAAAAACTATGAGCGGGAAAGTTTTTCATGATGACACGGACACGTCCCTTGAATTTGATTGGACAAGGAAGACGAAATGGGCGAACGTGTTAGAGAAAGCGTGCCATCCGTTTGATGACGTCATAAACGTCCTTTCATATCTTAAAGTGTCTCTGAGGTTTTTTTAAAAAAATTCAGGGACATTTTGAAAAATAGAAGCACTGAATAGAAGTATCAGAGATAGTTTTAGAAATTTCAAAGTATCACTGAAAAGAAGAGATATTCAGCGATGCAATTTGTTTTGAAATCTTACATTCAGATGCGAACGTCAGCGAGTAAGAAAGAACATACCTTGATATCAGCAAATCAATTTTGTTCAGAGAGAAGGTGATAGACAGGGTTATACAAGTTTGTTTTATCCCTGATCAAATGTGAACCGCTGAAGATTTTATTCTTCTAAGTTCAGCATTCCAAACTCGCTGATGAGAAAGTTAAATCTTGTCTCATCAAGAGTTTGGTGAACAGATCAGCTAACTGAAAGTCAGTTGGGATAAAATGAAGTTCTATATCACCATTCATCACATGATCTCTGATAAAATGATACCTGATTTTGATGTGTTTGGTCTTTGAGTGTAGCACTAGATTGTTGGCTATAGCGATGGCCCTTGTGCTGTCGCAATAGATTGGAATTTTCGAGAGCTGAAGGTCATAGTCCAGTAGTTGATTTCTCATCCACAAGACCTGAGAACAACAGCTTCCAGCGGCTACATACTCAGCTTCAGTGGTTGAGGTGGACACTGATTTTTGCTTTTTACTTGTCCAACTCACCAGCTTTCCACCTAGGAGCTGACAGTCTCCTGTGGTGCTTTTCCTATCCAATTTGCAACCTGCAAAATCACTATCTGAATAGGCGATTAGATCAAACCCGGAGTCTTTGGGATACCAAAGACTTAGGTTAGGAGTACCCTTAAGGTAACGAAAGATTCGCTTTACAACGATCAAATGAGATTCCTTAGGTTCAGCTTGATATCGTGCACACAAACAGGTTGCATACATAATATCAGGTCGGCTAGCTGTGAGATACAGAAGAGGGCCGATCATCCCACGGTACGCTGTGACATTAACAGGTTTTCTAGAAGGATCCTTGTTTAGTGTCAGCGGCGGTGCCATTGAGGTTTTTATAGCTGAGCTCTGAGTTAAATCAAATTTCTTCAGCATATCTTTAACATATTTTCCTTGGTGAATGAAAGTTCCTTTTTCACTCTGTTTGATTTGAAGACCAAGGAAATAGGTTAGCTCACCCATCATACTCATTTTATATTCAGCTTTCATTCTATCAGCGAAACGAGTACAAAGGTCAGGGTTAGTGAAACCAAATAAAATATCATCGACATATATTTGAACAAGAATAATATGACCTTTTACTTTCCTGAAAAATAGAGTTTTGTCGATTTTACCTCGCTTAAATTTTTCGATTTGGAGATAAGAGGAGAGAGTGTCATACCATGCACGAGAAGCTTACTTTAAGCCATAAAGTGCCTTATCCAGTTTATAAACATAACCTGGATACTTAGGATCTGAGAATCCTAGAGGTTGTTCCACGTAGACTTCTTCATTCAGCTTTCCATTGAGAAATGCTGATTTAACGTCCATTTGATAAACCTTGAAGTCTTTGTGTACAACGTAAGCTAAGAATAGATGAATGGCTTCTAGTCTTTCCACTGGGGCGAATGTTTCGTCGTAATCTATACCTTCCTCTTGTCTGTATCCCTGAGCAACAAGACTAGCCTTGTTGCGGGTTACAGTTCCATGTTCATCCAACTTGTTTCGATAGACCCATTTAGTGCCTATCACTGACTTGTCAGATGGTCGTGAAACGAGCTTCCAAACTTTGTTTCTTTCGAATTTTGTCAGCTCTTCTTTCATAGCGCTGACCCAGTTTGGATCTCTGAGGGAATCATCTGTTTTCTTTGGTTCAATCAGAGAAATAAAGTTAACAAATAAACAAATGTTACCTGCACTTCGTCGAGTCTGAACACCAGCGTTTGGATCACCAAGAATTTGATCAATGGGTGATTGATAGTCCATCGTTGAGCCGGAGCATAAGTTGCTGACTCAACTTGAACTTCTAGAGGAGCTGAAGATGAGGCTTCAGCAACTTCTGGTATATCAGCCAAGAGAGGAAGAGGTTCAGATGTCATTTCATTCACCGATTGCTGAGAAGTAGATGGTATGTCTAAGAATGAAGGTTTAGAAGCAGACATAGTGTTAATAGGAACAACTGAGACCCATGATGTTTCAGCTTCACTAGTCTGCATGCTTGGGATGATAGTAGGATCATCATCTTCAGCGGGATGAGTATGAGATGGAGGAGTGGGAACATCTTCTGAATCACTGAGATGAGAAAACATCCATTGATTCAGTTCTTCAGTATCAGCAGAAGGTCTAGAGTTCGTTGAACGGGATTCATCAAAGGTGACGTGGATTGTTTCTTCAACAGTTTGTCTTCTTCGATTGAAGGCTCTTAAGGCTTTAGAAATTGAAGAATATCCAAGAAAGATTCCATCATCAGCCTTAGGATCAAACTTTCCAAGGGCATCTCTGTTGTTCAGTATGAAACACTGACATCCAAAGATGTGAAGAAAGCTAATTGAAGGCTTTCTCCCATGGAAGAGTTCATAGGTTGTTTTCTTGAATCTTTTGACTACCAGCGACCTGTTTTGAGTGAAACAAGCAGTGTTGACAGCTTCTACCCAAAACTGAGTAGGTAAATGAGAATCGCTGAGCATTGATCGTGCAGCTTCGATAATAGTTCGATTTCTTCTTTCAGCGACTCCGTTTTGTTGCGGTGTTCTAACTGAGGAAAAGTTGTGAGAAATACCCTTAAGGAATCAAGAGAACTGTTTTTAAATTCAGTCCCATGATCACTCCTTATTGAGCGAACGGTCATGTTGTTCAGGACTTCCATTTTCCTGACAAATGTGATGAGTTCTTCAGGGGTGTTACTCTTAGAATGGAGAAAGATTACCCAGGTATAGCGAGAGAATTCATCAACTATGACCAATGTATATTTCTTTCCAGCGATGGATTGTTTGTTAACAGGGCCAAACAGATCCATATGGAGAAGATGTAGAGTAGATGACACTGAGGAAAGTTGCTTAGATTTGAAGCTTGCCTTCATTCGTTTCCCTTTCTCACACGCTGAACATAAGGACTCCTTAGCGTATGAGTGTTGAGGTAGACCAGTAACCAACTCTTTAGAGGAAAGAGTGTTTAGTGTCTTGAAATTGAGATGGGAAAGCCTCTTATGCCTTAGCCAGTTGGCATCAGATGAGGCTTTTGAGAAGAAACAGGAGTTCTTAGTGGTTGTAGAGTCCATGTCTATAACATAAACATTTTCCATACGGTATCCGCTGAGAACTATCTTCTCCTTTTTGTCAGTGACAAAGCAGGATTCCTTGGTAAAGATTACTTTGTTATCCTTGTCGCACAGCTGACTAATGCTTAGAAGATTATGCTTCAGTCCTTCTACATATGCGACTCTTCTGAAGGTTGTTGTACCATTTGAGAGTACACCAAAAAATCGGGTATAGCCTTTTCCGTTTCCACCGAAGGTCACTGAGGGACCCTTCTCTTCCTTGTATTCAGTGAGCAGGTTTTTCTTTCCAGTCATATGTCTAGAGCATCCGCTATCAAGATACCAGATACCCTTCCTGACCTGCAAACAAAGGAAGATTAGTTTGACTTGGGCACCCATTTTACCATGGGCCCATACTTGTCAGTGGTGATAGAGGAAGTGGAAGGTTCAGCAATCTTCGCAGCATTTGAAGATTCAGCTTCAGAATTATTCTTCACTTTGGTTAATTTCTTAACCTCAATGGTCTTCTTTGCCTTGGGGGCATTGATCTTCACCTTAGCTAACTTTTCAGCTTTGGTGGCTGTGGGGCACTTACTAGCAATGTGATCGGTAACTCCACAGTGATAACATTTCCTATAGCTAAAAGTAGCTTTAGGACCATTTGCATGCTTAGCCGTTAATTTTAAACGAGTAGGGCCAGCACCAAGTATACCTTTGGCTTTGGAAATGGGAGGAACAATCAGTTCTTCAGATTTCTTACCAATAATATCCACTCTGATTCTAGGAGAAGATCGCTGAATAAATCCAGGGATCTTGTTCTTAGAAGTAGAGGGATAAGTCACTGATGCTTTAGAAGCATTCAGCTTTGGTACAAAGGTACCCTTCTGAGGTTTTTGGAAAAAAACTTTTTCTTTGCCCTTACCTTTAGAGATTAAGGTAGGTTTTCCCTCAGGAATGGGAGTTTTTGAAGAGGAACACTGAGATGAGGAAGTGTCAGGGACTGAGGATACGAAAGTTCCAAATTTGCATTGAACGATCAATGGTTGGTTCTAAAGTATCAGCTTTGTAACCAAGTCCACTCTTATCACTCAGGGGTATTTGAGACTTTATAATCTCAGTGATCGTTGTTGAGGATTTACACCATCCTTCAACTGTAGCCTTTTCAGCTTTTAATGCAGCGATAGCTTCTTCGCGTTCGATTTTGACTAGTTGATTTATATGAACCTTGTGACAACTGTCAAAATTTACACCTCAGGTTAGAACTACTTTGGATAAATTATTTTCATGACATAGTTTACCCATTGCAATTTTAGAAGTAAACACGGTACGATAGGAAAAAGTCGAGAAATTTTGCCTAAGAAATCCTTGAATTAGGAAATTATCCATAAATCTCATAAAATGCCAACTTAATATACATTTATACTACAAGTATATAATTAATTGATAATTTATGTATTTCTACTAAAATATATATATAAATACTTTGTTTTATATATAAATACTTTGTATTTCAATTATTAAACAAATACTTGTATTTTGAGTTTTAATCAAAAAGACAAGATTTGACAAATTAAATTTCCATCAACCACCCACCCCCCACCCCCCTAGAGAGCCCCCCCCCCCCCCCCCCCCCCCCCTCTCTCTCTCAAACTCCATAAAATAAACACTCCACTTCACAATTTTGAATCATTCTCTCATCTCACTCTCTCACTAGCCATCACTCCTTCTCTCTCCATCTTCAAGTCTTCAAGTGTTCATCTTCAAATCTTCAAATCTTCATCACAACTCCATCCCTTAAACTCTTTTTCTTCAAGAGTCCAAGGCAATCAAAGGTAAAAATAAGTGTGTTGGGTAAAATCCACACACACTCTTTTAAGTCTTTTTCATCATCTTGCACTTTAAAGTATAGTCTTCATCTTTTCTACACTCTCTTCATGTTTTAAAAAAAAACATCTTTCATATGTCTTAATGTTTGTAGATTTACCATCATAACATCTTTTTGTTAGTAAAAGATGGTGAATCCAAAATCAAACCAATGTTAAGACCAAAGATGAACATTTTAAACACATGCATGTAGTGTTCTTGAGAAATTCATCATCTTTTATTCAAGAATTTTATGAGTAAGTCTTTGAAATCCACTAAAAACATACTTAAACAAACATGCATGAGCTAAAGATGCACAATTTTAAGTTGCATGTTGATGTTCTTGGCAAGAACATCAACCTTTTCCAAAATGGGTCTTTTACAAGAATTTATAAAAGTTGAGTTGATAGGTAACTTGCATGCATTTTAATTGGATCAAAATGTGTTTTGGGAACTGAAAATAAGTGTATGGAAGAGAGTCAAATCGGATTGTGCATGCAAAAGAATAAGAATTTTGGTTAATAAGTAAACATGTGAGCATATGCACAAAGTGTGGTTTGACAGATTTCTTCCAAATTCCACCCTCCACTTCAAAGGGTCATATCTCACTCAATATAACTCCAAATGGAGTGATTCGTTTTCTGGAAATCATTTTTATGTGTTAAGATTCAAACCCAAGTGGTTTCACTAAAAAACTCAAAGAATTTATTTACCAAACAGTCCTCATAAAATCCGTACACAAACAGTAAAGTCTTCTGTCAGGTTTTACGTCAAATATTATTTCATGTACTTATACTCTTCCAAAAATTATGAAACTAATGCCAAACGTTTCATAACTCATTGAACTAATTGGACATAAAATTTCATGACCAAATTGTGCCTGGAAGTTACCCAAAGTTGGACACCAAGTGACATCAAATTCTGGACAGCAAAGGACAAATTATTATTATTATTAAGGACTAACTTCTAATCCCATTTCATCATTTTATGATGAAATAGTGGAATATATATGTATATCTTATACCTACATTTATTTATGCATTTTATTTATGCACATTATTTATTCTTTATCCCTTTTCATTATTTTTGATGAAATTGTGGAATATACATATATATAATATATTTATATATGTTTTTGCATTTCATATATTTTTGATCCCATTTCATCATTTTATGATGAAATCGTGGAATATAAATATATACTATACCTATATATTTATGCACTTAAATATTGTCTTTACATTCAAAACCCTTCAAATCTTATCGTTCTTACGATAAAATTTCGGTTTATACATATATATGTACTACATATGTTTATGTTCTTTAAAACCCTTTTTGTTACTTAATGTGACGAAATTGCGGAAACTTTAATCCAACAAGAACAATGTATATGTTTATTACGTTATAATATTAAAACACAACAAGGCATTTTATGACGATTTGGATAGTTAGTACCGAACCTTCGAGATTGAGAACTCACTAGTGACCTTACGTTCATAGGTTTGAAGTAGGATCATCTCGGAGTACTTGTGGGAGATTCCCGGATTCTATCGCTTATCATGTGAGTTCACAGCCCCTTTTTCAATGTTTTACATGTTTTGGGGTGAAAAGCATGTCGTTACTACAACTATTTTACGCATCGATTAATTCGTTTTCTTGGAAATACGAAACTTGCTATACTTGTTTATGCTCTATGGTATCTATGTTGTTGCAAATGTTGTAAGTTTGAGTTTCTTTTGCTATCGTTCAAAACTCCCCGTTTATTTTACGTTACCCGTTTAACTCACGAGTGTGAGCCGTTGGTAATTATGGATAACATTATTTAGGTTGACATCCCACTCACAAGTAGCGCTTGTTTGAGTGCATAATTATTGTTTATATTTGCGCATTGTTGGCGATAGAACATGCGTCGGGGCGATTCTGTCGGTATAGGTCGGGTAACGGGCTCAATAACTTAGCATTTTACATACGATTACCTTGAGCAAGTGGTTTTGATAACCGAATTATTTATCCCTTGTGTGGACTTAAACTATTTTGCAATGGCAAACAATGTTATACTCGTTAAACCTGTGATCTCACCAACTAGTGCATTAGTTGACACTCTCATTTACATGCTTTTCAGGGGAACATCCTTAAGGTTGGAACTTAGGAAGGCTACACGTGATGAAGCTTTCTTTACTATCTTTAATTTTATGTCCATTTCCCTTTTGTAAAAACAATTGTAAAAGACAAGGTTCTAACCTTTGAATGTATTTTGATGGTTGATGTGATCTTGTAACTTTTGCTATGAAACTTGAGTTGTACATTCCGTGTTTCCGCTTTAGCGGGGTGTTACAAACCTGATCTTTTAAATCTTCTTCAATTTTAGAAAGCTTTTCTATTTGAAGGTGACAGTTTTTAAGCTGTTCAGTGAGATCAAGGTTTTGATTTTCAACTAAGGTTTTGCCATTCATGGCATCATATAAATTCATAGTCAAGAGATCGATTTTCCGAAGACTATCAGCTTCATCAATATCTGAAATATTTGTAAAGAAGGAAGTTGATACCTTAGAGGTAGGAGTTGAAGTGGACAGAATTTTCTTCCTCTTCTTCAATTTTTGCCATGAGGCAGAGATTGGCCTCATCATCATCTTCATAGTCAGTTGATTCTTCTTCATCAGAGGCAGCCCAGTCAAAGTCAGCCATCAGGCCTTTGCCTTTCTTCTTAAAGCTTTTTAGATTTGCGTACTTTTCTTTCAGCTTTTGATACTTGTCATCTCTAGCCCTGGGGTTAGAGGATTTCTTGGAGAAAGCTGAGGGTTTAAAGACTTTCTTTGACCTGCATTCACTAGCAAAGTATCCTACTTTCTCACAGTTAAAGCAGGTAGCAGTAGCCTTATCAACAGGGGTTGATGATCTTGGCTTATCAGTGAGTGCAAGGGTTTGTTCCTTCTGAAGTTACTCTTTCTAGCGAATCTCCTGAACTTATTAGCCAGGAGTGCTAGAGATTAATCAAGATCTGAAGAGTCAGCATCTGATGAGCATTCAGAGTTAGTTTCCAACTCAGTGACAGTGATAGTAGATCGCTGAGTGGAAGGTAACTCTGAGAGTAAAGCAACAGGTGTGCTTTTGGAATCTTTTACAATATTCTTTTTAAGATGACACAACTGCTCATGATTGAGCATATAAGGTATAAAGAGTCATAGATTTTAGATCCTTTGATAGCTTGAGACATGTTGAATAACTGTCCCAGCTTTCATTCTAGGAACTTTGTCAGAATTTCAAAGTTAGAATATTCCTTACCAACGGTTTTCAGATCAATAATTAAACAGTTAAACCACTGATGTATTTCAGAGAGAGATTCATTCTTACCACAAATGAAGCTTTCGTATGTCTTACCAGGTTGATCTTTTTTGAGTCCTGGACTTCAGACGTACCTTCATATTGAACACAGATTGTGTCCCACATGGCTTTGGAGGTTTTCAGGTTCATGACGGAATGGTAGACTTCGTCAGGAAGAGCCATAGAGATAATGGATATGGCTTTAGTGTGGATAGCCACCTTCTTCTTATCTTCATCAGACCAATTGTGAGGTTCCTTAGGAATGATTCTTTCAGGAATGGCAACTCTAGTAGTAGTGCCTGGAACTTCAGGATCAATCCTAACAGGAATGTATGGCCTATTTTCGATGTAATAAGGCATAGTAGGGTCTACACCTTCTAAGAAGAGTATCATCCTATTTTTCCACAGATTAAAGTTATCTCTGGAAAATCTAGGGGGTTTTGCAAGAGAACCATTGTCAATATAGTTTGTGTTTGTGTTGGTAGCCATTTAGAGAAATAGCAAGGAAGAGAGTATAAGCAAGATCTTGTTTATGAGTTTAAACAATCCGCTCTGATACCACTTGTTGGTCCCGAAAGGGTTATACAAGTTTGTAGAAGGGGGGTTGAATACAAACACACATATTTTACTTTTCTAAATTGTTTATTGATATTTATCAAACAATTTACAACTTGTTGCGGAACAAGATTAAAGAATAAACCTAATCTAAACAAGTTAAGAGAACACTAAGATTTCTTGCATTAGAAATAAGATAGAAAGGAGATAAGAATATTAAGTATAATATTCTAACACAAAGTAGTAGAGAGAAGAGGATGGCCGAGCACTTCATTTCTGAAGTAGGGTTCTTCTTATATACTGCTTGCATTAAATGCATATCAGTACAACTTTACACGTGGCAGCAGCTGATTGGTTGCATGGTTTGACCCTTGTAGACAACCTAGTAGCCGCATGATGAACAGTGTAGAATCAGAGTTGGTTGTACGATTCTGGACAAAAGGAATGTCTGTTCTGACAGATCGTACGAAGACGTACAAGGGGATAAGACAAAAGTAACTTGTAGAGGAAACTTCATGATCAGCGTTCGCTGAATAGTTCTTTATCAGCGAGTGATAAAGTTCAGCGCTCGCTGAAGTTTTCTACTTGTAACTTCACGTTAAGTGGACAGGTCTTGGTTTCGCTGATATCCGCATCAGTTCATTAGTAGACTTGTCGCTGGTTCTTTGGCTTGATCTTCGACTTCAGCGTAGAACATTTGTTGACGTGAAACTTGTCTTCAGGGATCATAAGTAAACAACTAAAACTTATCGGCGATCATCAACAAGACTGAACAGGCTCAGGGCTTGCTGATGAACAGTTTTGCTGAATGTTTAATTTAAAGAGCATGAGTTTCCTATCAGCGGTACTGTAGAGACATAGTATTTATCAGCGATAGTGAAACTCTAATACATATTGTCTACTTACAATTTTCACTAAGTGTTTCTTAAAGAGTCATTATCAAATCACTGAGGGTTTGGATCAACAAGAGTAGTGGAGCACATAATTGTAAGAATTCCTACAAGAGCACACTCACTGCACATTCCATTCCACTATAGGTGTACGTTTTGTAGCCTGAGAGAATTCAGAAGAAACACACACACTAAAGTGTTCTTGGTGTTCTTCATATCAATATACGAGCAGTTTGCTATTTATTCTTATCTTATCTACTGTTCAAATATATTGTTATTCTCTGTTTATTCTTGCTTAAGAACAGTCACTCATTATCAAACAGAATGTTTATGCTTCCGCTATCTTTGATATCTCTGTTTGAATGAGACGAGGTGAATCTGGGAACCAACATGCTTCCATGCTAACTGCACATTCTTGAAGATATCTCGGTGCACAAGACTCTCAGCTTTTCCTCTCTTTTGAACTTAATAGCTTTTAAATCTCTGTGTTTTTAGAAGTTGTGTTGTTTTCAGTTTTACTTTGTGAAGATTGTTAAAATAGATTTTATCTGTTCTTTCCGTAACAATCTAAGTGTTCTATGTGTAATTCTTGATTTTATAAATCAATAAAGAATTAAATAGTGAAAATTTTGTGTATTGTATTCAAACCCCCCCCCCCCCCTTCTACAATACATGTTAGTGTTCTTATTAGCCATTTGGGACTAACAAGTGGTATCAGAGAGGGAAAGTTTAATCTCAATAAACTTGATCTGCAATGGCTGCTTCCTCCTCAAACAATGAAGTTTCTGTTCAAAACAACTTTTTTTGAAAATGGCTCTATTGCAAAACCTCCTAAGTTTAACCCAAACAACTTCTCTTTGTGGGAAAGCAGAATGATTCTTTTGATGGAATGAGTAGATAGAAGATATCCCATTATTCTCAGTGAGGGACCCGTTGTCCCTAGAGTTTGGGCTCGCTATGAAAGTCAAAAATCAGGCAAAGAAAGTGCAACTCAAGATGATTATGATGATTATCTGATGAAGAAAAATCTGCTGCTACTGGTTGTTATATTCTTAAAAATCCCAAGTTATATACTGATGAAGAAAAACGTCTTGTGTCTCTTGATTATAAAGTTAGAGGAATCATTGCACTTTCTCTTCCTAATGAAGTCTACCATTCTTTTGTGAATTTCTCTATTGCTAAAGAAATGTGGACTACTCTATGTGTTTTGTACGAAGGTACATAAGAGGTGAAGAAAAGCAAGAAAATTGTTCTCATTAGAAAGTATGAACTTTTTACTCATGAAAAGGGAGAATCTCTCTCCAACTACTATAACCGCTTTAACAGCCTTCTTAATGACTTAAAGCTGTTAGGTAGAGTGTATGACAATGAGGAAGTCTTATGCAAATTTATGGATTGTCTTCCTGACTTCTGGGAAAACATTTGTACTTGCATAAAGACAACCAAGGATCTTGAATACATGCCTCTTACTGTACTTTATGGAACCCTGTTCAACTATGAACAAACAAAGATTCAAAGGAAGTCTATCATAAAAGAGATATAAGGCTCCTCTGTAGCCCTTGTCAGTGATACTTCTAAGAAAACTCAGTGTGTGCCCAGAATCACCTATCCCTCATCAGAATCTGATAACAATAGTCAAGAGGAATCTATTCACCAAACGGAGGCATATCTGAGTGATGCCGATGACGAAGGCGAGTAAACCTCCGTTGAACAAACAACTGATGTAATGACTATGATGGCTGGGTACAAGAACAAACCTCGATTTTCTGGAAAATCTAGAACTATCAGAAAACCTTCTTCTTTCTCCAAGAATTCCTCAGCTGACAAGTCAAATGAGGAATGTTATAATTGTGGAAAGAAAGGTCACTAAGATCACTTACTCTGGCCGTTTTCCTTCCAAGAATGACAAACGAAAGAAAAATTTCTCAAAATAGTATTTTCCTAGAAAAAGTAATTAATCTTCCTCTTTTGAACATCTGGACCGTGCTGAGAAGTACAAAGACAAATAAAAAAGGGAAAAGGAAAGAAATGAAGGACTTCTTCGAAATGGAAAAGGACTTCTTGCTGAGACTCATGATTAGGTAGATGCGCCCACTTCTGAAAGTGACAAGGACTCACCAAACACGTGCTTCATGGCAAGAATTGATGAAGTTGAAAATTCTAAAAAGTGGTCACATCTACTGCCCTAGTGTCAACTGAGTGCTCCTCATCCTCTCCTCGGGTACATCCCTTCAACTTCATGACTGAATATGAAAAGATTAAAGCATATGATTCTTTGACGATTGATTTTTATAATGCCAAAGATGCCTTAAAAAGGCCTCTTCTCAGATAAAATCTCTTTCTTCACAACTTCAAATTTGTCTTTCTCAACTTAAACACTTTGACTCAATCAAAGATGAGATAGAAGATTTGAAAACCATAAATCACATTATTGCTAAAGAGAAAAAACAAACTTTTCAAAAAGTTAAAAAGGGAGCAAGAGACTATAAGAAAATGGACCAGCTCCTCAAAGAATCTTGCGAACATCTTTCAAGATCAGATTATCTGTGATGACAAAACTGGTTTAGGCTTTGGAAAAATGGAAACTGATCAACCATTAAAAACTCATGCTTCCACTTCCTGTGCTTCACCTTCCTTGTATGAAACCTCTGAATCTAGTTCTATTGGCTCTGTGTCCATGAACTCTGCTGATTTGTCTGAAGCATTAAAATTCGGTACGTTTATAAAGGCAAAAGATTCCAACTATTTTCCAAATGAAGAAAATCAAGATTCAAATGACTCTCCCAAACCCATCTGTGACCTTCTGAAAATCTTGACTTTAGATGAATCATCCTCCTCTAAACACATGCCCTCTAAAGTAAAAGATTTTTTATGTCTCAAAAGAGTAAAATTGTGGCAACTGACAGTTCTCTAAAAAGAAAATCCAAAGATCTTTCAAAAACCTTTTTTAAGAATACTCCCTCAGACTCTGTCCCAAGAAATGTTGGCTTCAAATCCAACAATGGAATTTTAGGTTTTCCTCCTCTGATGTCAAGCTTTGGCCCAAAATATTTGAAGATAGATGTCAAAGACAAAAACAAAGAAAAGGGCCAAAACTCCAAAAAGATTTTCATTTATAGAAAATGCTACAACTGTGGAGATACCTTTCATCTTGCCAAGGACAGTCCTAAGGATAGAACTGACCGAACTAAAACGAAGAGCTCATCTTCTTCTAACCCTAAAGGACCCACTACCAAATGGGTACCTAGAAACTAATCTCTCTGTGACTGCAGGTTTATGAGCATCATCAAATATGGTATTTTGACAGTGGATGCTCACGTCACATGACCGGAAACAAATCTCTTCTCATAAACTATGTGTCTGAAAAGGGTCCATCAGTAACTTTCGGAGACAATTCTAGAGGTTACACTAAGGGATATAGAACTCTCACAAATGGGTCGGTTACTTTTAACAAAATAGCATTTGTTGAAGGATTGATGCATAGTCTTCTGAGTATTAGTTAGCTATGTGATCTGGGTTACAAAGTTATCTTTGAACTTTGTGTATGTACCATTGTTGATAAAAACATACAGGTTGTGTTGTCTGGGAAGAGAAAGGAGAATGTCTATGTCATTGACATGGGACAAAATCATAGTACAACCAGTGTCTGCTTTATGTCTGATGACTCAGCCAAAAGAAACTGGTTGTGGCACAAACGGTTGTCTCATCTGAACTTTAAAACTCTGAACATTCTCTCCAATAAAGAATTGGTGACTGGCATGCCAAAACTGAATTTTGTGAAAGAAAAACTGTGTGATGCTTGTGAAAAAGGAAAACTCACCAAATCCTCTTTCAAATCCAAGCAATGCTTTTCCATCACTCTTCCTCTCCAAATGTTGCATATGGATCCATGTGGGCCAGTAAGTACTCCCGGTCTGGGAGGAAAAAGGTACATTCTTGTTATTGTTGATGAGTTCACTAGATATACCTGGGTGTTCTTTCTTAGGTACAAAAGTGATTCTACTAAAGAAATCATCAAGTTCATCAAGAAGTGTGAAGTTCTGAATGGTCAACTAGTCAGATCAATAAGAAGTGACAACGACACCGAATTCAAAAACAGTGTCTTAGAAGACTTCTTCAATGATAAATGAATTTCCCAAAATTTCTCTATAGTTAGAACTCCTCAACAAAATGGAGTAGTAGTAGAAAGAAAGAAGCGAACTCTATGTGCAGCTGCCAGATCTATGCTTAGTGAATAAAATCTTCCTACCTATTTTGGGGCAGAAGCAATTAATACTGCTTGCTTCACTCAAAACAGATCTGTGATTGTGAAAAGACATGGTAAAACTCCTTATGAGGTTTTCTATGGCCGAAAACCAAACATAGGTTTTCTCCATGTCTTTGGTTGTGTGTGTTTCTTTCTAAATGATAGGGAGAATCTTGGGAAATTTGATCCTAAGGCTGATGAAGGAATATTTGTTGGATATTCTTTGTCATCAAATGCATGTCGTGTTTACAATCTAAGAAGAAAATGCATTGATGAATCCATTCATGTGAAGTTTGATGACTTCATATCCTCATCTCTCTCAAATGATGATGATTAACTAAATACATGGATTTCATCCTGCATTGATGATGCTCCAAGATCAGCCTCAGCCGATTCAGTTTCCATTCCTTTCACTCAAAATCCTCCTTCACATAATAATACTCCTGATTCTGATCAACAAAATCCTACATCTCCTATTCTTGCCGATCCACCTTCCACCAAAAATCTCTCCATCAATCCCATAACACCCCCTGCCAAAATTTTACCTCAAATCATCCATCTCTTCCATCAGCAAGCCTTCCACCCACTCTAACTCCTGCTACTAAATGGACCAAAGATCACCCTATTGACCAAATAATCGGTGATCAACAAGTTGGGGTCCATACTAGAAGAGGAATTGGAAATATATGCCTCTATGTGAATTTTCTATCTCTTATAGAACCAAAAAATATTGAGGAAGCACTAGTTGATCCATGTTGGATCAATGCCATGCAAGAACTTTCTCAATTCACAAGGAACAAGCTTTGGAGATTGGTTGCCCGTCCTCCAAAGAAAACAATTATTGGAACCAAGTGGGTCTTATGGAACAAAATGGATGAAGAAGGTATTGTGATCAGAAACAAGGCCAGACTTGTTACATAAAGATACAGACAGGAAGAAGGAATTCATGTTGATCCGAATGGCAAATCTGTTGATGTAACGAATTATCGAGGGATGATTGGGTCCCTTCTCTATCTTACTGCTAGCAGACCCGATATTATGTTTGCTACCTGTCTTTGTGAGCGTTATCAGGCCAATCCCAAAGAATCTCATATGGCTGCTGTAAAACGCATTTTCGAGTACCTGAAAGGTGCCTTGCATCTGGGTCTTTGGTATCCCAAAGACTCAGGTTTTGATCTAATTGGGTATTCAGATTCTGACTATGCAGGTTCTAAAGTAGATAGAAAAGCACCACAGGTAGTTGCCAACTTTTTGGTGGCAAGCTGGTCAGTTGGTCCAGCAAGTATCAAAACTCAGTTTCAATCTCTACTGTTGAAGCTGAATATGTGGCTGCTGGAAGTTGTTGTGCTCAAATCTTGTGGATGAAAAATCAACTAAAGGACTACAATCAAATCTTCTCACAAGTACCCACACTATGTGACAACTCAAGTGCACTTTTTATTGCAAATAATCCAGTTCTCCACTCCAGATACAAACATATAGACATCAGATATCACTTCATCAGGGATCACATCTCCAAAGGTGACATAGAGCTGCATTTCATTCCTACTGATCTTCAGCTGATAGATTTGTTCACCAAACCCTTGGATGAAGCAAGATTAAACTTTCTTATTAGAGAACTTGGAATGTTATATTTAGATCTTTAGTTAAAAAAAGAAAAAAAAGAAAAGGAAGTTAATCTAGGTCACCGAAATCTTTTATTTCGGGTGCACATCGGAGGTCATCCCTTTTCTCCAAAAAACGCATCTCACCGACATTAACACTTTTCTCCGAAGCCTTCCACACCTCCCTTCGAAGTCATCCAATTCTCTGATCTCGTCTTCACTGAAAGTTTGAAGTTCGGTCACTCATCTCACCGAATTACTGAATCGGTCCTCACCGAATCATCTCCGATGATTGACTGCATCTCCGAAATCTATGTCCCACCGACATCATTCCACTGTTCCTCCGATTTCTTATTCACTGAAGTCCTCTCTTCAGTCACCAGATCCTACCGACATCGGTGACACCGATCTTTCAGAACATCAGGTTCTCTCCGAACTTCTTCTACTCACCGATTTCTCCGAAATCAATTTTTTTGGGGTGACAGATCTCTCTGATTCCTCATCCTTATCTTATTACGATTCTCGATGCTTACATCATCCTTAAGTCATGTGTCAGGTGACTAGTTTGACTCTTCCAATTCCCCATTTCGTTTAAACCGATTATTGGCCATTCATATTCCAATTGTCATCATTACCACTTTTATCATCTTATTTTAATTTATTTTTTTAAACGAAACCCTTATAACCGTTCCCGCCCCTCCAACTTCCATCACTATAAAAACCCACCATCTTCTTCCTCGTTTCTTTTTACGCAAACCTGCAACTCTCGAAGCTCTCTCTCTCTCTCTCTCTCTCTCTCTCTCTCTCTAAAACTTGCACTTGCAACTCTTTCTCTCTTGCACTCAATGGCATCCTCTACCTCCCCTAAGCTCCCCAGGATTCCCAAAACCTCCAAGGGTGTTCCAACATGCTTTGAAGACTTGAAGTTCAATCCATGTAACCACACCGCTCGATTTGAAGTTGATCCTACCCATAAAGAATTTACGACCGTCTCCAAGTTCCTTTCTCGATCACCCCTTCTTCATGCATTCACATGCAGCCCCAAGATGAGCAAAGTGCTCATTGGACAATTTTGGCTCACATGTGTGTATGATCCATCAAATGGATCCATCAACGCCTCCATTCTATCTGACGATGAAGACCACGATCTCACTTTCCAGAATACAAAGAGTTCCATCTCGGAACTGAACATGAAGATGTGGTAAAAACTCTAAACTACACTCCTGAATCTTCTACTAATACATGGGTGGCGTGTGGAACTTCTTATTTACACACGTCATCTACTGTCTGTCTCGTAAAACAGGTGGTCAAGACCAATCTCCTTCCTACATCACATCTCTGACTCATGCCCTCATTTTCCAAAGAAAAATTGACTTTGCTCGATATTTTTTTACTGAACTTGCAAACGTGATCACCCCACCGAAAAGATGCCATGTGGCCTTTCCCTGATTCATCTCCATGATCATCCATCACAAGATGGCCAGTGCCCTTGCTACCGATCAGAAGTCAGACTCTCTGAAGTTCACCTACGACTGGTCTGCTCCCGTCGTCGGCAAAACAGTTTTGGATGTGGATCCCCTTCCTACCGATTTGCCTCTACATCCAGGTATGATTACGTTTGCTCATTCTCCCGATCTGCAGTGGGGAGATGCCGAAATCCCTGGGTTTGTACCCCCAGAGATTCCTTCGGGGTCTCCTACTGCAGTGGCCCCTATCCTTTCTACCCGAGTGAAAATGGGGGGAGCGAAAAAGAAATCCAGGGCCCTCGATACCTCTGTATCTGCTTCCGAGACCATGCCACCGAAATTACCTTCGATGGCTACCCATATCCTTACCCCTTCTCAAAAACGGAGGCACTCAAAATCCCCTCCTAGGTCTCCTCTAAAGAGACTTAGTAAACTTTCGACCAAGCCACCCACACCGGTCACCGATTCTCAAAAATTAGTGACTGTTGAAATTCTCCTAGAAGGGCCAAGGGTATTTGCTATCCCCCAAACCACCTCCTCCGTTGTCTCTTGTTGGTTCCATAGGGGTTATACAAGTTTGTAGAAGCGGGGTTGAATACAAACACACGATTTTTATCTTTCTAAATTGTTTTTTGATATGTATCAAACAATTTACAATTTGTTGCGGAACAAGATTAAGGATCAAACCTAATCTAAACAAACTATGAGAATCACTAAGAGTTCTTGCACTAGAAAAAGAGATTAAGAAAATCTAGAATACTAAGGAGAGTATTCTATCACACAGCAGTTCAGTGAAGAGAGGAATGGCCAAGCGCTTCTCAAATGAAGTAGGGTTTCTTTTATATACTGCATGCATTTAATGCATGTCAGTATACCTTTACACATGGCAGCCTCTGGTTGGTTGCATGGTTTGACTTCAGTAGACAACCTAGTGGCCGCATGATGAACAGTGTAGAATCAGAGTTGGTTGTACGATTTTGGACAAAAGGGATGTTCGTTCTGACATAATCGTACGGGGACGTGCAAGGAGATAAGACAAAAGTTGCTTGTAGATGAGGTTTCATGATCAGCATTCGTTGAATGATTCTTTATCAGCGAATGATAAAGTTCAGCGTTCACTGAAGTCTTCTACTTGAAACTTCATGTAGAGTGGACAAGTCTTGGCTTCGCTGATATCCGCATCAGTTCATTAGTAGACTTAGTCACTGGTTCTTTGGCTTGATCTTCGACTTCAGCGTAGAACATGGTTGACGTGAATCTTGTCTTCAGGGATCATAAGTAAATAGTAAAGATTATCAGCGATCATCAGTGAGGTTGAACAAGCTCAGGGCTCACTGATGAACAGTATTCGCTGAATAAGTAAATTAAAGTGTATGTTTTCGTCAGCGATACTAAACAGACTTAGTATATTTTCTTTGATGACAAAACATTAATATATATTGTCTACTTACAATTTCACTAAGTGTTTCTCATGGTCATTATCAAATCACCGAGGGTTTGGATCAACAATCTCCCCCTATTTGATGATGACATAGCAATAAAATAAAATTGCTAAGTAAGAAAACATGAGGATAAAAAGGACTCATAAAACATTTGTCCCATTTACTGTTTTCATGGATCTTTTTAAGTACTGATGGAGTAAAGTACATTCACTTAAATTTTTCATTTAACTTCGTATAGATTACAGAGGGAAGTGGAAAAATTACAAGTACAACGAATAATAATTACAAGTACAAAAAGTTATAAGCTGATAAAGATAGAAGAATTACAAATGGGATCCTATCAGCTATTCGGGTTCATTCTTGACGAGAAGTTCATCAAGAGAGTTTGTGGTTGGAATCATCCAATCAGGGACTTTTTCTCCAAGTGCCCTTCTTCGTTGTGCTTCTGTGTAGATCATGGGCTTCATGAAGTGTCCGAGAAGGTCATCTCTAAAACCGCACCAGTAAATAAAATCTCTGAGTTGTTCAATGGGAGCGATGCATAGCTCAGAGATGCGTTGAAAGCATTTTTGTCTAGTGCAGTCATTGAAGAAAATACCATAAGGTTCACTTAAGACTTTTCCAGGGATAAAGCGTTCACCAGGGGGCAGGGAGACGTCGAGTACTGAGAGATCAGGGTCAGGACCAAGGACTTCTTCTCGTGAAAAGCCGATTCCGGATTCATTTCTGATAGGAGGACCTGAAGCTGAAGATATTTTCTTTTTCTTTGCAGCAGGCCTTCTTTGTTGAACTGGAGGAGGAATATCCACATCTGATGTAACCAAGTCGATTTGCTTGTTCAGAGCTTTCTCGACATAGGATTTGTAGTTTGAACGTGATCGCTGAATGGCTATCCGCATCTCCAACCATTCAGATAAACCGAGCTTGTCAATCCACGAGGTATAGATGGTTTCCTTGTGACCATTCTCTCTGACAATCTGAATGTCAATGATAGGATTTTTGTTTGTAGTATGACCCCTGATGTTGACTTGTTTGATTCTGGACACATGATGTCGAAAGTGAAGTCTTTCTTTGCACCAAGTCAAAGTGGATTTAGAGACCTTCGCTTTTTCTTCTTTGACCTTTTTGGCGTTCTTCCACAATTTTTGCTGAACAGAGATAGGAACCTTCTTCAATTCAGGATCCTTCACCGAACGTTGGACGAGCTCAATAGCGTATTCTTTATCTTTTTCTTCAGCTCTATTTCGATCGGCGAGGAGTTTCTCAGCTTTGAGGGATTCAACGATTTCCCTTTTTGATAGGATGTTGAGATGAAGATGAACAATGCGCTGATCCTCAAGCTTTTGAATCATGGCTCAGTTCTTCTTCACTTAGCTTTTGAGGAACCAAGGAAGGTCTTTTCTTGTGCGAGAGCAGTTCTTCTTCTTGTTCAGGTTCATCAGTCTCAGCAAAGTCTAAGACCAGGATTATTTGTAATTCATCAGCACTCGGGGCTGGGATTATTGGTGATGTAGGAGGAGCTTCAGCTTGACCCTCAAGCAGGGGAGAGGACTAGCTGACAAACTGGCTTTCTGAGAAGGATAGTCAGGTTGTCTTCAGCAAGGCCTTTGTTTTTGCTTTTCTCGGCCGCAGTCGTTGGAGGCTTTGTTTTGGTCCCCTCCCCTTGTTCAGTGAAGACGATCCCTTTAAGAGCCGGGGCCTTTTTGGTCTTGGGCTAGAAGACGAAGCCATCAAAATCATCATCATCATCGTCATCATCATCATTTTTGGGTGATGATGAAGGTTCGTCCTCCTGAAGATCCAGGTCTTCATCGTCTTCTTCTTCTTCTTCCTCAGCTTCTTCTTCATTTTCTGAAGAATCAACATGCACTGGTGAATCAGCATGTTCTTCGACATTCTCCCCCTCATAATCTGTGTGTATAGAGAATTTGGTTCCCTCAGAGTTTTCAACTTCCTAAGGTTTTTCAGCATTTCCCCCCCCCCCCCCCCCCCCCCCCTCAGAAACATGGGGAATGTCTTCTTGAGTCTTCTCCCCCTCTTACACATGTTAAAGAGGGGAGGTATCAGCGGTAGCAGCAGTAGCATGAGCAGGTTCCCTGTCTTCGTAGCCAGGGAAACCGAGACGGCGTTCAACCGCTGCTAGTCTATCTTCGAGGCCAGGCGTAGCAGGGGTTTTCTTCTGAACCAGTTCCACCACCTTTTCCAGATTTTCCCGATCATCCTGGGAGAAGTGGGATAGTGGAACGGTAGGTGCATTCAGCTTTTCGAGAAGCTGGTTGAGAAGGTCGTTTGAAGAGTCGACCTTTTGAGCTAACGAGCTCACCTCCTTCTTCAGCGAGGTCATTTCACGCGTAACCTCACCCTTAAGGTTGGAGACCTCTTGTCTTCAGTGATGTGACTTCACTGGACAGAGTCTTGAAGTTTGAGGAGAGGGTGTCGTTGGAGGAGTTGAGAGTGCTGAGGGTTGAGGAGTTGGTCGTGAGAGCCTCTGCAACAGAAGATAGTCCTCCTTCAACCTTGCACATATCAGCGGCTGAGGCTTTAGCAGCAACTTCAGTGGACAACTTCTTTAAAGTCTCCCTAGCATCTGTAACCGCTGCGGAGTTTGAGGAGATGGTGTTGGTGAGAGTTTCCACCTTCTTAGCGATCTCCGTGAGGGAGTGGCTAATGGTGCCCAAATTAGGACCTATAACAGAGAAAAACTTATGAACAAAGGAAAGCTCAGAAGTTGGGGGTTCAGAGAGAGAAGTGTTTAGGTTACCTGGGGACGGGTTGGAGAATGTGTGGAAATCACGGTGACCAGTTAAATGCTTCATATCGTCTTCCATGTTCGGTTGATGCTGAGAGCCTGCATGTCCTTGATTCTGATCCATCATATGCTGAAGATTAGCAGCCGTTGTGGCATTTAGGTGAATGACGTCTGACTTGGAGAATTAGGGAATTAAGAAGTTTGGAGTGACCAAATAATATGAGGGAGGAACAAATTATGAGAAAAAGGTTTAGGTGGCAGATTCAGCGTTGGATCCGCTGAGAAAATTCACTTCAGTACTTGGAGGCACTGAAAGTGGGGGGTCCTGATCCATGGTAACTTCAGTGTCTTGAGGCACTGAAGTGGGAATGGACGGGGTGTCTTCAGCGGATGTGGCGGAGTGTGCCACGAAATCATCCAGCGTCTTCTGTAGAGAGACAGACGCAGATTCTTCAGCCTGGGAAGGCTTGGGGGTTGCTCCTTGGAGATCTTCTTGGTCTTATGGATGCCAAGTGGGGATTCAAACTGTTTTCTCTTTCGAGATGGAGTGGTGGTTGCGGCCTGGGTACTAGCGGTTGGGACGACCGTTGCCGAGGACGTAGCCGCAGAAGTAGAAGAAGTAGAGCGAAGAAGAGGTAAGAGAGTAGAGAGACGTACCTCATTGGCGATCGGTTTGTAGTCGGGCACCTTAGGGCCGACCTGAGAAAGTCTCAGGTCTCCCCTAGTGGGATACCTTTCTCTCAGCCCATGCATGAATAGGGCACTAAGGAATCGTGGGTATGGAACGTTCGCTGGCCTATTATGGGCTTCAAACTTTTCCATCATATCTTCAAAGATGAGGCGTGCCCAATCCATGTGCAGGCCTTTCATCAATGCGTAACCCATGGCAGATTGGGTCTTCGAGGCCTGATCAGTAGACCCGACTTTAGTTGACATACAGCTGATGAGATGAGCAGAGATGAAGTTCATCTCGCTGGGCATTTTGCTTTTCAGCACTGTGGTTATCTTCTTCTCAGGGAGGTTGTCGCGCCCTGTATTCCAGTTATACTTCATGGCGTCCAAGAAGGAGATAATTCCAGCCTTTCCTTCGTTGGAGGTTGGGTCAGGGAAAGGGACGAACTTGTTGTCTTGTGAGCTGGAAGGGAGGTTCAGGGCGTGTCAGATAACTCCATGGGTGATCTTTGCTACGCCGAAATCAGTCTCGAAGGCGATGGCATCAGTCTTTTTGTTTGGATTTTTGGTGGAGGAGATCTGGGTAAGATGAGCCGTATACCAGAACTGAGCTAAGAGGTTTTTATGAGCAGGGGGCTTGATAGTGAGCGCTGTCGCCGGAGGACAGGTTTTGATAAAGTTCATTGCATCATTCAGATGAGTGACCATTTTCTTTGGAGGAAATTCGAGCAAAGCATAGGGGTTGTTTGAGTGGAACGTTATCTGGTCCATTGAGAGTTTCATCATTGGGGTATTGGTAAGTTCAGCTTTGTCAGAAGTTGTAGGAGATGCAACGTTGGTATTGTCAGTGGTTGTCATTGCTGTTTAGAACATACAAAGATGAAGATGATGAAGAAAATTTCTTAAAATGGAAAAGTTTCCAAAATAAGGGTTTTTAGGGTTTCCAGTATTGAAAAGAAGTACAAAACCAGTGAAAGTTCTTGTTTTCCAGTTTCCTTTTATGGAAAGGATTCTAGAAAAACATATGAAAGTGTCAAGTTTAAGACTTTTGTTAAAAACTTGAAGAACAACATGTAAACAGATTGTGTCTATTAAACCCATGAAGAATATGATTTTAAACTGTAGAAGCGTACATTGTTTGATCTTGTAAAAGCAATAATAAGATCAAAAATGTTGTTTAAGATGGATTAAAGAGGAGAAATGTAACCTGTTTCGTGAATGGAGAGGATGATTAACACAAGTTCTTGAAAAATTCGAATGCAAAAGAAAATATGTGAATTCTTTTTTCCTTAAGAGAGTTCGTATGCGTAAAAGGTAAAAATATAAACTCAAAGGGTTTATATAGTGAGGGTAGAGAGAGAAAAACTAAGAGCGGGAAAATTTTTTCATGATGGCACGTGACACGTCCCTTGAATCTTATTGGACAACGAAACGAAACGGGCGAACGTGTCAGACGAAAAGGCGTGTCATGGTTTATCCAAAGGATGTGTTAGGGTCAATTTATGTTGAATAGAAGTTCAAGGGGCTGTTTGTAATTCTTTTATTTGAGCCTAGTTAGTGAACGGGCCGTGCGCTTGTTAACCACGGGCCCGCCATATATAATGTTTTGTTTTAGCCATTGTTTAGGCGAGTTGTTCATTATTGCTTTCCTAGACATATTGTAATCTCTCTGCATTATTGAAAGCAAATTGAATGACCAGTTGAAATAATAACCGTTGTTCATATCTATTGATTTCATCTTGTTCGTTGCACGGATCTGAGACTCACAATTGGTATCAGAGCAGACGGACAAATCGATTCAAAGTGCTCTATTCGAATTCTGGTAAGTTTTTCTTTCATACGGCTGTGTTCTTAGGTTACAATCCATATTTTGATTCTGTTGAAATCGATCGTTTTCGTTTATTGGATATTGTTAGTATCATTCTTATTAGTGATTCTGCAAGTTTTCGTATTCTAATTCGATCGTTTGAGTGAGTTTTAAGCAAATCAAAGTTCAAAAGTTTTGGTTGTGTTCTTGAGAAAAATCGATTTTTTAACCATCAAAACTTGTTGTTTTTGCTTCAAAATCGATTTGGGTAGTGTTATTTTGGTGTTTGTTCGAGTTTCTAATCTCTCAGGAACGTTTTTGAGCAACCCTAGTCGATTCCCAATCGATTTGAAAAGTCCAGCCGCACTTTCCGGATACCAGCAGCACTTTCCGGACAATCGCTTCATCTTTCCGGACACATCACAGCTTTCCGGGTAAGTTCCATAATTTCAATCTTTCCGGATATCATTGTTCCGAAAACCCAAAGTTTCCGGTAAAATACTTTATCCGGACAACTCAACGTTTCCGGTAACCTATTTTATCCGGACAACTCGAAGTTTCCGGTTAAATTGATTTTTCCGGACACTCCATCATCCGGAAAGCGTATCATCCGGAAACCCATTCCATCCTGTAAGTTCCTGTTTTACTATTTTTATTCGGAAACTATTGTCTTTCGGATACCCTTTGTTATCCAGAAACTTTAGTCTGTCCGGACACTCTCTTTTATCCGGACACTTCTGTGCTTTTTATTGTTTTCACTCAATCTGATCCGGACACTTCCAGATCAGACATCACATCCGGATTCCTATCCGGTAAGTTCAGTTCTGTTGAATTCTTACCTATTCCTTGTACAACTCAGTCATAGAACATGCGTTAGGATAACACTCGTAGTGCCTTGCGTTAGGTTATCACTTTGAATCGAACCAATCGTCTGACGATCGCTCCAGTGCAACTGAAGATGTCTTCACGCGACGCTCTTGCAATCAGTACCGACTCCAAACCACCTTGTCTCTACCAAGGTGAGTACAGCCAGTGGCGGGACTGATTTTTAATCTTCATAGAGTCCAAGGACAACTACGTGTATATCTGGCGAGCTCTTCAAAACGGGCCAATCCCTAAGCCGATGAAGACTATAGCAGCAACTGCAGATGCTGACGCTCGTACCGTGGAAAAGACCTCCCGATATGTCTGACAACGAAAGAGGCATGATAGAGGGAGAAAAGTGTGCTAAAAGATACCTCGTTCAAGCTCTACCTGTTAGGGTCGTTTTATGTTGATTTAAAGTTCAGGGTTTAAATTGTAATTCTTTATTTTGAGCTCTATTAGTGAACGGGTCGTGGGCTTGTTAACCACGGGCCCGCCATATATAAAGCAATCTAGCCTTAGAAAAATAGGCTAGTTGTCTCATTTGCTTTCCTTTACTTGCATTGTAAGTCTCTCAATATTGAAAGCTAATCAGAGATGACCAGTTGAAATCGTATGCTTCATTGCTTAATCATTTGATTTCATTATTGTTGCACGGATCTGGAACTATCAATTGGTATCAGAGCTGACGGACGGATTTTATTCAGAGCATTCATATTGATTTCTGGTAAGATTTGACTTTTTCACGTCTGTCACATTCTTGAAATTTCAAATCATTGATTCTGATTAAATTGATCGATTCTGTTTATTGGGTTGTGTTAGCATCATTGTCATTAGTGTTTCTGCAAATTTTCACATCCCAATTCGTCCATTTAAGTGGTTAATTAAGCAAATCAAATTCAAAAGTTTTGAGTGTGTTCTTCATTAAAAATCCAATTTTTACCATCAAAACTTGTTGTTTTTGCTTTAAAATCGATTGGGTTAGTGTTATTTTTGTGTTTGGTAGTGTTTCTAATCTTTCAGGAACATTTTTGAGCAACCCTAATCGAGTTTCAATCGATTTGGAAAAGTCAGCCGTAGTTCCCGGATACACAGCCGCGCTTTCCGGACAAGTCTTCACTTTCCGGACGATTGTGTTATTTTTTATCCGGGTACGTCATTCTTTCCGGGTAATTCATACAAACTCAAACCTTTCCGGGTAATTTGTTCCGGAAACCCCAAAGTTTCCGGTAAAGCATTTTTTTCCCGGATAACACAAGGTATCCGGAAACCTATTCCATCCGGAAAACTTATCATCCGGAACCCCATTCCACCCGGTAAGTGTTGCATCCGGACTCTATCATCCGGATTCCTGTTTTTCCGGATTCTCTATCCGGAAACCACCCGGATCACATATCCGGGAGCTTTCCGAACACTAGTTTTTTAAATTTTTTCTAGGGGCGCTGCCCCCTGACCCTGCAAGGGCGTTGCCCCTTGACCCCACCCGGTAGCGGGACCCCCGTGCTAAGTCGCAGGAGGGGGACATTTAAGTATCCTTGATACTGTTCCACTTTGAATCGAACCAACGTCTGACGATCACATCAGTGCAACCATCAAAGATGTCTCGAGATGCTTATGCCATGAGCAACCTCACCACGCCTCCAGCTATTGGAGAATCAAGTCAGGTATGTGAATCTACTCAACAAGACTTCATGAATAAAATGCAATCACTTATTGAACAGGCAGATTCCTTTAAGGCCACCACTAAAGAACAAACGCTTGAGATTAGTTCACTAACCGAAAAGCTAGATGTTCAAATGATAATAACTGAAAAATATAAGTCTGAAAATGCTAATCTAAAAGACAAATACAAAAATCTTTCAATAGCACCTAAAGACTTAAGGACTAAATTATCTGATCTTCAGTCTCAGTTTGATCAGTGCATGAATGAGAAAGAAGAACTTGTTTATCAATGTTCCTCTCTTCAAATTCAGCACAAGGAGTTTGTTGCTAAAATTCTTGATCTTGAAACCAAACTCCACAAAAGGGGTCAAACTGATCAAACCATCTTTCTGAATAAACCCAATGAGTTCACTTATTTTAACAAAGAATGGGGAATCGGATATGATAACCCACACTATTTGAAAAAGGGAAGATACCAAACTCCTACTTTGTATGATTTTGCATGTTTTGGGTTAGATAAAAAGTATCCGGAATATGCCATTCAATGGACTGGCCCTCTTGAACCTAAAAAGGAAGAGGAAACCGAGGAATATAAACGTGCACATAAACGAGGAATACAACTTTCGTTTTGTTATGAACCTTTGAATTATTCCTATCAAAAGAACAAAAAGTATCTCTCAAATGACTACTTCGACCCCTACAAGGTTGTTACGCCCAAGGATTCTTCCAAAAAGGATGAGGGCCAAGCACCCGCAACCAAGACTGAGACGGAGGAGTTCAAACTCTATGTTCCCCCTCTCATCTTGGAAGCAAAGATTGTCTAGCTGGAGGAGTCGCTTGAGAAAGAAAGGTCTGTTTTCCAAAACGAAAAGAAAGCGCTAATCTCTGAGATTGAGAAACTCAATTCTGAGAAACTTGAGAATCCACAACCGGTCAAAACCGAGGTTGTGTCTGATGAAGGACAGGAAATCCTTCGGGAAGAAATCACAAAACTCACATCAAAGCTGGCTGGCTTGGCAACAGATACGATGCATGAGTATACAAAAAATGGTCAGCTCCAAGAGCAAATTGACCAACTCAAATCTGAGAAGCAGATTTCACCCGAATCTTCCTCGAATTCATCTGAAACGTCTTCGTGTAAAGCTTTTATTGGTCAAATATCTACCACACAAGACGGTAACGATTCTCAAGATGAGTGTGTTAAAAAGAATTTAAACTCTGATTTTTTCCTATCTTCCGCACCAAATTCCCCAAAGCACACTGCCACTAAGTGTTCCTCGCCGTCCTCACCTGATCCAAGTCCTGCAATTCCGGAGATCGATTTTTCTGAATTTATGAACTCTGAAGGTCATTCTGATGGAGAGTTTGAGTCGTTTCCTTTCGACAAACCTCTTCTGAGCCATACTGATTTTCTATCACCCGTAGTCAATCGACCAGTCAACTTTCTAAAGGGTACCTGTTCTAACACTAAGGCCCCAGCTGTGATTGAGATTCCCAAATCTAAACCTGTTTCTCAAACCCAATCACAGCCGAGGAAAAAGACCGTACGACTGCTTGTCAAAAATCATGTTTCTTCAAAAGTCACTGACCGTTCTGTCCCTGTTGTTTCGGATAAAAATGGTCGCGTAAAACATGAAAAACCCAAGTGGCTAAACAAGAAACCTGTCAAGGATGCAGCATCAAAGTCTTTCCCCACTGTTTTTAATTCTAGAATACACAAAGACAATTGTGTTTGGAATCATTGGAATCGTTTTGAAGTTTCTTATCCAATTAAACTTAATTCAGTTCATCAATTGTTTCAGTTATCTCGTGATTGTTTATGTTGTTCTAGATGTGGTTGGAATGATTTTGATGAAATTAACATAAATGATTGGTTTGGGTCATATCACATGTATAATCACACACCCAAACGCAAACCCCGTAATAACAATAGGAGATACTATAAACAACGGGGTTTCCAATCAGAGGTTAAACCACAGCGGGAGACCAAACCCATTCCAAAACGGGCTCCTCCCACTGAGGTTAAACCGGCACCCAAGAGGCAACCTGCTACAAAACCTGTTCCTCCAAAAGGTGTACAGTCTACACCTAAGAGGCAACATGTGCCAAAACTAGTTACTCCAAACGGTGTACAATCTGCACCTAAGGGGAAGTCTGGGTCAAAGCAAGTTCCTCCTCGAGGTGCCAAACCTAACCCTCCCGGACCCAGGCAAATCTGGGTACCAAAGGTCCGCTAATCTTGTTTTGCAGGACGGTCATGTGTGGTTCTTACACTCTGGATGCTCCACGCACATGACCGGAATGAGGGAGCTGCTCACGATCTACAAGGAACAATATTACGAAGACGTGAGGTTTGTCTATACCTGTGCTTTCACGAGCCGCTCGTGTGTTTAGGGGGAGCATGATCACGTATCAAGTAAGTTTCCTCACCTGTTGAGGGGGAGCGTCACACACAGTTTTTTCTTTCTTTTGTCAAAAGGTTTTTGTGTGTGTGTGGGCACTCATGTGTGTTTTTCAACTACTGTTCATCATTTGAGGGGAAGCGACACGGTTTTTCTTTAAATGTTGAAAAGTTTTTTTTGTGTCGGTCTCTCCAGTGCACAATTGCACACTCTGAGAGGGAGCAAAACCTTCCCTATGCTCAGTTTGAGGGGGAGCGAGAGAAGGTTCGTTCAACATCCGAACAGTCCTATTTTTCTTGAAAGTGTGAAAGTACAGGGTAATTTTCTGTCAGCAATCACAAAGTGTCCGGACAGGTCTCCGGACACCTATCTCTCCGGATAGGTTTTCGGACCAGATGGGTATCCGGATGACCCATCCGGAAACCATGTTTGTCCGGAATCACTTTTTTGTCCGGGATGTCATTTTTTCCAGAAACCTCTGTTGTCAGTGCACCTGTTGTCCGGATACTTTGGTTTGTCCGGAAAGTTTGGTTTTCCAATCTTATGTCCGGATACCCCTGTTTGTCAAGTCCTGTACCTGTTTTCTTACTGCCAGTCCTCAATACGTCTCAGATTGAGCCACTTATTGCAAAGGTACGCGCTGGAACTTGTTTATCCATCTTGCTTACTAACTTTGGGTCTTTTACAGATATTCCATGGCGGATAAAGAGCAACATCATTATGTTCATCACTTGAGGGGGAGCGTCACACTGTTTTCTTAAAAGTCTAAATGTTTTTTTCCTTGTGTTGATGTCTCCCAAGTAAATCACACTCTCACTCCGAGGGGGAGCAAGTCAATCCCCATGCATGTTTTGAGGGGGAGCAGGATAATATCCATGCTAGAGTTGAGGGGGAGCATAAAATCTTTCATTTTTTGTCATATACCTGAAGCCCTACCTGTGATAGCATATAGACGAGAGTTAGGGAATCCCATGGTCCAGCCAGCGCCGGAGGGACCTTCCCCGGGACATAGAACGTGTGAAAAAGGAGGGAATTACGGTCGAAAACGAACCAAGAAAGATTGAGCCATAAAGATAACGAGGCTCCTGAGCGACCCCAACCGAGTGATATCCGGGTAGCCGCATCTGCTATCCCGTCTCATGTGTTGGGACGGAGTATTGAAGAAGCCTCTGTGGACCCAGCGGAGCAATTGCACGACCCCCTTATCCACTCATCCGTCTCTCAAAAGACGGATGTTTCAGTTTCTCACGGGGATATAGCACAACTTCCACCGACCTCTCACTCGGAGAGTGCTGGTGTTGAAACAAGCAACCAGCAGCCCCCGGTCGCGACTTCATTTTGTGCACAATCGAGTCTAGAGCCATTTGTTATTGAAAACCTTTGGCTAGGACACAAGAGGAGCAACACCAAGTCGAGATTCTTCGTGACTCGACCGGAACCACCGTAGTGTCGTCACCCTTAGGTGGCACGCGAGGATCGGAGGGAAATCCTACCACATAGGTGGCTCTACCTCTCAGGTAGATGCTTCAACGGGTAATCTAAGTGATCCCGAAGTTATTTTACACGACTTTGTGTCACCAGGGTCCCTGGACAGCACCCTTAAGGCTGTCCGCGAGGCGATGGAGCAGTATGTCGCCGCCGATATCGACACCGTCAAACGTATAATCAAAGGTAAAGGGCATATCATTGACACTGAAACCGCACCCATACCTCCACCAGCCCCTACTCAGCCTACCTACTCGGTGGACACCCTCAAAACGATGCTTTTAGCCCAACTGCTCCAAGAATCCGAAACCAACACCTCTACCGAAGCAGACCTGATATCCGTTCTAAAATCACAGGTCACTGCTCCTTCATCATCCATTACCACTCGCTTGGATAGCATTGACTCGACTCTTAAGGACTACATCCAAGCGCTCCAAACGCTGTCCGAGAGACTCCGTTCCCTCGAAGATACATTTAAGAGTCAAGCCGGCGGTCTGAAGCGCAAACACGATGACCATAATGATCCTGATCACCGTGAGGGGGAGAAAAGATTAAGACCAACCGAGACCGCCACTATCCTCGCCGAAACGACAGCCATGGTTCACCTGGAACCAGCAACTGCGGCAACAACAACCGACGCCGAACCTGATGCCGAGTTGCCATTAGCCGAGATGGTAATCGACATGGAAATTTCAGATGATGAAGGCCCAACGGTTGAAAAGCCCGAGGGTTCAACACAGGAATTGATTGATTTTGACTCATCAGACAGACCGTTATTGGACATGATAGATCCAGACTGCGAAACCAACCCGGAGACCGAAGATGCATGGTATGAAAAAGCCGCCAGTGCCGCAAATATCCAGGTTAACTTGGTTTTCCCTACTGATGTCGATGACAATATTGATTATGATCAGTTCCTGCTACAGAATTTTTATGGTACTTCTCTCGTTCACTATGCTTAATCCACCGGAACTTCAACAAGACCTGAAACTACTACTGCCGACATTCCGACATCCCTCTTCAACAATAGACAGCTACTGATCTTCCTCCTACACCTCAACAACAAATCCGTTTGGAGAAGATCACCGTACTTATCCCTCATCTGGAGGAAACCCTGAAGAAGTTGTTTGTACACAAGCTACGCACGATCGAGCCGACCTTTTGCCTTGGTATCTACAACTACAGCCCTGAATACCAACGCCGATACATCAGCGCAATGAAGCGGTGTCTTCCAGTCAGCCAAGTCAAAACCAAGAATCAGATCACAGAAGTTCTCAACATCGAGTCACGCCGTATCATGAGGATCGTCTATCCAGTCTTCACCGTTCGCCGCGAAGATGGTAATGAATGGAGATTTTCTGAAGCCGACTTCCAGAACCTCCGACCATTTGACTTCCTGGCCCTTCTAAAAGACCTTCGCACTAGAACCATCCGACCGCTTACCATTACAAAGGCGCTCGAAGCTGTTCGTCGATTCCTGGTCCGCACAATTATGATGTCTTATCTAACGGACTTCCAAATGGCTATCGAGAACAGGGCGAAGAAGGTAAATCTGATAAAGCCGAATCTGCAAGCTCTAGAGTTGAATATGTATCCCGAGAACGCTATGCTTCTAGAACCAGAATTTGGGATCGTCTACGTCAACGAACAAAAGGAGAAGAAATTTCTGCTCTTCAGTCAGGTAGAAAGATTCTGCGACGGCACGCTCTACAAAGTTCGATATGCTCTTCGAAAGATCATTCAGCACGAGTCTGAAATCCAAGGGTTTCATATGTTCCTAATCCAAATGAAATAACTGCTCGGAATGCCTTGGAAATGGTTGAAGATCGCATCGACTATCGACGTGCTATCAGATGGTTCGAGATCCACTTTGTGCTTCGAAAAAGATATGTCGAGAACTGGCGCCAAATCGAACTTCAAATCAAAGGGGGAGATTGTTAGGGTCGTTTTATGTTGATTTAAAGTTCAGGGTTTAAATTGTAATTCTTTATTTTGAGCTTTATTAGTGAACGGGTCGTGGGCTTGTTAACCACGGGCCCACCATATATAAAGAAATCTAGCCTTAGAAAAATAGGCTAGTTGTCTCATTTGCTTTCCTTTACTTGCATTATAATTCTCTCAATATTGAAAGCTAATCAGAGATGACCAGTTGAAATTGTATACTTCATTGCTTAATCGTTTGATTTCATTATTGTTGCACGGATCTGGAACTATCACTACCCAACACGATCTACACTGCCATCGACAGCTACAAAGGCACAGCAAAGGGTATGTGGGATCAAGTGGCGAAAATGATGCGCGGGAGCGAAGTCGGGAATCAACTGAAGATCAACAACGCCATAACCAAGTTCGATGGGTTTAAGCAGCGCGTCGGAGAATCTCTCACCCAGACCTATGAACGATTTTGTCTCCTTCTTAACGAGCTTAACAAGAATCAAATCACTCGCTCCAACACTGAAAACGCACTCAAGTTTCTCAATAACCTGTTACCAGAATGGAAGGTATTTGCATCTCATGTCAAGCACAACAACTTGATAGAGAAAATTGGCATTAATGAACTCTATGAGACACTTCTTCAAGATGAAGATGAAGTGAATGAACTTCTGAGCAAGAAGAAGCTGCATCAAAGGCAGTTGCTGGTCCATTAGCACTCATGTCTTCAAAACGAGGCAAATCTTATGGCCGTCGTTCCAAACGAGCTCAAGAGCCAAGTGATTCTGAGCCCGAACCTGAGGAAGATGAAGGCAACGATTCTGATTCTGAACTTACAGCTTTGAAGAATGCTATGCCTTTGATCTCTAGATCCTTTCAACAACAGAAGTTCTATAAGAAGCCAACGTCCAATAATCAGCGCTACTCCACCTCCTCTAACAAGCGTCATGATTATCAGGACAGATATGAAGGAAAGAAGAAAGTTGATGAGTCCGACCAGTCTGACAAGAAAGAAAAGACGGAGAAAGATGACCGCAAGAAGAAAGACGAACCCGTGACCTGTTATAACTGTGGGAATCTTGGTCATTTTGTGAAAGATTGTCGGAGGCCTGTTGTAAAGAATTCCCACTATTACAAGGCGAAGCTTGCATTGATTGAACAGAAGGAAGCTGGAGAAGCTTTACTTGTTGAAAACGACTACTGGTTGGGTCGTTCTGATGATGAAGACGAGTCTGATGGAGCTGATGCGTTCATGGGCTATCACTCCCCTGTTGAAGAAGATAAGACAAAGCTGTGTCGGGTATGTGAACCTATCTATTTAGAACTTTCTGACCGAATGAAACCTCTTGCTGAACGGATAGATTCCTACAAGGCCACTATTAATGAACAACTACTTGAGATTAGATCACTATCTAAAAAATTGGATGTTCAAATGCAAATAACTGAGAAATACAAGTCCGAAAATGCTATCTTAAAAGAAAAATGCAAAAAAGTTTCAATAGCACCTAAAGACTTAAGGGACAAAATATCTGAACTTCAGTCACAGTTTGATCAGTGTATGAATGAGAAAGCATAAACCGTTTATCAATGTTATGCTTTTCAAATTCAGCACAAGGAGTTTGTTGCAAAAATATTTATCATGAAACAAAACTCCACAAAAGAGGTCAAACTGATCAGACCATCCATATGAATAAACCCTAAGAGTTAACGTATTTTAACAAAGAATGGGGAATCGGATATTATAACCCACATTATTTGAAAAAGGGTATATACACAAGACCTACACTGTATGATTTTGGTTATTTTGGTATAGATAAAATATATCCGGAATATGCCATTAAGTGGACTGGTCCTCTTGAACCTGAAAAGGAAGAGGAAACTAAGGAATACAAGCGCACACGCACATCCAAAATGCAACTTCCATTTTGTTATGAACCTTTAAATTATTTCTATCGGAAAAATAAGAAGTACCTCTCGAATGACTACTTCGATTGCTATAAGGTTGTAACGCCCAAGGATTCCTCCAAGAAGGATGAGGTCCAAGCAACCGAAACCAAGACTGGGACGGATGAGTTCAAACTCTATGTCCCCCCTCTCATCTTGGAAGCAAAGATAGTTGAGTTAGAGGAGTCACTCGAGAAAGAAAGGTCGAATTTTCAAAAGGAAAAGCAAGCGCTAATCACGAAACTTGAGAACCTACAACCGGTCAAAACCAAAGTTGTGTCTGATGAAGGACAGGAAATCCTTCGGTGTGAAATCACTAAGCTCACATCAAAGTTGGCTGCCTTGGCAACAGATGCGATGAAGGAGCATACGAAAAATGGTCAACTCCAACAGCAAATTGACCAACTTAAAGCTGAAAAGCAGATTTCACCCGAACTTTCCTCAAGCTCATCTGACACGTCTTCATGTAAAGCTTTCATCGGAATAATATTTTCTACACAAGACGGTCAAGATTCTCAAGACGAGAGTGTTTTAAGGAATTTGAACTCTGACTTTTTCCTAGCTTCCGCACCAAATTCCCTAAAGCACACTGACACTAAGTGTTCCTCGCCTTCCTCAACCAATCCAAGTCCTGTAATTCCGGATGTTGCTTTTTCTGAATATATGAACTCCGAAGGCAATTCTGATGAAGAGTTTGAGTCGTTCCCCTTCGACAAACCTCTTCCGAGTCATACTGATTTTTTGTCACCAGTAGTCAACCGACCGGTCAATTTTCTAAAGGGTGACTGTTCTAAAACAAAGGCCCCGGCTGTGATTAAGATTTCTAAATCTAAACCTGTTTCTCAAACACAATCACAGCCAAGGCAAAAGACTGAGCGATTGCCTACCAAAAATACTGCTTCCTTAAAAGTCACTGACCGTGCTGTCCCTGTTGTTTCAGATAAAAACGGTCGCGCTAAACAAGAAAAACCAAAGTGGCTAGCTAAGGAACCTGTCGAGGATGCAGCATCAAAGTCTTTCAATACTGTTTTTTATCCTAGAATGAACAAAAACGATTGTGCTTGGAATCATAGGAATGATTTTGTTAAACATGATGTTTCTTTTCCAATTAAACTTTATTCCATTCAGCAATTGATTCAGTTATCGCATGATTGTTTGTGTTGTTCTAGTTGTCGTTGGAATGACTTTGATGATATAAATAATAATGATTGGTTTGGGTCATATCATATATATAATCATACACCCAAAAGCAAACCCCGTAAAAATAAAAAGAAACATCATACTCAACGGGGTTCCCAATCCGAGGTTAAACCACATCAGGAGAGAAAACCCATTCCCAAACGGGCTTCTCCTACTGAGGTTAAACCGGCACCCAAGAGGCAACCTGTGCCAAAACCAGTTCCTTCAAGCCGTGTAAAACCTACACCTAAGGGGAAATTTGTGTCAAAGCAAGTTCCTCCGAAGGGTGTCAAACCTAACCCTCCAGGACCCATGCAAATATGGGTACCTAAAGTCTGCTAAACTTGTTTTTACATGATGGTCATGTATGGTACTTAGACTCTGGATGCTCCAAGCACATGATCGGAAGGAGGGAGCTTCTCACGAACTACAAGGAAGAATATGGCGGAGACATAAGATTTGGGAACGACGACAAAGCGATGATTGTGGGCTACGGCGACATTGTTAAAGATAAGATCACTATCAAGAAGGTATCACACGTCGCGGGATTGGGACACAATCTGTTCAGTATCGGCCAATTCTGCGACAAAGATATTGAGGTCCGGTTCAAAGCCAAAAGGTGTAGAATACTCAATGACGGCGGAGTGGAGCTACTTGTTGGAAAGCGCAAGACCAACCTCTACACCATCGACCTCGCAGCCCTGAAGCCCGATAACCCCGTCTGCCTAATGTCAAAGGCCAATTCCGAACAAGCATGGATTTGGCATCGACGACTATCGCACCTGAACTTCAAGAGTATCAACAAGCTGGTGTTGGGCGGACACGTGAAAGGCATGCCCGATCTTCAATTCGTGATTGATCGTCTATGCGGGGCATGTGAAATGGGAAAGATGCAGCGAGCGTCGCATCAGCCGAAGGCAACTACGAGCACGTCTCGGTTCCTCGAACTTATCCATATGGATTTGTTTGTACCGATGCGTGTTTAGAGCATCAACAAGCGCAAATACGTCCTGGTGATGGTGGATGACTTCTCACGGTACACTTGGGTCAAGTTCCTTCTCTCGAAAGACGAAACTCCGGAGCTGATCATCAATCATTTGAAGACCATCCAGCTGAATCTTCAAAATCAAGTTTAGACCATCAGGACCGACAACGGGACGGAATTGAAGAATCAAACGGTGAGCGAATACCTGACTTCTGTTGGTATCTCGCAAACCTTCTCAGCGGCACGCACTCCTCAACAAAATGGAGTGGTGGAAAGACGCAACCGTACCCTGGTCGAAGCGGCTCGTACCATGCTTTCTCAATCGAAACTGCCGCTATTTCTGTGGGCCGAAGCGGTGTCTACGGCTTGTTACACGCAAAACCACTCCATCATCAACAAGCGATTCAACAAGACGCCATACGAGATCATCAACAAACACATTCCGAACATCAAGTACTTCCATGCATTCGGATGCACGTGCTACGTCCTAAACGACAAAGACGATCTCGGCAAATTTAGCCCCAAGGCGGATGAGGGAGTATTCATAGGATACTCCATGCAGGCTATGGCATATCGCGTTTACAACAAACCAACTAAAACCGTTACCAAGAGTGTAAACGTGACATTCGACGAAGCCGCAGATTTGGCTTCTGAACACATCAGTTCAGAACCCGGTTTAACTGGCGTGCTAGCTTCCGAACTTCCAAGTTCGGGATCTGCACAAGCGACAGTAAATCCGAATCATGCATCGTCATCGAATGCTGATCTTTCAGATTTAGATTTATTGTTTAAATATTTTTATGATGACATATTTAATGATTCTACTCCTCCTGTCTCAGCACAACCTCGACTTGAAGTTGCTCGTATTGAGGATTCGACGAATCTATCCGGTATGCTGCCTTCTACAAGCACACCGTCCATCACTGTGGAGACAGCTCAACCATCATCATCGACTTCAACTGATACTATCGTCCCCCCGGAGGAACCAGTGACAAGCCCGGAGATCGCTCCTAATGATTCATCATCTGCATCAATCAACGATCAACTTCTGAGTTCCTCGGAACCAGAAGTTGTTCAACCTTCGATGAATCCTCCCCCGTCTCCTCCGAGAAACCAACCGGCTACACTTGAAGCGGTACAAGACCTACCATCCGGTAGCTATGTGGATCGGACGCCTCCCACTCAACTCAACAGCCGCTTCCACACACCACCAAGTGGACGAAAGCTCATCCCCTGCATCAAATCATCGGTGATCCCTCCACTCCGTTTCAAACGCGAGGCACATCAGCCAATTTCTGCCTCTTCTCCGGCTTCTTGAGCAAGATCGAGCCGACAAACATACGCGAAGCGCGCGAAGATCCAGACTGGATCATAGCCATGCAAGAGGAACTCAACCAATTTTAGGCCCTCAAGGTATGGCGACTGGTCCCACGTCCAACCCACAAGACGGTGATCCGTACCAAGTGGATCTTCAAGAACAAGAAGGATGAGGACGGTATCGCAGTACGCAACACGGCGAGTCTCGTGGCTAAGGGATACCGACAGCAAAAGGGGATCGACTATGATGAGACCTACGCTCCGGTGGCAAGGATAGAAGCTATACGTATGTTCCTGGCATACGCAGCGCACAAGAACTTGTCGGTCTTCCAAATGGATGTGAAGACCGCATTCCTCTACGGCGATATCAAGGAAGAAGTATACGTGTCGCAACCGGAAGGATTCGTGGACGATTCGAAACCTAATCATGTCTATGTTCTAGACAAGGCACTTTATGGTCTAAAGCAAGCTCCACGAGCCTGGTACAACACTTTGTCCGAGTTCTTGTTAAAATCAGAATTCACACGAGGTAAGATCGATTCCACTCTATTTATCAAGAACGAAAAAGGTCATATTGTTTTAGTACAAGTGTATGTCGATGACATAATTTTCGGGTCTACCAATCCTCAGTATGCAAAGAACTTTGCCAAACTTATGGGACAATTTTTTAAAATGAGTATGCTTTGTGAGATGAATTTCTTCCTTGGTCTTCAAGTTAAACAACTGTCGACCGGGATATTCATAAACCAGGCTAAGTACATCCAGGATATTCCTCGGAAATTCCAAATGGAACAGTCCATACCAATGAAAACTCCCATGGCACCTAGTACAAAGCTTCACGCCGATCCTAACGGAAAGGATGTGAACACCAAACTGTATCAGGGTATGATCGGTTCTTTGATGTACTTAACTGCGAGTAGGTCGGATATCATGTTTTCCACTTTTCTATGCGCCCGATTTCAATAAAAACCAAAAGAGTCTCATTTAATAGCCGTCAAACGAATTTTTCGTTATTTACGTGGTACTGCTGATCTTGGCGTGTGGTACCCGAAAGAGACAGGCTTTGAGCTATCCGCTTATTCTGATGCGGACCACGCGGGCAGCATGATGGACCGGAAGAGCACATCGGGGCATGTGCAGTTCTTGGGCGACAGCTTGGTGAGTTAGGCATCCAAGAAGCAGTAGTGCGTCTCTACGTTGACTGCCGAGGCGGAGTACGAGGCCGCCGCGAGCTGCTGTTCTCAAGTAATTTGGATGCGCACCCAACTCAAGGATTATGGCTTCACATATGTAAAGGTGCCCATTTACTGCGACTCGAAGAGCGCCATTTCCATATCCAGCTACCCGGTCCAACACACTAAGACAAAGCACGTCGACGTTCGGTATCACTTCATCAAGGATCACGTTGAAAGAGGTACAGTCGAACTCTACTTTGTAAATACTAAGCATCAGTTAGCAGACCTGTTTACAAAACCCTTAGACGAAAAACGTTTTAATACTCTGGTGTCCAAGTTAGGTATGCTAAATCTGAAGACTTGATCTGATTGTGTGTCCGTTACAAGTTCCATACATCAACGAGAAACTGTCTACTCATCATCTGTTGTTTACACTCCTGATGATTGAGTATCCACTATCTCGCACTTGTATTCTACTTGTATCAGTTACACAGTTAGATTGAGTCTCTGTATTTATTAGGTAGATTTCGTTTGTTTCCTTTCTTTCAACGTGTGTTTCCTTCTTTTCATACTGTCGTCTAATTTCATTTGTTTTATACATGTGCTGTCACAAGTGTTCATGTGTTCAGGGGGAGCACGACCCGGTATCAGGTAAGTTTACTCTACTGTTGAGGGGGAGCATCACACAAAATTTCTTTTAACTGATGAAAAGTTTTTTGTGTGGATACTCCCGTGTGCATTTCACACTACGTGCACATTCTGAGGGGGAGCATATCATCTAATGCTCATCATTTGAGGGGGAGCGACACATCTTTTTTTCTTTAAATGTATAAAAGTTTTTTTTTGTGTCGGCCTCTCCATTGCACATTTTTGCACTATCTAGGGGGAGCAAAGCATTCCCCATGCTCAACTTGAGGGGGAGCGAGAGAAAGTTCTGTCAACATCCTATAATTTTCTTGCAAGTGAGAGGACCATTTTTTTGCTGAAATGTCAAAGTGTCCGGACAGGTCTCCGGACACCCTTCAATCCGGATAACTTTCCGGACCGGATGGGTATCCGGGTAGACCCATCCGGATTTTTGGGTTTGTATAAAAAGGATCCGGAAACCCTTAGTCTTATTATTCGGAAAATCTTAAAACCTCACAAAAACCCTAAACCTTTCTCTCTCGTTCGGTCTCTCCTGAAATCTTCGATTATCACTCACGTTTCGTCCCATAATCAGGTATGTCTCTCGTTTATCCATCTCGACTTAGTTTAGGTATGTCTCGTGCTCCACATCACTCAAATCGACCACCGATTTGGTAGATTGAAAGTATCCGAAACCCATTTTGCGTCTCTATGACTTCGGGTTCATTCGGTGTCGAACAGGTCGAATTAGATGAGTACATGTACACATAGGCTACAATCGACACTACTTGAATGGTTTAACACATGTTTGGGACTGTCATTTGCTCGATTGATAAGTTTGGATGTCGTCCGGACACACTCTTCGTGTCCGGAAACTATCAAGTTAATGATGTTTTGTTCGGAAAGCTTCATAATAAAGATATTTAGTCCGGAAACAATCAACATCCGGAAACCTAGTTGTCCGGAAACCTAAGGATTTCCGGTAAGTTCAACTACCGGATAGTTGAGGTGTCCGGTACACGATTTGTCCGGTAACTATTCTTATCCGGAAACCATTTTGTCCGGAATCCTCATTTTTGTCCGGAAACTATATTGCCATCCGGAAACTGTTGCTGTCCGGACACCTTTTGTCCGGATACAATGGTTTGTCCGGAAAGTCTTGTTTTCATGAAATTGTCCGGACACCTCTGTGTTTATCAGTCCAGTACTTGTTTTCTCACTGCCAGTCCTCACTCTGTATCAGATTGAGCCACTCACTACCAAGGTACACGTTGACACTTGTTTATCCGCCCTGATTACTAACTATGGTTCTTTTTCAGATTTTCCATGGCGGATCAAGAACAACAACAACATCCTGAAGAGCAAATTCCTCCACAAGATAGAGGCTAACAACCTTCATTTGGACGCCGCTGAGTTCCGACCACAACCACAACACCGGGTGGTCGTGGACATATTACTTGGTCACCCTCTCTGTGAGGCACTCACTGCCACAGCCGACGTCCCAGTGCTATATGGGTATCAAGTGTGGCGCTCTCTGCCCAAGTCGTTACGGTGGGCAATTCACAAACCATCACAGCACGGATCGACAACCACCCCTTCACGCTCACACCTGAGTCCTTTAGCCGTCTACTGTCACTACCCGAAGCCACCGCCGGCGAACACCAACGCTACGACCCCGCGGTCAATGACGCAACTCTGTGTGCCCAAGTACGCGCACTCGGATACAACCATGATCTCGATCGACCTTCGGCATTCACACGCAAATACCTGGCGCCCATCTGTTACACGCTGTTCACCATACTAAACAGGTGTCTCTCCTACAGATGGAGGGGAATAGACCAGTGCACAGGCGACTTCCTGCGTTTATTCCATGCTGTATGCTACAACAGACACGTCAACTTCGCGATGATCATATGGCGCGAGTTGGTTCAAGCAATTCGGCATATCAGAGGTACGAAGCAAAAGAAATTCCTGTCGTATCCTCGATTCCTCTCTCTGGCGATCAGGCAACACATGGAGGCGAATCCGGCAATCCCGCGATGCCTCAACCATCCGGTATGTCCTCACTTCCACTTACAATATATGGTGATTAGGAACCCGTCCAACGCCATAGCCATGCCTATACCTGAAGCCGTACTGGCTCACGCGGACCCAAATGCACCAGCTGTGGTAGAATATAGGCGAGAGTTAGGGAATCCCATGGTCCAACCAGCGCCGGAGGGACCTCCCCCGCGACATAGAACCGAGGGACGTGAGGGTCCTAGGACAAGAGGAGGAAGGGCCCGGGTAGCAGGGGCTCCCGGGTGGGGTGTGTTGAGAGTACGCGGGAGGGGAACAAGCGAGGGCGGTGCATTGGATCCGCGAGCCAGTTCTTCCCAAGCCGGAACATCGTCTCGACCGATGCTCCATCGTGACTCCGAGCCTTATTTATCTGACCCTCCTTCACCAACCCGACAAGTTGAAGACGTGGAATCTGACTCCACGGACTCCGATATGGCCCGTGCCATGCGTTTATCATTAATCCCACCCTGTATCGGCCCTAACCCTGACTTTACCAAAGGAATCACATCCGACTCACCTACACCACCTCTAATCCCTACTACCCAACATACTTCGGGAGATACAAGGAGACCTGAGGGAGAATTAGGTGAACAGTTAGAACATGTGAGAGGGAGGGAATTACGGTCGAAAGCGAACCAAGAAAGATTGAGCCGTAAAGATAAAGAGGCTACTGAGAGAATCCAGCCAAGTGTCATCCAGGTAGCCACATCTGCTATCCCGTCTCATCCGTTTGGACGGGGTATTGAAGATGCCGCCGTGGACCCAGCGGTGCAATTGCACAACCTCCTCAGCCACACACCCGTCTCTCAAAAGACGGGTGTTTCAACTTCTCACGGGGATAAAGCACAACTTCTACTAGTCTCTCACTCGGAGGGTACTGGTATTGAAACAAGAGACCAGCCTCGCCCAGTCTCGACTTCTTTGAGTGCACTTTTGAGTCTAGAGCCACTTGTTATTGAACATTCTTCGGCTAGGACACAAGATGAGATCCAATAAATCGGTGCTCTTGGTGACCCGATCGGAACCTCCGTAGTGTCTCCGCATTTAAGCGGAATGCAAGGATCGGAGGGAAATCCTACCACGGCTACCCCTGCGCCAACCGTGAACGTAGGTGGCTCTGCCTCTAAGGTGGATGCCTCAACGGGTAATCTAAGTGATCCCGGAGTTACTTTACCCGACTTAGTGTTAAAGGGATATATGGACGGCGCCCTAAAGGTCGTCCGTGAGGCCATGGAGCAGCGTTTCACCGATGAGCTCGACAAACTGAAGGCTCTGATCAAAGGTAAAGAGAAGATGGTCGAACCTGAAACTGCACCGACACCACCACCGGCTCCTGTTCAGCCAAATCTTTCGGTGGACACCCTGAAAACCATGCTTCTAGCTCAACTGCTCCAGCAATCCAAAACCGACACCTCTACCGAAGCAGACCTGATCTCCGTTCTGAAATCCTAGGTCACTGCTCCTTCGTCATCCATAACCACTCGAATGGATCAGCTTGACACGACTCTTAAGGACGTTCAACAAGCGCTCAACACGCTATCCGAGAGAGTCAGATCACTCGAAGATACCTGCAAGAGTCAGGCCGGCGATCTAAAACGAAGCCACGATGATCAGGATGATCCTGAGCACCGTGAGGGGGAGAATAAAAGACAAAGATTAACCGAGACCGCTCAGATCCCCACTGAAACTACTGTGGTTCATCAGGAACCTTCAACTGCGGCAACTACAACCGAAGCTACACCCGAAGACGAGTTGTCTTTAGCCGAGATGGTAATTGATATGGACATCTCTGAAGACGAAGACCCGACGGTTGAAAATCCTGAGGGAACAACACACTAATTGGTCAACTTTGACACATCAGATGGATCTACAATCAACCTGATTGATCCAAACACTCAGACCGACCCGGAGACCGAAGATGCATGGTATGAAAAAGCTGCCAGTGCCATAAATCTCCAGGTAAATCTGGTCTTTCCAACTGATGAAGACGATAATGTAGACTACGGCCAGTTTCTGCTTCAAAATTTGTATGGTACACCCGTTCACTCAGCTCAAGCCGCCGAAACTTCTGCAAGACCCGAATCTACAACTGCTGATATACCGACATCTCCTCAACAACAACTGTTGGGTCATTGACCAGCATCTTCCTAAATCGAAACGTGGCGCTGGCTGCTACGCTATATGGAAATAAGTTGCGCCTTCTCCACCAGCAATTGCTTTTGGCGTAGTGGTAAGCGCTTGGATCCTAACAACAACCGACAGCTTCTGATCTTCCTCCTCCTCAACATCAATAGATCTGATGGGAGAAGATCACGATATTTATTCCTCACCTGGAGGAATCTCTTAAAAGGTTGTTCGTTCACAAGCTACGCTCTATCCAGCCTACCTTTTGCCTTGGTATTTACAGCTCTGACCCGGAATATCAAAGCCAATACGTAAACGCAATGAAGCAGTGTCTGCCAGTTAGCCAAGTCCGAACAAAGCACAGGATCATCAAAGTGCTCAACGTTCAAACAGGTAGAATTCTGAAAGTCATGTTTCCCATATTCACCGTCCGACGAGAAGACGGAAATGAATGGCGATTTTCTGAAGCCGACTTCAAGAATCTCTAACCGTTCGACTTCTATGCTATACTGAAAGACCTCAGAACCAGAACTATCCGACCGCTTCAAGTAACCAAAGCGCTCGAAGCTGTTCGTCGATTCCTAGTCCATTCCATCATGATGTCTTATCTCACAGACTTCCAAATGGCAATCGAGAACAGAGCTAAGAAGGTAAACCTGTTAAAGCCAAATCTGAAAGCACCCGAGTTGAAGATGTATCCCGAGAACGCACTGCTTCTGGAACCAGAATTTGGGATTGTCTACATCAACGAACAGAAAGAAAAGAGATTTCTGTGCTTCAGTCAGGTTGACAGATCTTGCGACGGCACGCTCTTCAAAGTTCAAGATGCTCTTCGAAAAATCATCTCTTTCGAATCTGAAAATCAAAGGCTCTCGTATGTTCCCAATCCGAATGAAACTACTGCTCGAAAAGCCTTGGAAATGGTTGAAGAACGCATCGACTATCGTCATGCTATCAGAATGTTCGAGGTACACTTTGCGCTGCAAAAAAGATATGTCGCGAACTGACGCCAACTCGAACTTCAATTCAAAGGGGGAGATTGTTAGGGTCAATTTATGTTAAATAGAAGTTTAAGGGGCTGTTTGTAATTCTTTTATTTGAGCCTAGTTAGTGAACGGGTCGTGGGCTTGTTAACCATGGGCCCGCCATATATAATGTTTTGTTTTAGCCATTGTTTAGGCGAGTTGTTCATTATTGCTTTCCTAGACATATTGTAATCTCTCTGCATTATTGAAAGCAAATTGGATGACCAGTTGAAATCATAACCGTTGTTCATATCTATTGATTTCATCTTGTTTGTTGCACGGATCTGAGACTCATAGGATGACGTCACAAACGTCCTTTCATATTTTAAGGTGTCTCTGAGGGTTTTAGAAAAGCTCAGGGACATTTTGAAAATAGAGAATCACTGAATAGAAATATCAGTGAGATATTTAGAGTTTCACAAGAATCACTGAAAGGAAGAGATATTCAGTGTTTGGGCAAAAAATCACGTCGTACGACTACGACCAAAACAGGTAAGACGCACGTTATAATCCAAATCTTGCATTAAGATAAGGTCTCGACAAAGACCCAGAACAATATCCGTCGTATCCCGTAAAAGGTAAGTCGTACGTCCCTCATGACGCTCGACTACAGCGTCGCCCGACCATCGCGTAAGATCATTGTACCTTCGACCAAAGCTAACGTTAACCTTGACTGTTACGTTTGTTAAGTATTTAATGCAGGAGTCAAAGCCATTAACAGCAAGCGACCGTAACGGACGAGGATCATTATGGATATTCACTCCGACAACCGTTTCCAGCCGTTGTAGCCGTTGATCAAAGCATTAATGGAGCTAATTAATGACGCGAAGACTATAAATACCAAGCTAAGTCTTCACACCAAGGGACATCAGTTAACATCCAGCATACATCGGCTAACATCATCGAACAGCAGATAAAACGCACCCGAACTCACAAAGAAGAACACTCAAATCAAGTACTGGAGACCAGTATCACTCAGCGAACTCAAGAACAACAGAAGCAAAGAGATTTCCCTCGAAGAATAGCTCTCGACGCACGTCATCAGCTTTCGACCAGCAGTTCATACTCTGTTTCGTACACGACAAACACCTGTTTTTACGTTCAAACACTTGTACTTTACATTTTGAAGCATTTCCTTCATCTGTATTGTAATCGTTGTACGATCGACACCAGTATCCAAGGACATCGCCCCTGATTGGCGACCATAGTATAGCGACGACACCTAGGGCTGTAAACGAACCGAACGTTCAACGAACCGTTCGTGAACTGTTCGGCGGGAAGTTCGTTTATGTTCGTTTATTTAATAAATGAACGAACATGAACACGTTTTTTTGTTCGTTTAGTTAAATGAACGAACATGAACAATGGTCTCGTTCGTTCATTTATGTTCGTGAACGTTCGTTCATTTATGTTCGTTAATATTCGTTCGTTTACGTTCGTTTATGTTCGTTTATGTTCGTTTATGCTTGTTTATATATAAACATGTTTATATAATATGAAATTAATGTGTAAAATCATCAAGTAAATTGATCTTTTAGAATTTATTTTTCATACCTCCTAAGCTAACCCGGTTTTTCATTTTGTTAAGGTATTTTTTACGAACGAAATGATGAGTATGGTGGTTGTTTTTTGTTCATTTGGGTTCGTTCGTTTATGTTCATTTAAGTCCGTTCGTTTATGTTCATTTAAAGTCGTTCGTTTATGTTCATTTAAGTTCGTTCGTTTACGTTCATTTATGTTCATTTAAGTTCGTTCGTTTACGTTCGTTTATCTCTTAATGAACGAACATAAACGAACACGAACAAACAAAATTTCTTAACGAACGAACATGAACACAAAAAATCTCGTTCGTTTACCATTCGTGTTCGTTCGTTTGTTCGGTTAAGTTAAACGAACGAACATGAACAAGCCTCCGTTCGTGTTCGTTCAGTTCGTTTACAGCCCTAACGACACCCACTGTTGTCCGCAGGTTTTTTCCTCGTTTGAGGTTTTTCCTGCGTCATCAAATCCCTTGTTTCTTTATTTTTATCCTCGTCGCACGTCTCGTCGAAAGATTCTTTCTTTAGTTGTTTAAGGCCACATCGACCTTAAGTTGTCCCTTTGGTGCGATTTTTGGCATTAACAGTTTGGCGCCATCCGTGGGACTACATCTAGAGAAAATCCTCGACGAACGTGCATTCTACTAATAGTTTCTTGGAGTTTCTTCTATTTTCTGTTGCAGGAAAATGGCAGCCCCTGGAAATCCGCAGCAAGCCGTCGCTCAGATGTATCAGGAGCTCGAGGTTGCCATGAATCAACTCAATGCAATGGCAGAGCAGAATCGCAGAGCAGCTGAAGAGATCGCGCGGCTAAGGAATCCTTTTGGATACCAGAATGGTCCTAGACCATTCATCCAGAATCCAGGTCCGGAACCAGGCCCGTCCGCACAGAATCAGCATCCAGGTCCATTCATGCAGAATCAGCAGCCGGGTCTGTTCATTCTGAATCCCAGTCTGGGCAGATTCCCCCTCAGCACATCCGACCACCACCCTTGAGCAATGGATCCCAACCATTGCAAGGTGGCGCCCAGCCATTTCAGAATGGATCCCAGCCGTTTTCCCAGCCGTTCCAAAGTGGTCCGCAACCTTTCCAGCAAGGATTGCAATCTTTCCAGCAGAGATCGCAGCCATTTCAGCATGGACCACGATCGTTTCAGAATGGACCGCAGCAATTCCACTATGGGTCGCAGCCATATTTTGTTCCATTCAACGGGGACACCAATGGTTCGTCGCATGGTAATGGCACTAGTCCAGGGACCAATCCCTCGACAGGAGCAAATCCTGATCTTAACGATCCCGTCGCCCAGCGTTTGAAGATGTTAGAAGACCAAAATGAGTGTGTCCTGTCCTTGCTCGTCAAGTTGCCTAGGGCAGCCGTGCCTGTCGACGTCGAGCCTCGCTCGGGGTATCAGGCGTCGCCCTTCATCGACGAGATTGCCACCGTTGAGGTCCCAAAGAAGTATAACATTCCTGCCTTCACTCCCAAATATTCTGGTGTGACTGATCCGACTGAGCACGTCGCGCAGTACAAGCAGCTCATGTGGACGATCTTGATCCCATTTATGTACCAGGAAGTATGCATGTGTAAGAGTTTCGGAGCAACTCTCACTGGTCCAGCTCTCCAATGGTTAATCAATCTCAAACCCAAGTCCATCGGGTCGTTTGCTGAGTTGGTTAATCAGTTCTCCCAGCAATTCGCCAGCAGTCGTAAGATGGAGAAGCAGACCAGCGACCTATATTACATCGTGCAGAAAGCTAATGAGTCTATTCGAAGTTATTTCTATAGATTCAATGCCGAAATGATCAGCATCCGCAATTGCGACGTCAAAACCGCGATCGAAGCCTATAAGCGTGGTCTGGACGATAGTTCAGGTCTATACACCGACCTGACAAAATATCCCCCGGAGAATTTCGAAGACGTCCGAACTCGAACCTTAGCATATATGAGGGTAGAAGATGATGCCGCTTTTCGTCGCAAGCACACTGACGACAAGAAGTCGTTAGGCGTCAGAAAGCCAGAGTTCAAGACAAAGGTTGTTTCCAGAATAGAGCCAGCGCGCCAAATTTCAAATGTTCGTTTCAAGACGAAAGCAGAGGCCAGGACCGCGACTAAGTTCACTCAGTACCCCAAGATATCCTCTTACGGATTCAAAGGATCTGCAAAGGACTTAGTCAGAGCTCTGAAGACCACTCAAGCTACCATTCGATGGCCAAAGAAGTACGACCTGGACGATGCTAAGAAAGAAAAATCAAAGTGTTGCGACTTCCACGTCGATCATGGTCATGCGACAGACGATTGTATCGCATTGAAGAAGGAATTAGCGTATCATTTCCCGAAAGGAAATCTCAAGGATATCATCGACGATGTCGCTATTCCAGCTAATATCCATCGACCGTCGACTCCCGAGCGTACAAAAGTTGTCAATTAAAATCCCCTACGCCATTGGGAATCCTGAAGATCGAGAATGAGTCGAAAACGTCGCTATGGTGCAATGTCGTACGACGATCAATCACAGACAGTATCTCATCGGATCGTCGTGTCGTCTTGTCATTTAAAACCTATCTTTCTTTCCGAAAAGAATAGGATAATAAATGACAGGGGGGCAATACCCCATGAAGGAGAAAGGTATGATTTCTAACTCTTTTCCATACAAATTTTTCTCACAAACAGCTACTGACTTAAGCATCGGAGGGTCGTTGGTGAGCCAACGACCAACCCTCGACATCGTTTTAGCGCAGGATCGCACGACATAGACAATCAGGTCCATGACTTGATCACACCTTACATCTAGTCGAACGACTTGGTCGCACGATCGCATAGACGGCTTCGCAGCCTGAGCTTCTTAACTTAGAAAAACTTCGCGTTTTGAATAAATACCTTAGTAGTGTTTTGATTGGCATACATTCTAAATGAATGCCTTATTTTTTCTCTCTTATACCCTGTATGGATGCTTTGATCGTATGTTCTCATATTTTATAAGTACCTTGGTCACATGATTTCCTATGTATCTTACATTCCATCGATGCGATATTTGTTTACCAAGTATATGAAAACACAAGTTCAAACAAAAAGTGCATTTACTGAAAAGATCGTCAGGTACACGCTCGACCATCAACAGTCGAGCAGCAAAACAAACAAAATAAAATTCCTAAATTAAAGGAGGAGCATCCGTCGCATTCATGCCCGAAGTCCCGTCCTGAAGGCTTTCGCCTGCCACCTCCTCCTCAGCGTCCTTCTCATCGTCCGAGTCAAGATCCCTCTCGGTCCCGACGCCATTCAGATAGATGTCCAGCTCCTACTTCGCCGAAGCAAGAGGGTCTTTTCCCAGCAAATGTCGTCGCATGATCGTCGCCCGAGCAGTCAGACGAGCTATGGGAAAAACCGACTTACCCTCGTCCTTTGCAGCTTGCACTTCTTTCTCCAAACTCTCTACCTTGGATTTATAATCCTCGGCCTCTTTCGAAACAGCAGCCAAGGATTCCTTAATCTTTTCCATCTCCTCCCTTTGCTCGGCAGTCATTTACAAGGACTGCGTCAAGCGATGGCTAAGATCCTCCTTCGCATGATTAACAATCTCCATATGTTTTAAAGCGTCAGCAAGACGCTTCGATAAATCCTCCGTGCGACCAGTAGCATCATTTGCTCGATCCAATGCTGCATTCTCCCTTTCGCGTGTAGCAGACAAGAGATCTTTCACCTTCGCCATTTCACTTCGCAAGGCCAAGGAAGCTTGAAGTGCCTGCGAAATCATAAAAGACAGACATCATCAGTAGACAACGACAACGACAACGAAGTCTGGGCCTAGACAAACTAAGTCTTGAAAGAAAGACTTACCATGAACACCAAGCCGACTACATGGGCACCCGTCTCCTCGATAGGAAAACCCTCAAAACGCTCCCTGAAAGATGGAAGCAGAAATTTATCCAGGTGAGGGAACAGGTTTGTCCCGTCTAGGACATTACCTGTCATAAAGTCCGATGGTAGCGTAAAGTTGACCGTCGTGACCTTCTCCCCTCCCGTCGTGTGTCCCTTGCCCTTGTCGGCTGACAAGGGATTCGACGCGGCAGACGGGGACTTCACCGTTTTCGCCGGAAGCGCATAATTGATGGGTGTCGCTGCAATCACCTTCTTGGGAGATGCGACCCCTACCTCTTCGGGTGTAACGACTCTCGACGAGTCATTAACCTCTGCCGACGACTCCCTCGGAGTCGTCGTCCTCATCTTCTTCGGAATTTCAGGGCCAGCAGACATGGTTTTAGCCTCTTCTCTCTGCCCTGACGAGCACGCTCCAACTCAGCTGCTCTCTTAGCAGAAACATTCAACACTTTAGGTTGAGACTCTCCTGGAAAAAAGGAATGTTACAAAGCACACAAAGGAAAAAGACTCGAGGTAACATAGGAAGAAAAGGAAAGTAAAACTTACCCGTCATCCCTCTCCTTCCTCTCGAGTTATCTTCTTCCTCTTCTCTTCCTTTCTCTTCACACTTCTCCCCCTGATTCTCTCCTGAAGATTCTAAATCATCGTCATCCGCCGAGTGTCGCACGACGAAAGACCTCTCGGCGACGCTAAATTCTAAAAACGAATCGATCTTCGCTTGAGAGTCAGCGTCTGGCTTCACGACCTCGAATTTTATGGCTGACAACATACAAAAAACAAGTTAAAAATCATATGTAAATCATCCACAGCGCACGCCAGATGAAATAACGAGGCTCACCCGACGTATTCCGGCTCGTCCTAATCCACTCACTCTCAGAGTCAAGGGACAACTTACGCACGAAAACATATCGAGACTTTCACCCACGGTCGTTCACACCCGTCCCTAAGACCAAAACGCGATCGCCCTTGAACCTAGAATGTAAACTACATCGATGACATCCGTCCATCTTGGCTTGATAAGCCGAGAGGAGATCATGTACATTTATGGGAGAATCCCATTTCTTAGTAGCACGCTCGATCACCCGTACGACTCGCCAGAACTGGGGCATCAACTGACTCGATGCCAAGTCAAACTCTAACATAAACGCCTTGGCTAGAGGAGAAAAAGGCCATTCGAAACCTATCTTAAAAGGGTATTCATAGATTACGATGTACCCCTCGGGACACTCGTTTGATCGGATCTGGCCTGGACGGATCAATTCGACCCACGCAGGAATTTTCGCTAACTTTCTAAAATCCTTGAGGTCCGATGACTCTTGAATAACACTCTCAGGATCCCTCGACATTTCTAAACAAAATTTGCAGAAGTCGGAGAAATCGTACCTTACTTATAGGCGCATTAATCCTCGAAGAAACCTAACCAAGTCAAAGATTTTCACAAGTTCGGGAGATATCAGACAAAGAATGGCAAGGAAATCACAGCACAAAACTCTTCAAGGGCGAAATAAGGAAATGATCCGTCAAAATCCCTATTTAGACCAAAAAATAGGGTTGGATCGAATCCCTGGATGATTTCCGCGCGTCCCCAATCTTTTCGCATACAGATCTTCGACACCTGTCTTCGACAGCTGGTAAGCATCATCGTGCATCAGTATGACGTCATAACTTTTCAACTTCTCCGTTCAGTTAAAGGCAAACCGGTCTAGTTCCCCGACAACCAGGTAAGTCCCTCAACCCAGGTCACAAGTCTAAGCGTTCGACAAGCAAAATTTAAAACTTAAATTTGACATTCAATTTTCAAATTTTGGGGACAAACTGTTTGGGCAAAAAATTACATCGTACGACTATGACCAAAACATGTAAGACGCACGTTATAATCCAAATCTTGCATTAAGATAAGGTCTCGACAAAGACCCAGAACAACATCCGTCGTATCCCGTAAAAGGTAAGTCGTACGTCCCTCATGACGCTCGACCACAGCGTCGCCCGACCATCGCGTAAGATCATTGTACCTTCGACCAAAGCTAACGTTAACCTTGACTGTTATGTTTGTTAAGTATTTAATGCAGGAGTCAAAGCCATTAACAGCAAGCGACCGTAACGGACGAGGATCATTATGGATATTCACTCTGACAACCGTTTCCAGCCGTTGTAGCCGTTGATCAAAGCATTAATGGAGCTAATTAATGACGCGAAGACTATAAATACCAAGCTAAGTCTTCACACCAAGGGACATCAGTTAACACCCAGCATACATCGGATAACATCATCGAACAGCAGAGAAAACGCACCCGAACTCACAAAGAAGAACACTCAAATCAAGTACTGGAGACCAGAATCACTCAGCGAACTCAAGAACAACAGAAGCAACGAGATTTCTCTCGAAGAATATCTCTCGACGCACGTCATCAGCTTTCGACCAGCAGTTCATACTCTGTTTCGCACACGACAAACACCTGTTTTTACGTTCAAACACTTGTACTTTACATTTCGAAGCATTTCCTTCATCTGTATTGTAATCGTTGTACGATCGACACCAGTATCCAAGGACATCGCCCCTGATTGGCGACCATAGTATAGCGACGACACCCACTGTCGTCCGCAGGTTTTTTCCTCGTTTGAGGTTTTTCCTGCGTCATCAAATCCCTTGTTTCTTTATTTTTATCCTCGTCGCACGTCTCGTCAAAAGATTCTTTCTTTAGTTGTTTAAGTCCACATCGACCTTAAGTTGTCCCTTTGGTGCGATTTTTGGCATTAACATTCAGCGATGTAATTTATTTTGAAATCTTGCATGCTGAGACGAATGTCAGCGATTAAGAGAGAGAACATACCTTGATATCAGCGAATCAAATTATTCATAGATTAGATGATTAATAGGGGTATACAAGTTCATTTTAACACTGGTCTAATGCTTACCGCTGAAGATTTTATTCTTCTAGGTTCAGCATTCCAAGCTCGCTGATGAGAAAGTTGAATCTTGTCTCATCAAGAGGTTTGGTGAAAAGATCAGCTAACTGGAAGTCAGTGGGAATAAAATGAAGTTCTATATCACCATTCATCACATGATCTCTGATAAACTGATACCTGATTTCGATGTGTTTGGTCTTTGAGTGTAGCATTGGATTGTTTGCTATGGCGATGACACTAGTGCTGTCGCAATAGATTGGAATTTTGGAGAGATGAAGGTCATAGTCCAATAGTTGATTTCACATCCATAAGACCTGAGAAAAAACAGCTTCCAGCGGCTACGTACTCAACTTCAGCGGTTGAGGTAGACACTGAATTTTGCTTTTTACTTGTCCAACTCACCAGTTTTCCACCCAGGAGCTGACAGCCTCCTGTGGTGCTTTTCCTATCTAATTTGCATCCTGCAAATCACTATCTGAATAGGCGATTAGATCAAACCCTGAGTCTTTGGGATACCAAAGACCTAGGTTAGGAGTACCCTTAAGGTATCGAAAAATACGCTTTACAGCGATCAAATGAGATTCCTTAGGTTCAGATTGATATCGTGCACATAAATAAGTTGCATACATAATATCAGGACGGCTAGCTGTAAGATACAGAAGAGAGCCGATCATCCCACGGTACGTTGTGATATTAACATATTTCCCTGAAGGATCCTTGTTTAGTGTCAGTGGCGGTGCCATTGGGGTTTTCATAGCTGAGCTTTGAGTTAAATCAAACTTTTTCAGCATATCTTTAACATACTTACCTTGGTGAATGAAAGTACCTGTTTCATTCTGCTTGATTTGAAGACCAAGGAAATATGTCAGTTCACCCATCATACTCATTTTATATTCAGCTTTCATTCTTTCAGCGAAACGAGTACATAAATCAGGGTTAGTAGAACCAAAAATAATATCATCGACATATATTTGTACAAGAATGATATGACCTTTTACTTTCCTGAAAAATAGAGTTTTATCGATTTTACCTCGCTCAAATTTTTCAATATGGAGATAAGTAGAGAGAGTGTCATACCATGCACGAGGAGCTTGCTTTAAGCCATAAAGTGCCTTATCCAGTTTATATACATAACCTGGATGCTTAGGATCAGTGAATCCTGGAGGTTGTTCAACATATACTTCTTCATTCAGCCTTCCATTGAGGAATGCTGATTTCACATCCATTTGATATACCTTGAAGTCTTTGTGAACAGTGTATGCTAAAAATAGACGAATAGCTTCGAGTCTTGCCACAGGGGCAAATGTTTCGTCATAATCTATGCCTTCCTCTTGTCTGTGTCCCTGAGCAACAAGACATTCCTTGTTGCGGGTTACAGTTCCATGTTCATCCAACTTGTTTCGATAGACCCACTTAGTGCCTATCACTGACTTGTCAGATGGTCTTGGAACGAGATTCCAAACTCTATTTCTTTCAAATTCTGTCAGCTCTTCTTGCATAGCGCTGACCCAGTTTGGATCTCTGAGGGCATCATCTGTTTTCTTTGGTTCAACCAGAGAAATAAAGTTAACAAATAAACAAATGTTACCTGCACTTCGTCGAGTCTGAACACCAGTGTTTGGATCACCAAGAATCTGATCAATGGGGTGATTTATAGTCCGTCGATGAGCCGTAGCATGATTCGCTGACTCAATTTGAACTTCTGGAGGAGCTGAAGATGAGGCTTCAGCAACTTCAGGTATTTCAGGCAAGAGAGGAAGAGGTTCAGATGTCATTTCATTCACTGATTGCAGAGAAGTAGATGGCATATTTGAGGTAGATGGTTCAGAAGCAGGCATAGTGGTGAGAGGAACAGCTAAAACCCATGATGATTCAGCTTCACTTGTCTGCATGCTTGAGATGATGGTAGGATCATCGTCAGCGGTAGGAGTATTAACTTAAGGGATAGGAGCAGCTTCTGAATCACCAAGATGAGAAAACATCCATTGATTCAGTTCTTCAGTATCAGCAGAAGGTCTTGAGTTCGCTGAATGGGATTCGTCAAAAGTGACGTGGATTGTTTCTTCTACAGTTTGTCTTCTACGATTGAAGGCTCTAAAGGCTTTAGAGATTGAAGAATATCCAAGAAATATTCCATCATCAGCCTTGGGATCAAACTTTCCTAGGGCATCCCTATTGTTCAGTATGAAACACTTACATCCAAAGATATGAAGAAAGCTAATTGAAGGCTTTCTCCCATGGAAATGTTCGTAGGCTGTTTTCTTGAATCTTTTGACAATCAGCGACCTGTTTTGAGTAACACAAGCAGTGTTGACAGCTTCTGCCCAAAACTGAGTAGGTAGATGAGAATCGCTGAGCATTGAACGTGCAGCTTTGATGATCGTTCGATTTCTTCTTTCAGCGACTCCATTTTGTTGTGGTGTTCTCACTGAAGAAAAGTTGTGAGAAATAGGATTGCTTTCAAAGAAGTTTTCAAGGGAACTGTTTTTGAATTCAGTCCCATGATCACTCCTTATTGAGTTAACAGTCATGTTATTCAGGACTTCCATTCATGACGAAAGTGATGAGTTCTTCAGGGGTGTCACTCTTAGAACGGAGAAACATATCCCAGGTGTAGTGAGAGAATTCATAAACTATGACCAGTTTATATTTCTTTCCAGCGAGGGATTGTTTGTTAACAAGACCAAACAAATCCATGTGAAGAAGTTGAAGAGGAGATGACACTTAGGAAACTTGTTTTGACTTGAAGCTTGCTTTGGTTTGTTTCCCTTTTTCACATGCTGAATATAAAGATTCCTTAGCATATGAATGTTGAGGAAGACCAGTGACCAACTCTTTTGAAAAAAGAGTGTTCAGTGTCTTGAAGTTGAGATGAGAGAGCCTCTTATGCCATAGCCAATTGACATCATATGAGGCTTTGGAGAAGAAACAAGAATTCTCAGTGGTTGACGAGTCCATGTTTATAACATAAACATTTTCCAAACGATATCCGTTGAGAGCGACTTTCTCCTTTTTGTCAGTGACAAAGCAGGATTCCTTAGTGAAACACACTTTGTAGTCCTTGACACATAGCTGACTGATGCTCAGAAGATTGTGCTTCAGTCCTTTAACATATGTGACTCTTCTGAAGGTAGTTGTACCATTAGAGAGTACACCAAACCCTCGGCTATAGCCTTTTCCATTTCCACCAAAAGTCACAGAGGGACCTTTCTCTTCTTTATATTAAGTGAGCAGATTCATTTTGCCAGTCATATGTCTAGAGCATCCACTATCAAGATACCAAATACCCTTCGGGACCTGCAAACAAAGAAAGATTAGTTTGACTTGGGCACCCATTTTACTATGGGTCCACATTTGTCAGTGGTGGTAGAGGAAGTGGAAGGTTCACCAATCTTCGCAGCATCTGAAGATTCAGCTTCAGCACAAGTCTTCACTTTAGTTAATTTCTTAACTTCAGTGGTTGTTTTCACTTTAACCTGATTTGCACCAGGATTGGCCTTCTTTGCCTTGGGGCAGTGATCTTCATCTTAGCTAATTTTTCAGCTTTGGTGGTCATAGGGCACTTACTGGCAATGTGATCGGTAAGTCCACAGTGATAACATTTCCTATAACTAAAAGTAGCTTTAGGACCATTTGCATGCTTAGCCGAAATTTTTAAATAAGCAGTGCCAGCACCAAGAATACCTTTTGGCATTGGAAATTGGAGGAACTATCAGTTCTTCGGATTTCTTACCAATTACATCCACTCTGATTCTAGGAGTAGATCGCTGAACAAATTCAGGAATCTTGTTCTTAGAGGTAGAGTGATGACTTACTAAAGGTTTTGAGACTTTCAGCTTAGGTACATTGGTACCCTTTTGAGGTTTTTGATTAAAAACTTTTTCTTTACCTTTAGAAATTAAGGTAGGTTTATCCTCAGGGATAGGAGTTTTAGAAGAGGAACACTGAGACGAGGAGGTGTCAGGGATAGAAGACACGAACATTCCAAACTTAAGCATGGAATGATCAGTGGTTGGTTCTTCAGCTTCAGCTTTATAACCAATACCACTTTTGTCACTCAGGGGAATCTGAGCACCTAATATCTCAGTGATCGTTGTTGAGGATTTACACCATCCTTCAACAGTAGCCTTTTCAGCCTTTAATGCAGCGATAGCATCTTCTCGTTCAATACGAATGATTTGATTTATACAGACCTCATCTTTCAAATTTTTTTCTATTTTAGAAAGCTTTTGAATTTCTAAATGACAATTCTTAAGCTGTTCAGCAAGATCAATATTTAATTTTTCAGCTTTGGTCTTGCCATTCATGGGATCATATAAATCAATAGTCAAAAGATCGACGGTCCGACGTCGTTCGATGTCATTGAGGGCTGAAGTATGAGTATCAGTGCTAGAGTTTGATACCTGAGAGGTGGAGGTAGAAGTAGAGGGAATTTCAGTTTGTTCTTCCTCTTCTTCTATTTGAGCCATGAGGCAAAGATTGGCCTCATCACCATCTTCAGAGTCAGATGATTCCTCATCAGAAAGAGCCCAGTCATGATCTTCAGCGATCATGCCTTTGCCTTTCGTCTTAAATCTTTTCAGCTTTGCATATTTTTCTTTCAGCTTCTTGTATTTGTCATCTCTAGCCTTAGGGTTAGAGGATTTCTTGTAGGAAGAAAATGAGGGTTTGAAGACTTTCTTTGACCTGCATTCACTAGCAAAGTGTCCTACTTTTTCACAGTTAAAGCAGGTAGCAGTTGCCTTATCTACAGGGGTTGAGGATTTTGGCTTGACAGTGAGTGAAAGAGGTTTATTTCTTCTGAAGTTACTCTTTCTGGCGAATCTCCTAAATGTATTAGTCAGGAGTGCCAGTGACTGATCAATTTCTGAAGGATCGGCTTCTGATGATTCATCAGAGTTAGATTCCAACTCAGTGATAGTGACAGTAGATCGCTGAGTGGGTACCAACTCTGAATAGAGTAAAGCAACACGTGTGCTTTTGGAATCTTTTACAAGATTCTTCTTAAGATGACACGACTGCTCATGATTGAGCATAGTGCCAAATAAGGTAGAGAGGGTCATTGATTTCAGATCCTTTGAGAGCTTATGACACATAGAATAACTGTCCCAGCTTTCAGGAAGACTTTCCAGAAACTTTGTCAGGATCTCAAAGTTAGAATATTCCTTACCAACAGTTTTTAAGTCAATGATTAAACAGTTAAACCATTGATGAACTTCAGAGAGGGTTTCATTCTTACCACAGATGAAACTTTCGTACTGTCTTACCAGGTTGATCTTTCTTGAATCCTGGACTTCAGATGTACCTTCATATTGAACACATATTGTGTCCCACATGGCTTTAGAACTTTTCAGGTTCATGATGGAGTGGTAGACTTCATTTGGAAGAGCCATAGAGATGATAGATCTGGCCTTAGTGTCAATGGCCACCTTCTTCTTGTCTTCATCAGTCCACGTACTAACTTCCCTGGGAATGATTCTTTCAGGGATTGCAGCTCTAGTAGCAGTGCCTGGAACAGCAGGGTCTATCATGAAAGGGACATATGGTCCGTTTTCAATGTAGTAAGGTATAGTAGGATCTACACCTTCCAAGAAGAGCATCGTTCTATTTTTTTCAGAGATTGAAGTTATCTTTGGAAAATCTAGGGGGGTTTGCAAGAGAGCCATTATCGATATAGTTTGTATTTGTGGAGTTTGCCATATTGAGAAAATAGCAAGGAAGAGAAAGAAAGATAGTATAAGCAAGATCTTGTATATTAGGTTATACAAGTTTGTAGAAGGGGGGGTTGAATACAAACACACGATTTTTATCTTTCTAAATTGTTTATTGATATGTATCAAACAATTTACAGTTTGTTGCGGAACAAAATTAAGGAATAAACCTAATCTAAACAAACTATGAGAATCACTAAAAGTTCTGGCACTAGAAAAAAGAGATTAAGAAAATCTAGAATGCTAAGGAGAGTATTCTATCACACAATAGTTCAGCGAAGAGAGGAATGGCCAAGTGCTTCTCAAATAAAGTAGGGTTTCCTTTATATATTGCATGCATTTAATGCATGTCAGTATACCTTTACATGTGGCAGCCTCTGGTTGGTTGCATGGTTTGACTTTAGTAGACAACCTAGTGGCCGCATGATGAACAGTGTAGAATCAGAGTTGGTTGTATGATTCTGGACAAAAGGGAAGTCCATTCTGACATAATCGTACGGGGGCGTGCAAGGAGATAAGACAAAAGTTACTTGTAGAGGAGGCTTCATGATCAGCGTTCGCTGAATGATTCTTTATCAGTGAATGATAAAGTTCAGCGTTCACTGAAGTCTTCTACTTGAAACTTCACGTTGAGTGGACAAGTCTTGGCTTCGCTGATATCTGCATCAGTTCATTAGTAGACTTAGTCATTGGTTCTTTGGCTTGATCTTCGACTTCAGCGTAGAACATGGTTGACGTGAATCTTGTCTTCATGGATCATAAGTAAACAATAAGAACTATCAGCGATCATCAGTGAGGTTGAACAGGCTCAGGGCTCACTGATGAACAGTGTTTGCTGAATAAGTAAATTAAAGCGTATGTTTTCATCAGCGAAACTAAACAGACTTAGTATATTTTCTTTGATGACAAAACATTAATACATATTGTCTACATACAATTTTCACTAAGTGTTTCTCAGGGTCATTATCAAATAACTGAGGGTTTGGATCAACATCTCTCAACAGACTTCGGTTGTACCAACGGAGTCCCCATAACATTCCTCGTCGCCTATCTCTTTAGGTGATGCAGATGACTTGGAGGTCTCTCCACTCCAAGGTTCTGCCTTCGCACTACACAGCTTATCACCCGACCACTTTGTGGTTGATGACTCTGCACAACCCCGTGAAGGGTCGGCCAAACCAGCAGTCGGTCGTGAGGGTTTCGACTTTCTAGATTTTCTTCTACAGGACACTCGTCCCCGATCAGAAACTCCACACCGAAGAGATCCTTCTCCCATCTACGTCTCACCCAAAGACTCCCCACCGAAAGAAATATCACCAGCGAAAGCAGTCTCTCCACCGATCATCTCCCCAACGTAGCAAGCATCCCCACCGAACATCACCTCACCACCAAAATCTCCTTCACCACTAAAGCAAACCTCACCGAAGGACCTATAGGTTCACAGATTCACGTTGTATCACAATAATGGTAAGAAAATAGACAGCGAAAGCATATTAAATAAAGCCATTTATGTGAGTGATTGTGCAAAGATAATGTAACCGTGAGAATTAAATATAGAACAGGAATAATAATAACAAGATCAAGTATAAAACGTTGCTCGTATATTGATAATGAATCACACCATGAACACGTTCAAGTGTGTGTTCGGAAATCTCACAGGGAACAATATCGTACGGAGGTAGTGCTCAGGATTACTGCTGTGTGTGCTTAAACAATTGTGGAAAACTATTCTTACAAAAGCTTACCATCATTTGTTCCACTGCCTCACTATTTATAGCCCTGATAAAGTGTAGACAGTGTACTATCGTACCCTGGAATGACATTTGGAAAGTGTGTCTCCCTTCTTTAGGGCATACGTGGAAAGTATGGGCACGTGTCTAACACTTAGGATTTCTTACGAGACTTAGGCTTCACAGAGGTCTTCACTTCAACAGAGCTCATAGACCAGAGCTCTGTTAGTCTTTGGATATGAACAGTTCTTCTGTTGATCTTCTGCCAGAGCTCTGTTGAGCTCTGTTGGTTCCACCAGAACTCTGTTGAGTTATGTTGGTCTTCTTGTTGCTTTTCTTCTGAGTCTTCTGCTGCATCTATGTTGGTCTTCTGACTTGATAATATTTTCAATACTTTTACATAACAGATACTTGGGGCTAACAATCTCCCCCTAAGTATTGAACATAAAAATTTGGAAATACAGAGATGTAAACAAAAGAACAGAGAACATTTTACCTCTGTTGAAACCTTACACTATTCTTTTTACAATACGAAGTAAAAGAATAGTTACATTTAGGCATAATTATCTCCCCTTAGGATTCTGTCGAATCTTCTGATCAGCTCACGGAAGTCCAGCATAAGATCTATCTGTTCGATGCAGAGCCTCAGTTGCTCTTCTGGATACTTCTCTCTTGGGAGATTCTGAATTATGTTCTTGATATATACCAGCGACTCACTCGAGTACTTGTGGGCTTCAGATATTCTGATGGCCTTCTTGATCTTCTTCTGCCAGCAGATGAAGACTGGAGGATTTTCAACTACTGTTCTAGTCCTGTAGTGGCCATAACCCTCAAGGTTTTCGTTTGGTGGTGCAACCGCTAGTTTCTCAACTTCGAACTCTATGCCTAGCTGAAAATCAATCTGAGTTCCGAGATTAACGTGCTCTTGCATGGCGAATCGAACTTCTGGTAGCGCAGTTCTTGCTGGTGTGTATCTTTCGGAGAAGTTCAAGCAATAGGCGTGAAGCATGATCAGATCGTATGGATTCAGAAGCACAAGATCGTTGTCGTTGAAGAATTCATTCCTGCCTTCTGTTGATTCAACAGTGTACTCATGGTATACGACTCTGTCATGTTGGAATTTCTTATGCTTAATGTCCAAGATTCTGCGGATACCGAAGTTTATGTTTATGGCTCTGTTCAGATTTGACTTTGTTTGAATGAACTTCAGCCTTGATTCAGAAATGGTGTTTATTCTGATGGGATTGAGGTACGGGTTGATGGGTTTGGCATTTACAGGAATGATGTCCCTGTCAGCATAGAGATAACCAAAAAATTCCTCTAAGGATGGTTTCTCGGTGTGTTGGGTTGATGTTTCTGGGTTCTGTTCTGGCTGAATTGGGTTCTGGTCTTCATGTGTTTTAGCCATGAGGATATCAACATGTCGTCCGGGCTCTTGTAGAACTTGGGGTTTTACTTGAGATTGGGCTTGGCTTGGTTGTTCTTCAGCAGAGATTGGGATTGATCTCTCTGGTTCAGTTCTTGGAGATGTAGGAGGGGTGTCGAGTATGATGATCTCTGGTGGTTGTTGAGTTGACTCTTCTGGTGTTTTGATGGTTCTGTCTTTGAACATGTAGTCGAATACCACCATAGTCATTTCTGGCATGTCTTCCTCTGTTGTCCCCTTATCTCCTCTTTCTGCCTCTGCCTTTGTCGTCTCTGTCGTTTTGCCTTTCCCTTTTCCCTTTTCCTTCTCTTTCTCTTTCTCTTTTTCCTTCTCCCCCTTTTATTGACCTGCGAACTCACCCATTTGACTATCTGATTGAGCTTCCTTAGCATCTTCAAAATCATCTTCATCATCAGAGGAATCCTCGTCAGAGAGTCTCTGAATAATGGGTGAGGACCGGGCAACAAACTTTGGCCTCTTGCGTGACGGCTCTCCTTCTGGTGCTCCTTCTGTGGGTCTTTTAAGTGTAGTAGTCTGTAAAATAGCATATGTGAAGTTTGTGACTGCCTTTTTCATTGCGTCTTCAACCTCTGTTGCTGTAATTCTGATTTCATCTACTTGACTCTCAAAGTTTACTTTGTGAGTGTCAAGAGATGTCTGCACGTGTTTCTCTGTCTCCTGGGCTTTCATGACAAATTTAGATGAAATCGTCATCATTCGGCTAAGAACTGATTTGCTGAAGTTGTCCATCTGACCGACTGTCATTGGTAGATCATTGGGGTTGGGGCTGGAGATGTTGAGTGGAGTAGCAGATGATGTTGTTGCGTCTTTGATGGCTTTCTTAACAGAGTTGTCAATTAACTCTGTCAAGGTTCTGACGTTCGATTCTGATAAGAGGACAGAAGGTATAGGCAGGGTTTTGTTCATGGATTCCTTGTGATTCTCTGCCATTATTCTCTTCAGATCAGCAAGTTCTGTCGAAGTCTTTGTTGTCTCCTCTGTTCTGTCTCTTTTCAGATCTGCTGTCTCTGTCGTCAGCTTTGTAATCGCTACTGTTCTGGCGCGTTCAGCCTCTGCTCTGAGTTTTTCAGCTTCAGCAAATTTATTAGTGATCTGCTGCAGTTCTTCTTTAAGAGAGGCATTCTCCTTACGGATCAGCTCCTACTTCTGGTCATTGATAAGTTTATACTCATTCAAGGAGTTGTTGATACTATCACAGAAGCTTTTGAACTCTGCTCTTGTGACAGTGTCAACGAGGGTAACCTTGGATCCAACACATGTATCCAATTCTGCCTCGAGTTCAGAGGCGCCTACGTTAAGAGTTGTTTTGATGTTAGCTCTTGTAGGACTTCCACCCGATCCTTGATGATCCTTTTGAGGGGATTCATCTACAGGTGTTCTGATCAGAGTTTCCTCCTCCAGCTCAGGTTCTGAGGAAGGAAATCTGATATGTTGAGAAGAGCTTGGATCAAGCAAAGTCTTCCCTTATGAAACTAGGTCGTCCCATTGTCCCTGAGTCGGACAGACCCTACGTGAGATGCGAAAGATCTCAGGTCTAGTGTATGCTAAGTCTAAATGAGCCACAGAGGCATCATCATGTGGCGGTGACCTATTGATGTTCTGGGGCGAATGAACATCACTACCAAAAATAGCTTCCCTGGTTTCGTACGTACCAGAGGCGTGAAGAGTTGCCTCTGGTGGTTCTTGCGGGTTAGGGTTCGAGGTGTGCACCTCTGTTTCAATAATCCGTTGGTCTTGATCACCAGGATTAGATTGTGTGGAAGTACTGGGATGTTGATTATGGATGCGCTCATCTGTGTTCTCTTGAACATCTTTTTCTAAGCTCTCATTTCTCTCGGCTCTTAGGGATTTAGAACTCTCAGGATTCTCTCTCTCATCTCCTTCTTTCTCACCACTAGCAGAGGAAATAACTTCTACCTCTGGTATTTCCCTTACTCCCTCATGAACAGTCTCCATATTTGAAACACCCTAAAATTCAAGGCCAATTTAAACCTCAAATTAAAATACTATGATCATTAAAGATACCAAACCTTTATAACAACAAGGATCTACAGCATCGTTTTATATACAACATTTAACTTCTTCCTAAATAATCTTATTAATCTATTCTTACAACATAAATAGATTAACTAGATTATCTAAGCTTCGTCCCAAAAATCTCCAAAAATTGCTGGATCCCTTCACCTCATAGTTTGATATGAAATTCACTCCCCATTACTTCTTTCCCGAACCTGAACCTGGTAAAACAATTCAACTTAAAACATTAGGCTTTCGCCTAGTGAGGTTAATCAATTCAAATTTAAAACTCAACAACTAAACATCAGGTGTCTCAAACCTGCATCTTTCATTTTACCAAATCAAGTTTCAACCACTATGACTATTTCACCTAGTCATTTAAATAAATAACATCAACAACTACTTATAATTCCACCAGATTTATAAGAAGTTAAACTCAATAACCCATGAAATGCAAATTACAACTCGATGTAATTTTCTCACACTTCATCATTTATTAAATCCCGGAAATGCGAATTACACCTTCGTATAATTCTCTCACACTTCCTATCGCCTGAAATGCGAATTACACCTCGATGTAATTCTCTCACATTTCAATACCTCACCATCCTGAATCACTGGTTCCCAATGGGATTTTAAATCAACGGTGATCACAACAACCGGGAACCCTCACAGATGATTCAGAATTCGCTCCACCACTAGAATTACATTATAGGTCCCCAGCTAGTATGCGGTTCCCATTAGACCGTACTAAGTTGCCCACTAGACCAAATGTAAATTCTAGCCATCGCAACACAATAAATGTGTATCAACACCCGCTCTGTTGTATACTAAAGCTATACAATTTCAACATATATTCCATATTTCTATATAAAGAATATTAAACTCCACGATTATCCCTACTTTGCCATTTAGCATCGGGGATTATCATCTCAATAACTGATAACAGTTTCCGGACTCATACGTAAGTCCTTATAATTCCGAATAGCATGGTTTTTACATTAATAACAGAGTTATAAACATATAACAGATAGCATATACATATCAGATTTCATGCCACATAACAGCTTCAAAATACAACTGGAAGTCATCAACTTTTCGCAACCCTCTATAGCGAAAACCACACTTTTCGCAAGCCAAAGCTGCGAAAACCCCCACTTCTCGCAACCCTCTATTGCGAAAACTATACTTTTCGTAACCTTCTATTGCGAAAACTAAACTTCTCGCAACCAACTGTTGCGAAAACCTTACTTTTCGCAATCAACTAAAACGAAAAGTTACTGTTCATCATCATCCTCATTTCATTAAGCTGTTTCTTACCAGATTAAGCATTTAGCACAGAATTGATATTTAAGCTTGATAAACACATACACATATATTTACATGTTAAGTTTTAAGCAAGAAATAATTAAACTCACCTCAATAACTCGATATAAACACTGCTTCACGTAAAGGCTTAATGAACAGCTTAATGGCAGTTTATCACAATCTCTAATTCACCACAAATTTCTTTCTTTTCTTCTTCTTTCTTCCTTCGTCCTTTCTCTTCTCTCTCGATTTCTCTCTGTCTGTTTTCTTTCTTTGTGAAACACTCACAAAAACAAAATCAGTATTTTACAATACTAATTTCCCTATAACTTGACACCTCATGACTAAAACATGAGTCATTAACTCATTTACAATATAAACCCCAACTTCCAAATTAATTACCAAACAACCCTCTAAATTAATTTTCAACCAGAATGTTACCAAAATACAATTTATCTCTTATAAATTACAATGGAAATTTCGGGATGTTACAATGCTCCCCAACTTGAAAGGATTTCGTCCCCGAAATCAACTAAGCAAACAATTGAGGGTATCGCTTTTTCATCTCTTCTTCTGACTCTAAAGTCACATTACTACCCCGATGATGTTTCCATTGCACTTTCAACATAGGCACCTCTTTGCCACTTCTTAACTTCCGAACCGATCTCTCTATAATCGCTTCTGGTTCCTCAACACACTGACTCTTCTCATCCACCTTAACATCTGAAATAGGAATCACATCATGTTCCTCAGCTAAACACCTTCGAAGATAACATACATGAAATACATTATGAATTCCTTCCAATTCAGGTGGAAGATTTAGCTGATAAGCTTGTTGACCAACTCTTTTGGTGATAACAAAAGGTCCTAGAAAACGAGGACTCAACTTTCCACGTTTTCCAAAACGAATCACACCTTTCCAAGGAGATACTTTTAGCATTACACGCTCCCCAACTTGGAATTCAACTGGTCTTCTCTTTAAATCAGCATAACTCTTTTGTCTATCTTGCGCCGCTTTCATATGCTATCGAATCTCTTTCACTTTATCTGCAGTTTGTTGCACCAACTCAGGTCCAGCAAACTGTTTCTCTCCAGCTTCCAACCAACAAACTGGAGTTCTACACTTTCTACCATACAAAGCTTCAAATGGTGCTCTCCCAATGCTAGAATGATAACTATTATTATACGTAAATTCCACTAAAGGCAAATGCGTATCCCAATTTCCTCCAAAGTCTAGCACACAAGCTCTAAGCATATCTTCCAAAGTTTGTATAGTTCTTTCGCTTTGACCATCAGTTTGTGGATGAAAAGCTGTGCTCAAATTCACCTTAGTACCTAACTCTTCTTGAAGTGACTGCCAAAATCTGGAAGTAAATCGACTATCACGGTCGGACACAATTGAAATCGGTATTCCATGTCTTGACACCACCTCATCAATGTACAACTTTGCTAACCTCTCTATTGGTGTTGCTTCTTTCATAGCCAGAAAATGCGCACTCTTGGTCAGTCTATCCACAATCACCCAAATAGTATCGTTACCCCTTTGCGTCCTAGGTAACTTCGTCACAAAATCCATATTAATCTTATCCCACTTCCATTCCAGAACCTCTAATGACTGGAAACTTCCATATGGCCTTTGATGTTCAGCTTTGACCATAGAACAAGTTACACATTTCTCTACATATCTAGCCACATCTAACTTCATAGTTGGCCACCAATAATGTAGTTTTAAATCTCTATACATCTTAGTACTTCCGGGATGAATAGAATATTTGGATTTATGTGCATCTTCCAAAATCAACGCTCTATTTCCACCCACTTTTGGTACCCAAACACGACCTTTAAACAACTTCACCCCTCGACTATCTTCTGATAAAAGAAACCGTTGTTTGGTCATCACTTCCTCTTTCAGATTTTCTGCCAACAACGCCTCAACTTGAGCAGTCTTTAATTGACCAATCAGACTTGACATTACGTCAATCCGAGCATTAATCACCTTTAAACATCCGCTGTACTCTTTTCTACTCAAAGCATCTGCTACAACATTTGCTTTACCCGGATGGTAATGCAATTCACAATCATAGTCTTTAAGTAGCTCTAACCATCTTCGTTGTCTCATATTTAACTCTTTCTGATCAAAAACATGCTTCAAACTTTTATGATCAGTGTAAAGAGTACATTTCGTACCGTACAGATAATGTCGCCATAGCTTTAAAGCAAATACCACCGCAGCTAACTCCAAATCATGAGTAGGATAATTCTTTTCATGCTCTTTCAACTGTCTTGATGCATAAGCAATCACCTTGCCTCGTTGCATCAATACACATCCTAATCCCATTTTTGAAGCATCACTATAGACCACAAAATCATCTGTACCTTCCGGCAACGCCAACACTGGAGCTTCACACAACAATTGCCTCAACTTTTTGAAAGCCTCTTCTTGCTTTTCAGACCAGACAAACTTAACATTCTTTCGAGTCAAGACTGTCAACGTAGAAGCAATCTTCGAGAAGTCTTTGATAAACCTCCGGTAATACCCAGCCAGACCCAAGAAACTTCTAATTTCAGATGCATTCTTCGGAGTCTCCCAATTCATTATCGCTTCAACCTTAGCTGGATCTACCTTCACCCCTTCAGCAGAAATCACATGCCCTAAAAATTGGACTTCTTTCAACCAAAATTCACACTTCGAAAATTTTGCATATAACTTCTCTTTTCTCAAAACCTCAAGTACTTCACGGAGATGACATTCGTGATCGTCTTCATTCTTTGAATAGATCAGAATGTCGTCGATAAACACGATGACAAATTTATCTAAGAATGGTCGACATACTCGGTTCATCAAATCCATGAATATGGCAGGAGCGTTAGTCAGACCAAATGGCATAACCAAAAACTCATAGTGCCCGTACCTTGTTCTGAAAGCTGTTTTCGGAATATCTTCATCTCTCACCCGAACTTGATGATATCCCGATCTCAAATCAATCTTAGAAAAGCATCCTGCCCCTTGCAATTGATCAAATAAATCATCAATCCTTGGCAACGGGTATTTATTCTTGATTGTCACCTTATTCAATTCCCGATAGTCGATACACATTCTCATTGTACCGTCTTTCTTCTTTACAAACAAGACTGGAGCTCCCCACGGCGAAGAACTTGGACGTACAAAACCTTTATCGGATAACTCCTGCAATTGCGACATCATCTCTTTCATTTCAGCAGGTGCTAAACGATAAGGTGCACGAGCTATTGGAGCTGCTCCGGGAATTAAATCAATTCGAAACTCTACTTGTCGTTCCGGCGGTAAACCCGGAAGATCATCAGGAAAAACATCTGGAAACTCACTTATTACACGAATATCTTGCAACTGCTTCTTTTTCGCCTTGGCATCCAAGACATATGCCAAAAATGACACACATCCTTTTGCTAAACACTTACGCGCCTTTGTCATAGAAATTAACGGTAATTCACCTTTCTGCTTTTCTCCGTATACAAACACATCTTTATCAGGTCTTGGAATACGGATTATCTTTTTAGCACACATAATCTCCGCCTCATTTGCAGTTAGCCAATCCATCCCCACAACAATATCGAACCCTCCAATTTCCATTAACAGCAAGTCAATAGGAAATTGTACCTCATCAATCTGAATCTTACACCCATCTATCCTTTCGGTTACCAATACCCGACCACCATTAGCTACCTCAACTACCAAGGCATCTCCTAAAGTAGTGACAGGCATAACTAATTTATCATGAAACACATTGGACATGAAAGAATAGTTTGCACCACTATCAAATAACACATTTGCAGGTAGGGAATTTATAAAGAAAGTACCCGACACCACATCCTTGGATCCCTTTGCTTCTTCCGCCGTCATATTAAATGCACGACCTGTCGGCTTTGGAACAATCATCTTTTTCCCTTGATCTCCATCCTTTTTCAGTTTCGGACAATCGCGTCGAACATGCCCCGGCTGTTTGCATTCAAAACATACGGCACTTGGAAGTAGACAGTTATTAGCATAATGACCCGTCTTTCCACATTTGAAACATTCAGGTCCACCTGTTCGGCAAGGTCCAAAATGCTTAGTCTTGCACTTTGGACACCAATTCTGTTCCCTTTTTGTATCCGTACGAATATTCCTCCCAAACAATCTAACATTCTGTGAAGAGTTCGTACGCCCTTCCTCTTTTCTCTTATCCCCGACATGAGCTTTCTCTTCTCTATCCCTGACATACATCTCTTCAATAATCTTTGCCTCCTCTATCATTTCTCTAAGCGTTACTGCTTTTGAATTTCTTACTCTCGTCATCATTTCAGCCGGTAGCCCTTTCAAGTAGGTTTTAACCCGATCAGCTTCAGTTGGAGTCACATGCCCCACCAGATTCAATTTCTCCGTAAACAACTCTGAATAACGCTTTACGGACATATTTCCTTTCTTCAAACTCCTGAACTCATCTTCAATTCGATCCATCTCATGCTCATTACAGTATTCCTTCAACACTTTTTCCTTGAAGGTTTCCCACGTCATAGCTTCTAATATAGGAGTTGTCATGGTACTTGTTAGCATGTTCCACCACTGTAAAGCATTGCCTCTCAACATCAGTGAGGCATACCTGACCTTCAACCTCTCACCACATTCACAAGCCCTGAATGCTTGTTCAGTCTCCCGAATCCAGTTCATACACGTAACTGGGTTATCTTCGCCCTTGAACTCCGGTGGCTTGCAACTCAGGAATGTCTTGTAAGAACAATTCCTTTGAGCCCTTACTTCAGGTTCTCTAACAGGGTTAATAACCGGATTTGCTCCGCCAGCAACATTCCGATCATTAAACAACTTTAAAAACATCTCTGATTGCCTTTCTAAGGAAGCACTTAACAGTTCAGCCTGTCTCTCCGCCTGTCTTTCCATAGAAGCACTCATCATATGAGTCATATTCTCCATAATCCTTGCCTCCATTCCTCTATCCGTCGTCTGACTAACGTTGCTAGTACCCACCCCTTGGACTGAAGCGTGCATACCTCCCAAAGAAATAAAATCTCTGGGTGCATCGTGCACATTACTTACCTCTGCCTCATTGTTTCCAACTCTCTCTCTGGGTGGCGTATTCACCATTCTCTGATAAACACAACATAACCATACAAATGGTTAGTTTGACATCTAACAACTAAACGTACTATATCACTAATCAGTCTCTGTAACAATTAAGTAACAAGCATGCTGTTGTAACAATATATTCATAATAACAGTAGCTAATTGAAATTATAAACATATTATACATAAGAATTCTCGTTGCCATTGATACAGTACTAACTAGAGTATTTCCGTCAACCCTAAGACTACCCAGTCTTAGTAATTCTACCCATCACTCAATGATCATAACTTACTTCCATCTCAGTTTAAGTCTAGGTATCTCTTACATCATACCTAGTTCGCTTAAACTACGGCTCTGATACCATACTGAAACACCCTAAAATTCAAGGCCAATTTAAACCTCAAATTAAAATACTATGATCATTAAAGATACCAAACCTTTATAACAACAAGGATCTACAGCATCGTTTTATATACAACATTTAACTTCTTCCTAAATAATCTTATTAATCTATTCTTACAACATAAATAGATTAACTAGATTATCTAAGCTTCGTCCCAAAAATCTCCAAAAATTGCTGGATCCCTTCACCTCATAGTTTGATATGAAATTCACTCCCCATTACTTCTTTCCCGAACCTGAACCTGGTAAAACAATTCAACTTAAAACATTAGGCTTTCGCCTAGTGAGGTTAATCAATTCAAATTTAAAACTCAACAACTAAACATCAGGTGTCTCAAACCTGCATCTTTCATTTTACCAAATCAAGTTTCAACCACTATGACTATTTCACCTAGTCATTTAAATAAATAACATCAACAACTACTTATAATTCCACCAGATTTATAAGAAGTTAAACTCAATAACCCATGAAATGCAAATTACAACTCGATGTAATTTTCTCACACTTCATCATTTATTAAATCCCGGAAATGCGAATTACACCTTCGTATAATTCTCTCACACTTCCTATCGCCTGAAATGCGAATTACACCTCGATGTAATTCTCTCACATTTCAATACCTCACCATCCTGAATCATTGGTTCCCAATGGGATTTTAAATCAACGGTGATCACAACAACCGGGAACCCTCACAGATGATTCAGGATTCGCTCCACCACTAGAATTACATTATAGGTCCCCAGCTAGTATGCGGTTCCCATTAGACCGTACTAAGTTGCCCACTAGACCAAATGTAAATTCTAGCCATCGCAACACAATAAATGTGTATCAACACCCGCTCTATTGTATACTAAAGCTATACAATTTCAACATATATTCCATATTTCTATATAAAGAATATTAAACTCCACGATTATCCCTACTTTGCCATTTAGCATCGGGGATTATCATCTCAATAACTGATAACAGTTTCCGGACTCATACGTAAGTCCTTATAATTCCGCATAGCATGGTTTTTACATTAATAACAGAGTTATAAACATATAACAGATAGCATATACATATCAGATTTCATGCCACATAACAGCTTCAAAATACAACTGGAAGTCATCAACTTTTCGCAACCCTCTATAGCGAAAACAACACTTTTCGCAAGCCAAAGCTGCGAAAACCCCCACTTCTCGCAACCCTCTATTGCGAAAACTATACTTTTCGTAACCTTCTATTGCGAAAACTAAACTTCTCGCAACCAACTGTTGCGAAAACCTTACTTTTCGCAATCAACTAAAACGAAAAGTTACTGTTCATCATCATCCTCATTTCATTAAGCTGTTTCTTACCAGATTAAGCATTTAGCACAGAATTGATATTTAAGCTTGATAAACACATACACATATATTTACATGTTAAGTTTTAAGCAAGAAATAATTAAACTCACCTCAATAACTCGATATAAACACTGCTTCACGTAAAGGCTTAATGAACAGCTTAATGGCAGTTTATCACAATCTCTAATTCACCACAAATTTCTTTCTTTTCTTCTTCTTTCTTCCTCCGTCCTTTCTCTTCTCTCTCGATTTCTCTCTGTCTGTTTTCTTTCTTTGTGAAACACTCACAAAAACAAAATCAGTATTTTACAATACTAATTTCCCTATAACTTGACACCTCATGACTAAAACATGAGTCATTAACTCATTTACAATATAAACCCCAACTTCCAAATTAATTACCAAACAACCCTCTAAATTAATTTTCAACCAGAATGTTACCAAAATACAATTTATCTCTTATAAATTACAATGGAAATTTCGGGATGTTACAATATTGGATGCTCTGTTTAGTACTTCCTCCTCCATCACTCTAGAGGAAGACCCTACTTCGGGTACTCTTACCTCTGGTCTGTTCTCTTCCATTCCTATTTCCTCACTAAAACTTTCCAAGGATGGCTCAGATCCTAAGTATGCTGGGGTTCTCACCTCAGTTTCTTGAGGTTGAGCAGCACTCTCATAGTTTTGGATAGAGATGTGTTGAGGGTCAATCAGAGTGAGCATTGTTCTTGGTACTTGTCTGAAAAAAGGATATTCACCTGAAGTCGTGGGAAGGAACTTGGACATTACCCAAACAGGTGTAGATTTTCTCTGATGAGTCAATTGCAGTCTGTCGAAGGCTCTTCTTATTACCAGACTGATGAATCGAGGAAACTTGATTGACTTCAGAAATTTGTGGGTTCCAACGACTCCTCCTCTTGCTATGGATGAGGTCTTTGTATTGACAGCGGCAAGAAGGTCGTTGTACAGAATGTTGGCGTAGTCGAAGTTTCTGCTGAAGAATAATCCATACATTATATGTAGGATTTATGTGCTAGCTTGGTCTTGACTACCAGATTTGCTAGTAAGGGTTCTGTTCAATGTGGAGAACATGAAGTTCGACATTGTAGGTAGATTTTGTCTTCTGAACTCTCTTATTTTGTTCAGTTCTTTGTTGTAACCCAATAATTTCATGAATTCAAGAAGAACAGCAACTTTGGGGGGGTTTTCATAGGCTTCTATTCCAAGCTGTCTTTTGGTCTTCATTCTGAAGATTCTCCTGAACGTGCTTGCACGAATGCGGATTGTTCCCGCTCCTCCATTTCTTGAGTTGACATTTCTAATGATTCCATCCTGTTCTTCTACGTACTGGCACGTAGTCCACCATTGTTGGACGTAAATCGCAGGAAGATGATCGTCGAACTCTGTTAGAGCTCTAAAGACTTCAGAGTTTCTGAAAAACTCAATAAATATGTGGTACAGGGGTAGATAGAGTCCTGGGTTAGGGTCGAATCGGTAATTGTTGTCAGCTAACTCGTATGGGAGGATAATGATTTCATCGACGGGTTCTATTCGGTTTGATTCAGCAGAGTTTTGTGGTTCTGCCATTTTTGCAGGTTAGGGTTTTCTTGAAGAACTTGAAGGTTTTGAACTTTTGAGAGGGAAAGATGAAGGGTTTTTGAATGATCAGAAAGCGTAAGAAAAGAAATGGGTCATGGTAATGGATATTTATATGCTAAACATGTGGTTGGGTGAACGTCGTTGGTACTGTAGGCACTCGAGTGTCAGAAGGTGGAGTGGCCTGAACAGTGTATCGTGGGAACAGCTAGTGGTTTGTCTTTCAATCAGAGAATGCCACGTAGATTTAATTCTGACCACTTTCGGGCAAGCAAACCGTCACGGTTAGAGATGTGTGGGTGACCAGTGGTTGACGCTTAAAGAAAGACCCGCATCTTTGATGACATATTTCTGATGACATGGCAGAAAAAACCGACAGAGCTCTGGTGGAGCTCAGCACAGTTTTGTCTCTGTTGAGTAACCTTTTCCATTTCGCTCAAGTATCCCATAAATGTTTCACCTTTACCCAAAACGTTTAAAAATTCTATATCTGATGTTAAAAGTAGTCAAAGAACGAATAACAGAATTAACTTAGAAATTTCACAGAGTTCTGATGATGATCAACAGAGGCTCTGGTGAAATATCAGAGTTCTGTTAAGTTTTTGACTTTTATCAAAGATTTTCATCAGAATGGGTTTTCCCTCTTTCTTTAAAAAGATTTTTCTTTCCAGATCAAAGAGCAAAGTCATTTTGAATTTGGAAATGTGATTTTGACTTGCTCCCCCTAAAATCATGCACAATCTCTCTTAAGCTCCCCATAGACAAATGGGCTCAAAAAAACATTATACAAAAGAAAGAAAGAAAGAAAGAAAGAAAGAAAGAAAGAAAGAAAGAAAGAAAGAAAGAAAAAGAATTTACAAGCAAGAAATTTTAAAAGGAGTATGTACAAACAAATTCACTGAGCTTGTTGAAAAAAGTATGCACGACAGAGTTCTGGTGAATGTCAGAGGCTCTGTTGAACTATCCTACCCAACTATTTGACAGAGCTCTGGTATAATCATCAGAGGCTCTGTTGATTTTTAAATAGAGTTAGGAGGACATGTTCAGCATACCCAATTTGTTGATTAAGAAATTGAATCTCTTTTCATCAAGAGCTTTTGTAAAAAGATCAGCCAATTGGAAGTCGGTTGAAACAAAGTACATTTCAATCGTCCCTTTTTCAACATGATCCTTTATAAAGTGGTACCTTATGTCGATATGCTTCATCTTGGAATGCTGAACTGGATTAGCTGTGATTGCTATGGCACTCTTGAAGTCACACATAATTGGAATTTTATTGTACTCCATGCCATAATCTTTGAGTTGAGTTTTCATCCAGAGCACTTGAGAGCAACAACTAGCAGCAACAACATACTCTGCTTCTGATGTAGAGGTTGATACGCAGTTCTGTTTCTTAGATGTCCAACTCACCAGTTTATCACCAAGCAATTGACAGCTACCAGAAGTACTTATTCTGTCATTCTTGCATCCTCCATAATCTGAATCTGTGTATGCAATAAGCTCGAAACCAGAATTAAGAGGATACCAGAGACCCAGAAATTGAGTCCCTTTCAAATATTTAAATATGCGCTTGACAGCAGAAAAATGTGATTCTTTAGGATTTGCTTGAAATCTGGCACACAGACATGTTGCAAACATTATATCAGGTCTGCTAGCAGTTAAATACAGAAGTGACACTATCATGCCTCTGTAGTTCTTGACATCTGTAGGTTCACCTTTAAGGTCAGAGTCAAGTTTAACTCCAGTGGCAATAGGAGTTTTCATTGGATTTGAATTGTTGAGCTTATATTTTTTCAAAATATCAGAGATATATTTGGACTGACATATGAAAGTCCCTCTGATGAATTGTTTTACTTGTAAACCAAGAAAGAAAGAAAGTTCTCCCATCATGCTCATTTTGAATTCACTTTTCATCAAATCCTCAAACTTATCACAGTACTCTTGCCGTGTAGACCCAAAAATAATGTCATCAACATATATTTGCACCAGAATTATATCATTCTTATACCTTCTAAAGAAAAGAGTTTTATCGACAATACCTTTTTCGAAGTGATTAGTCAACAGAAAGTTTGACAGAGTTTCATACCAGACTATGGGAGCTTGCTTAAGGCCATACAGAGCTTTGTATAATTTGTAAACGTGGTCTGGAAACTCTGGACATTAAAAACCTAGTGGTTGCTGAACATACACTTCTTCTTGTAGTCTGCCATTCAGAAAAGCAGATTTGACGTCCATCTGGTAGACCTTGAAACCCTTGTGAGCAGCATAGGCTAAGAAGATTCTGATTGCTTCTAGCCTAGCCACAGGTGCAAAAGTATCGTCATAGTCAATGCCTTCTTCTTGGCTATATCCCTTAGCAACCAGACGGGCTTTATTTCTGATGATAATCCCATCTTCATCTTTCTTGTTCCTAAACACCCACTTGGTTCCAATGGCAGCTTTGCCTTTTGGGAGTGGAACCAAGGACCAAACTTTGTTTCTTTCAAACTCCAGAAGCTCCGCTTGCATAGCTTTGATCCAGTTTGGCTCTTCAAGGGCTTCAGTGATCTTCTTCGGTTCAATCATGCTCAAAAAGTTGACGAAGAAAGCTTCATTGATTGTGGCCGATCTTGTCTTCACACCATCTTCAGCAGCACCAATAATAAGATGATGGGGTGATCCTTTGTCCATCTTGTCATGAGAGCATGGACAATAGGTGGGGTTTGTGCTTCTGATGGGAAAAGACGATCTTCAGCATCCGAGCTCTGTGGATTGGCACCAAGGCTCTGTGGCACACAACTCTGAAGAGTGGCCTCATTGCTCTGTGAGTTGCCAACAGGGCTCTGTGAAAGTGAGCTTTCAAATAGGGAATCTCTCCCAATATGAGTTAACAGAGTGATGATGGCTCTTGCTCAGGTTCTCTTTGTGGTTCCTCATTTCTCTGAATAACACCTGTAGACAGAGAAGTAGATGGTGAAGTATTGGAGGGACCAGTAAGAGTTGTACCTGTCAGATTCTGTTATGTTGAATTCTGAGCTTGGTCATCTCTGTTGATGTTGACAGAAGAATCATCATCATCGAAGAAATCATCGAACATGAGATTGATATCTTCTTCCCTTGTTTTTGAAGAACTTGGCTTCTTCTGTTCTGTATGTGTCCCCTCTGTTAATTTGCGATCAGAGGAACTTGCTGTATTTTCATCAAAGGACACATTTATACTTTCTTGAATAATACGGGTTCTGGTGTTGTAGACTCTATAGGCTTTAGAGGTTAAGGAATAACCAATAAAGATTCCTTCGTCCGCCTTCTTGTCGAACTTACCCAGCTGTTCTCTGTCATTCTATATGTAGCACTTGCAGCCAAAAATGTGAAAATATTTCACATTTGGCCTTCTGTTGTTGATGAGTTCATAGGGAGTCTTCTTAAATCTTTTCACTATTACAGCTCTGTTTTGGGTAAAACAGGCTGTTGAGACTGCCTCTGCCCAGAAGTTGATAGGAAGGACAGAACCGGCCAACATGGTTCTTGCGGCTTCTACCAGAGTTATGTTCTTTCTTTCCACTACACCATTTTGTTGTGGAGTTCTGGCAGCTAAGAAGTTTTGGGAAATTCCTTCTTCTGAGAGATAAGCATTTATTCTGGCATTCTTAAACTCTGTCCCATTATCACTTCTCAACTTTTGAACTTTAAGTCCTAACAGAACCTGTATCCTTCTCAACAAACTTATTAGAATTTCTGGGACATCAGATTTTACTCTGATGAACTTGATCCAAGTATATCTAGAGAATTCATCAATAAGCACAAGAATAAACTTTTTACCCGACAGACTTTGCACAGAGATTGGACCACAAAGATCCACATGAAGCATATGCAAAGGTCTAGGGCAATTGTGATCACTCTTAGTTCTGTGTGAAGATCTTTTCATCTTACCTAATTCACAGGCAGAACAGAGATGGTCTTTGTCAAATTTTAACGAAGGCAGTCCTTTTACTAAGTTCAATTTCACGAGCTTGTCAAGATTTGAAAATTTTAAGTGGGCAAATCTTTTATGCCAGAGCCAGGCATCTTCATTTTTCAAAGACACTAAACAGAGTTTCTCTGTTGTAGAGTTTTGATTAGGTTTGAAATTCATTTTATATAGATTGCCTTTTCTGTCGGCTCTTAACAGTTCTTGACCAGACTCGGAAAGTAACAAGGAACAATACTTCTTCCTAAAATTGACATCGAATCCATGATCACAAAGTTGACTTATACTGAGAAGATTATGGTTTAATCCTTCAACATAAGCAACCTCAGAAACTGAAACACCACCATTAACTAAAGTACCATATCCTCTAATCTGTCCACCATTGTCTCCTCCAAAGGTTACTGCACTTCCCTTCTTGTTCTTGAAAGAAGTCAGTAGCTCCTTATTGCCCGTCATGTGCCTGGAGTATCCGGAATCTAAATACCAGATCTGCACATGAGGTTTCTGCAAGACAGATTAGTTTCTTTTAGGTACCCATTGCATGATGGGTCCTTTCTTGTTAGGCTTTTGGGTGTTATCAGACTTTCCTACTGGCTTTCCATTCTGTGATGGCGTGCCAGAGGTCTTTCTCTGTGTATTCTGAACAGTCTTGAAATTCTTCTTTTGAGATGACTGATTTAGAACACAGTGGGGACCATTCATATGATTTTGCAATTTTAACAACAGTTGAATGCAATTGCAGTTGATAGAACTTGAAGATAATTGATGCACATTGCTGTTTTTGTTCAAAGACTGTTGTTTGAATGGTGCTTGATTCTGAAAAACTTTAGGACCATACATTATGTCCTGATTTTGCTTGAAAGAGTTGTTTTTCTTTGGAACATACTCACTTTTCCAAAAAGAATTTCTTCTTTGATTTACACCAGAAATGGGAACAGGTCTGTCATTGACTATCCATTTGCCCTTCTGTTCTGGTGTAAACCTGACTAGTTTAAAAACATGGGGTACAGAGGTGTTGTTCACTGGAACATTTCTTGCATTCTCTCTTTTCTTATCTTCTATTGTGTTAGAAGCAAAAATCCTAAAGCTTTTGTTATCAAACTCAGTTACCTGTATAAATCTAGCTTGTTTCTTAACGAATGCGACATCCTTTTTCAAATCGAAACATCCTGTGGGCATCTGCTTTGGTTTATGCAAAACTTTCTTTTGAGTACAGAAAATTTGCTCATCTACCTCAGAGTCAGAGTCACTGTCAGAGCCTAGAAAGTCTCTGGTGGCTCTATTGAGGGTGTTAGACTCGGGGGTTATCATTGAGATATTGGTTTTGACAGACTTAAACTTCCTCAACTTGGGTTTTGATACATCAGAAACAGCATTTTCCTCAAGAATTCTTTTAATATCCTCTTCAAATGATGTTCGAATTGATTCAGAGGAAGGAGAGAAGACTGGTGCTTCTGGGTTAATTTCGCTCTGTGAACTTTCAACAGAGGACTCTTCCACAGAAGTAACAGACTTATGTCCCTTAAAAGAGTTGAAATTAAAAATCTCTTTTGGATCCAGACTATTAACAGAGTTAGGAAGTATGATTCTAGCTCTTCCTTGATCAAGAATAAACTTTGAAGATGGTTTATTAACCTTTTCATGATTCAAGGAGTCATAGCTAACATTCCTGTAGTCAAGTCTTCTAGTTCTTTTGAAAACATCTGAGGTTTTGATTCTTTTGAAAGCAGCAGTACCAGAGATCACATCCTCTTGGATTTTCCCAACACAAAAAGCAGGGGACAAATATGTCTTCTTCTTTTCATTATAGGGAGCAAGGTCAGAGAAACCGAGACCTTGCGTATCCATCTGTGAGTTTATCTTAATATGCACATCTTGTGCATCCTGGTACTTCTTGATTTGAATTTCCTTTCTCTGTAGGGATTGATGTAAAACCTCCCTTTCTCTTTGAAAATAATCTTTTAAAGCAACAAAGTTAAGTCTTTTAGTTTCAGACTTCTTAACCTCTTCAGACTTTTGTTTCAAAACATTTTCAAACTCTTTAATCTTTTCAGAAAAAATGCTTTCCTTCTTTTGTTGTAAGATCTCTAGCTCAGATTTCTCTTTGAATATTTCTTCCTTTTCCTGTTCCAAGAGAGTTTTCTCTCTCTTGTAGAAGGACATATCCTTCTGAGCTAGCTTTCTTAACTCTTTTTCCTCAGAAATCTTTTGTTTTAAGAGTTGAAACTCCTCTGTTAGCAAAGAAACATGCATTTCTAACTCTGAGTCAGACTTTGATTCAGATGAACATACCTTGGCACTGGGTCTGGTGATCTCCAGCGCTCTGTTGTCTGGCTCTGTTACGGTAAGAGCAAATGCATGAGCTATATCTTCTTCTTCAGACCTTTCTATCCTTTCTCCGGTCATCCAATCAACTTCTCCCAAACTTTCATCATCCACAGCAACATTGGCTTGCTCTGGTTCATCGTCAGAAGATGAATCAGAAATCCAGTTCTCCATCTCAGCAACGTAGCTTCTTTCTCTGTAATTGTACTTATATTTGTTCTTGTAGTAATCCTGGTCTTTTATCAGTTTACCTCTGCAATTTGCAGAGAAATGGCCAGGTTTGCCACATCTAAAGCAACATCCATCGTTCTGGTTGATGGGTTGGGCAGCATCAGCTTTTTGTGGAACTGGAGCATTATACTTCTGTTGAGGTTGTGGTTGCGGTCTCTGTTCTGTTTGAGCTCTGTTCTGGTGGTTCTGTTGTTGAGGTGCAGCATAACCTCTTTTCTCATCTTTTCCTTCTCTCTCGTATCTACCTCTTCTGTCAAATGCTCTGCTACTAAATCTCTTGTTAAATTGTTGGGTTATTAAGGCAAGAGATTTAGCAAAAGCATTTATATCGTCATCTTCATCTGATGAGCTCCCTTCAGCATCACTTTCATCTACCAGACTCTTCTTACCCTTCTTCTTATCTTTCTTCTTATCTCTGCTGGAACTTTCTCTGTTGGATTTTCCTTCTATCGGAATCTTTGAATCAGAAATCAAGGCGATTGGTCCTGCAATGTTGGATTTTCCTTTCTGTTTGACAACATCCTTCTCTTGTGCAGCAAGAGTCCCATACACATCAGTAAAAGACCACGCATCTAGATCCTGGTTAGCTTGTAAAGACATGGACAGATTTAACCATTCATCATTCAAACTTTTCAAAAACAGAACATTGTTTTCTTCCTTCGACCTAACAACCCCACACTTTTTACATTTGTTGATTAGAACATTGAATCTGTTGTAGGTTTGTTGTAAGGTTTCCTCAGGAAGTGCCTTGAAATCGTTGTATTCATTTATACATTGGGTCCTTCTGTTCTTTTGGGTCTTAATTCCACCCTCAAGTTGATTTAGAAGCTGATCCCCGATTTCTTTGGCTGTAACACATGAATCTAGTTCTTGAAATATCTCGTTTGGAATGGCCATTATCAGAAGTCTAACTGCCTTAAGGTCATTTTCCATTTGAAGTTTCTCTTCATCAGTAAACCCGATGGTTTTAGGTTTAAGATAAGCAGGAATCTCAGCAGTAGTTTCTGTTGCAGGTACACGTGGAACCAAAACCATGGGTTGGCAAGGTCCATTCGTGACAGAACGCATTAAATCTCTGTCCATCCCATCAAGGAAGTTAACCATCCTAATCTTCCATTGAGGATATTCATCTCTCAGAAGAGTAGGAGGCTTGGTCAGAGAACCAGCAGTATAAATGGCGTTGATGTTATTTGCCATTTTTCAGAAAAACAGAGTATATCGGTTTTCAAATATTTTCAAACTGAAAGTGAACAGTAACCAATGGAACAGTAATGAACAGTAGAGAAGATCTTTAAACTAGACTGGTAAGCGTAAAACAGTGATAAAGTAACTTTTAAACTTTAAACTGTAAAACAGAGTATACTAGGAAGCTTTGAAACACACACACAATCAACAACAGTGAATTAACCTTGGTAGATTGGATGCATTGATTTGAGCAAATCAAGCAAGCTCTGATACCAACTGTAGGTTCCCAGATTCACGTTGTATCACAATAATGGTAAGAAAATAGACAGCAGAAGCATATTAAATAAAGCCATTTATGTGAGTGATTGTGCAAAGATAATGTAACCGTGAGAATTAAATATAGAACGGGAATAATGATAACAAGATCAAGTATAAAATGCTGCTCGTATATTGATAATGAATCACACCAAGAACACGTTCAAGTGTGTGTTCAGAAATCTCACAGGGAACAATATCGTACAGAGGTAGTGCTCGGGATTACTGTTGTGTGTGCTTAAACAATTGTGGAAAACTATTCTTACAAAAGCTTACCATCGTTTGTTCCACTACCTCACTATTTATAGCCCTGATAAAGTGTAGACAGTGTACTATCGTACCCTGGAATGACACGTGGAAAGTGTGTCTCCCTTCTTTAGGGCATACGTGGAAAGTATGGACACGTGTCTAACACTTAGGATTTCTTACGAGACTTAGGCTTCACAGAGGTCTTCACTTCAACAGAGCTCATAGACCAGAGCTCTGTTGGTCTTTGGATATGAACAGTTCTTATGTTGATCTTCTGCCAGAGCTCTGTTGAGCTCTGTTGGTTCCACCAGAACTCTGTTGAGTTCTGTTGGTCTTCTTGTTGCTTTTCTTCTGAGTCTTCTGCTGCATCTCTGTTGGTCTTCTGACTTGATAATATTTTCAATACTTTTACATAACAGATACTTGGGGCTAACAGGACCAATCTCACCGATCCTCCTCCCATGCCTCACCGATTTCACCTCACTGATCCCCCCAATCATCATCTTCGGGGGATAGCTCATCTCCTCACCCCTCTCCCTCACCTAGATAAATCCTCTTCCCCGATCTCCATGCTGATATACCTTCATCCTCAGCCATCCCTGATCCTCGATCTATTCCCCATCATCCCCTATCTCCCACTACACCCAGGTTCAACCTTTCCCTTAACCAAAATATTGCTTCATCAGGCTCCCCATTCTCCTTTCCCACCGAGTTTCTTGCAGACATTCAGGATGGGGCTCTCCAATGTCGCCTTGTGGGAAGTCAATTTGAGGCTTTCAAACAGGCCTCAATTTCTCCCATCTCTCAGACTGCTGACAGGGTCCGTGCTTTTGAAGATCAGGCCTCTCATCTTTCCTTTGAGGCACCACTTCGGGCATTGCTTTAGCCCATCACCGACTCTATGAATAATTTTGGCAAAAGGTTAGAGGATTTGACCACCTCTAACACTCATCTATAAATATCTATGGGAGCTTTGAAATTGGCTTTCGATGCTAGGGATATAGAGCTTCGCCGATTAAAGGACCGGGATAATCAGCACAGGATCTCAACTCCAAGCTCTTGGACTCCTTGGCCTCTTTACATTAAAAGGTGGATATTTTCACCGATTCTCTGGATTGGGATCTCGATCTGGGACATTTCTCTTTTGATACCACCGATCGGGAGGTCCTTCATCGGATGGTCGATTGGGTATCCGATTCATTAGGTGTGCCTTCCCCGTCGGCAGCTGGGGGGAGAAAAGTCCGAAGAGGGTTCCCCAAAAGCCCTCAATTCTCCATGCATCCAGCGCCCAATTACCGAGTGACACACCAACCATCAAATTTTCTACAAAGACAAAACACTCTGAAATACTAGTGGAACCTTTAAAATCAGTGGAACATTCTTCTAACAAATCGGTGGAGGGAACCGGCGGACCACCTGAGGGGGAGAAACCCTGTCCGGCCGAAGTCCCAAAAGACAAAGGGAAGGGCAAACTTCCAGCTGAGGAAGAAGCCTTGGCCGAAAAGAAAAAGGAAGAAGAAGCAAAGTATGGCTCCAGAGTCTGGAAAAGAGATGGCCAAATGGGCCCGGGCCCGAAAAAGCCCGCCGAGAGCCCGAAGCCCAGCCCGCCCAAAGCCCGGGCCCGGCCCGCCCAAAGCCCGGTCTAAGCCCTCCGGGCCCTGATTTCGCGATATTTCTCGGCCCGGCCCAGCCCGGTCCAAAGCCCGGTTTAAGCCCGGCCCGGTTCCTATTCAAAAAACTAGCCATTATTTGACCGTTTTAGAGCCGTTTGAAGTCGTTTTTTTGGTTTTTCTTGCCTCCAAAACACTATAAATAGGTAGTGGATGTATTGAGTTTGATACCAACTTACAAAAATGCAAAAAACGCAATTCTCGCTTACAATTCTCGATTTCTCGCTTTCTCGTGTTCATTTCATACAACTTCTCGTTCTTTCAATAAATGTACTTCTTTAAATGTATTTTTCTTTATAATTTATAAAAAATTAATAGAACGTATTTTTCTTTATATATGAAAATCTAATAGAACGTATTTTTAAGTATGTTTGAGTGACCCAATTAAGTATTTTATAGTGGATACGAATAATATTTACTAAAAATGTAAAAAAATACATTTTTTTTACAAAGCCCGTTTTAGGCCCGGTTTTGGGCCCGGTCCGGTCTTTTGAAAAGCCTGATCGGGCCCAGTCCTCATCCACGAAGCCCGGCCCGGCCCGGTCCGGGCCTGCCCAAAGCCCGGGCTTTTGAACAGTGTTTGGGCCCGGGCCCACCCAAAGCCCGGTTCGGGCTAGCCCGGCCTGCCCGTTTGGACTTGTCTCCAGACCAGCAGGGGCCGAAACCCTCAAACTTAAACCTCCTTCCCAAGGAGTTGTTTATGATCTTGGCCTTCCTCCTCAAGAAATTGAGGAGGCCCTCCGTGCTCAAAAATCTTGGATGCTGACAAGGCTTTATCCTTAAAGGTGGCAAAAGAGGAAGCAATCAAAGCCAAATCCACCGATCCAATAGAGGCTAAAAAATCGGAGTTGGGTTCTCTTGAGCATTCGGTGAAAAAGGCTGAGGAACTTAGGGGGAGGGAAATCCAATGTTATAAAAAGTCGATGAATTATTGGACAGATAAGTCAAAGATTACAGGAGTAAAAATTGCTACCTCCAAAACCACTCCATCTGATGTTCGGCTGATAATTGACAGAAAGGATGGGTCTTCAAGGAGTATCAGAGATCATCACTTGAAACAATTCAGGCTCTCCGAATGGCTTGAATTGTCAAAACTTCATATCAACTGCTCCGATCCTAAGAAGGACATCTTCATTGACTACTTGAGTGGGCTGATGGCACGAATGAAAGAAATCAAAAGGAAGTACCAGATTGATCTTTCTACTGATCGCAGGACTGTTCTTCAATGATGGTTTCGGTCGCCGAAGATTCTTTCGATTTGATCAAATCCATCTAGCTGATATCATCTTTCTTGAAGGCCTTCTCAATCTTATGCCCCATTCCTGAAGCTGCTCCCTTCTACCAAAACATTGTCACCGAAATCAAGCGAAGAAAAACAACTAAGTGACGTGTTTCATCTATTGTTTTAAGTACTTGTAACTTTCCTTCCGATGTAATGCTTCAAATAATTAATGCAAGTACTTCTTTTTATCCATAACTTAGATACCTTAAATTTCATTCATTTATTGTACATATTTCTTTTTTGTAAATGTTGGATACAATGAACAAATCCATGAAAGATAAAAAGGACCAGAAAGAACAAAAAGAATGAACTATGTGAAAATGTAACACCTCGAATTTTCCATGATTAAAGTACTTTATTATGGAGGATTTCAATTTTGGAAGTTATATTATAATTTAATGTCGAAGGGTCGAAAGTGTAATTGGCCATAGTTTTTGGGCTAAATCGTAAAATTGTGAATTTTGAGATATAAAAACCAGAGGTCGGTTGAAATTGAGAAATATCTCAATTTCATTCCTGTGAAGTCGGTTTCCGAGGGATAGAGAGTAAGACCGAGTTTTTCGTCCGGTTCTGAATTAACTATGGTGAGAAAGGATTGGAAGTTTGATTGATCTGGTTATCGATTCTGGATTCGAGTCAGGTGAGTTCATCTTACTGTATAAAAATTGTGGTTATATGTTTTCAATAGTTGTTAACCAGAATTGAAATGGTCTCTTAGTTTTACTAATATGTTTAAGAGAACTGATGTGAACGATATGATGAATTAAAGTGTAAATCAAGAATAACCAGATGAATATTGAACGAATCCGGAAGATAACTTTTCCGATATATCCAGATTTATGTTTTTTTCGGATGTGTTCGAACTTGTGTTTCCGGATTCTATTTTCGCATACTTTTTCCGGATTGCTTCCGGACTTGGTTCCGGATTAGTTTACCGGAAAATTTTCACGGATGGTTCCGGACTCGAACTCCGAATACTTTTCCGGATGATTCCCGGACTAGATTTCTGGATGATACCGGATTTCCCTTGATTCCGGATGTTACCGGACATGCTTTCCGGATTTGATTTCCCGGATATATTTCCTAATTGTTTTCGGACTTGGGTTCCGGAATAAGTTTTCTTGAATATTTTGATATGGGGTTTTACATGATCTGTTTTCCGAATATGAAACAGATCTTGATCATTTTTAACAGTACGAACATAAGTATAACTCAACTTCGAGTATGATACTATTTGATATGTGTTTTGATTTGGTACGCACGTATGCTAGTAAGTGTAATGGATCCATAGGCACTAGCATTATTTGATAAACGTGGAATAGGCAGGGTATAATTGCTATTTCCGTTTATATTTGGAAATGAGGAATAGGCAAGGTATAATTGTTATTCCCTTTTTCATATTGTGACGTGAAACGTGAAATAGGCAAGGTATAATTGCTATTTCCGCTTTCTATTGGGAGATGAGGAATAGGCAAGGTATAATTGCTATTTCTACTTCCACCCCAAGAAATATGCATGGTTTAATTGTAATTTATTGGATATGAGCTGGAATCTAGAATCATTAGTGATTCGTAGTGTTGCTCTTAAACATGATGCGATGACTTACTTGGTGTTCGTTATGTTCATGGAATCGGGTATGATTCCCGTCATCGAAAGATGTTATGTGTACGGTATGAAAGTTTGCGAAAAGGTTATTTTATATGCTTTGTTTACAAATTGGGTTTCCGAAACTTATAAATGTTTTGATTTTAAACTGGATGTTCTCACTAGGCGCAAGCCTAATGTTTCCAAATTAAATTTTCTTACCAGGTACTAGCACGGGAAGGGATACAAAGGGATGAGTGAAGAGGGGTACCAGAATCATACTTTTGGAGATGTAGTGGAGAATTTAGGGGTATCGAAGATATTTTGGAGATATTATAGATAACCCTTATAATCTGATCATGTATGTTATGGATTAGATTAGTAGGTTATTTATAATAGTTCACTTGTAATTATGAACATGTCACTAATTCTCCATTTGTAAATGAAAGTATTGGAAGATGTTGTAGTAAACTCCGATAAATTTAAGGTTTAAATTTATTGTGATTTTTTAGGGTGTTTCAGAAAAGAACCCAAAAAGAGTAAGAAGGGTCAAATTGCACTACATATTCAGGTACTCTCAAAAATTCTCTAAGTATAAAGCTCAACTTCAAATAGGGGGAGATTGTTGGGTCACCGAAGATTTGAAGATGACCTTCCGATTAACTCATTGTAATTTTACATAGAATATTTTTTATGGTTCTTTGTAATAGCTTAGTCAAGATATCAAATGTTCGGTGAAGTCGAAGATCAACCGAAATCCACCAGAAGTGTTTCTACCACTGCGGAATGAGGACATACTTCTCACAAAAACTAAGATATTCTCACCGATTTATCTTGTAGAAAATCGGTGAGTTATCTGGCCGATTTCCTCATCAAGTTTCGGCAAAGTCTGACCGATGCTCTTTTCTAAATCGGTGAAGTCTTCCTCTTGGAAGTTTGCATAGAAGATCATTTATTATGGGACAAGATCTAATGTCAGGAAAAAATAGACTATTTGTCTTTATTCCAATTTTAGATAATGTCTCAATCAAGCCTGCTTGTTCTTCCTAGTAATGAGAAAAAGGTAGAAAGAGACATGTCAACTTTTCAAAGTCAACCCCTATCTTTGAATCACCATATGACAAGTGTCCTATGCATTAAATGCTTCCAACACTATATAAAGGATGAAGACCTCTCCATGCAAATTGCGCATTCTTGAAGATTTCTCAGTGTACAAGACTCTCAGCTTTTCCTCTCTTTTGAACCTAATAGCTTTTAAATCTCTGTGTTTTTAGAAGTTGTGTTGTTTTCAGTTTTACTTTGTGAAGATTGTTAGAATAGATTTTATCCGTTCTTTCTGCAACAATCTAAGTGTTCTATGTGTAATTCTTGATTTTATAAATCAATAAAGAATTAAATAGTGAAAATTTTGTGTATTCAACCCCCCCCCCCTTCTGCAATACCTGTTAGTGTTATTATTAGCCATCTGGGACTAACAGGTTAGTTATTTATTTAAGCTTTTACCTATGACTTTATTCAGGTTAAAATTTACCCTTATTTGTAGGAGTGTTACAAGTTGGTATCAGAGCTCTAGTTTAAGTGAACTAGGTATAAATGTAAGATGCCTATACATAAGCTGAAATATTAAGTTACGATTCGTGAGATTTGGGGCGGAAGTACTGAGATAGGAGGTTGGTAGAGTCAACGGAATTTCACTAATTAATATTTGTGATGATGGTAACGAGGATTCTTAAGTATGATGTGTTCATAATTTCACTTAGCTATTGCTATTATGAACATGTTGTTACGTAGGCATGCTTGATCTTACTACTGTTATAATGATTGATGAATGTAGTAGTACGTTTCTATGTGATTGTTTCTTATAGCCTATCTCTTACGTCCATTCTCGTGTGATGGCAGTGGAAAATGGTAAACACTCGAGGTAGACTGCGACCACTAGTAGATGGTCATGAGGCGATTGCATCTATAGTTGATTAGATGGAAAAGGTGGAGATAACTATGATACCCCCTATACCGAATGTAGTGGGTGGAGGACCCGAGTATGTACCAAAATTCAATATGGCTTCCACGACTTAGGTTATGCAAGAGGTAAACCAGAAAACCAAGATGTTAGCCGATGTGATGCAAGTGGTGAACACAGCTTTTGAGAAATAAGAGATGTTCATGAAGATGTTAGAGGATAGAGACAATAGTCATTGAAGGCACGAGACTGTGGCCGAGAACATTGTGGCGGGTTCTAGGGGAACTAGAAACGTCACCAGGTTGGAAGATCAAGCCAAGAACGATGTTAGGAGGGGTGATAGAACTTGCTCTTACAAAACCTTTCTGTATAGCAAGTTGTTGATCCAAACTGTCTCACTGATTTGATGACGACCCTTAAAATACTTAGTGAAAATTGCATTTAACATTTGTATGTATTAGTGTTTCACCATCAGGGATAACATACCGAGTTTGTTCAGTATCGTTGATGATTTCTAATGTAATACTGTTATTTGTAATCCCTAAAGACAAGCCTCGCGACTAAGGAGTTCATTGCTGACATCGAAGACAAAGCTGATGAATAAAGATAAGTCTACTTATGATCTGATGTGGACATCTGTGAAACCAAGACAAGTCTACATGCGCAACAATTCAAGAACAAAGCTTCAACGATAGCTGACTTACATTAGGACTCACTTATGGAAGATCTTATTACCGATCGCTGATTATGAAGCTTGTGCTTCAAGAATTGTTTGTCTTATCCACTTGCACAAAAGTACGAAGGTACAGAAAAAGTTTCTTTTGTCCATAATCGTACAACCACTCTGCCACCTACACTGTTCACAATGCAGCTCAAAGCATGTCTTGAGAAAAGTCAGAAGCATGCGCCCAACGAGATGCTGACACGTGTAAAGTGCTCATGTTATGCATTTAATGCATGGGGTATAAATAGAAGCAATACCCCTTCATTTTGAAGGATCCCCTGATCTACTTAGTGCATGTAGAAAACCCCTGATTTTCTACTTATCCTTTCTTTCTAGTTTCTAAGTGCAAGAACTCTTTGTGATTCTCAAGTTTGTTTAGATTAGGTTTTACTTAATCTTATTCCGCAACAAAGTGTAAATTGTATTTTGATTTATCAATAAACAATTTAGAAAACTAAAACTTGTGTTTGTATTCAACCCCCCCCCCCCTTCTACAAACTCTCCTCCTTGTATAACCCCTACGGGACCAACACAAGCCACCTGAATTCTCAGGTTCAAATAACCCGATTGACTGCATGAAATGGATCTGGGAGACAGACCAGGTTTTTGGGTCAAGTGAGTGTGGGGAGGACCTAAAGGTGTGGTTCACCTCTCAGATGCTAAGGGGTCCAACCCTTCAATGGTGGAACGTCACCAAGTCCAATATTAAGGCCATTGTATTAGCACGACTGACTTAGGCCCCATTCAAAAAGAAACTTTTGGAGACATGTAATGAAAGAGCGGTTGACCGTGTCGAAGAGGAATTTTAAGCCCTCAAGAAGGGAAACATGTTAGTGAGAGAGTACACCCGACAATTCATAGAGAAGCTGAATTTGGAAAGGCACGTGGCCCCAACTGAGAAGGAAAAGATAAAAGCGTCTCAAGGGCTTGCCCGCCGATATGATGGTCATGGTACGGAATGCTAAGGACTCTAGTCTTCGATAGGCAATTGAGGAAACACAAGTCACGGAAGACGTCTATGCTCGAGGCAAAGACGAGAGAGGTGGATTTTTTTAGAGAGGAAGTGAGAGGGCAATTCAATACCCTCAGAGAAACCAAGGACCTTCACCAATAACCGTGGGGACGATCGTAGGCAAAAGGTTAGGTGGTACCCAAAATGTCGAAGCAAGCATTTCGGTCCATGAAACTTTGTTCCCGATAGTTGTTACAAATGCAACAAGCCCAGTCGATCAAGGGGCCCATGTGTTTCGAGTGTAGAGAATCGGGTCACGTTCGAAGTGAATGACCAAAGCTTAAGACGGGAGGAAACGGGGGAAGAAGACAATCCTCCAAGAGTGTCGAGTAGATCTTTCCAAATATCGGCGAAAGAGGCGAATACATTGGCGGATGTGGTTTCGGGTATGTTTTTTGTGAACTCCGTACCTACTCGTGTTTTATTTGATTCGTATGCAAGTTTCTCCTTTGTGTCAAATTCTTTTTGCCAAAGACTTCTTATGACCACTAGTGTGTTAGAGGATGCTTTAGTAGTAGAGATTGCCAATGGTGGTCAAGTAGTCGTTCAGGAGGTCTTGAAGGGTTGTACCCTTGAAATATAAAGGAAAGAGTTTTCGGTCACTTTATTGCCCATGGTGATTGGTGGATTCGACATAGTGATCGAAATGGATTGGGTAGCGGAAAACCAAGTCAAAGTCTTGTGTTCAAAGAAGTTGATCTGAATCCCAATTTCGGACGATGATGTTGTGCTCGTTTATGGAAACAAATCCCAAGTTTCCTTTTAGTAGTAGGTCGAGTTTGATAAAAAAAATATAAAAAAATATATTTCAGCGCTTCTGTTTTGTTCGACTATCGCTCTATCGCACATCGCACGTCGCTCGACTTCTGCCCTATCGCACTCCACAGTCCACTGCCTCCCTCATTCTCGATTTGCTCTTAGTTTGTTGGTTCCAAATGGCACCGCTTCCGCTTCCCTGTCGCTCTCGACCCTCACAGCCCGTGCCTCGCTCTCGACCCTCGCAGCCCGTGCCTCGCTCTCAACACCAGCGAGCCAGTGACCAACCACCACTATAGCTCACTCGATTATTCGTAATTTCTAGGTATATCGTACCCTCTATTCTCTCTATATCTAAATGTATTTTTTTATCCTTTTTGTTGGTCCCGGAGGGGTTATACAAGTTTGTAGAAGGGGGGGGGGGGTTGAATACAAACACACAGATTTTACTTTTCTAAAGTGTTTATTGATATGTATCAAACAATTTACAACTTGTTGCGGAACAAGATTAAGGAATAAACCTAATCTAAACAAGTTAAGAGAATCACTAAGATTTCTTGCACTAGAAATAAGATAGAAAGGAGATAAGAATATTAAAGACTAATATTCTAACACACAGAAATAATAAGAAGGAGATGGCTAAGCACTTCATTTCTGAAGTAGGGTTTCCTTTATGTACCACATGCATTTAATGCATATCAGTACAACTTTACACGTGGCAGCAGCTGATTGGTTGCATGGTATGACCTTTGTAGACAACCTAGTAGCCGCATGATGAACAGTGTAGAATCAGAGTTGGTTGTACGATTCTGGACAAAAGGGATGTCTTATTCTGACATTATCGTACGGAGGCGTGCAAGGGGGAAAGACAAAAGTAACTTGTAGAGGAAACTTCATGATCAGCGTTCGCTGAATAGATCTTTATCAGCGAGTGGTAAAGTTCAGCGTTCACTGAAGTTTTCTGTTGGTCCCGAAGGGTTATACAAGTTTGTAGAAGGGGGGTTGAATACAAACACACGATTTTTACTTTCTAATTTGTTTATTGATATAATCAAACAATTTACAACTTCTTACGGAACAAGATTAAGGATTAACCTAATCTAAACAAGTTAAGAACACTAAGTTCCTTGCACTAGAATTAAGACAGAAAGGAGATAAGAATATTACGAATAATATTCTAACACTAAGAGAGAAAGAAGAAGATGGTCGAGCACTTCAATCCTGAAGTAGGGTTCTTCTTATATACTGCATGCATTTAATGCATGGCAGTATTACTTTACACGTGGCAGCAGCTGATTGGTTGCATGGTTTAACCTTTGTAGACAACCTTAGTAGCCGCATGGTGTACAGTGTAGAATCAGAGTTGGTTGTACGATTCTGGACAGAAGGGATGTCCGTTCTGACATTTTGTACGGAGACGTGCAAGGGGGAAAGATAAAAGTAACTTGTAGAGTAGACCTCATGATCAGTGTTCGTTCAACAGTACTTTATCAGCAAGTGATAAAGCTCAGCGTTCGCTGAAGTCTTCTACTTGAAACTTCACGTTGAGTGGACAGGTCTTGCTTCGCTGATATCCGCATCAGTTCATTAGTAGACTTGTCGCTGGTTCTTGGGCTTGATCTTCGACTTCAGCGTAGAACCTTTGTTGACGTGATACTTGTCTTCAGGGATCATAAGTAAGCAAATAAACTATCAGCGATTACCAAAAGTACTGAACAGGCTCAGAGCTTTATGGTAGACAGTGTTCGCTGAATATTAAACTTAAAGAGCGAGAGTTCCTATCAGCGGTACTGTAGAGTCTTAGTACTTATCAGCGATAGTGAAACTCTAATACATATTGTTTACTTACAATTTTCACTAAGTGTTTCTAAAGGGTCATTATCAAATCACTGAGGGTTTGGATCAACAATCTCCCCCTATTTGATTATGACATAGCAATGAAAGAAAATTGCTAAATATGAAAACATAAGGATAAAAAGAACTTATAACATATTTGTCCCTTTTACTGTTTTCTGGGATCTTTTCAGTACTGATGGAGTAAAGTACATTCGCTAAAATTTTTCTTTAAACTTCGTATAAGGTTACAAAGGGAAGTGGAAAAATTACAAGTACAGCAAATAAATTTACAAGTACAAAAGATGTAAGCTGATAAAGATAGAAAGATTACAAGGAAATCCTATCAGCCTTCAAAAGGTTCTTCCTTAACGAGAAGTTCATCAAGGGTCTTTGTTGTAGGGATCATCCAGTCAGGGACAGATTCTCCTTGATTTCTTCTTTCTTGAGCTTCTTTGAAGATCAGGGGCTTGAGATATCGTGTCTGAAGATCGCGTCTGAATTCACACCAGTAGATGAGATCCCTGAGCTGTTCAATGGGAGTGATGGGAAGCTCAGAGACACGTTGAAAACGTTATCCTTCATCATAGTCGTGAAAGAAGATACCATAAGGTTCGCTTATGACTTTTCCAGGAATGAATCGTTGATCAGGAGGCAGAGAGGTGTCAAGCGCTGAGAGGTCAGGTTCAGGACCAAGTACTTCATCGCGTGAGAAATCAATTCCTGTTTCGTTCCGGATAGGAGGACCTGAATCTGAAGGTTTTGAGTTTTTCTTTGCAGAGGCCCTTCTTTGTTGAGTCGTAAGAGGAGTGGGAGGAGGAATATCCACAGCAGAAGACACCAAGTTGATCTGTCAATTTATAAGTTTCTCGACATGATCCTTGTATTTAGAACGTGACTTCTGAATGGCTATTCTGATCTTCAACCATTCAGAGAGACCATACTTCGTGATAGCATCAGCATAGATGGATTCCGTGGTATCGTTCTCTCTGAATATCTCGACCTCAACAATTGGAAATTTGATGGTCGATCTTCCAGTGATGTGTACCTTATTAATTCTGGCAGCCCGATATCGAAAGTGTACTTTCTCTTTGCACCATTTCAAGGTAGATTGAGATACCTTGGTCTTTTCTTCGATAATCTTCTGGGCGTCTTCCCACAACTGACGTTGGACTTCGATGGGAGTTCTTTTCAGTGCAGGGTCTTTCACCGATTGTTGGGCAAGCTGAATGGCGAGAGCCTTATCTTTTTCTTCAGCTTCCTTTCTTTCAGCTCTGAGGTGATCAGTGAATTCCTTCTTTGATAGTCTGAACTTTTTAGGAACAGCAACTTTGGAGCGAGGGAGGATGATTCGCTGATCCTCGAACTTCTTGATTATCTCTTCTCTCCTTTTCTGATCCTCTTCACTTAGCTTGTGACAGGTTTCTTTTCAGGGAAGTCGAAGAGAGCATAAGGATTATTGTGTTGAAAGGTAACTTTCTTGAGTTCGAACTTAACCTGAGGAGCTTTAGTGAATTCAGTGACCTCAGCAGCAATGGAGGTCTTATCAGCAGGAGATTCAGTAGTAGATGCCATTTCTGTTTAACATATATAAACATGAAGAAGAGATAAAGAACAATGTCTTAATGTGGAAAGATTTTCCAATAAGATGTTGTTGAGTTTTGTCCATTTCATTCAGACCAAAGATGTCTTAATGAAGATTAGGGTTTTTCTTTGTTTTTAAAAAAACAAAACATGGAGAGTATGTGTTTTCCAGTTTCTATTTGAAGAAGAGATTCCGGAAAAACATATGAAGAACAAGTTTAAGATTTTTGTTTCAAACTTGAAGAACAACCATGAAGGTTGTGTTCATAAAATCATGAAAAGAAAATGATTTTATTTTAAAAAGGTTTCTTTTGTTTGATCTGTTAATAACAAGAATAAGATCAAAAACAAGTTAATTAAAAGGTAAATAATAAAAATATTAACCTTGATTGAAGAAGAAGATGAACAGTTTCTGGAAACAAGAGTTCAAGATGCAACATTAATTCTTTTCTTGTAGGAGAAGTTGTTCGCGTAAAGGAAAAATATAAACTCGAATGAGTTTATATAGTGAGAAGTAGAGAGAGAAAAACTATGAGCGGGAAAAGTTTTTCATGATGACACGGACACGTGTTTGCATTTAATTGGATGAGAGAACGAAACGTGCAAACGTGTGTCAGAAAAAGAACGTGCCAGGGTTTATCCGTTTGATTACGTCACAAACGTCCTTTCATATTTTAGGATGTCTCTGAGGTTTTTGAAGACTCAGGGACATTTTGAAAACATGAAACACTGAATAGAAATATCAGTGTTAGGTTTTAGAAATCTTGCAGACATGCGAACGTCAGCGAGTAAAGAAAACATACCTTGATATCAACGAATCAATTTTGTTCACATAGAATATGATAGAATGGGTTATACAAGTTGGTTTTATCCTGTTGTTGATCAAATGCGAACCGCTGAAGATTTTATTCTTCAAAGTTCAGCATTCCAAGCTCGCTGATGAGAAAGTTAAATCTTGTCTCATCAAGAGGTTTGGTGAACAGATCAGCTAACTGAAAATTAGTTGCGATAAAGTGAAGTTCTATATCACCATTCATCACATGATCTCTGATAAAATGATACCTGATTTCGATGTGTTTGGTCTTTGAGTGTAGCACTAGATTGTTGGCTATAGTGATGGCACTTGTGCTGTCGCAATAGATTGGAATTTTCAAGAGCTGAAGGTCATAGTCCAGTAGTTGATTTCTCATCCACAAGACCTGAGAACAACAGCTTCCAGCGGCTACGTACTCAGCTTCAGCGGTTGAGGTAGACACTGAGTTTTGCTTTTTACTTGTCCAACTCACCAGCTTTCCACCCAGGAGCTGACAGCCTCCTGTGGTGCTTTTCCTATCCAATTTGCAACCTGCAAAATCACTAGCTGAATAGGTGATTAGATCAAACCCTGAGTCTTTGGGATACCAAAGACCTAGGTTGGGAGTACCCTTAAGGTAACGAAAGATTCGCTTTACAACGATCATATGAGATTCCTTAGGTTCAGCTTGATATCGTGCACACAAACAGGTTGCGTACATAATATAAGGTCGGCTAGCTATAAGATACAGAAGAGAGTCGATCATCCCACGGTACATCGTGACATTAACAGGTATTCCAGAAGAATCCTTGTTTAGTGTCAGCGGTGGTGCCATAGGGGTTTTCATAGCTGAACTCTGAGTTAAATCAAATTTCTTCAGCATATCTTTAACATACTTTCCCTGATTAATGAAAGTTCCCTTTTCATTTTGTTTTATCTGAAGACCAAGGAAATATGTTAGCTCACCCATCATACTCATTTTATACTCTGCTTTCATCCTTTCAGAGAAACGAGTACAAAGGTCAGGGTTAGTAGAACCAAATATAATATCCTCGACATATATTTGTACGAAAATAATATGACCTTTTACTTTCCTGAAAAATAGAGTCTTATCGATTTTACCACGCTCAAATTTTTCAATATGGAGATAAGTAGAAAGAGTGTCATACCATGCACGAGGAGCTTGCTTTAAGCCATAAAGTGCCTTGTCCAGTTTATAAACATAACCTGGATGCTTAGGATCTGAGAATCCTGGAGGTTGTTCCACGTAGAGTTCTTCATTCAGCTTTCCGTTGAGGAACGTTGACTTGACATCCATTTGATACACTTTAAAGTCTTTGTGTACAACATAAGCTAAGAATAGACGAATAGCTTCTAGTCTTGCAACTGGGGCAAAAGTTTCGTCGTAATCTATACCTTCCTCTTGTCTGTATCCCTGAGCAACGAGTCGAGCCTTGTTGTGGGTTACAGTTCCATGTTCGTCCAACTTGTTTCGATAGACCTATTTAGTGCCTATCACTGACTTGTCGGATGGATGAGGAACAAGATTCCAAACTTTGTTTCTTTCAAATTCAGTCAGCTCTTCTTGCATAGAACTGACCCAGTTTGGATCTTGGAGGGAATCATCTGTTTTCTTTGGTTCAATCAGAGAAATAAAGTTAACGAATAAACAAATGTTACCTGCACTTCGTCAAGTCTGAACACCAGCGTTTGGATCACCAAGAATTTGATCAATAGGCTGATTAATAGTCCATCGCTGAGCTGGAGCATGAGTCGCCGACTTAACCTGAACTGGAGGGGCTGAAGATGAGGCTTCAGCAACTTCTGGTATATCAGCCAATAGAGGACGAGGTTCAGATATTATTTCATTCACTGATTGCTGTGAAGTAGATGGTATGTCTGAGACAGAAGGTTCAGAAGCAGGCATAGTGTTTAGAGGAATAGCTGAGACCCATGAAGTTTCAGCTTCACTAGACTGCATGTTTGGAATGATAGTAGGACCATCATCTTCAACGGGATGAGTATGAGGAGTGGGAACATCGTCTGAATCACCAAGATGAGAAAATATCCATTGATTCAGTTCTTCAGTATCAGCAGAAGGTTTAGAATTCGCTGAACGGGATTCGTCAAAGGTGACGTGAATAGTTTCTTCAACAGTCTGTCTTCTTCGATTGAAGACTCTGAAGGCTTTGGAGATTGAAGAATATCCAAGAAAGATTCCATCATCAGCCTTAGGATCAAACTTTCCAAGGGCATCTCTGTTGTTCAGTATGAAACACTGACATCCAAAGATGTGAAGAAAGCTAATTGAAGGCTTTCTCCCATGAAAAAGTTCATAGGCTGTCTTTTTGAATCTTTTGACTATCAGCGACCTGTTTTGCGTAAAACAAGCAGTGTTGACAGCTTCTGCCTAAAACTGAGTAGGCAGGTGAGAATCGTTGAGCATTGATCGTGCAGCTTCAATGATAGTTCTATTTCTTCTTTCAGCGACTCCATTTTGTTGCGGTGTTCTCACTAAAGAAAAGTTGTGAGAAATACCCTTACTCTCAAAGAAGGAATCAAGAGAACTGTTTTTGAATTTAGTTCCATGATCACTCCTTATTGAGCGAACGGTCATGTTGTTCAGGACTTCCATTTTCCTGACAATGGTGATGAGTTCTTCAGGGGTGTCACTCTTAGAACGGAGAAACATTACCCAGGTATAGCGAGAGAATTCATCAACTATGACCAATGTATATTTCTTTCCAGCGATGGATTGTTTGTTACCAGGGCCAAGCAAATCCATATGGAGAAGTTGTAGAGGAAATGACACTAAGGAAACTTGCTTTGACTTAAAGCTTGCTTTAGTCTGCTTGCCTTTCTCACACGCTGAACATAAGGACTCTTTGGCGTATGAGTGTTGAGGTAGACCAGTGACTAACTCTTTAGAGGAAAGAGTATTCAGTGTCTTGAAGTTGAGATAAGAGAGCCTCTTATGTCATAACCAGTTGGCGTCAGATGAGGCTTTTGAGAAGAAACAGGAGTTCTCAGTGGTTGTAGAGTCCATGTTTATAACGTAAACATTTTCCATACGATAACCACTGAGAGCTATCTTCTCCTTTTTGTCAGTGACAAAGCAGGATTCCTTAGTGAAAATCACTTTGTTATCCTTGTCACATATGCAACTCTTCCAAAGGTCGTTGTACCATTAGAGAGTACACCGAAGCCTCGGGTATAGCCTTTTCCATTTCCACCAAAAGTCACAGAGGGACCCTTCTCTTCCTTATATTCAGTGAGCATGTTCTTCTTACCAGTCATGTGTCTAGAGCATCCGCTATCGAGATACCAGATACCCTTCTTAACCTGCAAACAAAGGAAGATTAGTTTGACTTGGGCACCCATTTCATCATGTGTACACACTTGTCAGTGGAGGTAGATGGAATGGAAGGTTCAGCAGTCTTCGCAGCATTTGAAGATTCAGCTTTGTCAGTCTTCACTTTGGTTAATTTCTTAACCTCAGTGGTCTTCTTTGACTTGGGGCTATATCTTCACCTTAGCTATCTTTTCAGCTTTGGTGGCTGTTGGGCACTTACTAGCAATATGATTTGTAAGTCCACAGTGATAACATTTCCTATAACTAAAAGTAGCTTTAGGACCATTTGCATGCTGAGCCGTAAATTTTAAATGAGCAGGGCCAGCACCAAGTATACCTTTGGCATTGGAAATAGGAGGAACTATCAGTTCTTCAGATTTCTTACCAATAATATCCACTCTGAGTCTAGGAGTAGATCGCTGAATAAATCCAGGGATCTTATTCTTAGAAGTAGAGGGGTAAGTCACTGAAGCTTTAAAAGCATTCAACTTAGGTACAAAGGTACCCATCTGAGGTTTTGGATAAACAACTTTCTCTTTACCTTTATAAGTTAAGGTAGAGATTTCCTCAGGGATAGGAGGTTTTGAAGAGGAACACTGAGAAGATGAAGTGTCAGGGATAGAAGATACGAACATTCCAAACTTAAGCATGGAATGGTCAGTGGTTGGTTCTGGAGTATCAGCTTTGTAACCAAGACCACGTTTATCACTCAGGGGAATCTGAGACTTAATTATCTCAGTGATCGTTGTTGATGATTTATACCATCCATCAACAGTGGCTTTTTCAGCTTTTAATGCAGCGATAGCTTCTTCTCGTTCGATTTTGACTAGCTGATTTATATGAACTTGATCTTTCAAGTCTTCTTCAATTTTAGAAAGCTTTTCTATTTGAAGGTGACAGTTTTTAAGTTGTTCAGCGAGATCAATATTTTGATTTTCAACAACAGTTTTGCCATTCATAGCATCATATAAACTCATAGTCAGGAGATCGATCTTTCGAAGACTATCAGCTTCATCAATATTTGAAATATTGGTAAAGAAGGAAGGTGATACCTTGGTAGCAGAGGTTGAAGCAGAGGGAATGTCAGAATTTTCTTCCTCATCTTCAAGTTTGGCCATGAGACAGAGATTGGCTTCATCATCATCTTCAGAGTCGGATGATTCTTCTTCATCAGAAGCAGCCCAATCATAGTCAGCCATTAGGCCTTTGCCTTTCTTCTTAAAGCCTTTCAGCTTTGCGTACCTTTCTTTCAGCTTTTGGTACTTGTCATCTCTAGACCTGGGGTTAGAGGATTTCTTGTAGAAAGCTGAGTTTCTAAAAACTTTCTTTGACCTGCACTCGCTAGCAAAATGTCCTATCTTTTCACAGTTATAGCAAGTAGCAGTAGCCTTATCAACAGGGGTTGATGATCTGGGCTTGTCAGTAATAGCAAGAGGTTTGTTCTTTCTAAAAAATTTCTTTTTGGCGAATCTCCTGAATTTATTGGAAAGGAGAGCCATAGATTCATCAAGATCTGAAAAGTCAGGATCTGATGAGCATTCAGAGTTAGTCTCCAACTCAGTGATAGTGATAGTAGATCGCTGAGTGGAAGGTGACTCTAAGATTAAAGCAACAGGGGTGCTTTTGGAATCTTTTACAAGATTCTTCTTAAGATGACTCGATTGCTCATGATTAAGCATCGTGCCATATAAGGTAGAGAGAGTCATAGATTTAAGATCCTTTGACAGCTTGAGACACATTGAATAATTGTCCCAGCTTTCAGGTAGACATTCTAAGAACTTTGTCAGAAGTTCAAAGTTAGAATATTCCTTACCAACGGTTTTCAGATCTATTCTTAAGCAGTTAAAACGTTGATATACTTCAGAGAGAGATTCATTCTTACCACAAATGAAGCTTTCATATTGTCTTACCAGGTTAATCTTTCGTGAGTCCTGGACTTTAGACGTACCTTCATATTGAACACAGATTGTGTCCCACATGGCTTTGGAGGTTTTCAGGTTCATGACGGAATGGTAGACTTCGTCAGGAAGAGCCATGGAAAGAATGGATCTGGCTTTGGTGTCGAGAGCCACTTTCTTCTTATCTTCATCAGTCCACATATGAATTTCTTTTGGAACCAATCTTTCTGGAATAGCAGCTCTATTCTCAGCGGCTGGAACTTCAGGATCAATTCTGACAGGGATGTATGGACCATTTTCGATGTAATAAGGTATAGTTGGGTCTACACCTTCTAAGAAGAGTATCATCCTATATTTCCATAGATTAAAGTTATCTCTGGAGAATCTAGGGGGTTTAGAAAGAGAACCATTATCAATATAGTTAGTGTTTGTGTTGGTAGCCATTTTAAGAAATAGCAAGGAAGAGAAAAGATTAGTATAGACAAGATCTTGTTTATGAGATTAAACAAATCCGCTTTGATACCACTTGTTGGTCCCGAAGGGTTATACAAGTTTGTAGAAGGGGGGGTGAATACAAACACACGATTTTTACTTTCTAAATTGTTTATTGATATAATCAAACAATTTACAACTTGTTGCGGAACAAGATTAACCTAATCTAAACAAGTTAAGAACACTAAGTTTCTTGCACTAGAATTAAGACAGAAAGGAGATAAGAATATTACGAATAATATTCTAACACTAAGAGAGAAAGAAGAAGATGGCTGAGCACTTAAATCCTGAAGTAGGGTTCTTCTTATATACTGCATGCATTTAATGCATGGCAGTATTACTTTACACGTGGCAGCAGCTGATTGGTTGCATGGTTTGACCTTTGTAGACAACCTTAGTAGCCGCATGGTGTACAGTGTAGAATCAGAGTTGGTTGTACGATTCTGGACAGAAGGGATGTCCGTTCTGACATTTCGTACGGAGACGTGCAAGAGGGAAAGACAAAAGTAACTTGTAGAGTAGACCTCATGATCAGCGTTCGTTGAACAGTACTTTATCAGCGAGTGATAAAGCTCAGCGTTCGCTGAAGTCTTCTACTTGAAACTTCACGTTGAGTGGACAGGTCTTGCTTTGCTGATATCCACATCAGTTCATTAGTAGACTTGTCGCTGGTTCTTGGGCTTGATCTTCGACTTCAGTGTAGAACCTTTGTTGATGTGATACTTGTCTTCAGGGATCATAAGTAAGCAATTAAACTATCAGCGATTACTACAAGTACTGAACAGGCTCAGAGCTTTATGGTAGACAGTGTTCGCTGAATATTAAACTTAAAGAGCGAGAGTTCCTATCAGCGGTACTGTAGAGTCTTAGTACTTATCAGCGATAGTGAAGCTCTAATACATATTGTTTACTTACAATTTTCACTAAGTGTTTCTAAAGGGTCATTATCAAATCACTGAGGGTTTGGATCAACATTTTCTACTTGAAACTTCACATTGAGTAGACAGGTCTTGACTTCGCTGATATCCGCATCAGTTCATTAGTAGACTTGTCGCTGGTTCTTTGGCTTGATCTTCAACTTCAGCGTAGAACATAGTTGACGTGAAACTTGTCTTCAGGGATCATAAGTAAACAACTAAGATTATCAGCGATCATCAACAAGACTGAACAGGCTCAGGTCTCATTGATGAACAATATCGTTGAATGTGTAATTTAAAGCATATGTTTTCATCAGCGATACTAAACAGACTTAGTATTTTCTTTGATGACAAAACATTAATACATATTGTCTACTTATGATTTTCACTAAGTGTTTCTCAGAGAGTCATCTTCAAATCATTGAGGGTTTGGATCAACACTTTTCTTTGTAATGCATAATTACGAGTTCCTTATCAAAGACCTTTCAATTTATTGATGATGTTCATATATGCTTATTTGATGAAACGTGAATTAGGGTTAGTCTTGATATAGGGTTTAGTTTTGAGATCACAATTGGGTTTATAAATAGGATTTGGGTTTTGGGGGGTTAAGCTGTTGAATGTAATTAACTGGATGTGATTAGCTAAATAGACCACAATTGGGTTTATAAATAAGATTTGGGTTTTAATGTCATACTATATTTATAAACAAATATAAATGAACGTCAATGAACAATGTAGATAAACGAACGAGATCATTGTTCATTTTCGTTCATTTAACTAAACGATTAAAAAATATCTTCATATTGTTCATTTATTAAATACATGAACATAAATGAACTTCCGAACGATTTGTTAAACTTTCAATTCGTTTTGGCCCAACCTCTATCATATGCCATATCCGTCCCATATACCAAATCTTCCAAACATCTTGTTAAGTTACAAGAGACGCCAATGGCGAGTGTTCGGTAGGGGTAATTTTGGTATAAAGTGTACCCTGAACCAAAACCCTTGCCTCCAAAACCATGCACACTTTTCCGTCACTCTTTGGTAGACATGGTGATTTGACCCGACCAGATCGAAACAATGTGTCCCGGGTCTGGGGCTAAGGATCCCCGCTTTGAGGAAACCGGGGATGGGGCTGATATCACACCCCCGTCCCGCCCTATACCCTATATATATATATATACACACTCTCTATTAAGGGGATGTTAATGTTTATTTAGGTGTGGTACCGGTAATAAGCAGTTTTTGGTGTTTGGATGGGGGAAAAAACTACTTATACCGGTTTGGCACCGATGATAAGAAGTTTTTGATAAGTCATTTCATTCTAACTTATTAACTTATTTGAAACAACTTATCAACTTTTTGGTTATTTTACATGTATAAGCAATCACAAACACCCCCAAATAACAACTTATTAGTTTATTATGTTTTGTTACCAGCATAATCTAACCCAGACACTTTTTATAAAACTCTGGTTTGACACCACATAAGTTAATAAGCACTTTTACGTAAAACCATAAATTATTTTAAATAAGCAATCCCAAATGCCCCTAATTATTTATTTTATACAAGGGAAAAGTCAAAAAAAACAATGGACTATAGTGTTTGGAGTGATTAAGTCATTGGATAATTTTTTGGAACAAATAAGTGATTGGACATTTCAAAACCTGTTAAATAAATCGTTGGACTTTTGGAAACTGCAAAATACATCCACACTACTTAAAAAAATAACGTCCAACCTACATAGCAAGTAAAACTACAAACTAAACAAATAAAGTCAGAAAAGATGTCACCTACCTTAGCCGCCTACAAATTAAAATGGGGAAATTAGCTAAATTAGTCAATCCCATCAATTGAATTCGTTTTTAGCCACTTTTCAAAGCCTCTTCCTGAAATAGCCAAAATTTACGCATAATATTATTTTTCTATGTAAGAATAGCCAATCTCATCAACCAAAATACTGATTTATTATATTAACACACATAATCATATTAACTAAAATACATCAAAATGTACATCTTTTTTTTATAAAGTACACCATTATAACTGTCTTTTCATATGTTCAAAATGAGTCCAATACAAGGTTCTAAAAAACGCGGCTGGGCGCCTAGGCGTGGCTTTGCCTCTAAGTTTTACTCCTTGGCGTCGAGATAAGGCATGGAGCTTGTTATGGTGTGTCATGGCCCGCCTTGGCCTGCCATGGTGCGTTATGGCGTTCAAATTACAAATTTAAACATACTGACGAGGCGATTATAATTGTGTAATTTGTAAAAAAAAGAAACGTATTTTTTAGCAAGATCCCCACCTATTAAATTTGTTGTCGTCGGCGGGGCTACTTCTTCTTTATTTTAGTTAATATACGATTTTGTGTTTTAATATAATAGAAATGAAAATTTAAAAAAGTAAATTAAATAACTAGTTATATGGATGCAAAAGGTAATTTTTTCTAAGACTTTACTCATAAAGTGTTCTCTACACATAAATTTTTCTACACAAGGATGTTTTAAATATTTTTTTACCTTTTTTCGGCCAAAAACAATTCTTACACAGAAAAAAAATTATGCATAAACTTTAATTATTTTTTGAAGAAACTTTGAAAAGTAGTTAAAAATGAACTGCATTGATGAAATTGACTATTTTAGCCAAACCGACAGAGGTTTCCGGATATTATGAAGGTGTCCGGGTAAGTTTATTGGTGGTATCCGGATATTGTTATAGTGGTGTCCGGACGATGTGTTTATTCGGGTAAGTTCTCTTTTCCTTTATTGTCCGGATGAAATATGATACCGGATAGCGTCCGGATTACTCAGGTTTCCGGATGATGTCCGGATTAATTATATTGTCCGGAAAAGGCATGCTGTCCGGATAAATGGTGTTGTCCGGAAAACTCTGTTTATGTCCGGATACTTGAGATGTTGACCAATTCTGAGATTTCTGAACGTTGTTAGGGGTCTGATAACAATGTATATTATTGAACTATGATTAGTTGATGATTAAGGACTAGAAAATATTATAGACTCGACTTAAGTTCGGGTTTGGGGGAGAGGTTTGAGGAATTAAACTACTTTAAGTTCCTAAGATTGTTGTGTGTGCTTTTGGTAAAGTGGTATATGTATTTGACTTGTACAGAAACTGTAAATTTGGAATTGAAGGATCGAAGTGCTTGATAAATATCTTGGAAGGGTTTTTGGATATAAGCTAAACAGGTGAGTTTTACTTCAAAATATTTTAACTGGAATACATATATGTGTGGAATGGATATATGATTAGGGTGGGAATATTTTGTGTTTATAATATAGTAAGATATTATATTCCTATGTGCATTACACTACACAAGTGCACATTAGTCGAGTTCCGGTGTGCGGACCGACGGGTAGCCGGGTTCCGATGTGCGGACCGGTGAGTAGTCGGGTTCCGGTGTGTGGACCGGTAACGTTGATTATTTATTAGTTGGCTTGCTACCAATTAGTATGGCCAGTTGTGGAGGAATAAGGTGGGATGAGATGTACGAGTCTTGAATGGTATTGATATACGTGTAGTATATGGATGTATATGAAAAGTTTTATATAAATGGTTTTGATACAAAGATTTACTAAACTGACAGGGATTTCCTCACTAGACCATTAGGTCTAACCCTCATTTATGTTTTAAAAATATGTATTCCAGGTGGCGGATCGGGTAAGAGCAAGTAAATAGGACTCTTGATGGATAGCTTTTGTGAAGATGTTGGTTATGAAGTTATGGATGTATTTTGTACTTATGACTTCGTTATTAGTCAGCTTGTAATTTAATTTGCAAAAAGTTTGTACTGAATTACTTATTATGTTTTGCAAGACTATGGGACCGAATGTGGAATACGATGTATCTTTTGATCATTTTATAATATAAAATGTATGTTATTTGTATTTGTGGAAACCGGGATGTTACAGATGGTATCAGAGCCCTAGTTTAAGGGATTTAGGTATTAGTACATGTACCTAGAATTAAACTGCATGTGAAGTAGGGTGTCCCTATTATTTTAGAACATGAGGATGCTAAGTATAAAAAGGTAAAAGGAACATCATGTAAGGTAATTTCAGAGTTACACCTGGCCAGTGTAATTGTGATCTTACAGGTACATGTTGAACTAGAATACCTTGTTATATGGGGTATGTGCTTATGTGTATATTAACCTTGTCTGAATCAACAGAATGGCAAGTGGTACGAGACAAACAAATCGGGAAGGAGGAGGAAGCCTGAATAGAACCAATCCAACAGCCAGAGGAAGGAGAAGAGGGGGAGAAAGGGGCAGGGGCAGGACTGGAGGCAGAGTACAGGGGCGAGGCACGGAGTTTGTTACAAGAGACGACTTGGCTGCTGAGATGGGAAGATTACAAGCCAATATTCAAGCCATGTTTAACCAGACGCATAATACTGAAACGGAAAGACCAGATCCTAACTTGGAAGACAATATGCCTATCACACCTCCTGTAGTATCAGTACCAAGAAGATGTGACTATAAGATGTTTTTAAGCTGTAAACCACCAACTTATGGAGGGGATAGAGATCCAGTGAAGGCGATGCGGTGGCTGAAGGAAATTGAAGCTGTATTTAAAACCAACAAATGTGCGGAAGAGGATAAGGTGTTATACGGAACTGCAATGTTGAAGGCAGATGCTTTATATTGGTGGGAGGCCCTTATTGACTCCAAGGGATCTGATGTATACTCAACCTTTACTTGGGGCGAATGCTCGAGGGCATTCAAAGAACAGTTTTGTCCTCAAGCAGCAGTCAGACAATTGGAGGAGGAATTCCTGAGCCTACAACAAGAGAATTTATCAGTCAGAGACTATACTGCCCGTTTCCTAGAGAAGTCGCGTTTTGGAGAATATTATGTTTCTACGGAGAAAATGAAGATGGAAAGGTTCATATTTGGATTGAATTCGGAAATTCGAAAATTAGTGACTGCAACGAGACCTGATACCTTTTCAGCAGCAGTAAATGCCGCGGAAAATGTAGAGCGGGATAATAGGAGGGATGCTGGTGATAAAAGTATGGGAAAGAGAAAATGGGAAGGACCACCGCATGATCCGAAGAAGTCTAGATTTCAGAGATTCGATAATCGTCCACCTTTCCGATCCATGGAAAGACCTTGTCCGAAGTGCCACCGTATCCATCAAGGAAACTGTCAGATTGAATCACGGGTTTGTTATAGGTGTGGGAAGACCGGGCATGTTATTAAAGATTGTCGATTAACGCAGTTTTGTTTCTTGTGTAATTCTCCCGATCACCTTCAGTCAGATTGTCCACAAGGTAGAATACAACAAGGGGCACATCAGGGAAACCAGCAATTGCTAGACCAGTAGTTCCAAGAATAGAACCGCCGAGAACAAGGGGTCGTACATTTCAAATGACAGCTAAAGAGGCGGAGGAAACTCCGGATGTGGTTACAGGTACATTTTTCATAAACTCTACACGTGCTAAAGTGTTGTTTGACTCCGGTGCAAACCGATCTTTTGTGTCTCCTTCATTTGCTGCTCACATGCATTTAGAGCCTAAAATGTTAGGACATGCCTTATTGGTAGACACTGCAAATGATAATCATGTGTCAGTTAAAGAAGTTTTTGATTGCTGTATGATAGATATAGAGGGGTGTGGAGTATCGATACAACTATTTCCTATAGCCTTGATCGAGTTTGATGTGGTAGTAGGGATGGATTGGTTAGCTGAGAATCAGGCTAACATAGTTTGTGATAAGAAAATAATCAATGTCGTTTTACCTGATAAGAGGTCAGTAGTGATTTATGGTGATCGTAAGAATCATCAGTCTAGCCTAATATCTATGATAAAAGCCCGTAAGTGTGTCAGCAAGGGTTGCCCGAGTTACTTAGCCTATGTGATAGATAGTAGGCCTGAAAAGATTAAGTTGGAAGATATTCCTATTGTTAGTGAACTTCCTGAAGTATTCCCTGAAGACTTGAATAGTCTTCCGCCCATTAGACAAGTAGAGTTTGGTATAGATCTGAGTCCTGGAGTCGCTCCTATTGCCCGTGCACCGTATCGTCTGGCACCTCCAGAAATGAAAGAGATGATGACACAACTACAAGACCTATCCGACAAAGGCTTCATCAGACCCAGTTCTTCGCCGTGGGGTGCACCAGTTTTGTTTGTGAAAAAGAAGGATGGTTCGATGAGAATGTGTATCGACTACCGGGAACTGAATAAGCGCACGATCAAGAATAAGTATCCGCTACCCAGAATTGATGACCTCTTCGATCAGTTAGTTGGAGCTTGTTATTTCTCCAAGATTGATCTAAGATATGGTTATCATCAGCTGAAGGTGAAAGAAGAAGATGTTCTGAAAACTGCTTTTCGCACAAGGTATGGTCATTATGAATTCTTAGTGATGCCGTTTGGATTGACGAACGCTCCAGCTGCTTTTATGGATTTAATGAATCGGGTATGTAAGCCGTATCTCGATAAATTTGTAATTGTATTTATCGATGATATACTTATCTATTCTCGATCCAAGGAAGAGCACGCACAACATCTTCGTCTGATTCTGGAGTTACCAAAGAAAGAAAAGTTGTATGCTAAATTTTCGAAATGTGAATTCTGGCTACGAGAAGTTCAGTTTCTGGGGCATGTCGTTTCAGAAAAAGGCATTCAAGTAGATCCGAAGAAAGTGGAAGCGATTGAAAGATGGGAACCGCCAAAGACGCCAACCGAAGTACGTAGTTTTCTGGGTCTAGCTGGCTACTATCAGAAATTTATAAAAGAATTCTCTCGAATCGCGACGCCATTGACTAAGCTGACTCGAAAGAATCTAAAGTTTGAATGGAGAGCAGAACAGGATGAAGCATTCAGAATATTGAAAGAGAAACTCTGCAGCGCGCCAATATTAGCATTGCCAGAAGGTTCTGATGATTTCGTTGTCTACAGTGATGCCTCTAAACTGGGATTGGGTTGTGTACTTATGCAGCGTGGAAAGGTTATTGCTTATGCTTCTCGTCAACTAAAAGATCATGAAAGACAGTATCCGACGCACGACATGGAGCTTGCAGCAGTTGTCTTCGCATTGAAGATTTGGAGACATTATCTTTATGGTTCCAAATGTCAAATTTATACCGATCATAAGAGTCTCCAACACCTCTTCGATCAGAAGGAACTAAACATGAGGCAGAGAAGGTGGCTAGAACTGGTGAACGATTACGACTGTGAAATTCTCTATCATCCGGGAAAGGCAAACGTGGTAGCTGATGCTCTGAGTCGTCAAGAAAGAAGCGGAACAATAAAAGCCATTTCACTAAGGGCTGAACTCTTGCCTAACATCTTTGACGAACTACTGAAGGGTCAAATAGAAGCTTATCAGGAAGAACATTTGAAGTCAGAACGATTAGTGGGAATATCAGCATTGCTTGTAAAAGATGATCGTGGGTTGTTGTGTCTGGGGAATAGAATTTAGGTGCCTTGTTTGGGTGGTTTACGTGATCGAGTACTACAAGAAGCTCATCAATCTCGATTCTCTATTCATCCAGGTATGAACAAGATGTACAAAGATCTAAAACAATTTTATTGGTGGCCGGGAATAAAAAGGAGTATTGCTCAGTATGTGGAAGGTTGTACTACTTGTAAGAAGGTAAAGATTGAACATTAGAAGCCGTTTGGGCAATTACAGCGTTTAGAAATACCGATGTGGAAATGGGATCAAATTACTACAGATTTCATCACGAAGTTACCAAGGACTCCGAAGGGATTTGATGCCATTTGGCTGATCGTTGACAGATTGACGAAGTCTGCTCACTTCTTACCAATAAAAGAAACTAATTCGTTGGAACGATTAGCCAAGTTGTACATCAACGAAATAGTAACTCGACATGGGGTTCCAATCTCGATTATTTCTGATCGGGATAGTCGTTTTACTTCAAGATTCTGGAGGATCTTTCAAAAAGAAATGGGTACACAAATAAAGTTAAGTACAGCGTATCATCCTCAAACTGACGGTCAGAGCGAACGGACGATTCAAACTTTAAAAGACATGCTCCGGGCTTGCATTGTTGACTTTGGGGGATCTTGGGATAAGCACTTGCCACTGATTGAATTTGCCTACAACAACAGTTACCATTCCAGTATACAAGCGGCACCGTTTGAAGTTTTGTATGGTAGAAAATGCCGAACGCCTCTGTGTTGGAATGAAGTGGGAGAGAAACAGTTAGCAGGGCCAGATATAGTTCAGTTGACCGCAAGTAAGATTTCTCAGATTCGGGAACGTTTGAAAGTGGCTCAAGACAGACAGAAAAGTTACGCCGACCGACGCCGAAAGCCGTTAGAATTCCAAGTTGGAGATTTTGTAATGTTAAAAGTCTCGCCTTGGAAAGGAGTCATCCGATTTGGGAAACAAGGTAAACTGAGCCCGAGGTACATTGGACCGTTCGCGATCACATAAAGGATTGGTGAAGTAGCCTACAGGTTAGATCTTCCCGCCAGAGTTAAGCAAGATCCACAATGCGTTCCACGTATCCAATTTCCGAAAGTGTTTGGTTACGCCAGATCAGGCAGTATCTCTACCCGAAATACAGATTGATAAAAAGTTGAATTATGTAGAAGAACCAGAAGCCATTGTTGACCACAAAGTTAAAGTGTTGCGGAACAAAATAATCAGACAAGTGAAAGTTCAGTGGAGACATCATAGGGGTCAGGATGCTACTTGGGAATTGGAGTCAGAGATGAGAGCTAGTACCCGCATCTTTTTGCTTAAACCGAATTCCGGGACGGAATTCTTTTAAGGGGGAGATGATGTAATACCCCGGGTAAGTTCGTTAGTTAAAAGTTAGTTCTGTTAAATTTATTTAACTTTATAATTAATAGTTAGGGTGAATTTGGGATAAATTAGGAGTTTAGGGTATTTTGGGTCATTAATGGATAGTTTAAGGTTTAAAGGGTAAATTTAATTTAGATATTATCCTTTGAGAATTCAGATAACATCACAACAGAAAATATCAGCAAAAGTAGTGTGTGTGTGTGTGTTTGGAGAAGAAAAGAAGAAGGAAGAAAGTTTAAGAGCTAGGGATTCAAATTGGTGCATTTGAAAGTGAAATTAAGGTATGTGGCTTGGTAATTTATGTTTGTAATTGCTATTCAATGGTTTCTATTGGAGTAGAATAAACGATTTCACATCTGGGGACGATTCAGTCGATTTTTGGGTTAAAAGTAGCCAAAACGACAGAGGTTTCCGGATATTATGAAGGTGTCCGAGTAAGTTTATTGGTGGTATCCGGATATTGTTATAGTGGTGTCCGGACGATGTGTTTATTCGGGTAAGTTCTCTTTTCCTTTATTGTCCGGATGAAATATGATACCGGATAGCGTCCGGATTACTCAGGTTTCCGGATGATGTCCGGATTAATTATATTGTCCGGAAAAGGCATGCTGTCCGGATAAATGGTGTTGTCCGGAAAACTCTGTTTATGTCCGGATACTTGAGATGTTGACCAATTCTGAGATTTCTGAACGTTGTTAGGGGTCTGATAACAATGTATATTATTGAACTATGATTAGTTGATGATTAAGGACTAGAAAATATTATAGACTCGACTTAAGTTCGGGTTTGGGGGAGAGGTTTGAGGAATTAAACTACTTTAAGTTCCTAAGATTGTTGTGTGTGCTTTTGGTAAAGTGGTATATGTATTTGACTTGTACAGAAACTGTAAATTTGGAATTGAAGGATCGAAGTGCTTGATAAATATCTTGGAAGGGTTTTTGGATATAAGTTAAACAGGTGAGTTTTACTTCAAAATATTTTAACTGGAATACATATATGTGTGGAATGGATATATGATTAAGGTGGGAATATTTTGTGTTTATAATATAGTAAGATATTATATTACTATGTGCATTACACTACACAAGTGCACATTAGTCGGGTTCCGGTGTGCGGACCGACGGGTAGCCGGGTTCCGGTGTGCGGACCGGTGAGTAGTCGGGTTCCGGTGTGCGGACCGGTAACGTTGATTATTTATTAGTTGGCTTGCTACCAATTAGTATGGCCAGTTGTGGAGGAATAAGTTGGGATGAGATGTACGAGTCTTGAATGGTATTGATATACGTGTAGTATATGGATGTATATGAAATGTTTCATATAAATGGTTTTGATACAAAGATTTACTAAACTGACAGGGATTTCCTCACTAGACCATTAGGTCTAACCCTCATTTCTGTTTTAAAAATATGTATTCCAGGTGGCGGATCGGGTAAGAGCAAGTAAATAGGACTCTTGATGGATAGCTTTTGTGAAGATGTTGGTTATGAAGTTATGGATGTATTTTGTACTTATGAATTCGTTATTAGTCAGCATGTAATTTAATTTGCAAAAAGTTTGTACTGAATTACTTATTATGTTTTGCAAGACTACGGGACCGAATGTGAAATACAATGTATCTTTTGATCATTTTATAATATAAAATGTATGTTATTTGTATCTGTGGAAACCGAGATGTTACAAATTGTAATTGGATCGGATCGGATCAAAATTTTCAACATCCAAATTGAATCGGTCGGTTCTTGGATGACAGTCCAGAACCGACCAAAACCGAACCGAATCGATTCACAATCCAACCATCCATCCAATTATCATCCAACCACTCATCCTATTGTCATCCAACCACTCATCCGGTTGTCATCCAACCACCCATTCGGTTATTATCCAATTATCATCCAATACATTATAACTCAAAGTTTTAAAAGTAATTTTTATTTATTTTTAAAGCATTATAATTTAAAAACATTTGTAAAAATTAAAAACTAATTTTTTTAAAAAGAAACATCAAAACATTGGATCGATCCGGTCCGATCATCCATTGGATGTTGGATGGATCTGATCCGATCCAATGGATATCCAATGAGAATATCTAATGGATGGAACCGAACCGATCCAATCATCCATTGGATTGGAAAATCCAACATCCAATGGATGATTGGATCGGTTCGGTTGGAAAAATCAAACATCTAATGGATGACTGGATCGGTTCGGTTCCTTTCACATCCATTGGATGTCAACCGATGAACACCTCTAGTTGAAATTCAGTGGCTTGTTTGATCAATGTTGAATTATTGTACTTGAAAGACCAAATTGTGGTTGCAATTCACTGACTTGTTTCATCAATGTTGAATTGTACTTGGAAGACCAAATTGTGGTTGCAATTCATCTTTCTCAATGAAATTTCATCCATAAATATCAGTAAAATGCAATCCATAATCATTCATCCATTCCATTGTGGTTGCAATTCACATCCATTCCATCCTTCTTTTCTTGCTTTCTTTCTTCATCATTTCAGTATTTTCTTTCTGAAATACTACTGAAAAAATGAGTTCATTTGTTGCAAAAGCTAAGCTATATTTCTGTTTCGATGGTGAATGGGTGCAAGACAACAATGAGTGGAATTTTGCTTATAAATCTAAGCATGGTGTAAAATTGCCAGTAAACTTTACACATAAGAATTTTGTTGCATACGCCATGCAAAAATGTGTAATCGACCCTTTTGCTGTTTGCAAGTTAGTGTTTAAAAATGGTGATGGGTCAATTGTGGAGTTATCCAACGATGGAGATATCTCTGGTTTTCTGCAATTTGCAGCCCAGTCAGAAAGACCTCCATCACTTTGTGTGTATGCCGATTCATCGGTGTGCGACAGAGACGATGACGAAGGTGATGACGAAATCCAACTGGAGTTGCCTGATTCTCAATTTCAGGCGTCCTACGACCCAACAGTTTATTCGGATCATACATATGGTCTTAACGACTGTTATCTTGATTTTGTTCCGGAGACGCAACAACAAGAAGAAGAAGAAGAAGACCAAGAAGGACGCTTTGCTAGAGTTGCTGATAACGAAACCCATGTTTTCACAATGGGTAGATCTGATATAGACAGATCAGGTACCGATAGTGATGAGGACGAAGAAGGAGGAAAATATACCCCTACTAATAAATCATTTAGTGAGTTAAATGACTTTTTTGATATGCCTCCTATTCTTCCAACCCCGGAGACCCATACACAAACCTACGAACCTGCACATTATAATCGCAGTTCAAGGATACATGTAGGTGAAGTATTTGATTCGAAGGATGAATTGGCCACACAGCTCGGAATTAAGTTCATAGAAGAGGGTTTCGAAAGTAACACGGAGAAATCCGACAAAACCATATACGAGGTTGTATGTGGGAGAGAAAATTGTAATTGGAGGATGTGCGCGAGGTCCGTGGGCTCTAAAGGAGGGATGTTTGTCATTAGAAAGTTGCACGACGAACACACTTGTTCGAGGACGCAACTGAATCCCAGCCACCGACAAGCTAACAAAAGGACTTTGGGTGCAATACTGAAAGGCAAATTTCTTGATGCTAGCAGGGCATTTCGTCCAAAGTACATCGTCAACGATATAAACCAACAGTACGGGATCACAATTGGTTACCACCAAGGCTGGCGTGCGTGATGCAGGGCACTACTAATGGTGAGAGGCACTCCCAAGGAGTCGTATCCCTGCGTATTTATATAATTTGGAGCTGCAGAATCTAGGTACAATCACCAAGATAAGGACCGATTCAAAGGGACGTTTTGAGTTGTGCTTCATTGCCCTTGGACCCGCAGTACGTATATTAACACTTCATATGTTTACACATTATAAATTATAACATTTACAAAGGGAAACCACCTACGTTTTTAAAGATCCGTACATTTCTGGTAAATCTGCGTCGTGTGTTGGTAATAGACGCTGCCCATTTAAAGGGGCGTTACTTGGGTATGATGTTCCTGGCGGTTGCCATGGACGGGAATAACAACATCGTGCTCGTAGCTTTCGGAGTAGGCAAGTCTGAGTTTGGGGAGGAGTGGACTTGGTTTCTGTCCATGTTGAGACAATCTATCGGAGACCCGGAAGGGTTGGTGTTTATGTCTGACAGGGCTCCTTTCATAAGCGCCGCAATCTTTGCCACGTACCCAAACACCCTCACGCCCTATGTTGTCGACATTTGGAGATGAACGCCAAAAGCCATGACAAACGTATTACAACTCACCACACCATCTACTGGAAGGCATGCAAAGCATATACGGTTCGGGAGTTTGACCGGTACATGAATGCACTACGAGTTAGTGCCAGTCATGCAGCAAAAGTTATGGACGATGTTGGACCGGAGAGGTGGTCGACGGCCCATTTTCCTGCACAATGTTATGACATTCTGACCTCCAATAGTGCAGAGTTGGTGAATGCACTCTCCCGTTTTGCTAGTAGATTAACGATTCTACAACTTATGGAGTACTTCCGGACCTTTCAACAAGAGTGGTACCAACTTTGACGCCAAAAAGGAAGTGAAATGCGTAATAGACTCACACCAAAGGCGGAGGAGATAATTCTCATCAGGGCGGGAAGGGCTGCAACATGGAGGGTAAGCGAAATTGGGTATGGGAAGTACCACGTTCGGGATAACCATGTTGATGCGATTTTCGATATGACCGACCATGTTTGTTCATGTCTTCAATGGCAAAAATCTGGGTTACCGTGCGGTCATGCCATCGCTGCTGCAAGTCATATGGGTCGTAGAGATTGCAGCGACTTGGCTGTAAATTTCTTCACGTCCGAAACTTACCGGGAGGTAATAAATCCAGCTGGACCCCCTGAATCATGGGTGTCTCCACACGACCCCCTTCCGCCATGCTATCCACCGTTAATAACCAAGAACAGAGCCGAGAAACCAAGAAAGAACGATCGACGTCCATCTCGTGGTGAAGATCCGATACAAAGAAAATGTACTCGGTGCCAAGCACTAGGACATACTCGTGGAGTGTGTCCAACTCCCGCCCCTTCAAGCGTTCCAAGGAGTAGACATTCAGTCAGCCAACGAAGTAGCACGCATGGCCCGTCGGAGCTAGAACCACATGGAAGTATAAGATATGATAACATTGATCTGAACATTGATTTCCTTGATTGGGACGATAAATCTTGTATGCTAAGTGCTCTTGTTTTTATATATAACATGATTTTATCTACTTTATCGTCCCGTGTAATTTAGCAAACATAAGGGACCTAAGTTGTATTATAGCAAAGACAGGGACCAAAAATGACCAAATTTGGCCCAAAAATGACCAAATTTGACCAAATCGCGGGAGGGACCAAAAGTGACAATTTGAGCACCATCACGGGTCCACCGCAGGCTCCTATCGCGGGCCATGTGGGCCTGGTCCGCGATCGCGGACCCTATCACGGGATCGTGGGGTATTTTGGCAAAATGGGAGAGATTTGGGGCATTTCGGTAAGTCAAAGGTGAAATTGGGGCATTTTAATTAATTTCCCTTTTTATATATTATGTGAAAAATATGAGCGTTTTCTTGGTATATTTTAGTGCCAGTCATGCAGCAAAAGTTATGGACGATGTTGGACCGGAGAGGTGGTCGACGGCCCATTTTCCTGCACAATGTTATGACATTCTGACCTCCAATAGTGCAGAGTTGGTGAATGCACTCTCCCGTTTTGCTTGTAGATTACCGATTCTACAACTTATGGAGTACTTCCGGACCTTTCAACAAGAGTGGTACCAACTTTGACGCCGAAAAGGAAGTGAAATGCGTAATAGACTCACACCAAAGGCGGAGGAGATAATTCTCATCAGGGCGGGAAGGGCTGCAGCATGGAGGGTAAGCGAAATTGGGTATGGGAAGTACCACGTTCGGGATAACCATGTTGACGCGATTGTCGATATGACCGACCATGTTTGTTCATGTCTTCAATGGCAAAAATCTGGGTTACCGTGCGGTCATGCCATCGCTGCTGCAAGTCATATGGGTCGTAGAGATTGCAGCGACTTGGCTGTAAATTTCTTCACGTCCGAAACTTACCGGGAGGTAATAAATCCAGCTGGACCCCCTGAATCATGGGTGTCTCCACACGACCCCCTTCCGCCATGCTATCCACCGTTAATAACCAAGAACAGAGCCGGGAAACCAAGAAAGAACGATCGACGTCCATCTCGTGGTGAAGATCCGATACAAAGAAAATGTACTCAGTGCCAAGCAGTAGGACATACTCGTGGAGTGTGTCCAACTCCCGCCCCTTCAAGCGTTCCAAGGAGTAGACATTCAGTCAGCCAACGAAGTAGCACGCATGGCCCGTCGGAGCTAGAACCACATAGAAGTATAAGATATGATAACATTGATCTGAACATTGATTTCCCTTGATTGGGACGATAAATCTTGTATGCTAAGTGCTCTTGTTTTTATATATAACATGAATTTATCTACTTTATCGTCCCGTGTAATTTAGCAAACATAAGGGACCTAAGTTGTATTATAGCAAAGACATGGACCAAAAATGACCAAATTTGGCCCAAAAATGACCAAATTTGACCAAATCGCGGGTCCATCGCGGGAGGGACCAAAAGTGACAATTTGAGCACCATCACGGGTCCACCGCAGGCTCCTATCGCGGGCCATGTGGGCCTGGTCCGCGATCGCGGGCCCTATCACGGATCGTGGGGTATTTTGGCAAAACGGGAGAGATTTGGGGCATTTCGGTAAGTCAAAGGTGAAATTGAGGCATTTTAATTAATTTCCCTTTTTTATATATTATGTGAAAAATATGAGCGTTTTCTTGGTATATTTTGTGAAAGGATGGTCGGATGGATATAGTTTTTTTTTATGTATTTATGAATGTTTTATGCATAACTCTTGAATGATTTAGAATTCGTAATGAAAATAATATAATTTTTCTTTGTGTACTTTGTTCATATAATTTGTTGTCAGTAAATGATTAGTTTATTTTTTGTTCAAAAAAAGTTTCGGATTTATTTGTTCAAAATTAAGTTCATGAATTTGTTTCTTCAAAAAAATTGGAATTTATTTGTTAAAAAAATTGGAATTTATTTGTTAAAAAAATTGGAATTTATTTGTTAAAAAAATTGGAATTTATTTGTTAAAAAAATTCAAGAATATATTTGCTAAAAAAATTAGAAATTATTTTGTTAAAAAATCCATGGACTTAATCATTCAAAATCAAATAATTTGTTGGTTTTTTTAGACTTTTCCTAAATTTGTAGGTCACAAGAATGTCTTTAACCGGTTTTAGAAAGTTTAAGGGTTTTTTCATTCAAAAAAATAGTTTAAGAACTTAACCATTCAAAATGGGATAGCTCGTTAGGTTTTTTCAGACTTTTTCCTTTAATTTATAATTACCTATTAGTAGGTTGTATGTATATTTAAATAATAAGAATGTATTTAACAAGTTTTTAAAGTCCAATTAATTATTTAACAAGTTTTGAAATATCCAAAAACTTATTTATTTTAAAAAATTGTTTAAAAACTAATCACATTATGTTTATTTCTAAAAGTTATGTTGAGTTAAAAAGAAGTTATGGGTAAAATTATAATTTGGACAAATAAGTTATAAGTAGTTTCAAATAAGTTAAAATAGATTAACTTATCAAAAACAACTTATTTGTAGTGGAGAAAAGTCATGAACACTTTTTATTTTTCCAATCCAAATACTAAAAATATCTTATTTGCGGTGAGAAAAAGCAATAAGCAAAATAAGTAAAAAAATAACAATCCCAAACACCCCTAAAATTCATTGGATTTTTTTAAACTTTCCATTTTTATATAGGGAAATTAATTAAAATACCCAAAGTTTGACCAACTGTTACCAAAATACCCAAAAAAAAATTCATTTTGCAAAATACCCAAAATACCCGCGATGGATCCCGCGATCACGGGCTAGGGCTGACGTGGCACGTATTTTGGCCCCAAATGCCCCGCGAAGCCCCTCAACTTTGGCCGCGGTGCACTTTTGGTCCCTGCCCGCGATCGCAGCCCGCGATGGGCGAAAATTTACACTTTTGGTCCCTGAAATTTTCAACTTTTGGTCCCTGAAAATTTACACTTTTGGTCCCTGTACTTAGACGAATCTTGCATGCTTTTACTGTTTTTTTCCACAATTATTGTACTTTGAAGACCGATTTGTGGTTGAAATTCATTTGCATGTTTGAGATTTCATCCATAAATATCAGTAGTATGCAATTCACAATTCACACTTCCTCTTGCTTTCTTTCTTGATTTCTCTCTTGCTTGCTTTCTTTGAATTGATTTCTCTCTTGATTTCTCTTCTCTCATTTCATCCACAAATGGCATCGTCATCAAACCCTAAGTCTACTCCTGAAAAAATGTCACCTCAAATCGAGGTCGCCATAGCAAAAAAGGAAAAGGAGATAGATGAACTAACAGAAGAGTGGAAAAAAATGATGGACAGGAAGGCAGTCCATTTGAGAAAGATCGAAGAGGAAGACAGGGAGATCAAAAGGATGAAAGGGGATATAAAAGCTCGGGAGGCTCGTGTTCGTCGAGAACAAGAAGCAATTCACCATATTCTGCAAGACTTCGCAATTATTCAAGCGAAGGTAAACGAGAAGCAAGCTTGGATTGATGAAACTAAATCAATTTTTAAGTAGGTGGTGGTTATATTTTTTTTTGTTTTGTATTTTTTTTACTGTGTTGTTATTTGTATTTTTTTTACTGTGTTGTTGTTTTGTATTTTTTGTTGTTGTTAATTTCTCTGAAAAGTAGTTTTTAAGCCGCTGAACCACGGTTAGGTTGGATACATCATGCAAGGTCAAGTCAGAGGTTACCTCATTCGTGGGCCTACTCCTCTTGTAGAATATATTCAACTCATTTGCTAAAGTGTGTGCGGGTTGTGGTACACAATGGCCATACGTGGTTGCAAAAGCAGAAGCCGTTGAAGAAGGGTCAGAAAGATTGAAGATGAAGAGCTTGTTGGATGGAATACAAACTAGCTGTGTTATCAATGTTCATTTAGAAGCATATGTATGTGTGTGTGTATATATATAATATGAAATGGGGTTTTGACAAGTTGGTATCACTTGACTCATTTAAGAATTGTGAAAATGGGTATTTGACGAATGATGATTCATGTGTGTTTGGAGCTGAAGTGTTTTAAACACACATGAATCATCATTCGCCAAATACCCATTTTCACAATTCTTAAATGAGTCCAGTGATACCAACTTGTCAAAACCCCATTTATAAACAATTCTACCTTCTCCTATTGCCATTCACGATATCTATAAACACATTCAAATAATAATAATTTAAAACGATTTAATGAATTAGTTAATATATGATTATTATGTTAATGCGATAGGAGTGTAAAACAAAATTGAAAAAAAATATGAGATGTACCATAAATTAAATAACTAACTATAATGGTGTAATTTGTTAAAATTAAAACGTATCTAATATGAATATATAAACAGACATGTGTACTCAGAGTTAACATTCACTGCCATGGATGCAAGAACAAGGTCAAGAAAATACTAAGAAAAATTGAAGGTCTCCTATTTTCTTTATGTGTGTAAATATATAATACGAATATATATATATCATTTACAAACTAGCTGTGTTATCAATGTTCATTTAGAAGCATATGTATGTGTGTATATATATCATTTACAAATCAGTGTTTAGATCAACAGTATCATAAGGGTTTGTTCCATATGGTTCAAGCTGTGACGGGCCCGGGGTGTGACTGACAGAATGTCTCCTTGGCACGGTTGAAGGGGCGGGATTTGGACACTCTCCACGAGTGTGTCCTACGCATTGGCACCGAGTACATCTTCGTTGTATCGAACTTTCACCACGTGATGGACGTCGGTCGTTCTTTCTCGGTCTCCCGGCCCTGTTCTTATCCATTAAAGGTGGATAGCATGGTGGAAGCGGGTCGGGTGGATACACCCATGCTGCAGGGGGTCCAGCTGGGTTTATTACCTCCACGTATGTTTTCCGGTAATATTCGGACGTGAAGAAAGGTACAGCCAAGTCGCTGCAATCTGTACGACCCATATATGTTGCTGCAGCGATGGCATGGCCGCACGGTAACCCAGATTTATCCCATTCGCGACACGAACAAATGTGGTCTTCCATATTCACAATCGCGTGAATATAGTCATCATGCACCTCGTACTTCCCATACCCGATTGCTCTTACCGGCCATGTCGCCGCACGACGCGCCCTGTACTGAACGATATTCTCCGCCGTTGGTGCGAGTGCATTTTGTATCTTAGCTCCTTTTAGGCGTCGAATTTGGTACCACTCTTGTTGAAAGGCCCGAAAGTAGTCCATAAGATTAACAATCGGACATTTACGCGCAAAATGGGAGAGTGCATTCACAGACTCTGCACTATTCGAGGTCAGAATGTCATACCGTTGTCCAGGAAAATGGGTCGCGGACCACCTCTCCGGTCCAGCATCGTCAAAGACTTTGGCTGCTTCCTTGACACTGTATCGTAGCATATTCATGTACTTGTTAAACTCCCGATCCGTATATGCTCTGCATGCCGCCCAATAGACATCCTTGTAGGTGGTAATATGTTTGTCCTTGGATTTGGCGTTCATCTCCAAATGTCGACAGCATATGGCGTGAGGGGCGTTTGGGTACATGGCAGAGATTGCGGCGCTTATGGAAGGAGCCCTGTCAGACATAAACACCAACCCTTGCGGGTCTCCGATAGCTTGTCTCAACATGGACAGAAACCAAGTCCACTCGTCCCCGGTTTCGGACTTGCCTACGCCGAAAGCTACTGGAACGATGGAGTTATCCCCGTCCATGGCAACCGCCAGGAACATCATACCCAAGTAACGGCCCTTTAAATGGGCTGCGTCTATTATCAGGACACGACGTAGATTTTCCAGAAATGTGCGGATCTGCAAAAACATAGGTTAAAATGTTATAGTTTATAATGTGTAAATGTTATAGTTTATAATGTGTAAACATATGACGTGTTAAAATACGTACCGCGGGTCCAAGGGCCACGAAGCACATCTCAAACCGTCCACGTGAATCGGTCCGTAGCTGCGTGACAGTACCAGGGTTCTGCATCTGCAAATTATATAAATATGTTGGGAGTCGTTCATACGACTCCTCGAACGTGCCTCTCACCATAAACAGTGCATGACAGCGCGCACGCCACGCTTGGTGGTAATCAATCGTGACGCCGAACTGCCGGTGAACGTCGTGGACGATGTCCTTTGGACGCAATGACCTGCTAACATCAAGAAATTTGTTTTTCAGGATCGCACCCAAAGTCTTTTTGCCGGCTTGTTTGTGGTGGGGATTAAGTTGCGTCCTCGTACAAGTGTGTACGTCGTGCAACTTTCTAATCATTATCGCCCCTCCTTTGGGCCTCGTGTGAATCGCGTACAACCTCCACTCACACTTTTCTATAGCACATTCAACTACGTATTTGATTTTGTCAGATGCCCGCACGCGACTTTGGAAACCCTCTTCCAAGAACTTGAGTCCGATCTGACTTGCTAAGAGATCCTTCAAATCGAATATCTGACCTACTGTTAAACTTTCGCTACGAATATAAGGTGTAGGTTCGTAGCTTTGTGTCTGGGTATGGGAGTCTGGAAGAATAGGGGGCATATCAAAAAAGTCATTTATCTGACTACATGATTTTCTACTAGGGGTATATTCTTCGTGATCATCATTATCGGTGTCTGATCTGTCTATTTCAGAATTACCCGTTCTGAAAACGTGGGTTTCGTCATCAGCAACTCCAGCAGTACGCCATTCGTGTGGTTGTGGTGATGGTGGTGGTGGTGGTGGTGGTTGTTGTTGTTGAGAATCAGGCTGCTCTATTTGGAGGTCTTCGTCGTCGTCACCGTCGTCGTCACCGTCGGATACGCCGGGATACACAAAGAGTAATGGGGGTCTTTCTGAATCGACCGCAAGGTGCAGAAAAGTAGAGATATCCCCATCGTTGGATAAATCCACAAATGACCCATCGCCATTTTTAAACACTAACTTGCAAATATCAGAAGAGTTGATTCCACATTTTTGCATGGCGTATGCAACAAACTTCTGATAAGTATAGTTTACTGACACTTTTACACCATGCTTAGATTTATAAGCAAAATTCCACTCATTGTTATCTTGCACCCATTCACCATCAAAACAGAAATATAGCTTAGCTTTTGCAACAGATGAACTCATTTTTTCAGTAGTATCTCAAACACAAAATATTGCAGAAAGAAATATTGCAACAATGAAATCGTTGTGTGAGAATTATGGCTTGAATTTTACGTCTATTTATGAATGAAACAACCAACATATCAGAAAACCAATCTCTCATTTCATCCACAAACTGATATTCCAAAAACATTGATTTAACATTGATTGAAACATGCAATTGAATTTCAACTACAAATCGGTCTTTAAATTGCAATAATTGTGGAAAAAAACAGTAAAAGCATCAAGATTCGTCTAAGTATAGGGACTGAAAGTGTAAATTTTCAGGGGCTGAAAGTGTAAATTTTCAGGGACAAAAGTACTCTAAATTGATAAATTTTTTAGAGTACTTTTTAGAGTACTTTAAAAAGTACTCTAAAAAGTACTCTAAAAAATTTATCAATTTAAAATTTCAGGGACCAAAACTGTAAATTTTGGCCCATCGCGGGCAGGGACCAAAAGTGCACCGCGGCCAAAGTTTAGGGGCTTCACGGGGCATTTGTGCCCAAAATACGTGCCACGTCAGCGTATCCCGCGATCGCGGGACCCCATCGCGGGTATTTTTGCAAAATTGAAAAATTTTAGGGTATTTTGGTAACAGTTGGTTTGACTTTGATATTTTAATTAATTTCCGTTTTATATAATTCAATAATCTGATTCCCATTTACTCGGTTAGACTGGCCGCATCGGCCCCCCTGGGTTCGCCCGGGTTGGCCTGGGTTGATTATGCACACCATCGCATAACATGGGGTTGGCCCGGGTTGGGGTCCTCCCGGGTTGGCCAACCCGGCTGGGTTGAGGTTTAAAACAATTTTTTTTTTTTTAAATATATCCGTTGGTATCTAGACGTTGGGTATTTTTTTTTTATTTTTTTATTTTTTATTTTTATCCTATAAATACTAATATACTTCCTACTTATTTTTTCACACACTTCATTCTACTCTCAATCTCTCTACAAATTTACTCTCAATCTCTCCCATCTTCCCCACTTCATTCTACTCTCTCAATATTATTTCTTTCTTCAAAAAAATCATAATGGATAAAGAAACACAAGGGTTCACAACACCACGACGAGGTTCCAAATCGCGAGGCACGAGCTCGCAACCGTCCCCGACGGAAAATATTTTCAATCTTACACCACCACCATCAACCTACCATGGAAGCATACAACAATACCCTATGTATTCACCCAACACCCTCCCGGTTGGGTTCCAACAATTTAATTCGGGTGGATTCCAACAATTTAATTCGGGTGGATTCCAACAATTTAATCAAGGCGGCTTTCAACCATTTATGCAAGGTGGCTTTCCACAATATAATCAAGGTGGGCAATTCCAACATCTACTACAACAAGAAACATCTTCGGAGGACGTTGAGGTCGATGAAACGGTTCCCGAAACCCCACCCGATTTGGTTCCCGAAACACAACTCGATGCGGGAACCACGACACAACGGAAAAAGAAATTTGCAAATAGAACGAAAGCGGTTTCGTGGACTTCCGAAGAAGAGGTTTTATTGGCAAATGCATGGCTTCACGTCTCCGAAGATAGCATCGTTGGAAACTCACAAAAATCGGGTATATATATTTATTAATGTGTTTATCTTTATTATATATACGTATTCATATATATATTTATTAATGTGTTTATCTTTATTATATATACGTATTCATATATATATTTATTTTTGTAGGAGATTTTTGGGGGAAAATACTCAATTATTTCAACTCAAGTCGCCAACATCAACGCAATAGAGACCAAGTACAATCCAAATGGAGTGACATGAACAAAAAAATGATGAAGTTTAACGGGATCTACAATAATCTAAGAGCCCAATATAAATCCGGATGGGGTGACGCGGACTTCATGGAGAGGGCACACACGATGTATCGGGCAGATAATAAGCAAAAGCCTTTCTCCCACGAGACGGCTTGGAGAATTGTGAAAGACCACCCTAAGTGGAAGATCGTACATTCCATGGACGATAACCCGAGGCCCTCAAAACGGAGCAAGTCCACGTCGGATTCAAACCCAAACACGACGTCTTCTGACGCACGTGTTCGGTTCAACCTTAATGAAGAAAGCCATGAGGAGGATGTCTTCGTACAAGAACCGACACGACCGACGGGGAGAGATAAAGGTAAACGTGCCGCGTCATCCTCCACAAAGACGGCAGAAAAGGACGAGGCGTTGAAGAATCTTATGGCGTATGTCGAGAATATAAACGTTGAAAATAAAAAAAGACTAACCGTGGAGGAGGAAATGTTGAAAACCGCGAGGGACAAAGCCGAGGCGACAAAGACAAAAGCGGAAGCGGCAAAGACAAAAGCGGAAGCTTTGAAACAAAGAGAAATGCGGAAAGATCTCAAGTTTTACATCAGTCCACATGATCATCTCACGGGTAACGAGTTAAATGCGGTTTTAGCCCACAAAGAGTTGCTTCGACAACTATATGGTTGGTGAAATTTGTAGTTTTTTAATTTGAAATTATGTATTTTTTTATGTTTTTAATTTGGTTAAAATTGTAGTTTCAATTTATGAAATATTTTATTAATTGTTTTATCTTATATTAAATTATAAATTATTTATAAAATTTAAATTATTTAAATTAATATACTTGTAAACAAAAATAAAAATAAAAATAAATAAAAGATGGGATGGTGGTGTGGGATGGATGTGGGGGGTTTGTGGGTCAGAATGAGTTGGAAGAGAAAAATGATGTGGCGCTGATGTGGCAGTGAAAATGGGATGGATGCTAAAAGTCTTAGGTTTTCCGTTTCATAATCACTCTTTGCCTACTCGCCTCTGCCCACCGCCCTAGCACTTTCTGCCGTTGAGTCTCGTTCTCGTCGCCGTCGGCACTCGTCACCGTGACCACCATAGGCGTCGTCCAGTCCAATCGACCACCGTGAATCCACCCATCGACCAGACGACCACCAATCGATCACCGTGAGTCCACTGTGAGTCCACGAGTCGTCCCATCGACCACCGTGAGTACACTTGAACTTGAAACAAACCCTCTCATAGTCTCATTGTGGATTGATTATACTTGCAGTGTTTTTCACTTTTGTAGCTGGTGTTTTTGTTACACTTGTAGTGTTCTTCACTTGAAACACACCCTCTCATTGTGGATTTCTTATCACTAACTAAACTCAATTTTTCCTCCAATTTTCATTTCTATAGTAGAATGGTGTCTTTTGTGAAAGGGGCAGTGGGTTTGCTCTTGTGTATGTCTATTTGTAACGGTATAGCTTTGACTTGAAAACTTGCAATTTATGATCATGGTAATGGTATTTTGTTATCTAAAGTTGTAATTGTATTACCATACATTGTTATCTGAAATTCTAAATGATATAGCTTTGACTTGAAAACTTGCAATTTTGTTATCTAAAGTTGTAATGATAAAAACACTTGCAATAACAGTGACTGTTATTGGCATTCTAACTCTTCACATTTCCTTGCATTCACTCTCAGTTCTTTCAAGGATTAGGGTTTCAATCGCAAGCAATGGATGATGTATGCGAGGGGAAGGATTTCTCGTTCCCAAAACAAGAAGAGAAGATCTTGCAATGGTGGACTGATGTGAAAGCATTTGAAACCCAACTCGAAAAAACCAAAGGCCTACCGGAATACATCTTCTACGATGGTCCTCCATTTGCCACTGGCCTCCCTCACTACGGCCACATCCTCGCTGGAACTATCAAGGACATCGTCACGCGGTACCAAACAATGACGGGGCACCACGTCACACGCCGTTTTGGATGGGATTGCCACGGGTTGCCGGTCGAGCATGAGATTGACGTGAAACTTGGGATTAAGAGCAGAGAGGATGTGATGAAGATGGGGATTGACGTGTATAATGAGGAGTGTAGGAGTATTGTTACCAGGTATGTTGGGGAGTGGGAGAAGGTAATTACGAGAACGGGAAGGTGGATTGACTTCAAGAATGATTACAAAACGATGGATTTGAATTTCATGGAGAGTGTGTGGTGGGTGTTTTCTCAGCTACATAAGAAGGGTCTTGTTTATAGAGGGTTTAAGGTTAGTACTTGGTCAAATTATCAGCAAAAGAAGAAAGATAGAAAGTTCAAACATATTTTATTCTTTGAGTCTTGATGGTATTTTCAAATGTGTAATATGTTACTATTCATCAACAGGTGATGCCGTACAGTACTGGCTGCAAGACTCCACTGTCCAATTTCGAGGCTAATTCAAACTACAAGGTTTGAAATGAAAGCTTTCTTGGTTTTCGAATTTTTTCTAATTCTTATGATTGTCCTCTTTTTTGACAGAGCTGGTTTAGTGAATCATGAACCTTATCAACTCCTTGGATTTTTAGAAACTATTGTAAATGCACACAAACATTTTAGCACATATATTCAAAGAGGAAGGCATGTTTTTGTGTTAATTAATCCAACAATATATTGTCTGACCCAAATGGTAGGACACTGCACATATGTTATTCTTGGGGTTCTGCCATGTGCGTTTTTAAAGTCTCAGTTTTTGTGTTTAATAAGCCTTTATCATATTGATAAGTGTAATAACATAGTCTAGTTTTGATGATTGATATTGCTTTAAAGTACTTAAATAGGTAATCCACTTTTCTTGGTTGATAAAAAGGCATTATGAATTTACCAGAAAAAAGTGAGCAAGCAGATACTAGTAGACCTGGCAAACGTGTCGGGTTCAAAGTTAAACGGGTTGAGAGTGCCTAACCGTAACCCGACCCGTTTAATAAACGGGCCAGAAAATCCCAACCCTAACCCGACCCCCCTAACCTGTCACGACCCGCATAACCCGTTTAACATTTATAAAACTACAAAATTAAATATCGAAAGTTCACAAAAAAAATTACAAATTCAAAATTCAAAATTCAAATGAAAGCATTCGATATCTAAATTTTATAGTTCAAACTTATAAGTTCTAACCAAATCCAAAACATTAAAAGTCCAAAATATTAAAAATTCAAAGCATTAAAAAGAACTTATAATATATAAATAAACGGGTTATTTGGGTCATTTTCGAGTTGAAGTTTTTGACCCTGACCTTACCCGTTTAATTTTCGTGTCGTGTCAACTCGTTTACTTAAACGGGTTGAAATGTATTACCCAAAACCGTTTATTTCGTGTCGAGTTTGTGTCGGGTTAGCGTGTCGTGTCAGTTTTTGCCAGGTCTAGATACTAGTTGGAAGCAGTGTCATCGCAGAGAACTATGACGAGATGACGAGACTTGAGAAGAGAACAAAGTATAAAACAAAAAACAGAAAAGAGAGGAGAGGAAAAGTGAATATTAACTCGTAATGCAACAACTACGAGGTTGAGAAAGAAGATAGGAACCCCCACAAGAGTTGCCACCATGATACACATAAGAAAAACTCTTGACATATACATTTAGTTAAAATATAGCATAAAACACCTATTTATACGCGTTTAAAGAATAAATTTGCTGATATTAGGGCAATTCATACAAGATTCCAACTCGTTATTAAGTTTTAATTTGCTTTTGGAATTGGACTGCGTTAAATGGTGACGTTTATGATTTTGGCAACCCTCCAAACCTTATTTTCTTGCCGAATTACAATTTGGTATTTTTCAAAAGTTTTGTTGGCTAGGGCCCAGGCCCATCGAGGAACAACTTTGGGGCCTCGCCTTGGTTGAGATCTATTGGGTTCTATGAGGCTTGCACTTTGCTTTTAAGGGCAAGAAGTGAGGGTCATGGGTCATGACTCACATGACTCATGAGATTCATTGAAGTGAAAGGCAACTCACCTTTTTGGGCATTTTTTGTCTTAGTCTTTTCTGAAGTGAAATTGCTTTCAGTTAATATAGTACACAGAAAATCTATTTTGAGTTGGCTATGTGTGTAGCATTGATATTTTACCCTGGTTAAACACAAGGTCTAAATATTGCTTAGTACTTCAAATCTTTTAGTGCTATACTATTATAACAAATAAGCCTTTAGTCTTTTCTCATCATACGTACATACATACATTTATATATACATGTTGATTTTATTGCTTTTCAGTTTCTGTTATCACTTTCATCTTTCATTTTTGGAGCAGGAAGTGCCTGATCCTGAAATAATGGTGACTTTTCCAATTGTTGATGATCAAGAGGGTGCTGCATTTGTTGCATGGACAACCACACCATGGACCCTCCCTAGTAATCTTGCACTTTGTGTCAACTCGAATTTAGTATATTTGAAGGTTAGTCTCACTATGCCTTTGTAAAAAAGTTGAGAGTTTTTTTTTGAAGTTACCTGAACATTTAATAAATGAAATCAGGTGAAGAGCAAGTCGAATGGAAAAATTTATATAGTTGCTGAATCTCGACTATCCGAGCTTCCAGCAGAGAAAGCAAAAAAAGGAACACCTAATGGAGCTGTGGATGACAATTCACTTCCCAAAACCAAGGGATCTACTGGTGGAAAAGCTAAAAGTTCTGTGGTGGCTTATGAAGTGTTGGATAAATTTTCAGGATCTTCACTTGTGGGCAAAAAGTGAGTGCTTTCTTTTTATCATGTGTGTGCTGACTGCTGACTACTGACTACTTTGATGGCTACTTCTTTGTTTGGCATTTCCTCACTTTGTAGCAAATATGGATGAACGGAATAGAAATAAACGAAAACACTTGGTAATATAGTGTAGGACTCATAGCAGGAATGGCACAGTAGAGCCGTTAGTTATCACAATAATCTTAAAAATCATTCGGCAATTTCATGATATTCTTAGAACCCCTTACTGAATTTAATAGGGCCTCAAATGGTTGTGAGGTTCCTCTTCCAAGCTTATAACACCCTGCCCAGTCACCAACAGTTCTTCCTGGCTGCCTCAGAATTCTCTCTTCATGTTTGCACATCCAATATTTCTGCACCCTTAAACCTTTCTAAAATATCTTGGCCATGTCGACTTCTTTTTCTTATTAACTGAAGTGCATATAATTAGAGTTGACAACATTTGACCCACTGTAGAACCTTTTTTTTTGAGTATTTATCTTGAAGCTATTTTGATGCTATAGCTGGTGTCACAAATGTAGACCAAGATGCTATAAAACTGCTATGGAGAGGGGTTCCTTATACAGGGTATCCCTAGGAGTACTTGGTGTTGAATCCCAATTCTCTCTTCATGTTTGCACATCCAATATTTCTGCACCCTTAAACCTTTCTAAAATATCTTGGCCATGTCGACTTCTTTTTCTTATTAACTGAAGTGCATATAATTAGAGTTGCCAACATTTGACCCACTGTAGAACCTTTTTTTTGAGTATTTATCTTGAAGCTATTTTGATGCTATAGCTGGTGTCACAAATGTAGACCAAGATGCTATAAAACTGCTATGGAGAGGGGTTCCTTATACAGGGAGTACTTGGTGTTGAATCCCCCCTTTTCAAATTTCTATCACTAAACGAGTTTGAGAAGGAATACTGTATGTTGCTGTTAATTAACTTGTTTTCTTGTTTTATTGGCTTAAATCTTGTATTGCAGGTATGTGCCATTATTCGATTACTTTAAGGAATTCTCAGATATGGCGTTCAGAGTTGTTGCGGATGATTATGTAACTTCTGATAGTGGAACTGGAATTGTGCACTGTGCTCCAGCATTTGGGGAAGATGATTATCGTGTTTGTATTGAAAATCAAATAATTAATAAGGTGCGAAAAGCTGCCTTGTAGATATAAATTTTATCACTGCAAGTGCGTTGTCGATTTTATTTCTTCTTCTACATATGATTTTCTTTCGTGTGTTAATGTATCTAAAACTTCAATATTGGTTTCTCCAGGGAGAAAATCTAGTTATGGCAGTTGATGATGATGGCTGCTTTACAGAGAGAATTACTGATTTCAGTGGTCGCTATGTCAAAGAGGCAGATAAGGATATTATTCAAGCAGTGAAGGCAAGAATAGTTGAATGTTGAGTTTGGAACTTAGCGTTTTTACATGCACTTAAAAATGTTAATTTTTGTGTACTTGTTGTTCTTGGTTGGTGCAGGAGAAAGGAAGACTGGTCAAAACTGGAAGCTTTACGCATTCATATCCGTTTTGCTGGAGATCTGATACCCCTCTCATCTACAGAGCAGTTCCCAGCTGGTACACATCTTAACTTATAGTACTTAAGGAAATTATAGTTATTTGCCAGTAAATTCAAAGAAGTTGTTTATCTTATGTTTGGGTTAGACTTCATTTCTTTCTTATGTAAGCATAATCTCGGACATGCCCACAATTACCGTCCTACTTTAACTTTTAGAGGATGCCATATTTTTTGGGTTAGACTTCATTTCTCTCTATGAATAGCCTCAGATTTAGAGACGTGCACGAACAAATATAGGAGGGGCAGATGCTTTTTAGTTGACCTTGTACCTTTTTTTATTATGTCTATCATCACGTTTCCTGTAATAACAGTAGTATGGATTCATAAGGTTTACACTTAATAGAGGTGGGCTCATACATGACTAGTAGTTTTCATCAATTAGTTTAGAGAAGGATTCTGTTATTCTCAACACGTCAACTCGTTATTCTTTTCTGCGCTTTTTCTTAAGGAAATAATACCCATTTTGGACTCTTTGTTGGATGAAGTTCTCCAAAGCTGACAGGCAGCTTGTCCTTGTAAAATTAGGAAACAAAGAAGGTTCTTTCTTGATATACAACTTTAGTTCAGTGGTTAAGGATGCTTTCTAAAAAAATTTGCAAAAATAGAACAAGCCAATTCCTACTCTTAATATTTCAGGTCTAGTTAGGGTTCTCTATTCACAAGTTTATACTTTCAAGCATATGATTAAACTGTTCAGAAAGGCTTTGGGAAGATGTTCATCACTTCTCATGCAGAGTGAGTACAGTCAGATTCTAGTGATGGAAATCTGGATTCCTTATTTTGTTTTTCACTTGAGAAGAATCTTGATCTATAATTTTTGTCATCATACAGCTTTTTTTCTACCGTGATCATGATAGAGTTTGTCTTACTTTTTTGTTATTTAGTGGGATAAAGTGCTATAGTCATTAGTTTATTCTTGTTTCGTGGCCAAGGTTTGTTGCAGTTGAGAAGTTGAAAGATCAATTGCTAGAGAACAATAATAAGACGAAATGGGTTCCTGCTTTTGTGAAGGTAAGACCTTTATATGAACGTTGTTTGATTGTCATTCAAGTATTCAGCTATTCATGTTATCTTAAAACACATTATTACAAATGGCATAAAAGTCTGTTTGGTTGAACAAAATCTAGTTTAAGAATATAGGCCAGGCTTTCTTCAAAGACTTCAACTTTGTTTCATAGGCTCTATTTGTCTTTCTTTTCGGTTGTTTTTCTTTGACAGAATCAACAAATGTTTCACTATTGTTCTCTTCTCACATTTTTGTATTTTCCAGAGGGAAAATTCCCATCGCATGCACTGCTTTGACTTCATATTTGAGTCATGTATATGTGTTACACTTTGCATTATAGGTCCTTAATTCTATCTTATCAAAAACTGTTATATTAATAATAAGAACAACCAAACATACCTTTTAGTTAATCTCGAATCTATCGGCTATTTACTAATTATTTGTTCTTGCTTTTCGGTATGATAATGCAGGAAAAGCGCTTTCACAATTGGTTGGAAAATGCTAGAGACTGGGCCATTAGTAGAAGTAGGTTTTGGGGCACTCCATTACCTATATGGATCAGCGAGGATGGTCAGGAGATTGAAGTTATGGGTTCCATTGAAGAACTTGAAAGGCGTTCGGGTGTCAAGGTTTGTTGTTTGCTTCTGTTTTCTGGTAAACTTTTTTTGTTTGCCACCTGCAATGGAAAGATATTAGAACATGCCCATATGTATTGAACGCATAAAAAGTATGATCTAGTGGCAAATTATCCATATGTATGAAATGTATCGAACACATAAAAAGTATGATCTACTTTTTACAAAGAAAGAAGGTATGCTTAATGCATTGTCTTTATGTGTGGCTCTACTATGAGATAGTAATATCTTTTTCTTGCTGGTTTATAGTTGTTGATGCTTACTGATTACTCTCTCTCCTTCTCACAGGTCACTGACTTACATCGCCACAAAATTGATCACATCACACTTCCTGACAAGCGTGGTCCAAACTTCGGTGTGCTTCGTCGTGTAGAGGATGTAAGAAAAACATATTTACTTTTTCATTTATTGGGTTACTTTTAAGGAGCTTTTTCATATCTAATTAAGTTTTGTGAGTTATATTTTGGTAGTTCATTAGATATCATGTAAACTCTTTGTTCCCGTGCAATCATTTTGTTTTCTTACAAACAACCCTTGTATTTTTTCAGAGGGATTTCTATCCTTCCATCTTAATTTTTTAAGTCTAGAATAATAAAAGGTGACTTGGATATTCTCAATTAAGATCCATCTCCCTCAAATACATAATTGAACTTGAGTTATTGTCTTCATTGATCACAAGTTTGTTGCATCAATTCAGGTATTTGACTGCTGGTTTGAAAGTGGGTCCATGCCTTATGCATATATCCACTACCCATTTGAAAATGCTGAACTCTTCGAAAACAACTTTCCTGGGCATTTTGTCGCTGAGGGATTAGATCAAACTCGTGGATGGTTTATTTCTCTTCCTTCCTTTCATCTAATGCCACTGGAATTTAAAGTTGTTCTTTTTTTGCCATTATCCTGGTCACTAATTAGTTATTGTATATGATAATATGGGTACTTGTGTAACTACTCTGGTTCCTTCAAGTTCCTTGCACTCTTATTCACCACACAAGTATTATGAAATGGGTTGCTACAGAATACTTGAATCCAAAGTAGGCACTCTGATATGGTCTAATCTGTTATTGTCTTAGCACTATATCGGCCCAATACCAAGTTCTACGGGTCCCAATAAACGATTTGGCACTAAAGAATTTTCAAAATGTTCAATTTTTATATAGGAAAACAAAGAATTACATTAATATATAATCCTCACTAACTATTTACATGCATCCCACGTGAATCAGTCAGCTGTATCAGACTTAATGTGATAAGCAAGAAGCTTTGTACACAAAAATCCACACAATTTACTATTATTGAGTCGATAGAAAACAAAAAATATATATAATTTCTAGTGGGGAAGATCAATTTCATGGTGCCTTCGCCAAATGGAGAAAAGTTTTTTTTATGCCTCCATCTTTCAAAGCTCTTTTCAACGAAAAGGCAGTTCAAATCTAGACTTGTTTCTACCTGGTTTCTGCTTTTGGTAGTCTTTCTCTAGCATTGTTCAAACTTTTCAGTGGAATGAGAATTGGGTAGCTGAATTATGTTGCTAAGCCGTTCCATTTTTTCTGCTTCTGTTCAAAAATCAAAATGTATACTCGTTCGTGGTGCAGGTTTTACACTCTTATGGTCCTTTCTACGGCATTATTTGAGAAACCTGCATTTAGGAATCTCATATGCAATGGGCTTGTGCTGGCTGAGGATGGTAAAAAGATGAGTAAAAGGTTGAAGAACTATCCTTCTCCTATGGAAGTCATCGATGATTATGGGGCTGTAAGTGCTTAAAATGTCTTCTGGGGCTAGATCAACAAACATATAATCCTTATTTTCCTTTGGCAGAATTTATGATATAGACGAATATTTTTCTTTTTTCAAAATTTTGATCTGACTATAGTCATCGATATGATTACAGGATGCACTGCGATTATACATTATAAATTCTCCAGTAGTTCGTGCAGAACCCTTACGTTTCAAAAAGGATGGTGTCTATGGTGTTGTGAGTAATTCTTATTAGCTTATAAATTATCATAATCACTCAGTAGCTGTGCTTGAATTTTACTCCTCTCGTTTAAACTATTAGCCACATTTTGACTTCTGGGAAAATCGATAATTGATATGAATTTTCTGAATAACACCACTTTTAATTTGAATTCAGTCAGCAAAGTAGTTTCGGCACCAAACACATTTTTAAATGGGATTTCCAATTCTGCTTCTTTAAATGGCAAAATGGGATTCTAATTATGGGAAGTTCTGCTAGTCTAAGAGCTGAATTTCTATGCAGGTCAAAGATGTTTTTTTACCATGGTACAATGCATACAGGTTTCTTGTCCAAAATGCAAAAAGACTTGAGGTGGAAGGGCTTGCACCGTTTGTTCCCCTAGATCAGGCCACCCTTCGTAACTCAGCTAATGTGCTTGATCAGTGGATCAACTCAGCCACTCAGAGTCTGGTTCATTTTGTGCGTCAAGAAATGGATGCTTATCGACTCTATACGGTAAGTTGGTTATCTGTTTATATAGACACACATATAGGTATAGTGCATACACACAATATATATATATATGTGTGTGTGTGTGTGTACATTCATAAACACACCTATGCATCTCAATATGTATGTATATAGATGTATACACATCTATACACCTGTATATAAGTATGTATATATATATATATATTATATACACACATACATGCATATGTGTGTGTCTACATATAATATATATATATATTATATATATATACTTTTGCTATTCCGGACCTCACCTCTGCTTTTTTGGAGTACGGGATGACTCGGATGGGCAGATAAAACAGAACCTGTCAGTTACGCTTTTAGGGGCCGCCACGTGGGAATTCGAGGTCTCATGAACTACTACTAAAAACCTACTTTTTTTCAGAGAAAGGTTTGGAACCCTAGTTTTGGAGATTTCGCCCTTTTTTCACTTGTTTCTTGCTCGTCTTCGTCTTTTAAAAGGTTGAATTACTAGCCAGGTTTCTTTATGAAAACAGCCTCTCTATGGATAGTGTAAAGGGCTGCTTACATTCTACCCCCTAGACCTATCTTTTGAAGTTGTACATTTTATGAGTGCTTTAACAATAAAAACTAGACATGTTCACAACATAGCCAGGAACATATCTTCAAGTGAGAGGGGGAGGCATATCTTTAACTAAACCCCGAGATCGCTAAAGCCTACAATTATTTCTATTCCAATGTATGTCAGTATGTGTCAGGGAGATTGGTGCTTAATCTTCCAGATGGATACTTATCTCTAAGTATATTTGCAGGTGGTTCCATATCTTTTGAAGTTCATTGACAATTTAACTAATATATATGTACGGTTCAATCGGAAAAGATTGAAAGGCCGCACTGGAGAAGAGGACTGCAGGACGGCACTTTCGACTCTGTACCATGTATGCTTTTGATTTATTTGTTGAAATTCTTGCTTTTATTTTGTTTTATACTTCACATGATGGTTTGTTTTGAATTAGGTTTCATAATGACATTGAACTGTGGTTTTATCTCATTAGATACTTTCCGAATGTCGTTGACTTCTCTTTTTCAGTGTTTTAATTTGGGTAGAACACTCATAATTTAGTTATGTTCCTTTGACTGGGGTGTAGGTGCTGTTAACTTGTTGTAAAGCAATGACTCCATTCACACCATTCTTCACGGAGGTTCTTTATCAAAACTTGAGAAAAGCATCCAGTGGATCAGAAGAAAGCATTCACTTTTGCAGTTTTCCCGAAGTACAAGGGAAGGTACTACTGGTTTTTGTTGGTTGCTAGGACACAAGTTATATTGTTGTTCTTCCCATCTCATAAAATATCTGACGATGAATAATGTTTTCAGAGGGGGGATCGTATTGAACAAAGTGTTAACAGAATGACGACAATTATTGATCTTGCACGTAATATTCGCGAGCGCCACAACAAACCTCTCAAAACTCCACTCAGGTAGTCTCTTGCTGCCTTGTATCATCATGGTTCTTTACATGGTTTTTTGTCCTTCTGTTTATAATTGAGTTTGAATTACAGGGAGATGATTGTTGTACATCCAGATGCTGAGTTCTTAGATGACATTACCAGCAAACTAAAAGAGGTCAGTAGTGATGATTCTTAGTCTTTTATAATAAATATCAAATGATGACTGTATAAGACAATCACATGGTATGGGTGTTCATTCATGTGTTTTCCCGGTTATATTAGTATGTGCATGTGAAGTTGTAATAATATGGTTTTGGCGAACAACTTACATTCATATGATATTCTGTACGTTCCTATTCACCTTTTAATTGCATTATTAAAATTTCACAGTTCAATTTATGAACATTCAAACTTTTTTAATATCTTATGGGCCGTTTACCAAGAGCTTACCGGCAAGGTTTTAAAAGGAGGAATCGTGCCTCAAGGCGTTTTCCATCAACGTTGTAAGGCTCAAGCCTTGAGGCGATCCGAGGCGTAAGCACCGAGGAGGAAATATATATACTGCACAAAATACATTTATACCAATCTGCATTCCACTGCTTCTACAGAATATATGCAATAGATATACACACACACACTTGACACTTGAGTACTAGACACAAAATATATTTATCATATAAATTACTAAAAGAATCTACATACACTTATTTCAAGCATGAAGTATAGATATAGTAACAAAGAAAAAAAATATTGATCTATTAATAACAATATATATATATATATATATATATATATTAACATGCTGACAGCTCATAGGGAAAATATTAAATATCAAAAATGGGAGTAGTAGTGTGACAGTGACAGTGACATGTAGTACATAATGCTCCCGTGAACCGAAGAGAATCAAAGAAGAAAACACAAAGAAAACGAGAGAAAACTGAATCTCACAAATGACAACAAACGAGTAGCAGACAAGGCTTAGAGGAGAACCAGAGAAGAACAAGGTTTTCAAAAAAAGAAATAGACAAGGTTTCATTCATTTTCTTAAATAATTTAGCCTTTTTATTTTCTCCACCGCCTCACGCCTCATCGCCTCACACGCATTTTAAAACCATGCTTACCAGTGCCTTGATTATTGTACTAATGGGAGTCATAATTAATTCTAATTCAATGTAATCTCAAGTCAAAAGCTACAAACGGTGCTCAATGCTTCATCGCACTAATCGGAGTATAAGGTGTTTTTTGGTTTGTTTGTAAAGCATGCTTCACTAATATTGAGTACCATTTTCAATTTTATTTATTGTGATTATTTGGCTGAATTTGCATCACAGTATGTGTTAGAGGAGCTCAACGTTAGATCTGTTGTGCCGTGCAATGATCCTTTGATGTATGCTTCCTTGCGTGCTGAACCTGATTTCAGGTACTCTTAAGCTCTTCTATTTCAGTTTTTTATTTTATTATCAGTATATCTTTTATATTTATTTCCATAGTCTTCCCAATTCCCTTTTCCTTGTATATTTTTTTCATCTTCCTTGTGCTTATGTATGAAGCAAGTTGCTTCACTTTCTTATTGAATTCCCGTGCTAGGTCTTGGGGGTGTGGGCTGGGGGCGTTGACCAGGTCCCGCAATTATTGACCAAGCATTCACGGGGATACAAGAGACGTTTTGGTTTTTCTTTTTACGAAAAAGAGTTGAAAATTCAGCATTTGCAAAATTAAAAACAAAGACTGACTCAAGTTTATGATTGAAAAGCAAGAATACATTATCACAAGTTGTTACATTTCCAACAGTCTGGACTAGTTAATATGGATACACCACGTAAAAACAACATCATGATAAGACTTGGGTATTTTTATTTTGCATATTTTAAAATCTCGAAATGCCGGTATCCATGTATCTTGCATCTGTAGACTGTAGGTACTAATATGAATTGTTGTTAAATAATGTATGTTGTAGTGTGTTGGGTAAAAGACTGGGCAAATCTATGAGAGTAGTTGCAGAGGCAGTGAAGGCAATGTCACAAGAAGACATTTTATCTTTTGAAAAAGCAGGGGAAATTACCATTGCTACTCACTGCTTGAAGCTCACTGATATCAAGGTTCCATTTTCTTATAACATTTGTCCACAGGATCAACTTTGATTTTTAAAATGGAAGCTGCTTCATCTGTTTACATTATTGTTTACATTGCAGATTGTCCGTGGATTTAAGCTCCCTGATGGCGTGACAGAAGAGCAAATGGATGCAGCTGGTGATGGTGAGGGATTTCTTTTAAATTAAATAAATAATTAATTATTAATAATATTCTCATGAAACAAACATAATTTGTTGTTAGGTGATGTTTTGGTTATACTGGACTTGCGCCCTGATGAGTCATTGTTCGAAGCCGGATTTGCACGTGAGGTATTATTAAATACCTTTTTATTTCCTTTTCCGAGATGACCCATAAACATTAGAATATAATTGAAAATTATCTTTTTTTTTATCAAATGGTATGTTAGGCATGTGTTGCTAGCATATATCTTCCTTAAAATTAGTTTTGTTCTGATAAAAAAACTATTATTGTAGGTTGTTAACAGAATCCAAAAGTTACGGAAGAAGTCTGCACTAGAACCAACCGATATGGTGGAGGTCTACTTTAAATCACTGGATAAAGACATATCAGTCTCTGCCCAAATGTTAAAATCTCAGGTAATTAATTAATTACCTTTATGATAAAATTGTTATTATAAGTTAGATCTTATCAGTTTTGAATATTAATAAAGCTAGCTGCTATTTTATTTGTTTTGGCAGGAAACATACATCAAAGAGGCGTTAGGCTCTCCTTTACTCAACTTTAGCATGATTTCAAAACATGCTGTAAGATTTCTGTTTTGAAATTTCTAAATTTTTGTTTGTTGTATCCTTCTGTCTCTCTACTGATACTAGTAAACTTGGTGCAGGTGATCATTGCTGAGGAGACGTACCACAACATCTTAAATTGCGACTTTAAGATAACGTTATCAAGAGCAGCATTAGCGTTTAACGAAAAGGCAATCCTTGAACAATTATATTCAGGTCAGTATTTGTTTGTTTGTTTGTTTTCAGGCATATGTTGATTATTGTATTTTGAAAATTAAGGTTTGTTTTGGGCAGCAGGGAATACAAAATATGCACAAGGGTTGCAGATATATTTGTTGTCTAGAGACCACGCCAATCTCAAATCAGAATTTCAACTGGGAAACGGGAAGGTTTGTGTTAAAAGACAGCGTAAATTACGTTTCTCTCGTCCCTGTGGTTTTCAATTCATTGCTGTTCTTGGCCCTCATACTTAACGGCAAATCAGACTGAGTTAGCCTCAGGGACAAAACAGAATGAATTTACAAACCACAGGGACGAAAACCGTAGCTTTCAACAAATCGCAGTTTACTCTAAAGAAGTGCGTATTTTTCTTTCGTTAGTGTGTCTGAATCGACGAGTGATTAAATGAGTTTGTGCAGATAAAAGTGGATTGCATCGAAAATCAGCCTGCTGTTGAGGTGGTGTTGGGAGAACACGTTTTTTTGACGGTCGGGGATTACCTTGCAAGCACGAAAGCTTTGTGATAACGTATTCTTGACCAGAGTATGAAAAGAAAAAACGATTACACCATACGGAGTTGCAAGGTTTGTTATATTGTTTGAATATAAAAACAAGATTAGAGGACTTATATGTTTTTGGTAGGAAAAGAGACAACCTAAGTGGTGTTATTTTTGAGTTTCAGGGCATTTTAGACTCTGTAAGATGTGTGTTTTTTTGTTGTTGTTGTTGTCATGCACCTTTGGTTCAATTTAGTTGCATGTTTTATACAAAGCTGATATTTTTATATATTATTATTATTATAATTATGTATCAAGTTATTAACTATTTATATTTACAACGATATATAAAAAAAATGGTCCTTTAATCGAAATAATTACAAGTATCATTATTGTGGTTCTACTTTGTCAGGAATTAGGTCTCTTATCCCAACTCCGCTATGTTTTGTTGATAAAATAAGGGGGGCATGTCAGGTCAGGTGTGAGGGGCATGTAGAAAATTGATAAAATAAGGGGGGCATGTAGAAAATAACCAATTTAGTTAGAGGAGGGAATTCTTCCTTGGGATCCTTGTGTGAATTCGAGTCTGTATCGTCTTCTTCACTTGCAACCCTTTAGCTTTCTTTCCTTCCTTTTAAGCAAACCTATTAAATTTGTTATGTTATGACACACACACCCACCCACCCCACATATAAATATAAGAGTAAATTACATGTTTGGTTTTGCATTTTTGTTGTGGTAACTCTTTTCCTTGCTTCTTTTTCTGTTTCTTCAACATTGGACCATTTAATAGCACATTCATGAAAATATATGGCATAACGCAAATATTTAAATTCATATAGCGTTGGAATGTAATTGATTACTTTTAACAAAACTCACTAACCTTGGTTTGTTCATGTGAATAGTTTGCTCAGTTTGACCTTTCAAATAAAGCTTCTTTTCCAAAATTTTGATTTTGTCTAAAAACTCTGTGTTTTGAAAGGTAATATTTTTCAAAGAAAGTTCAGTCTCACTATTCTTTTCTTCCAAATATTTGATTTTCTTCATAAGTTCAGATATTTGAGAATCAGAAGATTTTTTATCCTCATCAAGCTTTTCTTCTTGATCTATGATAGATTCATCAAGAATAGTTTGACTTAGATTTTTGTTTTCTTCTTTTTCTTCTTGCAATGTAGCACTTAGTCTCTCCTTCGGTGGATCATCAAAATATACTTCTAAGAAATAATCATCCATTGATACCTGAAAAGACATAATCAAAATATACTTCTAAGATGAAAAGAAATAATCATCTTGTTGAGTTTACTTGTAAGATCTTTAAACAGATAACCAATGTGAGGTGATATTTTTTGGCTCACTCAACAGCTAAGGCTAGTGGAGGGGGTCTGAGATCAAACCCATGACCTGTTATGTATTTGGGCAAAGTCACCCCATCCTTTTGCCAACTGAGCTACACACTAGAGGTTATTTGTTACCTAATATTGAGTGCATGAATTTTAAGTAGTCTCTTATCTCTAAAACAAGAATAATGTCTCAAACTATAACCAACGTGGATTTTTTATTCTAAGATTGATGGTTCTTTAAAAGTTTGTTTCACCTCTAAAAGTTCAAAATGGTGATGAAAACCATTAACATTGGGTAATATGGAGAAACTCAACTGATTTATGTTGATTTACTTAAAGTGTTACTCCAAATAGTCAACATAGTGATGTCAAATGATTTCAATCAACATATTAAAGATATATCATAAGATGCCTTTGACGGTGGAATTAACGGATTGATTTAGAAATAATTATTCCTTGTTATTTTTTGAGGTTGTTTTCAAAAACACTTAGAAGAAAGAAGATAATCGAAAGTTAGGGTGGGTATTGGGTTAGTTAATAAATCCTTGGTCAAAATGAATACTTGATTGTTTCCACCATGCAAGTAAGTAAGTAAGTAAGTATATCAAGATAATCAAAATCATACACGTACGTTCATATGATATACACAACAAAATTACTTCTTGTCCATTTGCATGCTTATTAATTATATATATATATATCATTGATAAAGTCTAGATGTATTCATGTCACTCGACCCACAACTGTCTAGAAGCCCACTACCTTTTAACTAAAACATCATGGACATTTTGTGTTATCAAATTCATCATGAGACACTTAAAACAAAAATCCTAAATACGTTACAATATAATATTATTGGATCTAGTGAATAGTGATGTGCAAAGCTTGGGTCTCTTTCGATTACATCTAAATCTAATGCATTGGTAATAAGATTTCTACTCCAACATTAATGTTTATGGTCATAGTTCCACACTCACGATTTTGTAAATAGTTATGAAATTAAGGAATTAATAATTTTTATTTTTTTTGAATTATTCCTATAAATATGAAGGCCGTTATATATGGTAACCGAATTAATTATTGAAAATATGAATTAATTCTAAAATTACAAGTTCATACCATTATTTCGGTTTACAAAATAATGAGCTTTTCAACCCTATTTCATAGTTTCTAGACTCACGATTCTACAATGTTTCATAGTTTTCAGACTCGCGATTTTTATAGTTTTTTTTTCTTAATTCTACCCTGTTTCATAGTTTAGAGACTCACAATTTTGTAAATAGTTATGAAATTAAGGAATTAACAATTTTTAAAAAGTTCTGAATTATTCTAAAAATATGAATTAATTCTAAAATTAAGAATTTAGGGAAAAAGACTCAAATACCCTTGATTTACAAGTTCATACCATTATTTCGGTTTACAAAATAATGGGCTTTTCAACCCTGTTTCATAGTTTTCTACTCTATTTCATAGTTTTTAGACTCACGATTATACCATGTTTCATAGTTTTCAGACTCACGATTTTCATAGTTTTCAACCTTGTTTCTTAGTTTTCTACCTTAATTCTACCCTGTTTCATAGTTTTCAGACTCACAATTTTGTAAATAGTTATGAAATTAAAGAATTAATAATTTTTTTTTGAATTATTCCTAAAAATATGAAGGTCGTTATATATGGTAACCGGATTAATTATTGAAAATATCAATTAATTCTAAAATTACGAATTTAGGGAAAAAGACTCAAATACCCTTGATTTACAAGTTCATACCATTATTTCGGTTTACAAAATAATGAGCTTTTCAACCCTGTTTCATAGTTTTCTACTCTGTTTCATAGTTTCTAGATTCACGATTCTATAATGTTTCATAGTTTTCAGACTCACGATTTTCATAGTTTTCAACCCTGTTTCATAGTTTTTTTTTTCTTAATTCTACCCTGTTTCATAGTTTTCAGACTCACAATTTTGTAAATAGTTATGAAATTAAGGAATTTTTAATTTTTTTGAATTATTCCTAAAAATATGAAGGTCGTTATATATGGTAACCGGATTAATTATTAAAAATATGAATTAATTCTAAAATTATGAATTTAGGAAAAAAAAACTCAAATACCCTTGATTTACATGTTTATACCATTATTTCGGTTTACAAAATAATGAGCTTTTCAACCCTGTTTCATAGTTTCTAGACTCACGATTCTACAATGTTTCATAGTTTTCAGACTAACGATTTTCATAGTTTTCAGACTCACGATTTTTATAGTTTTCAACCCTGTTTCATAGCTTTTTTTTTCTTAATTCTACCCTGTTTCATAGTTTCCAGACTCACAATTTTGTAAATAGTTATGAAATTAAGGAATTTATAATTTTTTTGAATTATTCCTAAAATTATGAATGTCGTTATATATGGTAACCGAATTAATTATTAAAAATATGAATTAATTCTAAAATTACAAATTTAAGGAAAAAGACTCAAATACCCTTGATTTACATGTTCATACCATTATTTCGATTTACAAAATATTAGACCTTTATTTATATATATATATGTATATCTTTAAGCACTAAACAATTGTAGTGTAGTATATGTTGAAGAATTTAGTAGTAACACTTTTAAATACTTCTATCACATGTAGTAATACTTCAGCAACTACAAATCCCCAGTACTAATGCAATTATTTTCATGGAGATGGTAAAACAAAATGCTTTTTGATCAAATTTGGAAAAAAAGTTGTTTTTGAAAATACGTACTGTTCATCAGGTTCTTGATAGATTTTGTCAAAACTTTGTTATTTGATCCAAAATTGTTGTTTGATCTTTCACAAATTGTGTTTCTATCCACAATTCTATTTCAATTCCAAAGGTGTAACAACTAATTTTGAGTTTTTGAAGGTTCTAGTTTCGAAATGATAGGTGTTGTGATGTTTGTGGTTATCGCATGATCTTGCTGTTGAATGCCGTCCTTGGGGGAGGGTGGGCCGGGCATACGCACAGGGCCCAAAAAATGTAGGGGCCCAATTTTTTAGTATGTAGTATATACTATATGGTAGTAAACTAGTAATTCAAAATAATAGTAGATACAAATTACAAAAAAAAATTAGTATTTAGTAGCACCTAAAAAGAATTTTGCATAATATTAAAGGGCCCAAATATGTATTATGTAACTATATTGGACAAGAAAATTTGTAAAAGTTAATTGATCTTCTATTTTATAGTGTTGTTTATTGTTTCTATAAAGTTTTTTTTATCTAGTACTAATATCTAAAACTATTTTGCCTAGAAACCTTGATACTCTATTGATTATTTCACACGTATGAATTCTAATTTTGTGTTAGAATATTGTAGATTTCTTATTATTAACTAAGAAAACTCATACATTTTGAAGAAAAAAAATACCAACTATATGAGACGATCCAACTTATATAAACATTGTAAGTACTCTTCTATATCTAAAATAAGAATAAGATCTAAAGCTATAATCAACACTGACTTTTGATTTAAGATTGATGGTTCTTAAAAAGTTTTTTCCAACCCTAAGACCATGGCATCTACAACCCACCACTAAAAACACAAAAATGAAGATGTTTTCATCTACAACCCAATACTAAATGCAAAAAAAAAATGGAGGTCAATTAAGTAGACCTCTATATTTGAGGCCAATAAAGTAAGTCTCTATAACCACATATTTATTTTTAATCAACTTTTATAATTACATATATATATATATATATATAGATTAATAGTTTAATATATTAAATAATATTTTATAGTAACTTTATAATTTAGTTATCATTATTATAATATTAAAGATGTTTTTAGCATTTTATTTTTAGTGTGTTGAAGGAGTTGTAATTTTTTTAGTGTTCAAGAGACTCACAATTTTTAGTGTTTTTAGTGTTATATGTTCAGTGGTTGGGTTGGAAATGCCCTAAAAGTTTAAAATGATGATGAAAATCATTAACATTTGGTGACATGAAAAACTCAAGTGATATGGATTTTTTCAACCCAAATGATGTCAACATAGTAACATCAAATGATGTCAATTTATATATTAAAAGTATACCATAAGATACATTTGACGGTGGAACGATATGACAATATTATGTAAAAATGATATGATAGATAATATTAATTAAAAATAGTTATTGATCGATCTTGTGCTAATGAATAATTAGTATTTCTTGAATTCAAAGTTCTTTACGATGATATAAACAAGAAAATAATTTCGTAGTTATCGGGGGCCCTTTTTTTACCTCTCGCCCAGGGCCTTAAAAATGTCAGGAACGGGCTGCAATGTTGATCATTATCTTTATCGCACGATTGCATGTGATTTTGACCTAAACTATCGCATGATGATGTTCAAATGTTGATATTTTATCGCACATTGAAGGCAAACCCGTTTATGATATTTTTTAGGTCCTGGGCGAGATAAAAATGGGTCCTCGATAACTACGAAATTATTTTTTATAGATTGTTTATAACACCGTATGTAACGTTGAATTCAAGAAATAATAATTATTCATATAAAACAATTTTTCTGATATTACAAGCGCAAGTTCAATCAATAATTATTTCTAAATTAATATTATCTACCATATCATTTTTACATAATATTGTCAATTTGTTCCATCATCAAAGACATCTTATGATATACCTTTAATATATAGATTGACATCATCTGATGTCACTATGTGGACATCATTTGATGTCATCATGTTGACATCATTTGGGTTGAAAAAATCCATAATCAGTTGAGTTTTCATGTCACCTCTTGTTAATGTTTTTATCACTATTTTAAACTTTAGGGTTGTAACAAATTTTTTAAGAATCATCAATCTTAGAATCAAAGATCCATGTTGGCTATACGTTGAGATCTTATTCTTGTTTTAGAGATAGAAGAGTACTTAAGATTCATGGACCCAATATTAGGTAATGAGGGGTCAATAACGTATGAAAAGAAGATAATTTTTAAATCCTAAATGTAGGTTATTATATGCCCACGACACGTGTTACACACGGATACTACTGAGGAGTATGTAAACATAATAGGGCTATTTTATTAACCCAATTTTAAGCGTTTAATTCCAATTTTGAGCTAAATTTTAGTTCCCCTTTGAGTCATTTAGTCTATTTTCATTAATTTTAGGCATAAATAAAGATTTGGTATTTTAAATATAAAAGTGAAGAAAATACAACAAAAATCTAACTTGATTATATATATATATATTCAGGATTGACGAAAATACCAGTTTGAAGTCCAAGATGATCGGGAAGCAATTAAAAGACCACACATGTAAGTGGCACACTGAAGTCACTCGGAAGTGACGACGTGTCAGTCTCACACTGCCTTACTGGGTCACTCCTCCCATGGCATAAACGGGACACCCCCGGTATGAGCACTGGCGGGACACCCCCCCCCCCCGACTTAGCCAATACACATCTATCAACAATGTATGCATACATTTTAAGTTAACTTCCAAACACGTATTTTCATGTAATATAAATATACCATTTCATATCCATTTCCTTACTCCTGAAAACACGTTTAAAATACGTATTTAGTTAGAAAAAGTCACATGTCGTCCTTGCTCAAACTTCCCACTTAGACTTCAGATATCTAGGCAGAACACCTATGATTTCAAAGAAAACGAGAGTGATAAGTCTTAAGTTTGACACTCAAGATTACTCCTGAACAGTTCCCTAAATGATCCCAGCTCAAAATGAACTCCCCAATCCGAAACCAGAGTTCCGGATCCTTCTTTTTCGGATCCCATTCCGGACTGCACTATTCCAGACTATAAGTTTCCGGATCCCTCACTTCCGGATTCTACATTTCCGATAACGAAATCTGGATTCCGGAATCGCTTCCAGACTCCATTTCCGGACTCACCTCCGGAATCTCATTCGGACTCCCGGTTTCCGGGTTGGGCGATTTTCCGGACGCGATGAGGACGATCGACGACGCCGCTCATAAATAAGGTTAAGATATTAACCAATTTCTAAGTCTCCCGCTCATCAGGTTAATTATCCAACTCCCCTAACCCATTTTTAACGTCATAAAACTACAATCAACCCCACCCTTAATAGTCAATTGATTAATCAAACTTTATTATCCCTGCTCAACAATCCAATAATTACTATGAGATGGTAGAGATTACCTTGAATTGCTTGATGGAGAATCTTCTTCTTCTTCCAAAATTGCAGGTATCAACTTAGCTTTCCTCTCTCAGCTCTGCTCTATACACACACACACAGCCGCCCAGTATGATTTTATCAAGACCTAGGGTTTTGAGCCAAAATTGAGGGTTTTATACCCTCTTTCCATGATTTTTCCAAAACAACCCCGAAGTTATAAGTTTACAACATTTTCCACAAAACTCTTATTCTCTTTATTTAGGAACTTGGTTATTACAACTTTCGATAATCGAATCTTGCAAATACGTATTACAATGTATAATATAACCACAACAAACTTCAATGTGTTATTTTTATTTCGAGAAGACTAATCCGGCCATACATTTCTTTGGAATTATGTTAGGATTTTAGAGTACTTTTTTTATTTTCGTCTTCTATATTTTTCCTATGTTTTAAATTTTACTAATCATTTTAATTCTTATTAAAATCAACTTTTTTATTTACATGACACTTGAATATAATAATATATATTTTTATTTACATGACACTTGAATATAATAATATGTATATTTTTATTTACATGACAATTGAATACGATAAGAAACAAATTATAATTGATTTAAATATCATATAAATAAAGATGGTGATTAATCACGTCAATTTAATACCTTTTAATTTACATGTAAAAAACTCTTATTGCAATCAATATACATTAAATAATATTTTATTTTACTATAATTCATCATTTTATTATTTATATAATACTCTTATATATATATATGTATATATATGTGTGCGTGTGTATATAAGTGAATAATCTTTAACATTAGTTATTATTTACTTAACTCATCTATCTTTTAATTTTTTTTGGGATCTTAGAGTTCTTTTGTTATTTTAATTACACGATAATTGAAAAAATAAATAATCGAAAACCGATCAATATACATTTAACAATTATAAATTAATCATATGTTTTTATTTAACCATGTATATTATTTACCTGACAACTGAAAATTAAATAACCAAAAATCAAATTATTTAACAAAATTTCTCAATTAATAGATATATTTTGATTTATATATATACATTTATTTTTTATTTACATGACAATTGAAAAATAAATAATCAAAAACCAATCAATATATATCAAAATTGAAAAAAATAATAATGAAAAACTGATCAATATGTATAAAAAAATATGAATTAATCAATATATGACAATTGAATAATAAATAATTAAAAATTGATTAACACTCGTGATTTCTCCTTTAATATATATATATATATATATATATATATATATATATATATATATATATATATATATATATGGTCCCATTCTTTTGTTAACCGTCTAATTAGTGTTAACCATGTTAACTTTTATGGACCAATAGGAATCAAGATAGGTTACTGGTTTGGTAAGGGTAGTTTAGGAATTTCAGAATTTCAGAATTTTAATTATTTATGGGTTATTTACTTTCCTAATTTCATGCACAAGATATTTTTGGTAGTTATTAATGATAATTTTAATCTTCTAAAACCCATTTTCATTTTTGGTAATTATTAATGATAATCTTAATCATCTAAAACCCATTTTCAAACATAATCTTCATCTTCACGTTCCAGAGATTTTTTTTACGTTTTTTTTGCATAGATGCACGATTTCAAACTACATATATGCATATAAAATTGCATATATGCACATCAGTTGAATATATGAAGATAAAAAGTGCATATATGCACAACTATAAATCTGTGTAAAGCTGTGTGTAAACCATAAATATATGTAAAATTGCATACACGCACAACCATAAATCTGTGTAAACCATAAATCTATGTAAACTTGCATATATGCACATCTGTGTAAACCATAAATCTGTGTAAAATTTCACGTTTTTTTTTGCATAGATGCACGATTTCAAACTACATATATGCATATCATAGAAATGCATATATGCACATCATAGATTTGCATATATGCACATATTAATACTGCATATATGCACATCAGTTGTATATATGAAGATAAAAAAAAGTGCATATATGCATTTAAAACTGCATATATGCACATCATATAATTGCATATATGCAGATAGGTTATTATTCTCTTCTTTAGCTTCTGATCATCATCAAAACAACAGCCACCAACCGCAACAACAACTTTTTCTTTCTCCACCGACGTACTACCACCACCACGGTGGCGGTGGTTGGCTGTTGGGTAGTCATAGAAAAGGAGGTGAACCCTCAACAAGATTTGATCCCATGACTGTGGACTCATCTTTAGTTACAGTGACACCTGTCACCGGCGACGGTGACGGTGGCGCCGCCCATGGTCATGAGGAGGAAGAAGAAAAGACAACGGCGGTGGTGGAGAGAGAAAAGACAACGGCGGTGCTTCTTATCTCAGGCGGCAGCGCCGGCTTCCTTCTGCAGTTTCTTACCGGCCTTTGGCTTCTTCTCCGCCGGTATTTTCTCGGCGACGGTTTTCTTTTCCTCCGTCGGCTTCTTCTCCGTCGGCTTCTTCTCCGCTGGCTTCTTCTCGTCTTCTTCTCCGCTGGTATCTTCTCCCCTGGCTTCTTCATATCGATTGTGTTTGAAATCAGAATCAAGTAGAGATAACTTATCAGTTCCTTGTGTTAGACAACCTAGGGGGGGTAAGGTTGTATTTAAAATCTTTTACTTTCAAAAATTCTTTTATAAATAAATACAGTACTGAAACAGTAAAAATAAATCAGAGTATACAAAAAATAAAGAAGAGTGTAAATATAAACAAATACACAGAGATTATATAAATAAATATAAATGCAAAGCAGTTTATATAAATAAATATAATAAAGCACAGCGGAATAAATAAAGAGATAAAGGTAAGAGATACTTGACACGGAGATTTACTGATTTACCACCAACTGTGATAAACCAGCAGCCGAGACACTTCTCGACACGATCCAATAAATGTATTCTTTACGGTAGAACACAAACCAAATACAAAGGAATTTGTAATAGTTTCTCAAGCCTCTGCTATGAGATAAACAGGATCACACACCCGTTATTCAAATACTTACAAGAGGAGTATAACTCACAATGGGTAATCACTCTTGTATAATATCTCACACTTGGATATTTTATAAAAAAATGTTTTATAAAATATATATATAAAATGAGAGAGCTGAGAGTGTGGTTGCTGATTGTTGTTACTGTTGTTATGGTCTGTTGTCTGTTTGCTTCATCACCAGCATGCATCATTTATACATAGCATCTCCAACGGCATTGTGCAGCCGCGGTATACCGCCAAATGCATGCGGTATACCGCCGTCAGAAAAGTGTGCTGACACACCAACGGCTACATGCAAAGTTGACAGGAATAATGTACCCGCGGTATACCGGATGGGACTCGCGGTATACCGCCGTCAGGAAAAGCCACTTCAACCAATAGGAATTGCACACGGACTGCCGCGGTATACCGGCTGAACACCCGCGGTATACCGGCTGTAGTGTACCCGCGGTATACCGGCTGTACCGCCGCGGTATACCGGCGTCAGAAAAGGACGCTTCCAGGACAGCACCCAAATCTTGCTGGATCTTCTCAAAACCTTATTAAAATTAATTGTTGGGTTTTTAGAAATATCCAAGTGGTATATTATTTTAGGGTGTTTATCATTATTAGTTATAAACAATAATGACGACGTAAACACTTCCGTCTTGAACCCTTCAGATTAAATCTTCGTGTTCTTCAACAACTGCACACTTGGATTAAATTGTTAGATAAACAATAATGCGGTGTGTTTGTAATCATCAAAATAAATATATATAAATATATAGAGATGTGGTACACTTGCACCAACAATCTCCCCCTTTTTGATGATGACAAACACAACCGCTAAGCAAGAGCATATGCGGTTTCTCTCCCCCGTTTGTCGAAACAAAAAGGGTCAAGAAAGACGGTATGCTTCCCCTCGAGAGATACTCCCCCTCAAAATATGCATATAATTGAGGTAGCATACACTCATGGGTAAAAGAGCTAAAACGCTCCCCCTCAAATTAATAACGATATCAAATTGATTTTATAAAATTTGAGGGATAAAATAAAATGCAAAAAGCAATAGAGACAAAGATATACAAACCAATACGAAACACTTGCACCAAAACGGATCTTAAGGCTTCAATATTCGGTTAATTTTATGTGATTAAAAAAAAATCACCACGTATTATGACCTCGTCAGGTAACCACGTATTATAACCTCGGCAGGTAACCACGTATTATAACCTCGGCAGGTAACCACGTATTATAACCTCGGCAGGTAACCACGTATTATAACCTCGGCAGGTAACCACGTATTATAACCTCGGCAGGTAACCACGTATTATAACCTCGGCAGGTAACCACGTATTATATCCTCGCCAGGAAACACCTACAAAAGGCAAAGAAAATTTTTCGTGGTACCCTTTTCTTATGGGTCCTTTTAACAGTTAGTATAAAAACATAAACTGCAAAAAATATGTTGTCGACATAAAACAAACACGACAATCATACAAAGCCATATAAATGGTTTAAAACCACAAACGCATCCCACCGGGATTATCAACATTAAACATTCCTTTCGGAATCCATTTTCTAACCATTTTTATTTTACGATCGTATTTATCATAGACGTAAAATGAAGCATGCAAATTTACATTATTCTTTGGTCTAGAAAATTTGCTATTATACATGCAAGCATACGGTTTCCTCGGCATATAATTCACATTATTCATTTTGGATACATACGGAGGTTTTTGCACATAAGGTTTTCTCGTTTCAACTTTAGGTGGTTCAAAACACTTTTTAATTTGAATACACGAGCACGTATCAATACATGTATTAGAACCAATGCCTTTTCTACAATTAATGCGATTAGACATATTTAGCATGTTAAGAATTTTTTCATTACTATTTTGAAAAGCATTTGCTAATAAATTATCTTTTTCATGCGATTTACATTTTGCTTTTAAACAAGCAATTTCATCTTCAAGAATATTGCATTTACCACATACAACTTTTTCACATGTTATTTTCTCTAAACATGCAATTTTATCATTTAAGATAACACAAGATTTACAAATATCTTTTTCACTTAATTTATTTTCTAATTTAGTGATAACATCTAAATCATGAGCAGATTTTTGTTTACCGTCATCTATTTCCTTTTTATATATAGATACGGTTTCTTTTAAATTAGAAATTTCATCTTTATATTTATTTGCGAGAGCAGCCATATCATGAAATGATTTATATAATTCGTCAAGATTATTTTCATTGTCACTATAATAATTATCACTATAATTACTATCACAATTATTTTTAGAAGAATATGATGAAGATACCTCATTATCATGGTCGGCCATGAGACACGTTTCTTCATTTCTTTGATCTCGGGGTTCGTCTCTCTTTTCTTTTGAGTTTCCACCATAGGTGATGTTCAAGTTCTCCCAAATATCACGAGCAGTTTCAAAGAGATAAACACGCTCAATATCATCGTTAGTAAGAACCGAAAAGAGAAAATTTTTGGCTTCATAATTTAAACAATAATTAGCCTCATCTTCGTCGGACCATTCCGAGCTAGGTTTTTCAACAACTTTGTTGTTTTGAAATTTTGTGGGTTTGAAATTTCCTTTAATAATAATATCCCAAATATTTTGATTTATCCCACGAACATAACGTTCAAAAGAATTTGCCCAAAGATCAAAATTTTCGAAATCAATAAGAAGAGATTTAGAAAACCAAGCATTTTGTTGAGCCATTAAATAAAAGATATAACTTTAAAAATTTAAACAGAAAATTTTTGAAAGCCCCGCTCTGATACCAAATGTTAGACAACCTAGGGGGGGGTAAGGTTGTATTTAAAATCTTTTACTTTCAAAAATTCTTTTATAAATAAATACAGTACTGAAACAGTAAAAATAAATCAGAGTATACAAAAAATAAAGAAGAGTGTAAATATAAACAAATACACAGAGATTATATAAATAAATATAAATGCAAAGCAGTTTATATAAATAAATATAATAAAGCACAGCGGAATAAATAAAGAGATAAAGGTAAGAGATACTTGACACGGAGATTTACTGATTTACCACCAACTGTGATAAACCAGCAGCCGAGACACTTCTCGACACGATCCAATAAATGTATTCTTTACGGTAGAACACAAACCAAATACAAAGGAATTTGTAATAGTTTCTCAAGCCTCTGCTATGAGATAAACAGGATCACACACCCGTTATTCAAATACTTACAAGAGGAGTATAACTCACAATGGGTAATCACTCTTGTATAATATCTCACACTTGGATATTTTATAAAAAAATGTTTTATAAAATATATATATAAAATGAGAGAGCTGAGAGTGTGGTTGCTGATTGTTGTTACTGTTGTTATGGTCTGTTGTCTGTTTGCTTCATCACCAGCATGCATCATTTATACATAGCATCTCCAACGGCATTGTGCAGCCGCGGTATACCGCCAAATGCATGCGGTATACCGCCGTCAGAAAAGTGTGCTGACACACCAACGGCTACATGCAAAGTTGACAGGAATAATGTACCCGCGGTATACCGGATGGGACTCGCGGTATACCGCCGTCAGGAAAAGCCACTTCAACCAATAGGAATTGCACACGGACTGCCGCGGTATACCGGCTGAACACCCGCGGTATACCGGCTGTAGTGTACCCGCGGTATACCGGCTGTACCGCCGCGGTATACCGGCGTCAGAAAAGGACGCTTCCAGGACAGCACCCAAATCTTGCTGGATCTTCTCAAAACCTTATTAAAATTAATTGTTGGGTTTTTAGAAATATCCAAGTGGTATATTATTTTAGGGTGTTTATCATTATTAGTTATAAACAATAATGACGACGTAAACACTTCCGTCTTGAACCCTTCAGATTAAATCTTCGTGTTCTTCAACAACTGCACACTTGGATTAAATTGTTAGATAAACAATAATGCGGTGTGTTTGTAATCATCAAAATAAATATATATAAATATATAGAGATGTGGTACACTTGCACCAACACCTTGAATTTAGCAATTGGGTCAATAGTTTCCTTATCTGATAGTTACCATAGTTACCCAGATTTGTTAAATGACAATAATAACCCTATGCATATATGCTGCAAATGAAATCAGGGGTGTGTTTATTTTAATTATGAATTAAAAATGCTTTTAATCTTAGCCATTGATTTTGATGATTAATGGTCCAGATTAGTTAACAAGGTTAACACTAATTGAGTGGTTAACAAAAGAAGGGACCTCTCTATATATATATATATTGATTTTAATTGATATCAATAAAAATCTATTATCTATCTACAATATATTGGAGAAGAACAAAAATATGTTATAAGAAGATTTCAATCATATTACTTTTTTTTTCTTTTGATTTGCTTTTAATATACAATCCACATTAATTGCTATACCTTTCATCTTCTTACTTTTTTTGAGTTTGGTTTTCATTTTTAAATGAAAGATGTGGGTATGTGTAATGACAAGATAAGATGATGAGTATTTGTGTCAACTTATAGGGTGACTAATGTTTTTACCTCTTTTCTTTGTGAAAAAAAATCCTCAAGCAATTTGTAATAACAATAGTGATATCGTAGTTCGATATATCTTTTAAGTTCTAAATAATCAATATACAACCATAAATAATGAAATATTTCTTAAGTATTGAAATACGTGTGAGTTCGCTTATCCCAAATTGGTGAGAAAATGGAAAATGATATATAAGATGTTTGTATACATTGACAAGAGGAGATGAGAAGATGACGTTTTTTTGACAACTCATACGATTGACTAACTTTAGCCGACAATTTTTTTTCTCCGAAAAAGATAATCTTCATACTATTCGTAACAACAGTAATGATATGATTATGGTACACATCGTTCGAGTTCTGAATATCATATCAACAAAATTATTGTCGATGTATCTCAAGTCTTCTGTAACAAAAAACGATTATCAATATATGCAAATTAAACACTTATGAAAATACATTCGTTGTTTTAGATTGTAATTCATTCATTATTAATCTGGGAAGGTAGTTAAATAATTTCTGGATTAAAAATTTACAACAGTTGCACAACACACGAGTCACAAACTAGACATGTAAAACCATACGGTTTAGACCATAGGGCTTAAATCAAAACCCCCAATTACGGTTTAAAGCACCTAATCAAACCAAATTCAGTATAATAATTACAATGAATGTAAAATAATAAATTGATTTGACTGAGACGAAATTAAATTGTTGGACGTTTTGAATTTTAAATGATTTTAGTTGTTTTCTTAACTGAAAAGAATAATGCCTACAAAAGCGGGAACATAATTTGCAAAATTCATAAGGCGACCCGTACCGGCCTCGGGTAGGGGTGCGGGCTCGGCCGAGGTGTCAAGTGGGTAGGGAGCGGGTAAGCGGGTAGGGGGTACGGGGGGAGCGGGTAGCGGGCGGGTACGGGGGAGCGGGTTCGTGGACCCGATGGAACCCGGGTGTGTGTGTGAGGAGGGTGGGTGTGGGGGGTAGGTAGCGGGTAGTATTGGGTTCAGTGGGTAGGCGGTACTCCACTTTTGGGTAAGGATTGGGTAAGGAGGGTAGGAAAGAGAAAAGCTGATGTGGCGCTGAGGTGCCAAGTGGGTTCATTGGGTACGGGTACTCATGGCCTAAGGAAAATCAAAACTTACAACACCAAAAAATAATTAATGGAGAAAAATATGCACCTCATGAGATTCATGGTTGTTACTGTGGTTTTTACAACCATATTCGTGTCCGTTTTGACCGCATCTAGAGGTATGTGCTTCCTTTAATCTATATTAGTGTTCCAAAAATGTCAATTTACGAGGTGTTCTAAGCATTAAGCATTGCTACGATTAGTTACACCGCTTAATCTGAAGGAAACTTGCTTCAATTAGCTTTCTTAACATATTTGGATGTCAGTGTTTTATACTGAACAACAGAGATGTCCTTGGAAAGTTTGATCCTAAGGCTGATGATGGAATCTTTCTTGGATACTCCTCAGTTTCCAAAGCCTTCAGAGTCTTCAATCGAAGAAGACAGACTGTTGAAGAAACTATCCACGTCACTTTTGACGAATCCCGTTCAGCAAACTCCAAACCTTCTGCTGATAATGAAGAACTGAATCAATGGATGTTTTCACATCTTGGTGATTCAGAAGATATTCCCTCTCCTCATACTCACCCCGTTGAAGATGATGGTCCTACTATCATCCCAAACATGCAGACTAGTGAAGCTGAAACATCATGGGTCTCAGCTATTCCTTTAAACACTATGCCTGCCTCTGAACCTTCTGTCTCAGACATACCATCTACTTCTCAGCAATCAGTGAATGAAATGACATCCGCACATATTCCTCTCTTGGCTGATATACCAGAAGTTGCTGAAGCCTCATCTACAGCTCCTCCAGAAGTTCAGGTTGAGCCAATGACTCATGCTCCGGCTCAGCGATGGACTGTCAATCACCCTATTGAACAAATTCTTGGTGATCCAAACGCTGGTGTTCAGACTCGACGAAGTGTAGGTAATATTTGTTTATTTGTTGTTAGAGCAGGTTTTAATGTTGATTTAAAGTTAAAGGGTTAAACTGTATTTGATTAAAATAGAGCTTATTAGTGAACGGGCCGTGGGCTTGTTAACCACAGGCCCATTGTATTTAATGTTGATTAGCTTGGAAAAACATGCTAATCATCTCTTTTACTTTCAACATTGTATTGTAATATTCTCTCTGAAAGATTAATGAAAGGGATGACCAGTTGAAATCATTGTTTTTATTGCTTATCATTACGATTTCATACTTGTTGCACGGATCTGGATTCTACAATTGGTATCAGAGCAGACAGACGGATTCGATTCAAAGTCTCATTCATTGATTTCTGGTTAACTTTTCCACGTCTGACTTTTCTTGATTTTTCAAATCTGTGATTCTGCTTAAATTGTTCAATTTTACTTGTTGGGTTGTGTTAGCATCATAATTATAAGTAATTCTGCAAATTTTCACATCCTAATTCGTTCGTTTGGTTGGTCAATTTTGCAAAATAAGTTCAAAGTTTTTGGTAGTGTTCTTAATCAAAAATCGAATCTTTATCATCAAAACGTGTTCTTTTTGCATTGAAATCGATTGGATTAGTGTTATTTTGTGTTTGGCATTGTTACTAATCTTCCAGGATTGATTTTGGGCAACCCTAATCGAAAATCCAATCGAATTGAGCAAACAACCGATTTGTCCGGACAACTCAGCCGCGTTTTCCGGATAGAATCAAGGTTCCCGGATAATTGTGTTAATTTCATCCAGGATCTTCCAGCCATCCGGACTCTCGAATCTTCCGGGTAAGTCATCCATCCGGGTAAGTCTCTTAATCTCAAACCTATCCGGGTATCATTGTTCCGGATAACTTAAAGTATCCGGAAATCTATTTTACCCGGAAACTTCGTAGTATCCGGAAACCTCACAGTATCCGGAAACTTCATTGTACCCGGAAATTTCATACTATCCGGAATCTACTGCATCCGGTAAGCTTTTGTTACCCGGACAACTCAAGTTATCCGGACTCTTTCGCTTATCCGGAAACCACCCGGACACATAATCCGGGAGCTGTTTTGAAACCTCATTTTTCAAAAGCGGGACATTTAAGTATTCGTGAAACTGTGCCATCTACTTAGTTCATACCAGTCGTAGAACCTGCGTTAGGATTCCACTCTTAGTGCCTTATGTTAGGTTTACACTTTGAATCAATCTACACGTCTGACGATCACTCCGTTGCAACCAAAGATGTCTCCTGCTGAAGAAGACAAGACAAAGACAAGCCATGTATGTGATTCTATCCAACAAGATTTCATGAATCAAAAGCAATCACTTACTGATCAGGCAAATTCCTTTAAGGCCACTTCTAATGAACAACTGATTGAAATCAGATCTCTAACTGAAAAGTTAGATGTTCAAAAGAGAATAACTGAAAAATATAAGTCTGAAAATGCTAATCTAAAAGACAAATGCAAAAATCTTTCAATAGCACCTAAAGACTTATGGGCCAAATTATCTGAACTTCAGTCACAGTTTGATCAGTGCTTGAATGAGAAAGCAGAAATTGTTTATCAATGCTCTGCTCTTCAAATTCAACACAAGGAGTTTGTTAACAAAATCACCGATCTTGAAACAAAACTCCACAAAAGAGGTCAAACTGATCAGACCATACACATGAATAAACCCAAGGAGTTCACTTACTTCAACAAAGAATGGGGTATCGGATATGATAACCTACATTATTTGAAAAAGGGAAGATGGTTAAACACACCCACTTTGTATGATTTTGCTTGTTTTGGGTTAGACAAAAAGTATCCGGAATATGCAATCCAATGGACTGGTCTTCTTGAACCTGAGAAGGAAGAGGAAACCGAGGAATATAAACGCAAACACAAACGAGGAATACAACTTCCATTTTGTTATGAGCCTTTAAATTATTCTTATAAAAAGGACAAAAAGTACATCTCCAATAACTACTTCGACCCTTACAAGGTTGCTACGCCCAAGGATTCCTCCAAGAAGGATGAGGACCAAGCAACCACAACCAAGTCTGAGACGGATGAGTTTAAACTCTATGTTCCCCCTCTCATCTTGGAAGCAAAGATAGTCGAGTTGGAGGAGTCACTTGAGAAAGAAAGGTCAATATTTCAAATGGAAAAGCAAGCGTTAATTGAAAAACTTGAGAATCTACAACCGGTAAAAACCGAAGTAGTGTCTGATGAAGGACAGGAAATCCTTCGGTGTGAAATCAATCGACTCACATCACAACTGTCTACTTTGGCAACAGAAAAGATGGAAAAGTATGCGAGAAATGGTCAGCTTCAAGAGCAAATTGACCTACTCCAATCTGAAAATAAGATTTCACCCGAACCTTCCTCAAATTCATCCGACACGTCTTCGTGCAAAGCTTTCTTAGGCAAGATTTCTAGTTCACAAGACGGTCAAGATTCTCAAGATGAGAGTGTTTTAAGGAACTTAAACTCTGATTTTTTCTTAGCCTCCGCACCAAGTTCCCCAAAGCACACGAGCACAAAGTGTTCCTCGCCTTCCCCACCTGATTCCATTCCTGATATTCCCATGATAGATTTTTCAGAGTACATGAACTCCGAAGGTAACAGTGAGGAAGAGTTTGATTCGTTTCCCTTCGACAAACCTCTTCCAAGTCACACTGATTTTCTATCCCCCGTGGTTAATCATCCGGATAATTCTGTAAAAGATAGCGGTTCTCAAACAAAGTCCCCAGCTGTGATCAAGATTTCTCAGTCAAAACCAACTTCGAAACCCGTTTCCAAAAGGCAATCACAGCCAAGGCAAGCGACTGGACCATTGAATGCCAACCCTACTATTTCACCAAGTCAACCTGATTTTTTGTCTCCAGTGGTTAATCGTCCGGTCAATTTTCTAAAGGGCGACTGTTCACAATCCAAGACTCCGGCTGTGATCAAGATTCTTAAAAATGCTTCCAATGTTCAAAAACAATCACAACCGAAGCAAAAGACCGAACAACCGACTACTAAGATTCCTGTTTCCTCAAAGGTCCCTGACCGCACTGTCCCTGTTGTTTCGGATAAAACCGGTCGAGCTAAACAAACAAAACCAAAGTGGCCAGCCAAGGAATCTGTCAAGGATGACACATCAAAATCGTTCAATACTGTCTTTCATCCTAGGATGAACAAAAATGATTGTGCCTGGAATCATAGGAATAATTTTGTTAATAGAGATGTTAATTTTCCGATGAAAATTTATTCCATTCAGCAATTGATTCAATTATCACATGATTGCTTATGCTATTCTAGTTGTGGTTGGAATGACTTTGATGATATCCATAACAATGATTGGTTTGGGTCATATCACATGTATAATTCGACACCCAAACGCAAACCCCGTAATAACAAAAGAAAATACTATAAACAACAGGGTTTCCAATCATAGGTTAAACCACAGTGGGAGAACAAACCCATTCCAAAACAGTCTTCTCCTACTGAGGTTAAACCGGCACCCAGGTGGAAAGCTGCTACAAAACCTGTTCCTCCAAAAGGTGTACACACTGCACCGAAGAGGAAACCAGTGCCAAAACCAGTTCCCTCTACCGGTGTCAATCCTACACCTAAAGGGAAAACTGGGACAAAGCAAGCTTCCTCAAACGGTGCCAAACCCAACCCTCCCGGACCCAGGCAAATCTGGGTACCGAAGGTCCGCTAAACTTGTTTTGCAGGACGGTCATGTGTGGTACTTAGACTCTGGATGCTCCACACACATGACCGGAAGGAGGGAGCTGCTCACGATCTACAAGGAATCATATTGCGAAGACGTGAGGTTTGTTTATACCTGTGCTTTCACGAGTTGCTCATGTGTTTAGGGGGAGCATGATCAGCCATCAGGTAAGTATACTCTACTGTTGAGGGGGAGCTTCACACACAATTTTTTAAATGCTGAAAAGTTTTTTTTTGTGTGTGTGGATACTCCCGTGTGCATTTCACACTATGCACACATTCCGAGGGGGAGCAAAGCCATCCCCATGCTCAGTTTGAGGGGGAGCGAGAGAAGGTTCATTTTTAAATCCAAACACTCCTATTTTGGCAAAATCTACAAGGACAGAGCATTTTTTTGTGAACATCCCAGAGTATCCGGACAGTCTTATTTTTGTCCGGAATGCTCAACTGTATCTGAAAACCATGCTTGTCCGGAACACCTTTTGTCCGGATACTTGTGTCGTCCGGAAAGTTTTGACGGTCAATAGTTTTATCCGGACACCCTTTGTCCGGCTACTTGTGTCTGTCCGGAAAGTCTTATTTGTTCAAATCCTTGTCCGGACACCCCTGTTTTGATCTATCCGGTACCTGTTTTGTCACTGCCAATCCTCAATCTATCTCAGATTGAGCCTATCAAAGCAAAGGTACGCGCTGATACTTGTTTATCCGTCCTGTTTACTAACTTTGGGTCTTTTTACAGATATTCAATGGCGGATCAACAACCTCAATCCGAGGGGAAGAGTCACATTGTTTTTATTACAAAGTCTAAATATTTTTTCTTGTGTTGATATCACTCTCACTCCGAGGGGGAGCAAGTCAATCCCCATGTATGTTTTGAGGGAGAGCAGGATAATATCCGTGCTATGCATATGCCTGAAACCCTACCTGTGATAGCATATAGATGAGAGTTAGGGAATCCCATGGTCCAGCCAGCGCCGGAGGGACCTTCCCCGGGACATAGAACATGTGAGAAGGAGGGAGTTAAGGTCAAAAGCAAACCAAGAAAGATTGAGCCGTAAAGATAAAGAGGCTCCTGAGCGAACCCAGCCACGTGATATCCGGGTTGCCACATCTGCTATCCCGTCTCATTTGTTGGGACGGGGTATTGAAGAAGACTCCGTGGACACAGCGGAGCAATTGCACGACCCCCTTATCCACTCATCCGTCTCACAACAGACGGATGTTTCAATATTACACGGGGCACAAACACAACTTCCACCGGCCTCTCATTCGGAGAGTGCCGGTGTTGAAATAAGAGACCAGCAGCCCCCGATCTCGACTTCATTTCGTGCACCACCGAGTCTAGAGCCACTTGTAATAGATCAATCTTTGGCTAGGACACTTAAAGAGGTACAACACCAAGTCGAGACTCTTCGTGACTCGACCGGAACCACCGTAGTGACTTCACCTCTTGGTGAAACACAAGGATCGGCGGGAAATCCTACCACATCTAACATCACGCCAACTGTGAACGTAGGTGGCTCTACCCCTGTGGTAGACGCCTCAATGGGCAATCTAAGTGATCCCGGCGTTAATTTACCCGACTTCGTGTCACCAGGGTCTCTAGACAGCACCCTTAAGGCTGTCCGCCAGGATATGGAGCACCAGATGCAACAACATGTAGCCGCTGAACTTGCCAAAACAATGCGTGCTATCAAAGGAAAGGGCCACGTCGTCGAACCTGAAACCGCCTTTGTACCTCCACCGATTCAACAGCAACCAATCTATTCGGTGGAGACCCTGAAGACGATGCTGTTGGCCCAGCTGTTCCAGGAATCCGACACCACCGCATCTACCGAAGCAGACCTGATCTCAGTTCTCCGATCACAGGTCACTGCTCCGTCTTCATCCATTACCTCTCGCCTCGACTCTATCGAATCGGCCCTCAACGACTACAACAAAGCGCTAACCACACTCTCTGAGAGGGTCCGCTCACTCGAAGACACATGTAAGAGTCAAGCCGGCGGTCTCAAACGCAAGCACGATGACCAGGATGATCCTGATCACCGTGAGGGGGAGAAGCGTCAACGCCAAACCGAGACCGCCCAGATCATGACTGCCGAAACTACAACAGTGGTTCAACAGGAACCCCCAACTGCGGCAACTACATCAGAAGCACCCGAAGCCGAGTTGCCACTAGCAGATATGGTCATAGATATGGAGATTTCAGATGAAGAAGACCCGACGGTTGAAAAGCCCGAGGGTTCAACACAGGAGCTGGTCGATTTTGACTCGTCAGACAGACCGATACTGGACATGATAGATCCAGAGTGTGAGACCAACCCGGAGACCGAAGACGCATGGTACGAAAAATCCGCCAGTGCCGTAAATCTCCAGGTAAATTTGGTCTTCCCTACTGATGAGGACGACAATATTGACTACGATCAGTTCCTGCTCCAAAATTTATATGGAGCATCCCCCGTTCACTATGCTCAACCCGCCGGAACACCATCAACAAGACCCGAGTCTACTACTTCCGATCTTCCGACAACTCCTCCTCCCACGACAGCTTCTGATCTTCCTCCAACTCCTCAACAACATCAAATTCGTTGGGAGAAGATCATGGTACTAATCCCTCATCTGGAGGAATCTTTGAAAAAGCTATTCGTCCACAAGCTTCGCCAGATCGAGCCGACCTTCTGTCTAGGTATCTACAACCTTGACCCAGAATTTCAACACCGATATATCAGCACAATGTAGCGGTGTCTTCCAGTTAACCAGGTCAGAACCACACTTCGAATCACAGAGGTAATCAGTATCTATTCAAGACGTATTATGAGGATCGTCTACCCAATTTTCATTGTTCGACGTGAAGATGGGAACAAATGGAAATTTTCAGAAGCTGATTTCAAGAACCTCCGACCTCTCGACTTTATGGTTATTCTGAAAGACTTACGTACAAGAACCATCCGACCGCTAGAGATTTCAAAGGCACTCGAAGCTGTTCGTCGATACCTGGTCCGCACCATAATGATGTCTTATCTAACGGACTTCCAAATGGCCATCGAGAACAAGGCGAAGAAGGTAAATCTGATCAAGCCAAATCTGAAAGCACCTGAGTTAAACATGTATCCCGAGAACGCTATGCTTCTGGAACCAGAATTCGGGATTGTTTACCTCAACGAGCAAAAAAAGAAGAAATTTATGCGCTTCAGTCAGGTGGAAAGATTCTGCGATGGCACGCTCCTAAAGGTCAGAGATGCTCTTCGAAAGATTATTCAGCACGAGTCTGAGAATCCAAGGTATTCTTATGTTCCGAATCCGAATGAAGTAACTGCTCGGAATGCCTTGGAAATGATTGAAGATCGCATCGACTATCGCCGCGCCATCAGATTGTTCGAGGTACACTTCGCGCTCCGCAAAAGATATGTCTTCAACTGGAGAGATATAGAGCGCCAACTCGAACTTCAAATCAAAGGGGGAGATTGTTAGAGCAGGTTTTAATGTTGATTTAAGGTTCAAGGGTTAAACTGTATTTGATTAAAATAGAGCTTATTAGTGAACGGTCCGTGGGCTTGTTAACCACGGGCCCATTGTATTTAATGTTGATTAGCTTGGAAAAACATGCTAATCATCTCTTTTACTTTCAACACTGTATTGTAATATTCTATCTGAAAGATTAATGAAAGGGATGACCAGTTGAAATCATTGTTTTTATTGCTTATCATTACGATTTCATACTTGTTGCACGGATTTGGATTCTACATTTGTTAACTTTATTTCTCTGATTGAACCAAAGAAAACAAATGATGCCCTCCAAGATCCAAACTGGGTCAGTGCTATGCAAGAAGAGCTGACTGAATTTGAAAGAAACAAAGTTTGGAAGCTTGTTCCTAGACCATCCGACAAGTCAGTGATAGGCACTAAATGGGTCTATCGAAACAAGTTGGATGAACATGGAACTGTAACTCGCAACAAGGCTCGACTTGTTGCTCAGGGATACAGACAAGAGGAAGGTATAGATTATGACGAAACCTTTGCTCCAGTGGCTAGATTAGAAGCCATTCGTCTTTTCTTAGCTTACGCTGTACACAGAGACTTCAAGGTCTATCAGATGGATGTTAAGTCAGCATTCCTAAATGGAAAGCTGAATGAAGAAGTCTACGTGGAACAACCTCCAGGATTCTCAGATCCTAAGCATCCAGGTTATGTTTATAAACTGGATAAGGCACTTTATGGCTTAAAGCAAGCTCCTCGTGCATGGTATGACACTCTATCCTCTTATTTCCTGATTGAAAAATTTGAGCGTGGTAAAATCGACAAAACTCTATTTTTCAGGAAAGTAAAAGGTCATATTATTCTTGTTCAAATATATGTTGATGACATTATATTTGGTTCTACTAACCCTGACCTTTGTACTCGTTTCTCTGAAAGGATGAAAGCAGAGTATAAAATGAGTATGATGGGTGAGCTAACATATTTCCTTGGTCTTCAGATAAAACAGAATGAAAAAGGAACTTTCATTAATCAGGGAAAATATGTTAAAGATATGCTGAAGAAATTTGATTTAACTCAGAGTTCAGCTATGAAAACCCCTATGGCACCACCACTGACACTAAACAAGGATCCTAAGGGAAAACCTGTTAATGTCACTGGGTACCGTGGGATGATCGACTCTCTTCTGTATCTTACAGCTAGCCGACCTGATATTATGTATGCAACTTGTTTGTGTGCACGATATCAAGCTGAACCTAAGGAATCTCACTTGATCGCTGTAAAGCGAATCTTTCGTTACCTTAAGGGTACTCCTAACCTAGGTCTTTGGTATCCCAAAGACTCAGGGTTTGATCTAATCGCCTATTCAGATAGTGATTTTGCAGGATGCAAATTGGATAGGAAAAGCACCACAGGAGGCTGTCAGCTCCTGGGTGGAAAGCTGGTGAGTTGGACAAGTAAAAAGTAAAATCCAGTGTCCACCTCAACCGCTGAAGCTGAGTATGTAGCCGCTGGAAGCTGTTGTTCTCAGGTCTTGTGGATGAGAAATCAACTACTGGACTACGATCTTCAGCTCTAAAAAATTCCAATCTATTGCGACAGCACTAGTGCCATCGCTATAGCCAACAATCCAGTGCTACACTCAAAGTGTTAGATTAAATTAGCTCCTAATTTAATTAAATGTTTTATAAAGAAAAAGTGTATGGGCTTTTTAGTTAGCTTTATGGGCTTGAGCCTTTTATTGTAAATGGACCCTTTAAAAAGAAGTTTAGGGTTTCATTTATCATTGAGGTCATTTTTGGAGTAACACACAAAAACACACACTGACTAATCTCATGAGAGTCATCTAAAATGTAAAGTGTGGTGTTCTTCATTTTCCTCTCCATATTGTGATTAAATGAATATGAGATGAGTTTATTTATGATTGTTCTTATTGTTCATCTTATCTCTATTTATATATGGATTTTATTTCTTCTATTGTCTGCTTGTCCTAAATGGGACCAACAATTGGTATCAGAGCTGGATTGAAGAAACTCTTCTTCAATCGGTCATCTATGCAACAATAGAAGATTAGATGATTTATTTGTTGTTTTGGTGCTTAGATTGATTCAATCATATGAGCCTAAACAGAAATATCATATCTGATATTTATTTTCTATTATGTGCTTACTGGAAATCCAGTCTTTGATTTCATTAAGATTTGGATAAGTTTTGCAGAAAATTAGTGTTTCTCTTCACAAAATCTGATTCTGCACACCACATGTTTGATGAAATGCTTAAGTGAAGATTTGGTTCTGTTTGGATCAAATCTGATCAGATTTAATACATGTGTGTGTTTTGATTCTTTCTCATTCATTGGTCTTATTTGATAAGCACTAAGTAGATGGTTGATCTATGATCTCATCCTTGTGTGTGCTTGAGTCCATAGCATTTTTTTGGCATCTTGGTAGTAAGGTTGTTGATCTTTGATCTGACCTTTACTTAAATCCAAGATTGGACTCTCTTTGATACATATTTTGTTTATATTCCGATGCTCATAATCATTTAAATGAAAACAAAATCATTTGGGTCTTGAAAAAAAGTTGATTGAGAAAGATTTGGTGTTGTGCTATGTAATCAAAATCTGATCTGAAAAGTTTTTATAACTATGAGTGTTTCTAATTAGTTTTCTGACCTGATCAATTAGAGATCTGATTATTTGCACTCACGGTTCTAAAAGTTATACGGAGATCGTCTTATTTTCTACATCAAATCAGATTTAATGACAGCATGCTGACATATTTGCGATGCTGTAGTAAATTGATCATATCTCACTGATCAAGACACCAATTGATGCGATTCAAAAGGCCCTGGATTGAAAACACATTGATGAACAGCTTTTGTGTTTAGAGATTTTAGAGATTCGAAAATTATAAGGGTCATATGCATCGTTGAAGTAGACAACAGTGTGCTGATACAAAGCTGTTGGACAGATCTGCGCGACTATGGTACATCAACCATATCTTATTCGTCCGAGCTTCAAAAGAGGTGATTCCAGATGATCTGAACAGATAACAAACCAATGCACACTCTTTATGTTTTGAGTTTTTGTAAACTCCAGAGCTATCATGGTCTAAAGTAGTGTCGAAGTTGGTGTAAAACTGCTGCCAGAGGCTGTCCTTACAGATATGGGCAGAAGGTATAAGCTGTTGTCCACACTCACCAGAGGTACACCAGAGGTAAACCATCAGAGGTAAACCACCAGAGTTGCACCAGAGATAGCCACCAGAGTTACACCAGAGATAACCACCAGAGGTACACCACCAGAGGTATACCACCAGAGGTACACCAGACCAGAGGTACACCAGACCAGAGGTACTCAACTTCTTAGTACTTGCTGTCAGCTTTGCGCACCTGTCGTATTTTCAACAGAACTCCCTCCTCGACGCTCCAAATTCTATGAGTCCAGATGCGTTGGATTCCTAAGACAAAGACGAACAATTTTCATGTTTTGATCTTGGTCTGAATCAATGTTCGTCTTAGTCAGAATCTCTTCTAAAGTCAGTACACATCTGCTGGACAGAAAGTTTCTCTCATTAGAGCTCTGTTGATTTTTTAGAGACATCAGAGCTTACCAGAGCTCTGTTGAGCTTACCAGAGCTCTGTTGATTTATCAGAGGTTATTCAAAAGACCAGAGGCAATTGATAGAGTTAACCAGAGCTCTGATCATCGACAGAAGTTGTCCAGAGCTCTGTTGATTTTTTTTGGGACACCAGAGCTCTGTTGATTCGTCAGAGGCTATCTGGATCAAATTTTTTTTCCAGAAATAAGAGGAATGACCAGAAGGGACCAGAAGCATACTAAAGCATGTTTATTAGAGTTCGTTGGTCCAGAAATCAAATCAAGCCAAAAGCCCGGAGCCCGAAATTTTTCAGTTTGTTTGACAGTTCTGCGCTGCTTCAGAAACATGCGCACAACTTTTTACTCGGTGCTCCAATTGACACGAGTCTAGTTGCATTAGAAAGATAATCCACAGACGCACGACTTTGATGTTCTGAGTTTTCTCAAATTATGTGAGCTGATATGCCAAAACCAGCCTCAAAGTCTGCTGTAAGGTGCTGGACCGAAAGCATTGCATTTAATTCATGCTCTTTCCGCTTTCAAGAACGGTGTTCTCTCGACGTTTCTTCACGGTTTCATACAGCTATTGTGACATATTGATTGTCACTCACTCCTCTGTTATTCATGTTTAATGCTCGGTACTGAATGCTTACTCAACAGTGAAGTTGAATCATGAAAACTAGACAAAATATGGTTAATTGTCTCGGTTTTTCATGAAGATGAGCCTACATTTGAGGGGGAGATCGTGATGCTTTGAAGACTCGAAGAATGGAACGCCAAAGTTTCTAAAGAAAGCAAGGGGGAGACTACAAGATGATGCTTTCTTTATAAAACATTAGGGGGAGATTGTTAGATTAAATTAGCTCCTAATTTAATTAAATGTTTTATAAAGAAAAAGTGTATGGGCTTTTTAGTTAGCTTTATGGGCTTGAGCCTTTTATTGTAAATGAACCCTTTAAAAAGAAGTTTAGGGTTTCATTTTGTCACACCCCGCTAAAGCGGAAACACGGAATGTGCAGCTCAAGTTTCATAGCAAAAGTTACAAGATCACAACAACCATCAAAATACATTCAAAGGTCAAACCTTGTCTTTTACAATTATTTTTACGGGAGGGAAATGAACATGAAATTTAAAGATTGTAAAGAAAAGCTTCATCACGTGTAGCCTTCCTAAGTTCCAACCTTAAAGACGTTCTCCTGAAAAGCATGTGAATGAGAGTGTCAACTAATGAATAGTTGGTGAGATCACAGGTTTAAATAGTATAACATTGTTGCCATTGCAAAATATGTTGCAAATCCACACAAGGGATAAATAAAACGGTTATCAGAACCACTTGTTTGCCATTGCAAAATAGTTTAGATCCACACAAGGGATAAATAAAACGGTTATCAGAACCACTTGCTCGAGGTAATCATATGTAAAATGCTAAGTTATTGAGCCCGTTACCCGACCTATACTGACATAATTTGCCCCTACCACAACGGTGGAATCATTCCACATACGCGCATGTTCTATCACCAACAATACGCAATACAACAATAATTATGCACTCAAACAAGCGCTACTTGTGAGTGGGGGTGTCAACCCAAATAACGTTATTCATAATTACCAACGGCTCACACTCGTGAGTTAAACGGGTAACGTATACGTGAACGGGGACTTTATACATGATAGCAATCTAAACTCAAACTTACAACATTTGCAAAACATAGATACCATAGAGCATAAATAAACAAGTTTCGTATTTCCAAGAAAACGATATAATCGATGCATAAAATATTTGTAGTAACCACATGCTTTTCACCCCAAAATATGTAAAACATTGAAAAAGGGGCTGTGAATACTCACTTGATACGTGATAGAATCCAGGAATCTCCCACAAATACTCCGAGATGATCCTACTTCAAACCTATGAACGTAAGGTCACTAGTGAGTTCTCAATCTCGAAGGTTCGGTACTAATTATCCAAATCATCATAAAATGCCTTGTTGTGTTTTAATATTATAACGTAATAAACGTATACATTGTCCTTCTTAGATTAAAGTTTCCACAATTTCGTCCCAATAGGTAACGAAAAGGGTTTTAAAGAACATAAACATATATAGTACATATATATGTATAAACCGAAATTTTATCGTAACGACGATAAAATTAGGGGTCGTAAACGAAATGACAAATATTTAAATGTATAAATATATAGACATAATATATATTTATACTCCACTATTTCATCATAAAATGATGAAATGAGATCAAGAATAAAATGCATAAATATATATAAATATATTATATATATAAACATTCCACAATTTCATCATAAAAGATGAAAAGGGATAAAGAATAAATAAAATGCATAAATAAAAGACATAAATAAAAGATATACTTATATACTCCACTATTTCATCATGAAATGATGAAATGGAATTAGAAATAGTCCTTATAATAAATAATAATTTGTCCTTTACTGTCCAGAATTTGATGTCACTTTGTGTCCAACTTTGGGTAACTTCCAGGTATTATTTGATCATGAAATTTTATGTCCAGTTGGTTCAATGAGTTAGGAAACTTTTGGCATCAGTTTCATAATTTTTGAAGGAGTATAAGTACATGAAATAATACACGACGTAAAATCCGACATAATACTTTGCTGTTTGCATCCGGATTTTGTGAGGACTGTTTGATAAATGAAATCTTTGAGTTTTTAAATGAAACCACTTGGGTTTGAATCTTAACACACTAAAATGAATTCCAGAAAAAGAATCACTCCATTTGGAGTTAAAATGAGTGAGATATGACTCTTTGAAGTGAGGTGTAATTTCTGGCAGCAAGCTGTCCAATCAACACCTTGTGCATGTGCACCCAACTAGACTTTTAAACCAAAATTCTTATTCCTTTGCATGCAAAATCCGATTTGACTCTCATCCATACAAATATTTTCAGTTCCAAACATATTTATGGTCCATTTAAAATGCATGCAAAACAACCATCAACTCAAACTTTGAACACTTTTGCAAAAGACCCAATTTGAAGATTGTTGATGTTCTTGCCAAGAACATCTACATGCAACTAAAAATTCAGTATTTTGAGCTCATGCATGTGGGTTTAAATGTGTTTTTAGTGGTTTTCAAAGATACATTCATAAGACTCTTGAACAAAAATGATGGATCTTTCAAGATTACTACATGCATGTGTCTAAAATGTTCATCTTTGATCTTAACTTTGGTTTGATTTTGGATTCGCCATCTTTTACTAACAAAAGATGTTATGATGGTAAATCTACAAACATTAAGACCCATAAAGATGATTTTAAAAGATGTGAAGAAAGTGTAACAAAAAGATGAAGATCATACTTTTAAAAATGCAAGAATATGAAAAAGACTTGAAAGGATGTGTGTGGTTTTTACCCAACACACTTATGTTTACCTTAGGTTATCTTGAACTCTTGAAGACTTTGATTTTTGGGGCTGGAGTTGTGATGAAGGTTTGAAGATGAAGATATGAAGATTTGAAGGTGGAGAGAGAGAGATGATAACTAGAGAAAGAGTGAAATGAGAGAATGGTTTAACAAGTGAGGTATAGATGTTTATTAATGCAAAATGAGAGAGAGGGGAGGGGATGGCCGGCCCTCACATGGGGGGGGGGGGGGGGGTGGTGGTGGTGTGACATTTAAGTATTTAGTCACTTCTTGTACAAAAATAAAAGTCTAAATACAAGTATTTTCTTTTTAAAGTAAAATACATGTATATATGCATAAAGTAAAGTATTTATAAAATATAATTGAATTATATAAATTATCAATTACATAGATACTTGTAGTATATAAATATTTTAGGTTGGCATTTTATGAGATTTATGGATAATTTCCTAATTCAAGGATTTCTTAGGCAAAATTTTTCAATTTTTCCTATTGTACCGGGTTTACTGCTAAAATTGCACTGTGTAAACTATGTCATAAAAACAATAAGGTTTCCAAAACAATTCTAACCTGAGATGTGAATTTGACAGTTGTCACAGTCTCCCCCGGTTAGAAGAATTTCGTCCCGAAATTCAAGTGTTACTATCGTTAACAGGTTTGCTTGCAAAGAGGTGAGGATACTTTTGTAACATGTAATCCTCCCGCTCCCAAGTATATTCAGGCCCACGCCTTGTGTTCCAATGGACTTTTACTATCGGGATTTTGCTTCTCTTAAGACGCTTGACTTCCCTATCGAGTATTTCCATTGGTTCCTCTACGATGTGCAGTTTATTGTTGATTTGGACTTCTTCCAAAGGCACGGTTACTGCTTCATCAGCTAAACACTTTTTAAGGTTCGATACGTGAAACGTGTTGTGAATAGCACTTAACTCCATTGGCAATTCCAGTTTATAAGCTACCGGTCCAATTCTTTCCGTGATCTTAAATGGTCCAACATACCTTGGACTCAACTTTCCTCTTTTCCCAAAACGAACTGTTCCCTTCCAAGGGGATACTTTTAAAAAGACTCGGTCACCCACTTGGAATTCTAAAGGCTTTCTTCGATTATCCGCATAACTCTTTTGACGATCTTGAGCTGCTTTAAGCCTATCTCTGATGATTGCAATCTTGTCGGTGGTTTCTTGGACAATGTCCGGACTAGATAGTTGTCTATCTCCAATTTCCAACCAACAAAGAGGTGATCAACACTTGCGACCGTATAGAGCCTCATATGGTGCACACTGAATACTAGTATGATAGCTATTATTGTATGAAAATTCGACTAACGGCAAGTGGTTATCCCAACTTCCTCCAAAGTCTAATACACATGCCCGAAGCATGTCCTCCAACGTCTGAATGGTTCGCTCACTCTGACCATCCGTTTGAGGATGATAAGCCGTGCTTAAGTTTAACTGCGTTCCTAATGCTTTTTGGAGTGATTGCCAAAATCGAGATGTAAAACGACTATCTCTATCCGATATAATGGAAATTGGAACTCCATGCCGCGTAACGATCTCCTTGATGTAGATCTGAGAAAGCTTTTCCATCTTATAATCTTCTCGAATTGGTAGGAAATGTGAGGACTTCGTAAATCGATCTACTATAACCCATATCGTGTCGTGCCCTTTGGCAGTTCTTGGGAGTTTGGTTATGAAATCCATAGTGATTTGCTCCCATTTCCACTGGGAATCTCCGGTTGTTGTAACAGTCCCGATGGCTTTTGATATACAGCCTTGACCTTTGCACACGTTACGCATTTTCCTACATATATGGCAATATCCTTCTTCATTCCTGGCCACCAATAGTATTCCCTTAAATCCTTATACATCTTGTCCGCTCCTGGGTGAATTGAATACTTCGATTTATGAGCCTCCTCTAAAATCATTTCCCGTAGGTTATCAGCCTTTGGGATCCATACTCTGCCTTTAAAGTAACGTACTCCATCAATCTTAGTTTCAAAACTAGACTCTAAACCATGAAGAGTCTCTTCCTTCAGGTTTTCAGATTTCAATGCTTCGATCTGAGCTTCAAAAATTCGGGTTTTCAAACTTGTTTGAACCAGTGCTCCTAATGCTCGGACTCGTGAAGGTTTTACCCTTTCTTTCCTACTCAGGGCATCGGCTACCAGGTTGGCCTTGCCTGGGTGGTAACGTATCTCGCAATCGTAATCGCTGAGCAGTTCTACCCATCTTCTTTGCCTCATGTTCAGCATATTTTTATCAAAGATGTGTGGAAGAATTTTATGATCGGTGAAAATAGTACACTTGGTACCATATAGATAATGTCTCCATATTTTCAAAGCGAATACCACAGCTCCGAGTTCCAAATCGTGCGTGGTGTAGTTCTTTTCGTGAACTTTTAATTGTCTCGAGGCATATGCTATCACCGTATCATTTTGCATCAATACGCAACCTAATCCTTGATGTGATGCGTCACAATACACTACAAAATTCTCCGTTCCTTCCGGTAAAGCTAAAATCGGTGCATTGCACAACTTTTTCTTCAGAAGTTGAAATGCTTCTTCTTGTGGAACTCCCCAGACGAATTCCTTCTCCTTTTGAGTTGACGAGGTAAGGTGTTTAGCGATCTTAGAGAAATTCTCGATAAAACGTCGATAATACCCTGCCAAGCCTAGAAATTGGCGAATTTCCGTTGGAGTCCTTGGGGCTTCCCATTTCTTAATGGCTTCCACTTTAGCCGGGTCCACGTGAATTCCTTTCTCTCCGATTACGTGACCTAAGAAATGTACTTCCCGAATCCAAAATTCGCACTTAGAGAATTTGGCATATAACTTCTGTTCCTTAAGAAGCTCTAAAATCACTTTTAGATGCTGCTCGTGATCCTTCTTACTCTGAGAATAGATTAGTATGTCATCGATGAACACAATCACGAACTTATCAAGATATGGCCTACATACTCTATTCATTAGATCCATAAACACAGCTGGCGCGTTCGTCAATCCAAATGGCATAACTAAAAACTCGTAGTGTCCATAGCGAGTTCTAAAAGCTGTCTTAGGAATATCTTCCTCTCGGACTCTCAACTGATGATATCCCGATCGAAGATCAATTTTATAAAAGTAAGTTGCACCTTGCAACTGGTCGAACAAATCGTATATTCGAGGGAGAGGATATCGGTTCTTGATTGTTAACTTATTAAGCTCCCTATAATCGATACACATTCGAAACGATCCATCCTTTTTCTTGACAAAAAGAATCGGTGCTCCCCAGGGTGATGAACTCGGTCGAATAAATCCCTTATCCAAAAGTTCTTGAAGTTGATTCGATAACTATTGCATTTCCGCAGGTGCTAGGCGATACGGGGCCTTAGCTACGCGCGCCGCTCCGGGTACAAGATCAATCTGAAATTCGACTTGTCTAAACGGTGGAAGTCCAGGAAAATCGTCTGGAAATACTTCTGGGTGATCCTTCACCACAGGAATATCCTGGACTCTCCTCTCCTCAGACTTCTTCTCAATTACTTGCGCCAAGAACGCAACATACTTCTTCCTCAAATACTTATGGACCTTCATACATGATACTATCTTCAGACTCCTTCCAGCTCTATCTCCTTGGACAACTAGGGTTTCTCCGCCTTGTAATGGTAACCTAACCGTCTTTTCAAAACAACTAACCTCTGCTCGGTGCTTAGATAACCAATCCATACCTATTACTACATCGAAACTCCGTAATTCAATTGGAATAAGATCAACACTAAACAGTTTATCAGCTAAGTTCAAGGTACAGCCTAAGATTACATCCTTAGCTTCTAATTCAAATCCATTAGCAACCTCAACAATATAAGCATTCGGCATTTTCTTAGATTCTAGATTGATCAAAGGCCTAAAATCTAACGAAACAAAACTCTTATCGGCACCAGTGTCGAATAATACGGATGCATAATAATCGTTTAGAAGAAACGTACCTGTCACTACATTGGGGTCTCGACGTGCTTCTTCTGCTCCTATGACAAATGCCCTTCCTCGAGCTTGTCCTCCTTGGTTTCCCTGATTGGCTTGCCTTGCTTGATACCCAGCGTTGTTATTGTTTGGTCCTCTTTTCAGCCTTGGGCACACATTTCGGAAGTGATCCGGACTTCCGCACTCAAAGCATACCCGTCCTTCTTCCTTCACATTCTTCACCGTCTTACAAAATCGGGCTAAATGACCTTTTTGCTTACAGATGCTACAGATGAGACAGGCCCCCTCGTGATGTGAACTACATTGGTTACACTTTGGTTGAGGCCTATTGTAACGTCCTACTTCCTTAGTATTCATCCCAAAATTTCCCACTACTTTCTTGTTCCCACTTGAACTACTTCCAATTGCTTTTCCTGACTGATTCTCCGGCCTTCTCTTAATACCGACTCCTTTCTGAGTTAGAGTTCCTGCTCTGACCGCATCATGGGTCAAACTAGTTGCTAAGGCTACGGCGGCTTGGATCATGGTCGGACTTGATGACTTTACCATTCCTCTGATTTCTGGGGTTAATCCATACAGATATCGGTCGATCCGCTTGCTCTCCGGGGTAACCATGTGAGGTACTAACTTCGCAAGTTCGTGAAAACGAGCGGTGTAGCGATCTATGCCCGAACCAACCATAGTAAGATCCCAAAGTTCAGCTTCCAATTTCTGAACTTCGCTCTTGGGACAGTATTCCTCCATGAGCAATTCCTTGAACTCAGTCCAGGTCAGTTTGTACGCATCTTCCCTTCCACGGGTTTGTACTTGAATGTTCCACCAAGCCAGAGCTCGCTTTTGCAATTGACAGGCCGCATACTCTACCATACGATCTTCCGAGCACTTACAGATATGAAGTACTGACTCCATACTATCAAACCATGAGAGTAGTCCTATAGCACCTTCCGTTCCATGAAACTCCTTGGGCTTACAAGTCATGAATGTCTTGTAGCTACATCCCCTATTGTCTTGAGTGTTATTAGGAGTTCCTCCTCCTACATTAACATTTCTTTGACTCTCATTAATACCCGCGGTAACTTGAGCTATGATGTTAGGTATCGCCTCTTGGATACCTTGAGCTATGAGTTGGGCGATATCGGGGTTCGGATCAGGATTTCCTCCCATGTGCCGTGTGGATCTTCGTGGTGGCATTTTTCTAAAACACAATTGCAAAAATCGAGTTGATTAAAAATTTGAGTAATTAACGTCGTATGTTTTTGTAAAGAATACATTTGAAGTTTCGAAGTGTTGGGAAAATAATTGAATAAGTATTGCACGTTCCACATATATAATTAAAACATAAAAATGCCTTTTCATTGAAGTCATTAATAATAGCCGATTACTTACAAAATTTCTGATGTGTATCGCACATCAGTATAGAATTACAAACTGAAATTTAAGATTGAAACAACTAGAAATTAAAAAGTTCCATTTTCTAAATTTTTTTCCACCGTCCACGTCAATATCCGCCCCGATGTACTTCAATCGAAACCCATAACACCAATAGCGTCAACAGCATCACTACTACTATGCTCATTATCTCGGCTCGTAAAGCTATCCTCCGAGCTATTTTCGCTCCGCTCACGGCTTCGGATGACATGTTGGTCAAAAGGTGGCTTAATTCCACTAGCTCGGTTATCACTTGACTCTGATGACTGACTCTTGTTTGACATCCGTGCAAGTCCATTGCCACGGCCCTAAAGCGTTGCTCTTCGATCCAAGTCATGCCAGGCGCTCGACTAATCGGCACTCCCTCGATCACCCGTGAGGGTTCCGGTGCGTCTCGCTGATCAGACCTAAAAGACACTCGTCTAGGTATGGGCACGCTCTTCCTAGCGGTTTGCCTCGTACGTGGACCCCTAGGTGGCATCACTACCGGGATAGGTTGTGGAGTAGCCACAATCGGAGGCATCCTCGGCTCATCATAAGGGTCTCGTTCCACGTCGGATGTACGCTCACTTGATGGCGTGTAGGAAGGTTCCGAGCTCGATGATGACGACGACATGGTATTGCTGAAGTAAGAGTGTGATGAGGATGTTGACATAGTGATACTGAAGTAAGAGTGTATAACATTACTACCGCGCAAGATAAAGACTAAGCGTACTATACTATTGCATACTATAGGCAATAACTACGCTCCTACTAGGCATACAACGTGAAGCATCAAGTGTGAAAACACACATATTCCTAGCATATCCATTTCCGGTCTCGCATTACTCTTTCTTTAATTAAACATAGGTGGTCAGGCTTTGTTTAATTAAAGACCGATGATGCAATACCCGAACCAGTTATACTAGCAACATGTTTAGTAATTTAAATGTTCATTCCCGTTTTTGGTTATAGTTGCAGTTTTCCAAGGGAAAACCGGTATTCTCTATAACCTTTAGCTCTGATACCAAATCTGTCACACCCCGCTAAAGCGGAAACACGGAATGTGCAACTCAAGTTTCATAGCAAAAGTTACAAGATCACAACAACCATCAAAATACATTCAAAGGTCAAACCTTGTCTTTTACAATTGTTTTTACGGGAGGGAAATGAACATGAAATTTAAAGATTGTAAAGAAAAGCTTCATCACGTGTAGCCTTCCTAAGTTCCAACCTTAAAGACGTTCTCCTGAAAAGCATGTGAATGAGAGTGTCAACTAATGAATAGTTGGTGAGATCACAGGTTTAAATAGTATAACATTGTTGCCATTGCAAAATATGTTGCAAATCCACACAAGGGATAAATAAAACGGTTATCAGAACCACTTGTTTGCCATTGCAAAATAGTTTAGATCCACACAAGGGATAAATAAAACGGTTATCAGAACCACTTGCTCGAGGTAATCATATGTAAAATGCTAAGTTATTGAGCCCGTTACCCGACCTATACTGACATAATTTGCCCCTACCACAACGGTGGAATCATTCCACATACGCGCATGTTCTATCACCAACAATACGCAATACAACAATAATTATGCACTCAAACAAGCGCTACTTGTGAGTGGGGGTGTCAACCCAAATAACGTTATTCATAATTACCAACGGCTCACACTCGTGAGTTAAACGGGTAACGTATACGTGAACGGGGACTTTATACATGATAGCAATCTAAACTCAAACTTACAACATTTGCAAAACATAGATACCATAGAGCATAAATAAACAAGTTTCGTATTTCCAAGAAAACGATATAATCGATGCATAAAATATTTGTAGTAACCACATGCTTTTCACCCCAAAATATGTAAAACATTGAAAAAGGGGCTGTGAATACTCACTTGATACGTGATAGAATCCAGGAATCTCCCACAAATACTCCGAGATGATCCTACTTCAAACCTATGAACGTAAGGTCACTAGTGAGTTCTCAATCTCGAAGGTTCGGTACTAATTATCCAAATCATCATAAAATGCCTTGTTGTGTTTTAATATTATAACGTAATAAACGTATACATTGTCCTTCTTAGATTAAAGTTTCCACAATTTCGTCCCAATAGGTAACGAAAAGGGTTTTAAAGAACATAAACATATATAGTACATATATATGTATAAACCGAAATTTTATCGTAACGACGATAAAATTAGGGGTCGTAAACGAAATGACAAATATTTAAATGTATAAATATATAGACATAATATATATTTATACTCCACTATTTCATCATAAAATGATGAAATGAGATCAAGAATAAAATGCATAAATATATATAAATATATTATATATATAAACATTCCACAATTTCATCATAAAAGATGAAAAGGGATAAAGAATAAATAAAATGCATAAATAAAAGACATAAATAAAAGATATACTTATATACTCCACTATTTCATCATGAAATGATGAAATGGAATTAGAAATAGTCCTTATAATAAATAATAATTTGTCCTTTACTGTCCAGAATTTGATGTCACTTTGTGTCCAACTTTGGGTAACTTCCAGGTATTATTTGATCATGAAATTTTATGTCCAGTTGGTTCAATGAGTTAGGAAACTTTTGGCATCAGTTTCATAATTTTTGAAGGAGTATAAGTACATGAAATAATACACGACGTAAAATCCGACATAATACTTTGCTGTTTGCATCCGGATTTTGTGAGGACTGTTTGATAAATGAAATCTTTGAGTTTTTAAATGAAACCACTTGGGTTTGAATCTTAACACACTAAAATGAATTCCAGAAAAAGAATCACTCCATTTGGAGTTAAAATGAGTGAGATATGACTCTTTGAAGTGAGGTGTAATTTCTGGCAGCAAGCTGTCCAATCAACACCTTGTGCATGTGCACCCAACTAGACTTTTAAACCAAAATTCTTATTCCTTTGCATGCAAAATCCGATTTGACTCTCATCCATACAAATATTTTCAGTTCCAAACATATTTATGGTCCATTTAAAATGCATGCAAAACAACCATCAACTCAAACTTTGAACACTTTTGCAAAAGACCCAATTTGAAGATTGTTGATGTTCTTGCCAAGAACATCTACATGCAACTAAAAATTCAGTATTTTGAGCTCATGCATGTGGGTTTAAATGTGTTTTTAGTGGTTTTCAAAGATACATTTATAAGACTCTTGAACAAAAATGATGGATCTTTCAAGATTACTACATGCATGTGTCTAAAATGTTCATCTTTGATCTTAACTTTGGTTTGATTTTGGATTCGCCATCTTTTACTAACAAAAGATGTTATGATGGTAAATCTACAAACATTAAGACCCATAAAGATGATTTTAAAAGATGTGAAGAAAGTGTAACAAAAAGATGAAGATCATACTTTTAAAAATGCAAGAATATGAAAAAGACTTGAAAGGATGTGTGTGGTTTTTACCCAACACACTTATGTTTACCTTAGGTTATCTTGAACTCTTGAAGACTTTGATTTTTGGGGCTGGAGTTGTGATGAAGGTTTGAAGATGAAGATATGAAGATTTGAAGGTGGAGAGAGAGAGATGATAACTAGAGAAAGAGTGAAATGAGAGAATGGTTTAACAAGTGAGGTATAGATGTTTATTAATGCAAAATGAGAGAGGGGAGGGGATGGACGGCCCTCACATGGGGGGGGGGTGGTGGTGGTGTGACATTTAAGTATTTAGTCACTTCTTGTACAAAAATAAGTCTAAATACAAGTATTTTCTTTTTAAAGTAAAATACATGTATATATGCATAAAGTAAAGTATTTATAAAATATAATTGAATTATATAAATTATCAATTACATAGATACTTGTAGTATATAAATATTTTAGGTTGGCATTTTATGAGATTTATGGATAATTTCCTAATTCAAGGATTTCTTAGGCAAAATTTCTCAATTTTCCTATTGTACCGGGTTTACTGCTAAAATTGCACTGTGTAACCTATGTCATAAAAACAATAAGGTTTCCAAAACAATTCTAACCTGAGATGTGAATTTGACAGTTGTCACACATTTATCATTGAGGTCATTTTTGGAGTAACACACAAAAACACACACTGACTAATCTCATGAGAGTCATCTAAAATGTAAAGTGTGGTGTTCTTCATTTTCCTCTCCATATTGTGATTAAATGAATATGAGATGAGTTTATTTATGATTGTTCTTATTGTTCATCTTATCTCTATTTATATATGGATTTTATTTCTTCTATTGTCTGCTTATCCTAAATGGGACCAATACAAAGACCAAACACATCGAAATCAGGTATCATTTTATCAGAGATCATGTGATGAATGGTGATATAGAACTTCATTTTATCCCAACTAATTTTCAGTTAGCTGATCTGTTCACCAAACCTCTTGATGAGACAAGATTCAACTTTCTCATCAGCGAGCTTGGAATGCTGAACGTAGAAGAGTAAAATCTTCAGCGGTTCACATTCGATCAGCGATAGGATAAAACAAACTTGTATAACCCATTCTATCATCTTCTCTCTGAACAAAATTGATTCGCTGATATCAAGGTACGTTCTCTCTTGCTCGCTGACGTTCGCCTAGAACTGAAAGATTTCAAAATAAATTGCATCGCTGAATATCTCTTCCTTATCAGCGATAATTTGAAATTTCTAAAACTAACACTGATATTTCTATTCAGTGCTTCATGTTTTCAAAAGTGTCCCTGAGTTTTCAAAATCCTCAGAGACATCCTAAAATATGAAATGACGTATGTGACGTCATCAAACGGATAAACCCTGGCACATTCTTCTTCTGACACACGTTTGCACGTTTCGTTTTCTCATCCAATCAAATGCAAACACGTATCCGTGTCATGATGAAAAACTTTCCCGCTCTAGTTTTTCTCTCTCTCAACTCACACTATATAAACCCATTCGAGTTTATATTTTTACCTTTACGCGAACAACTTCTTCTCCAAGCAAGATTTACTGTTGCATTTTGAACTCTCGTTTCCAGAAACTGTTCAACATCTTCTTCGACAACAAAGGTTAATATTCTCATTATCTTCTTACATTAACTTGTTTCTGATCTTATCTTTGTTTTCAAAAGATCAAACAAAAGAACTTTTTAAAATGAAATCATTTTCTTTTCATGATTTTATGAACACAATCTTAATGGTTGTTCTTCAAGTTTAAATCAAAAATCTTAAACTTGTTCTTCATATGTTTTTCCAGAATCTCTTCTTCAAATGGAAGCTGGAAAACAAATGCTCTCTATGTTTTGTATTTCTTTCTCAAAACCTAGAAAAACCCTAATCTTCATTAAGACATTTCTTGTCTGAATGAAATGTGCATCTCAAAAACATATTATTTTGGAAAATCTTTCCACATTAAGACATTTCTGTTCATCTTCTTCATGTTTATATATGTTAAACAGAAATGGCTTCTTCTACTGAAACTCCTGCTGCAAAGTCCCCCACTGCTGCTGAGGTCACTGAACTCACAAGAGCTCCTCAGGTCAAGTTCGAACTCAAGAAAGTTACTTTTCAACATAATAATCCCTATGCTCTCTTCGACTTCCCTAAAAAGAAACAGGCCACACATCTTGATGATGCTGTGAACTTTCTCAAAACTTGCCCTATTTCAACAGCCCTGACTATTGCACCCCCTGCTCATCGATCTCTACTAGCTCAGTTCTGGTATACTGCCATAAGAGCTCAAGTGCCCTCAACCAAAGATCCCAAGAAAATGGTTGATGTTATTCTCTGTGACACCAATCATGGAACCTCAAAGATCACCCCGTTTCATATCAGACATGCTCTAAACCTTCCTGCTAGTACCAAAGAAAACCGCTTTGTCCCTCTGCCAAACCACAAAAACCCTACTGACAGGGAAACCCTGATTGCATTCTTTGATGCAATGGGTTATGCATGGGACACAGGGAGGGATAAGAAACTTAAGAAGAAGCTGACTGCAATCAAGAAGTCAAAGATGCCCAGCGAGATGAACTTCATCTTCGCTCACTTGATCAACTGTCTAACAGCTAAAGTCGGGTCAACTGACCAAGCATCCCAACCTCAACAAGCCATGGGATATGCTCTTCTGAAGGGTCTTCACATTGATTGGGTGTCGATCATCTACGACGATTTGACATTCAGGGTAGGCATGGCTGACAGACCAACCTGTGTTCCATATCCAAGGTTTGTCAGCGCTCTCTTTCTACACGGACTTGGGGATAAATACCCAAAGGTGGGTGACCTGAGACTCTCTCAGGTTGGCGCTAAAGTTCTAGACTTCAAGTTCCTGCCACACGAGGTACGTCTCTCTACTCTCTTATCTATTCTTAATCCTCCTTCTTCTATTTCTGCGGCTACTTCAGTGGAAATCTCCACCGCTGATACCCACGCTGCAGCCTCCACTACTTCTCGTAAAAGGAAACACTCTTCTACCCAACTTGAATCCGAAAGGATCAAGAAAACCAAGGAGCAACCCTCCAAGCCATCAACGGCTGAAGACTCCACGACTCATCTTGTACAAGAGTCGCTGGATAGTTTCGTGGTACGCTCTGACACAGCTGCTCAAGCCACACCTTCCATACCAATCTCAACGTCTCTAAACGCTGAGGTTATAAACTTGGAACAGAACCCCCCCCTCCTTCAGACCCTCCAAGGACTGAAGAAGTAATTCTCAGCGAATCCATCGCTGAACCTCGCACCAAAACTCTCTTCTCAACCTTTGCTCCTCCCACTCAATCTTTGGACACTCCACCGGTTTTCCAAAAATTCTCAGGAACACCCGTCATCATACATGATTCAGCTGCTGATACTATACATATGATGATGGGAGCAAATTTAGGATCTGCAGGCACTTCCATGCGTCAAGGCACTCTAGAAGACGACATGGAACACTACTCAGGGTTACAAGGTTTCGACAACTTCGCCAACCCGCCTGCAGGTATACACAAAACCATACACACTCCTCTCTCTCAATCCCAAACTTCTGAGCTTTTCTCTGTTCATAAGTTATTAACTGTTTCAGGTCCTAATTTGGGAGATATTCACAACTCCCTGAAAGATCTGGTGACAAAGGTGGAATCTTACAACACCACTCTCTCCACCAACTCTTCAGCGGTTACAGACGCTGGACAGAATCTAAAGACACTGACGATAGAGGTTGCAAAGAAAGCCTCTAGTGCTGACATGGAGAAGGTGGATGGTAGCATTGCTCAGTTCGCTACTTCTCTCGCTGCAAATTCCACAATCGTCAACAATCTCAACATCACCAACACCACCCTCGCAACAAACTTCACCACACTGTCCAATGAAGTCACATCATTGACGACAGCGGTTGGAACTCTTCAGGGTGAGGTGACTTCTGTCAAAGACCTACTCTAACAAGTCCTCGACCGCCTGAACGCTCCAACGTGTGCTCCTTCGCACTTTACGCAGGCTGATCGAGAGGATCTTCAAAGCCTCAATCCTGCGGTTTCTGGCCTAGAAGACAGAATCGCAGTTATTGAAACCTTCATGGGAATCACTGGCCTAGAAGACAGTGACTCTCATGCTGCTGCTGCTGACATTCCGATTACCTCCCCTCCTCATCATGAGGAAGAGGGGGAGAAGAACGATGAAGGTCTTCCCCATGCTGCTGAGTGGGAGACAACTGTTTCTGCTGCCTCTACTTCTAAACCTCAGGGAGTTGAAAACCCTGAGGAAACCGAGAAACCTCCCTCTATATCTGAGGGGGAGCAACTCGAAGAGCAACATGATGAAGCTGTTGCTGATGTGACCCAACCTTATGGTGATGACGTCGAGTCTGAGGAAGAAGCTGAAGACGAGGAACCCATCGACATTGATGATGAAGAACCATCATCATCCCCTAAAAATGATGATGATGATGACGACGATGACGATTTCTTCTTCGTCCAGCCTGTCGTAAAAGCCCCAGCTCAAAAAGGGGTTGTAATTAAAGAACCTTCAGGGGAGACGACTAAGACAAAACCTGCAGCATCTAAAGCTGATAAAGGCAAGAACAAAGGCCTTGCTGTAGAAGGCAATCTGTCAATCCTACAAATAAAGCCAATTTGTCAGGTACAATATCTCCTCTTCCCTTACTCTGCATCCCTCCTCTATCCCTTCTCAATCTCAGTTCTCCTCTTCTTAAAACCTCTATACACTTAAACCCCATTCTTTTTCTATCTCTTTCTTCCCATGATCTTACATAAATGATCGCTGTGATTCAGCTAGTCCTCTCCCCTGCTTGAGGATCCAGCTGAAGTCCCTACTGCTGCACCAACAATAATCCCAGCTCCCAACGCTGAAGAAATAATCCCGGTCTTGGATTTAATCACTGAGACCGATGAACCTGAAGAACAGTTGCTCTCTCACAAGCACAGACCTTCCTTGGCTCCTCAAACGTTGAGTGAAGAAGATCAAGAAAAGAGAGAGGCAATGATCAAGAAGCTTGAGGATCAGCGAATCATCCTTCCACGAGACAAAGTTCCTGTTCCTAAAAAGATCAGACTGACAAAGAAAGAGTTCGCTGATCACCTCAGAGCTGAAAGGTTAATCTCCGAAAGAAGGGAGGATGAAGAAAAAGATAAAGCCCTTGCAATCCAGCTTGCCCAACAATCAGCGAAAGACCCCGCGCTGAAAAGAACTCCCATTGAAGTCCAACGTCAGTTATGGGAATACGCCCAGAAGATCGTTGAAGAAAAGACCAAGGTATCAGTCTCTACCTTGAAGTGGTGCAAAGAAAAGCTGAACTTTTGATATCGGGCTGCCAGAATTAACAAGGTACACATCACTGGAAGATCGACCATCAGAGTTCCAATTGTTGAGGTCGATATATTCAGAGAAAACGGTACTAAGGAATCCTTCTATGCTGATGCAATCACAAAGTACGGTTTCTCTGAATGGTTGGAGATCAAAATAGCCATTCAACAATCACGTTCTAAATTCAAAGATCATGTCGAAAAACTTCTCAATCAACAGATCGACTTGGTTTCTTCTGCTGTGGATATTCCTCCTCCTAAAGCTCCTGTTCTAAAAAGAAAAAGGGCCTCTGCAAAGAAAACGATAATACCTTCAGACTCAGGTCCTCCCATCAGGAATGAAACAGGAATCGGCTTCTTACGTGCTGAGGTACTTTGTCCTGAACCTAACCTCTCAGTTCTCGACACCTCTCTGCCCCCTGGTGAACTTTTCGTCCCTGGTAAAGTCATAAGCGATCCTTATGGCATATTCTTTCAAGACTATGATGGACGACCATACTTTCAACGTATCTCTGAGCTACCCATCACTCCCATCGAACAACTCAGGGATCTCATCTATTGGTGTGGATTCAGAAATGAACTTCTCGGACAATACATGAAGCCCGTTATCTTCAAAGAAGCTCAAGAAAGAAGAAATCAGGGAGAAGACGTCCCTGACTGGATGATTCCCTCAACCAAAAACCTTCAGGAACTTCTTGTTAAGGAAGAACCCTTCTAGCTGATAGGATTTCCTTGTAAGTCTTATATCTTTATCAGCTTGTATCTTTTGTACTTGTAAATTTATTTGCTGTACTTGTAATTTTTCTACTTCCCCTTGTAACCTTAAACGAAGTTTAAAGAAAAATTACAGCGAATGTACTTTACTCCATCAGTACTGAAAAGATCCCAGAAAACAGTAAAAGGGACAAATATTTTATAAGTTCTTTTTATCCTTATGTTTTCTTACTTAGCAATTTTCCTTTATTGCTATGCCATAATCAAATAGGGGGCGATTGTTGATCCAAACCCTCAGTGACTTGATAATGACTCTTTTAGAAACACTTAGTGAAAATTGTAAGTAGACAATATGTATTAGAGTTTCACTATCGCTGATAAGTAATATGTCTCTACAGTACCGCTGATAGGAAACCTACGCTTTTTAGAATAGACATTCAGCGAACACTGTTCATCAATAGAGTTCTGAGCCTGTTCAGTCCTATTGGTGATCGCTGATAGTTTAGTTGTTTCCTTATGATCCCTGAAGACAAGTTTCACGTCAACAAAGGTTCTACGCTGAAGTCGAAGATCAAGCCCAAGAACCAGCGACAAGTCTACTAATGAACTGATGCGAATATCAGCGAAGACCAGACCTGTCCACTCAACGTGAAGTATCAAGTAGGAGACTTCAGCAATCGCTGAGCTTTATCACTCGTTGATAATGTACTGTTCAACGAACGCTGATCATGGAGTCTTCCTCTACAAGTTACTTTTGTCTTTCCTCCTTGCACGTCTCCGTACGAAATGTCAGAACGGACATCCCTTTTGTCCAGAATCATACAACCAACTCTGATTCTACACTGTACACCATGCGGCTACTAGGGTTGTCTACAAAGGTCAAAACATGCAACAAATCAGCTGCTGCCACGTGTAAAGTAATACTGCCATGCATTAAATGCATGCAGTATATAAGGAGAAACCCTACTTCAAAATGAAGTGCTCGGCCATATCCTCTTATCTATCTTTGTGTTAGGATATTATTCGTAATTTCCTTTTCTACTTTCTAGCTTATTTCTAGTGCAAGAAACTTAGTGTTCTTAACTTGTTTAGATTAGGTTAATCCTTAATCTTGTTCCGCAACAAGTTGTAAATTGTTTGAGATTTATCAATAAACAATTTAGAAAGTAAAAATCGTGTGTTTGTATTCAACCCCCCGTTCTACAAACTTGTATAACCCTTCGGGACCAACAACCTATGTTCAGAGTTGGCAATGGGGTATCTCTGATAGGACTTCTAGTTATCACTGAAGTAAGATATTAAAAATTACTTCTCAAACTGTTCCGGCAATATCACGAAGATATGCAAATGGAATCACAAAGACTCGTGCATGTGTGAAAGAAATAAGTTATATCGATTTGGCTCAAAAATTGATTTTGTAGGTTCCCAGATTCACGTTGTATCATATTAATGGTAGTAAAATAGACAGCGGAAGCATATTAAATAAAGCCATTAAAATGAGTGATTGTGTAAACGATAAGTGAACTATGAGAATCAAATATTGAACAGTAAAATGATAACAAGATCAGATATAAAAGCTGCTCATATATTGATAATGAATCACACCAAGAACAAGTTAAAGTGTGTTCGAAAATCTCATAGGACAACAATATCGTACGGAGGTAGTGCTCGGGATTGCTGCAGTGTGTGCTTAAACAATTGTGGAAAAACTACTCTTCCCAAAAGCTTACAATTGTTGTTCCACTACCTCGCTATTTATAGGCCTGATAAAGTGTAGACAGTGTACTATCGTACCCTTGAATGACACGTGGAAAGTGTGTCTCCAATCTTTAGGGCATACGTGGAAAGTATGGACACGTGTCTAACACTTAAGGTTTCCTACGAGACTTAGGCTGACAGAGGTCTTTTACTTCACAGAGCTCTGTCGCAAGAGCTCTGTTGGTCTTCTGTTGAATACTTGTTCTCTTGTTGGAATTCTTCGACAGAGCTCTGATGAGCTCTGTTGGATCCGACAGAGCTCTGTTGGTCTTCTTGATGAACTTCTTCCAAGTCTTCTGTCTGATCTCTGTTGGTCTTCTGACTTGAACTATTTTCAATACTTTTACATAACATATACTTGGGGCTAACAATCTCCCCCTAAGTATTGAAAATACAAATTTACATTTGACAGAGATTTAAACAAAAGAACAGAGAACTTTTACCTCTGTTGAAACCTTGCACTAATCTTTTAGAATGTTACAAAAAGATTAAAAGACCAGTACATTTAAGCAAAATTATCTCCCCTTAAGATTCTGTCAAATCTTCTGATGAGTTCTCGGAAGTTGATCATAAGATAGATCTGGGTGATGAAGTTTCTCTGTTGCTCTTCCGGACATTTTTCTCTTGGGAGATTTTGAATGATATCTCTGAGGTATTCCAGCGACTCTGTTGAGTACTTGTGGATTTCAGAAGCTCTGAGGGCCTTCTTGATTTTTCTCTGTCGGCAGATGAACACTGGTGGATCTCCAACTACGGTTCCGGTTCTGTAGTGCTCATAGCCTTGAAGGCTCTCATTTGGTGGAGCAGTCGCTAGTTCTTCTACTTCGAACTCTATTCCTAGCTGAAAGTCAATCTGAATTCTTAGATTTATGTGCTCTTGCATAGCGAAGCGTACCTCAGGAAGTGCTGTTCTTGCCTCTTTGTATCTGTCACTGAAGTTGTAACAGTAGGCATGGAGTTGAATCAGATCATAAGGGTTCAGAAGTACCAGGTCGTTTTCATTGAAGTGCTCAACCCTGTTGTCGTTTGATTCAACTATGAACTCGTGATAGCTCATTTGTATTCTGTTGTGCCGAAAGGTCTTCTGCTTGATGTTTACGATTCTGCGGATTCCAAAGTCTGAGTTTATATTGCTGTTCAATCTGGACTTGGTTTCGATGAATTTTCGTCTAACGTCAGAGATCGTATTTATCCTGCAGGGGCTTAAGTATGGATTGATGGGCACAACATTTGTGGGGATGATGTCATGGTCACCATAAAGATAGGCAAAGATTTCTTCTAGTGGAGGTTTGCCAGAATGTTGAGTTGAGGATTCGGGGTTCTGTTCTGTTGGCATGGGATTTGGGTCTTCATGAGTTTCTGCCATGAGTATGTCAATGTGGGCAGATTCTTGTGTTGTTTGGGTTTGGACTTGAGGTTGGGCTTGTTTCAATGTTTCTTCAGCAGAGAATGGGTCGATTCTCTCTGGTTCTGTTCTTGGTGAAGTAGGAGGGGTGTCCAGGATAATAACCTCAGGTGGTTGTTGAGAGGATTCTGTAGGCTTGATGATTCTGTCTTTGAACATGTAATCAAAAACCACCATAGTCACCTCTGGTAAGTCTTCAGAAGTATTCCCTTGGTCTCCTACTTTAGTTGCCTCAGCCTCAGATACCTTTTCTTTTCCCTTAGCAGATCCCTCAGCCTCTGTTGCAGGTTCCTTTTCCTTCTCTTTTTCCTTCTCTTTCTCCTTCTCCTCCTCTTTATCCTTCTCTTTCTCCTTCTCCTCTTTATCCTTCTCTTTCTCCTTCTCCTCCTTCTCCCCCTTTTGTTGTTCTGAGGACTCACCCATCTGATTGTCTGACTGATCTTCTGTAGCATCCTCAAAGTCATCATCATCGTCAGAGGATTCAATTCGAGCTTTTGGTGAGGGCGGAACAAAAAACTTTGGGTTAGCCTTATGCCTTTTGCTCGAAGGTTCTTCTGGAGGTGCTTCTTCAGCAGGTCGTTTTGATGTAGAGGTCTGTAAAATAATATTATTGAAGTCTAAGGCTGCTTTTCGCATCACCTCTTCTACCTCTGTTGCTGCACCTCTAATTTCTTCCACTTGAGATTTGAAGTTGACCTTGTGTGTATCGAGTGAGGCTTGCACATGCTGTTCTGTTGATTTGGCCTTCATCACGAATTTTGAGCAGATTGACATCATTTTGCTTAGAACTTTTCTGCTGAACTCACCCATCTGACCGACAGTCATTGGTAAGTCATTGGGTCTGGGGCCAGAGAGCTGGATAGGTGCGGCAGAAGAAGTCGTGGCTTCTGTGATGGCGGTCTTAACAGAGTTGTTGATCAGCTCTGTCAAGGTTCTGATGTTGGAGTCTGATAGAGAAGGGGTTGGCAGGGTTCTGTTCATCTGAGCCATATGATTTTCTGCTAAGAGCGTCTTCAGAGCGGCTACTTCTGTCGTTAATGTCTGAACCTTTTCCTGGAGAGAAGCATTCTCCTTGCGGATCAGCTCCTCCTTTTGATCATTGATGAGTTTATACTCATTCAAGGAGTTGTTGATACTGTAACAGAAGCTTGTGAACTCTGCTCGTGTGACAGTGTCAACGGGGATATCCTTGGTACCAACACATGGTTCCATGTTAACCTCGAGCTCAGAGGTGCCTGCTTCAAGAGTTGTTTTTAGGTTGGCTCTTGCAGGACTTCCACCCGATCCTTGATGTTCCCTTTGAGGGGAAACAACTACAGGTGTTCTGATCAGAGTTTCCTCTTCCAGCTCAGGTTCTGAAGAAGGAAATCTGGTGTGATGGGAAGCATTTGGATCAAGCATTGTCTTCCCTTGTTCTACTATGGTCTCCCATTGTCCCTGAGTCGGACAGATGCTACGTGAGATTACAAAGATCTCTGGTCTAATTTGTGTAGTCTCTAAATGAGCCACAGAGGCATCATCGTGTGGAGGTGACCTATCGATGTCGTGGGGCAAAGTGACATCATTACCGAATATGGATCCCCCAGTTTCGTGCATATCAGAGGCATGAAGAGTTGCCTCTGATGGTATAGGCTGGTTGGGGTTTGAGGTGTGCACCTCTATTTCAATATCCCTCTGGTCTTGATCACCAGGGATAGCATGTGTGGAAGCACTGGGATGTGGGGTAGGATTTCTCTCAGATGTGTCATCTTGGACATCTTCTTCTATCCTCACATTTTCCTCGGATCATATGGCTGTAGAACACTCGGGTTCCTCTCTGTTATCCTCTTTCTCACCAGTATCAGAGGAAAGAACTTCGACCTCTGGTGACTCCTGTACTTTTTGAACAGCCTCTCTAGGAGATGCTCTGTTCTCTAATTCCACTCTAGAGGAAGACCCCACTTCGGGTACTCTTGCTTCTTCTTCCACTCCTATTTCCTCACTCGTACTCTCTTCAGATGGCTCAGAGCCTAAGTATGCTGGGGTTCTCACCTCAGGTTCTTGAGGTTGAGCAGCATGTCTATAGTGTTGGATAGAAATGTGGTCTGGGCTTATCAGAGCGAGCATTATACCTGGAACGCGTCGAATGAGGGGATATTCTCCTGAAGTGGTGGGATTGAATCTGGTCATGACCCAGTTCCTGAACGTGTTGCCTTGTTGAGTCAATTCCAGACTCTGAAATGCTCTTCTGATCACCAACCCGATAAACCTTGGAAACTTGATGTTCTTTAGGAATTTATGTTGCCCAACTTCTCCTCCTTTGGCAATGGCAGAGGTCTTGAGATTGACAGCAGTGAGAAGGTCGGTGTAGAGAATGCTGGCATAGTCAAGATTACTTTGAAAGAACAATCCATACATTATCTGTAGGATTTCTATGCTGACTTGATCTTGACTACCAGATTTTCCTGTGAGGGTTCGGTTCAGTGCAGAGAACATGAAATTCCACACTAGTGGTAGATTCTGTCTTTTGAATGCTCCGATTCGGGTGATATCTTTGTTGTAGCCTAGAAATCGTACAAACTCCAGAAGGACAGCAGTATTGGGTGGCTTCTCGAAAGCTTCTATGTTGAGCTGTCGCTTGCTCTTCATTCCAAGGATTCTCCGCAGGGTAGTTGCTCTGATTCTGATCGTTCCAGAACCTCCATCTCGACCGGAATCCACATTGCCGATTATTCCGTTGAGCTCTTCTACGTGTTGGCATGTAGTCCACCATTGCTTGATGTAGAGCTCAGGAATGTTGTCGTCGAAGTCTGTTAGGGCTTTGAAGATTTCTGAGTTTATGAAGAACTCCAGAAATATGTGGTACGTGGGTAGATAGAGAGCAGGGTTTGGATCTAATCGATGGTTGCTTTCAGCAAATTCGTATGGAAGAATAACAATTTGGTCGACGGGACCAATACGGCTTGAATCTGCTGAGTGTTGGGGGTTTGCCATTGTTGCAGGTTTGGGTTTTGAAGGTTTGAATGAAGAGAAAAGATGAACAGGGTTTTAGATAACTTAGAAGGCGTAAGAAATGGAAAGGTTTAAAGGAAATGGGTATTTATATGGGAAATGTGTGGCTGGATCACGGTCATAGGTACTGTAGGTACTCGAGGGTTGATTAGTGGAACGGTTGCTACAGTGAGAACGTGGGAACAGCTAGCGGTTTGTCTTTCAATCAGAGATTGCTACGTGGATTTGTTCTGACCACTTTTTGTGCAAGTAAACCGTCGTGGTTAGAGATGTGTGGGATACAAGTGGTTGGCGTTTAGAAATGACCCGCACTCTGATGACGTGTTTCTGATGACGTGGCAGAACAAGTTAACAGAGCTCTGATGGAGCTGTGTTAAGTTGCTTCTTGTGTGGCCTTCATTTCTTACTGTTACCTTTACCAGAACTTGTTCTGATGTGAGATGGTCAGAACTTTACATGATTAAACAGAGTTCTTATGAGAAGCAACAGAGGCTCTGATGAGATGTCAGAGTTCTGACTGGTTCTCCAAAAGATTTAGCTTTAAGCTCAAAAATCAAAGTCAATTTGGTTTGGAAATTTGATTATTGACTTGCTCCCCCTAAAACCATGCAATTTTCCTTTATTAGCTCCCCCTCGATAGATTAGTCCCCCCTTTTTTTTTTAAACAAAAGAACGCTTTTGTACGACCATGGAGAGAAAAAATGCGTGACAGAATTCTTGTGTACAACAGAACTCTGTTGAACTATCCTACCCAACCTTTTGACAGAGCTCTGGTAGAAACAACAAAGCTTCTGTTGATTTTAAACAGAGTTAGGAGGACAAGTTCAGCATACCCAGTTTGCTGATTAGGAAGTTAAATCTCCTTTCATTTAGGGCTTTTGTAAACAAATCAGCAAGCTAGATGTCTGTTGAAACAAAGTACATTTCAATAGTCCCTTTTCAACATGATCCTTTATGAAGTGATACCTTATGTCGATGTGCTTGGTCTTTGAGTGCTGAACTGGATTCACAGTTATGGCAATGGCACTCTTGGAGTCACATAGAATTGGAATCTTACCATACTCCAGACCATAATATCTGAGTTGTGTCTTCATCCATATTACTTGGGAACAACAACTAGCAGCAGCAACATATTCCGCTTCTGCTGTAGAGGTTGAAACACAGTTCTATTTCTTGGATGTCCAACTCACCAACTTTTCTCCAAGCATTTGGCAGCTACCAGAGGTACTCTTTCTGTCGTTCTTGCATCCTCCATAGTCTGAGTCTGTGTAAGCTACAAGCTCGAAACCAGAGTTAAGAGGATACCAGAGACCCAAAAATTGAGTCCCTTTCAGATATTTAAAGATACGTTTGACAGCTGTTAAATGAGTTTTGGTAGGATTTGCCTGAAATCTGGCACAGAGACAGGTTGCAAACATTATATCAGGTCTACTGGCGGTTAAGTACAAAAGTGACCCTATCATGCCTCTGTAGTGCTTGACATTTGTTGGTTCACCATTAGGATCAGAGTCAAGTTTAACTCCAGTGGCAATAGGAGTTTTCATTGGTTTTGAATCATTGAGCTTATATTTTTTCAACATGTCAGAGATGTATTTGGACTGACTTATGAAAGTCCCTCTGTCAGATTGTTTGACTTGTAAACCCAGGAAGAAAGAGAGTTCTCCCATCATGCTCATTTTGAATTCACTTTTCATTAAAGTTTCAAAGTTATCACAGTACTCTTTCCGTATAGACCCAAAGATAATATCATCAACATATATTTGTACCAGAAGTATATCATTTTTATATCTCCTGAAGAATAGAGTTTTATCGACGGTACCTTTTTCGAAGTGATTGACCAACAGAAATTTGGACAAAGTTTCATACCAGGCTCTGGGAGCTTGCTTAAGACCGTAGAGAGCTTTGTCTAGCTTGTAAACGTGGTCTGGAAACTCTGAGCATTCAAAACCAGGTGGTTGCTGGACATAGACTTCTTCTTGTAGTTTGCCATTCAGAAATGCAGACTTGACATCCATTTGATAGACCTTGAAACCCTTATGAGCAGCATAGACTAGGAAGATTCTGATTGCTTCTAGCCTAGCCACAGGAGCAAAGGTTTCGTCATAGTCAATCCCTTCTTCCTGTCTATATCCCTTTGCAACCAGACGGGCTTTGTTTCTGATGATAATCCCATCTTCATCCTTCTTGTTTCTAAACACCCATTTGGTTCCAATGGCTGTTTTTCCTTTTGGGAGTGGAACCAAGGACCAGACTTTATTTCTCTCAAATTCCAGAAGCTCTTCTTGCATAGCTTCGATCCAATTTGGGTCCTCTAGGGCTTCAGAAATCTTATTCGGCTCAATCATGCTTATAAAATTTACAAAGAAAGCTTCATTGATTGTGGCCGATCTTGTCTTTACACCATCTTCAGCATCACCAATTATAAGATGATGAGGATGATCCTTTGTCCATTGTGTCATGGGAGCATGGACAACGGGTGGCGTTTGTGCTTCTGATGGGAAAAGACGAACTTCAGCATCAGAGTTCTGTAGGTTTGGACCAGGGCTCTGTGGCACACAACTTTGGAGAGTGGCCTTATTGCTCTGAGAGTCATTAACAGGGCTCTGTGATGGTGAACTTTCAAACAAGGAATTTCTTCCGACGTTTGTCATCAGAGGTGATGAAGGCTCTTGTTCAGGTTCTCTTTCAATCTGGTGAGGTTCCTCATTTCTCTGAATTACTCCTGTAGACAGAGTAGATGGTAAAGTATTAGAGGGACCAGTGAGAGATGTACCTGTCAGATTTTGATCTGTTGAGTTCTGAGCTTGATCTCCTCTGTTAATGTTATCATAGGAATCATCATCGAAGAAATCATTGAACATGAGATTGATGTCTTCTTCCCTTGATCTAGAGGAAGTTATCTTCTCTTGTTCTGTCTGTATCCCCTCTGTTGATTTTCGATCAGAGGAGCTTGATATGCTTTCATCAAAGGACACATTTACACTCTCTTGAATGACCCGACATCTAGTGTTGTAGACTCTGCAGGCTTTATAGGTTAAGGAATAACCAATAAAGATTCCTTCGTCTGCTTTCTTGTCAAACTTTCCCAGATGTTCTCTGTCATTTAGTATGAAGCACTTGCAACCGAAGACATGAAAGAATTTCACATTTGGTCTTCTGTTGTTAATGAGTTCATAAGGTATCTTCTTGAATCTTTTTACAATTACAGCTCTGTTTTGGGTAAAACATGCTGTTGAGACTGCTTCTGCCCAGAAGTTCATTGGAAGGACAGAGCCAGCCAACATGGTTCTGGCGGCTTCTACCAGAGTTCTGTTCTTTCTTTCCACAACTCCATTCTGTTGTGGAGTTCTGGCAGCTGAGAAGTTTTGGGAGATTCCTTCCTCTGTTAGGTATGCATTGATTCTGTCATTCTTGAATTCTGTCCCGTTATCACTTCTCAACTTCTGTACCTTTAGATCTAACAGAACCTGTATCCTTTTCAACAAACTTATCAGAATTTCTGGGACATCAGATTTTACTCTGATGAACTCAATCCAAGTATATCTAGAGTATTCATCAATTAAAACAAGGATATACTTCTTGCCCGACAGACTTTGCACAGAGATTGGACCGCAGAGATCCACATGAAGCATATGCAAAGGTCTGGGACAACTATGATCACTCTTTGTTCTGTGTGAAGATCTTTTCATCTTTCCAAGTTCACAAGCAGAACAGAGATGGTCTTTGTCAAATTTCAGAGAAGGAAGTCCTTTTACTAACTTCAGTTTCACGAGTTTGTCAAGATTTCGAAAGTTTAAATGAGCAAATCTTTTGTGCCAGAGCCAGGCATCTTCATTATTCAAAGACACTAAACAGAGTCTCTCTGTTGTAGTGTTTTGGTTTGGTTTGAAATTCATTTTGTAAAGATTGCCTTTTCTATCAGCTCTTAAGAGTTCTTGACCAGTCTCGGAAAGTAACAAGGAACAATACTTCTTCCTAAAATTGACATCGAAACCGTGATCACAGAGTTGACTTATACTGAGAAGATTATGATTTAATCCTTCAACATAAGCAACTTCAGATACTGAAACACCACCATTTACTAATGTACCATAACCTTTAATCTGTCCGCCATTGTCTCCTCCGAAGGTTACCGCACTTCCCATCTTGTTTTTGAAAGAAGTTAACAGCTCCTTATTCCCCGTCATGTGCCTGGAGCATCCAGAATCCAAGTACCAGATCTGCACATGAGGTTTCTGCAAGACAGATTAGTTCTTTTTAGGTACCCATCTCATAATGGGTCCTTTCTTGTTAGGTTTTGGTGGTGCGTCAGAGGTTTTCCTTTGTGTGTTCGGAGTGGTCGTGGAGTTTTTCTTTTGAACAGAACGACTCAGAACACAGTGAGGACCATTCAGATGATTCTATAATTTCAATAACAGTTGAATACAATTGCAGTTGATGGAGCATGACTGATGCACATTGTTTTTATTCAAAAACTGTTTGGTTGAAGCTTGATTCTGAAAGATTTTAGGACAAGATGTCTTTACATACAATCTGTCCTGACTTCGTTTCTTAAAAACAGACTCGATTGATGTGAGGTTCTTTGAATTTGACTCTTTTGACATGAAATTCTTGGAAATGGACTCATTTGAGCGAAAAGAATTTCTTCCTTGATTTACACCGGAATTCGGAACAGACTTAGCTATCCACTTTCCCTTCTGTTCTGGTGTGAATCTTACAGGTTTGAAAGCAAGAGGAACATTTGAGTTTACAAAGACATTTTTGTTTTTCTCTTTCTTCTCTACTTCTACTGCATTAGAAGCAAGAATCTTGAAATCTTTGTTGTTAAAGCTTGTTACTGGTATAAATCTTGACTGTTTCTTAAAGAAAGAAACATCCTCTTTTAGATCCGGAGATCCTACCGGTAGTTGCTTTAACTTGTGTAAGATGTTCTTTCGACCACAGAAGATCTGTTCATCTACCTCGGAGTCAGAGTCACAATTAGAGGCTAGAAAGTCTCTAGTGGCTCTGTTGGAGGAATTTGATTCAACGGGTATGACAGGAATATTTGTTTTAACAGATCTGAACTTTCTCATCTTTGGTTTTAAAGAATCAGAGATAGCATTTTCTTCAATAACTTTCAACAAATCTTCTTCAAAAGATGTTCTTATAGATTCAGAGGTAGGAGAGAAAACTGGTGCTTCTGGATTCAGCTTGCTCTGTGGTATTTCAACAGAGGCGTCTGTCGCAGAAGTAACAAACTTCTGTCCTTTGAAAGAATTGAAGTTGAAGATCTCTTTAGTGCCCAAGTTCTTAACAGAATTAGGAAGTATGATTCTAGCTCTTCCTTGATCAAGAATAAACTCTGAGGATGGTTTTAAAACCTTCTTTTGACCAGAGGAGTCATAGCTGACGTTCCTATAGTTAAGATGTTTTGGTTTTGAGAAAGCATCTGAGATTTTGGTTCTTTTGAAAACGGCATTACCAGATATCACGTCCTCTTGGATTTTCCTAATACAGAAGGCGGAGGACAGAGATGTCTTATTCCTTTCGTTGTAGGGAGCAAGGTCAGAGAAACCAAGACCTTGCGTATCCATCTGTGAATTTATCTTGATATGCACATCTTGTGCATCTTGGTACTTTTTAATCTGAATTTCTTTCTTTTGTAGGGATTGATGAAGTATTTCCCTTTCTCTTTGAAAATAATCAGTATAAGGCAACTCCACAGAAGTTGGCTTGTTCTGGTTCATCATCAGAAGATGAGTCAGAGACCCAATTTTCCATTTCAGCAACATAACTTCTTTCTATGTAATTGTACTTGTATTTGTTTTTGTAGTAGTCCTGGTCTTTTACCAGTTTGCCTCTACAATTAACAGAGAAGTGTCCAGGTTTGCCGCATCTGAAGCAGCGTCCATCATTTTGATTGATGGGCTGGGCTGCATCGGCCTTCTGTTGTGCTGGTGGATTTTCTCTTCTTTGTGGAGGTTTCCCTAATTCTGTGGCAACTCTGTTGGAACTTTGCTCCGGTGCTGTATATCCTCTTCTGTCTTCCCTTCCTTCTCTCTCATATCTGCCTCTTCTGTCGAACTTATTGCCAAATCTCTTGTTAAATTGCTGAGTTATTAAAGCAAGAGATTGGGCAAAGGCTTGAATGTCATCATCCTCTGATGAGCTCTCATCTGTTTCACTTTCTGCAATCAAACTTTTCTTTCCTTTCTTTTTATCAGACTTTTCTTTCTTTTTTTCTTTGCTTGAACTCTCTCTGTTGGACCTTTCAGATGTGGTTTTCTTAGAATCAGAAACTAAGGCGATTGGACCAGCACTGATGGATTTGCCTTTTTGCTTGACAACCTCCTTTTCTTGTGCGGCCAAAGTGCCATACACATCCGTTAAAGACCATACGTCTAAGTCCTGATTAGCTTGTAAAGACATGGACAAATTTAACCATTCATCATTCAAACTTTTCAAAAACAGAACATTGTTATCTTCCTTCGACCTAACAACCCCACATTTTTTGCATTTATTGATCAACACATTAAATCTGTTGTAGGTTTGCTGTAAGGTTTCCTCAGGAAGTGCCTTGAAATCGTTGTATTCATTTATACATTGGGTCCTTCTGTTCTTTTGGGTCTTGATATCACCCTCAAGTTGATTAAGAAGTTGATCCCAGATTTCCTTAGCAGTAACACATGAATCTAATTCTTGAAATATTTCGTTTGGAATGGCCATAATCAGTAGTCTAACTGCTTTAAGATCATTTTCCATTTTTAGATTTTCCTCATCAGTAAAACCTGTGGTTTTAACTTCATAATGAGCTGGAATCTCAGCAGTAGTTCCTGTTGTGGGTACACGGGGAACAAAACCATGGGTTGGAATGGTCCATCCGTGACAGATCGCATGAGGTCTTTATCCATACCATCGAAAAAATTAACCATCCTGATTTTCCATTGAGGATATTCATCTCTCAGAAGAGTAGGAGGTTTTGTTAAAGAGCCAGCAGTATAGATAGCATTTATACCGTTGTTAGCTATTTTTGGCTAGAAACAGAGTTTCAAACAGTAACCAATGGAACAGTAACTTTTTGAGAAGATTTTAAGCTAAACTAGAAAGTTTTAAACACAGTTATATGAGCTCTGAAGGCTTGGTTAGACTAGAAAGCAGTAAAACAGAGTATATTATGAAGCTTTTAAAGTCGCACAGACACAATCAACAACAGTGAATCAACCTTGGTTGATTGGATCGTTTGGCTAAGAAAACCAAAGAGGCTCTGATACCAATTGTAGGTCCCATTTAGGACAAGCAGACAATAGAAGAACAGTTCATATATAAATATAGAGATAAGATGAACAATAAGAATAATGATAAAAATAACCCATCTCATATTCATTGATGAATTATATGGAGAGGAAAATGAAGAACACCACACTTTACATTTTAGATGACTCTCATGAGATTAGTCAGTGTGTTTTTTTTTGTGTGTATCTTCAAAAATGACCTCAATGATAAATGAAACCCTAAACTCCTTTTTAAAGGGTCCATTTACAATAAAAGGCTCAAGCCCATAAAGCTAACTAAGAAGCTAACTAAAAAGCCCATACACTTTTTCTTTATAAAACATTTAATTAAATTAGGAGCTAATTTAATCTAACAGTCTATCCAGAACCGGAAGGACCTACCCAAGAAACATATCCCTTAGAGAATACAGTGAGGGGTCTAGATTGATAGATGTGTTTGGAGTGAAAAGAATATGGTGAGGCTGTGACAGGACTTAAAAGAATTATTGGTCCTTACCAAACCGAGTCAGTTATCCGGTTAACCACACAATCTATTCATTCTCGTTCTTTGGAGATGAATATTGAAACAGACATGGACCCAGTGTCGATAACTCGTGTCACCCCACCCAGCCACTCACGTATCTCACAACAGATGCTTGTTTCATATAATCACGGAGATTTAGCACATAATCTATCTATTCCTCACTCGGAGGTCTTAGATACTGAAAAAGGAAGACATCAGCTCCGGTCTCCGAACTTCACATTCTATTCACTGTGTCAATTGGTTTTTAACTTGCGTCCCGAGTTAAATCTGTTAGCCCCAAGTATATGTTATGTAAAAGTATTGAAAATAGTTCAAGTCAGAAGACCAACAGAGATCAGACAGAAGACTTGGAAGAAGTTCATCAAGAAGACCAACAGAGCTCAACAGAGCTCTGTCGGATCCAACAGAGCTCATCAGAGCTCTGTCGAAGAATTCCAACAAGAGAACAAGTATTCAACAGAAGACCAACAGAGCTCTTGCGACAGAGCTCTGTGAAGTAAAAGACCTCTGTCAGCCTAAGTCTCGTAGGAAACCTTAAGTGTTAGACACGTGTCCATACTTTCCACGTATGCCCTAAAGATTGGAGACACACTTTCCACGTGTCATTCAAGGGTACGATAGTACACTGTCTACACTTTATCAGGTCTATAAATAGCGAGGTAGTGGAACAACAATTGTAAGCTTTTGGGAAGAGTAGTTTTTCCACAATTGTTTAAGCACACACTGCAGCAATCCCGAGCACTACCTCCGTACGATATTGTTGTCCTATGAGATTTCCGAACACACTTTAACTTGTTCTTGGTGTGATTCATTATCAATATATGAGCAACTTTTATATCTGATCTTGTTATCATTTTACTGTTCAATATTTGATTCTCATAGTTCACTTATCGTTTACACAATCACTCATTTTAATGGCTTTATTTAATATGCTTCCGCTGTCTATTTTACTACCATTAATATGATACAACGTGAATCTGGGAACCTACAATTGGTATCAGAGCTGGATTGAAGAAACTCTTCTTCAATCGGTCATCTATGCAACAATAGAAGATTAGATGATTTATTTGTTGTTTTGGTGCTTAGATTGTTTCAATCACATGAGCCTAAACACAAATATCATATCTGATATTTATTTTCTGTTCTGTGCTTATTGGAAATCCAATCTTTGATTTCAATAAGATTTGGATAAGTTTTGACAGAAAATTGGTGTTTCTCTTCACAAAATCTGATTCTGCACACCACATGTTTGATGAAATGCCTAAGTGAAGATTTGTTTCTGTTTGGATCAAATCTGATCAGATTTAATACATGTGTGTGTTTTGATTCTTTCTCATTCATTGGTCTTATTTGATAAGCACTAAGTAGATGGTTGATTTATGATCCCATCCTTGTGTGTGCTTAAGTCCATAGCATTTTTTTTGGCATCTTGGTAGTAAGGTTGTTGATCTTTGATCTGACCTTTATTTAAATCCAAGATTGGACTCTCTTTTATCCAGATTTTGTTTATATTCCGCTGCTCATAATCGATTAAATGAAAAACAAACTCATTTGGATCTTGAAAAGTTGTTTGAGAAAGATTTGGTGTTGTGCAAATTTTCAAAGTCTGATCTGATTTGTTTTTTTAAATTTTGAGTGCTTCTAATCAGTTTTCTGACCTGATCAATTAGATATCTGAGCATTTGCACTCATTGTTCTAAAAATTATGAAGATCGTCTTATTTTCTACATCAAATCAGATTTAATGACAGCATGCTGACAGATTTGCGATGCTGTAGTAAATTGATCATATCTCATTGATCAAGACACCAATTGATGCGATTCAAAATGCCCTGGATTCAAAACACATTGATGAACAGCTTTCGTGTTTTGAGAATTCATAGATTCGAAATTTATAAGGGCCATATGCATCGTTGAAGTAGACAACAGTGTGCTGATGGAAAGCTGATGGACAGATCTACGCGACTGTGGTAAATCAACCATATCTTTGTCGTACGAGCTCGAAGAGAGGTGATTCAAGATGATCTGAAAATATAACAAACCAATGCACACTCTTCATGTTTTGAGTTTTTGCAAACTCTAGAGATATCATGGTGTAAAGTAGTGTCGAAGTTGGTGTAAAACTTCTGGCAGAGGACTTAGAAGAAATCAGCAAAAGCTCACCAGAGCTCTGTTAGACCTCATCAGAGCTCTGTCAGAAACTTCTGTTCCACCAGAGATAACCAACAGAGCAGAGGTACACCAACAGAGCAGAGGTACCCCAACAGAGCAGAGGTACAACAGAGCAGAGGTACTTGCTGTCAGCTTTGCGCACCTGTCGTATTTTCAACAGAACTCCCTCCTCGAAGCTCCAAATTTGATGAGTCCAGATGCGTTGGATTCCTAAGACAATGATGAACAACTTTCGTGTTTTGATCTTGGTCTGAATCAATGTTCGTCGTAGTCAGAATCCCGGTTAAAGTCAGTACATCTGCTGGACAGAGTCGTTTCTCTGAACTCATCTACCAGAGCTCTGTTGATTTTTACAGATACTCAAAAAATCAGAGGCAATTGACAGAGCTATCTCTGTTGACTTTTAACAGAGCTATCTCTGTTGACTTTTAACAGAGACATCTACCAGAGCTCTGATCATCGACAGAAGTTGTCCAAAGCTCTGTTGATTTTTTTTGACACCAGAGCTCTGTTGATTCGTCAGAGGCTCTATGGATCAATTTTTTTTCTGAAATAAGAGGAATGACCAGAAGGGACCAGAAGCAGACTCAAGCATGTTTATTATAGTTCGTTGGTCCAGAAATCAAATCAAGCCAAAAGCTCGGAGCCCGAAATTTTTCAGTTTGTTTGACAGCTTTGCGCTGCTTCAGAAACATGCGCACAACGTTTTACTCGGTGCTCCAATTAACACGAGTCCAGTTGCATTGGAAAAATAATTCACAGACGCACGACTTTGATGTTCTGAGTTTTCTCAAAATATGTGAGCTGATATGCCGAAAACAGCCTCAAAGTCTGCTGTAAGGTGCTGGACCGAAAGCATTGCATTTAATTCATGCTCTTTCCGCTTTCAAGAACGGTGTTCTCTCGACGTTTCTTCACGGTTTCATATAGCTATTGTGACATATTGATTGTCACTCACTCCTCTGTTATTCATGTTTAATGCTCGGTACTGAATGCTTACTCAACAGTGAAGTTGAATCATGAAAACTAGACAAAATGGGGTTAATTGTCTCGGTTTTTCAAGAAGATGAGCCTACATTTGAGGGGGAGCTCGTGATGCTTTGAAGACTCGAAGAATGGAATGCCAAAGTTTCTAAAGAAAGCAAGGGGGAGACTACAAGATGATGCTTTCTTTATAAAACATTAGGGGGAGATTGTTAGATTAAATTAGCTCCTAATTTAATTAAATGTTTTATAAAGAAAAAGTGTATGGTCTTTTTAGTTAGCTTCTTAGTTAGCTTTATGGGCTTGAGCCTTTTATTGTAAATGGACCCTTTAAAAAGGAGTTTAGGGTTTCATTTATCATTGAGGTCATTTTTGAAGATACACACAAAAAAAAAACACACTGACTAATCTCATGAGAGTCATCTAAAATGTAAAGTGTGGTGTTCTTCATTTTCCTCTCCATATAATTCATCAATGAATATGAGATGAGTTATTTTTATCATTATTCTTATTGTTCATCTTATCTCTATATTTATATATGAACTGTTCTTCTATTGTCTGCTTGTCCTAAATGGGACCTACATAGACCATAGAAACAATGTAAGTCCTAACACTCATTCATGCATCGAGTGGAACAGTTTCGAAAACAGTGAAGTACGAGTTCTAAACTGAAGTGTTTAGAAGTCATAGCATTTAAGAACGAGTCCTGATCTGAGATGATCAGAAGTCATTAAAAAATGAAGTCCGAGTTCTGATCTGATATAATCAGAAGTCATATTTGAAATACCAGAATTTCAAGAAACAAAATCAAGCGCAAAACAGATTGACTCAGTAAGCACAAAATTTTGCAAGAAATGAGACAATGATCAGAAAGTTTAATTGTGAAGCACAAGTCACAATTATTATATCAGATAAGAATGGAATCATTTGCAAGAAATAGCGAATCTTGGAAAACAACTAGGAATTCAAACGAGTGTATTTCAATCGAAAAATCAACAAATGTGAGACATTTTCTTATCTTCTTACATTAACTTGTTTATGATCTTATCTTTGTTTTCAAAAGATCAAACAAAAGAACTTTTTAAAATGAAATCATTTTCTTTTCATGATTTTATGAACACAATCTTAATGGTTGTTCTTCAAGTTAAAATCAAAAATCTTAAACTTGCTCTTCATATGTTTTTCCAGAATCTCTTCTTCAAATGGAAACTGGAAAACAAATGCTCTCTATGTTTTGTATTTCTTTCTCAAAACCTAGAAAAACCCTAATCTTCATTAAGACATTTCTTGTCTGAATGAAATGTGCATCTCAAAAACATCTTATTTTGGAAAATCTTTCCACATTAAGACATTTCTGTTCATCTTCTTCATGTTTATATATGTTAAACAGAAATGGCTTCTTCTACTGAAACTCCTGCTGCAAAGTCCCCCACTGCTGCTGAGGTCACTGAACTTACAAGAGCTCCTCAGGTCAAGTTCGAACTCAAGAAAGTTACTTTTCAACATAATAATCCCTATGCTCTCTTCGACTTCCCTGAAAAGAAACAGGTCACACATCTTGATGATGCTGTGAACTTTCTCAAAACTTGCCCAATTTCAACAGCCCTGACTATTGCACCCCCTGCTCATCGATCTCTACTAGCTCAGTTCTGGTATACTGCCAGAAGAGCTCAGGTGCCTCAACCAAAGATCCCAAGAAAATGGTTGATGTTATTCTCTGTGACACCAATCATGGAACCTCAAAGATCACCCCGTTTCATATCAGGCGTGCTCTAAACCTTCCTGCTAGTACCAAAGAAAACCGCTTTGTCCCTCTGCCAAACCACAAAAACCCTGCTGATAGGGAAACCCTGATTGCATTCTTTGATGCAATGGGTTACGCATGGGACACAGGGAGGGATAAGAAACTTGAGAAGAAGCTGACTACAATCAAGAAGTCAAAGATGCCCAGCGAGATGAACTTTATCTTCGCTCACTTCATCAGCTGTTTAACATCTAAAGTCAGGTCAACTGACCAAGCATCCCAACCTCAACAAGCCATGGGATATGCTCTTCTGAAGGGTCTTCATATTGATTGGGCGTCGATCATCTACGACGATTTGGAGTTCAGGGTAGGCATGGCTGACATACCAACATGTGTTCTATATCCAAGGTTTGTCAGCGCTCTCTTTCTACACGGACTTGGGGATAAATACCCAAGGGTGGGTGACCTGAGACTCTCTCAGGTTGGCGCTAAATTTCTAGAATTCAAGTTCCTGCCACACGAGGTACGTCTCTCTACACTCTTATCTATTCTTAATCCTCCTTTTTCTATTTCTGCGGCTACTTCAGTGGAAATCCCCACCGCTGATACCCACGCTCCACCCTCCACTCCTTCTCGTAAAAGGAAACACTCTTCTACCCAACTTGAATTCGAAAGGATCAAGAAAACCAAGGAGCAACCCTCCAAGCCATCAACGGCTGAAGACTCCACGACTCATCTTGTACAAGAGTCACTGGATAGTTTCGTGGTACGCTCTGCCACAGCTGGTCAAGCCACCCTTCCATACCAATCTCAGCGTCTCTAAACGCTGAGGTTATAAACTTGGAACAGAACCCCCTCCTTCAGACCCTCCAAGGACTGAAGAAGTAATTCTCAGCGAATCCATCGCTAAACCTCGCACCAAAACTCTCTACTCAACTTTTGCTCCTCCCACTCAATCTTTGGACACTCCACCGGTTTTCCCAAAATTCTCAGAAACTGTAATACCCCGGGTAAATTCGTTAGTTAAAATCTCCTTTCCGTTAAATAAAGTTAACTTTAAAGTTAGATTTTAGGGTAAGTTTAGGTAAATTTATAAGTTAAGGGTGTTTGGGTTATTATTGAGAAGTTCACGGACCAAAGTGGTAAATTAAGTTTGATATTATCATCTTAGACTTCAGATATTATTCACAACATCAGAAATCAGAAAAGATCAGTGTGTGTAGTGTGTGTGTGTTTTGAGACCAAAAGAAGAAAAAAGAAGATAAAAGGCTAGGGATTCAATTTGGTGCAATTGGAAGTGAAATTAAGGTATGTGGCTTTGTAATTTATGTTTGTAATTGCTATTCAATGGTTCCTATCGGAGTAGAATAGTCGAAATCATATCTGGTAATAATTTCTGTCGAATCTGGGTAAAAAGTATGCAAACCGACAATAGTTTCCGGATAGATTGAAGGTTTTCGGGTAGTTTCTTTGGTGGTGTCCGGGTAGTTTTGTTGATAGTGTCTGGACGATTCGTTTGATGGTTTCCAGATGAATTAGATACCGGATGGCATCCGGATATTGCATCCTCTTCCATCCCATTGATCTTGAACGTGTTGCAAATCCTCTCAAATGCACAGAGATGTGCACGAGGATCTTCTGTTGGGGATCCTCCATACTGATTCTGTTGTACCATAACAATGGTACTCGGTTTAATCTCAATGTAGTTCGCCCCAGTAGTGGGCGGTTGGACGCCTATGTGTGCGGCTGCCACATTTGGATTGGCAAACGACCGCATAGGACGTCTCTCAGGAGGAGCTTCGTCACCCATCTTCAATTGCCTTTGAGCTTTGGATGCTTTTCGTAATTGACGGGCGGTTCTTTCGATTGCTGGATCGAGCGGTTCAATTTCCTTCTCTCGGGTCTTCCTTGGCATAAACCAGTTAGTACCTGAAAAGAAAGACGATTCAAAGTTAGTAATCCAGAAACTGAAAGTTTTCAAACGAACTAACAAAAAAAATGTTCAATGTAATAGCGCTTATAGCTGGTAGTGCTATCAGTTGCAACTAGTTCCCCGGCAACGGCGCCAAAAACTTGATAGGCGGGTTTACACCCCCCCTAAATCTAACCGGAAGTGTACGGTGTCGAAATCAAGTAATAGTACAAAGGTATGAGTATCGAACACAGGGAACTAGGAACTAAGTATCACAATGACTAAAAGATCTATTAACTGAACGGTCGCAATTTTGAGTTGTTGGTATTAAACTAATCAATTGCAAATAAATCAAGAACAAGACAACAGACAACTTAAGGACTTCAGATAGACAAAACAATTGAGGGTTGGAAATCCTATGGTTTTCACATATAAACACCTGACTCAAAACGATTACCAGCTATTCCGTTTAATGAATACCCAATCTCTAAAATCACCGTTGTTCTTTCTCAAGCAACAACGGGTTTTATTTTGAAAGCACAAGTTTTATCTCTCGATCTCAACCTATGGAATTCAAAACACATTAAAATCAAGATTTCAACGGGACTAATGCTTACTTGATATATCTCTATCTAATTTCTCATCTTAGACATGCAATTCTAGTTCTAGTTAACAATTAACTCTCTCGAACTTAATTGATAACAAACAATTCAGATGAAAGTTGGCCAAACTCACAAAAGCATTAAAACCCAAATCACATGCTTCATTAACTAGGAAAAACTGATTAAAGTCTCCAGTCACAAGTTCAAAAGCTTAAACCAAATTCAAACTAACCCCCAACATCTAAAGATTAGTTCATGTTGGTGGTGGACAAAAACATATGAAAAGGGGATGAAATAGTGTGTGTAAACATAGCAATCGTAAACGTCAAGAATGTACTGATGAACTCCCTTCTCTCGGCTCTAATCCGCTTCGCATGGTGAACTCCTCTTCAATCGGTCCTCTATCGTGGCTCAAAAGTATGAAAAATACCTCTGAAAATCGCCCCCTCGTAGCCTACCGTCGCACGTCGAGAAGTGATGACCTAATTCCGGTAAAACACCAAGTATAGCAAACGAACAGGCACTTACGCGACCTGGCCCATGGCTTCAGGACGCGTAACAAGCCATGCGGTTTCCTGAAGGTCCGGGTCAGGTTTGGTTCATGGATCTGGGTACGGGTCTTGGGCTTGGATCTTGGGCTTCCATTGGGCTTCGTTTTGGCTCTCTTTTGGACTCTTTTCTGCTTCTTTTCTCGATGATTGTTGTCTTTTAGATTACCTGTACATTTCACTCGATAAACCATAAAATTCCGCCTCTTTGCTTCAACACAAGCCAATCTCATTGGTTTGTAGACTGAATAACGCCAAAAAGTGGCGTTATCATGGGTTTCCAAGGTAAAGATCCAGTAGGATTGAACTTGGTGGTATAGACTGGAGATCCGATGTGGATTGATGTCTCCGTGGACTAAAGACCCGGTTTGGGTTGATGTCGCACTAGGCTAAAGACCCGGTTTGGGTTGATGCCTCACTTGACAAAAGATCCGGTTTGGATTGATGTCACATTAGACTAAAGATCCGGTTTAGATTGATGTCTCCGTGGACTAAAGACCCGGTTTGGGTTGATGTCGCACTAGGCTAGAGACCGGTTTGGGTTGATGCCTTAATAGACTAAAGACCCGGTTTGGGTTGATGTCTAAAACTGACTAGAGACCGGGATATGGTTGATGTCATGTGTGTTCCCATCCATGAAGCTTACTTGTGTTTATTAATTGTGGTTTAATTTATGTGTTCGCCACATTCGAGGAAATCGGGTCTCCCCCGTCATCGAAGGGTGTTGTTTTCGGGTAATTGTTTATCCAAGTTGGCGTCGTCGTGTTATACGCGTATGGATTGTCTTTCTATGATTGATGGACGGTATTTTATGTTTCATCCTTGATTGGATGTTTTCCTCTATCGGAGTATTATTCACATTGAGGATTATTTGGGAATTTATTATTTATTTACCTCTTGAGAGAGTTTTGGAGTTGAGTCCATTGCGGAGAAATTATTTTCATTGGGGGCTTTCCTCACGAAATTAGTGTGGGTTTGGAAATTGGGTTGTTGGTGTATTTTATACAAATCCCATTTTCGGAGATCATGATTTATGTTAAACTCTTTTGTGTAATAAATTGTTTGATCATGATGTAAACCCTTGAACTCACTAGGCGTTAGCCTAACCCTTTTATTTGTCGGCACGTGCAAAAAGGTTCAGGTTGGGAATAGCTTTAGCTACACTGTGAAGTGATTTGCTTAGTGAAGTCTTCCGCAATTATTTGGGATTAGCAACTTGTATTGTGTTAAGTAACACCCGTCTTGAGTTGTTAATTGTAGAAGTCGTGATCTTTAACTTTTGAGGTATTTTCAAGGATGGTTTGTAGAAAGGATTTTATCCTATTCTGGTTATTTTATTGAAATTAAAGTTAGTTGCTTTTTCCAAATTTGAGGGTGTTACACATACTAAGTCCTTCTACTAAGCTTACCTGAAAATGGTTTAGTTTTGGAAAAGCGAGGGTTAGACCATGAGGTCTAGTGAGTTCCCTCTAGAAACAAACGTTTGCACCACATAAAACAATTTAAACAGTTTATAAGCATTTACAAACTCTTCTCATCTTTAAAACATTTAAACTTTCACACGCAAGATTTACCCATGTATATGGCACACTGAAGTCACGCACACCCGTGACAACGTGTCAGTCTCACACTGTCGTATTGAGTCACACCTCTCATGGCATAAACAGGACACTCCCCCCGGTATGAGCACTGGCGGGCCACACCCCCGACTTAGCCAAAACATGTCCACTTCCAAATGTATGCATACATAACCTCTTAACTTTCTTAAATAAGTAAAACATGCAGTTTCATATAAAGAGTAAAACATGCAGTATCATCATATGTAACACCCTAAAAATCAGGGCTATTTTAAACCTTAAAATTCAACAAGGTTAAACATGAAATCATCCATATTTTATACATAAGCAGAGAATTAACTATGAGGTTCATATATATACATTTCGAATTCTCAAAATAACCTATTAATCTAATCCTGCCAACTATGATTAGATTAAATTGGTTATCTAGGCAATTCATCAAAAGAATCCTCGCAATAGCTAACTTCTCCACTTAACACCAAAACTTGAATACCAAAAGCACTCGTCCCACTTCCCGCTATTTCCCCGAGCTCGTACCTGGTAAGAAAATTTAATTTGAAATGATTAGGCTTACGCCTAGTGAGAACATCCAATTTCAAATTAAAACATTAACAGCTTTGGAAACTCAGAAATTCAAAGCATATAACCAAACCTGGTTTGCCACCATTCTTACCGTACTCAAACTCGTCTTACAATGACGGGAACATACCCGATTCCATAAGTATGACTAACATTCAGAAAGTCATATCATCACATACGAGAGCCTACTACGAATCATTACTGATTCTAGATCATAGCTCATATCCAAGAAATTACAAGTTACTTTATGCCTATTTCTTGGAGTGGAAGTAGAGATTACAATTTACTTTATGCCTATCTCTGACCTTCCCATAGAAATCAGGAATTACAATTTACCTTTTGCCTATTCCTCGATTTCTATACTACGAAATGGGAATTACAATTTACTTTATGCCTATTCCCCATTTCCCCGTAAACGGGAATTACAATTTACTTTATACCTATTTCGCGTTTCAAGTCACACTATGAAATAGGAATTTCAATTTACTTTATGCCTATTCCTCATTTCACAACACCTTTATGAAATGGGAATTACAAGTTACTTTATACCTATCCCACATTTCAGGTCAACGGGAATTACAATTTACTTTATGCCTATTCCTCGTTGCAAATACTATCAGTACCTATGGATCCATTACACTTACTAACGTATATGTATAATAACATATCACGCTACGTCTCGTAACACATTCTTAATTCTAAGAATATTAGATAACCTATCGTATCCTTATCCTCAATTGTTTCCCCTCCGGAAACTATATTCGGAAAAGTATTCCGAAATCGAGACCCAATTGAGACCGGAACAAAAATCGGGTCTCTAACTGGATTCCAAAAGAAACTGGATCTCATTCCGGATCACCACCGAATCGGATCTCTTCCGGATCACATTCGATTTCGGATCCATTTCGGGTCCATTCTGGATCACTCAAATCCCGGAACTCGACCCATACTAGATCCTAAGCTCTTCCGGAACTACCCATACCGGATCCTAAGCCCACTTCCGGAACTTCCCAATACCGGATCCAAAGGCCCAATTCTGGAACTTCCCATTACCGGATCCAAAGCCCAAATTCCGAAATTAATCCATACCGGAACCAAACCCATTTCCGGAATTAATCCATACCGGAACCTCGATACTGGACATTCGATAACACGTCAATTTTGCTCTAAAAGCTCATCTAAATTCCATTTGTTGATCGATTTTGTTTTAATACAAATATACCAAATCATTCAGACAGTTTGCCTACAAAATCTGATTCAATTTCAACTGATAATATTTTAGATGAAGAGATGAACTCACCTGGATAATCAAGTTCTGAACCAAACTGATTCTAATCTTTTCCCAACTGATTCAGTAGCCTATTGGAAGGTGATTCAGATTGCAATTACTAAACTGATTAAGAAATTAAAGAATAAGATTTCAAAACCCTTACCACAAGAAACCACAGTTCCAATTCTTCTCGTCTCTTTTTCTTCTTCCTTCTCTCTCTCTATATTTGACCGAATCCAGAACATCTATTTGAGATATTTTCTCAATCAGATTACTTACCCAAACCTTAAGTAAACTCAACTTACAAGGAATGACAAAATAGCCCTTCAAGTTCTAATTTTCCATATTAACTTTAAACTTTGGTCAAAATACAGATTCAACCCTGAAGTTTACACTTACAATTAGTCCACAAACTCAGACTAAAATACAAATAGACCCAATTCATATTAAATATAGTATAATGGAAATTCGAGGTGTTACATCATATCTCATGCATTTCAAGTAATACATAGATCAACACACTTTCAGTTAGAAAGACTCACCCGAAGTCCCCCGCTAGGAGTTCTTACTTGCAACCGTTGATCCTCTACCCGCACCTACATTTGCACCCAACACACAAGACTAGATAAGTCTCTTGGCACACTCGAATTCTACTGACAACTGAAAGTCCCAGACATGGGAAATTCGGGTTCCGGATTCACATTTCAGACTAAATTCTAGATTTGGCACTCCCGGACTCTATTCCGGTTTCCGGTACGAGTTCCAGACTACATTCCGGATTCCAATTTAGGTTCCGGACTACAATTACGGATTCCAGTACAGATGAGGATATCTAATCTTCATATCTTCTTCCACTTCTAACGTCACGTTAGCACCTCGGTGATGTTTCTATTGTACTTTCAACATAACCACATTCTTATGTCGTAGCTTCTTAACCGATCTTTCTAAAATCACTTCTGGTTCCTCCACACAACGACTCTTCTCATCCACTCTTACTTCAGTAAGTGGAATTACATCATTCTCTTCGTCCAAACATTTTCGAAGATAACAGACATGAAAGGTATTGTGGATTCCTTCCAATTCAGGTGGAAGATCCAACTGATATGCTTGAAGTCCAACTTTCTTAGTTATGGTGAAAGGTCCAAGAAAACAAGGACTCAACTTTCCACGTTTACCAAACCTTATCACACCTTTCCACGGGGATACCTTAAGCATTACACGCTCCCCAACTTGGAACTCTTTCGGCCTTCTTTTCGGATCGGCGTAACCCTTTTGTCGATCTTGAGCCGCTTTCATATGCTTCCGAACCTCTTTCACTTTATCAGCTGTTTGTTGCACAAGTTCAGGACCAGCAAATTGCTTTTCTCCAGCTTCTAACCAACATACTGGAGTTCTACATTTTCGACCATACAAAGCTTCGAAAGGCGCTCTTCCAATACTGGAATGATAACTATTGTTATACGCAAACTCTACCAAAGGTAAATGTGTATCCCAGTTAGCTCCAAAGTCTAACACACACGACCTGAGCATATCTTCCAAAGTCTGAATGGTTCTCACTTTGCCCGTCCATTTGTGGATGGTACGCAATGCTTAAATTTACTCTTGTACCCAGTTCTTCTTGTAGTGACTGCCAAAACCTTAAAGTAAACCGGCTGTCACGATCAGAAACTATAGATACTGGAATACCATGCCTCGACACCACTTCATCAATATAAAGCTTCGCTAACTTATCAATTGGTGAAGCTTCTTTCATTTCCAAGAAGGGAGCACTCTTGGTCAATCGATCCACGATTACCCATATGGTATCGTTACCTTTTGAAGTTCTTGGTAACTTTGTCACAAAATCCATCGTAATCTTATCCCATTTCCATTCCAGAATCTCCAAAGATTGCAGACTTCCGTAGGGCCTTTGATGTTCAGCCTTTACTAACGAACATGTCACACACTTTTCTACAATTTGTGCCGCATCTAACTTCATAGCTGGCCACCAATAGTGTAACTTTAAATCCCTATATATCTTAGTACTTCCAGGATGTATAGAATATTTAGACTTGTGGGTGTCTTCGAGGATTAACTCCCGATTTCCTCCCACCTTTGGCACCCAAACGCGGCATTGTAACAGTTTGATCCCACTACTATCTTCAGTCAGTTGAAGATGTTGTTTGATCATGACTTCATCTTTCAGATTTTCTTCTAATAAAGCTTCCGCTTGAGCAGCTTTTATTCTTTCGATCAAACTTGATGTCACATCAATCCTGGCGTTAGTTGATTTTAAGCACCCACTATATTTCTTTCTACTTAAAGCATCAGCCACAACATTTGCTTTACCGGGGTGGTAATGCAATTCACAATCTTAATCTTTAAGTAGGTCTAACCAACGCCGCTGCCTCATATTCAACTCCTTCTGATCAAAGACATGCTTCAAGCTCTTATGATCAGTGAAAACAGTGCACTTCGTTCCATACAGATAATGTCGCCACAATTTCAATGCAAACACTACCGTTGCCAGTTCTAAATCATGAGTGGGGTAATTCTTTTCATGATCTTTGAGTTGCCTTGATGCGTAAGCAATCACCTTGCCTCGTTGCATCAACACACACCCCAAACCCATCTTTGACGCGTTACTATACACGACCAAATCTTCCGTTCCTTCCGGTAGTGCAAGAATAGGAGCTTCACACAGCTTCTGATGTAATGTTCTGAAAGCCGACTCTTGCTTTTCAGTCCATATAAACTTTACATTCTTCCGAGTGAATTTGGTCAAAATAGAAGCAATCTTTGAGAAGTCTTTGATAAACCTCCGATAATAACCTGCTAGACCTAAGAAACTCCTTATTTCTGATGCGCTTTTCGGTGTTTCCCAGTTCGTCATTGCTTCTATCTTTGCCGGATCTACTTTGACTCCTTCCGAAGTAATCACATGCCCCAGAAATTGTACCTCTTTTAACCAAATTCACACTTTGAAGATTTTGCGTACAATTTCTCCTCCCTCAGAACTTTCCAAGACTTCACGAAGGTGGTATTCATGATCGACCTCATTCCTTGAATAAACAAGTATGTCATCAATGAACACAATGACAGACTTGTCTAAGAATGGTCGACATACCCTGTTCATCAAATCCATGAACACGGCTGGAGCGTTTGTCAACCCAAATGGCATCACAAGAAGTTCATAATGCCCATACCTCGTTCTGAACGCCGTCTTGGGAATATCTTCATTCCTTACTCAAACTTGATGATATCCCGACCTCAGATCAATCTTTGAAAAGCATCCCGCACCTTGGAGTTGATCAAGCAAATCGTCAATCCTTGGAAGTGGATACTTATTCTTAATAGTCACCTTATTCAGCTCCCTATAGTCGATGCACATTCTCATAGTGCCATCCTTTTTCTTAACAAACAATACCGAAGCTCCCCAAGGTGAAGAACCTGGTCTAACAAATCCCTTGTCAAGCAGCTCTTGAAGCTGAGACATCATCTCTTTCATTTCGGTTGGCGCTAAACGATACGGTGCACGCGCTATCGGTGCCGATCCAGGGACAAGATCAATTCGAAACTCTACTTGTCGTTCAGATGGTAGACCTGGAAGATCATCGGGGAATACGTCTGGGAATTCACGTACTACCTTTATGTCTTCCACCTGTTTCTTTTCTGTCTTCACATCTAGAACATACGCTAGATAGGATGAACATCCTTTTACCAAACATTTACGTGCCTTTGCAACAGAAATTAACGGGACTTCCCCTTTTCTCTTTTCCCCAAAGATGAATACATCATCATTATCAGCCATAGGAATCCGAATTAATTTATTTGCACAAAGAATTTCTGCCTGGTTGATTGTCAGCCAATCCATACCCACAATTAAATCAAATCCCCCAATTTCCATCAACAACAAGTCAATCGGAAATTTCTTTTCCCCAAACAAAATCAAGCAACCCTCAAGTCTTTCACGAACCAAGACTTGACCCCCGTTAGCTATCTCAACTACTAAGGCATCTTCCAATTTAGTGACAGGCATAGCTAACTTGTGATAGAACGATTTCGATACAAACGACAGATTGGCACCACAGTCAAATAATATGCGCATGGGAATGGAATTAACGAGAAATGTACCAGAAACAACATCTTTGGATTCTTTCACCTCCTCAGACGTCATATGAAATGCCTGGCCCGTTGGTTTAGGAGTATTTGGTTTATATCCCTGATCTCCACTCTTCTTTAGCTTTGGACAGTCTCTTCAGAAGTGACCGGGTTGTTTACATTCAAAACTGATCAACCCTTGAATAGGACAACTTGCTGCTTGATGACCAGGCTTCCCACATTTAAAACATTCACTTCCTAGTTCCTATCACCCGGCACAGGCCAAAATGCTTACTTCGGCACTTCTGGCACCAATTTGGTTCCTGACGAGACTCATAGCGAACATTCTTGCCAAAATATTTAGATTTCTGAGAAGACTCCGACCGGCCTTCCCATTTTCGTTTATCTTCCCCTTGTATCTTTTCCTCCTTGTCTTTGGCATAAACTTCCTCTATAACTTTGGCTTCTTCGATCGTCTCCCTCAATGTCGAAGCTTTAGAGTTTCGCACTCTCGACATCATGTCAGCCGGTAAGCCCTTCAGATAAGCTTTAATCCTTTCCTTCTCGGTTGGAGCCATATGCCCCACTAAGTTTAACTTCTCCATGAATAATTCAGTGTACTTCCGAACAAACGAAGTACCCTTCTTAAGAGTCCGAAACTCTTCTTCAATGCGATCCATTTCATTCTCATTACAATACTCTACTAAAATAATTCTTTTGAATGACTCCCACGTCATAGCAGCCAAGACTGGAGCCGTCACAGTCGATGTTACGATATTCCACCAGGTTAAAGCATTACCTCGTAACATTTGAGAACCGAACCTGACTTTCGATTCCTCGTCGTATTCACAGGCTCGAAACGCCTGTTCCATCTCTCTAAACCAATTCATACATGCTACTGATTTGTCTGCTCCAGCAAACTCTGGTGGTTTGCAACTCATAAACGTTTTATATGAGCAAGCTCTCTCCACTCTCCTGTTAACATTCACTACAGGATTACGAGGCGGAGTTACTACACCAGTACCTGTCTCCGGTCGTCGTGACTCAGTACTTCGGTCATTTAATGCTTTCATGAACATCTCTGATTGTCGTGCCAGTGTTGTGTTCATCACTCGCATCATATTCTCCATCATGCGAGATTCCATTGTAGACTCGGTTGTCACCGGATTAGAGGTACCGGTACTCGTTCTTTGTGTTTGACTTTCCACTCCTCCTATTAGAGGTGGCCTCGGCGGACTTTCGTATGTCCCACCCATCTCAGGTTACTTTTCCAACCCCCAATCAATTACTGTCCTATCTTCCAAAGAATTAGGAGATCTTGTTGGTGTATTCACCATCGTTATGTATTTAACGCAAGAAAATAACCATAAGATATGGTTACACGTATCCAAACACAAGAAACGTACTTTATCGTTCACTAGTCACTGTAACAATTTAGAAACAAGTATGCTTGTGTAACAATATATTCATAATGACAGTAGCTAATTGAAATTGTGAACATACTATACATGAGAATTCTTGTTACCATCGTTACAGTGCTTAATTCACGTAATTTCGTCGACTCTAAGACTATCCCGTCTTAGTACTTCTACCCATATCTCACCAATCATATCTTAAGTCATCTCAGCTTAAGTCTAGGTATCTCACTATCATACCTAGTTCACTTAAACTTCAGCTCTGATACCATATTGTAACACCCTAAAAATCAGGGCTAATTTAAACCTTAAAATTCAACAAGGTTAAACATGAAATCATCCATATTTTATACATGAGCAAACAATTAACTATGAGGTTCATATATATACATTTCGAATTCTAAAATAACCTATTAATCTAATCCTGCCAACTATGATTAGATTAAATTGGTTATCTAGACAATTCATCAAAAGAATCCTCGCAATAACTAACTTCTCCACTTAACACCAAAACTTGAATACCAAAAGAACTCGTCCCTTTTCCCGCTATTTCCCCGAGCTCGTACCTGGTAAGAAAATTTAATTTGAAACGATTAGGCTTACGCCTTGTGAGAACATCCAATTTCAAATTAAAATATTAACAACTTTGGAAACTCAGATATTCAAAGCATATAACCAAACCTGGTTTGCCACCATTCTTACCGTACTCAAACTCGTCTTACAATGACGAGAACATACCCGATTCCATGAGTATGATTAACATTCAGAAAGTCATATCATCACATACGAGAGCCTACTACGAATCATTACTGATTCTAGATCATAGCTCATATCCAAGAAATTACAAGTTACTTTATGCCTATTTCTTGGAGTGGAAGTAGAGATTACAATTTACTTTATGCCTATCTCTGACCTTCCCACAGAAATCAGGAATTACAATTTACTTTTTGCCTATTCCTCGATTTCTATACTACGAAATGGGAATTACAATTTACTTTATGCCTATTCCCCATTTCCCCGTAAACGGGAATTACAATTTACTTTATACCTATTTCGCGTTTCAAGTCACACTATGAAATAGGAATTTCAATTTACTTTATGCCTATTCCTCATTTCACAACACCTTTATGAAATGGGAATTACTAGTTACTTTATGCCTATCCCACATTTCAGGTCAACGGGAATTACAATTTACTTTATGCCTATTCCTCGTAACACATTCTTAATTCTAAGAATATTAGATAACCTATCGTATCCTTATCCTCAATTGTTTCCCCTCCGGAAACTATATTCGGAAAAGTATTCCGAAACTGAGACCCAATTGAGACCGAAACTAAAATCGGGTCCCTAACTGGATTCCAAAAGAAACTGGATCTCATTCCGGATCACCACCGAAATCGGATCTATTCCGGATCACATTCGATTTCGGATCCATTTCGGGTCCATTCCGGATCACTCAAATCCCGGAACTCAACCCATACCGGATCCTAAGCCCTTCCGGAACTACCCATATCGGATCCTAAGCCCACTTCCGAAACTTCCCAATACCGGATCCAAAGCCCCAATTCCGGAACTTCCCATTACCGGATCCAAAGCCCAAATTCCGGAATTAATCCATACCGGAACCAAACCCATTTCCGGAATTAATCCATACCGAAACCTCGATACTGAACATTCGATAACACGCCAATTTTGCTCTAAAAGCTCATCTAAATTCCATTTGTTGATCCATTTTGTTTTATTACAAATATACCAAATCATTCAGACAGTTTGCCTACAAAATCTGATTCAATTTCAACTGATAATATTTTAGATGAAGAGATGAACTCACCTGGATAATCAAGTTCTGAACCAAACTGATTCCAATCTTTTCCCAACTGATTCAGTAGCCTATTGGAAGGTGGTTCAGATTGCAATTACTAAACTGATTAAGAAATTAAAGAATAAGATTTCAAAACCCTTACCACAAGAAACCACAGTTCCAATTATTCTCGTCTCTTTTTCTTCTTCCCTCTCTCTCTCTGTATTTGACCGAATCCAGAACATCTATTTGAGGTATTTTCTCAATCAGATTACTTACCCAAACCTTAAGTAAACTCAACTTACAAGGAATGACAAAATAGCCCTTCAAGTTCTAATTTTCCATATTAACTTTAAACTTTGGTCAAAATACAGATTCAACCCTGAAGTTTACACTTACAATTAGTCCACAAACTCAGACTAAAATACAAATAGACCCAATTCATATTAAATGTAATAAAATGGAAATTCGAGGTGTTACATCATATCTCATGCATTTCAATTAATACATAAATCAACACACTTTCAGTTAGAAAGACTCACCTAAAGTCCCCTGCTAGGAGTTCTTACTTGCAACCGTTGATCCTCTACCCGCACCTACATTTGCACCCAACACACAAGACTAGATAAGTCTCTCGGCACACTCGAATTCTACTGACAACTGAAAGTCCCAGACATGGGAAATTCGGGTTCCGAATTCACATTCCAGACTAAATTCCAGATTTGGCACTCCCGGACTCTATTCCGGTTTCCGGTACGAGTTCCGGACTACATTCCGGATTCCGGTACAGGTTCTGGACTACAATTCTGGATTCTGGTACAGGTTCCAGACTACAATTCCGGATTACACATCCGGCTTTCGAATACCTTCCGGATTTCCCCAATCGTTTTCTGGATTTAGCGAATTCCAGATAACTGGGTTCCTTATCGAACACTTTACTTCTAGAAAACCCAATCGACTACTCAACTTTACATTCGGTATTAAGCCAATATAATCATGGAGATATCATTTCTAGCCAATTAGTAAGTTATTCCATTCGATTTCTACACTGATTCAAAATGGAAGAACACACAGACCCCATTTCTTTTCTTTCTAATGATAGACATAAGTTTAAGACTCCACCATTCCAAAGCTTCTGATTAGACTGCAAAGGAGAAAGAGATGAAGCTTACCTTGAGAATGATGATGATTTCACACACAACTTGCAGAAATCTCAACTGCCTTGACTCCTTGATGATTCTTGCACCCACCAATCGCACCCTTAGCCGCACACAGTGATTTTAATGAAATCATGGTTACTAGGGTTTTACCCTTATTTATATCACTCACACAAGAACACTAAACTCTTGTCTTTTACATTTTGGCCACCAAACTTCATTTTATTTACTACACCCTAAACTGGGTTATTACAACATCCTCCCCTCAAAAGAATTCTGTCCCCGGAATCCTGTCTTCGAACAAACGAGGGAAACGGGTCCTTGTATCCGATTTCACCTCCCAAGTTGCTTCTTGCCCCTTATGGAAGCGCCACTGAACTTTCACTAGCGAGATTTCTTTATTCCTTAACTTCCTGACTTTGGATCTACGATCGCCAACGGTTCCTCAACATAATTTAACTTCTCATCCCCACGAATGTCTTCCAACGGCACTGCCATGCTTTCTTCGGCTAGACACTTCCTTAAGTTTGACACATGAAAGGTCGAATGAAGTCCCCTTATCCTCTCGGGCAACTCCAACTTATACGCCACCTCACCCACACGCTCGGTGATGGCGAACGACCCGACATACCTAGGCCTTAGCTTCCCTCTCTTCCCAAATTGTACGACGCCTCTCCATGGCGACACCTTGATCTTCACCTTATCCCCCACAATGAACTCAATCGGTTTCCTTCTTTTACTCACATAACCCTGTGGCGGTCTTGAGCCACCCTTAACTTCCCGCGAATCTAGTTGACTCACCGGCGGTTAACCGCGCGACCTTCGGTCTCACCAAATGCCTCTTCCCACGATACATATTTATTTTTTAAAGAATCCCAGATAACTGCGCATGCCAACCTCTTTGCTTCTCTAAGGATTCCATTGCTCCCACAATGCATAACCCTTCAATAATAGGGCGTATACCAACGAATTATCACACCTTCGGTTAACTACACTCTAACCCCAGAAAATTCGCGTAACAAAGACAAAATAATGTCGCAGGCCAACTGTACCAACTGAACACAATACCGTCCACACACCTAGACTCACGGTTTTAAAACGCGTCAAATTAAGAGTTTCACACACACAACTTCACGTCCGTAAAAGAACGAATTTACATAGGTTAACGCCACAACGACATGAATCTCTTATTAAAATAACGACGTTCAATTCACCAACTTAACATGAGATCAACCTTGAATATCCCCTTAACTCGCAGTTATGATCTTCTTCAACAGATAACACATAATTCTACAATCGTTTTCCCCCAACACGATATACGTCTAAAGCAGGTAACACTTCCTTGCCTGAATTGCATTGACTACAATTCATACGTTCTCACCACATCGCCACCCCACACTATACTTAGCTAAAAGTAGGAAACGTCCACACTCCAACATCTGAAGCAGCCACCAACCAAACCAATCTTGAAAACACACATTCAAATTCTCACTGCATCCGACAATCGTCCATAACATAAGAAATAAATTAAAGCTCCACCCACTCACCAGGAAGGAGTGCCCATGCTCGCACAAAACTATTCCCATTAGCTTAACTCCGAACGACAAGCTCACTTGGAATATTTCCCACACTATCACCTAGTCTAACCCAATGGCCCTTCATTCCGAGCACTACATTTAACTTCCTTCTCAAAACATAAAACATGTTTCCAAAGAATAGCTCACTAGAAGGTGCACACTTTTGGCCAACCATGCAAGCTAACTTCCCTCGACCCTTGAATCATCACATACACGCAAATCCTCTTTCTTACACTCCCACTAAAAGCTCATGTATCCGACAATGACACTCTGAAAACGTTGTTTCTCATCTTCTGTGTCACTTTCCATACTTTCTACCTCCAGTTTACTCACTTAATTCAACATACCATCCCCATTACCTCAGGCTAGTGAAACATTACTCGACAACATTAACCACTCCATACACGCAGTTCAACCAAGTCATTCCGAAATAACACCCAATGCTCGAAGCCACCACACACTTCTCGTTTCCCCAAACGAGATTAACCCACTCCCTTGAATTTCCTTTACATACAAAGATTAGCTCAACATTCCCAAAGATTTCGTATCTACTATGAAACATTGCAAACTAACCAATCCAACATCTTCACACATATTTCTATGACACAAGGCAAACTTACTCATCAACTCATTGCAACCAAAGAGTACATAATTTCTTTCTTAGTTAGTCACCAATTACCACCTCATTTATTTATTCTCAGATGACAATACTACACTCCACTCAAACAACTATGCATCTCAACACACATAACTTACCATATTTGAATAACTTATAAGCAAATCTCGAGCAAGATTTCCACTTACACTCATCCCATAACAACACCAGTCCACCACTTATCCTCACAACATTTTGTTATCACACCAAAGACTTATGATCGTCTATCTTGCATAAGTTACCACTAACTTATCCACTCAACCACCACACCACAACATCACACTAAAGGCAAAATCCTCACGATCATTATTACACACAATAGGCCTTGCTTCTCCATGCCAATCACAACAAACATTTGAAATAAAGTTATCCTACGACCTGGTCTTCTCTCAAACCCAGATGAACCTCCACTCATGATCGTCTACTTCACTCAATCAAGTCTTTGTCTCCAGCCGGCTCTTCGGAATCCATATGAAACATGCTCAAATAAACCAAACGATAAGACGCTCCCTCATAGACCAACATAATCCATGTGTCCCACCTGAGTTGTGCTAGCTACTTCATTCATAAACGAAACATCAATCACAACGAAAAATCACTTATCCAACTAGCGATTCTCCACTTCCATAACACTCACATACGGCGGTCCAGCATCCTGTCAAATACACACCTTTCCCAACCGACCTCCTATCTTCGCGTATAAACCTGACAATAATAATCACACCAGGGTTGCCTTTTCCAAATCCAACCTCCTGACAACGATATCAAAAACCGACGCTGACTTCATCATCGACGCCTGACATGAAGATGATGTTTCAACGGTGCCTCCGACAACGAGAACATCCACCGAAATCTAATTCTTCCCACGCATCCTAACCAACTTTGTGCCCCACAGTCCTCCCATGCTTGAGCCACAAGACTTACCCGACAAATAGCCTAAATACTAGGCCACCTAAAGCTCCGGCTCCACGTCGATACCATTTCATCAATATACTACAACGCTACCCCTTCGAAGTATCTTGCCTACTTTGAAATTACCACACTCTTAGGACTACCATAATACAAGCATCTCTAAAGTCAAAGACTGAGACTGCAGTTAAACGCCGCCCTCCCTAAAAGGAAATACCAAGGTCACGAGTAGACCATCGACGACTCAACCACACATTTCCACTCTCGAAACTTTCCTTCACCCTTAAATACGATACCTCTCACTACCTAGAGAGTTCATAGCCTTCATGCATGACCACAATGATTTAAATCGTTTTGCACATTTGAAAAATATGCCGCAAAATGAGGTTAGACATGCACGACATGACACCACCATAAAATAACTACACACACATCGATCTCAAGGGTCGCTCATACGCAACCCATGATATCTCACCACCTTGTCCATCAATCGAAAGTGCATTCACTAAAACGCTTTTCGTGCAAATTTTTAAAACACGGCAAAATCACCCACACTGGAAGAGTCGGTCGACTCTCACACTCGCTAATATGACAACAACGTGTCCATACTGACTCCGCTTATAAAAATATGTGATCAAATGTTTTTATGATTTCTACAACAAAGGTTAACTCACTCGTAAAAGAGGTGTAACTAGTCGCTATTTCGCCAAGTTCAAAATTTATCACACAACGTAAATAAAAGTGTCTTTTCCTCTAAATACACGCTTGCACGCGCCAACTCATTTTCAATTCCAAAAACTTATAAGGCTCACACATGCATGCACACCCACACACATATTTGACATGAAAACTCATATGACTTGTTTGAAAATACAATGCATGACTCACTTTACATTGAAGGCTATTCACTCAAGCAAGGTTAATCGTTGACATTCACGTCAACTCAACACTGGCGCTCTACATCCAACTAAACCATTAGGTTTCTCACATCTGCAACAACCTTTGGCACCGGTGTCTCCCCCACATACTCGTATGCCCCTTTTCATCCTATCCTCGCTTCATAATACCAACCAACACGTCTACCTTTTCCCAACCACCCCTGCCACTCTTCCACTGACTAGAGAGTAAGAAAACACATCTCTACTATCCGATTCTTGAGTTGAAACTCTCAAGATCCCAATTCATCGACATCTAAAACTCCCAAAATGAAGAATCATCAGAAATTAGGAGCTCACCTCCAATCAATTACTCTTCCCTTATGAACCCAAGAGATTCTACCTCACCCGACCACCCACAATTCAAACAATACTCCTTCTAGATGGTGTCATCACTCATACCATGAACGGTCTCGCACAACACACTAAACCATTGCCGTCATGGCAAGGTTAGAACTCTACACACTACCACCACTCTCTACACACTACCCCCTCCATCGATCAATTGAACAACAGTAATCAAGCACATTTATGCACCTGTAAATTCATAATGACATTGGCTAGATATGATTTGAATTTACCTTACATGAGAGTCCTCACTACCATCGTCCAGAGTTCTCGGTGATCAAGGTCTTCCCTAAAGGCTTCCTATTTCTCAGTTGTGTCCTCCTACTCCATAGTTTAAGTTTAGGCCCATCCGGTCACCTAAATCCCTTAAACTAGGGCTCTGATACCAACTGTAATAACCCAACTCAACCAATAAAGCAAAACGACATTAAAATAAATAGCTTGACGAAACGGCCTCAATATACCATCTCAATAAAGCGAGTACAACACAAGGTTTACGGAAATGATCTATTACACAACTGAGATTTCTAAAGACTAAGCTTGACATGCTAAATATCACGGCATCCTTCTAGTCCAAGGCTTCACGCTCGTGCTTTCTCTCTGCCCTTACTAAGGCCTTCTATTAAGCTTACCTAAAAATGGGTTAGTTTTGGAAAAGCGAGGGTTAGACCATGAGGTCTAGTGAGTTCCCTCTAGAAACAAACGTTTGCACCACATAAAACAATTTAAACAGTTTATAAGCATTTAAAAACTCTTCTCATCTTTAAAAGATTTAAACTTTCACACGCAAGATCTACCCATGTATATGGCACACTGAAGTCACGCACACCCGTGGCAATGTGTCAGTCTCACACTGCCGTATTGGGTCACACCTCCCATGGCATAAACGGGACACTCCCCCCGGTATGAGCACTGGCGGGCCATACCCCCGACATAGCCAAAACATGTCCACTTCCAAATGTATGCATACATAACCTCTTAACTTTCTTAAACAAGTAAAACATGCAGTTTCATATAAAGAATAAAACATGCAGTATCATCATATCTCATGCATTTCAAGTAATACATAGATCAACACACTTTCAGTTATAAAGACTCACCTGAAGTCCCCCGCTAGGAGTTCTTACTTGCAATCGATGATCCTCTACCCGCACTTACATTTGCACCTAACACACAACACTAGATAAGTCTCTCGGCACACTCAAATTCTACTGACAACTGAAAGTCCCTGTTAGATCTGAAGTTTTGTCAATAAACCAAGTGTTGAAGATCTGATAAGAAGACTCAGATGTTCTGAGTAGAGAAGTCAGAGGTCTGACTGTGAAAGCTCAGAAGTATTGATAAGAGAAATCAGAAGTCTGGGAAGAGAAGTCAGATGTCTGAGTTAAGGAGTCAGAAGTTCTAAGAAGCGTTATCAGAAGAATGTTCAGAAGTTCTGAACTACCTGTTCAGAACTTATGACGAGATACTTTACTTAGTATTTTATAAACTAATTAGGACACGTGTTATGTTCTTATTAGTCTTTCTTATTTGTACTGTAGCTTTAAGATGTCTGTTGCAGTATAAATAGTAGTTAGCTCTACGTTGCTAACTGATTGATTTTTCCCGTATAACTTTGTATTCATTCTTTGTAATCTTTGAGATTCTCTCTCTCTTAGATCTGTAATTCTGTTCATCATTGAATACAATTGGGCTTGATCATACAAATTCTCAATTACTGCTTTCTACATTGATTGTAAGATAAGATCCTGAACTTTCAGTCCCGGACATGGGAAATTCAGGTTCCGGATTCACATTCCGGACTAAATTCTGGAGTTGGCACTCCCGGACTCTATTCCGGTTTCTGGTACGAGTTTTGGACCACATTCCGGATTCCGGTACAGGTTCCGGACTACATATCCGGATTCTGGTACAGGTTCCGGACTACAATTCTGGATTACACGTCCGACTTCCGAATACCTTCCGGATTTCCCCAATCTTTTTCCGGATTAAGCAAATTCCGGATAACTGGGTTTCCTTATTGAACACTTTACTTCTAGAAAACCCAATCGACTACTCAACTTTACATTCGGTATTAAGCCAATATAATCCTGGAGATATCATTTCTAGCCAATTAGTAAGTTATTCTATCCGATTTCTACACTGATTCAAAATGGAAGAACACACAGACCCTATTTCTTTTCTTTCTAATGATAGACATAAGTTTCAGACTCCACCACTCTAAACCTTCTGATTAGATTGCAAAGGAGAAAGAGATGAATATTACCTTGAGAATGATGATGATTCCACACACAACTTGGAGAAATCTCAATTGCCTTGACTCCTTGATGATTCTTGCACCCACCAATCGCACCCTTAGCCGCACACAGTGATTTTAATGAAATCAGGGTTACTAGGATTTTACCCTTTCTTATATCACTCACACAAGAACACTAAACTCTTGTCTTTTACATTTTAGCCACCAAACTTCATTTTATTTACTACACCCTAAACTGGGTTATTACACGATAATTGTAGACAACCTTCACCATAATAATTAATGCTTACCTCTTTTCCCAGACTAGCAATTCCAACATAAAATTCACCCAAAATGCATATTTTAAAAAACAAAATGAGGGTTAGACCATACGGTTTAAATTGTGCAACAAGCGGCTGATAAAGTGAAAAAAATTCGGAAACACATGAAGGCGGCTCAAGATCGACAAAAGAGTTATGTCGATCCGAAAAGAAGACCGAAAGAATTCCAAGTTGGGGAGCGGGTGATGCTAAAGGTGTCTCCGTGGAAAGGCATAATAATATTTGGAAAGCATGGAAAACTAAGTCCTCGTCTTGGGCCTTTCACTATAACCAAGAGAGGAGGACTTCAAGCTTATCAATTAGAGCTTCCACCTGAATTGGAAGGAATCCATAACACTTTCCACGTTTGCTATCTTCGGAAATGTCTAGCCGAGGAGGAAAATGTAATACCACTTTCTGAAATAAAAGTGGATGAGAAAAGTCGTTGCGTGGAGGAACCAGAAGCAATATTGGAAAGGATGACTAAGAAATTAAGACATAAGGAAGTGATTATGGCTAAAGTACAATGGAAACATCATAGAGGTGCTAACGTGACGTGGGAAGCAGAAGAGGATATGAAGAATAGATATCCTCATTTATTTACCTAACTTTGATTTCGCGGACGAAATCATTTTCTCATTCGGGAGATTTGTAACACCTCGAAATTTCCATAATTATTGTACATTTTGGGAGAACGTTTAAAATAATGGGAAATTTTTATTCTAAACGAAATGTCGAAAGGGTTGAAAGTGTAATTGACCAAAGTTTTAAGCTATTTGTAGAATTACGAAACTTTGGGGGTTGGATTTGTCATTTGTTGTTAGTTTGGTGTATAAAATTGGAAAGTTGGTGAGGATTGAGATTATCTCAATTATCTTGTTCTGAAGTCGGTTGAAAGGCAGAGAAGAAAACAATTACAGGGTTGCTTTTAAGGAATTCAATCTCAATTCCTACAAGTTCGTTCCTTAAGAATTGTTGTCACGAAGTAATCCACTCTTTAATTAGGTTTCTGATTCGTGTTGTGAAGTTTGGATTTCTGATTTTGGTTTCATCGAGTTTCAAGTTCTGCAGGTGAGTTCATCTCACTTTTAGAAATTATTGAAATTGAAATTGGATGATTTACATGATTTTAAATTGTCTAAGTGTTTTAGAAGTACTGTAGTGGTATGTATTTGATTGAGAATCCAATCACAGTAGGTTTTGAGATGATAATCGATCTTCAGTTCGAAGTTTTCGGGTGAGTTTTTAGTATCCGGTAAAATTGTATTCGATAGTGTCCGATAAAATTCTTAATACCGGAAGTATCCGGTTACATTTTATTGCCCGGATAGTTTGGTTTCCGGATGTCATCGGATTGCTTGTGCTTTCCGGATACCAGTTCTGAATTATTCCCGGATTCTGATAGTTTCCGGATAGGAGTTCCGGACACATAATCCGGATGGTTTTCCGGTAGTGTCCGGTAGCTAATGGGTTCCCGGTAATTAGTGAGTTTCCGATAACTTTTGACAGGGAACATTATTAATCAGTTGGATTTCAGTTTTAGTAGTATGGATATACTTACAACTTGACTTTAAGTATATGATATGATTTGAGTTGTGATTTGGTCTTTATATGCACATATGTTAGTAAGTGTAATAGATCCATAGGCACTAGCATTAATTGATAAACGTAGAGTAGGAAAGGTATAATTGTTATTCCCATTTATATTTAGAAATGAGGAATAGACAAGGTATAATTGTTATTCCATTTTCTTATTGTGATGTGAAAATGAGAAATAGGCAAGGTAAAATTGCTATTTCCGTTTTTCTATTGGGAGATGAGAAATAGGCAAGGTATAATTGCTATTTCCGCTTTTATTGGGAGATTAGGAATAGGCAAGGTATAATTGCTATTTCTACTTCCACTCCAAGAAATAGGCATGGTTTAATTGTAATTTCTTGGATATGGGCTGTAAACTAGAATCATTAGTGATTCATAGTGTTGCTCTTAACATGAGATTATGACTTACTTAGTGTTCGTCATATTTATGGAATCAGGTGTGATTCCCGTCATCGAAAAATGTTATGTGTAAGAAATGAAGGTTTGCGAAAAGATCCTTTTATACGCTTTGTATACAAATTGGGTTTCAAAGAACTTAGATTGGTTGATTAATTTTGGCTAAAAATTTTAATATATCAACTCAAGAAATGAAGAATACTCATCCCTTAGGATGGATATATTAAAACATATATCATCAGACTTAAGAAGAAGGTAGTTGAGGATCAGCCATGGTACATTTTCTAATGATATATGTAACTAATTTCAATCGATTTTGAGGGTTTTCGGTCAGAGATAACCATTGAAGTCATTAATGGATTCTCGCGATTTTGAGGGTGTTCTTCCAAATCGATTCAAACAAAGCAAAGTTAAGATCGATTTAAGGGTTTGCGGTCAGAGTTCTTCCAAATCGATTCAAACAAAGCAAAGTTAAGTTCGTTCATGTAAGGTCAGTATATAATATTTTGAAACTTGTTTGAGAAAACTTATTTTATTGTCTTTCTTGTTCGCATTCATTTACTATTACAAATAGATATGCCAAAAAAATGGTACGCATTTCCAAATACGGATCCAATAAAATTTCCAAACAATGACATAAATATTTTTCTTTTTCTTTTTTACAATGTACACTTAGCTTTGAATCCTTATTGAAAGTTACTAATTGAATATTCCAACTTCATCTCCATCCAAAAATATTTAGGAAAACAAAATATTGTTTGGGCCTAGATTTAATGTAAAAAATATTCAAATTTGCGATCCATAATGCCATAGACAATTCATTTCATTTGTTCCTTGTAATAGAAAGTTGTATTTGAGACCTATTCATGCATTGAATCTACACCATCATTGATTGAATCCTTGCTTCCGGTACTTGACATGAGCCACAATCGAGCTCTTGGCCGAAACTTATGCAAACAACTCATTGATCAATCCATTAATTTCCTCTTAGCCGAAGCTATTCATTGCCAACCACAAATCACTATGTTATAGGCCTAGATACAACTTCGAATTCCTAACAACCAACAAATTTTGACAATCACATTTACAATAATATATATCAATACAAAACCAAGACCCAACTACAAAGTAATTATAAGTAATCAATGTATTTTTATATCACAATTACGATGCAACTCGTGGATCTATTATTACAAAAAAAAAGTTCTATAATTGCTCATATATTAATTTTTCAATGACATTACAAAACATATTCCATACTTTCAATGCTTAATTTTCTAGCTTACTGAATTATACGAAACATCACATATTAAAATTACAAATTGGAAACCAAAATTTCACATGATAAACATCAATATTAAGCATTGACACAACTCAAGCATCAAAATACTATATAGATGGATATCTTGTTCAAAAACTTCAACTTGCATTGATTTAAGAAAATCAATAAAAAGAAGCAAAAAATGACCATATTGGAAAATTGAAAATAGACGCCGAGTCAATCCCAAGGCATTGCAAAATTCTAACTTCAACTTCTTGTTTTCTTGTTTTGTCGTATAAGGTTGTTTGGATTGGCAATAATGAGTTGTAAACTCGTGAGCAACCGAAATATAACCCACAAAAATCTTAGCATAAGTCACACAAAAACTATCAAGAATACCGGAAGAAATATCAACCAAAACTATATTGTTTTAACACACATAAAGCAAGTAAAGAAAACTCAAAAGATATTTTTTATTATACATAATTAACTGAAACGTCCAAATACCAGGACAAATTTAAACCTTAAAATTCCACAAAGTTAACCATAATTTCATCCAACCATTATACATAAATGGAGAATTAGTAATGAGGGTTCACATATATACAAATTGAGCTCATCAAAACAACCTACTAATCTAATCCTAAACATTAAGATTAGATTATACTAGTTGTTTAGACCATACACCAAAACATCCTCGTATGCTAACTTCTCCATTCATCACCAAAAGTTGAGTATCAGAATTAACTCGTCCCTCATCCCGCTATTACTTCCTCGAGCTCATACCTGGTAAGAAAATTTAATTTGAAAAGATTAGGCTTACGCCTAGTGAGAACATCCACTTTCAAATTAAAACCTTATAAGCTTTGAAAACCAAATGTGAACAAAGCGTATAAACAAACCTGGTTTGCCACCATTCTTACTGTAAACATAAACATCTTGTTATGACGGGAACATGCCCGATTCCATGAATAAGACTAACACTCGGTAAGTCATATCATCATGTTCGAGAGCCTACTACGAATCATCACAGATTCTAGATCATGTCTCATGTCCAAGAAATTACAATTTACTTTATGCCTATTTCTTGGAGTGGAAGTAGAGATTACAATTTAATTTATGCCTATCTCTTACCTTCCTATAGAAATCAGGAAACACGATTAACTCTCGCCTATTCCTAGATTTCTCATCATGATACGAAATGGGAATTACAATTTACTTTATGCCTATTCCTCATTTCACGTCAACGGGAATTACAACTTACGTTATGCCTATTCCACGTTTCACATCACAAGACGAAATGGGAATTACAATTTACTTTATGCATATTCCTCATTTCTCATCACCACCCGAAATGGGAATTACAATTTACTTTATGCCTATTCCTCATTTCAGATCAACGGGAATTACAAATTACTTTATGCCTATTCCACGTTTCAATTAATGCCAGTGCCTATGGATCCATTACACTTACTAGCATACGTGCATATTTACTCGAACGCACAACATCTCGTATCATATTCTCGAAGCTAACAATCCCAAATAACCTATCATACCCTTATTCTCAAATGTCCCTCTTCGGCGACTTAAATTTTTAGCGGATGGGGTCCGCTACCCGGTTAGCGGATGGGGTCAAGGGGCAACGCCCAAAATTTTTAGAAAAACTTAACCAGATAACACATCCGAAAACTATATCCGAAAAAATCCTTTATCCGGAACCCAAATCCGGAACTATCCGAAATAGTATTCCGGACTCAAAGTCCGGAACTTACCCGGAATCCGGTACCCACCCGGTACAAATCCGGAATCCGGTATCCATTCCGATACCAATCCGGAATCCATTCCGATACCAATCCAGAATCCGATATCAAATTCGATACTCATCTTCCGGACTTCACCCATTTTACCCAGTTCTTATATTTTTCATTCAGTACTCAAAATTCAATGTGTATCCATTCATACAGATATCATTACTTTCACAAAACCAAATCATTCAACTTATCAATTTTATTAAGTCAAAATTTAAAGGATGAACTCACCTGAACTTAGAATTCGATAGCAGAGTCTGTAAGCAATAAACTCCAATCTTCAACCCAAATCACCAATAGTTCAGCAATCCACTAGCAAACAGATCAATCTATGAATACTACTTCTTAAGGAAAATCGAATTGTAAAAGTTCATTCAACAATTTTCTAACCAAACAGTTTGATACCCTCTCCTGCTTGGAACCGACTTCAGAGGTAAAATGAGATATTTCTCAACCCATTCAGCTGACTCAGGGTTAAATACAAAGCAACTTTCACCCATTGACAAAACCTACCCTGAAGTTTTTCATTCACAGATAATCCAAATCTTAGACTAAATTACAATTCGACCCTCTTCATATTAAATATAATATAATGGAAATTCGAGGTGTTACATTAACATCAGAAAGCTGAAAATAACTTAACGGTGTGAGAAGAGTAAGCATCTTGTATGTCAAGAAATATCTCCCAGCGGGATGTCAAATGTTATTGAAAATAAAAAACATAATCAAAGAACTTGGTATATCTCATTCAAATCAAGGTCTAAAAGTACATAACATGTACATATGCATTAATTTAGCCCAAGCGATAAAGAGGCTATGTCTTCAAATGACGTTAACCAATCACCTATGTAAATCGAGATTAGCTTTCAATCCGATCTAATACATCCACCAATTTGGATAACACCCATGATATAAATTATCGAGTTTATTTACTGTCATGAAGGAAAAATAGAAAACTGGGATTTGCTCATTTTTGGTGACTTCAAAATTTCAACTAATCTTAAATCCAACAAATGGGAATGCTATTAGAAGAGTAAACCATTCAATCTTTTATCTTTTCACTTGCCCATCACACCATACAAAGTTTGGATAGTACAAAATATAAATCTAAACTGCATCTAACTGCTTTGGAGATAAAAAAAGCGTGTCTCATAGCCTTATTGTAAATGAGCATCCCACCTTTCATGTGCATCTTGAACTCAGCAAGCACCCCATAGTAGTCACCTTTCCTGTATCCACATGAATTTGAACATGAAAAACAAATATTAGTGATTTTTCTGAATCAGTGGCTTGAAGATAGAAACCAACACTGCATTTTTTATATGTATGAGATGCTTCAAAGTTGAGACAAAATAATACTCACTTGATTCTCTTATCAACATATTATTTTAAAAAAGTTTTAAAACTAATAAGACTCTTGTATTTGTAAAATACTTTTATATTAAAATTATGATTACATGCACCCCACAAATGTCTACGCATTACACATTACAAACACATCATTTGTAGTGAAGATATCTGTTCCATTGGGTCAACAACAAAATCTTAAAACACTAAATTTCCATAGAGTCATGCTATGAATTGGAACAGCCAAGTGCAACTTATATAAAGGAAACCAAGTGACAACTATATTTTAAACCATTACTCTGAAAAAATGGTTGAATACAAACAGCGATGCTAAAACAAGAAAAATGAGTTGAATACAAACAACAGTTCTAAAATTATCTTGTCAGTGGCATGGAAAATTACTTTTGAGTTGAAAGTGAACTTATTTGATTAATTAGAAATGAAAAAAAATAAAGACAAAACATGAAACTTTTGATGGCCTACCTGGTTTAGGTGGAGAGCAAGAGGAGCGTCTTAGTCAAGTTGCACTAAACAAAAATAAAAAGACGTTGCACATTTGCAAGTCACAAGAAAGAGATGATAAAAAGATGTTGGTCCCGAAAGGGTTATACAAGTTTGTAGAGGGGGGGGGGGGGGTTGAATACAAACACACAATTTGTACTTTTCTAAATTGTTTATTGATATGTATCAAACAATTTACAACTTGTTCCGGAACAAGATTAAGGAATAAATCTAATCTAAACAAGTTATGAGAATCACTAAGATTTATTTCACTAGAAATAAGATAGAGAGAAAATAAGAATACTAAAGAGAAATATTCTAACACACAGTTTCATCAAGGAGAAGGAAATGGCCGAAGGTGTTCAAAGAATGAACTAGGGTTTCCTTTATATACTGCATGCATTTAATGCACAACAGTACAACTTTACACGTGGCAGCCGCCGGTTGGTTGCATGTTTTGATTTCAGTAGACAACCTAGTGGCCGCATGATGAACAGTGTAGAATCAGAGTTGGTTGTATGATTCTGGACAAAAGGGATGTCCAGTCTGACAGATCGTACGGAGACGTGCAAGGGGGTAAGACAAAAGTAACTTATAGAGGAAACTTCATGATCAGCGTTCGCTGAATAAATCTTTATCAGCGAATGATAAAGTTCAGCATTCGCTGAAGTCTTCTACTTGAAACTTCACGTTGAGTGGACAGGTCTTGGCTTCGTTGATATCCGCATCAGTTCATTAGTAGACTTGTCGCTGGTTCTTTGGCTTGATCTTCGACTTCAGCGTAGAACATGGTTGACGTGAAACTTGTCTTCAGGAATCATAAGTAAACAACTAAAACTATCATCGATCATCAGTAAGACTGAACAGACTCAGGGTTCACTGATGAACAGTGTTCGCTGAATGTATAATTTAAAACGTATGTTTTCATCAGCGATACTAAACAGACTTAGTATATTTTCTTTGATGACAAAACATTAATTCATATTGTCTACTTACAATTTTCACTAAGTGTTTCTCATAGAGTCATTATCAAATCACTGAGGGTTTGGATCAACAATCTCTACCTATTTGATTATGACATAGCAATAAAAGAAAATTGCTAAGTAAGAAAGCATAAGGATAAAAAGGACTCATAAAATATTTGTCCCATTTACTATTTTCGGGGATCTTTTAAGTACTGATGGAGTAAAGTACATTCGCTGAAATTTTTCTTTAAACTTCATATAAGTTACAGAGGGAAGTGGAAAAATTACAAGTACAACAAATAAAATTTACAAGTACAAAAGATACAAGCTGATAAAGATAGAAGAATTACCGGGAATGCTATCAGCTATACAGGTTCATCCTTAATGAGAAGTTCATCAAGGGACTTTGTGGTAGGGATCATCCAATCAGGGACTTTTTCTCAAAGATCCCGTCTTCGTTGTGCTTCTTTAAAGATCAGGGCTTCATGAAGTGTCCGAGAATATCATCTCTGAATCCGCACCAATAGACGAGATCTCTGAGCTGTTCGATAGGGGAAATGCAAAGCTCAGAGACTCGTTGGAAGCATTTTCGTCCACCGTAGTCGTTGAAGAAGATACCATAAAGATCACTTAAGACTTTTCCAAGGACAAAGCGTTCACTAGGGGGCAGGGAGATGTCGAGAGTTGAGAGATCAGGTTCAAGACCAAGAACTTCTTCGCGTGAAAACCCAATTCCGGTTTCATTTCTGATAGGAGGACCTGAGTCTGAAGGTATTATCTTTTTCTTTGTAGAGGCCCTTCTTCGTTGAACTGGAGCAGGAGGAGGAATATCCACAACAGATGTAACCAAGTCGATCTGCTTATTCAGAATTTTCTTGACAATGTCTTTAAAGGTTGAGCGAGATCGCTGAATGGCTAATCGCATCTCCAACCACTCAAAGAAACCGTACTTGACGATCGATGAAGCGTAGATGGTTTCCTTACTACCATTTTCTCTGAATATGTCGACGTCCATAACTGGAACGTTTATGGACATCTTTCCTCTGATGATCACCTTGTTGATTCTGGAGACCTGATATCGATAGTGTAGTCTTTCTTTGCACCATTCCAGAGTGGAATCAGATACCTTGGTCTTCTTCTCGATGATCTTTGTGGCGTCCTTCCATAATTGACGTTGAATAGCGATGGGAGTCTTCTTCAGTGTAGGATCTTCCATCGATCGTTGAGCGAGTTCAATAGCATAAGATTTGTCTCTTTTTTCAGATCTCTTTCGATCGGCGAGTTGTTCTTCAGCTTTGAGGTGTTCAGCGACTTCTTTTCTTGTTATTTTGAATTGAGGGGCACGGATGATTCGCTGATCCTCGAGCTGTTTGATCATAACTTCTCTCCTTTTCGGTTCTTCTTATGTAACATCCCAAAAATTACAAGAAAATTTAAATTGTTAAAAAAAGACATTTCATTAACTAAACTCGTTAAATAACCCAAAACGTTTCGTTTGCAACCCAAGAATAATTATTCTCTAAAAACAGTAAACAGCGGAATAAATAGTTTAAAAATGATAATTATAAAACGATATAATAATCAGCTCTTCACGCGCGCCAGTGTGTACACGTCACGCCTTGGAGCCACTCGTACCTGAAACAATGATTTATTGGGAAAGGGTAAGCACGAAGCTTAGTGAATTCAACCACCATAGATAACACAGTTATTCCACACTACCCCTATAACAGATAGTTGCACATAAACAAGCATACAAGTCTACGAACAAATCATAAACATGCATACCTACCCCTACGCCACCCGCGTATAACATCTTGGGCCCCACCGAGATTCTACGCCACCCGCGTGTACAATCTTCGGCCCCGCCGAGTTCCTACGCCACCCGCGTATACAAACACCGGCCCCCGAGTCCCTACGCCACCCGCGTATACAAACACCGGCCCCCGAGTCCCTACGCCACCCGCGTATACATGTCAACAAAGGTCTAACTAGCCACCCCACTATCTAGCCCCGCATCACGAATAATTAGGCTACCACACACGAGCTACAGTAATGTAAAACGACTGATATTAAATATAGTGAGGGAACTCACCTCGTAAACGCGCCTAGCTCACAAACAATAATTCAATCTTCAAAATCCAATATCACCTCCCAACACCTAAACGAACATTAAAAAGCATTAACACGAGACCCGGACCCTAAAACACGACGCACGCTTAAACCGTCACCAAAACAACTTTTCGGTCTAACCAAACAGGTCTGTTCGGGACCTGTTCCGACCTCCATAAACCCAGAAAATCCCTAATTAAATTACATAACTAGAAAGTGCTCAGAGTTAGGGTTCCAAGGACATATTATACACCTCCTAACGATTTTTCTACAATTAAATACGGATTTTATAAGAATGGTTCGCAGAACAGTGAAAAACAGCAGCTATCGGTATAAAACGACGATTTGGCCTATGCTACGTTCCGAACTGGATTTTGCACAAAACACAGAAACATTGCTAGACTCCAATTGGGAACTTTTGGCACCGAATTCACCCCAATCCGAGTTACGAGAAAAAAGTTACAGCTTACGCAAAACAGTGGCAGAAAAGGACGTTTTCACATAAAATGATAACTTTATAAAACGGTATACGCGTTCGGTTTATACGATTCGGGTTTGCAACTAGGGTTCACTCTAAAAGGGTTTTAGGTCACAAAGGCTGGGCTCAACCGCGCACCACCCACTGCCACCTCCGGCAATGGTGGTCGCCGGCGGCGACGGCGGCAGTTTACGAAAATCCGACGAGACAAGGATTAAAACGGACCCTTAAACTATCCCGACTTTCCTACACTCTCGCCCACCCTCGCAACTCTGACCACGCACAAACCACCCCTAGGTCTGGTGGTTCACGCCGGTGGCCACACCGCCGGAAGCCAAGGCTGTCGGCGGCGGCGGTGGTTTCGATCACGGTGTTTGACGTCGACGAGAAAGAAAGAAACGGAAAGACGATGTTTACCTTTCAACAACGATGATGACGACTAAACGACCACAGTCCGAACTCCGGCCTTCTATCTCGGTGCTCTCTCTCACACCGGCGACGGCGCTCCGGCGGTGGTGAGGGTGGTTCTCGGCGGTGGCAGAGGCGGGGAAGGGAAAAAGGAAAGTAGGGCTTACTTGTGTTGCCGTGAGAATAAACGAGAAAGAGAGAGAGATTGAATGTTTGTGTGCGCAGCAAGTAGAAAACGAGAAAGGGATGGTCGGTTCCCTTCATGGGCCGACCCCCCCCCCCCCCCCCAAGCAAGCCCTTTTACCAAAAACCCCATATAGCCCCTAGACTTTTAGAATATGCCCAAAATTTCCAATTTAGCTTAGGATTTAACATACTGACCATTAACATACTAGATAATTCGTTTTAGGTCCTTGACGCCTAACCCCGCTAAACGAATTCGCAAAATAAATAAAAAGAAACATAATTAAATAAAAAGCGTACCGGGACACGGACTTTACAACTCTCCCCCTCTTGAATTAGACTTCGTCCTCGAAGTCTACGCCCGCAAACAGCTCTGGATAGTGCTCTCGCATATCATTCTCGGGTTCCCAAGTCCACTCGGACCCCTTTCGGTGTTGCCACTGGACTTTCACTAACTGGAATCATTCCTAGTCAAACGACTTTGGTTGTCTCCCAACCTTAGATATTCTATACATCCTGATTCAATTTCAAGCTCTAACCATCCTAAAGTTGCTCATCAATATACCTTACAGGATACTCGGATCCGATCATTCTTACCATTAACTGTCGATTAACTTCCACGAGTTCTAATAGAGTCCCAAAATTTATTTCACACGAACCATCAAACCAGCAGTTCTATAAACACACACGAAGGTCATTCTACCATAACTATTCATCACAAGTGAGCATTTTAGGGTTACTACTACCATTACCATAATTATCTTAAAATCGGCTACAAATCCTCATATCGAAAGTATCCATCCAGTCTATACCCACAATCACGCACAACTCACGCATAGCGATAGGGAACAAATCAATAGGGAATCTCACACCCAAGATTTCCAGGGTACACCCACGACACACTACAGTAACCGTCAAGGTTCTAACATCAGCAACCTCCACCATAAGTGGACAACTTAACCGTCTTACACTACGGCCCAAAAGCTCGCTAAAAGTATAAGACACGAGATAATGAGTAGCCCCGCTATCAAACATCACTACAGCAGACACCGAGTTAAGAACACACTTAATCACACAGTTTAATCCAAAAATGCAACTACATACGACAACCAATAAAAGAAAACAAGTGACGAAGTATACCTGCCACCACTTTAGGCGTAGTCTGTGCTTCCTCCACCGTCAGCTGATGCACTCTACCTCGGGCTGCCTCGGTTCCAGCCTGACCTATACGACCATCTATAATACGCAAAGGGGCAGCCGCAGGAGCCCCCTGTGCCACATTCCCATCAGCTACCCTTGGGTTCGGGCAATTGGCCTTCACATGGCCCGTCTGCTTGCAGTTAAAGCAGACCATAAATGGCATTTTACAATCCCGGATGACATGACCGGACTGTCCACACTTGAAACATCCATCAGTCCACTTCCCACTAGTATCCCTGGGCTTAAACCCATCGCTCCTTGAACTCGCGCGTGAATCCGTGAACCTCGACTTCATCGGTACCGAAGTGATTGGCATCACCGCATGTGCCGCCTTTCTCTTCTTTGCTTGAGTCTCCAACTCCAGTTCCCTCCTCCGGGCCGCGTCCATCATCGCCGATAAAGAAGTGTACTGCACCGTGCTCACGAATTCCCTAATCTCAGTACGTAGCATGTCCTTGTACCGAGACATCTTCATTTCCTCCGAAGCGGCATACTGGGGACAAAACAATGCCATCTCGGTGAACTTCTTATTCATCTCTTTCACCGTCTCTATCGTCTGCGTGAGCTCCAGAAACTCCTTAGCAATCCATTCCATCTCTACCGGAGGCACGTACTCTGCACGAAAACGAATGACAAACTCCTCCCAGGTCAAGGTAGTGCGCTCAGTAAGCGTCAACGCCGTAGCACACCAATCCTTCGCTCCGTCACGAAGTAAGTTCACAGCGAAACGAACCTTCAGGTTGTCGGGGCAGCCACTTGTCAAAAATACACACTCCATATCCGATATCCAACGCATGTTGAGGATCGGATTCGGGTCTCCCTTGAACTCAGGCGGAGAACAAGCAGAGAGGTCTCGATACTGAAACTCCCTAGCACGCGGTTGTCCACCCGCCGGTGGTGGGATTGCCGCAATGCGTTCCTCCATCAGAACTACCACCTCGTTGCGGATGGCGGTGATGATCTCGGGGATCGCCTCCCCGATCGCATGTGCCACCTCGGCAGCAACCATCTCTCGGATCTGCTCCACAGTGATCCCGGTGCCAGTCTCTGGCTCAGCAGTGTTGTTTCTCCTAGTGTTGACCATCTGAGGTAGAAGTTACAACGAATTATTAGCAAATAATAACTCACACTACAACACTCATGCTCAACTCCTTGGATATCTCATGACTTTCCCCGGCTCGAGCATTGATCCTGTGCTTTCGGTAGTAGGAGCTCTACTACTACCATCCACACCTATCATTGCCTGTTCCGAGTCCCATCCCGAAGCGCCCAAGTAGTTTCTCGCCGATAACTATACCCATATGCCCACACCAGCATATGTACACACTCTTCTTAGCTCCCTAGGAATTCCACCCCAAACACTACCCTAGCTACAACGAAATTCCCACTAGTCATGACGAGTCGCCTCGCGAATGCACAGTCGCACACAGTGTAAAACCAGATACACATTCGAATATAAGATTCTATCCTACAACCGTTGGACTCAAACAAGAGCTGCGCAATAGAACTAAATCCGACATTCTAGGGCTATTCGGTTCCTACCGCATACAACCTATGGTGCATTCACTTAACAACCTATCAAGGCTAGCATAAACTTCTATTAGCAAGCAACCAACATGCCGTACAGTGTAATAAGCACCAAGCAATCTAGCATACCTACTCATATGTAAACACTCTTCCCAGCTCCCTAGGAATTTCATCTCATCCCACTACCCTTGCTACTACGGAATCCCTACTAGCCATAACGAGTTGCCTCGCGAATACCCAGTCGCATGCAGCGCGAAACAAATAGACATTCGAATACGAGATTCTATCCTAGAACGGTTGGACTCAAACAAGAGCTGCGCAAAAGAACTAAATCGAATATTCTAAGGCTATAAATTTCTTACTGCATACAACCTAGAGGGCATTCACTTAGTAACCGATTATAACTAGTATAAATCCCTAATAGCAAGCAGTACAAACTACAGCATAGTATTAACAACAGGCAATCTAGCATGCATACCCTATGATCTAGAAAGCAATATAACACTAAGTACTGTACCTTTCCCTTGGCTCCAGCTGACTGTACACACTGCGCCCTTGATCACCGTTTCTCAAACAGGTTTTCCTTTCTTTTATTTTCCAAAAACTTTAAAGAAAATTTTATAGCCGCAAACTTGAGACCAAACACACCGAGGTGCGTTTGATTCACTCAAGCTGTGCTCTGATACCAAGTTGTAACATCCCAAAAATTACAAGAAAATTTAAATTGTTAAAAAAAGACATTTCATTAATTAAACTCGTTAAATAACCCAAAACGTTTCGTTTGCAACCCAAGAATAATTATTCTCTAAAAACAGTAAACAGCGGAATAAATAGTTTAAAAATGATAATTATAAAACGATATAATAATCAGCTCTTCACGCGCGCCAGTGTGTACACGTCACGCCTTGGAGCCACTCGTACCTGAAACAATGATTTATTGGGAAAGGGTAAGCACGAAGCTTAGTGAATTCAACCACCATAGATAACACAGTTATTCCACACTACCCCTATAACAGATAGTTGCACATAAACAAGCATACAAGTCTACGAACAAATCATAAACATGCATACCTACCCCTACGCCACCCGCGTATAACATCTTGGGCCCCACCGAGATTCTACGCCACCCACGTGTACAATCTTCGGCCCCGCCGAGTTCCTACGCCACCCGCGTATACAAACACCGGCCCCCGAGTCCCTACGCCACCCGCGTATACAAACACCGGCCCCCGAGTCCCTACGCCACCCGCGTATACATGTCAACAAAGGTCTAACTAGCCACCCCACTATCTAGCCCCGCATCACGAATAATTAGGCTACCACACACGAGCTACAGTAATGTAAAACGACTGATATTAAATATAGTGAGGGAACTCACCTCGTAAACGCGCCTAGCTCACAAACAATAATTCAATCTTCAAAATCCAATATCACCTCCCAACACCTAAACGAACATTAAAAAGCATTAACACGAGACCCGGACCCTAAAACACGACGCACGCTTAAACCGTCACCAAAACAACTTTTCGGTCTAACCAAATAGGTCTGTTCGGGACCTGTTCCGACCTCCATAAACCCAGAAAATCCCTAATTAAATTACATAACTAGAAATTGCTCAGAGTTAGGGTTCCAAGGACATATTATACACCTCCTAACGATTTTTCTACAATTAAATACGGATTTTATAAGAATGGTTCGCAGAACAGTGAAAAACAGCAGCTATCGGTATAAAACGACGATTTGGCCTATGCTACGTAACGAACTGGATTTTGCACAAAACACAGAAACGTTGCTAGACTCCAATTGGGAACTTTTGGCACCGAATTCACCCCAATCCGAGTTACGAGGAAAAAGTTACAGCTTACGCAAAACAGTGGCAGAAAAGGACGTTTTCACATAAAATGATAACTTTATAAAACGGTTTACGCGTTCGGTTTATACGATTCGGGTTTGCAACTAGGGTTCACTCTAAAAGGGTTTTAGGTCACAAAGGCTGGGCTCAACCGCGCACCACCCACTGCCACCTCCGGCAATGGTGGTCGCCGGCGGCGACGGCGGCAGTTTACGAAAATCCGACGAGACAAGGATTAAAACGGACCCTTAAACTATCCCGACTTTCCTACACTCTCGCCCACCCTCGCAACTCTGACCACGCACAAACCACCCCTAGGTCTGGTGGTTCACGCCGGTGGCAACACCGCCGGCAGCCAAGGCTATCGGCGGCGGCGGTGGTTTCGATCACGGTGTTTGACGTCGACGAGAAAGAAAGAAACGGAAAGACGATGTTTACCTTTCAACAACGATGATGACGACTAAACGACCACAGTCCGAACTCCGGCCTTCTATCTCGGTGCTCTCTCTCACGCCGGCAACGGCGCTCCGGCGGTGGTGAGGGTGGTTCTCGGCGGTGGCAGAAGCGGGGAAGAGAAAAAGGAAAGTAGGGTTTACTTGTGTTGCCGTGAGAATAAACGAGAAAGAGAGAGAGAGATTGAATGTTTGTGTGCGCAGCAAGTAGAAAACGAGAAAGGGATGGTCGGTTCCATATAGCCCCTAGACTTTTAGAATATGCCCAAAATTTCCAATTTAGCTTAGGATTTAACATACTGCCCGCTAAACGAATTCGCAAAATAAATAAAAAGAAACATAATTAAATAAAAAGCGTACCGGGACACGGACTTTACATCTTCACTTAGCTTTTGAGGAGCCAAGGAAGGTCTTTTCTTATGAGAGAGCAGTTCTTCTTCTGGTTCATCAGTCTCAGTGAAGTCTAAGACCGGGATTATTTCTTCGGTGCTCGGGGTTGGGATTATTGGAGTTGCAGTTACTGGAGGAGCTTCAGCTTGACCCTCAAGCAGGGGAGAGGACTGACAAACTGGCTTTCGTAGAAGGATAGTCAAATTGTCTTCTGCAGCGATGCCTTTGTTTTTGCCTTTATCGGCTTCAGTTGCTGCAGGCTTTTTGGTGTTCCCCTCCGCTGATGTTTCTATAATAACTACCCCTTTGAGAGCAGGGGTCCTTTTGGTTGCCTGGAAGGAGAATTCGACAGTATCATCATCATCGTCATCATCATCATCATCTTTTGGTGATGATGATGGTTCATCATCATGAAGATCGAGATCTTCTTCGTCTTCTTCTTCTTCCTCGGCTTCTTCATCAGAAGGGACAAGAACTTCAGCATCTTCCAGTTCTTCATCGAGTTGCTCCACCTCAGATTTATCGTTGTGTTGGGAGAACTCGGTTCCCTCAGGGTTTTCAACTCCCTGAGGTTTTTCAGCAGAAGATTCTTTTTCATCACTTTTCCCCCCCTTAGCGTTATGGGGAAGATCTTCTTGACTCTTCTCCCTCTCTTCCACATGACGGATGGGGGAGGCAAAAGCAGCAGCAGCATCAGCATGCTTTGGGTCACTGTCTTCCAGGCCAGGGATTCCAAAGCAAGTTTCCACCCTTGCTATTCTGTCTTCCAGGACAGAAATAGCAGGGTTGATCTTTTCCAGATTTTCCCGATCCACCTGAGTAAAATGCGATGGAGGACAAGTTGGAGCGTTCAGGCGATCAAGGATCTGCTGCAGGAGATTTGTTGCAGTGCTGACGTCTGTCTTTAAGGTAGATACCTCTCCCTGAAGATTTCCAACCACTGTCTTCAACGATGTGACTTCATTGGACAGGGTGGTGAAGTTGTTGGAGAGGGTGCTGTTGGTAGAGTTCATGGCAGTGATGGAGGTGAAGTTGTCAGTGAGAGCCTGAGCAACATTTGAAAGACTACCTTCCACCTTTTTAGATCAACACTGGATGCTTTGCCTTTTACCTCGTTGGTGAGTGTCTTGAGAGCCTCTCCAGCGTTTGTAACCGCTGAAGAGTTTGAGGAGAGAGTAGAGGTGAGAGATTCCACTTTGGTAGACAAATCCTTGAGCAAATTATTGATGTCGCCCAAATTAGGACCTGTAGAAGATAAAAACTTATGAACAAAGGAAAGCTCAGAAGTTGGGGATTTTGAGAGAGGGGTGTTTAAGGTGTTATGTATACCTGCGGGTTGGTTGACGAAGTCATCAAAAGTTCGATAACCTGAAAATTGTTCGTAGTCGTCTTCCAGAGATTCTTTTTTAGTAGAGGTGCCCGCATGTCTTTTATTCTGATCCATCATTCGCTGTAGATCTTCAGCAGATGTGTCACTTATGTTGTAAGATCCCACATTGGTTGGGGAGGGGAACAAAGGTTGCCTTATAAGGGACTTGATACCTCCTCTATCAGACGCGTTTTAAAACCGTGAGTCCAGGTGTGCGGACAAAGCGGACGGTTGGGATTACCACTGCGGTAGTGGTAGCTGCAGAAGTAGAAGAAGAATGAGGTATCAGAAGAGATAAGAGTTGAGAGAGACGTACCTCGTTTTCCACCGGCTTGAAGTCGAGGATCTTGGGGCCGACATGTGATAACTTCAGGTCTCCCACCTTTGGGTATGAATCCCCAAGTCCTTGTCAGAAGATAGCACTTAGAAAGCGGGGATATGGGACATTCAGTGGTCGCTTCTTCTTGTCGACTCTGAGCATCATGTCTTCAAAAATTATCTTGGCCCTGTCGATGTGAAGGCCCTTCATCAGTGCATACCCCATAGCCTGTTGAGGTTTGGAGGCTTGGTCAGTTGACCCGACTTTGGCGGTCATGCAGCTGATAAGGTGAGCGAAGATGAAGTTCATCTCGCTTGGCATTTTGGATTTGAGGATTTGAGTAAGCTTTTTCTCAGGGAGTTTATCTCTCCCTGTGGCCCATGTATACTGCATTGCATCAAAGAATGCAATGAGTGAATCTCTATCAGCCGCGTATTAGGATTAGGTAGAGGAATGAAACGCCTTTCCTTTGAGCTTCCAAGGAAGTTTAAGGCAGACCTGATAGTGTTGGAATGAATTTTGGATTCACCATGTTCAGTGTCAAAGAGAATGACATTGATCTTCTTCTTGGGGTCTTTGGTGGAGGCAATCTGAGCTCTTCTGGCAGTATACCAGAACTGAGCGAGAAGGTTCTTGTGAGCAGGGGGTTTCACGGTCAGTGCTGTCGCCAGAGGACGGCCTTTCAAGAAGTTAACAGCGTCATCCAAGTGAGTGATATTCTTCTTGGGAGGAAAGTCGAATAGAGCATAGGGGTTGTTTCCTTGAAATGTGACTTGATGTATTTCGAAGTTGACATTAGGGGCTTTAACTAGTTCAGTCCTTTCAGAAGTAGTAGGAGACTGAGGAGTTGCTTCAGTGGTTGCCATTTCTGTTCATAAAGTATAAACATGAAGAATATGAAGAGAAGTTCTTTACATGGATAAAGTTCCAAAATAAGGGTTTTTACAATTTCCATATAGGTAAAGAAATGGAAATTAGGGTTTTCTAGTTTTTGAAAAGAAGTACAAAACATAGTGAATGTTCTTGTTTTCCAGTTTCCTTTTATGGAAAGGATTCTGGAAAAACATATGAAAATTTCAAGTTTAAGATTTGTATTTTAAACTCGAAGAACAATCTGAGAAACAGATTGCATTCATAAAATCACGAAGAAATGATTTCATTTTAAGAAAGTTACCTCGTGTCGTTTACAAGTTACCTCGTGTCGTTTCCTTTTCTTTCCACCGGCTTTAGAAGTTTCTCCCTTTTCCTCGACCACATGAACTTTAGAAGCATCATCGTTGGTTTTATTTTCCAATCGATATTGTTCTTCAATGAGAAGATGCTTTCCAAGTTCTTTTAAGGACATATCGTCCTTACGATGTTTAAGATTTTTCTTAACATCTTTCCAAGAGGGAGGGAGTTTATCGATGATTGATGCCACTTGGATTGATTCATCCATATTCATATTGTGTTGTGTGAACATGCTAAGAATGTGTTCAATTTCATACATTTGATCCATAATAGGACGTGAATCTATCATTTTGTATGAATTAAATTTGGAAACGATAAATTTCTTACTTGTTGCGTCTTCGGTGAAGTACTTTTGTTCGAGTGCGTTCCAAAGTTCTTTCGCCGTTTCGATGTTTTGATAAACATCGAAGAGAGGATCGGACATAGCATTGAGGATGTGGCCACAACATATGAAATCATCGATATCACACTTGAGACGGTCTCGGGCCGCGGCAAGGGTCTCATTTTCGTGTGGTTCCGGATAAGGTTTGGTGAGGACATAGGAGACATTGAGAGTGGCTAATAAGAATTGCATCTTCTTTTGCCATCTCTTGAATCCTCCACCGTCAAATCGCTCTAACTTCATGATGTCGCAAGACATTTGTTGGAGATTCTTCGTCGCCATCTTGATTCGGAAATTGCTTTAAGATTGTTGTATTTAGGGTTCTATACTAAGGGTGCATGTAGATAATAAATTCTACTACTTGTGGCTTTCAAGGCGAGTAAACTCTCTATCCTTAAAGCAATTTCGCCCCCACTGTATGTGCTTTGGGATTTGGCAAATTGCCTCTCAAGATACAATGAAGCAACGTGTGTAGAACGATTATCAACACCGCACGAGTGGTGATAATCCTCGGTAGAACTAGTGAGTAGACAAGGATTTCAAGAACTAGAATTTGTGTTTCTATAGCAACACAAAATCCTAGCAATCTGGTGTATATGAAAAGGAAAAACGGATTAGTCATTTTTGGTGTCTAAAGGTCGGTATATATAGGCTAATATGATAGCCCTTTGAACAGTCACGACTGTTCGATTTTTCTGACAGCTTTTCGGTATGGCAACAGTTCAAAGTGTCGCGACTGTTCCAACAGTTGCAGCGACGGTCTGGTCACTGCCTGAACCGTCGCATCTGTCCAGAACAGTCCCTTATCCGAACCGTCGTGTATGTTCACGAATAGGCATCTTTTGCTTCCAACCGTCGCATTTGAAGTGAACCATCGCGTCTGTTGGTTACACCCTTTCATGGACCGTCGCATCAGATGAGTAATCGCAATGGTTTCGTGTTGCAACAAGCAAAAGAGTTAAAGGCAGCTACAAGCGGCTCGCGGTGATGCGTGTGTGCGAAGTGCAAAGTGCGCCATCAAAGCGCCACATTGCGGGCACGCCCACGGTCGCGCGCGTAAGGGTGCGTTGCACCCTTGTAGAGCCCCCACCATTTCCAATATAAGATAAATTAATATATGGAAAATAGTTCCACTTATATACCCACTTTTGTTTCACTTTTCCTCCTATGTGGGACAAGGTGAAACCTACCAAAATCAATTTTCCTTTTCTTCCTAAGACTCAACCCAAAATACTTAAATTTTAATATTTTGAAAATATTCCCAACAAACCCCCACCATTTTCAAAATAGACTCAAATTTGAAAAAGACCGACATGACAAGACCTAACCAGATTCCGAAATCCTTGGGGGTGTTATGCATAAGTAAAGGTGGAGTCTTGCACCTTGAACCTTTACATAGTGAAAGTGCTCAAGTCTAACTAGGGTAAGAATGGTTGAACCAAAGTCATTGAACCATCTTCCTTTGTATGTTAAACGGAGACACCTCACGCATATCCTTCCTCTCATTCATTCAACCATTATAAGCCGACCCGTTAACTGGCCATGGGTCTGTATCTCGATTTCTCAGAATGTTCTAGAGCCAAGCCCTTTAGCTCATAGGAAGCGGCCTCACTCCCACATTCAGATAGGTGGACCTTGTCAAGAGTGTTCCCGTAATTTAAACACTCCAACACAAATTGTGTTACAAGTCCATTAAGAATTAGAATCAACTTTCCTTCACACTACAGTTCCAAGTTCTACTAACCCCGGGATGGCAATAAAATATTGTAGATCTCTCAATCACGTTCAAATGATGTACTTTAACTTGATCTTGAATCTTGGTGAAATACCAAGTATCAAGACAAGGTTCCATCATGGGTGACTATTTATAGGTGGGCTTGAGACCCGTCCCTTTTGAAGTGCTTTCAATCAATTTCCTTGGTAATCCTTTTGTGAAAGGATCTGCTAAGTTCTTACTTGATCGTAAGAAACTAATAGTGATCACCCCATCATTTATTAATTGATTGACTTGCCTATGTCTAAGTCCAATATGCCTGGACTTACCATTATACAATTGATTGTATGCCCTTGACAGTGTAGCCGCACTATCACAGTGTATAGAGATTGGCGGCATTGGCTTTGGCCACAAGGGTATGTTGATTAACAAGTCCCTTAACCATTCTGCTTCTTTACAACAAGAAGCTAAAGCAACAAATTCTGCCGCCATGGTAGAATCTGTTATACAACTTTGTTTCTTTGATCCCCAAGACACCGCACCCCCACCAAGTGTAAAAATCCATCCACTTGTGGATGCATAGTCTTCTTGATCATTTATCCAACTTGCATCAGTATATCCTTCCAATACTGAAGGATATCCACTATATTCTAAACCATAGTCCATGGTTTTCTTCAAGTACTTGAGTACTCGATTTACAGCATCCCAATGTGCTTTTCCAGGTTTACTAGTATGTCTACTTAATCTTCCTACGGCATAGGCGATATCAGGTCTGGTACAAGTCATGGCATACATTAGACTACCAATAACTTTAGCATATTCATTTTGAGCTAATACCCTTCCGGTATTAGTTGTTAATCTAGAACCTACTTCGAACGGAGTGCTGACAGGTAAACAATCAAATTTATTAAAACGCTTTAATATCTTTTCAATATAGTGAGACTGGGATAACATAAGCTTATTGTTATTTCTAAGAATCTTTATTCCTAAAATAACATCAGCTTCTCCCAGATCTTTCATATCAAAAATTTCAGATAAGAGTTTCTTTGTCATTTGCACTTGTTCCAAGTCGGTTCCAAAAGTCAACATATCATCCACGTATAAGCAGATGATAACCCCTCGACCATTAACAAATCGACTTTATACACACTTGTCTGATTCGTTAATTTTGAAACCATTAGATAGAATGATTTGATCGAATTTTTGATGCCATTGTTTGGGAGCCTGTTTCAGGCCATACAAGGACTTAATAAGTTTACAAACTTTCTTTTCTTGTCCTTGAACTATGAAACCTTCCGGTTGTTTCATATAGTTCCTCCTCTAATTCACCGTTCAACAATGCGGTTTTGACATCCATTTGGTGAATTATGAGTTTATTAATGGAAGCTAAGGCAATCAAAATTCTAATGGTCGACGTTCGTGCTACAGGGGCATATGTGTCAAAATAATCTAGTCCTTTCTTTTGTGTAAAGCCCTTAGCTACTAATCGGGCTTTAAACTTTTCAATGCTGCCATCAACTCTTAATTTTCTTTTAAAAATCCATTTATTCTTGATGGATTTTGAACCAGGGGGTAGGTCCACTAAGACCCAAGTGTTATTACCTATGATGGATTCCATCTCATCGTTGATTGCCTCTTTCCAAAAAGATGCATCATGATATTTCATTGCTTCTGCAAATGTACGTGGTTCTTCATCCAAGTTGTAAATGATTGGATATTCTTTCATTGAACCATGTCGATCACCTTCAACTAAGTACATTTCAAAGTCGGGTCCAAAGGTTCTTGCTCTTCGTTGACGTTTACTTCTTCTAGGTTCAATTGCTTGATGATTCAGGGAATCATCATCTTCCCTTTCGTTATTAACGGGAATCTTCATGGACATGATTTCCTTAGAAATCTCATGTGCCTTTGGAATGCTTTTGAACCTTCGTTCGTCAAAATGAGCATCTCTAGATTCTATGATGGTGTTAATGGAAATTTGATCATTTTGTTCAACCACCATGAACCTATAAGCCTTGCTATTTTGGGCATATCCCAAAAATATACATTCAATACCTTTGTCTCCTAACTTTCTTTTCTTGGATTCATGAAGTCTTACAATTGCTCGACATCCCCAAATCCGAAGGTAATTTAGCTTAGGTGTTCATTGATTCCATAACTCATAAGGGGTCATTTGACTTCTCTTACTTGGTACTCTATTAAGAATGTAGCAAGATGTTAGTAATGTTTCTCCCCAAAATCCAGAACTTAATCCAGAATATGACATCATGGAATTCACCATTTCCATCAAGGTACGGTTCTTTCGTTCCGCAATACCATTTTGTTGTGGTGTATACGGAGCCGTCACTTGGTGAATAATTCCCGTAGATTCAAAATATCTAGGGTTATAATATTCACCACCCCTATCCGTTCTTAAACACTTTATCTTTGTCTCACATTTAAGTTCTACTTCATTTTTGTAGATCTTAAATTTTTCAAGGACTTCATCCTTTGAGTGTAAAAGATATACATAGCAATATCGAGAATAATCATCGATAAAAGTGGCAAAATACTTTTTACCACCAAGAGAAGGAGTAGAATGTAAATCACATATGTCACTATGCACTAAGTCTAAGATTTTAGAAGTTCGTTGGATTTGAGGGAAAGGTTATCTAGTAAATTTCGTATGCATACATGTAGGACACTTTTGATTTTTATCATCTAATTTTGGAATTAAATCACTTTTTGCCATATTTTTCAATCGTTTAAAATGTACGTGACCTAATCGACCATGCCATAAAAGTAAGGAAGAATCAAAGTAACCAGAACTAGTAGTAGTGTTATTAGCATCAATCATATGTACATCGGGAGCAACCGCAGTATTTGCGTTGCTTATGTCAACCACATTTACATCATTCACACTAGTATTTACAACTTCATTTATGTTTAGTTTAAACATCCCTCCGGTGAGATAGCCTTTGCCGACGAATTTTCCGCCTTTGGAGAGTATGAACTTGTCGGATTCAAAGACGAGTTTGAAGCCATGTTTGTTGAGGATTGATCCAGAAACCAAGTTCTTTCGGACATCGGGAACATGGAGAACATCATTTAGAGTCAAAGTGTTCCCCGATGTGAATTCCAAAGTAACTTTCCCCTTTCCTTTGACTTGAGCGGTAGAGTGATTTCCCATGTAAAGTACGGAGGTTGAAGCTTCGTACGTTTTGAACATGTCTATGTTGTTGCACACATGTCGGGTTGCCCCCGAATCCACCCACCAACATTTGTCTTCCTCAAGTGAGAATATCTCATAAATCATAGCAACAAAGTTGTTATTCTTGAAGTTTCCATCGTTGGTGTTGTTACCACCATTTCCTCTCCTTCTTTTGAGAAGCCGACAATTACATTTGTAATGTCCCGGTTTGTTGCAATTGAAGCAAACCACGTCTTTCATATTCTTTTTTCTATTACAAGTTACCTCGTGTCGTTTCCTTTTCTTTCCACCGGCTTTAGAAGTTTCTCCCTTTTCCTTGACCACATGAACTTTAGAAGCATCATCGTTGGTTTTATTTTCCAATCGATATTGTTCTTCAATGAGAAGATGCTTTCCAAGTTCTTTTAAGGACATATCGTCCTTACGATGTTTAAGATTTTTCTTAACATCTTTCCAAGAGGGAGGGAGTTTATCGATGATTGATGCCACTTGGATTGATTCATACATATTCATATTGTGTTGTGTGAACATGCTAAGAATGTGTTCAATTTCATACATTTGATCCATAATAGGACGTGAATCTATCATTTTGTATGAATTAAATTTGGAAACGATAAATTTCTTACTTGTTGCGTCTTCGGTGAAGTACTTTTGTTCGAGTGCGTTCCAAAGTTCTTTCGCCGTTTCGATGTTTTGATAAACATCGAAGAGAGGATCGGACATAGCATTGAGCATGTGGCCACGACATATGAAATCATCGTTATCAAACTTGAGACGGTCTCGGGCCGCGGCAAGGGTCTCGTTTTTGTGTGGTTCTGGATAAGGTTTGGTGAGGACATAGGAGACATTGAGAGTGGCTAATAAGAATTGCATCTTCTTTTGCCATATCTTGAATCCTCCACCGTCAAATCGCTCTAACTTCATGATGTCACAAGACATTTGTTGGAGATTCTTCGTCGCCATCTTGATTCAGAAATTGCTTTAAGATTGTTCTATTTAGGGTTCTATACTAAGGGTGCATGTAGATAATAAATTCTACTACTTGTTGCTTTCAAGGCAAGTAAACTCTCTATCCTTAAAGCAATTTCGCCCCCACCGTATGTGCTTTGGGATTTGGCGAGTTGCCTCTAAAGATACAATGAAACAACGTGTGTAGAACGATTATCAACACCGCACGAGTGGTGATAATCCCCGGTAGAACTAGTGAGTAGACAAGGATTTCAAGAACTAGAATTTGTGTTTCTATAGCAACACAAAATCCTAGCAATCTGGTGTATATGAAAAGGAAAAACGGATTAGTCATTTTGGTGTCTAAAGGTCGGTATATATAGGCTAATATGACAGCCCTTTGAACAGTCACGACTATTCGATTTTTCTGATAGCTTTTCGGTATAGCAACAGTTCAAAGTGTCGCGACTGTTCCAACAGTTGCAGCGACGGTCTGGTCACTGCCTGAACTGTCGCATCTGTCCAGAACAGTCCCTTATCCGAACCGTCGTGTATGTTCACGAATAGGCACCTTTTGCTTCCAACCGTCGCATTTGAAGTGAACCATCGCGTCTGTTGGTTACACCCTTTCATGGACCGTCGCATCAGATGAGTAATCGCAACGGTTTCGTGTTGCAACAAGCAAAAGTGTTAAAGGTGGCTACAAGCGGCTCGCGGTGATGCGTGTGTGCGAAGTGCGCCATCAAAGTGCCACATTGCGCCCACGCCCACGGTCGCGCGCGTAAGGGTGCGTTGCACTCTTGTAGAGCCCCCACCATTTCCAATATAAGATAAATTAATATATGGAAAATAGTTCCACTTATATACCCACTTTTGTTTCACTTTTCCTCCTATGTGGGACAAGGTGAAACCTACCAAAATCAATTTTCCTTTTCTTCCTAAGACTCAACCCAAAATACTTAAATTTTAATATTTTGTTTGATATGTTAGAACCAAGAATAAGATTAAAAACAAGTTTGAGTAAAGGAAAATAAGAGAAATATTAACCTTTGATGTTTGAAGAAGATGAAGATGAACAGTTTCTGGGAAATTAAGTTCAAATGCAACAGTGTTCTTGCTTGAGAGAGATGATGTTCGCGTAAAAGGTAAAAATATAAACTCAAAGGGTTTATATAGTGATAGTAGAGAGAGAAAAACTATGAGTGGGAAAAGTTTTTCATGATGACACGGACACGTCCCTTGAATTTGATTGGACAAGGAAACGAAACGGGCGAACGTGTCAGAGAAAAGTCATGCCATGGTCTATCCTTTGTGATGACGTCACAACCGTCCTTTCATATTTTAAGATGTCTCTGAGGGTTTTGGAAAAACTCAGGGATATATTTAAAACATGAAGCACTGATTTAGAAATATCAGTGTTAGTTTTATAATTTCAAAGTATCACTGAAAGAAAGGGATATTCAGCGATGTAAATTGTTTTGAAATCTTGCATTCTTAGGCGAACGTCAGCGAGTACGAAATAACATACCTTGATATCAGCGAATCAATTTTGTTCAGAGAGAGGGTGAGTAATAGAGTTATACAAATTCATTGTATCACTGATCAAATGTGAACCACTGAATATTTTACTCTTCTAAGTTCAGCATTCCAAGCTCGCTGATGAGAAAGTTGAATCTTGTCTCATCAAGAGGTTTGGTGAATAGATCAGCTAATTGAAAGTCAGTTGGGATAAAATGAAGTTCTATATCACCATTCATCACATGATCTCTGATAAAATGATACCTGATTTCGATGTGTTTGGTCTTTGAGTGTAGCACTGGATTATTTTCTATGGCGATGGCACTAGTGTTGTTGCAATAGATTGGAATTTTGGAGAGCTGAAGGTCATAGTCCAGTAGTTGATTTCTCATCCACAAGACCTGAGAACAACAGCTTCCAGCGGCTACATATTCAGCTTCAGCAGTTGAGGTGGACACTGAGTTTTGCTTTTTACTTGTCCAACTCACCAGCTTTCCACCCAGGAGCTGACAGCCTCCTGTGGTGCTTTTCCTATCCAATTTGCAACCTACAAAATCACTATCTGAATAGGCGATTAGATCAAACCCTGAGTCTTTGGGATACCAAAGACCTAGGTTAGGAGTACCCTTAAGGTATCGAAAAATACGCTTTACAGCGATCAAATGAGATTCCTTAGGTTCAGCTTGATATCGTGCACACAAATAGGTTGCGTACATAATAGCAGGACGGCTAGCTGTAAGATACAGAAGAGAGTCGACTATCCCACGGTACGCTGTGACATTAACAGATTTTCCAGAAGGATCCTTGTTTAGTGTCAGCGGTGGTGCCATAGGGGTTTTCATAGCTGAGCTCTGAGTTAAATCAAACTTTTTCAGCATATCTTTAACATACTTACCTTGGTGAATAAAAGTACCTTTTTCATTCTGTTTGATTTGAAGACCAAGGAAATAAGTTAGTTCACCCATCATACTCATTTTATATTCAGCTTTCATTCTTTCAGCGAAACGAGAACATAAGTCAGGGTTAGTAGAACCAAATATAATATCATCGACATATATTTGAACAAGAATGATATGACCTTTTACTTTCCTGAAAAATAGAGTTTTATCGATTTGACCACGCTCAAGTTTTTCAATATGGAGATAAGTAGAGAGAGTGTCATACCATGCACGAGGAGCTTGCTTTAAACCATAAAGTGCCTTATCCAGTTTATAAACATAACCTGGATGCTTAGGATCAGTGAATCCTGGAGGTTGTTCTACGTAGACTTCTTCATTCAGCCTTCCATTGAGGAATGATGATTTAACATCCATTTGATAAACCTTGAAGTCTTTGTGTACAGCGTAAGCTAAGAATAGACGAATGGCTTTGAGTCTTGCCAATGGGGCAAATGTTTCGTCCTAATCTATGTCTTCCTCTTGTCTGTATCCCTAAGCAACAAGACGAGCTTTGTTGCGGGTTACAGTTCCATGTTCATCCAACTTGTTTTGATAGACCCATTTAGTTCCTATCACTGACTTGTCAGATGGTCTAGCAACGAGCTTCCAAACTTTGTTTCTTTCAAATTCTGTCAGCTCTTCTTGCATAGCGCTGACCCAGTTTGGATCCTTGAGGGCATCATATGTTTTCTTTGGTTCAATCAGAGAAATAAAGTTAACAAATAAACAAATATTACATGCACTTCGTCGAGTCTGAACACCAGCGTTTGGATCACCAAGAATTTGATCGATGGGATGATTTATAGTCCATCGTTGAGTTGGAGCATGATTAGCTTACTCGATTTGAACTTCTGGAGGAGCTGAAGAAGAGGCTTCAGCTACTTCAGGTATTTCAGGTAGAAGAGGTAGAGGTTCAGATGTCATTTCATTCACTGATTGTTGAGAAGTAGATGGGATATCTGAGGTAGAAGGTTCAGAAGCAGGCATAGTGTTAATAGGAATAGCTGAGACCTATGAGGATTCAGCTTCACTTGTCTTCATGCTTGGGATGATAGTAAGATCATCATCTTCAGCGGTATGAGTATGAGTAGGAGGGATGGGATGGGAGCATCTTCTGAATCACCAAGATGAGAAAACATCCATTGATTCAGTTCTTCAGTATCAGCAGAAGGTCTAGAGTTCGCTGATCGGGATTCGTCAAAAGTGACGTGGATTGTTTCTTCTACAGTTTGTCTTCTTCGATTGAAGACTCTGAAGGCTTTGGAGATGGAAGAATATCCAAGAAAGATTCCATCATCAGCCTTAGGATCAAACTTTCCAAGGGCATCTCTGTTGTTCAGTATGAAACACTGACATCCAAAGATGTGAAGAAAGCTAATTGAAGGCTTTTTCCCATGAAAAAGTTCATAGGCTGTCTTCTTGAATCTTTTGAAAATCAGCGACCTGTTTTGAATGAAACAAGCAGTGTTGACAGCTTCTGCCCAAAATTGAGTAGGTTGATTAGAATCGCTGAGCATTGAACGTGCAGCTTCTATGATAGTTCAATTTCTTCTTTCAGCGACTCCATTTTGTTGCGGTGTTCTCACTGAGGAAAAGTTGTGAGAGATACCCTTACTTTCAAAGAAGGAATCAAGGGAGCTGTTTTTGAATTCAGTCCCATGATCACTCCTTATAGAGCGAATGGTCATATTGTTCAGGACTTCCATTTTCCTGACAAAAGCGATTTGTTCTTCAGGGGTGTCACTCTTAGAACGGAGAAACATAACCCAGGTATAGCGAGAGAATTTATCAACTATGACCAATGTATATTTCTTTCCAGCGAGGGATTGTTTGTTAACAGGGCCAAACAAATCCATATGGAGAAGTTGAAGAGGAGATGACACTGAGGAAACTTGCTTAGATTTGAAACTAGCTTTTGTTTGTTTCCCTTTCTCACACGTTGAACATAGAGATTCCTTAGCGTATGAGTGTTGAGGTAGACCACTGACCAACTCTTTAGAAGAAAGAGTATTCAGTGTCTTGAAGTTGAGATGAGAGAGCCTCTTATGCCATAGCCAGTTGACATCAGATGAGGCTTTTGATAAGAAACAGGAGTTCTCAGTGGTTGTCGAGTCCATGTTTATAACATAAACATTTTCCATACGGTATCCACTGAGAGCTATCTTCTCCTTTTTGTCAGTAACAAAGCAGGATTCCTTAGTGAAAATCACTTTGTGATCCTTGTCACATAGCTGACTGATGCTTAGAAGATTGTGCTTTAGTCCTTCGACATATGCGACTCTTCTGAAGGTAGTTGTACCATTTGAGAGTACACCAAACCCTCGGGTATAGCCTTTTTTCCATTTCCACCGAAGGTCACTGAGGGACCTTTCTCTTCCTTATATTCAGCGAGCAGGTTCTTTTTGCCAGTCATGTGTCTAGACCATCCGCTATCGAGATACTAGATACCCTTCAGGACCTGCACACAAAGGAAGACTAGTTTGACTTAGGCACCCATTTTACCATGGGTCCACATTTGTCAGTGGTGGTAGAGGAAGTGGAAGGTTCAGCAATCTTTGCAGCATTTGAAGATTCAGCTTCAGGACTAGTCTTCACTTTAGTTAATTTCTTAACTTCAGTGGATGGTTTCACCTTAACCTGATTTGCACCAGGATTGGTCTTCTTTGCCATGGGGGCATTGATCTTCACCTTAGCTAACTTTTCAGCTTTGGTGGATGTGGGGCACTTATTAGCAATATGATTGGTAAGTCCACAGTGATAACATTTCCTATAGATAAAAGTAGCTTTAGGACCATTTGCATGCTTAGCCGAAAATTTTAAATGAGCAGGGCCAGCAACAAGTATACCTTTGGCATTGGAAATTGGAGGAACAATCAGTTCTTCGGATTTCTTACCAATTACATCTACTCTGATTCTAGGAGTAGATCGCTGAATAAATCCAAGGATCTTGTTCTTAGAAGTAGAGGGATGAATCACTGATGTTTTAGAAACATTCAGCTTAGATACAAAAGTGCCCTTCTGAGGTTTTTGATTAAAAACTTTTTCTTTACCTTTACCTTTCAGTTTAGAACTTGAGGTAGAGGTTTCCTCAGGAGTGGGGATTTTAGAAGAAGAACACTGAGATGTAGAAAAGTCAGGGATTGAGGATACGAACATTCCAAACTTAAGCATGAAACGATCAGTGGTTGGTTCTAGAGTATCAGCTTTATAACCAAGACCACTTTTATCACTCAGGGGAATCTGAACTTTCAATATCTCAGTGATCATTGTTGAGGATTTACACCATCCTTCAACAGTAGCCTTTTCAGCCTTGAGTGCCTCGACAGCATCTTCTCGTTCGATACGGATGAGTTGATTTATACAGACCTGGTCTTTTAGATTTTCTTCTATTTTAGAAAGCTTTTGAATTTCTATGTGACAATTCTTAAGTTGTTCAGTAAGATCAATATTTAGTTTTTCATCTTTGATCTTGCCATTCATGGCATCATATAAATCAACAGTCAAAAGATCGACGGTCCGACGTCTTTCGATATCACTAAGAGTTGAAGTTTGACTATCAGTGAGAGAGTTTGATACCTGAGAGGTGGATACAGAAATAGAGGGAATTTCAGTTTGTTCTTCCTCTTCTTCTATTTTGGCCATGAGGCAGAGATTGGCATCATCATCATCTTCAGAGTCAGATGATTCTTCTTCAGAAAGAGCCCAGTCATGATCTTCAGCGATCATGCCTTTGCCTTTGTTCTTAAAGCTTTTCAACTTTGAATACTTTTCTTTCAGCTTCTTGTACTTGTCATCTCTAGCCCTAGGGTTATAGGATTTCTTGTAGGAAGAAGATGAGGGTTTTAAAACTTTCTTAGATCTGCATTCACTAGCAAATTGACCGATCTTTTCACAGTTATAGCAAGTAGCAGTAGCCTTATCACCAGGGGTTGACGATTTTGGCTTATCAGTGAGTGTGAGAGGTTTGTTTCTTCTGAAGTTACTCTTTCTGGTGAATCTCCTGAAAGAATTAGTCAGGAGAGCTAGAGACTCATCCATTTCTAAAGGATCAGCTTCAGATGAGTCATCAGAGTTAGATTCCAACTCAGTGATAGTAACAGTGGATCGCTAAGTAGGCACCAACTCTGAAGAGAGTAAAGCAACAGGTGTGCTCTTGGAATCTTTTACAAGATTCTTCTTAAGATGACATGACTGCTCATGATTGAGCATAGTGCCATATAAGGTAGAGAGGGTCATAGATTTTAGATCCTTTGAGAGCTTGAGACACATTGAATAATTGTCCCAGCTCTCAAGTAGACATTCTAGAAACTTTGTCAGGATCTCAAAGTTAGAATATTCCTTACCAACGGTTTTCAAGTCAATGATTAAACAGTTAAACCGCTTATGTACTTCAGAGAGAGATTCATTCTTACCACAAATGAAGCTTTCGTACTGTCTTACCAGGTTGATCTTTCTTGAGTCCTGGACTTCAGATGTACCTTCATATTGAACACAGATTGTGTCCCACATGGCTTTGGAGGATTTTAGGTTCATGACGGAATGGTAGACTTCGTCAGGAAGAGCCATAGAAAGAATGGATCTGGCCTTAGTTTCGATGGCCACCTTCTTCTTGTCTTCATCAGTCCAAGTGTTAGGAGCCCTGGGAATGATTCTTTCAGGAATGGTAGCTCGAGTAGCAGTGTCTGGAACTTCAGGGTCAATCATCACAGGAACATATGGACCATTCTCGATGTAGTAAGGCATAGTAGGATCTACACCTTCCAAGAATAGCATCATCCTATTTTTCCATAGATTAAAGTTATCTCTGGAAAATATAGGAGGTTTTGCAAGAGAACCATTGTTAATGTAGTTTGTGTTTGTGGAGTTAGCTATTTTAGAAAATAGAAAAGAAGAGAAAGGAATAGTATAAGCAAGATCTTGTTTATGAGATTAAACAATCTGCTCTGATACCACTTGTTGGTCCCGAAAGGGTTATACAAGTTTGTAGAAGGGATGGGGGGTTGAATACAAACACAAGATTTTTACTTTTCTAAATTGTTTATTGATATGTATCAAACAATTTACAAATTGTTGCAGAACAAGATTAAGGAATAAACCAAATCTAAACAAGTTATGAGAATCACTAAGATTTATTGCACTAGAAATAAGATAGAGAGAAAATAAGAATACTAAAGAGAAATATTCTAACACACAGTTTCAGCAAGGAGAAGGAAATGGCCGAAGGTGTTCAAATAATGAACTAGGGTTTCCTTTATATACTACATGCATTTAATGCACAACAGTACAACTTTACACGTGGCAGCAGCTGGTTGGTTGCATATTTTGACTTCAGTAGACAACCTAGTGGCCGCATGATGAACAGTGTAGAATCAGAATTGGTTGTACGATTCTGGACAAAAGGGATGTCCGTTCTGACAGATCGTACGGAGACGTGCAAGGGGGTAAGACAAAATTAACTTGTAGAGGAAACTTTATGATCAGCGTTTGCTGAATAAATCTTTATCAGCGGATGATAAAGTTCAGCGTTCGCTGAAGTCTTCTACTTGAAACTTCACGTTGAGTTGACAGGTCTTGGATTCGCTGATATCCGCATCAGTTCATTAGTAGACTTGTCGCTGGTTCTTTGGCTTGATCTTCGACTTCAGCGTAGAACATGGTTGACGTGAAACTTGTCTTCAGGAATCATAAGTAAACAACTAAAACTATCAGCGATCATCAGTAAGACTGAACAGACTCAGGGCTCACTGATGAACAGTGTTCGCTGAATGTATAATTTAAAGCGTATGTTTTCATCAGCGATACTAAACATACTTAGTATATTTTCTTTGATGACAAAACATTAATATATATTGTCTACTTACAATTTTCACTAAGTGTTTCTCATAGAGTCATTATCAAATCACTGAGGGTTTGGATCAACAAAAGACATACAAGAATATGGGTAATTAAAATGGATGTCACCATAAAACAACACCTGAGGTAACCTCACTTGACTTTTTCAACTTAATTTCATCCGTTTGGTTTCTGTTGTCATATAGCGATCAACTGCAACTGTTTGCGGCTTTGCGCTCACACCATCTTCAGCTTCGTGCTTATAACAGCAACCTTTAAAAACATCAAATTGAGTATAATTCACATAATAAAAAAGTCTTTGAACCATGATACATAACAATTCATTGTAGTTTATATTTGTGAATGGTTCCTTACAGAAAACAAACTCTTGCACATGATTAATCACAATCTCATTCATAGAAATTCAAATCTACAACTCACAAACATCAAAACGCCGTATATACTTTTTTGTACCAAGTCAACTTGTTTAAAAATGTTAAATACTTGCATCTTTACATGGAATAAAAAAATAAGAGATGGATCCATATTAATCCATTAGATGTGAAGGCTAGAATCTCCACACGTACCTTCGCAAATGTAGCCAAATAATGCTTCAGATCCATTTTCTTAGTAGAGAAACGTATATATGCATCGTTTGACACCTCGAGTTCTTATCACTACCTCTAAATGGTTAAGAAAAAAGTTATATTTCACATAAAAAAAATTGGAGAAGAAAAGCATTTTACCTGGTATAGAAACCGTTATTGGAAGGAAAAACATGACTCGTTATGAGAGTTGGTCTGATCAGTAAGGGTATTACAGTCATTCAAAACAAAGATGGCTTCAACAAAGTTGTTATTAGCTAAAATTGGTGCATTGACTATGGTAAAAGGCATACACAAGTCAAAAGGCGTGAGCTTGAGCATAAGCATTTGTAAAGATAACATAATTGATGATCTCGAAATAACTCACCTTTTAATATATTCCAAAAAAGATAATGAGCAAGCTATCTTATTTTTTCTGATTCATCAACAAAAGATAATAAACATCAAAGATAAAACATGCCCGACCACTTCACATAATCCTGCTAAATATAAAAGCAAGTTATAGGTCTCAATCACCATGTTATTGCCCTTAAAAGATTGATCTTCTAAAACAAAAATGTCAATTTTAGTCTACCTGGAGGGAAAAAACGAAGACATTAATGATGTTTGGTATATATTGTTAGCTTCAAAAAACAGATGTGTGTTAAGTAAATATATATACAATGAACTTATGAGTAAAATATAATGTGTATGAGCCTCACCAATGAACAGATGTTGTATGTCAAAAGCAGAAATTAGCCATCATTACAACACTATTGTTACAAAGCGCTGCCCTGTTGTTCATTTCCATCTCCTCCGGCAACAATGTTCAAATTTACAATATTTATGAGTAAAAGAGTTGCTATGTCAAGCCATCATTCTTACAAAAAAAGACAACAAAAGGACACCATAAACAACCTAAAGAGATTTTGGAGAAAACAAAATCGATGGATGCTTCGGTAAATAGTTTGATACCACCGCTTTTCATAAATTAATGGATGAATTAGAGATTTACCTTATTCAATTCGATAGAGCTGGAAATGGAGAAAGTGGTCCTGATCCAAAGCGTTTGCTGAAGAGTAAAGCATTAGACATCTAATAACACATAGACAATCGAAAGAAAAAAAATACATTAATCCTCTTTGTGATGAGAGTTTGTAGAGAACGGAGATGAAAATACAAGCCACAGAAACCAAAGAAAAATTAGGTTGTTGAAGGTTCTCAAATAGAAAAATGAAAACACAACAAACAGAAACAAAATATAACCTGAGAAATTTTTGAACAAACCCTAATCTTGAAGATGGAGAACGATCGAACACGCAATTAGAAATTCGAAAAAGCAGATGGAAACAAATGAAACGGGATTTAAACTTTTAGGAAAGAAGAGAGATGGAACCTGGAGAAAGGAAGAGTCACCTTGGGAGCCCCAATCGTCTTCTTGATTGGAGTGGATGCATCTTGGGAGCAGTTCCTTTTGGATGCGTTTGGTTGCAGGACAGGGTGGAACAGAACAGAACAGAACAACTTTGTCCCATGTTTGGCATGGCCTTAAGTGGAACAAACATGGACTAAGTAGAACACGCGTGGGACACTGGTGTTCCACCCCTTACCCTGGAACTAACTAGAACAAGATCTAATAGACAGAAATACCCCTCTGGACTTCGTCTCCCTCGTCTGGGTTATTCACCACCAGAAATCTCTTCTCTCCATCGACTCTCAATCAGACTCTCTTCTCCATCTCGACTCTCTTCTGCATCTCGACTTCTCCATCGATTTATCTCCCGTCCCTCAATCGACTCTCTTCTCTCCATCTCGACTTCTCCATCGATTCACCACGGGTTCTAAAGTCGATTTTCTTGGTGCGTTTTCTTGGTGCAATCGATACTTTTCTGGAAATTGATTTAGGGTTCTAAAGTCGATTTTCTTCGATTACTTCTCTGGTAGTCGATTTTGGTGCAATCGATTTTTTGGTGCAATTGATTTAGGGTTCTAAAGTCGATTTTGGTGGATTTCATCTGCACTTCGATTTTGGTGGATTTCATCTGCACTTCGATTACTTCTCTGGTGGATTTCATCTGCACTTCACCTCCTACAGGTAGTCGATTTGTTGTAATGTTTGATGTTGTTTGATGCTTATTTGATGCTAAAAATACGGATTTGTTGTTGTTTTGATGCTAAAAATAATGATTTGTTGATGTTTGATGCTTATTTGATGCTGAAAATACGGATTTGTTGCTGTTTGATGCTAAAAATAATGATTTGTTGTTGTTTGATGCTTATTTGATGCTGAAAATATGGATTTGCTGCTGTTTTGATGCTAAAAATAATGATTTGTTGTTGGTTTGATGCTGAAAATGTCGATTTGTTGTTGTTTTGATGCTGAAAATATCGATATGTTTGTTGTTTGATGCTAAACAGCTCACTGGGGGTAAATTGGTCATTTAGTCAGTCATGTTCTGTTCTGTCCAGTTTAGTTATGTTCTACCAAACGCTGGACAACTGTTCTGTCCTGTCCTGTTCTGTTCTGTCCTGTCCTGTCATGTCCTGTCCTGCAACCAAACGCACCATTTGGGAGCGGGAATTACACCGGGAGCAGCTACAACGCTTAAACAATATTGTATCGTATGCATAAAATACTGTAATCTAGGGATTTTAAAATTTGATGCTTTAAAAAGCAATACCTAATGCTTTAAAGGATGTTTTTAAGACTTTTTGTTTTAAAAGATTGTACAACATGCATTAAAACTTGTTTTTTAAGACTTTTTGCTTTAAAATATTGTACAACATACATTAAAACTTGTTTTTAAGACTTTTTGGTTATATGATTTATAAGGCAGTATAGATATTGATTGATTATTAAACCTAATTTGTATTTCAGTTTTTCTAGTCTAAAGTCTAAACCCCTGTTCATTTCATAGCCAACTTGATTGTGTTCTTCACCACCTCCACGGCAAAACCAACGTTTTATAGGATGAACCAACAAATCATTATTATAGATAGGATGGATACAAACTGATGATACACGGCACGACAAAAGTAAAGTAATCAATTTTGGTTTTCCAATTTTCCAAATCAAACAACAAGTCAACAATCAATGATTTGATTTGTTTTTGTCAAAAATATCTCCATACAGTACAAATTGCCTTTCAAAACCCAGAAGCAGCAGAATTCATGATGTCTTTCTACAAAACCAATATAATCGTGGATCCTCAATCGGCAGCGGAGAAGGCCGTTTCTGTCATCGGAAACGGGTACGACCTCACCTCCGATATCCGATTAACCGGTTGTAAACCCGGTTCCACCCTGATCGATCTCGACGGAACCCTAACTAAAGAGCTGGTGGTTCCCGGCGGCATCCTTGTTCCCAATGTTTCCACCTCTATCAAGTGCGATAAAGGCGAACGCACCAGGTTTCGTTCCGATGTTGTTTCATTTAATCAGGTATATATGCTTCTTCCCTCCCACTTTGATTCCTGAATTCAAACCAAATTTAGCCCAATTAAACCACTATTTCCGTTGTTGTTCTCGAGAGTCAAACAACCAAAGTGGAATTGAGCTGCTGGAAGTGTAATTCGAGTTCGAAATTGGATGAATTGTTTTTGAATTTTATTGAATGTAATTGGATGAAAATTCTTTGAAATCATCGATAACTTTGATAATCCAATAGGTTTTTAGAACTGGGTTATTCCCTCTCACTTTGATTTCTGAATTCATTAGAAATTTACTTCTTAAGTGAAATTTTACAACCACAAGGGTTGTGGCGTAGTGGTCAAGACCCCGGGATGTGGTGGAATATCCCCATGGTTCAAATCCAGACCTACACAACAATTATAGTCACTGAGTTTATCATAGTTGATGTCTTGCGGTCATAATTTGTCAGGCATAGCCTAAGACACCCTTCCCGAAAAAAAAAGTAATGTCTTGCGGTCATAATTTGTCAGGCATAGCCTAAGACACCCTTCCCGAAAAAAAAAGTAAAATTTTACTTCTCTGAGTGTAAGTAATTAGGGTTCGAAATTGGATCAGGATTCTTTGTAAATGGATAACCCTAATGGATTTTTAAATGCATATTGTGTTGCAGATGTCAGAGAGATTCAATCAAGATGTATGTTTATCGGGTAAGATACCTTCTGGTTTCTTCAACTTGATGTTTGGTTACAAGGGGTGTTGGCAGAAGGACGCCGCTACCACCAAAACTCTAGCTTTTGATGGTTGCTTTATAACCTTGTACAACATCGAGTTACAGAGATCGCACATGGCATTATCTGAAAACGTCAAGATCGACGTGCCGCCCTCGTGGGATCCTGCCGCCCTTGCTCGGTACCACACTTTTTCTATTCCCTAAAAACAAATTAAGTAAAATAAAAATCTGATATATGTTGAACCCCTTCGAATCTCTTTTTTAAAAGAGAGAGAAGAAATCCACATATATACATCTTGTATGTGGTTAAAAGGAGCAATTTTGTTTATATATAGGTTTATTGATAAGTATGGTACACATATCATTGTTGGGCTTAAGATGGGAGGCAAAGATGTAATCTATCTAAAACAGCTACAAACTTCAGATCTAGAGCCAACACAAGTGCTGAATATATTGAAGCAATCAGCAGACGAATACTTATCAGAGGATGTGAAAACAACTCCCCAGAAGTCGTTAAAACAAAAGGTACATAATCTAACTACCATTTTTCGTTTCACATTTTTATTATGAAAATCAGATTTCTAATGGACAAAAAGATAAATTATGATTAGAAACTAGATCTAACACGAAGTTTAGCTGATAGATTCGATTTTGTCATCACACAGGATGAACGGTCTGTAAAATGGGCCCTCCCTCCGGTTTTCACAAACTCGCTAAGACCATCCATCAAGTCGCTCTCGAAGAAAGATGTAAGTTGGAAGTTTTTTTTAATGGAAGGATGTCCTAGGCTATTTCTAGACTAATCCCGGCAAATTATGACTGCAAGAAATATGTCCTGATAAACTCAGTGGCCACAATTGTTGTGTACGCCTGAATTCGAACCCTGGGTAGATGGGATATCCCACCACATCCCCTAGGGCCTTAACCACTACGCCACAACCCTTGTGGTTTTGTTTTCTTTTTTGCCGATCATGGTTTCGGGAAACTATCTTAAGCTAATCGACATTGTTGGATTGTTTACTTTCGTCAGGATTTATTAAGCATTCATGTTCGTCGAGGAGGGATTGACAATGATCAAAGTCACAACGAGTGGCTTCCGACTGTATCACAATCGCCTAACGTCATCTCCATGTCGTTTGTTCCAATCGTTTCCCTTTTAAATGGTGTTCGTGGAAGTGGATTTCTTACGCACGCCATTAATCTCTACCTTCGATGTGAGTGAGTGCATACAATTGCTTCATTTTTCTTATGAGAAAGAGTCCGCTAAATTTAGTTTCTTGTCGATTGTAACATTTGCAATCAATCAGCTTTGTTTCGGGTGTTTTACAGATAAACCGCCATTAGAGGAACTCGAGCAATTTCTCGAGTTCCAATTGCCACGGCAGTGGGCCCCAGTGTATGGCGATCTGCCGCTTGCGCCTCGACACAAGGCTCGATCATTGCCATCTCTTCAGTTTACGTTCTTGGGACCTCGGCTTTATGTCAACACCGTAAAGGTAAAAAACAGTTATTCAAACTGTTGGAGTCCAACATCGGGACCATTTCTCTTCTATATATGTCGGAACCTCCATGTCTTCTAAAGGGTGCGTTTGCTACACTAGATAGGACAGAACAGAAACTGTTCCACGTTTGGGAGGACTTTTATGTAGAACAGACAAGAACAGAGTACAACAGACTTATGTTTTACCAATAGGGATGAGATCGGGAGAGAACCCTAAAAAATAAGAACCGAAGAACTCATCTAAAACGTTAGATTGGGATGGTCCAACGGATGAGATTAAAATGGTGGTTATAACCACTTTTTTCAAAAAATAAAACAATTTCCTCCTAATTTTAAAAATCGTAAATCAACGAAAACAACAAAAATTGGAGCGAAACAAACTACACCAAAAAAATGATCACATTATTATCTTTAATTTGACATTCATTTTGATATACTTTTTCATCCGTTTTTTCTTGGTTCTTCGGTTCTTTTATTTTTCAGGTTCTCCTGGATCTTTTCCCTTTTACCGATATAACCTCAAAATAAAATCTAATGCTCTTCTAAAACATCAAATACACTTCTTTTTTATATTGTGTTCATTCTTTAAATTTTATTTTATGCTATTTAAATTTTCACTTTAGTGTCCGTTTCTATGTCTTGATTAGTTTATCTAATTTATTAAATGTTAATAGTAATAAATATAGAAAAGGTTAGAAAAAAAAATTTGGAAACTACATAAACTTTTTATTTTAACTTTTTATTTTAGTGTAACTTTAATCGTCTTTAAGAAAACTTTATAATAATATTTATTTGTTATAAAAATATTTATTTTCTTATAGTTTAATAAATTACATCATTAATCAAAACATATAAAATATATAAACAACTTATTAGGGGTAAATTGATCATGTTATCTTGTTTGTCCAGTTCTGTCTTACCAAACGCTAGTTCTGTCTTACCAAACGTTGATCAACTGTTTTATCCTGTTCTATCCTCTTTGCATACCAGACCCTCCCAAAGGGTTGTTTTGGAGGATAATCCACTAGGGTTTCCATATATTCTCACACGAACAATTATAGTTGTGCATTGCTGCTTGTATTATATGCATTGATGGTTGTACGTTTACAGGTTGATTCCGGGAAGAGGCCGGTTACAGGGGTACGGTTGTATTTAGAAGGCAGGAAACGCGATCGGCTAGCCATCCATCTTCAACATCTATCTACACTTCCAAAAACGCTCGAAGTCTTTGACGATATTAGTGATGAACCAAGTGACGAATTTTCCGGAAAGGGATATTTGGAACCGATCAAGTGGAACATTTGCTCTCATGTGTGCACCGCCCCAGTCGAGTTCAACGAGACCCACATCGACGACTCAGCTTCCATCGTGACCAAGGCATGGTTCGAGGTCAAAGGCACGGGGGGCATGAAAAAGGTTCTTTTTCTTCGGTTAGGGTATTCGATGGTGGGGTCCGCAAAGATCCGGCGGTCTGAGTGGGATGGGCCGTCGATGCACTCTAGGAAATCGGGATTGATGTCGATGATGATGATGAGTGCACCGTTTAGCACGGGGCTCGCTGCGGCTGATCAGAAGCCTCCCGTAAAGGTGGATTTGAACTCCGCTGTTTATCCGAATGGGCCGCCATCGAGTGCACCGAAAATGTCGCATTTTGTTGATACGAAGGAAATGGTGCGAGGACCTGAGGATCCACCGGGGTACTGGGTGGTGACGGGAGCAAAACTGTGCACGGAGGGCGGTCGGATTCATGTGAAAGTTAAGTATTCTTTGTTGACGATAATTTCGGAGGATTCGATGTTCATATGAGCAGCCATTGTTGTCTTATATTCATCTGTTGTATATGCGATGTGATTTAAATTGTACATCCGAATTCAAACATCAACGTATAATTTAATTAAAACATGTAACTATTCATCAACTCCATCCTCCGTTTAAGTTTATTGATCTAAAATGGAAAAAGTACGATAGTTGGGATAAAAAAGATCTCCAAAGTTAGAGAATCTAAAACTAAGAATACTTAAAAGCAAGGTTTCAAACGACGTGAGGTGTGGTTAGGGCCGTTCCTGGGAGGGCGTACGTCCAGGGCCTAAAGCAAATAGGGGCCCAACTTTTTTAAATAGGTATTATAGTAGTAGTTAAAAAATTGTAAATAAAAAAGACATAAAAATAGTATATAATAGGACTTAAAAAGAATTTAACATTATATTAAAAGCTCAAACATGTATTAAGTAATTATATTAGACAATACATTTTGTAAAAAGTTAATTGGTCTTTCATTTTCATTTGCTCATTATTTCTCTAACTTTTTTTTCTAGTATTAATATCTAAAAACTATTTTTTGCCTAGAAACCTTGTTATATACTCTATTATTCATCTTTCACGAACTCTTTTGATATAGTAGATTTATTGTTATTAACCAAGAGAACTCCTACCTAATTAAAACAATTACTAACTATATGAGACGACCTAAGTTATATTTATATTCAGGATTTCAAAACTATCTTCTTCTTTTTCATACATTATTGACTTCTTATTGCCTAACATTGAGTGCATTAATCTTAAGTATTCTCTTATCTCTAAATCGATAATAGATTTTCAATCAAACTGTAACATCAACATGGACTTTTGATTCTAATATTGATGGTTCTAAAAAAGTTTGTTTCAACTCTAAAATTTTAAAAGAGTGATGAAACCCGTTACCAACAGGTAACATGTAGAAACTCAACATAAAGTGTTACTCTGAATGGTCAACATAGTGACCTCAAATGATTTCAATCTATATATTAAAGACATATCATAAGATGCCTTTGATGATGGAGCGGATTGCCAATGTTATGTAAAAATGATATGGTAGATAATATTAGTTTAGAAATAATAACTGATTGATATTGCGCTAGAAATACCGAGAAAAACGGTTTTATATAAATTAGTGTTTCTTAAATTCAATGTTATTTTTTATTATATCAACAATATTGAGTATATTGAAAAAAAAATTGTAGTTATCGAGGGCTCATTTTCACATCTTGCCCAGGGCCTAAAAAATGTCAAGAACAGGCCTGGGTGTGGTGTGATAATTAGGGTGACTTACGGTAAGGCCACGACGTTTTTTATGACATGCCCTATGACAGCATATGTATACATGTATGTATATATAGACGAATGATCGTGTGACAAGAAGAGTTAAAGTAAGAAGGTAAGAAGAGATTTGGCTCATTGATCACTTTTAATCTAAAACTCATCCCACGAATCACGTTTGATATGGGAATTGATCTGGTCCATCTCATCTCCGTGCATCTCATTCTAATGTGCATCCAATGGTGCAGATCCCTTCTCACTCTTCTCACCATAACTTTCATTCTCACCGAAACCCAATGCAGGGACGGACCCGTAAACTTTTTCATACGGTGGCACCATATTTTTTCATACGGTTTTTATCGACATGTATATCTTTTATACCAACGTTCAATATCGACCAATGTGTTTTTAGCCAAATTTCGACATTTCAAGATACTTTTAAAGTTTTTGTTTTGATTTTAGGGATTTTTAAGTTTTTTTATTGATTTCGAGAGACCTTTTCGGTATTTTTGGTTGATTTCGGGATTTTTTCAGTAATTTTGGTTGATTTCAAGAGTTTTCCGGTATTTTTGGTTGATTACGAGGTACGCTTGCACTTCCAAAAGAATACATGAGCACCTCCTAAAACGATACGGTTGCACCTATCACGAAATCAAAAAAATTTACCCTTCGTCGGAGAAATATTACGGTGGTACGTGCCACCGTGTGCCCTTAACTGGGTCCGTCTCTGACCCAATGTTAAAAAAAATTCATGTTCGACTCAACATGTACGAGAGCGCAAGGATTTATCTATTTAGTGTTTTAGTTTTTATATTTCTTTTTAATATTTATCTAAGTCTTAGGTATCATACACATTATCATTTACCCACCAAATTATATGTTTAAAAATTTATAAAAATAACTCATGCCTTACAAAATAAGCGCCATGACACGACATAATGCATTATAATGGATGTAAAACCTTACACTGTGTTCTCAAGTTTTTTTTACAAAGGAAAGGAAAGGAAGGGAAAGGGAAAGGGAAAGGGAAAGGGAAAGGGAAAGAAAGTAGGAGGAAAAAAAAATGTTGTGTTCTCGAGTTTTTTGAAGGAGGGAAGGGAAAGAAAATGAAAGAAAAATATGGGTGCTTTTTCTCTCAAAACTTTCCTCCCAAACGTGGGAGGAAAAGGAAGGAAAGAAAAGAGAATAATTTAAAAAAAATTAAAAATATTTATAAAATTACATATATATACCCATTAATTACATTTCACTATGAAATAAATAAGGGTATATTGGTAAAAGTAACATCTTTCATTTCCTTTCTTTCCAACTCAAGGACATGGAAATTTATTTTCTTTCATTCCCCTTCCTTTCTTTTCCGTCAATCTCAAGAACTCAAATACAAATATTTCTTTTCTTTCCTTTCCTTTCTTTTTTTTCTTTTTCTTCCCTTCCAAAACTCGAGAACACAACGTTAGCGTGGAGCTACAAGAATTAACGTGGCGGAAAAATTTAGTATTGGTGTCATAACGAGGCATAAAGAGTTATTTAGAACCAATAAAGAGAACTGTTTATTTTTTCTTATTGTTTTTACCAATAATGTTGAAATTTTGAAAATAAAGAAATTGTCGGCCCGAACGTAACTTTTGAGGGTTTTAACTTTTTGTTTCTCTGTTTTAGAGAAATTACAAAAAGAATTGCTAGAGATGTTCTTGACTGGTATACTTTTTAAGGTTTCTTCAGATAACATATTGAAGCTTATTTTCAATTATGTCCCCTATTTTACATAATTGTTGCTTAGATTTTCATTTTAGGTCATTTTACATTAGCAACTAGATTAGTTAGCAAACAACTAAGGCTATGTTTGGCAAACTAATTGATAAGCAAACTGATGACTTACAAGTTAGCTGGTAACTGATAAACTAGATGTTGACTGATAAGCTAGCTGATGAAGAAGTCATTTTTGGTAAAATTAGCTTATAAAGATTTAAAATGACTAAAAATGACATCTTCAAAAAATTAACAATTACAATATTTAATTATATAATTAAAACACAATTTTAGTACTATAATATGTTAATTAATACAACAAATGTAGTAAAGAAAAAAAATATAATATGTTAATTAATACAATTTAAAATTTATTATTACACATATACTATAAATTTTGAATTTGTTAAAACAAGTTTTAGAAAAAATACATATTAATTAACTTATGATTTTAAATAACCATTACATATAATATGAAAAAAAAGTCAAATAATAATTAAAATGATAATAGTAATTGATAATTAAAATATATTTCTTAATGTTAAGAAATATATAAAAATAGTTGATATGATAAACAATAACTCTAAATAATTAAAAAAATGATATAATCATATGATTAAAATTTAATTTAATAAATGGAGTTAATATTAATTATTATTTATGAATTAATAATAATTAAACTTTATAACTAATATATATAATAATAGTTAACAAATATTAATTAATATTAATGAGGGCATAATTGGAATATTCACAAAAACTACTCATAAACTACTCCAAGTAGTTTATCAAAAAACTAGCTTATGCTCATCCAAACATGTACTTAAAAAAGAAGCTAGCTTATAAGCTAGATTTTTTTTGTCAAATTATGCTTAACTTATCAACTAGTTTGATGATAACACCAATTTTTGGTGTTATTTTCATATCACTTTTCAAATTATATTGCTTATTTTCAAGTAAATAAAGTGGTATTTTTACAGTTTAAATCAAGTTTTTCAGGAATTACTATGTGCCATGAGAAAGCCAAGAAAGTGTGAAAAGTAAGTTTTTCCGAGAAAAAGATCGATCACGAGAGTCATCAAGAATCCGAGTTTGAAAAGTAGTTGGTTGAGAAGTTGGGTCAAACTTTGAAGTAAAGGTTTTGTGTTCAAAACAGTGGCGGAGGTGACTTTGAAGTTAGTTGCTGAGCTGAAGTCACTTTACCAACTCACCTGAGAGGTGAATCAGAGCTAGTTTCAAGCTGGTTCACTTAACTCAACTCACTTCACAACTCACCTGAATAGAGCTGGACGTTTTTAATGCCTAAAATTCTAGGGTTTGGGCATTCATTCACACATAGCAACTTTTCTCTCCAAGGAGACGACCAAGGACTCACTTGGGGCGATTTTGGCAAGGGAGAAACACCGAATTGAAGCAAGGAAACGTCGTGGGAAGCAATTTCAACACCGATTTCGTGCAAATCTTCGTTGGTATTACACAATCAAGGGAGTTTTATGATCCTAGAATTCTTGAGAGAACTTTTCTTTAGATCTATGAACACTTCTACTAATTTGTGTGTTAATACCCCCAACATGAACTAATCTTTAGATGTTGGGGGTTGGTTTGACTTTGGTTTGGGCATATGAACATATGATTTGAGACTTTTATCAGTTTTTCCTAATTTAATGAAGCATATGATTTGGGTTTTATTGCTTTTGTGAGTCTGATCAACTTTCATCTGATTTGTTCGTTATCAATTACGTTCGAGAGAGTTAAATGTTAACTAGAACTAAAATTACATGCCTAAGGTGAGAAATTGGATAGAGATATACCAAGTAAATCTTAGTCCTGCTAAAATCTTGTTCCTAATGTGTTTTGACTTCATGGGTTAAGATCAAAAGATAAAACTTGTGCTTTCAAAATAAAATCCATGGTTGCTTGAGAAAGAACAACGGTGATTTTAGAGATTGGGTATTAATTAAAGGGAATAGCTGGTAATTATTTTGAGTCAAATGTTTATATGTGAATGTTGGTCCCAAAATGGCTCAACAAGTATTGTAGAAGGGGGGGTTGAATACAATACTCAGATTTTTCACAATTTTAATTCTTTATATTGAAAATCTTTCAACAAGAATTACACATAGAAAACTAAAGATTGTTGCGGAAAAGAACAGTTAAACTATTCTAACAATCTAACACAAAGTAAACTGAAAAACACTTAGAACAAATTGAGCACTTAGACACAAGATGCAGTTTCAGTAAGAAAGGAGCTTGCACTTAGTAATCTTCAGAAGCGTATTTTGCATGGGGAGTCTTCACCTTTATTTATAGTCCATGCATCATTTAATGCTTGGAACACTTGTCACTCTTCCATTCATTGCAGAGGTTGACTTCTGAAAAGCTGATATCTCCTTTTTAACTTATCCAAAGAACCAGGAGGACAGTCGTACCAGAAAAAGACCTTGTCTGAGAATAGATAAAATGACAAACTGCCACTTTTATCTGACAATAGGATATTGTCTCATAATAGATGATCTTTTCTTTTGTCTTCAGAGAATAAGGCTACCGACCTCCTGTATTGGAAACTGCACCAATTTGAAATCTCACTTCTTTAGAGAAGAGAGATCCTTCACCGAAGTGTAGAATATTTCGGTGCAGTCTTCTTAAACTCCCACCGATCTCTGAACACATATCGGTGGAAATCTTCTTGAACTCCCACCGATTTCTGAAAACATATCGGTGGAAGTCTTCTTGAGCTTCTCACCGAATTTCTTTAATTCGGTGATGCTTGTCCACCGATAGCACAAGCATATCGGTGGCGGTGTAACTTGTAGAAAGTTGCTGCCGATTTTCTCACTTCCGTAATGAGATAGTCTTCGCATTTGGTTTCGGTTGATCTTCGACTTCACCGAACAATTGATATGACAGTACAAGTTACACAAAAGAATCCAAAAATATTCTAAGTACCTAAGAGGGTTTAAGTGAGTCAATTTCAAATCTGTGAAGACCCAACAATCTCCCCCTATTTGAATTTGATCTCTATCCTTAGAATATTAAAGAGTAAATGAAAAGAAATGCATTTTGACCCTTTTTACTCTTTTGGGTTCTTTTTCACATAGACCTTTCTTTTTGTTGTTTTTTTTTTGATCTATGTTTCTTTGAGTATATCTATACAGTATATATAAAGCAGGGAAATAAAGGTATGTGCAGCAAAATATAAACAAGAGAAGCACTTTGAATTGCATAAGTCATTCTCATACATCGGTAAACAACAGATTATCAAAACTGCCGAAAGGTAAAAAGAAAAGACCTACTTCTTTGATGATTGTCGGCGTTTGATCTCGTCCATTAAGATTCGGTAGTAGGGTTGAGCTTCGGGGATGTGAGGGAACAAGTTGTGGAGGCCTTCAAGAAACATGGTGTCGGCAACGGGAATTTGAGAGAATCTGAAGAAGGCTCGTTTGCCGAATCCATCGTTGAAATATAGTCCAGGAATCGGTGAAAGACCCAGAGTTGTCGTGGGATATGATGCCGAAGAGGGAAGAGAAAGACTTAAGTTACTTACATTCGGTATCTTTCCTTCCTTTGCCATATCCTTGAAGACAGTGTCGGGGGGATTCTGAACTTTAGGAAGACACACTTCTTCCTTCAAGGATTGCAGTTTCGATCTTTCATCGGTGGTAAGCACGATGCTATACTTCTTTTTGATCTCCTTCATCTTTGCCATTAGATCATCAATGTATTTGACAAAGATATCCTTCTTTGGGTTTTGATTTTTGGCCAAGTGTCGAGAGATTTCGTACCATTCGGGGAGACCGTAGGTTCTGAGTTGGTAGTCTCTCACACTTTTTAAGGAGCCATCTTCCCGATCAATGATAAGCCTGATGTCTTTTGGATTGGATCTGGAGGTTGCGATCTTGACACCTGAGATTGGGGTTCTGTCGGATCGGTGGTGCATCTTTAACTTGTACCATCTAACCTCTTCATTTCTCTCTTGTTCAAATTCACTCAGCACTGATTGCTGTGCCGACACGGCATCGGAGGACTTGGCTTTCTTGGCTTCTTCCTCTGCAACCTTTAGAGAGAGGGCTTTGGTATCATCAAGGGCTTTTTGGGCTAATCCGGCTTCCTCAATTTCTTGAGGAGTCAGACCAAGATTGGATTCCTGCGGATGCGATGGAGGAGGTTTGAGCTTGAGTTTGTCTGCATCGGTGGGACGAATCCCATACTTCATCTTTTCTTTCTCTAGTCTTTCTTGTTCGGCCAATTGATCGGCAGTAAGTCGTTTCTTTCCTTTGTCAGTTTCGGCCGCAGAAAGCTTCTCCCCTCAGTAGTTGATTTGTCTTTCAACTCTTTTTCTTTAGAGAGTTGCTCCCCCTCAATATCAGCGGTTTCAGCGTGGGTTTCGGTGGTTACATGGATGTCATCGGTGGAAGATGGAGGCTTGGGGATGACCGATTGTTTAAGGGATGGCAACTTGGGATGGGTTGTCTTTTTCTCCCCCTCAGCCCCAGCCAGAATCTTCAAACCCATCTGTCGGAAAATGTAGTCGAATTTGTCATGAAGGAAGGAAAGACGATTCGGTACCTCATCAGAGACCATGGTGAAGTCACCGAGATCCATCTCCAGGTTACCGAATTCCCGAAGTTTGGTATTGATAGCACGTAGAGAGTTGGCAGTGGCCTGGCCGAAGTCCTGATGAGACTTAGCTTCTTGAAGCAACCTCTGAAGTTCAGAATCCTTGACAGTGGAGGCCGCCTTGAAAGCACCGAAGGAGAAGGCAAGGTCCCCATGAGATCGGGACAAGGAGTCCACCTTGGGAACCAAAGTGGAGATGTCGGTGATAAGAGGCCTGATAGCATCGGCAATAGCATTTGAAATAATCTGTGGCAGCCGAGACTCAATGGTAGACATTCGGGAGCTTGTCATGGCGATCATTGCAAGAGTGGCCTGTTTGAAGGATTCAAATTGGGTGCTGACAAGCCGACACTGTCGAGCACTTTCCTGTAAGTCTTCAATGAGAGAGGGTTCTGGAACAGTTGAGTGACCTCCGATATCCCCAGGAACGATGTAACGGATGCGAAGGGGATCTTCCGCCGAGATGGGAATGTTGCTGGGATATAACATTTCATCGGGGAAAAGCGGTCTCGGTGGCGGAGTGGGAGATCGTCGGGGAGATTCCTGAACCGGAGAGGGTGATCGGTGTGGCGTAGGCGATCTTCGGGGAGAGTGAACCCGGGGGGAACTTCGGGGAGAAGTTTGGTTCACAGGAGACTTTATCGGTGAGGGGGAAGCGGACTCAATGAGGATCGCTCCGTCAGACGGGGAGGTTCGGGGAGAACCAGTGTCGTCAAAGAGACCTGCAAAGAAGTCATGGGGGGATTTAATGGGGGGGGAACCCTGATCGGGTTGTGTATCATCATCGATCAAGAACTGACCAGGTGAAAGGGCGTGTAGTTCAGGGTCCAGGCTGTCGGAGGGAGATTCTAGGGAGTCGGCGGGAGAAGCAGCATGGTCACTCAGCGAATGTGTTGGAAGAGGTATATTTAGAGCTGCCTTAGGGATGACCAAATGGTCGGTGGTGAACAAAAAGGATTCGGAAGGGGATGACTCACGGACGGGGCCCCGAGATCGTTTTAAACGACTTTTCGAGGGGGATGAAGAGTGCCTCCGCTTAGAAGGTTTTTGGACCTGGGCAGCCACCGATGAGTGAATCGGTGTCATGGTCCTGGAAGCAGCGGCGGAGGTGTCGGCGGCCGATTTCCTCTTCGCGCCGACTGACTTTGCTCTGGAACGGGGGGAAGAAGTCACCGCAGCAGCAAGGACTTCGGGGATATCGGGGTGGTGAAACCCTGGAATTTCAGAATCGCCCCACTGAAGCTCTGGAGAGATGGCTAGAGTGATCATACCTCGGCGTAAAGGACGGTCGGTGTCTAGAGCACCGACGTTGAGAGTTTTGCTGCCGACGGTCGGTGGGGCCCAGTCATAGGTGAATCGGGGAGAGGGAGACTTGCGGTCTTTGTCCAGAGCCTTGCCACGTTTGTGATCGATGATCATAGAGATAAATCGGGGGTAGGCAACATGGCACTTCTTTGGATGGGAGATCACTTCCACTAATTCGGTGAAGAAGTACTGGGCGAAATCCACTCGGCGTTGAAAGATTAAGGCATGGGCAAGTTTGGTGATATAGGAGGGGGATTGATCATGGCCGCTTGTCTTTCGAGATAGGCAGTGGATCACATGGGCAAAGAAGAAGTTCCACACACCACCCATGTGACTCCGAAGAAGAGTTCCAGGACCTTTGGAGCTTTTGGAGGTGTCATCGACCACGTACCCTATGGCACTAAGAACATCTTCGAGAACGGTGTCGGAATGCCAATCGTCATAGGAATCGAAATCATCGATTTTCAGGGCAGCGCGAACATCATCGACCCCAAAAGTGAGGTCGTGATCATCTTCGTGTTCAGAAAGTATGGATGCATGTATTGCATCATTGGAGGGGTCATACACACAGGAGAGCCAGAATTTCCCAACGAGCATTTTGCTCATTTTGAGATTGCAAGTGAAGGCATTAAGAAGGGGAGATCGAGTGAGGAATTTGATTACGTGGTTAAACTCCGGATGAGAAGGGTCGGATTCAAATCTTGCAACGTGATTGCATGGGTTGAATTTCAGATCGGCAAAACACGTAGGAGGGTTGTTCTTGGAGGACGCCATTGATGAACGAGAGAGAGAGCACGAAGAGGAGGTGGTTGCAGGTTACGGAGGAAGCATGAAGGAGAAATAGAACGTAAAAAAAAGAGTGGGGGATCGAGTATATATAGGGTTTCAAAAAAAATGGGGGAAAAGGTTTAAAGAAAAAATAAAAATAAAATAGCAATCATGACCACATTGGGAAGTGTGGTCAGAAAAACGTTTCAGAAAACGAGAAGGTGAAGGGGTCTGACAGGGCTAGGGTTATAGGGGTGACGAGTGGATAGGTTTGAAATTCGGTGGACATCGGTGAGGAAAGTGAGGGAACAATCGGTGGGAAACACACAGAAATCGGGGAGGATCCACCAAAAGATGAATCACCGAAAGGATGAATTACCGAGCGATGAATCCACCGAAAGGATGAATTACCGAGTGATGAATCCACCGAGAGGATGAATCACCGAAAAATCACTTAGTATGACTCACCAAAAGGATGAATCACCGATAGAGAAACCACCGAAAGATGAAGCACCGAAAGGATGAATCACCGAGAGATGAATCCACTGAAAGTTACCAGACCGATTTTTTTTTTTTTTTTGAAACCTATTCTAAGTACAACATGCCAAGTTCACCGATGAGGAAAGTGAACCTGGCTTCATCCAGAGGTTTAGTAAACAAATCTGCAAGTTGAAGATCAGTTGGAATAAAATGCAGCTCAATGTCACCTTTGGAGATATGGTCCCTGATGAAATGATATCGGATATCGATGTGTTTGGACCTTGAGTGGAGAACAGGATTGTTTGCAATTGCAATTGCGCTTGAATTGTCACATAGGATGGGTATCTTGGAGTAGAACTGATTGTAGTCTCTCAACTGGTTCTTCATCCATAGAATCTGTGCGCAGCAACTTCCAGTAGCAACATATTCAGCCTCGGCAGTAGACGTTGAGACTGAGTTTTGCTTTTTGCTGGACCAGCTTACCAGTTTTCCACCAAGGAATTGACAACTGCCTGTAGTGCTTTTTCTATCATTTTTGGAACCTGCAAAGTCGGAATCTGAATATCCCATGAGTTCAAAACCTGGGTCTTTGGGGTACCAAAGACCCAGATGCATGGTACCCTTTAGATACCTGAAAATCCGTTTCACATCATCCAGATGAGATTTCTTTGGATTTGCCTGATAACGAGCACACAGACAAGTAGCAAACATGATATATGGTCTGCTAGCAGTTAAATAAAGCAATGAGCCAATCATGCCTCTATAATGAGTAACATCCACAGATTCACCATTTAAATCGGTGTCAAGTTTCAAAGGTGGTGCCATGGGAGTTTTCATGGGGGATGAGTTTTCAAAGCCAAATTTCTTCAGAAGGTCTTTAATGTACTTGCTTTGGTTTATGAAGATTCCTTCTGAAATTTGTTTTACTTGAAGACCTAAGAAAAAAGTTAGCTCCCCCATCATACTCATCTCATATTCACTTTTCATGAGAGAGGCAAAGTCATCACACAGAGACTCATCGGTGGCACCGAAAATAATGTCATCCACATAAATTTGAACAAGAATGAGATTACCTGAGGATTGCTTGTGGAAGAGAGTGTTATCAATTGTACCTCTAGTATAGCCATGCTTGAGTAGAAAGATGGCGAGAGTGTCATACCAGGCTCGAGGAGCTTGCTTGAGCCCATACAGAGCTTTGTCAAGTCGGTACACATAGTCTGGATGTGTGGAATCTTCAAAGCCTGGAGGTTGCTTCACATAGACTTCCTCAGCTAGTTCTCCATTCAAAAAAGCACTTTTCACATCCATTTGAAATACCCTGAAGTTCTTGTGAGCAGCATGAGCAAGAAAGATCCTGATAGCTTCAAGTCTGGCAACTGGAGCAAATGTTTCATCGTAGTCAATACCCTCTTCCTGTCGGTAGCCTTGAGCTACGAGTCTGGCTTTGTTTCTGATGACAGTACCATCTTCATCCATTTTGTTTCTGAAGACCCATTTTGTGCCGATGATTGTTTTCCTTGAAGGTCTAGGCACAAGTCTCCAGACTTTGTTTCTTTGAAACTGGGAGAGTTCTTCTTGCATGGCCGAAACCCAACATGGGTCACTTAGGGCTTCGTCGATCTTTTTAGGTTCAACAAGAGAGAGAAAATTCACATAGAGACAGATGTTACTGGTGCCTCTTCTTGTTTGAACACCAGCTTGCTGATCACCGATGATTTGATCAATGGGATGATCTGTGGTCCATTTAAGAGCAGGAGGCATCGGTGGAGGAATGGCTGAAGTGGAAGGAAAGTTCGAGGCTGGAGTGTTGGCATGATGTGATGAAGGTGGGTTGTCAGAGGGATTATCGGTAGGAAGAGATTCGGTAATGGGGTTAATTTCGGTGGATGATGGATAGGGTTCGGTGGAGGCAATTTCGGCAGAGGGGGTTTCAGGTGTTAAAGACGATGACCCAGTTTGATTGTTTGGAACAGAAGAAATATTTGGAATGCAGGGTGGATCGGTGGAGGTTGAAATGGGAGATTCCCCGATTCATCAATGCATTCTCTCCGAAGATTGTAAACTCGGTAGGCTCTGGAAGTCAAGGAATATCCCACAAAGATTCCTTCATCTGCCTTAGGATCAAATTTCCCAAGATTTTCCCTGTCATTTAGAATAAAGCACACACAGCCAAAGACATGAAGGAAACCAATGTTTGGCTTTCTTCCATGAAAAACTTCATACGGGGTTTTCTCATGCCTTTTTGTTATCACCGACCTGTTTTGAGTGAAACAGGCAGTGTTGACAGCTTCAGCCCAAAAATAGGTTGGCAGATTTGCTTCACTCAAGAGTTCGATTTCTTCTTTCTACAACACCATTTTGTTGTGGAGTCCTGACAGCAGAGAAGTTTTGAGAGATTCCTTTTTCATTGAAAAAGTCTTCTAAACTGCTGTTTCTGAATTCGGTGCCATTGTCACTTCTTACTGATCTCACAAGCTGACCATTCAGAACTTCATTCCTTTTGACAAAGTTGATGATTTCTTCGGTTGCATCACTTTTGTACCTGAGAAAAGACACCCAAGTATATCTAGAAAATTCATCAACAATAACAAGAATGTACCTTCTTCCTCCTAGACTGGGAGTGCTGACTGGTCCACATAGATCCATATGCAGCATCTGAAGTGGAAGATTGATGGAAGAGCATTGTTTGGTTTTGAAAGAGGATTTGGTGAGCTTCCCTTTTTCACATGCATCACACAGCTTTTCTTTGACGAAGTTTAACTTAGGCATGCCAGTCACCAGCTCTTTGTTTGATATTTTATGAAGGGTTTTGAAGTTGAGATGAGACAACCGTTTATGCCACAGCCAGTTTCTTTTGACTGTATCGTCAGACACAAAGCAGACATTTGAGGAGTTGTTTTGACTCATATCAATGATGTACACATTATCTAGCCTTCTTCCAGAGAGGACAACCTTCATATTCTTGTCAACAACAGTACAGATACGTAGTTCAAAGATGACTTTGTATCCAAGATCACACAGTTGGCTTATACTGAGGAGATTATGCATGAGACCTTCAACAAATGCCACTTTATTGAAGGTGAGGGATCCGTTTGTGAGAGTTCCATATCCTTTAGTATGACCTCTGGAGTTGTCCCCAAAGGTTACAGAAGGACCCTTCTCTGACACATAGTTTACAAGAAGATGTTTGTTTCCAGTCATGTGACGTGAGCACCCACTATCTAAATACCAAACTTGTTGGTGCTCAAAAACCTGCAAACAACATCAAATCAGTTCTTAGGTACCCATTTGGTAATGAGTCCTTTTGGGTTAGAGGTGTGAGAAACCTTGGGTTTAGATCTGTCAATTCTTTCCTTTGGACAGTCTTTAGCAAGGTGAAAGGTATCACCACAATTATAACATTTTCGGTAGATGAAAGTTATTTTGGGTTTTTGTTCCTTTCCTTTTTCCTTTCCAATTATATCAACTTTAATCTTTGGACCGAGAAGAGGATTGCGAGGACCTCTAAAAAGTTTGGTTCTTGAGGTTGAAGCATGGTCAGGGATCTCTCTTGAAAAAGCTTTGGTCTTTCCCTTTTGCACAAAATCGGCGAGGGGTTTTTCGGTGGTGTGGTTTTCTTTGATAGATTGTGGTTTTGTAAGACTAGAAGAGTTGTTGTCAATGGCTAGACCTTTGAACACATCATGAATAGGTTTGACCACATCTTGTACTTTATGGGTTTGATCTGATGAAGATTCTTTGGCTTTTATGAACATTCCATATTTCAAGGCTTCACCAAGATCAATAGAGTTTAAAGAAATGGAATCACAAGAGTTTGTCTCAGAGTCATATTCCCAGGAATCGGTGATGGGAACAAGTGCATGAGTAGATTTTTCAAGCATTTATTTTTCATATCCTAACCCAGACTTGTTACCACCACTGACTTGATCTTGAAAGATTTGTTCAAGATTCCTTGAAGAGCTTGTCCATTTTCTGACAACTTCTTGTTCTTTCTTTAACTTTTTGAACAATTTATTTTTCTCCTTTTCAATTGCATGATTTATGACTTTTAGATTTTCAAGCTCAGCTTTTATTTCTTCAAATTTTTCGAGTTTAGACAAGCAAGATTCAAGTTGGGATGTAAGAGCTTTAACTTGAGCAGATTTTCTTCTCTTGCTATCTTTGACAGTGTAAAAGTCTTGAGTTAAAGACTCATAAGCATTTATCTTTTCAATATCAGTCATGTCATTGAAGGGATGTACCTGAGAGTATGATGATGAGCCTTCAGTAGAAACTAATGCCATTGGAGATTTGGCCTTTTCTTCTTCCTCTTCTTCCACCTCTTCACATATGGCCACAAAGCACTTATTTGGAGAATCGCTGTCAGTGGTTTCTTCTTCTTCCCAGTCATGAGCCTCTGCTATCAATCCTTTTCCTTTTCTTTGAGATCCTTCATTTCTTTCTTTTTCCTTTTTGTACTTTGCCTTGTACTTTTCAGCACGTTCCTGATGTGAGAGTGAGGAGGATTGAGAATCTTTCTTGGAATAGGATTTCTCAACTTTAGAAGGATATTTGTCAGAGGACGAGGAATTGACTTTTGACACACGCTTGCTTCTGCACTCAGCTGCAAAGTGTCCTTTCTTACCACAGTTGAAACATTCCTCATTTGTCTTGTCAGACGAAGACATTTTTGAAAATGAAGGTTTTCTGAAACTTCTGGGTATGTTGAAATTTCGAGATTTATTTTTAAAGCCATCCATCATAGCCATTTCATCAGTCATTCGGTCTACCGAAATTTCATCACCTTCATCATCGGCATCACTCAGATATGCCTCCGTTTGGTGAGAAGGGTTGTTCTGATTTTCGGTATCAGAGTCTGATGAGGGATATGTGATACAAGGAACATTATGACTTTTCTTGGAACTTTCGCAAATAAGAGCTATTGAAGAGCTCTTTATCTCTTTGAAGATGGTTTTCCTATGAAGCTTGGTTTGTTCAAAGTTGAACAGAGTTCCATACAAAACAGTTAAAGGCATGTATTCCAAGTCCTTGGTAGTCTTTATGCAAGTGCAAATGTTTTCCCAAAAGTCAGGAAGACAGTCCATAAACTTGCATAGAACTTCCTCATTGTCATAGACTCTACCTAGTAATTTTAAATCATTTAACAGAGAGTTAAACCGATTATAAAAGCTTGGAAGAGATTCTCCCTTTTCATAGGCAAAGAGCTCATATTTTCGAATGAGGCCAATCTTTTTGCTTTTCTTTACTTCCTCTGTACCCTCATAAAGTACACACAAAGTAGTCCACATCTCTTTAGCGGTACCGAAGTTAACAAGAGAGTGATAGACTTCATCAGGAAGTGAGAGAGCAATAATTGCTCTAAGCCTAGAATCCAGAGACACTAATCGTTTTTCTTCATCAGAATATTTTCTTGGATTTTTTAGAATGTAACGACCAGTAGCCTTTGCTTTTTCTATGTCGGAAGGTTCAGATTCATCAGAGTCACTTGATTTATCGACTGGTTCCTTACCAGGCCTCTGCTTTTCATAGCGAGCCCAAACTCTCGGGATGATAGGTCCCTCCTTGAGAATGGTTGGATATCTAGTATCCACTCCTTCCATAAATAGCATCATACGGCTCTTCCATAGAGAAAAGTTGTTAGGATTAAACTTGGGAGGTTTTGAAATGGAACCATTTTTAGCAAAATTATTTTGACTAGTGTTTTCAACAGTTAGGGATGAAGATGAGGCAGCCATTGCGGATCAAGTTTATGACTTAAACTTTCCGCTCTGATACAACTTGTTGGTCCCAAAATGGCTCAACAAGTATTGTAGAAGGGGGGGTTGAATACAATACTCAGATTTTTCACAATTTTAATTCTTTATATTGAAAATCTTTCAACAAGAATTACACATAGAAAACTAAAGATTGTTGCGGAAAAGAACAGTTAAACTATTCTAACAATCTAACACAAAGTAAACTGAAAAACACTTAGAACAAATTGAGCACTTAGACACGAGATGCAGTTTCAGTAAGAAAGGAACTTGCACTTAGTAATCTTCAGAAGCGTATTTTGCATGGGGAGTCTTCACCTTTATTTATAGTCCATGCATCATTTAATGCTTGGAACACTTGTCACTCTTCCATTCATTGCAGAGGTTGACTTCTGAAAAGCTGATATCTCCTTTTTAACTTATCCAAAGAACCAGGAGGACAGTCGTACCAGAAAAATACCTTATCTGAGAATAGATAAAATGACAAACTGCCACTTTTATCTGACAATAGGATATTGTCTCATAATAGATGATCTTTTCTTTTGTCTTCAGAGAATAAGGCTACCGACCTCCTGTATTGGAAACTGCACCAATTTGAAATCTCACTTCTTTAGAGAAGAGAGATCCTTCACCGAAGTGTAGAATATTTCGGTGCAGTCTTCTTAAACTCCCACCGATCTCTGAACACATATCGGTGGAAATCTTCTTGAACTCCCACCGATTTCTGAAAACATATCGGTGGAAGTCTTCTTAAGCTTCTCACCGAATTTCTTTAATTCGATGATGCTTGTCCACCGATAGCACAAGCATATCGGTGGTGGTGTAACTTGTAGAAAGTTGCTGCCGATTTTCTCACTTCCGTAATGAGATAGTCTTCGCATTTGGTTTCGGTTGATCTTCGACTTCACCGAACAATTGATATGACAGTACAAGTTACACAAAAGAATCCAAAAATATTCTAAGTACCTAAGAGGGTTTAAGTGAGTCAATTTCAAATCTGTGAAGACCCAACAGTGAAAACCTTAGGATTTCCAACCCTCAACTGTTTTCTCCATCCAAAGTTTCCCTAAGTTGTTTACTGTCTCGTTCTTGATTTATTTACTTGCAATTAATTATTTTAATACCAACAACTCATATTTCGGATCGTTCAGTTAATAGTGAATATAGTAATTGTGATACTCAGTTCCTAGTTCCCTTGGTTTGATACTCGTACTTCCAAGTACTTATTACTTGATTCAACCCGTACACTTGTGGTTAGATTAGGGGGGTGTAAACCCGCCTATCAAGTTTTTGGCGCCGTTCCCGGGGAACTAGTTTGCACTGATTGCATTACCAGCTATAAGCACTATTACATTGAACATTTGTTTTTTATTTTTATTTACATTTATTCAGTTTATGGGTTACTAATTTTTATACTTTCATTTTCAGGTACTAATTGGTTTATGCCAAGAAGAACCCGAGGGAAAGGCATAGAACCGATTGATCCAGAGATTGAAAGAATCGCCCGTCTGTTACAAAGAGCATCTAAAGTCAGAAAGCAACTGAGAATGGGCGACGAAAACCCTTATCAACAACCCACCTCTGCCCCCTCCGACGAGAGTTCCTATGCGATCATTTGCCAATCTAAATGTGGCAGCCACATGTATGGGCATACAACCTCGAACCGCTGGCGCGAATTACTTTGAAATAAGCCGAGCACGATTGTTATGGTGCAACAACACCAGTTTGGAGGAGCACCGACAGAAGATCCTCACGGGCACCTCCGTGCGTTTGAACTGATATGCAACACTTTCAAGATCAACGGAGTAAATGAGGATTCAATCAAGTTACGTTTGTTCAGCTTTTCACTCAAGGGCAGAGCAGAAACCTGGAAAGAAAATCTACCGACATATCAGATCAGAACCTGGGCAGACTTGAAAGCTGCGTTTCTCTAGAAGTTCTTTCCACCGGGTAGGACCGCTCAACTTATGGCCGATATTACCCATTTTGCTCAGTGGGACCAAGAAACGTTATACGAAGCATTAGGGCTGTAAACGAACCGAACGAACACGAACGAAGGCTTGTTCATGTTCGTTCGTTTAACTTAACCGAACAAACAAACGAACACGAACGGTAAACGAACGAGATTTTTTGTGTTCATGTTCGTTTGTTAAGAATTTTTGTTTGTTCGTGTTTGTTTATGTTCGTTCATTAAGAGTTAAACGAACGCAAACGAACGAACTTAAATGAACATAAACGAACGGAACGAACTTAAATGAACATAAACGAACGAACCTAAATGAACAAAAGCCAACCACCGTACTCATCATTTCGTTCGTAAAAAATACGTTCGGTTCGTTTACATCCCTACGAAGCATGGGAGAGATACAAGGACATGTTGAAAAATGTCCTCATCATGGGTTACACGACTGGGTCGTCATCCAGACATTTTTCAGTGGACTTCACCCGCAGTTTAAAAACGATATTACGGCTGCAGTGGGTGGAGCTCTAATGGATAAGTCATATGAGGAAGCATGTGAGTTGATTGAGAACCTGGCCGAACACAGTTATGCCACTCCGAGATCAGCAATTAGATGTGTTGCTAGCGTACAAGAGAATGAGGAGTTGAAAGTCATCAAGGCTCAGTTGGCCGCACTCACTAACCAGTTGAAAGGATCCTTTATCCAACCAACACTTATGGTGGAAAAGGGTATGTCGGAAATATTCCCACCTGTGAACGAACCTGAACAAGTCCAATTCCTACAAAATCGGAACAACCGGCCACGGAATGACCCTTTCTCTAATACATATAATGAAGGATGGAAGAGACACCCGAATTTCTCATGGAGTCAACCACAAGGCCAACCAAAGGAAACAATGGGCCATCAACAACAACAACAATACGGTAATCATTCTAACCCTTATAATTCTTCTCAATCTAACAATATTTATCGCCCTCCAGGTTACAACCAAAGGAAGTTCGACGAAGGGCAATCCGGGGAGGAGAAATCGGGGCTAGAGTACATGATGATAAAGTTCATGTCCAAGATGGATAGTACTGTCGAGGGATTAGCGAGTACGGTAAGTACGGTGAAGGAAGCTACAGATCATCACGGCTTCGATAAATCTACTTGAAAGGCAAGTGGGGAAAATTTTCGAGGCTTTACAAAATCGAGCCCTCGGGCAGTTTCCTAGTCAACCTGAAAAAAACCACGGGAAGACTGCAAGGCCATTCATCTGAGGAGTGGTAAGGAGTTGATTGGAGATTCTACACGAGAGTCGTTGTTAAAAGAGAATGATACCATGATGCCAAGTGTTGATCCTATAGAAGTGGAAGAGATGGAAGCTGATGAAGAGATAGTGATAGAGGAGTCAAAGAGTGAAGAGAAAAAGAAAGAGCAAGCAAGTGTTTCAAAGAAACCGCCGGTTAATCCGGTCGCACCGAAAGTGCCATATCCGAACAAGCTTAAAGCCCACAGGGATGATCTTAATTTTTCTAAGTTTCTTGAAGTTTTTAAGAAATTATATATTAACATCCCTTTTGCAGATGTGTTGGCACAAATGCCTTCTTATGTAAATTTTTTTGAAAGACATCCTCTCTAACAAGAGGAAGATTGAGGAACATGCAACAGTTGCACTTACTGAGTAGTGCAGTGTGATCATCCAACATAAGCTTCCCCCGAAGCTTAAGGATCCAGGGAGTTTCACTATCCCTGTTCATATTGGCAATTCCGAGTTTAGTAAGGCTTTATGTGATCTTGGAGCAAGTATTAACTTGATACCACTATCTATTTTCAGGAAACTTGGACTCGGAGAAGTACAACCTACAAACGTCACTCTCCAACTCGCTGACAGATCCATCAAGTACCCATATGGAGTGATAGAAGATGTGCTGATCAAGGTGGATAAGTTCTACTTCCCGGTCGACTTTGTGATGCTTGATATGGATGAAGACAAGGAAATTCCGTTGATACTTGGCCGGCCATTTTTGGCCACGGGAGGAGTTCTAATTGATGTTAAAGGGGGTAAGCTAACATTGAGTGTGGGCGACGAAGAAGTCGTCTTTAATGTATTCTGGGCAGCCAAGCAAGGCATGGGACCTAATGAATGCTATCGAGTGGATGTGATGGGATCTATGCCTCAAGAGACGTATAACCAACAAGTATCAGACGATCATCTCATGAAGGCGTTAGTTGGCATTGATACCGATCAAGAAAGTGAGCATGTATTGCAACTCAATGCACTACCATCTTACAAGGGCCCGAAACGGCCCATTGTTTAGGATTTGGGAGCACAAATTCCCAAGTCCGAACCTTCATCAAAGACACCTCCAAAGCTTGAGATTAAACCGTTGCCTGTTCATCTCGAGTATGCGTATTTGGGAGACAAAGAGACACTTCCGGTGATCATATCGTCTAAGTTGAGCCTCGATAAGAAAGAAAAGTTACTAAGGGTTCTTAGAGAACATCAAACCGCCATTGGATGGACGATAGATGATCTGAAGGGTTTGAGTCCCACGTTTTGTACACATCGCATCAATCTTGAAGACGGGCACCGACCGGTAGATCAACACCAACGTCGGCTTAACCCGAACATGAAAGAAGTGGTCCGCAAGGAGGTTTTGAAGCTCCTTGATGCTGGAATTATCTATCCAGTTCCTGATAGCCCGTGGGTAAGTCCAATTCAAGTAGTACCCAAAAAGGGTGGCATCACAGTAGTCCGGAACAACAACAACGAACTTATCCCTTCTCGGACGGTTACCGGTTGGAGAGTGTGTATAGATTACCGGAAACTGAATGATGCGACCAAGAAGGATCATTTTCCTCTTCCATTTATTGATCAGATGTTGGAACGGTTATCGGGACATGAATACTATTGTTTCTTAGATGGCTACTCCGGGTACAACCAGATTCCCATCGCACCCGAAGATCAAGATAAGACGACATTCACTTGTCTGTACGGCACATTCGCATACCGACGTATGCCCTTCGGCTTGTGTAATGCGCCGACCACCTTTCAGTGATGTATGATGGCAATCTTTTCGGATATCGTGGAACGGACTATCAAGATCTTTATGGATGACTTTTCAGTGTTTGGGACGTCATTTGACACATGCTTAGAACACTTAGAAGCCGTGCTACAAAGATGTAAAGAGACAAGCCTTGTATTGAATTGGGAGAAGTGTCACTTTATGGTGACCGAGGGAATTGTGCTTGGCCACAAAGTGTCAAAGGCGGGAATTGAAGTGGACAAAGCAAAGGTGGCGGTGATCGAGAATCTTCCATATCCTAATTCCGTCAAGGGAGTCCGAAGCTTTTTGGGACACGCCAGGTTTTACCGGTGATTTATAAAGGACTTTTCTAAAATTACTAAACCTTTGTGTTCTTTACTTCTTAAAGATGCTAAATTCGAGTTCACTAATGATTGTATCCTTGCTTTTGACAGGTTGAAGAAGGAACTGATTTCAGCACCTATCCTCACGGCTCCGGATTGGAATCTTCCATTTGTTCTCATGTGTGATGCGAGTGACACTTTCGTTGGAGCAGTGTTGGGCCAAAGAAAGGATAAGCGAATGCACGTGATCTACTATGCCAGCAAGACGTTAGACGAGGCTCAGATTAATTATGCGACCACCGAGAAAGAGTTGCTAGTCGTCGTTTATGCCTGCGAGAAATTCCGGTCTTATTTGGTTGTAGCCAAGGTAACTGTGTACACTGATCACTCGGCATTGAAATATCTGATGGCCAAAAAGGATGCTAAGCCCCGACTCATCCGATGGGTGCTTCTACTCCAAGAATTTGATTTGGAGAATCTAGACAAGAAAGGGTCCGAGAATACCCTGGCGGATCAACTCTCAAGACTTGAGGGAAGTGATGGCCAAAGCGAAGACAAGACCCTCATCAATGATTCCTTTCTGGATGAGCAAATCTTCAAGGTTAGTCACTCGGAACCTTGGTATGCGGACTTAGTGAACAATTTTGTGGGAGGAGTAGTGCCTTATCAAATGAACTCTCACCAAAAGAAAAGATTCTTCTCTGAAGCCAAACGATATTATTGGGATGAACCTTATCTCTACAAGCTATGTGCCGACGGCATGATCCGAGGATGTGTTCCGGACGAGGAGAAGGGCAACATTCTAACTCATTGCCATACCTTAGAATGTGGAGGCCACATCAGCACCGATAGAACAGTTGCAAAAGTCTTACAGTCGGGATTCTTTTGGACCTCAATGTTTAGAGAAGCTAGAGAGTTCATCTTCCGGTGTGATCGTTGTCAAAGGGTTGGGAACATCACGAATAGAGACGAGAAGCCCATGAAGATCTTTATGGAAGTTGAGTTATTTGACGTATGGGGGATCGACTTCATGGGACCGTTCCCGAACTCATTCCGTAATAAGTACATATTGGTAGCGGTGGATTACGTGTCTAAGTGGGTGGAAGCGATCGCAACCCCTACAAATGACTCCAAGGTAGTAATCAACTTCTTGCGGAAGAACACTTTGCACGGTTTGGAGTTCCACGAGAACTAATAAGCGATGGTGGGAGCCATTTCTGTAACCGATACTTAGAAGCAGTTTTGAAAAAGTACTCAGTAAAACATAAAGTCACCACACCATACCACCCTCATGCTAATAGGCTAGCTGAGGTGTCCAGCCGGGAACTCAAGCAAATACTTGAGAAAACCGTGAGTGCATCCCGTAAGGATTGGTCATCTAAATTAGACGATGCACTTTAGGCCTACCGGACAGCATTCAAGACGCCACTTGGAACCATTCCGTATCGACTCGTATTTGGAAAGTCATGCCATCTACCCGTTGAACTCGAGCATAAGGCATATTGGGCAATCAGGCAACTGAACATGGACATGAAGGCGGTCGGACAACGTCGGTTATTACAATTGAATGAGCTAGAAGAGATCCTCTAAGACGCTTTCAAAAATGTCGTCATTTACAAGGAGCGTACGAAAGGATTTCATGACAAGCGCATCAATCAAAAGGTAATCGTTCTGAATATGCAAGTTTTACTATTTAACTCACGGTTACATCTTTTTCCAGGTAAGTTGAAGTCCAACCGTTCACAGTCAAAGAGGTCTTTCCGTATGGCACGGTCGAGCTACAAGGCAAGGATGGTACAACATTCAAGGTCAACGGACAACGCGTGAAGCCATACTACGGAGGGGAAACGGTGGTAGCGGACACCACGTTCCTACAAGAACCAACCGAGTAATCGCCGCGAAAAGTCGTGCCATGACCTTAACTAAGGCGCTAGGTGGGAGGCAACCCACCCGGTATGATTTACTTTGTGTAATTAATTTTTAGGTAAAATTTCTTCTTTTTCATAGATTTGCTTTTATAGTTTCGTTTTGCCAGGTCTTTCGTAGTTCAGAGATGTTTCCGCGCGAAAAAGGTAAGCTCGAGGATTAATTACTAAGTATTAAAGGTATGGAGCTTGATGGGCGAACCAAATGTTAAAGTATTGTTGGGTTCTGGTTTTAATTTAATTGGGTTTGATGGTGTGCTCTTGTTAGCTTCCTCGTAGTTTGGGGAGGCTCCCGCGTGTTTAGGGCCCATGGTATAAATAGTCTATTTTGAGCCTTATTGTGTATTATGAGCCTTATTGTGTAATAGGCCATGGGCTTGCTTGTTTAGGGCCCATGGTATAAATAGTCTATTTTGCTTAGAATTTAGACTAGTCGTCATTAGTTGTCAATTTTTACTTTCACACGTATTGTAATTCTCTCTGATTATTGAAAGTGAACTGAATGACCAGTTGAAATCATTCTGACTGTTTCTACTTGTTGATTTCTACTGTTTGTATGCACTAATCTGGAAATCATAGGTTTGGACAATTGTCCCATATGAGTCGGCCAAAACAGCCCTGGGAGCGAGTTTGAGGTGAGTTAGAAATTTCCATCTCACTTGAAACCCACACCAGACACTGGTTGGTACATGCAAAAACCAAACATTCCAGTACCCGAGGTGAGTTTTAAGTAAGTTGAGAATTTCCATCTCACTTGAAACTCACACCCACCTCTGTTTCTCCAATTTTTTTACACATCAAACAGCACCCGAGGTGAGTTTTAAGTGAGTTCATCCACTCTTAACTAACCTCAAACCCACCTTGGCCAAATTCCCTTTCACACTTTAACCCAACAGACCCTGGAGTGAGTTTTAAGCTACTTCACTTTTCCTATCCAACTCTAAACTCACTCCCAACACTGATCAAAACACACACAAACCTTTTTCTCAAACTCACGACCCCCCCCCATTTTTGATTTCACGCCGACCTGCACCAAACACCATCAGTTTCAGACCACCGCCGGCGACGCCTCCGGTCGCCTTCAGCGCCACCATCGCCGGCCACTTCTCTCGCCGACGCACCACCATCGTACAACCTACACGCCATAATCTCTCACACTCTCGATTTCTTTCACAGCCACAATCGAACTCTTACCTCCCTCTTCCCTGTCGATTCAACACAACAGCAGCGCCGCCGGCGACCTGCAACTCACAGCACCACTTCGGCGCACCAATCCCTTCTCACCCTCTCGATAAACCTGCACTCCTCTCCATCGCTCGACCACAGACCTGCACACACACATCCACATCCCACAACCAAAATCGACCTAACCTCTCCCTCTCGTCCTGTTCTTGATCTACACCAGCAACAATAGCCGTATCAAACCCCAACCCTGTCATTTTTCTCAAAATCTCAACGCACCACAGCCCCTGTTCCCTAAGTCGATTTCCACCTAGCCATTTTCTCTCTTCCTCTCAATATCAATCAAGCCACATTCCCAATTTTTTCCAAGAATTCCACTAGGTACTCTGTCGATTTTAAGGCTTTTCTATTGTCAAATGTGCAAGGTAAGGTTACATTTCCTTTCTTTATTCGAATCAACTGTTAATTTCATCATTGGGTTGTGAATGGTTGGGGTTGGGGTATACCATGTGAGTTAAATTTTGTGCAGTTGCTTTCAAGAGTGTAAGCATAGTTCACCATTTTCTTGAGATGGTGGTTGTGTGAAATCTCGGTTAACTTGTGGAATGAGTGTTTCTAAAATGCATCTAGAGCTTGGTCTACAATCTTTTGCCTATTTGTGCAATTCATGGCGTACTTTAATCCATAGTATTGAATGGTTTTATGTTTACTCTAGTATGGGGTTAATTGAGGTATGCAAAGAGCATGCGCGCATGAAATTCTCTCACAAGGGCCGATTATGCAATTTGGAATCATTTGCATGTTTTATACAACGGGTAATGCATAGTTCACCATATGTGAGGTCCTAGGCACGTCCCATTTCGCTTTGCACAACTTTTGGGTTCTTTGATATTGTCCATGCTCAAGACGCCAACCACTTTTCAATTGCATCTACATTCAATAACGGTTGTCTACTTGAGCATTGTTGAGTCACAAACCATCCAATCGCGTACATTATGCTTATACATGAAGTATTGATTATGTGTGTGCTCTATGAGCTTTTTGTGCCATTTTGGAGTCTCATGATGTGCAAGTCTAATGTTGTCTTTAATTTTTTTTTGACTTGGAAGATTTGATGACCCTTGGAACTTGGTTGGGCTACATTTCATTGCCATGCGCCGTACCTATTTGAATGATAATGCTTTGTGGCTATGAACCACTTATGGGTGTAAAAGGACAACCAAACCTCGGTTCACACCTAGGTTTGCGGTTCCGGGTTTTGTTCTTTTTGTGATCATACCTCTATCGTTATGCATATCACATTGTCACAAATGCTTGCCCCACGGGTACACATGTTCACTTATACATGCTTTTTTGGTATCTTACTTGTTGATAATTCAAACCAAGGTTAGCACCTAGGTTTGGGGTGAGAGTTTATAGTGATCATCCTAATACCGTAACATGAGCCCAACCTAGGCTTTGGCCTAGGTTTGGGGTGGTCGTTTACCAACACATTACGGTATGCACAAGGTTCAAACCTAGACAATGGTCTAGGTTTGGGGTTCCCCTTACTCTCCTACTTCTACTAATAATTGTAATCGTTATCTTTCAGTAAATGGGGAGAACTAAACCGACCACCACCACACCGAGATGGCCCGAGTACGACATGCTCCCAGCTAGGACATGTCCATTCTTACCCTCTTGGAATCGAAGTTTGACTTTGTGATCAGGGAGCTAAAAGCCTTACGAACGAGTGTTGAGCGCATGGAAGCACAAATGGAGAATCGGGGTTTTGGCCAAGGAGACCATACCAGCGAGAGCCGCTAGCCTCGAAAGCGCCGCTAGGCACCCACCTCATCTTCTATGAAACCCCAGTGATACCATTCTTATGATCGTGATGCTTTTTGTTCTTTTACTTTTGGATGTACGGATGACTGTAATGGTTAACCATACCTTTACTATTCTCACTGTCACTATCGGATACGGGTAACACTTCTAGCTATATCATGATTGTTGCATCTATTTTATGTCATTAACTTGCTTCACAGTTTCTACAGCTCAAAACCAAGTTTGCACATTGGGGACAATGTGTCGGTAAGGTTTGGGGTTGTAGTCCGGGCATATTAATCGGGCATATTGTAGTATTGCACTTTAAATGCACAGGTTTGTCAAGCATAGCAAAAAACATTAGAGGACCATTGGCACCAGAATTCATGAAGCACTTAAGTATAGACAACTTTACATTGTTTTAAGAATTTAAGAATGGAGATATAGTCCTAAAATGATTGGGAAATTGCATGATTAGGGGACATTAGTGGAGACCACCCAATAGTGAGATTTGAGCCTAAAATGACGTGCTTCATTGCGAGGGATTCAAACACATAATTCTGATACACTTTTTCGAATTCCTTGTCGTGATTATAGACTGATCTCGCTATAATTTTGCATTGAGTATCAAAGACGACCATCGGGATATCAGGTAAGGGTATAGTAACCTCATCGTGTGGACCTTAAGAGATGATTCCAGGCATTGTGTGAAATTTTAAACTCGTATTTATCTATCGGCCCCTTAAACCATTTTGTGTGCACCTAAGCCTCTTTGCAGCCAAACACTCACCTAACTTTTCAGTTCAATCCCCACCATTAAACCCTAGCCAAGAGCCTTAGTCAACCCTTATCCGACAATGTGTCAGTCATGAGCGAGAATGAATAGTGGAAAGTAGAGCAAGAAAGAAGATGCAGGCCAGCCAGAAAGAGAAAGATAGATAAAGAAACTGGGGCATTTTACCCCAAGAGTTAGAAAAGAGGGTCAATGTTGCCCCATACAAGAAAAAGAGGACCAATGTTGCCCCACAAAAAAGGAAAAAAAAGAAAAAAAAATATTAGAAGAGATACAAATAAATAAGAGGGTCAAAGCGACCCTAGTGATAACAAAAAGGGCCAAGTGATAGAAGAAGAAGTGAGACAAGTTCAGAACTGCTCGAGGATTGACACATTCAGGATTTTTGATCTGTTGTACCCTTCATTTCATAGCCATAACCTTAGCCCCATTACAACCTAATAAAAGACCTGGATGATCTTCTGGAAAATGTGATTATGGTTTACTACTACTTTTACCGATAGTCCCTGTCTTGCTACTTAATTCCTTCTGAGATCACTTCTTTGTGCATTTGTGCGTCTTTTATGTTTAGTTGCTCATGCTATTATCTCGTAAAATATTGTACATAACCTCCAAATGCATGACAACATGTGTGACAACCTAGGCTCGAGTGTAAAGAGAGTATCCCGTGAGGTAGGGTCGAGGCGAAATCCTCCCCAAAAGTGTGATGACCTGGTTATAATTAGGTATGGTGTCACTGTTCTTGGTTCAATTTTCAATGTTTATGACTTGATTACTTTTGTTGAAGACTGAAAACCGATTACCTCGTCCTCCTACTTTGTTTTAATTGCTTGACAACCAATTGAGTTATCCGATAAGTATACCCGTCGGTCCTTTGTGAAGTTGAAGCATGGTTTTAAGCTAATTTATTCTTTTTGACGCTAATTTGCTTGGGGACAAGCAACGCTTGGTTTGGGGTTGTTGATAACACCAATTTTTGCTTATTTCCAAGTAAATAAAGTGGTATTTTTATAGTTTAAATCAAGTTTTTCAGGATTTACTATGTGCCATGAGAAAGCCAAGAAAGTGTGAAAAAATGTAAGTTTTTCCGAGAAAAAGATCGATCACGAGAGTCATCAAGAATCCGAGTTTGAAAAGTGGTGGTTGAGAATTTGGATCAAATTTTGAAGTAAAAGTTTTGTGTTCAAAACAGTGGCGGAGGCGACTTTGAAGTTAGTTGCTGAGCTGAAGTCACTTGACCAACTCACCTGAGAGGTGAATCAGAGCTAGTTTCAAGATGGTTCACTTAACTCAACTCACTTCACAACTCACCTGAATAGAGCTGGACGTTTTTAATGCCTAAAATTCTAGGGTTTGGGCATTCATTCACACATAGCAACTTTTCTCTCCAAGGAGACGACCAAGGACTCACTTGGGACGATTTTGGCAAGGGAGAAACACCGAATTGAAGCAAGAAAACGTCATGGGAAGCAATTTCAACACCGATTTCGTGCAAATCTTCGTTGGTATTACACAATCAAGGGAGTTTTATGATCCTAGAATTCTTGAGAGAACTTTTCTTTAGATCTATGAACACTTCTACTACTTTGTGTGTGTTAATACCCCCAACGTGAACTAATATTTAGATGTGGGGGTTGGTTTGACTTTGGTTTGGGCATATGAACATATGATTTGAGACTTTTATCAGTTTTTCCTAATTTAATGAAGCATGTGATTTGGGTTTTATTGCTTTTGTGAGTCTGATCAACTTTCATATGATTTGTTCGTTATCAATTACGTTCGAGAGAGTTAATTGTTAACTAGAACTAAAATTACATGCCTAAGGTGAGAAATTGGATTGAGATATACCAAGTAAATCTTAGTCCTGTTAAAATCTTGTTCCTAATGTGTTTGGACTTCATGGGTTAAGATCGAAAGATAAAACTTGTGCTTTCAAAATAAAATTTGTGGTTGCTTGAGAAAGAACAACGGTGATTTTAGAGATTGGGTATTCATTAAAAGGAATAGCTGGTAATTATTTTGAGTCAAGTGTTTATATGTGAAAACCTTAGGATTTCCAACCCTCAACTGTTTTCTCCATCCAAAGTTTCCCTAAGTTGTTTACTGTCTCGTTCTTGATTTATATACTTGCAATTAATTATTTTAATACCAACAACTCATATTTCGGATCGTTCAGTTAATAGTGAATATGGTAATTGTGATACTCAGTTCCTAGTTCCTTTGGTTCGATACTCGTACTTCCAACTACTTATTACTTGATTTTGCGGTTAGATTAGGCGGGTGTAAACCCGCCTATCATTTGACATATAAGAACTACCACATAACGGTGTCAATTTTGTACCGAACATGAATACCAACCTTTTAATTGATGCCAACTTATATTGGTTGATAATACTGTATCAAGTTTGCAAACTTAAATTATACACAACCATACTGTAGCAACTTTATTAATAATTATTAAAAAAAAATTTGATATATCATTAATTGTATCTTAGTCAAATATCCAATCCACATATATTAATTTGATCAACTAAGGGGTTGTTTGTTTATCTCTTAATAGTTCCATTAAGAGGCAACCTCTGAATCACTAAGAGGTAAATCCTGTTTGGCAAATATAATGTCTGCCTCTTAATGGTTCTAAAACTCTCTGAATGATTTAGCATCCTATGCCTCCCTTAATCATTCAGCACCCTGATTTCATTCTAAACAAGTACCAAACAACCATATTTCATTTTGCAATATATCATTCTGCACCAAATCATTCAGCAACTGCCAAACAGCCCCTAAGAGCATCTCCAAGAGCTTCCTCAAAATTTCTCCAAAATAGAGAATCAAAAGCCCCCAAAAAAATTACATTCATCTCCAACAAATTCCCCATTTTGGAGAAAAAACATTGATTATAATATTAAAATATTTCATTCATCTATTAAAATATTATCTCTCTCTACATATTTATTTTCAAAGTTTCTTATTGGTCCTCTCACTTGGTAATCATTTTTGGAGTGATCTCCATATTTGGAGAAAAACCCATTCTCTCTCCTACTTTCTCCATTTTGGAGACAGTTTTAGGGAAGCTGTTGGAGCAAAAGTAGAACCTAAAATCCACATATTCTCCATTTTCTCCAAAATAGGGAAGCTGTTGGAGATGCTTTAAGCAACCCTCAATTAGAGCATCTCCAACAGCTTCCCTAAAATGGGGGAAATGAAAAAATGGGGATTTTGGGCTAATATTTTGCTCCAACAGCTTTTCCAAAACTATCCCTAAAATGGATAAAGTTGGAGAGAGAAGGTTTTTTTCTCCAAATTTGGAGATCACTCCAAAAATGATTACCAAGTGAGAGGACAATAGAAAACTTTGAAAATAAATATGTAGAGAGAGAAATAATATTTTAATTGTTGAATGAAATATTTTAATATTTTAATTAATGTTGGATTCTCCAAAATGAGGAAACTCTTGGAGATAGAATGTTTTTTTTAGGGATTTTGAATTTTGATTCTCCATTTTAGAGAGATTATAGGGAAGTTGTTGGAGATGCTCTTAATTATCAACGATGTTTTCAATCTTTGCCACAATATTTTGTGATCATTTAGTACTGGAAACAATTTAAATACATAATAGTGTTTATTTATGTTTCTTATATTTATGGTTGTTACACATATGGTTTCAATCTTCACCCAAATATCTTATGCCTGGCTTATTCTTTATTTTTAACCACGGGTTTTCAAGTGCAGCAACTAATCTTCCGGACGACCACAGATGCTCTGCAATCATAATCTTCCGGACAACCACAAATGCTTTGCAATCATTATACTGTAATTGGAACAAAGTTCCCATCATTGGTTGGGTTCATGTTATTTGTTATATTATGATTCTTAAGCTTAACATTTTTCTTGTATGTTAAGGGTTCATAACCTAAAAATGAAGCTTTCATCACTGATTAATGTAGTGATTGAACATCGACGGTCTCAATCTTTCCCCATATGTCATTTTTTTCCCTTTTGTAATGTTGGTACAAAACAACTACCAACATGTATCAACCAAAAAATGTCGGTACCAAGTTACACAATATAGGATTTTCCTTACGAATTATAGTTGGTTTGTACAGTACTGCGAAAAATAACTTGGTACCGTAACCAGACGTTCTCGCTCGATAAACGCCCTCAAGGATTTCATCTAAAAGTCCAAGGCGATTTCAGTTAACACATACACAATCCAACGGACGTTCCATAACAAATAAGAAATAAATATTAGCGATTTCATTAACATGAAAAGATTTTGCTCGTACAACACAGGTCGAGAGAGCAAAAAAACGAAGAAAACTTAACTTCTACAACAGTGGTGGCTGAACGAATGTTGTAATCTGCTTGATGAAATAATTGTATGCAAATCACTTAGTCGGCGTTTAGTCAGCAGTTAAAAGCGTTGATACGAGCACATCTTGAAGAAAAACCGCTCGTCCAGTAGCCTGTCTCATTCTCTTTTCCCGTTCTTCAGAACTTAACGAAGGATCATAACTGTCACACAAACATCCGGTCAAAACCCAAAATACAACAAACACACCACTAGTTGTCATATGTTTGGTAAATAAGTGGTTTGAAACAATTAGCTGGCAAGGTAGATGACAATATAAAATCAAAATATAAGAGCATTGATGTAAAGTACAAGGGAAAATAACCAAACTAGCATATTTCAGCCAAAAAATTGAAGAAATAGCCATTTCCTTAAACAATATCAAGAAATAGCCAGGAATTTTGCAAAGCTCCGCAAATTCTGCTTTTTGGCTGACAAAAAAATGACTGAAAAGTCAATTTGCGGTATTCTTGGCTATTTCTTAAAAAAGGGCTATTTCTTGAATTCTTTTGCCTAGAAAGGCTATTTTGGTGATTTTCCGAGAATATAATAAGGTATACGAGTAGTTTTGAAACTTATATCTTCTTAAACCGATCTCAAGCATCAAAATGAGGTCGGGGTAAAGCCAACCATTTCTCGTATCCATGTGGGTCCTCGAATGAATAATAATACACTACCTTGATTTCCATATGTGTTGTGGGGTCGCACTCTTCACGGAACTTTCCTCCACATTCGACACTATCGACTTGGAGATTTCTTCGGCCTCAGAACCGGGAAAGTTGAGAACCAAAGAAGAAAGGAACGGATCAGAAACCGCAGCACTTGCCGCTGCCGACCTGTAACCACCACTGCCGACACCACCACCACCAAGAAGCACCTGCAGATGAGCCTCCCGAAGATCCCTGCCCAAAAGGGAAAGTGCCTGACTGTTTGGAACGGCTACTCTACGTAGTCTACGACGCCGCTGCAAGTATTCTTTCAGTTAAAGAAATCTATAAAACAAAATTAGATGATACCCCGGCTTCACAAATTACTCCCTCGGTGCCAAAATAAATGTCCACAAATTAAAAGTCCACACCGTTTTAGAAATATGTAATTATTACACTTAATTGAAATTAAATGACAATTTTACACTCAATAATAGAGGGAGTAATGAATTTTTACAACTCATAATTAAGGGTGGACAATTATTTTGGGACAAACTAAAATAGAAATTTGGACACTTATATCAACTAGAGGGCTGCTTGGTTGGTTTTCCAATAAATTTTATATGAATAAAGTTGTTGTGTGGATTAATCCATCTGTATATATTGGGAAGGTTTTTGTTTTCATAGACGGAAGAAGGGTGTTTTTTAATTAAGAGGGGGAGAGGGGTTTGGGAAAAACTTGACTTTCTGCATAAAGCTCCCCCTAGAAGCTTACTGAATAAGCCACTTTCTATATCGTTAAGCGACTACCAAACAGTCATGTATAGGCGTTATTAAATATGTCGGAAGGTTATGCATTTAAATAAAAAAAATATGTCAGAAGTTATTCTCCTAAATAACCCCTTGTAATTGCAATATTGTTTTTGTAGTAAAGGATATTTTGAATAGGTGTCCATGCTGCAGAGTGATATGGCTCAACATATCTCTTGTCACTTTAACAGAGCAAACTGGACAGATCTGCAAAGAAAAATTGATGCATTGAGATTCATGTACCTACAACTATAAACAAGCTTAAATAACGCTAGCATCCCAAAAAAATTACAACAAATTCCATCATTAATTTTCACTAAGTTCCTAAAAGTTACCTTTTTGCCCCTCTTATCGTTGAGGTTCTTCTTCATTATTTAAGGGTATTTCAGACATTTGATAGTAACTATTTAAACATGAAATTGTTTTGAGAGGCAGAGAGCAGGTAATAAATATATGAAGTTTCTAATACCAAATACAAGTACTCTTTCCGTCTAATGAAAAATTGCAAAGTTAGACAAAGAAATTCTAAAATTACCCCTCAATTCAAAGTGGCCTAAGAACACAACCTACAGATGATATTTGGCAAATAAGTAATTTTAGCTTCATAACATACAAAACTATATCACAACTGAATGCATTTTCATCAAATAATGCCTTGTATCACTCGGAAGTAGTGTCCGAGTCCATCTCAAAGTATACATACATTCACGTCAAATTTTGTTTCTTAGTTTTGTAAGCAAGCATGGGCTTGATTTATGACATAAAATTTGTGTATGCAATATAGAGGAGAAAATAGTTTTATGTTGGAACAATTGGTAAGGTTACTTCTTTTCAAGAAATACTTCTGTTTATAATGCAAGAAAGATGCAGTGGGTGCAGAATGATTAAGAGGATCTTATGATACAGTGCAAAATGAAATTTAGTTGGTTGGTAATTGTTCAGAATGAAATTAGAGCGCTAAATGGTTAAGGGAGGCCCAAGATACAAAATCATTCAGAGGGTTTTAGAACCATTAGGAGGCCGACTTTTTTTTGCCAAACAAGATTCATGTCTTAGCGGTTCAGAGGTTGCCTCTTAATGGAATTCACTATTAAGAAGTAAACAAACAGCCTACAAAGACTTCCTGGGGTCATATTTATAGTCTTTGCGTAGGATTATATCTTCTGTAAGCTACAAGATTAATATTTCCTATTCGAGTAGGGTCCCGGGTATGATGTATAAAATGGTAATCTAATTCTTTGTCAAGCCCAAAAAATCATATTTTGAGAAAAAGCTAATAAAGAATCTGAATTCTACTGATAATTACACGAATATAAAGTAATTGTATAAGAATATGAAGCTTCATGAATTGAATACAAAATGATAGGATTGATTACTTCAAGTTGTGACCAATAATCATATTATGTTTGATTATCAACAAAATTACTAAAAATAGCAACTTTTCCCCATTTCCGCCTTGAAATGGAAACTCTGAACATAACCAAAATCAGACTTCAAATCTTTTCTTTCACCACCAGGCTTTCAAATCAATCATTTCAAAGAGATGCATAGAAAAAGTCAAAGATCTTTTTCAACAATTTTTCACTAAACCAATAGATATACAGAAACAAAGATACATACATATATACATACATACATACATACATACATACATACAAAAAGAGAGAGAGGGAGAGAGACTCACAGTGGCTTTGGATTCACAAGAGTGTTCATCTTCGAGATGGGAACACAAGGACCCGATATCAAAATCCTCATAACAATATGGGCATGGAAAATCGGGTCGGATTTCTTCTTCAACCTCGAAATCATCTACGTTCAACCGATCTGAGAAATAAACAAGAAATTAGAGTAAGATGACGAATTAAAAAAACAACCGACATCATAAAACACCCATTTTCTTCATAGAAATTCTCACTTTGAACGATAATTTGAAACCCAAAAAAAACCCTAATCGTTTAATTGGGAAAAAAAATCCCATTTCTAATTTCCAACGATTTGAAAATTGACTTTAATGAATAAATAAAAACAAAACGAACCGAGATGGGAGCTCTGATGGTGGTGGTGATGGTGGTGCTGCATCGTGAATTGCCGCTTCGCGGCGGCGAGACGAGCGGTCCAAAAATCGGAATCCATAAGGGTGGAGGAAGAAAGGAAACTAGGAAAGAGGGACGTTGAAACTATGCAATAAATTTATAATGGAAACCAGCAAAACGACTCCATCATGTTTGATTGAAAGAGAATTTGTATTGGAATCGAAATAAAATAAAACTAAATCAATAAATTCATTTTATTTTGTAATAAATGTATGGATTTGATTTGAATTTACCGGAGGTTAAAATTCATTGTTTTGAGAAGAGGAAGAAGAAAGAGGGTTGTTATGCAGTCATGGTAGGAATTTGTCGTTTGTCAAAAAAAATTGATTTACAGCTCCATGTGATTTTGTCCTAGTGGTCTATATTAAGGTAGCGTTTGGTACGCAGACTAGATGAAACGGGACGGGACGGGATGAGACGGAACTGGAGAAGATAATTTTAATTTAGATTACGTTGGAAAAAAAGAAGTATTTTAGTAATCTTATGTTTTAGTCCCATGTTGTTCCACAAAAAATCTTAAGTTTTGTCTCATGAAAACTTGTTTTTGTCCCATGTTGTCCCATCTGATTTTTGTCTCATGGCATACCAAAGATGGGACTATTTTTTTTGTCTCGTCCCGTCCCATCCAGTCTGCGTACCAAACGCACTTGTTTGGGAGAAAAAAAACTAGCTTATAAGATAAGATTTTTTTGTACATGTTTGGATGACCATAAGTTAGCTTTTTAAAAAACTATAAGGAGTAGCGTTTAGGAGGCTTTTGAAGCTTTTTACATTTTTATTCCAAATATACCCTTAATATTTTATACAAATCTCAAAACTACCCAATCCCTTTTAAATAAGAATAGCACGCCTCCAACAAAAACCCATACCAGTTTCTTCCATCTGTTGGAATTCTTTCATGATGATCTTCCTCAACAACAAGAACAAGGCAAATCTTTGATCGATTTTCCTCAATATCTCTCAAATTTGCAATTAAAAGGTAATATTTGTTCCATTACATGTGTTCTTGAGTTGTTCCTCAAATCTTTGTTGAGTTATTCTCCATCCAAACAACTTGTTTCATTTTATGTTTTTGTGAAGATATGTTTATAAAACTTTATGATAAGTATCATCCAAACTTTGTTTCATTATTTGTTTTCTTGAGTTGTTTCTTAAATTTGTATGTTGCTTGTAAAGTGTTTGATGAAATGCCACAAAGAGAAAATATTTATGTTTTCTTCATATTTGTTTCATTTCTCAAATCTCTTGTTCAGAGTGCTGAATATATCATTTTCCTTATCAATAATACATATGGATTTAGGAAAGATATTCTAAACTTGGCCAAACATGTTTATTAAATTAGTGGAATGCTCTAGATCAAAAGGGGCAGTAAACAACCATCCAATAAATAAATCAAAAGGGGCAGTAAACAACCATCCAATACATATTTATGTTTTCTTCATATTTGTTTCCTCATTATGTGTTAATAACCTCATGAAATTTGTTTTCTCTTTCTCAAAGGAAAATATTACATAGTAGACAAAGGATATCCTGACCGAAAAGGATATCTAGCACCATATTCTCGTATTAGATATCACCAATCACAATTTGAACATGTGCTTCGAACTAATGCTGAAGAGGCTTTCAACCGTGTACATTCATCTCTTCGGAGTTGTATTGAACGATCATTTGGAGTCTTGAAGAAGAGGTGGAAAATATTGAACAGAATGCCAAGATTTAGCGAGACAACACAAATAGATGTTATAATGGCTACATTTGCTCTTCATAACTATATTAGAAGGAATGACGCGGAGGATATGGTTTTCAACATTGTTCAACATCGTGATTACATACCTATGGAAGAGTTAGATGGCGAAACAAGTTTTAATCAAGGTAACATGCGAGGGTAAAGCAATGAGATGCGGGAAATTCGTAACAACATTGCAAATATGATATGGAATGCGAATAATATTTTTTAAACCCAAGTAAGTGAAATGTGTTAGTGAGTTGTTATTGTTCTTATTGCTAGTTATTTAAATATGATGTTAAAAACCTTATTATTTTTGTTGCTACGTATTTTAATATGATGAAATATGTTGGTGTTTTGTTTTAGTTATACTATAATGTTAAAAATACATAGTTTAATTATATAATGTTAAAAATACGTTAGAGGTTTAGTTTAATTATAAAATGTTACAATTGAGTAATTTTAATCATTGTTTGTTTTGATTATATAATGTTATATTTGTAAATATCTATTATGGTAGAAAACTTGGTTTATGAAAAAAAATAAAAGTACATTTTTTAAAACATAAAATGTTTCGAAAAGTATATAATTGTTGATCGGCTTTTGTGTAATGATGCAGTGTTTGTAGACATGAAAACGGGGAGGGGAATTCAACCCCCAGTCCCGGCCTCGGTTTACCACGGTGTCTGTTGGGTCACCAAAGATTTGAAATTGACTCACCGATGCTTTCCCTAAAATCCTACTTAGAATATTTTAGTTTGGTTCTTTGAATGACTTGTACAAAATAGCAATTGTTCGATGAAGTCGAAGATCAACCGAAACCAAACTTGAAGACTCTCTACTTGTGGAAAATAGAAGACTCTTCTCAACAAACACTACAAGTCATTTTCCACCGAATTTGTCCTCACAATTCGGTGGACCTCCTCTCCACCGATGAAGACATCAAAAATCGGTGGACATTCATCTCCACCGATAAAGACATCAAAAATCGGTGGACAGCTTCCACCGAAGTGTTCTTAAGGAATCGGTGGACTTCATCCCACCGATGAGATACTTAAATCGGTAGGATCTTTGTGAAAATGGTTCTCCTTACAGATGGTTCTTAAAACCTTGACAATATTATCGGTGGAATTCCTTCGGTGATATTATCTTGGAGTACTCATCAAGAAGACCATTTACTTCGGGACAAAATCTGCTTACAGGCAAAAGTAACCTTTTGTCTTATTATCTTTTTAGAATATGTCCTTTCAGCATGGCTTCTATTCCTTGTTTCAAGAAAAAGGTGATGGTGACTTATCAGCTTTTCAGAAGTCCACTGGTACTTTTCAGAAGTCCTTTGGTATGTTACAAGTAACTGAAGGATATTCGTACTAAGCATTTAATGCTCAGTACCTTACCTTCACTATAAAAGGAAGAAGACTTCTCCATGCAAATCACGCTTTTCTGGATATCTCTCTCAGTGCAAGAAATTTCCATACTGCTCTAAAACTTGATAGCTTTGTTCTAAGTGTTCTTAGTTGTTGTTGTTAGTATACTTTGTGCAAGATTGTTAGAATAGTTTATCTGTTCTTTTCCGCAACAGTCTTAAGTTTTCTATGTGTAATTCTTGTTGAAAGATTTTCAATAATAGAATTAAAATTGTGAAAAATTTTGTGTATTGTATTCAACCCCCCCCCCCCCCCCCCTTTCTACAATACTTGTTTTAGCCATCTGGGACTAACAAGTGGTATCAGAGCAGAAAGTTTAACTCATAAACTTGATCTGCAATGGCTGCCCCCTCTTCTTCAACTATTGAAAATGCTTTTCAAAACAACTTTTCTGAAAATGGTTCCATTAACAAACCTCATAAGTTTAACCCCAACAACTTTTCTCTTTGGAAAAGTCGTATGATGCTATTCATGGAAGGAGTGGATACTAGATATCCAACCATTCTCAAAGAGGGACCCATTATCCCTCGAGTCTGGGCTCGCTATGAAACGCAGAGGCCTGGTAAGGAAACAGCTGACAAGGAGGACTCTAGTGACTCCGACACTTCTGAGCCTTCCGACAAAGAGAAAGCAAAGGGTACTGGACGTTATATTCTCAAAAATCCTAAGGAATATACTGATGAAGAAAAACGTCTAGTCACTCTTGATTCAAAGCTTAGATCTATTATTGCTCTCTCACTTCCTGATGAAGTCTATCATTCTCTAGTTAACTTTGAAACTGCTAAAGAGATGTGGACCACACTGTGTGTTCTGTACGAAGGTACAGAGGAAGTGAAGAAATGCAAAAAGATTTCTCTCATAAGAAAATATGAACTCTTCACTCATGAAAAAGGTGAATCTCTTCCTAGCTACTATAATCGTTTTAACTCTCTTCTAAATGATATGAAGTTACTGGGCAGAATCTATGATAACGAGGAAGTTCTAAACAAGTTCATGGATTGTCTCCCTGATTTCTGGGAGAACATATGCACTTGTATCAAAACTTCCAAGGACTTTGAGTACATGCATCTAACTGTCTTATATGGAACTCTTTTCAACTTTGAACAAACCAAGTTACAAAGGAAAACTTTCATCAAAGAAATAAAGGGCACCTCTATTGCTCTTGTCAGTGAAAACTCCAGAAAATCTCAAAATGTTCCAAGAATCACCTATCCTTCATCAGATTCTGACAATGAAACCCAAAGCAACTCCTCTCACCAATCGGAGGCATATCTAAGTGATGCCGATGATGAAGGTGAAGAAATCTTGGTTAACCAGTTGTCTGATGAAAGTGCTATGTTAGCTGGTTTTAAAAACAGATATCGTTTTTCGAACAAATCCAAATCTTTCAGAAAACCCTTCTCTTCTACAAAAGTTTCCTCAACTGATAAGACAAATGAAGAATGTTTTAATTGTGGAAAGAAATGTCACTTTGCAGCTGAGTGCAGAAGTAAGCGTGTTATAAACTCCAGAAATTCATCTTCAAACAAGTTTTCCTCAAATTATGAAAAGCCTAAAAATATCTCTTTCAAATCAAACCTTGCCAAGAAAGAAACTCAGTCTTCAACCAAAGATCATCAAGAAAGGGCTGAGAAATACAAAGCCAAGTACAAGAAAGAAAAAGAGAGAAATGAGGGTCTCCTTAGAAAAGGAAAGGGTCTCATGGCCGAAATTCATGATTGGGAAGAAGAGACCTCTGACAGTGACAACAACTCTCCCAACAAATGCTTTATGGCCATCTCAGAAGATGTGGAAGATTCAGAAAAAGCAACCTCTCCAATGGCTCTTGTGTCGTCTGGGTGCTCGACATCATATGCTCATGTACATCCCTTTAATGATATGTCAGATAGGGGAAAGATAGATGCTTATGAATCTTTAACTAAAGACTTTCACTCTGTTAAGGATGGTAAGAAAAGGAAATCTGTTCAGGTTAAAAATCTCACTTCTCAACTTGAAATCTGCATGTCTAAACTTGAAAAGTTTGAGGAAATCAAAGCTGAGCTTGAGGATCTGAAAACCATAAATCACATGATTTCCAAAGAGAAAAATAAACTTTTCAAGAAACTAAAAAGAGAACAAGAGGTTGTCAGAAAGTGGACAACTTCTTCAAAAAATCTTGAGCAACTTTTTCAGGACCAAATCGGTGGAAATAGCAAATTTGGGCTAGGATTTGGAAAAGATTCTCCCAAAACTTCATCTCATGCACTCACTCCTCTCTCAAATGTATGGGATGATGCTTCAGAGTCTAGCTCTTGTGACTCTGTCTCTTTAAACTCTCTTGATCTAGGTGAAGCTTTAAAATATGGAATGTTCATAAAAGCAAAAGAATCTTCTTCAAATCAGTCCACTGAGAAACAAGATTCCAATGATTTTTCAAAACCCATCCATGATCTTCTAAAGGTGTTAACTATTGATGAAGCCTCTTCCTTCAACTCTTCAAAGACCAAGTTTCTCAAAAGATTTCATGACACCGATGTCTCATCTTTCAGAAAGTGCTCAGATCTTGAAAAAGACCATTTCAAAAATACTTCTAAAAGTATTTCCAAATTTGCTATCACCTCTGGAAATGGAACTTTAAGCTTTCCTCCTCACATCTCTTCTGTTGGTCCTAAAGCAATTCAAATTAATGTCTTGAAAAAGGGAAAAGAAAAGGAAAGTCTGCAAACTTCTAAAAAGACCTTTTGTCCTAGAGCCATTCAATTAAATGCCTTAGGAAAAGGAAAAGAAAAGATTCAAGAACCTAAAAAGACTTTCATCTACAGAAAATGCTATAACTGTAGTGACACTTTTCATCTTGCCAAAGATTGTCCAAAAGATAGAATGGACAGAACCAAACTTAAGGACTCATCTTCTTCTAACCCAAAAGGACCCATCTCTAAATGGGTACCAAAGAACTAATCTATTTGTGCATGCAGGTTTTTGAGCACCATCAAATATGGTATCTGGATAGTGGGTGCTCACGTCACATGACAGGAAATAAATCTCTACTCGTTAACTATGTGTCTGGAAAAGGTCCATCTGTAACTTTTGGAGATAATGCTAAAGGCTACACCAAAGGTTATGGAACTCTCACTAATGGATCTGTCACATTCAATAAAGTGGCATTTGTTGAAGGCCTCATGCATAATCTTCTAAGCATTAGCCAACTGTGTGATCTTGGATATAAAGTTATCTTTGAACTTTGTATCTGTACTGTTGTGGACAAGAACTTCAAAGTGGTGTTATCTGGAAAAAGGATGGAAAATGTTTATGTCATAGATATGGGACAAAGAAACAATTCTTCCAATATTTGCTTTGTGTCAGATGACACATCCAAAAGGAACTGGTTGTGGCACAAACGTCTCTCTCATCTAAATTTCAAAACCCTTCATAAAATCTCCAACAAAGAGCTGGTGACGGGTATGCCAAAGTTGAATTTTGTCAAGGAGAAGCTATGTGATGCTTGTGAAAAAGGGAAGCTTACCAAAACTTCTTTCAAGACCAAGCAATGCTCTTCCGTTACTCTTCCTCTTCAGATGCTGCACATGGATCTATGTGGACCAGTCAGCACTCCCAGTCTTGGTGGCAAAAGGTACATTCTTGTTATTGTTGATGAATTTACTAGATATACTTGGGTCTCTTTTCTCAGGTATAAAAGTGATGCAACTGAAGAAATCATCAACTTTGTCAAGAAAAATGAAGTTCTAAATGGTCAACTTGTTCGTTCCGTAAGAAGTGATAATGGCACTGAATTCAGAAACAGTGCTCTTGAAGACTTCTTCACTGAGAAAGAAATTTCTCAAAACTTCTCTGCAGTCCGGACTCCTCAGCAAAATGGAGTGGTAGAAAGGAAAAACAGAACTCTGTGTGAGGCTGCTAGATCCATGCTAAGTGAATCAAACCTTCCTACCTACTTTTGGGCTGAAGCTGTTAATACTGCCTGCTTTACCCAAAATAGGTCGGTGTTATCCAAAAGACATGATAAAACCCCCTATGAAGTTTTCCATGGCAGAAAACCAAATATTGGCTTTCTTCATGTCTTTGGCTGTGTGTGTTTTATCCTAAATGATCGTGACAATCTTGGGAAGTTTGATCCCAAAGCTGATGAGGGAATCTTTGTTGGATACTCCTTATCTTCCAAAGCATATCGTGTGTACAATCTCAGGAGAAAATGCATTGATGAGTCCATTCATGTCAAATTTGATGATCTAAGATCATCATCTCTTTCAAATGATGATGATGAATTGCACAGATGGATCTCCTCATGCATAGGTGATGTTCCCATAGTCAACTCCACCGATGCATCTTCCATTCCCTCGAATCCTTCCCCATCAAGTAATCAGGCTGGGTCACCATTCATAACTCCCACCGAATTTGACCATCCCACCGAAATGCTCTCTCCCACCGAAATTCCCTCTACCGATCCTACTCCTTCCACCGAAAATCCAGCCCTCCACCGAACCACCGATCCCACTACTTCGATTCTCCTCACTCAAAATAATCCATCACCTTTGCCCCCAGCCACAAAATGGACCAAAGATCATCCCATTGATCAAATCATCGGTGATCAACAAGCAGGTGTTCAAACACGTAGAGGAGTTGGAAATATTTGTCTCTACGTAAATTTTCTCTCTCTTATTGAACCCAAAAAGATTGATGAAGCTCTCTCAGATCCCTGTTGGATCACTGCCATGCAAGAAGAGCTTTCTCAATTTGAGAGAAACAAAGTTTGGAGATTGGTTCCCAAACCCCGAAATAAGACAATCATTGGAACCAAATGGATCTTCAGAAACAAAATGGATGAAGACGGTACAGTTATCAGAAACAAGGCAAGACTGGTTGCTCAAGGATACAGACAGGAAGAAGGCATTGATTATGATGAAACTTTTGCCCATGTTGCAAGACTTGAAGCAATAAGAATCTTTCTAGCTCATGCTGCCTACCGAAATTTCAGAGTCTTTCAAATGGATGTCAAAAGTGCCTTCCTCAATGGGGAACTTGCAGAGGAAGTCCATGTGAAACAACCTCCTGGCTTTGAAGACCCAACTCATCCAGACTATGTGTACAGACTAGACAAAGCTCTTTATGGTCTCAAGCAAGCTCCACGTGCTTGGTATGACACTCTTGCCAACTTTCTTCTAAAGAATGGATATTCCAGAGATAAAATTGACAACACTCTCTTCATCAAGGAAACCTCAGGTAATATTATTCTTGTCCAAATCTATGTTGATGACATCATCTTTGGTGCCACTGATGAATCACTTTGTGATGAGTTTGCTTCTCTCATGATGAGTGAATATGAGATGAGCACGATGGGAGAACTTACATTCTTTTTGGGCCTTCAGGTCAAACAATCTTCAGAAGAGATATTTATAAACCAAAGTAAATACATTCGTGACCTTCTGAAGAAATTTAACTTTTCAGATAGCTCTCCTATGAAAACTCCCATGGAACCACCTTTGAAACTCAATGCTGATCTTAAAGGTGAATCTGTGGACGTTACCCTTTATCGAGGAATGATTGGTTCTATTCTGTACTTAACTGCTAGCAGACCGGATATTATGTTTGCTACTTGTCTATGTGCCCGTTATCAAGCCAATCCAAAAGTATCACATTTGAAGGCTGTAAAACGAATTTTTCGGTATCTCAAGGGTACTTTGCACCTGGGTCTTTGGCATCCCAAAGACTCCGGTTTTGAACTAATTGGGTACTCAGATTCAGATTTTGCAGGTTCTCAGATTGATAGAAAAAGTACCACAGGTAGCTACCAACTTCTTGGTGGAAAATTAGTGTAATAACCAGGTATTTTATCTGATTTAAATTTGAGAAAATTTATAAGTCTTTATTAAAAGTGTTTTATGGAGTTAGAAGTTAAGGGGTAAGTTCTAATTTTTATTTGGAAGTTTGGGGGTAAGTTTTGCCAAATAGGATAAGTGTGAGGTTAGTTTGGTAAGGGTGAAAATATCTTCACCCAAACCGTCCTTTTCACCTAAGAGAGATGAGGTGTCTCATTTCTATGCATTTTTATCAAAAGCAAAAAGTGTGTGTGTGTGTTCATACTTTCGGCAGAGAGAGAGAGGAATTGAGAGAGGATTAAGAAGAAGCAGGAAGCTGAAGATTTTCTGCTGGGTTTTTTGTTATATCAGTTGAAGAAACAAGGTAACAAATCTATCCTTTTTATGTGAAGAAATTTCTTTAAAGTGTTCATAAGTGTGATAAAAGAGTACATAGATGGGTTTTGGTATTTTTAGTAAGATATGGGTATTTTGGGTTTATAGATAGTTGTGGTTCATGATAGTGAACACATCTGCAAAATATCAGAAACATCCATGCTTTAAATCTGCAAAATTTCTGGGTTTAGGACGAACTTAGTTAAGTGAGACATTCAACGAAGTCGCAATAGATGACTGCGACATTCAACGAAGTCGCAATGGTTGGTTGCGACTTGGTCTTGAAGTCGCAATGGTCGTTTGCGACTTGGCTTGAAATTGCAGTAGTTGATTGTGATTTGGGTTTGGGATCGCAGTAGTGGATTGCGACTTAGGATTGGAGTCGCAATAGTGGGTTGCGATTTCGGGGTGAAGTCGCAGTAGATGGTTGCGACTTGGCACTATGCATTGCGATTCTAATTTACTTTTAGAAGGTTGCGACTTCAGTCGAGGATTTTATAAGCTTAGTTTTAAAAAGAGATATTTGGTATTTTGTGTGATTTCAGATTCTGTGAAGGCTGGTCATACGTGATAATTATCTTGGAAAAGCTTTTGTGATAAACATATCAGGTGAGTTGTACTTTAAAAGTATTTTACTGGAATACATTACGTGAATAACAAATATTTGATATGTGGTATGAATATGTCATACGTGGGTGATTATAATATGTTGAGATATTATAATTACGTGAGTATTATATAGGAATATAATACGTGGCCGGGCTTTGGACCAGTGTGTTAAATTGGCTCGCAACCAATTGATATTGGCCATTGGTGGAGGAATAAGGTGGGATGAGACAGGTATGATGCATAAACCGTGGTTGGTATTAATTTACGTGTAATATATGTGATTTTGTATAAATGAATTTGTAATGATTTTTAAATATCAGGGATTTTCTCACTAGACCTTTAGGTCTAACCCTCATTTTCTGTTTTAAAAATATGTATTCCAGGTGGTGGTTCCAGTAAGACCAAGTGATTAGAACACTTGTTGGATAGCTTTTGAGGAGATGATCGTTAAGAAAAATGTGGATGCTTTTGTACTTATAAACTTGTTGTTAGTTATTATGTTATCTAAATAGAATCAAGTTGTACTGTATTTCTTAAAGTTGTTTGTCAGACTTTGGGGACCAAATGTGTAATATGAATTATTTTGTTGAAAATATGTTATGAATTATATGTTATATGTACTTTTGGATATGTGGGATGTTATAGATGGTATTAGAGCCCTAGTTTAAGGGATTTAGGTATTAGTATCTGTCCCTAGACTTAAACTGCATGTGAAGTAGGATGTCCCTAATATTTTAGAACCTGGGGATGCTAAGTATAAGAGGTAGAAGGAACATCATGTAAGGTAATTTCAAATTACACCAGGCCAGTGTAATTATGATCTTACAGGTACATGTTTGAACTGGAATACCTTGTTATATGGGGTACGTGCTTATGTGTATATTAACTTTGGTTGAATCTACAGAATGGCAAGTGGCACTAGACAAAGGAATCAAAGAGGAGGAAGGAATTCGGGTGGAGAAAATCCACCAACAGGAACAGGGGGAAGAGGAGGAGATCGTGGTGGAGGCAGAATCGGTAGGGGAACTCGGGGCCGAACTGGGGGAAGAACACAACCGCATGGTACAGAGTTTGTTACACGGGATGATTTGACTGCGGAAATGGGGAGATTACAGGATAGCATACAAGCTATGTTCGAACATAATCGTCATAATGAAACTGAAAGACCAAGTCCGGAACACGAAGTTGAAATACCACTTACCTCTACGGTCTTACCGATGATGAAAAGGTGTGACTATAAAATGTTTCTTAGTTGCAAGCCCCCTACATATTCAGGAGATCGGGATCCGGTAAAAGCGATGAGATGGCTGAAAGAAATAGAGGCTATCTTCAAGACGTGTAAATGTGCTGAAGAAGATAAAGTACTTTATGGAGCTGCGATGCTGAAAGGTGATGCTTTGTATTGGTGGGAGGCTCATATAGAATCGAGAGGAACGGATGTATATACTACCTTTTCATGGGAGGAATTTGTGTTAGCTTTCACAACACACTTCTGTCCACAAGCTGCTGTAAGACAGTTGGAAGAAGAATTTATAAATTTACAACAAGGAAATCTGTCGGTTAGAGATTATACTGCGCGATTTTTAGAAAAATCTCGTTTTGCAGGATATTATGTTGCTACGGAGAAGATGAAAATGGAAAGATTTATCTATGGGTTAAATTCAGAGGTCCGAAGATTGGTGACTGCCACAGGGCCAAATACTTTTACAGCTGCGGTGAATGCTGCAGAAAATGTAGAACGAGATAATAAAAGGGATGCCGGAGATAGGAGATTGGGGAAAAGGAAATGGGAAGGACCACCACAGGATTCAAGGAAGCCTAGATTTCAGAGGTTCGATAACCGTCCGATGTTTCGACCAGTGGATAGACCATGTCCAAGATGTAATCGCTACCATCAGGGAAATTGTCAAGTGGAGTCGCGGGTTTGTTTTAAGTGTGGAAAAACCGGTCATGTTGTTAAAGATTGTCGATTAACGCGGTTTTGCTTTTTGTGTAATTCTCCGGATCACCTCCAATCAGACTGTCCACGAGGTAGAATACAACAAGGGGGTACATCCGGGAAACCAGCCATTACTAGACCAGTAGTCCCAAGAATAGAACCGCCGAAAATGAGGGGCCGTACATTCCAAATGACAGCTAAAGAGGCGGAAGAAACTCCAGATGTGGTCACAGGTACATTTTTCATAAACTCCACGCGTGCTAAAGTGTTATTTGATTCCGGTGCAAACCAATCTTTTGTGTCTCCCTCATTTGCTGCTCACATGCATTTAGAGCCGAAAATGTTAAAACATGCTTTATTAGTAGATACAGCAAATGATAACCAAGTGGTAGTTAAAGAGGTTTTTGATTGTTGCATGATAAATATAGAGGGGTGTGGGGTACCGATACAACTATTTCCTATAGAGTTAATTGAGTTTGACGTGGTCGTGGGGATGGATTGGTTAGCTGAAAATCGGGCTAACATAGTTTGTGATAAGAAAATAATCAACATTGTTTTACCTGATAAGAGGGCAGTAGTGATCTATGGTGATCGTAAGAATCGTCAGTCCAATCTTATAACTATGATAAAAGCCCGTAAATGTGTTAGTAAGGGTTGCTCGAGTTATTTAGCCTATGTGATAGATAGTAGGTCTGAAAAGATTAAGCTGGAAGATATTTCCATTGTTAGTGAATACCCAGAAGTTTTTCCTGAAGACTTGAATAGTCTTCCTCCTGTTAGGCAAGTAGAATTTGGTATAGACCTGGTACCTGGAGCCACTCCAATCGCTCGTGCGCCGTACAGACTAGCACCTCCAGAAATGAAAGAAATGATGGCACAGCTTCAAGATTTATCTGATAAGGGCTTCATCAGACCTAGCTCTTCGCCATGGGGTGCACCAGTTTTGTTTGTAAAGAAGAAAGACGGTTCAATGAGAATGTGTATTGACTACCGGGAGCTGAACAAACGTACGATTAAGAACAAGTATCCACTTCCAAGAATTGACGACCTCTTCGATCAATTAGTTGGAGCTTGTTACTTCTCCAAGATTGATCTCAGATCTGGCTACCATCAGTTAAAGGTTAAAGAAGAAGATGTTCTAAAGACTGCTTTTCGCACGAGGTACGGTCACTACGAATTTTTGGTGATGCCATTCGGACTGACGAACGCTCCAGCCGCTTTTATGGATTTGATGAATCGGGTATGTAAGCCGTATCTCGATAAATTTGTCATAGTATTTATCGATGATATACTTATTTATTCCCGATCCAAAGAGGATCACGCGCAACACCTTTGTTTGATTCTAGAGTTATTAAAGAAAGAGAAGTTATATGCTAAATTTTCGAAGTGTGAATTCTGGCTACGAGAAGTTCAGTTTTTGGGTCATGTAGTTTAAGAGAAGGGTATACAAGTTGATCCAGCGAAAGTGGAAGCAATTGAAAGATGGGAACCGCCGAAGACGGCAACCGAAGTACGTAGTTTTCTGGGTCTAGCTGGATACTATCGGAAATTTATAAAAGAATTTTCTCGAATTGCGACGCCATTGACTAAGCTAACTCGGAAGAATTTAAAGTTTGAATGGAAAGCAGAACAGGATGAGGCATTCAGAATATTGAAGGAGAAACTCTGCAGCGCGCCGATATTAGCATTGCCAGAAGGTTCCGATGATTTTGTGGTCTACAGTGATGCTTCTAAGCTAGGATTGGGATGTGTACTTATGCAACGTGGAAAGGTGATTGCCTATGCTTCTCGTCAATTAAAGGACCATGAAAGACAATATCCTACTCATGATATGGAGCTTGCAGCAGTTGTCTTCGCATTGAAGATTTGGAGACATTATCTTTATGGTTATAAATGCCAAATTTTCACTGACCATAAGAGTCTCCAACATCTTTTCGATCAGAAGGAACTGAATATGAGGCAAAGAAGATGGTTGGAATTGGTAAATGATTACGATTGTGAAATCCTTTATCACCCCGGGAAAGCGAACGTGGTAGCAGATGCACTAAGTCGTCGAGAAAGAAGTGGAACAATAAAAGCGATATCGTTACGAGCTGGAATCCTTCCAAATATCTTTGACGAATTACTGAAGTGCCAAATAGATGCTTATCAGGAAGAAAGTTTGAAATCAGAACGATTAGTGGGAATATCAGCATTGCTTGGGAAAGACGACCGTGGGTTATTGTGTATGGGAAACAGAATTTGGGTGCCTCGTTTGGGTGGATTACGTGATCGTGTACTACAAGAAGCTCATCAATCTCGATTTTCTATTCATCCAGGTACAAATAAAATGTATAGAGATTTGAAACAATTCTATTGGTGGCCGGGAATGAAGAGAAGTGTTGCTAAATATGTGGAAGATTGTACTACCTGCAAGAAAGTAAAGATTGAACATCAGAAGCCATTTGGTCAGTTACAACGACTAGATATACCAATGTGGAAATGGGATCAGATCACTACTGATTTTATTACCAAGTTGCCTAGAACTTCAAAGGGATTCGATTCTATTTGGGTGATTGTGGATAGATTGACGAAGTCTGCTCATTTCTTGCCGATAAAAGAAACTGATTCCTTGGAACGTTTAGCTAAACTGTACATTAATGAAATAGTAACTCGACATGGAGTTCCAATCTCGATTATTTCTGATCGAGATAGTCGTTTTACTTCCAGATTCTGGAGAAGCTTTCAAAAAGAGATGGGAACGCAGATAAAGTTGAGTACAGCATATCATCCTCAGACTGATGGGCAGAGTGAAAGAACAATCCAGACTTTAGAAGATATGCTTTGGGCTTGTATAGTTGATTTTGGGGGATCGTGGGATAAACATCTGCCTTTGATAGAATTTGCCTACAATAACAGTTATCATTCCAGCATCCAAGCGGCACCGTTTGAAGTACTGTATGGAAGAAAATGCAGAACGCCTCTGTGTTGGAATGAAGTGGGGGAGAAACAATTAGCGGGGCCAGAAATAGTACAGTTAACAGCAGATAAAATTACGCAGATTCGGGACAGATTGAAAACGGCTCAAGACAGACAGAAAAGTTATGCAGATCGACGCCGGAAACCGTTAGAGTGCCAAGTCGGGGAATTTGTGATGTTGAAAGTTTCGCCCTGGAAAGGAGTCATACGATTTGGGAAGCAAGGTAAACTTAGTCAGCGGTATATTGGGCCATTTGAAATTACGGAAAGGATCGGTGAAGTAGCGTACAGATTGGATCTTCCGTCGGAATTGAGCAGAATTCACAACGCGTTTCATGTATCGAATTTTCGGAAATGTTTAGTTACCCCAGACCAGGCAGTCTCTCTACCAGATATCCAGGTTGATGAAAAGTTGAACTACGTGGAGGAACCAGAAGCTATAGTTGATCACAAGATCAAAGTATTGAGGAACAAAGAGATTAGGCAGGTAAAGGTTCAGTGGAAACATCATAGAGGTCAGGATGCGACGTGGGAATCAGAGTCGGAAATGAGAGCCAAATACCCTCATCTTTTTACTTAACTGAATTCCGGGACGGAATTCTTTTAAGGGGGAGATGTTTTAATAACCAGGTATTTTATCTGATTTAAATTTGAAAAAATTTATAAGTCTTTATTAAAAGTGTTTTATGGAGTTAGAAGTTAAGGGGTAAGTTCTAATTTTTATTTGGAAGTTTGGGGGTAAGTTTTGCCAAATAGGATAAGTGTGAGGTTAGTTTGGTAAGGGTGAAAATATCTTCACCCAAACCGTCCTTTTCACCTAAGAGAGATGAGGTGTCTCATTTCTATGCATTTTTATCAAAAGCAAAAAGTGTGTGTGTGTGTGTTCATACTTTCAGCAGAGAGAGAGAGGAATTGAGAGAGGATTAAGAAGAAGAAGGAAGCTGAAGATTTTCTGCTGGGTTTTTTGTTATATCAGTTGAAGAAACAAGGTAACAAATCTATCCTTTTTATGTGAAGAAATTTCTTTAAAGTGTTCATAAGTGTGATAAAAGAGTACATAGATGGGTTTTGGTATTTTTAGTAAGATATGGGTATTTTGGGTTTATAGATAGTTGTGGTTCATGATAGTGAACACATCTGCAAAATATCAGAAACATCCATGCTTTAAATCTGCAAAATTTCTGGGTTTAGGACGAACTTAGTTAACTGAGACATTCAACGAAGTCGCAATAGATGACTGCGACATTCAACGAAGTCGCAATGGTTGGTTGCGACTTGGTCTTGAAGTCGCAATGGTCGTTTGCAACTTGGCTTGAAATCGCAGTAGTTGATTGCGATTTGGGTTTGGGATCGCAGTAGTGGATTGCGACTTAGGATTGGAGTCGCAATAGTGGGTTGCGATTTCGGGGTGAAGTCGCAGTAGATGGTTGCGACTTGGCACTATGCATTGCGATTCTAATTTACTTTTAGAAGGTTGCGACTTCAGTCGAGGATTTTATAAGCTTAGTTTTAAAAAGAGATATTTGGTATTTTGTGTGATTTCAGATTCTGTGAAGGCTGGTCATACGTGATAATTATCTTGGAAAAGCTTTTGTGATAAACATATCAGGTGAGTTGTACTTTAAAAGTATTTTACTGGAATACATTACGTGAATAACAAATATTTGATATGTGGTATGAATATGTCATACGTGGGTGATTATAATATATTGAGATATTATAATTACGTGAGTATTATATGGGAATATAATACGTGGCCGGGCTTTGGACCGGTGTGTTAAATTGGCTCGCAACCAATTGATATTGGCCATTGGTGGAGGAATAAGGTGGGATGAGACAGGTATGATGCATAAACCGTGGTTGGTATTAATTTACGTGTAATATATGTGATTTTGTATAAATGAATTTGTAATGATTTTTAAATATCAGGGATTTTCTCACTAGACCTTTAGGTCTAACCCTCATTTTCTGTTTTAAAAATATGTATTCCAGGTGGTGGTTCCAGTAAGACCAAGTGATTAGAACACTTGTTGGATAGCTTTTGAGGAGATGATCGTTAAGAAAAATGTGGATGCTTTTGTACTTATAAACTTGTTGTTAGTTATTATGTTATCTAAATAGAATCAAGTTGTACTGTATTTCTTAAAGTTGTTTGTCAGACTTTGGGGACCAAATGTGTAATATGAATTATTTTGTTGAAAATATGTTATGAATTATATGTTATATGTACTTTTGGATATGTGGGATGTTACAATTAGTAAGCTGGTCCAGCAAGAAACAGAATTCAGTCTCAACATCAACTGCTGAGGCTGAATATATTGCTGCTGGAAGTTGCAGTGCCCAGATCCTGTGGATGAAAAATCAACTAAGGGACTACAATCAATTCTTTTCAAAAGTTCCCATTCTGTGTGACAATTCCAGTGCAATAGCTATTGCAAACAACCTTGTTCTTCACTCCAGATCTAAACACATAGACATCAGGTATCACTTCATCAGGGACCACATTTCCAAAGGTGACATTGAGCTGCATTTCATTCCCACCGATTTGCAACTTGCTGATTTATTCACAAAACCCCTTGATGAAACCAGGTTCAACTTTCTAATAAGTGAACTTGGAATGTGCAACCTACAAGACTAAATGAGTGTTTTATTTTCCACCGATCTCACATCGGTGGACAATCTTCTATTCTCACCCAAACCTCCACCGATCTCTCATCGATGGACAATTTCTTCTGTTTCTTTCTACACCGAAATCTTTCATCTTGTCGGTAGCACTTTCTCTACCGAAATAGCTCACAACTTGGTCAAATACAACCACTAATTGATCCTCACCACCGATTCTCTTATATCGGTGGTATGCTCTCAACAACATTATCGGTATCACTCTACCCCGATGCTCCATTCTATTTCGGGGTTCTCATCCCACCACCGAAAGCATTTACACCGACACCACAAATCTCGTTGCTTCCACCAATTCTCTTATCGGTGGCAGATCGGTACAGATTCCACCGAAATCTTACCGATTTCCTCTATGCTTATCAAGTGCGATTTTCTATGCTAAAAACCCTAGAGTGTCAGGATGATGTGTGACGTTTCCCATTCCAAGCCGTATTCCATCACGTATCCCAAAACCTCATCATTACCTTTTCCATATTACTTTATTCATCTTTTAACCGTTCCCTCGACTTTTTAAAACCCTAAACCTCTCTCTCCACTCTATAAATACCCATCTCCTTCACTTTCATTTTCTTTTCACAAAACCTGCAACTCTCTAAACCTCTCCATCTCTTTTCTCTCAATCACTCACGATGGCGTCTTCAAGAACTACAGTGCCCACACGATTTGAAGATCTCAAGTTCAACTTATGCAATCACGTTGCTCGTTTAGAATCTGATCCATCTCATCCCGAGTTCTCTACGGTAACTAAATTTCTCTCTCGATCCCCTCTCCTCCATGCTTTTACCCACAACCCAAAGATGAGCAAAATGCTCATTGGGAAGTTTTGGTTAACTTGTATTTACGACCCGTCAAACGAAGCTATTCATGCCTCCATTCTCACTAACGACGAAGGTGATCACGACCTTACTTTTGGGGTCGATGATGTTCGCCAAGCTCTCAAGATCCAATCCTTCTCTCAATATGATGACTTATATGTGGACACCATACATGAAGATGTTGTTCAAACGATTGGTTACGTTCTTGACGATTCATCCAAAAGCTCCAAAGGTCCCGGTACTCTCCTTCGCAGCAAAATGGGAGGAGTGTGGAATTTCTTCTTTGCCCATATCATTCACTGCCTCTCTCGTAAAACCAGTGGGCACGATCAATCCCCGTCATACATCACAAAGCTCGCACATGCCCTCATCTTTCAAAGACAAGTCGACTTTGCTCAATACTTCTTTACTGAACTCGTCGAAGTGATTAAGCACCCCAAGAAATGCCAAGTTGCCTATCCGCGTTTCATCTCGATGATCATTCAGCACAAACTTAACAAGGAGTTGGAGACCGATCAAAAATCTCAATCGCCCCGATTCACTTATGATTGGTCTTCCCCGGTCGTTGGTCTCAAAACTTTAAATGTCGGACCTCTCGCCACCGATCGCCCTCTACGACAAGGTATGATTTCACTCGCTCACTCTCCCGATCTACATTGGGGTGATACGGAAATTCCCGGATTTAAACACCCGGAAATTTCTGAGATCACTCCAACTGTAGTGGCCCCTTCTCCCAAATCCCGAGTTAAGTCGGGGGCGCACTAAAGAAAAAATCAAAGCCCCCCGACACCTCCGCCACCGATTTTAGGACTACATCACCGATAAAACCATCGGTGGCTTCCCCGGTCCGCAAACCTTCTAAGCGGAGGCACTCGTCATCCCCCCAGAAGTCTTCTCTAAAAAGATCTCGGGTACCTTTGACCGAACAATCCCATCCTCGGGACTTTGTTAAACCCACAGCCGACTCCTCTGCGGTCTCTCAAAAGACCACAGTTGTAGAAATGGAGCTCCCATCTTTTGCCTCTTCACCCACCTCTTCGGGTAAAAGAGATGACTTCGGGGTCTCCCCCCCCCCCCCCCCGAAGGAATTGATTTGTCACTTCACGGCCTTTCACCCAATCAGTTTATGATTGAAGAAGATGCACCACCCAATCAGGGTTCCCCCCCATTAAACCCCCCCCCCCCAAGTGATTTCTTTTATTTTCTTTTGGAGGACACTGGTTCTCCCCGAACCATCCCGTCCACCGAGGAAAATCCCACCGAGTCTCCCTCCCCGAAAGATCAAGTATCTCCCCGGCGATCTCCTACTCCACACCGATCGCCTACTCCACACCGATCGCCTACCCCACAACCAAGAATTCTTTATTCCGATGAGTTGTCAACATACCTTCCCACTCTCACCACGGAAATAGATCCACTACGCCTACAATACTCCTTCCCAGAAATCGGTGGTCACTCTTCTACAAGCATTGGTCGGCCATCTGCTTTTCTACAATCCACCATTTCCTTAATTTCTCAGGCCAACTCTAGAATCTCGGTGCTAGAGTCTCAGTTGCCACAATTACTTGCTGCTGCCCTTGCCGATGCACTTCAGCCTTTAAATAATGCCCTTGTTTCCCTGTCTTCGAAAGTGGACTCTCTATCCACTGCTTCTACCACCGAAAACATATCGACGAAATCCGAATGGGAAATGGACTTGGGTGATTTTTTTCTAATCCCCGATGCCACCACTACAAGCATGGCTTTTCTTCACTCAAAGTTTGACAGTGTATTTACACAGTTGGGTTTTAAGGTTCCGGCTGCTGCTGAGGGGGAGAAAACCGTTGCTCCACCGAAACTACCCTCTCTCAAGAAATCAATCAGCAACAAGCCTCCACCGAAAACCTCCTCACCACCGAAACATACAGGTTCCACCGAATCAATCTCTACACCGATCCAGTCTTCATCGGTAGTGGAACCAAATGCATCAACTGAGGGGGAGCAATCTAGCAAAGCTCCCAAAATCAAAGGCAAGGAAGTCATTTCGGCAAAAGAATTAGAAATAGAAGAAAAGAAGAAGAAGGATTTGGCTAAGTATGGGGCCCGATCTGAAGGTGCTGAAACTATTAAACTCAAACCTCCATCCCAAGCAACCACCACCGATCTCGGCCTTTCTCCTCAGGAACTTGAGGAAGCTAAACTTGCTCAAATTGCTTTAGATAAATCTAAAGCCCTCTCTCTGAAAGCTGCCGAAGAAGAAGCCGTAAAAGCAAAATCCACCGATGCCATCGAAATCCAGAAATCGGTACTGAGTGCCATTGAAGAAGAAAAGAATGACGAAATAAGTTGGTATAAGAAGACCATGCACCACCGAAGTAGCAGAGCCCAAATCTCAAATGTTAAAATTGCTACTTCCAAAGTCAACCCGAAGGATATCAGGCTGATCATCAATAGAGATGATGGTTCGCTAAAAAGTTTAACAGATGTTCATCTCAAAAATCTCGGCCTCACCGAATGGTATGAGATCTCTCAGCATCTTGTCAAAAGTGCAAACCCGAAGAAAGATACCTTTATCAAATGCATTGAAGGATTGATGGAAAGGATGAAGGAGATTAAAAGAAAACACAACATCATCATTTCCTCCGATGAAAGGGCGAAACTTCAATCGATGAAAGAAGAAATTCGTCTTTCTAAAGTCAAGAATCCTACCGACAAGGTGTTCAAAGAAATGGCAACGGAAGGGAAGATTCCAAATGTGAGCAACTTAAATCTTTCCCTCCCTACTTCGGTGCCATATCCTACTACGACGTTGAGCCTCTCACCGATTCCCGGGCTGTTCTTCAATGATGGTTACGGTCGTCGTGCTTTCTTCAGATTTGCACAAATTACCATAGCCGACACCCTGTTTCTTCAAGGCATCACCAACCTATTTCCAAACATTCCCGAAGCTCAACCTTTCTTCCGAAATGTGTTGGAAGAAATCAAGCGCAGACAAACCACCGAGAAATAGGCTCTCACTCTCAATAGGTACTTGTAAAAGGTTGTTTCTCATTTTGATAAATGTACGAGAAAACTTATCTTAATACAAGTACCCTTCTATTTGAATTTACTTTCGGTACATAACTTTACTTTCTTTTATTCATATATACTGTACATAGTATACATACTCATACAAAAGAAAAAGATCAAAAAGAACAAAAAGAATGGTCTATGTGAAAAGAACCCAAAAAAAGAGAGTAAAAAGGGTCAAAATGCATTTTAATCTTTCATACTCCTAAATATTCTAAGAAAGGAGCTCAAATTCAAATAGGGGGAGATTGTTGGGTCACCAAAGATTTGAAATTGACTCACCGATGCTTTCCCTAAAATCCTACTTAGAATATTTTAGTTTGGTTCTTTGAATGACTTGTACAAAATAGCAATTGTTCGGTGAAGTCGAAGATCAACCGAAACCAAGCTTGAAGACTCTCTACTTGTGGAAAATAGAACACTCTTCTCAACAAACACTACAAGTCATTTTCCACCGAATTTGTCCTCACAATTCGGTGGACCTCCTCTCCACCGATGAAGACATCAAAAATCGGTGGACATTCATCTCCACCGATAAAGACATCAAAAATCGGTGGACAGCTTCCACCGAAGTGTTCTTAAGGAATCGGTGGACTTCATCCCACCAATGAGATACTTAAATCGGTAGGATCTTTGTGAAAATGGTTCTCCTTACAGATGGTTCTTAAAACCTTGACAATATTATCGGTGGAATTCCTTCGGTGATATTTGTAACACCCCAAAACAGGGGTTAACAAAAACTTCCATAAAACGGAAGAGTGGTACACATTACTAAAGTAAAAGTATACCTAATTAACATTACATAACCATTAATACAAGATTTAGTTAATTATAACTACTATTGGACCACTAGCTTGCCTGATCTCCACTATGGAAATCATATTACAAAAAGTGTCGGGAAGTTCTACTTTAAATCTTCAAATCTTTAACTCTCCAACAATGATCCCATGCTCACAACCCCAGTCTAAACCTTCTTGTGTCCGGAACCACTAAAATCTGTAACACATAAAACACATAACAAGTGTTAGGCTTTTAAAGCCTAAGTGAGGTTTACACATAGCACATAGAGCATAATCATAGCATGTAGGAATAACAAATTCGATACATTCACAAATTGAATTCCATGGAGAAGGTCCATATCGCTACCCAGTTACATCATAATTGAAGATATACCTTGATCGATACCCCACGGTATTGTCACAAGGCATAACACAACGGAAAACCCCACGGTATCCGAAGGTATGAATCAATTACACTTACCCCACGGTGTGTAAGAATATATCCTCCAATGCCTACTAGGTGCTCCTCTGTGATCCCACAATGACAAGTAATAAGAGTAAATACACAAGATATATGAATCAAAGAAGTACACCTCTATATATGATTGAAGAACTTGCAGCTTACAACTTCACAGAAGGTTGAGAGGTTTACAAAGTGGAAGGAGGCTGCGAAGATAGAGGCGTGTGTATTTTGTATGTTGTATGTTATGACCTAAAAATACAGATAGTATACTATATATACTATTCAAAGTTTGACAACATGTCACATTTGGTCCCTCAACTATAATACTACATGGTACAAGATAATGTAACATTAACAATCTCCCCCTTTGTACCAATGTAGAGCCATAAGCTTTAGACATTCATTGGAACCACTTGTGTCTTCCGAAGCCCGAAAATCAACTCGAATCTTCTTAGCGCGTTCTGGTAGTCTACTCGATATTTGACGGCATCCATTACTTCCTTTATCAACGCCTTTTGTTTCTTCGACAACTTCTCTTCTCCTTTAGCATCCAATCGTAATCTGCTCACTAGATGAATCTGAATCATCTTGAAAGTTCCGTCGCTGAATTTATTTGCATCAGTGACTCTCATGAATTTCTTCTCTGAGGCTGAGTCAATGAACACAACTCCAAGATCTGGTTTGCTCAGCACGGTGTAAGCTTGAACACTCTGAATATCTGCCAGATCTAGATTCGGAGGTCTGATGTTGACTCGTTCTTGACGCGCTTCCAAGGCCATTTGAAAATCCTTAAGATATGAAAACTTCAGGATGTTCTTCATGTACCTCTTCAGACTTTGATAAGCATCTGACCATTCTCCCTTCTTTTTAGGATCTCGAGACAGGATTTCATACAAGTTGCAAACGTCATTGAGCTGTAGTTTCTGAAAATCTGCCTCATTAAAACTAGTTCTGAATCATCTGATCTCTGAACGGTAAACACTGGGTACCAAACCTTTGAAAGCTTTCGCGATTCTATCTTCAGTACTCTTCTGATTGGTTTGTCAGACTTTATTGCATTGGCGTTTAGAGATTCATATCTCATGAAATAGAGATATTCAGTTCTGTGCTTTTCTGGCCAGTCTTCAATCCCGTAGACTTTTTCCCAAGTGATTGGTTGTATGACCCTTACAAACATATTGCTTCGTAAGATTTCCTGAAAGGGAGTCATAATTCTGACTCGTAGGCCAGTCGCCACAAATCCTGGTTCATTCTGGATAATGTCTTGGAGAAGTCTGATTTCTGCTTGAAGCGTTGGATCTCTGAGATGTTCAGCAGGTTGTAGGTTGATAACGATCGGAGCTTGCGGTTGAATTACTTGAGCTTGAGCTGGAGTTATTGAAGTATCTGCTTGTTGAATAGAAGATCCTGGAGCTTCAGTCTTTGAATCTAGAGCAACCATCATAGTATCAGAAGAATCAAACACATTTGCAATTTCTTGTTTGATCTGCACCGTTGTTCGTTCGGGCTCTTCATCTGAATCTATGATTATAACGTCTGTCGTCCAATCATCTTCTGTTCTATTGTCACTAGCCGAAGGCTTTTCAACCCCAGCTATGACATCAGCTAGAATATCGAGATTCTCTGAGTCAGTTGCTCCTTTACTTGTATCCTCGGACGCTTTACCGGATGATGTCTCAGTTTCTTTCTCTACTGCAGTGCTCTCAGAAGCAGCAACTGTACTTGTTCCAACACCTGTACCTGTACCTGTACTCTCCCCCTCATGGTGATCTGGATCATCCTGATCATCATGTCTTCTTTTCTGAGCGGTTTCAGCTTGAACACCACAAGGCAGTTCGACTACTTCGACCCTTTTGACAATCGAATGAAAGCCAGCCAAAAAGGAATCTGCCATGTTGGAGATTGAGTTATTTAGCTGCTCAAATTGGGGAACAAGCAGTGGATCGGTGGTTGATGAAGCTTGAGGCGTTGGTGGAGGTGGAGGTGCGGTTTGTTGACGAAGCAAGCTAATAAGATCGACATCCTCGCCTGGTCTTGGATCGTGTTTGGCAAGAAGTCGTGCAAGCAGCTCTGACTTGAGTAGATCTTCAGGAGCAAGATTTAACGGGATCGATGTTGGATCTTGTTGAACGGGTTCGGCTCTAGTCGGTTGAGGTTCAGATGTAGATGATTCAGCCGGTCCTTTACCTTTCACCGCTCTGATTACATCATCACGTAATTTCTGAAACTCTGCTTTCATTTTGTCAGTATGAGCCTGATATGTGTTGTCGATAGATCTGACGAAATGCTTTAGTAGAGTAAGTGGCACGAATCTATTCGGAGGAGGGCCAACCAAACTAAACGCTCGTTCGAGTTCAGCACTAACACCCAGACCACTTAGGTTACTGGTTTAAGTATCGGTTGAAGCAACCGTACTGCCTGTGTTCAAAGCTGGCATAGTGTTAGCAATGACAGGACTTCCACCCGATCCTCATGACGCACCAACAAAGGGTGGCACTCTGGGTGTTCCGGTTGGGGCACGAAAGCTCCCAACAAGGTGTTGTTCAAATAACGGTGACCTAGGAAAAGAAGTTGTTCCAAAAGGCGCTAGACTCGATGTGCTCTGAAATGAAGTCGGTGGCCGGGGCAGGGGCCTACCTGTTTCAATACCAGCGAACACCGAATGTGTTGCCGATAGACTTTGTGCATATTCCCCCGTGCTGAATGAAACACCGACCTGTTGAGAGACCGATGAGTGGCTTGGTGGGGGTGTGCACTGCATGGTTGGGCGGACCATGGCTGTTTCAATGCTCAACGGCGACGAACGCACGTTGGCAGAAGATGTGGTTGCCCGGCTTGGATCGGCTTGGGAAGAGTCGGTAGTTATAACTTTTTCCGACTCTTTCACAATTTCGCTCATTTCTTTTCTCCCTCTTTCCTTACTACTAGACACGTTTTCATCATCTACGTCTACTTCTTCTTGTATAAGTGTAGTATCAACAGCAGCAACTGTAGAAGTAACCATAGGTTCTGGTTGACTAGATGAACCTGCACCAGGTGTTTCAACGCGAGGCCTTTTTCTTGTTTGCCTTGGTAACAAGTTTGCATCTGGATCTGAGTCATATTCATAATCACCAAAATCAACAAGAGGACTGAATGGTTCTGTTCTTTGGCTTGAAGAAGATGTTGCTTGACCGCCAGAGCGTGAAGATGTAGCACGACCAGTACTTCGAGTCCTACCCCCCACTCTCTTTCTTGTTGTTCTTCTCACCACTCGTTGTTCAGGAACCTCTTGTTCCTGAACCCCCTCGACAATAGGACCCTCACCACCTACTGGGTTTGCATCTTGGGCAGGTCCAGCCGGATTTGGCTGGTCCATTAATGCGTTTTGCTCCCTATACTGAATCACTACCCAACTAGCCTGGTCGGCATAATTCAGTACCTCTGGTCGAATAACGGCGGTATGCACGAATGGTTCATGTGCTGGCGGTACAAGGCGGTGCATCCAGCTTGCTGGTCCTCGCTCAGCTTCCTCTCTTCTTGGGATTTCCGGTCGGTCTTGCATAGCCTGATGAATCAGGATTTGGAAGAACCGTTGAAATGGCACAAAGTTGCGTCTCATTTTGGGTTTGAGCTGATCTGCAACAATTTCCACCATTTCATTCCAGATAAGGACAGCATAGTCTATATTGCGGTTGAAGGCGAATGCATGAAACATCTTTAGGATCGCTAGATTCGTCTTATCTAAGCCAGTATGCTTAGATGTCATGCAGCGATTTAGGATTGAGCATAGGGTGTACCACACCGGTGGTAGATGTTGTCTTCTGAATTGTGATGAACCGGTGAGTACGGGGACTCTTGGATCTTGATATCCAAGGCTGCGGATATCAGTGAATAATTCTTCAGAAACAGCTGGATCTTCGAAGTTGTCGCGTCTTGGAAGTTCGAGAGCACGACGTAAGCCTTGTAGTGTGATCCTTACTTCGAAATGGTCTATATTAGCATTGAATCGCTGTGGTCGAGCCATAGGATTGAATCGGAGTGTGTGCCAAAATTGTTGTAAATAAATGGCAGGCACTCTCTCGACCCTTGTCAGTGCAGTGCGAATTGGATGACCACGGATGATCTCTAGAATTATCCGGTGAGAGAAGTTGCTTTCAAGATCCAGGTGATGATTATTTTCACGGATTGCTAGAAAGCTGGCCCTTGGCATGATTTCTTCATCTGGGTCAACGGCATTGACGGACGGATGTGAAGAGCGTTGCGAGGCGATGATGGTGTTGTCATCGGATGCATATTCAGCAGGTTGTTCAGCCATCTGTAAGGTATTTTAACATGTTAGAACAGATTTAAGCAATTCAAACAGAAAGGTATTTTTCTTGAAAAAAATCCCAAAAACAAAAAAAAATTCACAAGGCCTTGAAACCTCGCAATTCAAGATTGCGAGGCTCGCAGTTAACAGAATTAGAGGATTGCGAGGCTCGCAAGACCTGGAAGGTTGCGAGGATCGCAGTCTTAAAGACTATGAATTGCGAGGGGTTTGAATGTCTGAGGATTGCGAGGTTTATGAATATTAGCAGTAAAACCTATGTGATTTTCCAGATTTACGAAATTAGCATGTATAGATGTTAAAATTGATACTAGCATCCTCGGTTTTGGTTCGTGAGTAAACCTTAATCATCTAAAACATCTAACAAGCACCAATCCATTGAATTTTAGAATGTAACAGTGACCGACCCTAAAACCCCTTAAACCCTAGATGCAAAATCGATTAAATCAGGAGTTTTAACGGATGAAATGTAATAAGAATCGAGAATACATACCTCTTAATCGAATGTAGTCGATTACACGGAATAGAATCAAAAATAAAACTTCTTTGGTCGAATCGCAATGTTCAGAACGAGAGAAAAAAAACGAGGGTTTCAAATGGAGAGGTTTTTGAAAATAATGACCAAGTCAAAGTTCGCAATGTATATAAACCAATTTGAAATCCGTGACACGTGTCACTCCCTGAATTTCCCAAAGTTTTAAAAAAACGGATCGCAATAAACAAAACCAAAACCTCGCAATATAAGATTGCGAGGGAATCTTAGGATCGCAATTAACTATTGCGAGGGAATTGCGAGGAAAGGAATCTTCGCATCGCAATAGAAGACTGCGATGGAAAGATTCCATCGCAATGAACTGTTGCGAGGGAATTGCGAGGAATTTGACAACATTTTTGATTTTTTTTTTATTTATATATATTTTTTTAAATTTTAGCCCACTGGAAGATGTCCAACTTCCAATTGTTTATTTAAACTAGGTAAATTCCAAGACTATTTTTCACTCCCCCTTAAATGATGCATAAGGGTTTGTAAAAAATACAAGTTAGAAACACTTACCTTGTTATCTTCAAGCAGTAAGTATTTGGAAATACCTTTTGCTTACTCGGTCATGTATGCACACTCCCCCTCTTTTTGTGCATTCTCCATTTCCTGTACTCCCCCTGAGACTATGAACAAGTCTTTTGCACACATAGATATCATCACAATTGAATCGTTACGATAAAATAAACTTTGAAACACAACAAATACATGAAATTGAAATATCTTATGTTGATAATAGAGTGTGATGAAAATATGAGTGTATCAATTTAAATAGATTTATCTAGATTGAAAGATACATATTTCCATCCATTAAATGATCAACTTAGATATTACACTTTCATGTTCAACATGCCAAGCTTGGATATTAAGAAATTAAAGCGTTTTTCATCCAAGGCTTTTGTAAACAAATCGGCAAGTTGATGCTCTGTTGGAACAAAATATAATTCAACTGTACCTTTTTCCACATAGTCTTTTATGAAGTGATACCTGACATCTATGTGTTTGGTCTTTGTGTGCTGAACCGGATTTGCTGTAATGGCAATTGCACTTTTGCTGTCACAGTTGATAGGGATCTTCTCGTATCTGAAGCCGTAGTCCTGCAGTTGAGTCCTCATCCACAGAACTTGTGAACAGCAACTGGCCGCAGCAACATACTCTGCCTCCGCAGTTGATGTAGAAACACAGTTCTGTTTCCTCGATGACCAACTGACCAACTTTTCCCCTAAAAACTGAACATGACCAGAAGTGCTCTTCCGGTCTAGCAAACTACCTCCATGATCTGCATCTGAGAATGCAGTGAGCTCGAATCCTGATCCCTTTGGGTACCAAAGTCCAAGGTACGGTGTCCCTTTCAAATATCGAAAGATCCGTGTAACAGCACTTCGATGTGATTGTTTTGGTTGTGCCTGAAATCTTGCACATAAACATGTAGAGAACATTATATCTGGACGACTCGCAGTGAGGTACATTAATGAACCTATCATCCCACGGTAGTTCTTGACATCGACATCTACACCGTTTGGATCAGGACCAACTTTTGATTGGTGAGCCATAGGTGTACCAATCGAAGTACAGTTTTCCATTTTGTATTTCTTCAAAATGTCAAACACGTATTTTGATTGGTTGATGAAGATACCTGTCGAGAACTGCTTGACTTGTAATACGAGAAAGAAATTAATTTCTCCCATCATACTCATCTGGAATCTGGTCATCATTAAACCCGAAAACCACGTGCATAATACAGGGTTAGTTGAACCAAAAATAATGTCATCGACGTAAATTTGTACCAAAAGAATATCACCTTCTTGTTCCAGAGTGAAGAGAGTTGTGTCTATTTTACCTTTTCGAAAGCCAGCACCAAGTAAGTAGGTAGATAGGATTTCATACCAGGCGTGAGGGGCTTGCTTCAGACCATAGAGAGCTTTGTCAAGAATGTAGACATGATCTGGATTATCCGTGTCCACAAAACCCTCTGGTTGAGAAACGTATACTTCTTCTTTCAAAATGCCGTTCAAGAATGCTGTCTTCACGTCCATTTGATAAACAGTGAAGTTTCTGTAGGCAGCGTATGAAAGAAATATCCGTATTGCTTCTAAGCGAGCAACCGGTGCGTATGTCTCATCATAGTCTATTCCCTCCTGTTGCCTGTACCCTTTCGCTACAAGGCGTGCTTTGTTTCTTATCACAATCCCTTCACTGTCTTCCTTGTTCTTCAGGATCCATTTTGTACCAATGACCGTTTTACCCTTTGGTCTAGGAACAAGTCTCCATACTTTTAGAGCTTCAAATGAGTTCAGCTCATCTTGCATGGCAATTATCCAATCTGGATCTTCTAAGGCATGTTGAACAGATGTAGGTTCAACTTGACTAAGAAAGAGCGCAAATAGGACCTCGTTAGCTGTTGCCGATCTTGTTTTGACTGGTTCGTTGACTTGACCAATAACCTGAGTAATGGGGTGACTCTGCGTCCATTTCGTTGAGTGTGGGAGAGATGCAGCACCTACATTTGGATCCACCAAGGTAGGGTCTTTATCGAAGTTCAACTGTATTGTCAAGATAGGTTCCGGTGTTTTGACAGGTTCATTGACAGATGTGTCAACAGGAACTGCCTCCGGTTCTGCTTCAGAAGATGACTTTGGTATGTTTGCAGACCCATCATCATTGACATTTGAAGTTGTACCCGACGAAGAAGCACCATGTGTGGATTCACGTTGTCGTCTACTTCTCATGATGATTTCTTGTGTAGAAACCAAATGCCTGTCACTCGAAGATGTTGACTGAGTCGTTGCATCTGTTGAGGGTGCCGATGAAGGACCCGACAACGAAGCCTGAGTTGGTGTTGCAACCTGACTCCTGATATTTAAAAATGACGAAGAGTTATCATTATTAAAGTAGTCATCATAAAAGTATTCAAACAATAAATCAAGATCACTGGGCTTTGAGTTAGAAGTGGAAGCTTGATTCTTGTTTGATGTTCTAGTCACCATCGGACGTATTTGTCCGGATGCTAGGATCCCTGATATTGCGGGTTCTGTACTGTTATGGACAGAAGCCATATCTTCAGATTCGTCGAATTTGACATTGACACTTTCTTTCACATTCTTTGAAGACTTGAGATAGATCCTGTAAGCCTTTGATGTGAGCGAGTATCCGATAAAGAAGCCCTCCAGCCCTTTAGGACTGAATTTGTTCAATTTGTCCTTATCGTTCAGCACAACGCACCTGCAACCAAACACACGAAAGTAGTGTATTATAGGTTTTCTATTATTCACTAATTCATATGGTGTTTTGCCAAACCGTCGATGTATAATGGAACGGTTTTGTGTGTAGCATGTCGTTGCAACAGCTTCAGCCCACAGATACAGAGGTAGATCAGAATAAGACAGCATCGTTCTGGCCGCTTCAACGAGTGTTCGGTTTCGTCTTTTAACTACACCATTTTGCTGAGGTGTTCTGGCCGCAGAATGTTGATGTGAAATTCCTAATGACTGAAAGAAGTCATCAAGAGTTCTGTTTTTGAATTCTGTCCCGTTGTCTGATCTGATATTCTGAACTGATAGTTGTAGATTCACTTGAATCTGTTTGATTAACGAGATGATCAAGTCTGGAGTTTCGTCTTTTGAACGAAGAAACTTGACCCATGTATATCTTGAGAAATCATCAACAACAACTAACACATATCGTTTGGCATTGATACTCTGAGTCTTCATCGGACCACAGAGATCCATATGAAGAATTTCTAGTGCTTTGCTTGTGCTGGGTTCCGGCTTTGGTGGGTGAGGAGCATGCTTTATCTTCCCTGTTTCACATGCAGTACAGAAGTTGTCTTTCTCAAACTTCAGTTCTGGTAGACCAGTAACTAAATCACCTGTCTGCAGCTTTTGAATGTATCGAAAGTTGAGGTGAGATAGTCTTCGGTGCCATAACCAGCTTTTGTCAAACGACGCCTTTGACATCAGACACACATTCATCTTGGGGTTTAGCTTGGATAGGTCAATGGTGTAAAGATTTGAATTGCGCGACCCAACTAGAAGTTCATTTCCGTCATCGGTTAGAACTGCACACCGAGTCTTCTTGAAATGTACTTCTAGGTCTTTGTCACAGAATTGACCTATACTAAACAGGTTGTGTCCCAATCCTTCAACATAGTTAACCTTGGTTATTTTGACCTTGTCTGTTACTATGTCTCCATAACCTAAGATAGGAGAGTACTGATCATTTCCAAATTTGACTCTCCCTCCATCTCTTTCTACAAAGTTGCTCAAGAGTTCCTTTCTTCCAGTCATGTGCTTTGAGCAACCAGAATCCAAGTACCACACATGACGGAGCTGCAAAAAGGAATTTAAACAGTTTTAGGTACCCATTGCCAATTGGGTCCTTTTGGGTTAGGAGTCTTTGTAGTTCTAGGTAGCCATTTCAAATTGGCAATGCTCTTTCTATTACCATTGTTAGAGTAATTAGGTGTATACAACCAACAGTTATAGTCAGATTTGCCAATAAAATCATCCACACCACATGAAGCACAACAGATTTTATCATGAGACAAGTTAATCAGTTGTTGTATTGTATAAATCTTGCAAGGTGTTACAAGTTTTCTATAGTCAACAGCATGATTAATTACATTCAAAACCAACTTGTCCTTCTTGAAATTTAAAACATTTAAAGGAACTTTGGATGATTTGATCTTTGTCACTTCTTGTGTGGATGCTTTTATCTTCCACTCAAGTTTCTTGTTTGTTCTTAAATTACGATCTGAAACATCAGACAAAGAAGAGTTGTGAGATTTTGAATATAGAGTTTGAGTAGATTTAGCATGCTTCTTATGTTTTGGTTTTCTTTTCTTTTTCTGAAATGATTGTTTTGATTTAGATTTAGAATAGTAATCATTGACAGAAATTTTCTCTGAAGACTTGGAAGATTCCCCTTCCAAAATGATCTTTTTAGGTTCCTCTTCTTTTATCAAAAAATCAGTGTGATCTGGAAGTTTTGCACTGAAGTCAAATAGAACAGGCAATTCACTTTCAACTTTGCCTTTGCCTTTACCAACATCCATACTATCACTATCAGAATCACTTTCTGATGAAGCATAAAAGAAACCATAAGACTTAGGACAATGAAATTCATTAAATTCTGATGAAGCATGTTTAACAGATTTTTCCTTTAAATTCCAAAAATCATAACCATGAGATGTTGGTTTACTAAGAAAATCATCTATTTCTTTTTCTTGGTCATCTATTTTACAACCCTTAAAACCAGTTGTTCCCATGAAAGCTTTGCATGAAGAAAGATCTGAATCAGAAGAATGTGTTACGTTTGAAACCTTTTCATCAGATATTTCCTCAAGTTTTCTTTTCATATCAATTAAGTTTTCTAAAAGAACTGTGATCACAACTTCCTTTTCAATCTCAAAAACAAGTCTGTCGACATCTCGAATGTCTTCAATCTTGCTTTCGAGGTCCATGAGTTTTTGCTCAAGAACCATTGGTGGGAAATACCGTTTACCTTCTAGAACAGGTTTTACAGTAGTTTCCGAATCCTCTGGTTCTCTAACAATGTTATCCTCAAAGTAATCGTTTGGTAAGGTATTTTCATTTTCTAATGCCTTTGCATTATCTGGACCATACCAAAAGGGAAGTTGCATTTTAACAGTTGTTTTTCTTCTAATTTCTTCCTCTGTCTTATAGTCTTCATCACCCATTTTGATTTGATAGTTTGAACGAACGGCAAGATCAATAAATTCAAATTTATATAAAGTGGGAGTTTTTGATAAAGCATTTTCCAGGTATTGTGGATTGTCATACCCGATTCCCCACTTTGAGTTGAAAAATCTTGGTTTGTGCATTTGCATTGTTTGTTCTGTTTGACCTGCTTTATACAACTTATTTTCCAAGATTTTTACCTTTTCACTCAACTCATCATTTCTTTCTTTATAAACATGCAAAAGACTTTCATACTCACTATTCCTAATTTCAGAACTCATTAATTTTTCTGACAGTTCAGTTACGCAATTATCAAAATACGCAAGATCAATATCGAATTCAGTCTTTTTCTTTTCCAAATCAATAATTTGACTGTCTTGTTTTACTAGTCTTGCCTTTTGAGTTGAAATTATTTCATTAGCAATATTCTCATCAGCTTTTAATTCTTCTAACCTTTGTGTTAAGCATGCTTGTTTAGAAATAAATTGATTATAGAAATCGAAATATACCTGTTCTGAAGTAGACTCTGCTCCTTCACCATCGGCTTCTTTGGTCATGAAGCACATCTTTGTTTGAGCAGTAGTCTCATTATTAGCTTCATCATCAGAATGATCAAGCCAGTAATCCTCTTCTACCTTTAGTGCAATACCCGATTGCTTCTTTTCAGCAAGCAACAACTTGTTTTTGTAGTAATTGGTATCTTTCACTATCGGCTTCCAGCACTCCTTCGCGAAATGACCAGGTTTCCCACAGTTGTAACAAGTCTGTGGTTCTTCCTTCTTCTCAAACATCTTTTTCTCCTCTGGCCTCTTGTAATCATTTGGCCGTCTAAACTCAGTAGGCCTTTTGTACTCTGCTCCTTTGCTTGATTCAACATGCGCCCTATGCTCAAAGTTCTTTGAGCCCGATGCATACCTCTGATTATTAGAACCAGGACTTTTCCCAAATTTTCTCTGAAAAGAACTGGTAAGCAGAGCCAGAGAATCCTTCATTCTCTCTATTTCTTCTATCCCACTTGCTTCCTCCATTTCTCCTTCTGACTGGTTCTCCCCATCCTGGGAGTATCCTCTGCTTGAAATCAACGCAAGTGGATCTTGCTCTTCATCCTTCATCCCTCTTTTATCTTCATTCTTCACTTTCCTATTCTTCTTCACTTTCTTCGCTTCAGCATCATCTTCATCCTGCTTCAACGTTTCAAACATCTGTTGTAGAGGTAATTCTGATAGCTTAGCATTCTGCTTCATTCGGTGAGCGTACTTCTTCCATTCTGGTTGAAGAACGGTCAGGAATTTTACGTTGTGCTCAATAACCTTCCTCTCTATTTTGAATCTGCTTAGCTCATTCAATATTGTGGTGAAACGTACATAAGCAGAGTCAAGAGTCTCTCCTTCTTTCTGTTTGAAGCATTCGTAGGAGTTGATGATGGTTGAGATTTTCATCTGATTCTCTACTTCAGATCCTTGAAATAACTTTATCAGTTCATCAAACATGGCTTTACCAGATTGATTTTTGTTGTCTACCCTTCGATAGACATTATCGGTCAAGGCCTGAATAATTAGAGATTTCGCCATTTTATCTCCTTGGTACAATTTCTTCTGTTCAACAGAGTAGTGAATCGGTAGAACAGTAACAATATCTGGAATTGGATCACCATCAGTAGCAATCCCTCTTCTTGTTATAGGCTCCATTGGTCCATTATTTAGAGAATTGATAATGAACTCTCCGTTCTCTTGTCTATCTACCCAGTCTAGGAATCTGTCTTTCCAAATTTTGAATTCTGATGTAAAGAGAACCGGAGGTTTGTCTTTGGAACCAATGGATAGCACATCTCTTGTAGTCATTTAATTACTTGTCTGATCGTTTTATCTCTTGTTCAGTAGCTTTCTTTTTCAACAAACTCTTTCTGTCTCTGCCTTTGTATGGGTTGCGAGGCTACTGTTTGCGATGCAACAAAAAGTCTCAACAATCTGTTGCGAGGCAAACAAAGTATCGCAATGAAATTGGATCGCAGTGAACAATTGCGATGGAAACTAAGTCTCGCAGTCAACAATTGCGAGGCAAACACCAAACCAACAAATCGCAATAACAGATTGCGAGGCAAGAAACAGATCGCAATTGAAAATTGCGAGGATCGCAGTCCATAGATCCTGAAAGTTGCGAAGCTCGCAGTCCAGAATTTTAGAAGGTTGCGAGGCTCGCAGTCTTAATTTCTAGAAGATTGCGAGGGGTTTGAATCTTGCGAGAGATATGAATATTAGTTGGTTGCGATGGTTATGATGATTTTTAAGCAGATGTTCAAATGAACTCAAAAATGCTTGAAATTTTGAACGAGTGTTCCTGGGTAATTTCTGGGCACTTTTATAACCTTGAGTTTTGTCTTAAAACCAACCTAACCTTGATTTGATGAGCAAAACAGTGAGTTTTACTCAAAACAGAGACTTCGTGAAAAACAGAGAAGATGCACGTATTGATCTAATTTCCTGGTGATATGCGGAATTAAATACACAGGAAATTTCTATTTTCACTTCTTGATCGATTCCAACCACTAGAAGAACTCCAGAGACCAAAATCAACCAAAAAAAAATTGAACTTGAAGAATACAGATACGTACAACTTTTAAGAACAAATCTGAACAAAATGATATTAAGCTCTGATACCAATTGTGATCCCACAATGACACGTAATAAGAGTAAATACACAAGATATATGAATCAAAGAAGTACACCTCTATATATGATTGAAGAACTTGCAGCTTACAACTTCACAGAAGGTTGAGAGGTTTACAAAGTGGAAGGAGGCTGCGAAGATAGAGGCGTGTGTATTTTGTATGTTGTATGTTATGACCTAAATATACAGATAGTATACTATATATACTATTCAAAGTTTGACAACATGTCACATTTGGTCCCTCAAATATAATACTACATGGTACAAGATAATGTAACATTAACATCCTCCAATTATGTGAATACCAAATATGTTAATCCAAATAATATTCAAGTACATTCAACGCATAACAATGGTCCAACCATTTAACATGATCAATACTACTTCCATGTAGTTCATATACATCCATATGTAATAAATCATATTCTAAATAATATCAAGCATATTTAGCACTTTAACAATGGTCCAACCATTTATCATAAACAATACCACTTCCATGTAGTTCACATACATCCACATGTATTAATTCACTTTCCATATGATTTCAATAATAAACCACCATGTTTACAATTCAAGAATAAGTCCATTTTGACTATTAAGCCATCAATTCTTCATTAAGACATCTATTAAGCCATCATCTCAATATCACATACCATTGATATATAATCATAGTCAAACCTTTAACACCAACATGTAACATAGTATACTAAGAAATAAACACAAATTATCCACATAACTTACTTGAACTCTTCTTGTTTCCTTCTCAACCATTAAGAGCTTATTCATCAAAATTTCTCATTAACCATACCCAAAATCAAGATAAAGAATGGTAGATAAGTATAATACAATCAATTAGATACAAGTTACTCACCTCAACTCTTCAATTGGTGTAACCCTAACTTGAAGACTTGAACTTAATTTCTCCAACAAGAAGATGAATAATGCAAGCCCTAATTGAAGTTTAGTTGATAAGATTCATATAACACTTACTTGAATTAGACTAGGATTAAGAGATGAAATTACCTTAGATTAGATGAAGGAAATTCGTCTGAGAAATATGGAGCAGAAGTGAAATTCGGTTTTGAGAGTTCTAATAAGAAAAGATAGATGACTAAGGGTAAAGAGGTGGGTTTAACCCCCTTTTGGCACGTCAGGAATTCGGCGCCGATCACCCGCGCCGATGCATCGGCGCCAAACCATCGGCGCCGGGTTCTGTTTGCTACACTTCTCAACTTCCACTGATTTAGCCGTAACTTCTTCGTTAGAACTTCGTTTTTGCTCCGGAAAGAACCGTTGGACTCGTATTCAAATTACCCATCCAACTAATCCATAAAATCTAATTTTTAAATTTATCATCTATTTTTCATTTATTTCCTTAAGGAATAAACTTACTGATTTCTATCGGAAGTTCTCAAATAATAAGTGACAATCACGGAAATTACTTAGGAAATCAATTATAATCTAAGAAGTAAAAATATAAAGAAATATTAGGACTATTTTTACGCACAAGGATTTTCCGGGTGTTACAATTCTCCCCAACTTAAAAATGATTTCGTCCTCGAAATCAAGGTCAGGTAAACAAATGAGGATATCTATCCCTCATACTCTCTTTCGACTCTAAAGTTACATTACTACCTCGGTGGTGTTTCCACTGAACTTTCAACCTAGCTACTTCTTTACCATTACGTAGCTTCCTAACTTGTCTCTCCAAAATTTCATCTGGTTCTTCCACACCGCGACTCTCTTTATCTACTCTCACCTCAGTTACATCACATCTTTCTCTTCGGCCAAATATTTCCGAAGATAATACACTTGGAAGGTATTATGTACCCCTCCCAACTCTGGTGGAAGATCCAAATGATATATCTGCAAACCAATCCTCTTAAAATAATTGTTATCATCAAATCCATGTTTGACTACTTCTTATTCTAGCATACTGCTATCATTACTCTCTTGTTTACACGGAATATCCACCACACAACTACAGTCCAAGAGGATAGTTTCTCTAAAAACGTCAGTTAAGATCTCTAGCCAAATCCTCGTAACACTGAGAACTGCATTCGAGGTATTTCTTTTACATCTACTAAATACTCCAACACTATAGCTTAACGATTACAGTATTCTCTTCACCTAAAACCAATGGGATTAAGAAGAACAAGAGTCTTCCTTTCACCCCATCATCATCCCAACTCACTCTCCAAATCTCGAAATAACATTATCATGTACTACCTGAAATTTCCACGTACACTGTAAATTAAGCATACTCGTTACTATTAGATTATTTCAACAACCACGTCAGTCCATTATTACATCCATGACTTATGCGTTTCTTCGGTATAGAATGCTATCACTTTCTCACATCAATATCGTACTATGCGACCACATTGCAACCAAACACTAAAATATTATATATCAAAGGTGATAATTCCATTTAACCCGTAGTATAACTACATTCTTAGGTCCGACCTTTCTATCATTACCTCCTATGTTAACATGAAGTATTACCCTCCAATCATTATTTGTCTCTTTCTCCCAACTTTTCCACATACCGATAACGCTTTCTCATCTTTATTAAACTTCCTATGATTCAAAATCATGAACTTATTTAACGACTCACACAACCAAAATCACCTTGGATGAACTCACACTACCGCTCGACACTCTATTCCAATTATAGCCAAATCACTACACCATCTTACAACCACATAATCCAACAGCTTCATTGACAACTAGTACTATTTATCTGGTATCCCCGAAAAGACTTCCATCAGATACTTCCTAGTTCTAACTTCATAATACATACTAGTTGACACATTTATCTTGGCAGTTAATACCAATACTCACTCGTACATTCTTCACGTATAGCCTTTCACCACAAACCAGGTTTCTCACAATCATTCATACACATTTTAACCGAGTTTATTTCACTAAATATCTCCTCCCCAACTTTAGTTAAACTACCACTTTCGATTTGCTAAATAACTTGAACTTATTCGTTCATACTAGCTCCTTGTGATTCCATACCAATACTAAAACACAGTACGATCCTTCCCAGACCAACATTTTCCATACCTGACTTCATTTGTGCCTAATACTTTCTCCTTTGTAAACCATCTACATCGCAAGTAAAACACTTCTATAACACAACCGTCTTTCATAATCTTAACACTCTTACCAAGTGGTCCTTCAGCTTTTATTCTTCTGATTTAAGACTTAACAATAATTAAATCCAAAAGAATACCCAAAACATTCACATCATGCAAACTTCTATTTTAATACAATCCATGTAATCCCAATCCAAGCCTACAACGAGCTTATTAAATCGGGTCAATGGTCTTAAAACTCAACTAAGTTCAAAACCTAGACATCTACTCCAAGGATCAATGATCATTATGCAACATACGTTCCAAGGCATAATAAATCTATGACTCCTTCATTGCTACTCTCCCAACGAAGTCAATTTATATTAGTATGCTATACTTCACAATGTATATACCTCGCCAAGGTTCGTTAGTTCCTAAGGTATTAAAAACGCGAAAATTATCAAACAGTCTTTACACTTAAGACCAACACTTATTCAATTAAAATGCAGTTAGGCATATAATACAACCAAGACTCCATCTCAAGTCATTTAAAACTGACAAACATTCAAAAGACTCATTTGAATATCAATCAAGCCTTTAAGGCTAAAATAAACGTTTGGTTAAACATGTGCCACGCACACGAATACATAAACCAAAATACATTGTTACCCAAATCTTTACCATTTTTAATCTCTTAATTGGCCATCGGCCCCAAAACAAAGTTTTACCAAAATTCCCCAACTCACATGTGCACATTTTTAAAATGTAATACCTCATAAATATTTCACATCCACAAAATGTTAAAAGCGTAACTTTGACTTCATATCTTCGCTTGTGTAACAATAATTCAAGACTTCTATCATCAGTGATTTATTCTCCAATTACTCAAAATCCTTAACCATGTCGTACCCAATAGTAATTGCTTTGCGCATACCTTTTGCATAATAGCTTACCGGTACCGCTCACAGTCTTATTCCTGTCCGAATGGCATACGCGGGACGTACTTAGACCGCACCCAATGACAGATGAAAAGTCTCATACACCTTACATAACCATCGACTTCAAAGCCAATAGTCGACCTATCGATACTTCTTTAATTTATTCATTAACAAGGACTGAACCTAATCCTTTCAACCAAACATAATACGATTTACATCTCATCGTCTTCATTTCAAACTTATTCATGCAATACTAATATCACAAGATCACCATAAATTCTTATTTAATGTCGAATGTATTTCCTTACTGTCTCACCATACTACTCATAACAAGTTGCTAATTCCATCACCTTGATGACTACTAATCCTTCCTCCGGACACAACCGTCCCTTACCAACTGTATTTCTAGTTACTAAACAAGGGTATAAACCTTCTTACAACCGACACTAAGTCCACTTTCAACTCTCCCATTGTTCACCTTCCTCTTGAACACAATTACCAAAATTACAAACATCCTCTCATGATTTATTCAACACTTCTCCAATCTTGGAGTTCTTTCTTAGCTTAAAACGTAATACTCTCCAACCTAGCGAGTTCATAGCCTTCATGCATGTCAACTTGATACATAACTCAATTTACACATTTTCTCATTTTAAATAACAACCTTTGGAATAACTTGGGCACACATGACCCCAACATTCACACGACTCTAAAGTACTGCACAACGATCTCGAGAATTGTTTGCATATTAAATTTCCGTAAACTCAATCTTTCTCAACCAAAACAAAGTTGTTACAACGGTAATAAAATAAAAATCTTTTCATGTAAAGTAAGAAATATTTTGTAACAACTCCAAAATTTCGTTGTGCAATGTAAATGGGATTGCCTTTTCTTTAAATACTCACTTGCACATGCTAATTCAACTTTGACTAAAACTGTTATTTATGCAATTGGTTTGAAATCATGAAAATTCATGTAACATACTCTAGAACACCATGCATAAAAACTTTACTTGCAATTGAAGGCTAATTACTCAACGAGGTCAATCGTCTTACTTACGTAACTTATCATTGACATTCTACCTCCGACCGGTGGTCGCCCTCTCGGCCTTATGACGTTTGCTATATATGCATTCCACGATTCACATATCAACCCTGTCATACTATTTTTGTCTTGGTCAAACATTTCATATCCTATTTCTACACGCATTAACCACCTATTAAAGGTTACTTTGGCGGACGTTCATGAGTCCCGCCAATTTCCAGGTTGTCCTTCCAACCCTCAATCATTTACCGATCTGTCCTCCAAAGGATTTTGGTGGCATATTCACCATCGTTCTACTATAACCTAAAGGGATAATCATAAGAAAATGGTTATGCACATACCCTTATACAAAACGTACTTTACCGATCGTTAGTCACTGTAACAATTTAGAAATAAGCATGCTCGCGTAATAATATATTCATAATAACAGTAACTAATTGAAATTGTGAACATATCATACATGAGAATCCTTGTTACCATTATCACAGTACTAATTTCACGTATTTCCGTTTTACTCTAAGACTATCCCGTCCTAGTATTTCTACCCAAATCTCACAAATCATAACTTAATTCATCTCAGCTTAAGTCTAAGTATCTCATTAGCATACTTAGTTCGCTTAAACTAGTGCTCTGATACCAACTTGTAACACCCCAAAACAGGGGTTAACAAAAACTTCCATAAAACGGAAGAGTGGTACACATTACTAAAGTAAAAGTATACCTAATTAACATTACATAACCATTAATACAAGATTTAGTTAATTATAACTACTATTGGACCACTAGCTTGCCTGATCTCCACTATGGAAATCATATTACAAAAAGTGTCGGGAAGTTCTACTTTAAATCTTCAAATCTTTAACTCTCCAACAATGATCCCATGCTCACAACCCCAGTCTAAACCTTCTTGTGTCCGGAACCACTAAAATCTGTAACACATAAAACACATAACAAGTGTTAGGCTTTTAAAGCCTAAGTGAGGTTTACACATAGCACATAGAGCATAATCATAGCATGTAGGAATAACAAATTCGATACATTCACAAATTGAATTCCATGGAGAAGGTCCATACCGCTACCCAATTACATCATAATTGAAGATATACCTTGATCGATACCCCACGGTATTGTCACAAGGCATAACACAACGGAAAACCCCACGGTATCCGAAGGTATGAATCAATTACACTTACCCCACGGTGTGTAAGAATATATCCTCCAATGCCTACTAGGTGCTCCTCCAATTATGTGAATACCAAATATGTTAATCCAAATAATATTCAAGTACATTGAACGCATAACAATGGTCCAACCATTTAACATGATCAATACTACTTCCATGTAGTTCATATACATCCATATGTAATAAATCATATTCTAAATAATATCAAGCATATTTAGCACTTTAACAATGGTCCAACCATTTATCATAAACAATACCACTTCCATGTAGTTCACATACATCCACATGTATTAATTCACTTTCTATATGATTTCAATAATAAACCACCATGTTTACAATTCATGAATAAGTCCATTTTGACTATTAAGCCATCAATTCTTCATTAAGACATCTATTAAGCCATCATCTCAATATCACATACCATTGATATATAATCATAGTCAAACCTTTAACACCAACATTTAACATAGTATACTAAGAAATAAACACAAATTATCCACATAACTTACTTGAACTCTTCTTGTTTCCTTCTCAACCATTAAGAGCTTATTCATCAAGATTTCTCATTAACCATACCCAAAATCAAGATAAAGAATGGTAGATAAGTATAATACAATCAATTAGATACAAGTTACTCACCTCAACTCTTCAATTGGTGTAACCCTAACTTGAAGACTTGAACTTAATTTCTCCAACAAGAAGATGAATAATGCAAGCCCTAATTGAAGTTTAGTTGATAAGATTCATATAACACCTACTTGAATTAGACTAGGATTAAGAGATGAAATTACCTTAGATTAGATGAAGGAAATTCGTCTGAGAAATATGGAGCAGAAGTGAAATTCGGTTTTGAGAGTTCTAATAAGAAAAGATAGATGACTAAGGGTAAAGAGGTGGGTTTAAACCCCTTTTGGCACGTAAGGAATTCGGCGCCGATCACCCGCGCCGATGCATCGGCGCCAAACCATCGGCGCCGGGTTCTGTTTGCTACACTTCTCAACTTCCACTGATTTAGCCGTAACTTCTTCGTTAGAACTCCGTTTTTGCTCCGGAAAGAACCGTTGGACTCGTATTCAAATTACCCATCCAACTAATCCATAAAATCTAATTTTTAACTTTATCATCTATTTTTCATTTATTTCCTTAAGGAATAAACTTACTGATTTCTATCGGAAGTTCTCAAATAATAAGTGACAATCACGGAAATTACTTAGGAAATCAATTATAATCTAAGAAGTCAAAATATAAAGAAATATTAGGACTATTTTTACGCACAAGGATTTTCCGGGTGTTACAATATTATCTTGGAGTACTCATCAAGAAGACCATTTACTTCGGGACAAAATCTGCTTACAGGCAAAAGTAACCTTTTGTCTTATTATCTTTTTAGAATATGTCCTTTCAGCATGGCTTCTATTCCTTGTTTCAAGAAAAAGGTGATGGTGACTTATCAGCTTTTCAGAAGTCCACTGGTACTTTTCAGAAGTCCTTTGGTATGTTACAAGTAACTGAAGGATATTCGTACTAAGCATTTAATGCTCAGCACCTTACCTTCACTATAAAAGGAAGAAGACTTCTCCATGCAAATCATGCTTTTCTGGATATCTCTCTCAATGCAAGAAATTTCCATACTGCTCTAAACCTTGATAGCTTTGTTCTAAGTGTTCTTAGTTGTTGTTGTTAGTATACTTTGTGCAAGATTGTTAGAATAGTTTATCTGTTCTTTTCCGCAACAGTCTTAAGTTTTCTATGTGTAATTCTTGTTGAAAGATTTTCAATAATAGAATTAAAATTGTGAAAAATTTTGTGTATTGTATTCAACCCCCCCTCTTCTACAATACTTGTTTTAGCCATCTGGGACTAACAGTGTCCTCGTCTCCGATCCTGGTCCCATGTAACGCCCGAAAAATCTCGGTTTGTGATAGTTATTTTCCACTCTCCAATGGATTATGTTTATAAGTTTTTATGATTAGAATGACAAGTATATCACAAACCATCACGACTGAAGTGACAACGATTGTGTCAATAGGGCACTCTCGTTGGGGCATAATCGCACCTAGGATGGCACCTCAGTACATTCTTGGCGGAAGTGCCAGCGATTGTTGATCCAAACTCTCTCAGTGATTTGATGATGGCCCTTTGTATAACTTAGTGAAAATTACAAATAGCATATGTATGTACTAGTGTTTCACCATCAACATTACTATACTGAGTTTGTTTAGTATCGCTGATGGCATCCACTGTTTAAATCTCATAAACTCAGCGATAAATGTCCATCAGGGATAACCTGAGCCTGTTCACTTATCACAAATGATTGCTGATAGTTTCATATGTAAGCAATGTTGTTTGTAATCCCCGAAAACAAGTTTTGCGACAAAGAGTTCACCGCTGACATCGAAGACAAAGCTGATGAACAAGTGACAAGTCTACTAATGATCTGATATGGACATCAGTAAAACAAGACAAGTCCACACGTGCGACATTTTGTTGGTCCCAAAGGGGTTATACAAGTTTGTAGAAGGGGGGGTTGAATACAAACACACGATTTTTACTTTTCTAAATTGTTTATTGATATGTATCAAACAATTTACAACTTGTTGCGGAACAAGATTACCTAATCTAAACAAGCTATAAGAATCACTAAGATTTCTTGCACTAGAAATAAGATAGAGAGAAAATAAGAATACTACGAATAATATTCTAACACACAGAATAGTAGAGAGAAAGAAATGGCCGATCACTTCAAAACTGAAGTAGGGTTTCCTTTATATACTGCATGCATTTAATGCATGACAGTACAGCTTTACACTTGGCAGCCTCTGGTTGGTTGCATGGTTTGACTTCAGTAGACAACCTAGTGGCCGCATGATGAACAATGTAGAATCAGAGTTGGTTGTACGATTCTAGACAAAAGGGATGTCCGTTCTGACATTATCGTACGGGAGCGTGTAAGGGGGTAAGACAAAAGTTACTTGTAGAGGAGGCTTCATGATCAGCGTTCGCTGAATAGTTCTTTATCAGCGAATGATAAAGTTCAGCGTTCGCTGAAGTCTTCTACTTGATACTTCACGTTGAGTGGACAGGTCTTGACTTCGCTGATACCCGCATCAGTTCATTAGTAGATTTGTCGCTGGTTCTTTGGCTTGATCTTCGACTTCAGCGTAGAACATGATTGATGTGAAACTTGTCTTCAGGGATCATAAGTAAACAATAAAAGTTATCAGCGATCATCAGTGAGGCTGAACAAGCTCAGGGCTCACTGATGAACAGTATAGAGAAAGAATGGACAGTCGGAGGAGTGGTGGCCAAACTATTTTACAAGATCTGGTATCCAGAATTCACGGATGGCCAAACTATTTTACAAGATCTGGTATCCAGAATTCACGGTATGGAGAAAGAATGGACAGTTGTACACATTCTCAGATATTGACTTTCAGTATCTAAGGATTGATTTCTTCGAGTTCATGTATCACTACTTTCGAAACCTCCAGATCCGCAAGTTCAACATTCAAATAGCCCTGAGAGCCATCAGACGCTTCATGTATCGCCAGTACCTCTACTACAATGTCTTCGACTTTCAACTCGCACTGGAAAGCCATCAACCAATTGTAAACATTAGAAGGCCGAACAACCAACTTTCTAATATTGATGACTACCCGCTATACACCATCCTGAATGAACCCGAGTTCGGAGTGATCTACAGAAATCACCTGAGCGAGAAAAGATTTCTTAGATTCTCCGAGATTGCCAAATATTCCGACGGTACATTGAAGGCGATCCGACTGCAACTCCAAAAGATTCATCAGCGAAACGAAAGCCAAGTTGTTGGATTTCAAATGCCAATAACCCGAAGAAATCTGATGACGAGAGCGCTTGAAGAACTAGATGACCGCATTGAATTTAGAAAAGCGATGAGAACAATCGAAACCTATCTGGGATGCCGACAGAGAAACCGACCATTCCTACCTTAACTGCTAAAGCTGCCGATTCCAAACTTTAACCCAAAGGGGGAGATTGTTAGGGTAAAAATTGTAATTGTCTTAAAGATACCTCAAAAGGTATAAATAGTTTTCTTTTCCTAATTAATTAGGTTAATCAATCATTATTGCTTTTACAGCCGTACTCTCATTGTAAAACCTTTGAAAATCAATGACATGGATGACAACTGATTATTCTCTGTTCTTGATTGTTATTGCTTGATTACTGTTTGTATTGCACAATCTGGGATCCACAAATACATATTTTAAGATATTTTTATTAAAAAATTAATTAGTTAAATAATTTAATAAAAGTATACAATGAAGATTGAAAAGAGTAGGGAAGCAAAAAAAAATTATAGATTTAAAATTAAAATTGAAATTGAAACACACTAATAATTTTAAGATTTGATAGACATTTTATAAAATATGATAAAAATGAGGTTATATTTTGGTATATGAAATCTCGATGTCTAGGTCAATTCGCAAACTCCCTCCTTGGACGAGCACGGACTTGGTCAAGTAGAATCAGGTTCCCCTTTTATGTGGAAAAGGCTCGCATCAATAATTCGGTCACAGATTCGAGTCATGTTTACAACAAGATTGGGTTGACTAGGCCAGATCATGAGTGAATTTTTGTTATATGACATATTTTTATAAGGTCATATCTGTAATTTTAGTGGTGCATGGTTTAATGGTTTTTAACATATATTAACTCGGAGACAAAAAGGAAAATCAAATGAAAAACACAGTAACTATAAGGGTGCGTTTGGTTTACGGGAATGGATTGGAATGGATTGGATTTGGATTTCAAAGCCATTTCAATCTCACGTTTCCATAGAATTTGGAATTGGAGGGTTTTGAAATCCTTGGATTTTTTGTTGAAATCCCATGTCTGATGGATTTTGAAATCCTTTGGTGAAGACTGGGATTTGAAATCCAATCTGGATTGGATTTCATGAATAGAATTTAGCTATTTTTTTACTTCTCATGTTTGATGATGATGATGAGGGAGAGCATGTGAGGCATGTTTGTGAGGTACTTATATGGTTTATTGAAATCCAATCCATTCCAATCCATTCCCGTAAACCAAACGCACCCTAAATGTAATTTCCAAAACTCAGGGACCAAAATAAAAACATTTGACAAACCATAGGGATAAGTTGTAATTTACTCTGTAAAATTATATTTTAAGGTTGTAAATTGCATAAACCAAAATAAAATTTCAAATTTGTCACATTTTAAATTTATAGGGTTCTAAAGTGTAAATTACTCCAAACCTGAAATCCCCAATGAAACAATGCTGACCATTTAGCACTCCCTGTATTGCGAAGTTAGGGTTAGGGTTAGGGTTTTTGACAGGGGAACAAACTGAACCTCGATTCCTTCAGCGGCGATGGCAGAGACGGCAACGGTGGAGATAAACAAGCAACAAACAGAGCAGGTTGGGACGGGAGTGGTGAAGAGGAAGCCGGTGTTTTTGAAGGTGGGTGAGTTAAAGCCTGGAACCACCGGCAACACTCTCGCCGTCAAGGTGTTATCTTCCACCACCGTTCTAGACAAGAAATATCGCAATACGTCGTCGTTCAGTGGCCGTTCAGGCGCTGCTCATACTCAGATAGCTGAGTGCCTTATCGGTGATGAAACCGGTACTATTGTTTTCACTGCCCGTAACGATCAAGGTCCGTCTTTCTCTAACTCAATTCATTCAGATTACACATTCTATGCGCTAATTGTGTGTTTATTAGGCTGAATTCAGATGTTAATGTGTCGGTCTTTATCTATATATTATCTTGTTCAATTGATTGTGTTCAAGCTTTTCTATCGTACTTTGATTCATCGACATTCTCTGCAAATTGAATGAAACTCATTGTGTAACGCTCGAAAATAGTAGGCATATTAATCTGTGTACTTTGAATTCATTTAATCATGCAAAAATTCTAGTATATGTGAAAGGTTTAGTGCAAATTGGTTTATTAAAGCTGATTCCTTTTTTGCTGTTATTCAAAGGCTTTAAAGAAACTTTCTTAAAGGTTTAGTGAAACCCATTGTGTAACACCTCAAATTAAGGTTGATTCCTTTAAGCTTAAGTAGGTTTGATTGCCTTTGAGCAATCTTCTTTAAAACAGTCATCGGTCATATGATTGCTGAGACGATTGTTTCCATTGTGTTTGCCATGTTTCTGACCATTTCTTACTTTATATGTTTAATATAACGAAACCATACACACCCAGAATGTCCCTTTGAGATATGGTTGCGGTAAGATGTAGATGCTGTTTCCGTGCTTTATATCTATGGTTTGTCAAATGTTTTAATTGTCTTCAATAATACGATTCCTTCAATATACTCTGTTTCTTTCATCTATAATCTGTAACTATGCTGTTAATTGTGGTGCAAAGGCGGGTACCCAGTTTTGATGCTCACCCCTAAATAGCGGCACAATAGCGGTTATCGGTCGGTGGTAAAAAAGGGATGGAAATTGTGGTTTCGATATTAGTGGCGCAATTTAGCGCTATTTCACCAATATTTGGGTAAAATAGCGGTCCACAATACTGATATTCTCAGTTGAGCCTCTTTTGAATCTAATGCTTACATTTTTGACCTTTTTTGGGCTTTTATTTTGACTCAGGCTTCTATTTTGATTTGGGCCTTTATTTTATTTTAATTAATGCGTATAATATGTTAAGTTATGTATGCATATATGTATATATTATATTTATATTTATAATTCTAAGAATTATTATAAGAACTGCTATTTTTGGACCGCTATTAAACTTCAATAACCGCTATTTCAAATATCAGTCCTAACCGCTTATTTGTATTTTGACCGCTGTAACAGCATATATCTGTAATAATAAGATTTCCCTTCATCATATTTCATTATGAAGAAAACCTCTGTCCATTTGTGGTAGGTTGGTATGCGGATCTTGTTTGACCAAAAACTTGTTGTCTATGTTTTATGCGACATTAGACTAGGACAGACGAGCCTGAGTGGGACATGTATGTACTTTTATTGTCCACCGAAATAGGTAGAACAACAATTGAGATGGGATAAAATTGGTTAATTACTAAACTACCCATGTGACCACATCATATAAATATGATATTGCTATATGGTGATGCCGATGATGATCATATTCATACCTGTTATGCAGTTGACTTGATGAAGCCTGGAAGCACAGTAATAATCCGTAATGCAAAGATTGATATGTTTAAGGGGTCAATGAGATTAGCGGTTGATAAATGGGGCCGCATTGAAGTTACTGAATCTGCAACTTTCACTGTCAAAGAGGACAACAACTTGTCTTTGGTCGAATATGAATTGGTAAATGTTGTTGATGAATGATTTGAGGTATGATTCTTCTTGGGGGTTGGTATACGACTACTTTTGTTGGGGGGTCGGTTTAGTCTTTCTTGTTGATAACGTTTAACATGAATAGAACTAGTCCATTATTGTTCTAATTCGTCTGTATGATTCCTCATTTGTTCATATGGTTGGAGTGGTTTACTTTTATGCGAGAGATTGGGTGTGTTAATAGTAATCCGTAAACAATGGTTTGTACTTGTGAATTATAATCTGAATCACTTTTGGAAATTTTCCCAATCTGGGATGAATCTGATATGGTTTTTATTAAGTTTAAGACATTTTTTTTATTATACCAAATTTGTAATTTGTCTCTTAGTGGTTCAATCATATAAGGTTGACTTAACCCTTCAATACTTCTTTTAGTCGTTTGGTAGTTATTCATTCATATGGTTTAGTTTTATCACACAATTGAAGTAACATTGTTATTAAATGTAGTGATTAAGAGCATGTTGTATCCGCAAATAGGACGAAGCAGATTGACTTGGAGGTATGACGTTCGAATTATACAAATAAAATTGGTGATTCAAGAAAGGTTTTCACTTTGATAACGCAAGAGTTATGAGGTGGGTTCAAACATATAAATTATTATAGAAAGTTGCTAAACAATACAATATGTGTTTCAAAATTAAAATTATTCTCTACTACAGATAGATAAAACCAGAGAAGGTAGAGAGATATTGGAAGGATTGCAAAGGATTTTCTTAATATTCAATCAAGGTGTAGATACCTAATATATACAGAGGGCTACCAAACCTATAACAAACAAAGTACAACTACATAGCACAAATAACAAACTATGTACAAGAGGAGTAGTGCATATTATAATACAGCCAAGATACAAATGGAAAAGACTTTTTACTCCTTTTCTTTATTTGTCTTAACATCCCCCTGCAAGCTCATAGGTCGTGGAAGAACTGTGAGCTTGGTACGTAATGAAAGAAATTGATTGGTAGGAAGGGGCTTCGTCAGACAATCTGCAAGTTGTTCTTTTGCCGGAATATATCTGACAGTTAGATCACCGGAAGCAACTCGTTCTCTTACGAAATGATAGTCGATCTCAACATGTTTAGTGCGAGAATGCATAACTGGATTAGAGCTCAGGTAAGTTGCACCAATGTTATCACACAATAGCAAAGGAGATCGAGTCATAGGGAGATGTAAATCTCTTAGAATATATTGCACCCACATAATTTCAGCAGTGCCGTTGGCAAGGCTACGATACTCTGATTCGGTGCTAGAACAGGAAACAACTCGTTGCTTGGAAGAAGACCACGAGATTAAGTTGTAACCCAGAAATATGCAGTAACCACTAGTACTCCGACGATCATCTGGACAGGAGGCCCAGTCCGCATCGGTGTAGCATAATAGTGAAGAATCGGCCACCACATGATAGAATAGTCCATGATGTCTTGTATCGTAAAATGCGTTTAACCAGTTGCCAATGATAATCAGAAGGAGCATGCATAAACTGGCAAACTTTATTGACAGAGAATGCAATATCAGGTCTGGTGAGAATGCAATATTGCAAGGCGCCCACTATTGATCGATACTCAGAACCATCTGGTAAGGGCATTCCATCATTAATGGAAAGAGAAGCAGTAGCAGCCATGGGAGTTGCCTGATGCTTTGGATTTATCAATGAAGCTTTTTGTAAGAGATCAACAATATATTTAGTCTGACTGAGATGTAAACCATGAGAGGTACGATGAACTTCAATGCCCAAGAAATAGTGTAAATCTCCCATATCTTTGACAACAAATTCAGAACTGAGGTCACTGATAAGGCACTGAATTGGTTCTAATTTAGGACCTGCAATCACAATGTCATCGACATAAACGAGGACCACAATGTATACATCAGTAGTGCAGAGAACAAACATAGAATGGTCAGCCTGAGAACCGATGAAACCCCGTTTGAGTAAAGAGGAGCTCAACTTTTGAAACCATGCACGAGGAGATTGTTTAAGACCATATAACGACTTGTTTAGACGGCACACGAGGTTGGGGTTTGAAGGATCGACAAATCCCGGAGGTTGGCTCATGTACACCTCTTCACACAAGTCGCCATGTAAGAATGCGTTTTGCACATCAAGCTGCCGAATAAACCAGTTATGGGCTGTGGCAAGTGAAAGTACAATACGAATTGTTGTTGGTTTTACAACCGGGCTAAAAGTTTCAAAAAAATCTAAGCCCTCGGTTTGACTGTAACCTTTTGCCACTAGACGGACCTTGTACCTTTCAATGTCACCATTTGGTTTCAACTTTAATTTGTAAACCCATTTGTAGCCTACTATATTTGGCATTTGTAGGCTTAGGAACCAATGACCATGTGTGATTTTGGTGAAGAGCAGAAATTTCACATGCCATGGCTTTGGTCCAGTTTGGATCGGTTAAGGCTTGCTTAAAAGTAGATGGAATAGTTGAGGGAAGGACATTTGTGAGAAGTCTTTTTGGTTTGAAAATCCCGTCCTTAGCTCTTGTAACCATGGGGTGAGTATTACTAAGTGGTGGAAGATCAACAACACTAATGGAATCTGTTGCATTTGTCATAGATGGTAGAGACGGTGAAGAAAGTGAGTGAGGCGGTGAAACAGAAGGGGAATGGACAGTTGAGCCAACAGTTGGGTTCGCTGTCGAATCAGAGGATGGTAGCGAGTGTTGAGATGACGGAATGTTTGAGGTGGTAGGAAGCTCATGAATAGGCAAAGGAGGAGGTATAGGAATAGACGAAAAAGAACTCACGGGGAAACTAGAAACAGAAGGTGTAGTCGTAGGTGTAGAATTATGGGAGAAGGGAAAGACATGCTCATTAAAAATGACATGTCTGGAGATATATATTCGACCAGTGCCTTTATTGAGACAAAGATATCCTTTGTGTGCAGAACTCGGGCCAAGATAGACACATTCCATGGAGCGAAAAAGAAGTTTATGGTTATTGTAGGGACGAAGCAGCGGAAAACAAGCACAACCAAATACCCGTAGGTGATTGTAGTCGGGGTTCTTTTCGTAAAGCATTGAGAAAGGAGAATGAGTGTTTAACACGGCTGTGGGAAGTCTATTTATAATATAGACAGCTGTACGGAAAGCATAAGACCAATACGAAAGGGGCATAGATGATTGAGCTAAGAGAGCAAGGCCAACTTCTACAACATGCCTATGCTTTCGTTCAACTCTACCATTTTGAGCAGAGGTGTAAGGACAAGAAAAACGGTGTATGGTTCCTTGAGATTTCAGAATGGGAGATAAGGGTTTAAATTCCCCACCCCCATCTGTTTGTACAACTTTAATGATGGAATTATATTGCGTATGTATCAAAGACTGGAAATGTGTAAAATGAGAAACAACTTCATCTTTAGATTTTAAGCAAAAAATCCAAGAAAAACGAGAGTAATCATCAACAATAAGTAGGAAATAACGAAAACCATCAATAGAAAAAGTGGGAGATGGACCCCATACATCCATATAAACTATATCAAAAGGAGTAGTAGCTCTAGACAAAGAAACAGAGAAAGGTAACTTATGAGCCTTAGCTACTTGACACGAATTGCAAAAATATGAACTACTAGTTTTTTTTGCTGATATGTTGCAAGCACGCATGACATGATTGACAACAGGCACGACAGAATGGCCTAGACGTTGGTGCCAGATTATTGGATCGGAAATACGAGTAAGATAAGCATGTGGAGAGCACGGAATGGTGGCTGAGGCAGACGATGGTGAGGAGACTTTGTACAAACCACGATCAAGGAGCCCTTGGAGAAGAGTCTTTTTGGTGAGCAAATCCTTGACAAAAAAAGAGTCAACATAGAATTCAACAAAAGCGTTATTATCACGACATAATTTTGTAACAGAAATTAAATTATGAGACAAGGAAGGAGAATGAAGAATATTATTTAAGGAAACAGAAGAGGAAGAAGAATTGGTGGATAGACATTTCCTACCAATGTTAGAGATTGTATGTTGCTTACCATCACCAACAGTAACTTTTTCACACCCATGATATGGAGAAGTTAAGTCCATGGCATTGAAATCAGGGGTAAAATGTTGTGTAGCACCAGAGTCCATAAACCAATCAGATCCAAAGATATTTGGAGAGAAATCTGGTGAAACAGTATAGGTGTTGAGGTTTTTTGGGCTGAAATTAGGTTGATAATTGAGATTTGCACGGTGAAAGCAGTTTAAGGCTGTGTGTCCAGACTTGTTGCAAATCTGGCATTGAGGTTTAGGAGTGAAAGGAGATTTCCATGGTTGGATATTTGCACGATGCGGTGGTTTTCCAAGTATGCTAGGTACTGGAGATTGAGGACGATAGGGAGCAGGAGATCTTGCTTGAAATTGTGAGTTATGTTTAAAGGGTTTTTTGAACATTGATGTTTGAGGAGAGTGGGTGAGATTTGCTTGTGCCATATCAATTTGATCAATGGCATTTTGTGTTTCAAGTCGATAATCAAAACTCATAAGAAGGCTATGTACCTCTTCAATAGTGGGTTTATCTGGTCTGTTATGAACAGAAGCAACAGAGGCATTATACTCACGACCAAGTCCTCCCAGAAGGTAGATAAGATGATCTTCTCGGGTTACAGGTTCACCAATAGCTGCAAGGTTGTTGCAAATACCTTTTAATTTCTGGATATATGTAGAAATCGAGAGTCCCTGTTTTTTTAGGGTTTGAAGAGAGGTGCGTAGCTCTGTAACTCGAGCTAATGAAGAGGCTGAATAGATTTGAGCAAGAGAATTCCAGATTTCATGGGCAGTGGTGTAAACAACGATTTGGGTAAGCATTGACTCTGAGAGAGAAGAGTAAATCCAACTCATAATGAGTCGATTGTATCGATCCCATATGGTATACTCTTGATTGACTTGAGTTGGATCAGATGAGAGAAATTTTGGAGGTTGGGGCTTGGTTCCATCGAGATAGCCTTCTAAGCCTTGAGAAATAACCACGTTTAGCAATTGATTTTTCCATATGAGATAGTTGTTGGAATCCAATTTCACAGAGAAAACTTGATCCAGATTCATAGATGGGTATGAAATCGTTTGGGAAGAGGAGCTATTTGTAGAACCAGAAGAAGGGGAAGAGAGAGATGGCTGAGACGCCATTGTAGCTCTGATACCAAGATAAAACCGGAGAAGGTAGAGAGATATTGGAAGGATTGCAAAGGATTTTCTTAATATTCAATCAAGGTGTAGATACCCAATATATACAGAGGGCTACCAGACCTATAAGTCTATAACAAACAAAGTACAACTACATAGCACAAATAACAAACTATGTACAAGAGGAGTAGTGCATATTATAATACAGCCAAGATACAAATGGAAAAGACTTTTTACTCCTTTTCTTTATTTGTCTTAACACAGATTACAGAACATCGATTTAATAAATATGTGTTTAAACATCGATTTAATTTCAAAATTATATACGCCCTCCCCTTATATTTATTAAAATTAAATCCATGTTTAAACTTTTCTTTGACTGAGTTAATCTTGGTCAGTGGAATATGCTTTGTTGTTTTCAAGATCGTGGGTTTATTAAGTCCATCTTGCACCAAGTATTTATATTTTTAACTTCCAATTTCCGGTTTGTGAAAACATTTGTGGGAAGTAGCAAGGATACGACTTGTACCCTTGACCTTTCCCTTTTCATATTTATATATATATATATATATATATATATATTTTTTATAGTTTTCTATCTTATAGTTAAACAATGTCATCCTTTAAAAAATGTTATAAGTCCACCTCTGCTTATGACTATGTCATTGAAGATAATGTCATTAGTACTTGCATTAGAAGGTTGCTCAACTATTAGTTGATTTTTTAAAATGTCACTATTAAATTATGAGGACCAAGTTGAAAGAATAGGAAAATGTTAGTTCTAAGGTCCTGTTTACCAAACGCATATAAACAAACGTACCTGGTAAGCGTTTACCGGCAAGAGTCGCTACTATCATTTACTTTATGGATAACATTACTGACCATCAAAATGGATTAATGGTAAGCGTTTATCAGGTAAGAGTCACTCCCTCACTTACCAGGTAAAACTCTCGGTTCTTGTCTTTCTCTAACCGGATAAGATTCTAGATCCTTGTTATTTTCACTCGGTAAGGTAATTGAACTAGTAAGCGTTTACTAAGATAAATGTTTAGTAAACGGGCCTAAGTTTTCTTCAAAAGTTTACATCAACAACTTTTACAATACAATAAAACTCAGAAATATATTTCGTACACAAAGAGAAAATTACAAAAGCTAATTCTAGAGAGAGAATTGTATTTGCAAAAGAAAAGAAAATGAACGTAATGAATGAACACTGAACTAAACACATCATTATATATCATCAGCACTTTTACTCTTCAGCCCCTCATCTTCTCAGCAAGTGCTCTGCAACCCTTTATCTTCACAAGAAAGTGAAGCGTAGTCCCTCTAATTCCAGAACCCAACTTTCAGCCTTTATCCAATTAACACCCTCAATAAACTGAAACAATACACACACAACACAATAAGTTAATAGATGACAAGATTGGTCAAGTTACTTACCTTTTTTAACACCCTCCCTCAATCTTGGCATCTAAATAAATCCAACATATGTAACTTATCACAAAGATACTTATGCTGGTTTATTCCAAGAGATTTAGTGAAAATATCTGCAGGATTTTCTGTTGAAGGAACTTTAACAGTTTTCAATAATCCTGAAGAAACCTTTTCCCTTACTTGATGAACGTCGATTTCAATATGTTTAGTACGTTCATGGAAAACAGGATTGTTAGCAATGTGGATTGCAGATTTGTTATCACAGTGAAGATTTACAGGAAGTAAATCTTTTATTTTTAACTCTTGCAAAACACTAATTACCCATATAATCTCACATAGAGCTGAAGCCATTGCTCTATACTCAGATTCTGCAGTAGAACGAGAAACAGTTGTTTGTTTCTTACTCTTCCAAGAAATCATACAATTACCTAAAAAAGACAATAACCAGTTAGTTACTGATCGTCTAGTGGACAAACACTTGCCCCAATCGGCATCTACAAATACATTTAGTTTAAAATCAGAAGACATAGAAAAATTAACTCCTTTACCTTGTGAAGATTTTAGATAACGCAACACCCTAAGAGCCAACTTCAAATGAGACAATCTTGGTGAATGCATGAATTGACTTAAACAATGAACTGCAAAGGCTATATCTGGTGTAGTAGCTAATAGATAAATCAATTTACCAATTAATTTTTGAAAACCAGTAAAGTCCTTTAAGAGAGGATATTTGGAATCAGAACCACATGAATCTGTTACGATTAAGTTCATATCCATTGGAGTACCAATGGGTTTAACTCCCAAATACCCAAATTCACTTAGAAGTTCAAGACAATACTTACGTTGTGACATACAAATTCCTCTTTCAGTTCTTAAAATTTCTATTCTTAGAAAAAAATTCAATTCACCCAGATCCTTGATTTTAAAATTTGATTGTAAATGTTCTTTTACCTTTTTTTATCTCATTTATACAATTTCCAGTTAGAATAATGTCATCAACATATACCAACAAAATAAGGAAAACAGAACCTGTACTTTTAGTGAACAAAGAATAGTCACTTGAGCTTTGTAAAAAAACATTTTCAATTAAACAAGATGATAACTTCTCATACCATTGCCTAGGAGCTTGCTTTAAACCATATAAAGACTTAACCAATTTGCAAACTCTTTTGTCATTAGTAGAAAAGTATCCAGGAGGCAAAGACATATAAACTTCTTCAGTTAAGTCACCATATAAAAAAGCATTATTTACATCTAACTGACATAAAGCCCATTCATTCAGAACAACTAATGCAATAACACAACGAATGGTAACCATTTTAACTACTGGTGAAAAAGTTTCCTCATAATCTAATCCCTCCCTTTGAGAATACCCCTTGGCAACTAACCTAGCTTTATATCTTTCTATCTCACTAGTGGATTTATATTTTATTTTATAAATCCACCTACACCCAATAGGTTTACGATCAGGAGGTAACTCAGTTAAAACCCAAGTCCTATTTCTATACAAAGCTTCCATCTCGTCATTCATTGCAGTCACCCAGTTTTGATCTTTACATGCCTCAAAAAAATTATTAGGTTCGACAACTTTATTTAATGTGGAAACAAAACAGAAATTATCCTTATTTAGAAAAGAATACTTAACTACTTTTTATGTCCCATACTTGACCTTTCCTTCAACAACATAATCAATTAAACGTTTAGGCAAATTTGAAGGACGACTTGACTTTCTTAGAGAAGCAGTACCCTTAGAAGGGGAACTCAACCTAACATCATTATGTCGAATACTTAAGGGACAAAAGGGACTATTATCACACTGATCATCGACAACTAAACCAGTACTACCAGAACCATGTGGTTCGACAACCCTATTAAAACCAGTACTACCAGAACCTTGTGGTTCGGCAACCCTGTTCAAATCAACATTAGTACCATCTAGATCGTTAATACTGCCAGATGTTACACTGGTAGTTCTATCTAAGCTACTCATATAATCAGGGTGACTATGATTATCAGAAGTATTAGAATTTGTCTCACGTTGAGTTTTCTCCCTATTCTCATCATCGGGCATTCCAGAAGTGAACTCATTAGTCTGAACAAAAATTGAATCAAAAAAGTTTAAAGTATTTAGGTTACTTGAGTCTAGAGCTTGCCTGGTTGCACTCATTTTGAAAGGAAATATTGTTTCGTAAAATTTCACATCTCGAGAAATAACAATTTCTTTATAATCTAGACTGTATAGCCTATATCCCTTTTTTGAATTGGAATAACCAAGTAATACACATTTTTCAGCCCGAGCAAAAAACTTATCAGTATTGTTAGGTTTAATTGCAAAACAAAGACATCCAAAATTTCTTAAATGAAAAAGCACAGGTGCAAAACCAAACACAAGTTCGTAAGGACATTTTCCACTTAAAACAGAAGATGGAGTTCTATTTATAAGATATGTGGCAGTGAGAATACACTCACTCCACATGTTCAATGGAATATCTCCTTGGAACATTAAAGCTCTAGCAACATTCAACAAGTGTCTATGCTTGCGCTCTACTACACCATTTTGTTGGGGAGTATACACGCAAGACGTTTGATGAATAATATCATTGATTTTAAAAAACTCACCTAACCTATTATTAACAAATTCAGATCCATTATCACTCCGGAACACCTTTACAGATTTGCCAAATTGGGTGAAGAGTAAACTGTGAAAAGCAACAACATTATCAGAAACTTCATCTTTATGTTTCAACAAGTAAACCCAAACAGAACGAGTAAAGTCATCTACCACAGTAAAAAAATAGCGATAACCTTCTCTACTAGACACACGATAGGGACCCCACAAGTCAATATGAACAAGATCCCCTAAGTTCGTGGTTTTGTGTTCACTAAGGTTAAATTTGTCTCTAGCTTGTTTAGCTTTATGACACACCTCACAAGGAATAGAAACACTATCATTACTTAGATTCAGTTTATTCTTTAGCAAAGTTAACACTTGATCAGCAGGATGCCCTAAACGACTGTGCCAAAGTTGGCTAGAAACATTACAATATATGGACATATTTGAAGTGTTAACACTGTTCTTTAAGACCCTAGAACCAATAATATCAGTGTTATTAATCTGATCAAATAAGTACAAACCTCCCTGTTCACTACCAGTCCCCACAACTTTCATTGCAGGAAAGTCCTGAATAAGAAAACATTTATACTCATTAAATCCCACAAAAATCTTATTATCTCTAGCAAGTTTGTGCACAGATAATAAATTCACATGAAAATCAGGAATAAGAAGCACATCAAACAATGTAACTCTATCATTTAGTTTAAAATTTCCAATCTTATTAATGATAGCCTCATCACCATTTGGTTGAGTTACCTTTAATTTAAGATCAGAAATGTCAACCACATTTTCTAAAAAAGAGACTGATGAGGTCATATGCTGGTTGGCACCAGAATCGATGATCCAACCATATTTATTTAAATTTGAAGATAACTTCGAAATACTAGCCATACCAGAAAACATACCAGCCATATTGACGGCAATACATCAGGCTTTTTCTGATCAATAAGAGACAACAACTTGTTAATTTGATCTTCAGTGAGGGAGGATGAATTAGTAGGACCACGACCAATCCCATCACTAGTAGAAGCATTGCTTGAAAAAGGTTTAACAACTTGATTCGGTTTACTTTTGGTGAATTGAAAATCCTTTGGAAATCCAATTAATTTGAAACACCGCTCAATAGTATGACCAGTTAACCCACAATGTTTGCATAACAAATGAGTTTTTCCAGTTTGCTTTTTATTATTATTTGAGGTTTTTCCAAAAAAGGCAGAATTCTGAACTATAGTATCAGAGGAAGTACGAGTCACACCACGATGTGACTCTTCTCTCGATACCAAGGAAAATGCAGTCTTAACAGAGGGAAGAGAATCAGTCATTAAGATGTTACTTCTTACATTAATGTACATATCATCAAGCCCCATTAAGAACTGCATTAGCTTTAGAAGCTGATTATGTTTTGAAAAATCATGAGCAACGTTACAGAAGCATGAGGGTAACTTTATTAAGGCATCAAACTGTTTCCAAAGAGAGTTTAACTTGTGATAATATTCATAAACAGGAGCACCATTTTGACTCAAAGAGTTAATTTTCTGATGTAAGTTGAAAGTTACAGATCCATCAATTTTATCATAAGTCTCCTTGAGTTCTTCCCATACTTCAGAAGCAACTCTTGAGAAGACTTGGCTAACAAACAACTCATCAGAGATAGAACTAAGAATCCAAGACAAGACCACAGAATTACACCTATCCCACTGTTTACCTAGAACCTCATTATCAGTGGGACGAGACACAAAACCATTTATGAATCCCAGTTTATTTTTGGTTTCTAACTCCAAAATCATAGCACAAGACCACACTTTATAATTCTCGGTACCACTCAACTTCATACTCATAATAGAAACACCAGAAGTATCACTCGGGTGGAGATATAAAGGATCTCCAAAGTCAAGTTTAGCAATCAGAGATTGCTCTTCTTGATTTTTGGAAGACTCTCCAACAGCCATCATAACAACAGGTATAAAAGGCACACAAGGTAAAACCTAGGAGACCACACAACAGGATTCCTTGCCATTCAGAGATGGTAGGTCAAGCCAATCTCCTAGCTACCAAGAAGAAAAGAGAAGAGAGTAGATCACACAGAAGATAAGGAAGAAATGACTTACAGTGAACAACTTACCAAGTTCGTGAATGAAAAAAAAGCACAGCGGAAACTAGAACACAAGTCTCTGAAGTAGAGACCAAGAAAATACCTGAACAAAACAGAGAACCAGACGAGAAACACGGTCCAAAAAAGTGAGTGGAGGATAAACTCCAAACAAACCTCAACTTATCTAGAACCTTGACCAGATCTGGAATATACCGAAGAGTAAAATAAAACTCACAGTTTAAACCAACCCTAATATGAAGAAGGAACCAAGCCTTAAGACAACAACTTGAATAGGAAAAATATTTGATCTTTGACAAAAACAAATGAACACGTACACCTAAAGTTGATAACAAAGATCTAAACACAAATCTAAACAACATACATAGGGCATACAGAGTTGATCATGAATATCTGACCATCGATCAAAGAAAAACTTTAGATCTAGCCTCACGAGAACCAAATCTCAGATCATCATCCATACATGCACCAGTAAGTATAACACCACGAAGATATACGTCACTAGAACAGATAATCTGGAAGAAAACTAAGATCGGTAAAAAACACGAGTAGATCTATACGTAAAACATACAGATCTAAAGAAAAATTTGAATAATAGAAGCAAATCTAAACAAATCCTGTACAGATCTAAAAAGAAACGTACAAGACAACTAAGAGCAAACCTGCACACAAGAAGATGTTCAAATCACGAAAGATTAGAGCAACTTCTACACACACTGAAGAACACTATGTGATTACACAGAGAAGTTCAGATCCAGAAAAAGGATAAGAACAAAAACAGGATAAGAACAAAAACAGAAGTAATCGAAGAGACTCCTCAAGAACAGGTTAAGATCTTCACAGATCAAAACTATCCTTTAAGAGAAGTTCAGATGAAACAGATTAAACATCGAAACAAATTTGAAACATAAAAAGGTTTGAAAAACTGAAACCGATTTGAAAATTGGACAACAATTTTAAACGAAAAACAGATCTGAGAACCGATTTGAAAACCTAAACAACGATTTTAAAAAGAAAAACAAATTTGAGAACTGATTTGAAAACCTAAACAACGATTTTGAACGAAAAACAGATCTGAGAACAGAACCACCTCAGATCGAAGAAAATAATTTTCCTTCTCTTGAAACGAACAAACAAACAAGGTGAGAAAACTCACCACAACGAAGAAGACGAAAAGATTTGTTGATGTATCGAAGAGCAGATCAAGAACGAGGCTCTGATACCATCTTTAAAAGCTTACATCAATAACTTTTACAATACAATAAAACTCAGAAATATATTTCATACACAAAGAGACAATTACAAAACCTAATTCTAAAACAAGTTGTTCAATACTAATCCTAAAGAGAGAATGCGAGAGAGAATTGTATTTGCAAAGGAAAGAAAATGAACGTAATGAATGAACACTGAACTAAACACATCATTATATATCATCAGCACTTTTACACTTCAGCCCCTCATCTTCTCAGCAAGTGCTCCGCTACCCTTTATCTTCATAAGAAAGTGAAGCGCAGTCCCTCTAATTCCAGAACCCAACTTTCAACCTTTATCCAATTAACACCCTCAATAAACTGAAACAATACACACACAACACAATAAGTTAATAGATGACAAGATTGGTCAAGTTACTTACCTTTTTTAACAAGTTTGTATCTACCCTACTAGTTTTTTAGCGTTTAAACCTAGTAGACTTGGATGAAGTTGAAAGAATATGAGTTTAACTTTTATTGGATAGCCATAGTTATCTACACAAAAATAAAACTAATCAAATATTTAAAAAGAAATACACCATAAACGGTACTTGAATATAAATTTTAATAAACAATATCACTAACATTTTAGGTCTAACTAAAGACCTCACATTTGGATATGACCAAATTCCAAGTTTTCAAGAGTTATTACTTAGAGCATATAACGACAAACTCGTTAAGACAAAAATGCTAATGACATTTTAGGTAAAGATAAACAAGCATTTAGGGTGCGTTTTGTACGTAGAACAGGATGTAACAGGACAGAACAGAACATACTTGTCCCATGTTTGGCGTGTCCTTATGTGGAACAAAGTGGAACTAAGTTAGATAAGTGTGGAACACGCTTGTTCTCTCCTACCCCCTGGAACTAAGTTGAACAAGACCTTTTGTACAATAATACCCCTCAACCTAATACACAACCTAATACACGTTGTCTTCAATTTCACGCCTGTTCTCTCCTACCCCCTGGAACTTAGTGGAACAAGACCTTTTGTACAATAATACCATCCAACCTAATACACAACCTAATACACACTGTCTTCAATTTCACGCCTCTCCTTCTAAATCGTCTTCCTCATTGCTTCAAGCTTCCCAACCGATTTCTCCTACAGATTGTTAATCAGTTCTTGTGCTAATCCTCTCCCTCATGCTAATCGAGTTCTATTTCTAAATCGTCTCCCTCGTGCTCACCGATTTCTATAAATTTGGCCAAATCGAACGATTCTCCTCAGATTGAAGGGTTCAGAATAGGATGGGTGTGAATTATGTTGTTGATACATGATGAATTTTAGTGGATTACCTTCTTAATTTTCATTTAGATTGATTATTAGGTAAGAAAACACTAAACAACTCACTGGGGGTAAATTGGTCATTTAATCGGTCATGTCCTGTTCTGTCCAGTTTGTCATGCCTTATCAAACGTTGAACAACTGTCCTGTCCTGTCCTGTTTTGTACTGTTTTGTCTGCGTACCAAACGCACCCTTAAAAATGAGTTGTGTATGAAGAAAAATAAAATCACATTTATATTGTATAATAATATAATTAAGGGGTCATTTACCAAATGTTTACCGGGTAAACGTTTATCGGTAAGAGATATCGCTCTTAACCCTTTCATGTAACATTCTCCGCCATGATAATGGATTGTTGGTAAGCGTCTTAAACTCGGTAAGCGCATACCGGGTAGGAGTCGTTTGCCACACTTAGAGTAAGGGGCCGTTTACTAAACCCTTACCTTGATAAGCATTTACCGGTTCAGTTACCTTACCGAATGAACATAACAAGGCCTGATAATCTTACCCGGTAAGAGGGAAGACAAGGATCGAGAGTCTTATCCGGTATGCGAGGGTGATGACTCTTACTCGGTAAGCACTTTCCGGGTTATAAATGCTTTCCATCAATCCATTTTCATGGCCAAGAATGTTACCCCATAAGGTAAATGAGAGTGTTGACTCTTTTCGGTAAGTACATACCCGATAAGTGTTTGGTAAACGGCCCAAAGACTCTCGGTCGTTGTCTTTCCTCTTACCAGGTATGTTTCGCGGTACTTATCATGTTCAATCAATAAAATAAGGGATATCGGTAAACGTTTTCCGAGTAAGCGTTCAATAATAACCCCTAATTAAAGCTAGTAAATATAATCGAGAAGCAATTACTTTATTAAATTAGGTATTTACATGGTGTCATGTTTTGTTATTTGTATGAACATCCAGGATTTTGATAATCTTGATAAGTTGGAATTATAATGAAAGTAACCACATTTTCTGATCATGGTTATCATGACTAGGGATTTACTCACTGTCCAAGCTAACGTTGTGGGTCAAATCAACCTCTGTATTTGGTGGCAGACTAACAGGGATGTCTTTAGAACGAAGCACGAAACTTAGGGCATCCACAATGGTAAACCCATCTCAATGACTTGATCAAAAAAAAATATATTAAAAAAGTAGTGGGTCCCACCAAAGACTTGAAAGACTTGAACTTGCCTCTCACAAACAATTGTTTAAACGCTTGAGAAAGGCCAAGTCTTTCATTAGTAAACCCTTTCTCAAGTCCTTACTCCAATCATCAACCTATCCTCAAGTCATGTTCAAGCCTTTCCTCATCCCATGTTCAAATGCCATTGGAGATGCTCTTAGGGCATCAATAATAGTCAATTTCTTTGAAAGACTTGAATAAAATAAAAAATTATTGGTTTCATCATATTATACTTTTCTCTTTTTTTTGGCTCTCACAACAATTTCTTCAAACATTTGAGGAACCTCAAGTTGTTGATAAAAAAACTCAAGTCAAGTCATCTTTTCCAATGGTTCAAGTCATTTTCAAGTCTTCTTCAAGCTTTCTTTAAACTACCATTGGAGATGCTCTTAGATCGAAACTGATTGAGGTTTACCGGAAGTATTATTACCATAAGTACAACCAAATACAAATACATAATAACTTGAGTTGAACTTTCCTACACCGATGATAAATAGGGGTGTCAATTTTGTACCATGACAAACCAACCAATTTGTGTACCAAGCGTACCAATTTAATTTGTACCATTTTAGTTGGTACCAATATAATTGGTTGGTAGTATCGTACCAAATATATAAACTTGATTGGTACTTGGTATTAGAAATCGTATACCACGGTATTACCGTACCGTACCGACTTATTTTTTAATTATAATTTAATCAATGATACACTATATTTTGATTTATAAATTTTAATTCATCTTAGTTTTACGATTTGCTAAATTGTAATACGATTAATATAAAGAACTTGATTGAATTCATTCATTTAACCTTAACAACTTTAGTAACTCGTCTTCGCCTCCATGGTCCATTTTTGCCCTTCAATTGCCGCTTGTGTTAGACTATCGATGAATGTTTGTGTTTATATGAAGATTATTTGAATGCTTCTATGGGTAGGGATAAATGGTATAACACATATCAGCATGCTATTAATGCAGGGACGAACCCGGAAACTTTTTCATACGGTGACACCATATTTTTTCATACGGTTTTTATCGACATGTATATCTTTTTTACCAACATTCAATATCGGCCGATGTAATTTTAGCCAAGTTTCGGCGTTTCAATGGATTTTTAAAGTTTTTGGCTTGATTTTAGGGATTTTTAAGTTTTTTTTATCGATTTCTAGAGACTTTTTCGGGATATTTGGTTGATTTCGGAAGATTTTTTTGGTATTTTTGGTTGATTTCAAGAGTTTTTTCGGTATTTTTGGTGGATTTCAAGAGATTTTTTGGTTTTTTAGTTCATTACGAGGTACGATTGCACTTCCAAAAAAATACGGTAGCACCTCCTAAAACAATACGGTTGCCCCTTCACGAAACCAAATTTTTTTTACCCTTCGTCGGAGAAATAATACGGTGGCACGTGCCACCGTGTGCCCTTGACTGGGTCCGTCCATGTATTAATGCACGACGTTTTTAGTATAACTAGATCTAGTTGATAAAGATCAATTTAAATAATTCATACTTTAATTTTTACGATGTTGGTACAAAACCATACCAACATGCACCAACAGAAAAAAAATTGGTACCAATTTAGTTAGTACCAACTACAGTTGGTTGGTACATGATATAAATTTTGTGTACCAATTATAATTGGTTGGTACACGGTATATAAAAATAAAACATGGTATAGAAATAAGGATTAGGAACCCATATTTAAAAAAGACCACTAACAGAAGACACTGATTTAACGATGAAATAACTGAAGTCAATATTGAAGATATCTTTGCGTTCTTCATTTTTACAATTTTTAAACAGTTTCATGTTGTATATACTTACGATTTTATAAGAATAAGTTCCATGTTTAGAATATTTAGACTGAATAATTTTTTTACAAATTTTTGAAGATGTAGTTTTTATCTTCTTCAAGTATTTATATTTATAAAATAAAAAACAATATTTTAGAGTTAATATATTCATTTAACACATTTTTGGTTCATATAGTTCAAAAATTACATAATTTCTCCTTACCATTTCAGTGTTTTTATTTTTTATCCTTTTTTTTATCCTTTTTTTATAATAATACAAATTTGGAGTGAATATATACAATTTTTTAAAACATTTAAAAGAAATCCCTAACTTAATTCCTTGGATGAGGCCATGAGGGTAAGGTGCAAGAAAATGGAGTAACGCATTTGTGTGCTTCGGTTGGTTTCAAAGAATAAAGTGGTCTATGTGATTTTTTTTTGTCTTGAGAATCCCTTTGGATGAGAGGATTTTTGTTTAGGAGTTTTTTTTTGCATAAATAGAAGTTGGGCATTTTTTAGTTGGGAGGGATAAGTTTGGAAAGAAAAAAAACTTTGATTTTTATATGAAGCTTACCGAATAAGACACTTTCTAAATCATTAAGCCACTACTACACAATCATGTATATCTAACCGCATAAGTTGAGTCTCATTAAGCTCATTAAACTGCTAACAAACAGACACACAGTCTATATGGCAGACTGCTATGAGTTTTGATGGAGATGAAACAAAGGTTGGAGATGGAAAACATGTAATCGGTCTAGTCTTTAACCGGTTATGACAATTGGAAAGGGTTATGATAGCAAAAAATACTCACACATAAATGTAACACAATTGGTGCAAGTGCACTGTAATAACCCGAAATTCTAGTAGGTAACTAAAGTTTGGTGTCTAAAGTGTAAGAAATGAAAGTTCATGCTAGGGGCCTATTTGCAATTTGTTAGGAGGGTATAAAAGCTCTTATTGAGCTCCAAAACCCTAAAGTTTAATCAGTTGAATGAGATGGTGTGTGCGGCTGAGAGAAAGGGAGAGCAAAAGAAAAGATTTGCCCAAACTGCAATTGGAGAAGAAGGTCTAGCACTCATCAACTCTCGAAGGGAAAGAGTAATGTAATGTGGTTCAACAACGATGTTTCTAAGGTAATTCCAAATCTCAAATCTCTATTTTGAGTTATGTCTGATTGATGAGATTATTTGAGAGTTTCTAAAATTTTGAGTTTAAAATGGGTGTGTAAAAGGAATTAAAAAGGATATAGTGGAGCTAGAATAATAGTAATTGGGAAAGAGTTTGTTTTATGGAGTTAAGGGAAAATTCATCAGCGATTTTTTAATCGATATCGCTCAGTTAAAAGCTATGTCGAGGTCCCGGTATTTTAAAGTGAGTCCCGGTATGTCCTATTTGTGAGTCCCGGTAAGTTTCCGTTGTTCCGGTGTTTATCGCTTGGTTCCAGAAGAGACGCGTGTGTGTGTGGGTTTAATTAAGGGCGTTTGATTTTGGTGTGGTTTTTTTATTGGACCGAAGTGTTGTGTGGCCCAAAATAGTTTTGCTTGGAGTCGGTTCATGGTTTTAGTGATTGGGCCGCCGTGAACATTGTGATCAGTGTTGTTGAAATGTTAGTGGACCACAATTTTATTTTGTTAGATTTTTTGGGACTTGATATTACATTAAGCAAATTGGGTTTCATTACTATTCTTCATTTTGAGGTTTGCCACGTGGGTTTTAATGCAACAAGAACCAAATTAATATTAGATGAAAGTGGGTGTTGGGTCTTGATTTTGAGCAGATTCGAAAACTTGGTATGGACTGAATCCCATTTAATTCTGGACCGAGATATTAGTAAGATTAGTGGACTAAATGTTATTAATTTAATTTGGGTTCCGTGAGGGTTTTAATTCAAGATCAGATAGTACATTTTTGGAGTAATCGTTATGGATTTATATTTATTTTGAGAGTTGAGACCGAGACATGGGATCCAGTGATTATCCGGTTGAGACTTTTCAAAATAGCAAAACTTAGTAAAAATCTAGTATGTCTCACTCAGTATGTGCGGTGGGATTAATCGTAGGTGTGCGTAAAGATGATCGGTGCGGGTAAGAATTTCTAAGCTGGACGTCAGGTGAGTTTTTCTAACTAAAATACGTGCTCTTACGTGTTTTCCAAGGAAAGTGATTATATGGATATGTCCTATTATTTTACATGCCTTTTTACGTAAATGAAAGCTTAATATTTTACTGATCCGGGTATGTTTATGAGCATGATTTATTTACAAGCTTTTACGAATGTTTTCCCATGAAAAGATTGTTCAACAAGATGAAATTGGATTGTAAAGTGTTATGCGGATTTCATGTTTTATGATGGTTTATGTGAATGCTATGTGGAGTCGGTCTGCACTGTGGGATCAGAGATAGATCCTCGGGTTCTGATGATCCCTTGGATATGTATGATAGACTGGTAGGTTGGAATCCGTTTTCTCCTATCCGGTAGAGGGGAGTCCGTGTGGGCTCCGGGAAGGGGAGTCTGCGTAGGCTCCGGAAGAGGCGAGAGGGGAGTCTGCTTGGGCCCCGATCGCGGAATGTGTATGTGATCCATTACACAGTGCAATACCATGAATGATGTTTATGTGAAAAATGTGAACGGTTTTATAAATGATTTTTATAATGTGATGTACACTGTTTATGGAGGGAACTCACTAGACCTCATGGTCTAACCCTCGCTTTTTCAAAACTAAAACCTTTTCAGGTAAGCATACAGTTGAAGGCTATGGTAAGTGAGCAAGGGCAAGTTAGGGAACAGATGCAGCTAGAGACAATGCACGTGCCACTTGTAGCAGTTAGCTTATTCTCAGTTGTGTATAGGTTGTTTCCGCCAACCTTAGTTTGTGAATGATGTAACGAAAGTTTAGGACCCAGTTTTGTAAAAGAGTATGATTAATGATATGTTTGTCCTGTTGGATTTTTGGGACGTTACAAATGGTATCAGAGCCATAGTTTAAGGGATTTAGGTGACCGGACGGGCCTAAACTTAAACTTTGGAGTATAAATCACAACTGAGAATCAGGAAATGCGCTAGGAAGGCACTATTGTAGATACAGGAAATGCGTTAGGAGGACACTATTATAGATAGGACTAATAGGGTACTGAGGACTGTCATGTAAGGTAAGTTTGAGATTTCACCTGGCCAGTGTAATTGCGAACTTACAGGTACATGTATGTGCTTAACCTGCCTTACTATTCCGAAGTGGTAGTCAGAAGCTAGCGTTTATGTTGTGTTCCATTGCTTTAGAATGTCAGCAATGATCCTTGAGGGATAGACCGAGCTCTCTTGCTTGGGAAGTATCATGAGAAATCATATATAGTGTGATGTATGTATACATCGTAGAGAAGAAATGTTGTATAGAATGTTATGAGTCGTCTAGAGGTAGCTCTTCGTGAATTCGGAGAGGATGAATGTTGAGTTTGAGTAAGACTCCCGCTTTGGGAGAGTCCCAGTTCTAGAAATCTTGGAATAGATCAGTCAGGATGGTAAGGGAAGGCTGTGTCGTAATCTTGAAAGTGTCAATGAGGTTCAGAATTATTAATCGAACTTTTAAATGGCAGGGTAAATGAAATAAGATACTTATAGTGAAATGAAAGCATGTAGAAGAGGAAAGTGAGGTAGTTGATCAAAACGAAAATGTTATGAAATGGTTGAGTAAGTGGACCATTGAGGGTTTGTATAGCAAGTGGTTGCATGACCGAAAGGGCGACAGTGGGTCGTATGTGGAGTGTCAAGGATAAGTTGCGTAAGTAAAGCGGTTGACCTTGTTGGAGTAAGTAGCCTTCAATTGCATGTAGAGTCTCATGCATGGTGTCCTTTTATGTAACATGAAATTTTCATGATTTAAGTTAAAGGTGTAAATATAAATTTTGATCGAAAATGAGTCAGAATGTGCACGAATATGTTTAAAGAAAAGGTGATTTCATTCACATTGCACATTGAAACCTTGAGCTTAACGATTTGCAAAATATCCCATTTTTATGATAAGTCAAATTTGTTGCAAAAGGTCAAGACAATGGTTACCTGCAATTCATTTATAACCAAAATGCTTATTGACCTATTGATACCCTACGAATGAGAGTGAGAACCGACTGGCTTACTTTGTGTCGGAAATTCTGTCAGAATTGTGTCATATGAAAATATTTTCATTCAACATATTACTGTCGTGATAACATCGTTCGGATTGAGTAAGTTTAAGGTTCACGGAAAGTGCATGCAGACGATTCTCGAATCGTTGTGCAGGGCATTGAAATTATAAGAATGATGGGGTCATGTGTACCCAGGCGTTTTCCAAACATTGCTTATTTAAAATGATCAAATGTGCGAAAAGATTTATTTACTGTATTGTCATGCATGAAGGCTATGAACCTACTAGGTCGTAGAATATTACGTTATAAGTTAAGAAGGAACTCCGAGAGTGGAAAGGTGTTAGACAAATTAGGGGAGAACGTATGTGGTTGCAGTATATGTGTTCTAGAGGAAAAGGTGAACAGTGGTAGAATCGGAAGTGGGTTATGGTATCGGTTGTGTGAGGGTCTGCACCCTTATGCGGTAGCGGGAAGTACGGTTGTCAAGGGACGGCCGTGTCCGGAGGAAGGATTTGAAGCCTTCAAGGTGATGGTTTTAGCAACTCGTTCTGAGTAGTGTGGTGAGGAAGAATGAAATGTCTATGGCGTGGGAATACGAGTTCCGAGGTAAGCTTGTAATGTTGATGTTACATGAGTAGGTTTCGAAAAGAGGGAGACAGATCATGAAGTGATTATGATATATTGATAGGATTAAGTTCCGTAAGGAACCCTTGTTAAAGAATAAGTTAAGAAAGTAGTTACAGGTTATCTGTTGTTGTAAAAGTCGACAGTTGTGTAAGGTGGCCGAGACCGAAGTCTTGAACCAGAAGGTTGGAAGTTGATAGAACACCTTGTAGGGGTGTTAAGAGGAGGAGAAGTTATTGTTTTGAGTAAGCATTCTATTTGCGAAGTATGGAGGGTTCATAGAATGATGGGGTAAGTAGCACGAATGAAGCGAGTGTGTAGACTTTATCGTTTAGTGAGGGACTGTGTCCAGCTTACGTAAAAGCTCGAATCGGAAAGAGCTAGCTAGAATGTATGTGTTTGAGCTAATTGAGAACTCGTGAGTTATAGTTCAGCAAGTTGTGAAGGGACTAAGTAGCGAGATAGGCTCGATTTCATGCGGGTAACTTTGAGGGCGAGTTTAAACCGTGTATGGATGATCGTGAGAGATCTGTGTCAGCCGGTGATGTAGTAAGGCAATGTTAGAAAGATGAAGGATTAGAAGGAAGTCCTTTTGGGATTTCGGGTAATAGTGTACGTTTTGCAATCCCAGTTGTTGAAGTACGTGGTTTGTAACTTGGTGTTTATTTTGACTGTTATCGGAATGGAATGTCGGGGCAGAATTGGGTGATTGTCCAGCTGTGAGACCAAGCTTTGTGGTTATGTATGTTCATAAGTATATTTTTGAAGGCAGAGTGAGTTTAAAGAAGGTGATGAATAGATTAGTCAAGCTGTAGTATAATAGATGTGAAATCCTTAAAGAATGTGAATTGTTGTTTATGTGTGAAAGAAATGTCTGAGAAGGTAAAAGTTGGAGATTAAAGAATGTGTAGTGACGTCGAACACTGGTCTCGTTTCAAGACGGCTTAGTTGAATACCTTAAGATAAGATTTTGGTGCAACTGTTTGGTTATGAGAGTAATGAGAAAGCGATACGAGCATGTGGAAAGGTCGGGAGAGAGAGGCAAGTAATGCTCGGTGGGCAATACTCCACGCTAACGTGGGGAGGTGAAGATAGTATGTCAGAATAAGTGAGTAAGTTGGAAGTAGTAAGCCTGACGGTGATGTCGAAAGGTGCAGTGTTGTGTAGATTGTCATTGATAAGTGTGCGAACCGTTGGAAAGAGTATTGAGGAAGAGAATTGTGTATGATTTTGTATAGGAAAGAAGTGGATGAGACAACTGAATGAATTAAGTTAGTGACGTTGTGAGAAATGTTTAAACGAATTGGTCGTGCGGTGATCAAACTAGTGAGAATAGTATGGTGTGACCTTGGTTACTCCTTCCAGTTGAGTAAGGATAACCGGAGTTATGTTTTACCTGACTAAACGAATGTGGCAATCAGCGAGTAATGGTTGTGTTTCAGGATAAGTTAAGTCGAGAAGATGAACACTTCAACGATGAGCTGGAGGTTCCGCCCTTAATTACGTATAAGTATGGAGTGGAGAGGTGGTAAGGATGTGAGAGATGGGTGTTTAATTGTGGTCGAGGGTTACGAGAAGAAGCAGATGAGGGGTCGAAATGGATACGAGGTTTGGATACCCGCACCCTTTCCATTAAGGAAATCCGGGGACGGAATTCTTTTAAGGGGGGAGTGTTGTAATAACCCGAAATTCTAGTAGGTAACTAAAGTTTGGTGTCTAAAGTGTAAGAAATGAAAGTTCATGCTAGGGGCCTATTTGCAATTTGTTAGGAGGGTATAAAAGCTCTTATTGAGCTCCAAAACCCTAAAGTTTAATCAGTTGAATGAGATGGTGTGTGCGGCTGAGAGAAAGGGAGAGCAAAAGAAAAGATTTGCCCAAACTGCAATTGGAGAAGAAGGTCTAGCATTCATCAACTCTCGAAGGGAAAGAGTAATGTAATGTGGTTCAACAACGATGTTTCTGAGGTAATTCCAAATCTCAAATCTCTATTTTGAGTTATGTCTGATTGATGAGATTATTTGAGAGTTTCTAAAATTTTGAGTTTAAAATGGGTGTGTAAAAGGAATTAAAAAGGGTATAGTGGAGCTAGAATAATAGTAATTGGGAAAGAGTTTGTTTTATGGAGTTAAGGGGAAATTCATCAGCGATTTTTTAATCGATATCGCTCAGTTAAAAGCTATGTCGAGGTCCCGGTATTTTAAAGTGAGTCCCGGTATGTCCTATTTGTGAGTCCCGGTAAGTTTCCGTTGTTCCGGTGTTTATCGCTTGGTTCCAGAAGAGACGCGTGTGTGTGTGGGTTTAATTAAGGGCGTTTGATTTTGGTGTGGTTTTTTTATTGGACCGAAGTGTTGTGTGGCCCAAAATAGTTTTGCTTGGAGTCGGTTCATGGTTTTAGTGATTGGGCCGCCGTGAACAAATGTGATCAGTGTTGTTGTAATGTTAGTGGACCACGATTTTATTTTGTTAGATTTTTTGGGACTTGATATTACATTAAGCAAATTGGGTTTCATTACTATTCTTCATTTTGAGGTTTGCCACGTGGGTTTTAATGCAGCAAGAACCAAATTAATATTAGATGAAAGTGGGTGCTGGGTCTTGATTTTGAGCAGATTCGAAAGCCTGGTATGGACCGAATCCCATTTAATTCTGGACCGAGATATTAGTAAGATTAGTGGACTAAACGTTATTAATTTAATTTGGGTTCCGTGAGGGTTTTAATTCAAGATCAGATAGTACATTTTTGGAGTAATCGTTATGGATTTATATTTATTTTGAGAGTTGAGACCGAGACTTGGGATCCAGTGATTATCCGGTTGAGACTTTTCAAAATAGTAAAACTTAGTAAAAATCTAGTATGTCTCACTCAGTATGTGCGGTGGGATTAATCGTAGGTGTGCGTAAAGATGATCGGTGCGGGTAAGAATTTCTAAGCTGGACGTCAGGTGAGTTTTTCTAACTAAAATACGTGCTCTTACGTGTTTTCCAAGGAAAGTGATTATATGGATATGTCCTATTATTTTACATGCCTTTTTACGTAAATGAAAGCTTAATATTTTACTGATCCGGGTATGTTTATGAGCATGATTTATTTACAAGCTTTTACGAATGTTTTCCCATGAAAAGATTGTTCAACAAGATGAAATTGGATTGTAAAGTGTTATGCGGATTTCATGTTTTATGATGGTTTATGTGAATGCTATGTGGAGTCGGTCTGCACTGTGGGATCAGAGATAGATCCTCGGGTTCTGATGATCCCTTGGATATGTATGATAGACTGGTAGGTTGGAATCCGTTTTCTCCTATCCGGTAGAGGGGAGTCCGTGTGGGCTCCGGGAAAGGGAGTCTGTGTAGGCTCCGGGAAGGGGAGTCTGCGTAGGCTCCGGAAGAGGCAAGAGGGGAGTCTGCTTGGGCCCCGATCGCGGAATGTGTATGTGATCCATTACACAGTGCAGTACCATGAATGATGTTTATGTGAAAAATGTGAACGGTTTTATAAATGATTTTTATAATGTGATATACACTGTTTATGGAGGGAACTCACTAGACCTCATGGTCTAACCCTCGCTTTTTCAAAACTAAAACCTTTTCAGGTAAGCATACAGTTGAAGGCTATGGTAAGTGAGCAAGGGCAAGTTAGGGAACAGATGCAGCTAGAGACAGTGCACGTGCCACTTGTAGCAGTTAGATTATTCTCAGTTGTGTATAGGTTGTTTCCGCCAACCTTAGTTTGTGAATGATGTAACGAAATTTTAGGACCCAGTTTTGTAAAAGAGTATGATTAATGATATGTTTGTCCTGTTGGATTTTTGGGACGTTACATGCACCTCAACTATTGAGTTCGCTTTTCAAGTAATATAATGGTGAGATACCAATATTGTATCCACACGGATTGGACTTACTAAGAAGCGGAGATTTCCACGAACTTCTGGTGCAAACTTAGAGTTTATAAATTGTTAATGCCGAAAATCGTCCAAAAATACAATTTAAGGTTGATGTGGACCTTAGCAACTAAAGAAAAGAATTCTTTCGACAAACTATGCGACAAAGACAAAAAATAAAGAAGACGAGAGGAACTTGGTGACGCGGGAAAAACCTCAACGAGGAAAAAACCCGTGGACGACAGTGGGTGTCACCGATGTACTATGGTCGCCAATCAGGGGCGACGTCCTTTTGTTTCAAGCGTCGAGAGTACAAACGATTATATTACAAATATCAGAAATAACTTAATTGTAAAGAAATAGTGCGTCGTGTGAAAAAACAGTGTGTCGTGTATACGCGTCGTGAGTTATCTTTCGAGAGAGAGTTCCTTTACTTGAATGCTTTTTCTATGCAGTGGGTGTCTCCCTTTTTCAGATGCCACGCACAGAAGTTGCCACCTTTGTTTATATAGTGTTTGTGGCTATTAATGTTTCCCATAAAATTTGGATAACGGTCGTAACGACTTTATGGAAATCAATGCTCTTGATGATCTTTGTCGGTTGTAACTGTTCTCTCATTAATGGTAGTGATCCTGTATTAAATAGACAAAAGATAGCAGCTATGTCGTATGTTAGGTAATCGTGGTCCTAAGATATTTAACGTCGGTCGTATGAGTTCAACATTGTTATGGTTGAGTGTCGGGAACAACTCTCGACTTAAACTTAGGTCCGACGATAGAGTTGTCGAGTGAGTATAGTCGTTAGGACCTTATCTTAATACAAGACGTGTCGTGTAAGATATGTCTTACTTTTTTCTGCCGTGGTCGTGACTTGTAAATTTTTACCCAAATAGCTTGCCCCCAAAATTTAAAATGAAGCGGCAATTTCAAATTTTGAATTTCAAATTTTTGTCAGAAAATATCTGGGGTCGTGACACGTGTCGATGGACGTTCCAGTTTCCTGGGAACTGAATCGGTTCAATTCTAACTGAACTAATGATGTGGGAAGTCGAATAGGGATAAGATCGTGACGTCATGGTGACGTTCGCTTATGCTTGACAGATGTGGATGCCATATGCCGATGATCTGATGGTCTTTCGAAAAAAGGTGAGGACACGTGTCGATCATCGAACGATTTATCCTGACACGATCATTTGCATAAATAGAGACCTTTGGCCGATCTTTTCCATTTTACGTTTTCAGAGCGATATTCCTACCTTCGATTCTTGCCTCTTTTCTGTAAATCTACTTCCAAATCTGCAAAATCTCAAGCCAAGTTAGTGTACTCAAGGTTTTTAGAGCATCTATTTAAGGTACGATCTTTCTTCCTTTTATGCGTCGCAAGTCAATAGCTAGGAAGCCTAGGAAGAATTGGGATATTCTTATACTTTCTGACCTGAAAATTTGGTTTACGGGTTTAGCGATGTCGACCGAGCCAGAGAGTTCTATTCGAGATCAAGACGATACTGATTCTCTTAGGATGTTAGCACAGATTCCTGTAGGGATTAAGCTATATAGAGCTGGTCAGGTTCGACTAGAAATATGCCCGGACGGATACTTCATGATATATGAGTATTCGTTCAAGATTGGTTTTAAGTGGCCCTACTCCCCCCTGTCCAAATTATTCATGACAACGTTCGACGTGGCACCAGGACAACTAATGCCCTGGTTCTGGCGAGTCGTTCAGGTCATTGAACGACTCACTAAGGATTGGGAGTCGCCTCTAAACATAAACGACCTCCTCACGGCCTACCAGGTCAAGATAGACGGGAACCACCGTTATAGCCTTTTTTCGAGGCATAGGGGTGATCGTACCTTGGTCCTAAAAACTGCGGTAAAGGACCGTAAGTGGAAGGCTAGGTACGCGTTTGTGCGTGTAGCGATGCTGGATCCAGAGAGTGACTGGATTAGGGCCGACTGGAACACGACGGGTAAGGTTTTAAAGCGTTGTCGTACGTTTTCAATTAGAATGTTGACTTGTCTCTAACTTTTTATTTTTATGTCGACAAATATCAGGTTCGAGGACGTGAAGCCCAACGCTGACTCTCAAGCTAAGATTGATAAGTTTTTGGAATTCAGTGCTAGTGTTGATCCAAACCCTCAGTGATTTGATAATGACTCTTTAAGAAACACTTAGTGAAAATTGTAAGTAGACAATATGTATTAGAGTTTCACTATCGCTGATAAGTACTATGACTCTACAGTATCGCTGATAGGAAACTTACGCTTTTTAGAATAGACATTCAACGAACACTGTTCATCCATATAGCTCTGAGCCTGTTCAGTTCTATTGATGATCGCTGATAGTTTAGTTGTTTACTTATGATCCCTGAAGACAAGTTTCACGTCAACAAAGGTTCTACGCTGAAGTCGAAGATCAAGCCCAAGAACCAGCGACAAGTCTACTAATGAATTGATGCGGATATCAGCGAAGCCAAGACGTGTCCACTCAACGTGAAGTATCAAGTAGAAGACTTCAGCAATCGCTGAGCTTTATCACTCGCTGATAATGTACTGTTCAATGAACGCTGATCATGAAGTCTTCCTCTACAAGTTACTTTTGTCTTTCCTCCTTGCACGTCTCCGTACGAAATGTCAGAACGGACATACCTTTTGTCCCGAATCGTACAACCAACTCTGATTCTACACTGTACACCATGCGGCTACTAAGGTTGTCTACAAAGGTCAAAACATGCAACCAATCAGCTGCTGCCACGTGTAAAGTGGTACTGCCATGCATTAAATGCATGCAGTATATAAAGAGAAACCCTACTTCAAAATGAAGTGCTCGGCCATCTCTTCTTATCTATCTTAGTGTTATGATATTATTCGTAATTTCCTTATCTCCTTTCTAGCTTATTTCTAGTGCAAGAAACTTAGTGCTCTTAACTTGTTTAGATTAGGATTAGTCCTTAATCTTGTTCCGCAACAAGTTGTAAATTGTTTGATTATATCAATAAACAATTTAGAAAGTAAAAATCATGTGTTTGTATTCAACCCCCCCTTCTACAAACTTGTATAACCCTTCGGGACCAACAAGTGGTATCAGAGCGGATTTGTTTAATCTCATAAACAAGATCTTGCTTATACTGATCTCTTCTCTTCCTTGCTATTTCTTAAAATGGCTACCAACACAAACACTAACTATATTGACAATGGTTCTCTTGCTAAACCCCCTAGATTTTCCAGAGATAACTTCAATCTATGGAAAAATAGGATGATACTCTTCTTAGAAGGTGTAGACCCAACTATACCTTATTACATAGAAAATGGTCCATACATTCCAGTTAGAATTGATCCCGAAGTTCCAGCTGCTGAGAATAGAGCTGCTATTCTAGAAAGATTGGTTCCAAAAGAAATTCATATGTGGACTGATGAAGATAAGATGAAAGTGGCTCTCGACACCAAAGCCAGATCCATTCTTTCCATGGCTCTTCCTGACGAAGTCTACCATTCCATCATGAACTTGAAAACCTCCAAATCCATGTGGGACACAATCTGTGTTCAATATGAAGGTACGTCTGAAGTCCAGGACTCACGAAAGATCAACCTGGTAAGACAATATGAAAGCTTCATTTGTGGTAAGAATGAATCTCTCTCTGAAGTTCACCAACGCTTTAACTGTTTAATAATAGATCTAAAAACTGTTGGTAAGGAATATTCTAACTTTGAAATTCTGACAAAGTTCTTAGAATGTTTACCTGAAAGCTTGGACAGTTATTCAATGTGTCTCAAGCTGTCATAGGATCTAAAATCTATGACTCTTTCTACCTTATATGGCACGATGCTTAATCATGAGCAATCGAGTCATCTTAAGAAGAATCTTGTAAAAGATTCCAAAAGCACCCCTGTTGCTTTAATCTCAGAGTCACCTTCCACTCAGCGATCTACTATCACTATCACTGAGTTGGAGACTAACTCTGAATGCTCATCAGATCCTGACTCTTCAGATCTTGATGAATCTATGGCTCTCATTTCTAATAAATTCAGGAGATTCGCCAAAAAGAAAAATTTCAGAAAGAACAAACCTCTTGCTATTACTGACAAGCCAAGATCATCAACTCCTGTTGATAAGGCTACTGCTACTTGCTATAACTGTGAAAAGATAGGACATTTTGCTAGCGAGTGCAGATCAAAGAAAGTTTCTAGAACCTCAGCTTTCTCCAAGAAATCCTCTAACCTCAGGTCTAGAGATGACAAATATCAAAAGCTGAAAGAAAGGTATGCAAAGCTGAAAGGCTTTAAGAAGAAAGGCAAAGGCCTGATGGCTGACTATGATTGGGCTGCCTCTGACGAAGAAGAATCATCTGACTCTGAAGATGATGATGAAGCCAATCTCTGTCTGATGGCCAAACTTGAAGATGAGGAAGAAAAGTCTGACATTCCCTCTGCTACTAAGGTATCACCTTCCTTCTTTACCAATATTTCAAATATTGATGAAGCTGATAGTCTTCGAAAGATCGATCTCCTGACTATGAGTTTATATGATGCTATGAATGGCAAAACTGTTGTTGAAAATCAAAATCTTGATCTTACTGAACAACTTAAAAACTGTCACCTTCAAATAGAAAAGCTTTCTAAAATTGAAGAAGATTTAAAAGATCAAGTTCATATAAATCAGCTAGTCAAAATCGAACGAGAAGAAGCTATCGCTGCATTGAAAGCTGAAAAAGCTATAGTTGATGGATGGTACAAATCCTCAACAACGATCACTGAGATAATTAAGTCTCAGATTCCTCTGAGTGACAAACGTGGTCTTGGTTACAAAGCTGACGCTGAAGAACCAACCACTGGCCATTCTATGCTTAAATTTGGAATGTTTGTCTCCTCTATCCCCGACACTTCATCTTCTCAGTGTTCCTCTTCAAAACCTCCTATCTCTGAGGAAAAACCTACCTTAATTTCTAAAGGTAAAGGTAAAGAAAAAGTTTTCAATCAAAAACCTCAGAAGGGTACCTTTGTACCTAAGCTGAATGCTTCTAAAGCTTCAGTAAGCTATCCCTCTAACTCTAAGAATAGGATCCCTGGATTCATTCAGCGATCTACTCCTAGAATCAGAGTGGATGTTATTGGTAAGAAATCCGAAGAACTGACTGTTCCTCCTATTTCCAATGCCAAAGGTATACTTGGTGTTGGCCCTGCTCATTTAAAATTAATGGGTAAGCATGCAAATGATCCTAAAGCTACTTTTAGTTATAGGAAATGTTATCACTGTGGACTTACAAATCATATTGCTAGTAAGTGCCCCACAACCACCAAAACTGAGAAATTAGCTAAGGTGAAGATCACTGCCCCCAAGGCAAAGAAGACCACCGAGGTTAAGAAATTAACCAAAGTGAAGAATGACTCCAAAACTGAATCTTCAAATGCTGCGAAGATTGCTGAACCTTCCACCTCTTCTACCACCACTGACAGATGTGGACCCATGATGAAATGGGTGCCAAAATCAAACTAATCTTCCTTTGTTTGCAGGTTAAGAAGGGTATCTGGTATCTCGATAGCGGATGCTCTAGACACATGACTGGTAAGAAGAATCTGCTCACTGAATATAAGGAAGAGAAAGGTCCCTCTGTGACTTTCGGTGGAAATGGAAAAGGCTATACCCGAGGTTTCGGTGTACTATCTAATGGTACAACAACCTTTGGAAGAGTTGCATATGTTGAAGGGCTGAAGCATAATCTTCTAAGCATAAGTCAGCTATGTGACAAGGATAACAAAGTGATTTTCACTAAGGAATCCTGCTTTGTCACTGACAAAAAGGAGAAGATAGCTCTCAGTGGTTATCGTATGGAAAATGTTTACGTAATAAACATGGATTCTACAACCACTGAGAACTCCTGTTTCTTCTCAAAAGCCTCATCTGACGCCAACTGGTTATGGCATAAGAGGCTCTCTCATCTCAACTTCAAGACACTGAATACTCTTTCTTCTAAAGAGTTAATCACTGGTCTACCTCAACAATCATACGCAAAAGAGTCCTTATGTTCAGCGTGTGAGAAAGGGAAACAGACCAAAGTAAGCTTCAAGTCAAAGCAAGTTTCCTCAGTGTCATCTCCTCTACAACTTCTCCATATGGATTTGTTTGGCCTTGTTAACAAACAACCCATCGCTGGAAAGAAATATACGTTGGTCATAGTTGATGAATTCTCTCGCTACACCTGGGTAATGTTTCTCCGTTCTAAGAGTGACACCCCTGAAGAACTCATCACCTTTGTCAGGAAAATGGAAGTCCTAAACAACATGACCGTTAGCTCAATAAGGAGTGATCATGGAACTGAATTAAAAAATAGTTCTCTTGATTCCTTCTTTGAAAGTAAGGGTATTTCTCACAACTTTTCATCAGTGAGAACACCGCAGCAAAATTGAGTCGCTGAAAGAAGAAATCGAACTATCATTCAAGCCGCACGTTCAATGCTCAGCGATTCTCACCTGCCTACTCAATTTTGGGCAGAAGCTGTCAACACTGCTTGTTTTACGCAAAACAGGTCGCTGATAGTCAAAAGATTCAAGGAGACAGCCTATGAACTTTTTCATGGGAGAAAGCCTTCAATTAGCTTTCTTCACATCTTTGGATGCCAGTGTTTCATACTGAACAACAGAGATGCCCTTGGAAAGTTTGATCCTAAGGCTGATGATGGAATCTTTCTTGGATACTCCTCAGTTTCTAAAGCCATCAGAGTCTTCAATCGTAGAAGACAAACTGTAGAAGAAACTATTCACATCACTTTCGACGAATCCCGTTCAGCAAATTCCAAACCTTCTGCTGATACTGAAAGACTGAATCAATGTATGTTTTCTCATCTTGGTGATTCAGAAGATATTCCCACTCCTCATACTCATCCCATTGAAGATGATGGTCCTACTATCATCCCAAACATGCAGACTAGTGAAGCTGAAACATCATAGGTCTCAGCTATCCTATTAATACTATGCCTGTTTCTGAACCCTCAAATATACCATCTACCTCTCAGCAATCAGTGAATGAAATAATATCTGAACCTCATCCTCTCCTAGCTGACATACCAGAAGTCGCTGAAGCTTCATCTTCAGCTCCTCTAGAAGTTCAGATTGAGCCTATGACTCATGCTCCGACTCAGCGATGGACTATCAATCACCCTATTGAACAAATTATTGGTGATCCAAACGCTGGTGTTCAGACTCGACGAAGTGCAGGTAATATTTGTTTACTTGTTAACTTTATTTCTCTGATTGAACCAAAGAAAACAGATGATGCCCTCCAAGATCCGAACTGGGTCAGCGCTATGCAAGAAGAGCTGACTGAATTTGAAAGTAACAAAGTTTGGAAGCTTGTTCCTCGTCCATCCGACAAGTCAGTGATAGGCACTAAATGGGTCTATCGAAACAAATTGGATGAACATGGAACTGTAACCCACAACAAGGCTCGACTTGTTGCTCAGGGATACAGACAAGAGGAAGGTATAGATTATGACGAAACCTTTGCTCCAATGGCTAGATTAGAAGCCATTCCTCTTTTCTTAGCTTACGCAGTACACAGAGACTTCAAAGTTTATCAAATGGATGTAAAGTCAGCGTTCCTAAATGGAAAGCTGAATGAAGAAGTCTACGTGGAACAACCTCCAGGATTCTCAGATCCTAAGCATCCAGGTTATGTTTATAAACTGGATAAGACACTTTATGGTTTAAAGCAATCTCCTCGTGCATGGTATGACACTCTATCCTCTTATCTCCTGATTGAAAAATTTAAGCGTGGTAAAATCGATAAGACTCTATTTTTCAGGAAAGTAAAAGGTCATATTATTCTTGTTCAAATATATGTCGATGATATTATATTTGGTTCTACTAACCCTGACCTTTGTACTCGTTTCTCTGAAAGGATGAAAGCAGATTATAAAATGAGTATGATGGGTGAGCTAACATATTTCCTTGGTCTTCAGATAAAACAAAATGAAAAGGGAACTTTCATTAATCAGGGAAAGTATGTTAAATATATGGTGAAGAAATTTGATTTAACTCAGAGTTCAGCTATGAAAACCCCTATGGCACCTCCGCTGACACTAAACAAGGATCCTAAAGGAAAACCTGTTAATGTCACTGGGTACCGTGGGATGATCGGTTCTCTCCTGTATCTTACAGCTAGCCGACCTGATATTATGTACGCAACCTGTTTGTGTGCACGATATCAAGCTGAACCTAAGGAATCTCATATGATCGCTGTAAAGCGAATCTTTTGTTACCTTAAGGGTACTCCTAACCTAGGTCTTTGGTATCCCAAAGACTCAGGGTTTGATCTAATCGCCTATTCAGATAGTGATTTTGCAGGTTGCAAATTGGATAGTGTAAAGCCCGTATCCCGGTATGTAATTTCTTTTTTTAATTCTTTTCTTTTAAGTTTGATTTAATGTGGTTTCCGTTAACGGGGTTAGTCGAGTTGGACCTAATCGTTAAAAATGTCGGAATTTTGGTTAGTTGCGAGAAACTTTAAGTGGAGGGACTAGAAGTGTCAAGGGCCAAAAGCCATAGTTTCGGCCCATGCATCTCATGACCGAAACCCATTTTTTTGTTGTTTGTTGGGATGCCGTGACTCACAAGAAAAGAAGGAATAAGAATAGCAAACCTAAACCCTACGGCTCTTCTTCCCCCTTCCCGTTCGTTGTCGCCGGTGTAACAACCCGGTTCTCAGATATATACAAATAACATACATTCCATATCATGATATCATTAAAAAGGTACATCATATTTCACATACGGTCCCATAGTCTAGCAAAACCTAGTAGATAATTCAGTACAAACTTTTACAATTTAATTACATGTTTAATAACAACGAAGTCTCAAGTACAAAAATACATCCATGACTTCTAAACTGACTTCTTCACAAAAGTTATCCTTCAATAGTCCTACTTATTTGCTCTTACCGGATCCGCCACCTGGAATACATGATTTTTAAAACAGAAAATGAGGGTTAGACCTAAGGGTCTAGTGAGTAAATCCCTGACATTTGTAATTCATTAAAAAAATATTTATATAATACACTCTTTATATAAATACACATACATCACACGTAAGTTAATACCAACTAGCATTTATGTATCATACCTGTCTCATTCCACCTTATCCCTCCACCAATGGCCAATATCAATTGGTTGCGAGCCAATTTATCACACCGGTTCAAAGCCCGGCCACGTATTATAATTTCATATAATACTCACGTAATTATAATATCTCAATATATTATAATCACCCACGTATGACATATTCATACACTTTATCAAATATTCGTTATTCACATAATGCATTCCAGTAAAATACTTTTTAAAGTAAAACTCACCTGATCTTTTTAGCAAAGGTCCTTCAAACTTTCCTCAAAACAGATTAACTTTTAACCCCGATCCTTAGTATCTGAAACAAATTAAAATGTACATACTCTTTAACACGTAAACAGGTAATTCACACTTTTCGCAACCCACTATTACGAAAACCTCACTTCTCGCAACCCATAGTTGCGAGTTCCTTACTTTTCGCAACCAACAGTTACGAAAATCTTACTTCTCGCAATCCACAGTTGCGAGTTCCTTACTTTTCGCAACCAACTGTTGCGAGATCCTAACTTTGCGTTTTAGTTACTTGCGCAAAGTGGACTTTTCGCAACCAAGGCTTGCGAATTCCTACTTTTCGCAAAAACACTGTTCATCGTCTTTTTCAGAAAAGTTCAGTCCATTTGCAGGAATCCATCTTATACCCAGATTTTGTACAGAAGTGTTCTAAACTCCTTTTAACACCTAAAATTGTAACTAAATTCACAAATTCTTCTAAAATTACCTAAACCCACTTCAAAGTTCATATGAAACCTAATTCTCATAAAAGAGTTTGAATAAGATAATTACCTCTTTGATTTTACTGCACCAAAACAAATTCCAGCTGAAGTATCTTTAATCTTCTTCTTCTTTTACGGTTCTTCTTTTCTTTCTCTCTCTCTCTCTGCCGTAAACGATTTCACACACACACACTTTTTGGGTTTTTGCTTGAATGTCCCAAAATGAGATATTTCCTCTAATTTAGACTACTGAGTCGGTTTGGGTGAAGGTTGTTTTCACCTTTAACCAAACAAACCCCACTCTTCTCTTAATTGACATAACTCACCCCCAAACTTCCCAATACAATTTAAAGCTTACCCTTTTAACTTCTAATTTCTCAAATACTATAGTAAAGACTTATAAAATATTTAAATTTAATTTAAATAAAATACCTGGTTATTATAGCCGGCCGGAGAAAGAAAAGAGAGAGAGAGAAACCGAGAGGGTTAGAGAGAGAAACCGAGAGAGAGAGGAAGCGAGAGTGGAGAGGAGGAGGAAGGAGGTCGCCGGCGTAGGAGAACCACCGTCGGGTTCGGTGTGGTTACCGTCGTGTCTTGCCGTCTCGAGGTAAGAATCTAATCCGTTTCTTTCCCCTTTGTCGTTTCGATCGCAAAAACCACCCCACCACCGCCGCAGCCATGGCTGCCGCCGTGCACCGCCGCTGTGTCGGCCGAGGGGTGTACGTGCGGGTGTGTTCGCGTGTATGCGGGTGTGCGCGTGGGTAGGTCGGGGTGTGTGTTTTGGGTGTGGTTTCGCCGGAAGTTTTTAACCGCCGCCGCCGCCGCCAACAGCCGCCTCTGCCGGAGGTGGCAGAGGGTGGTGCGGGATGCTCAGCCCATTTAGTCTTGATCAATAAGTCAGCTGGTTCCAGGTCTGAATGCTTAAGGCATGGCTTAATGGGTTAAGAATTAAGTTAAGCTTTATTTGTCATTTCATGTAAATTTCACAGTTTCTTCCACTGTTTTGGGAAAGCCATAACTTTTTATAGGAACGTCGTATTGGGGTGAAACTAGTGCCAAACGCTCCCATTCTGAGTCTAGTAAGTTTCTTATGTTTTACGGAAAAACCAGTTCGGACCATAGCTAGTGTCAAACTGCTGTTTTGTACTGAAAGGTCCTGTTTTTCACTGTGCAGCAAGTCGGTTTTGTAAAATCCATAGTAAATTGTAGAAAAATCGTTAGAGCGCGTGCAATATGTCCCTGGAACCCTAAGACATGGGAATTTGTGATTATAGAAAAATATTTCTGGTTTAATCAGTTTATAAGGGGTTAAACAGGTCCCGAACAGACCTGTGTGTTGAGAGTAAAAAATGGAAAAATGTATTTTTAAAGTTAGTAGTCGTGGCTTTGGTTTGGGGCGTCACTTTGACAATTGTTAACACTTATTTAGGTGGAAAAAGGTGAACTGGTGTTGGCCGGTTCGTGTTGCTGTTGAGGTCATAAGCTTTGCATTTGAGGTGAGTTCTCTCACTATATGGGATGGGAATTATATTTGTGTTGCTATAGTTCGAGTGTGTTGATTATGATTGTTTGTTGATATTAATGTGTTATGGAATATATATATTTGTGTATATATATTGATCTGTGATTGATGTACTTCTTGATGGTGGTTCCAAGAAGTATATGCGTTTGTATAATGAGTTGTGATTATATCTTCTTGATGGTCGTTCCAAGAAGTTTAAGGCTACTTCTTGATGGTTGTTCCAAGGAGTATATGTATTGGTATAATGTGTTGTGATTATGTCTTCTTGATGGTGGTTCCAAGGAGCATAAGGATTATTATTAATCGTGATATATTTTCTTGATGGATGTTCCAAGAAATTAATGTGCTGGTATGTTTAAGGGTGATGCTGATATAATTGCGATCCTATGTAAGGATTGAATTCACTAAGCTTCGTGCTTACCCCTTCCCAATGTCTTATGTTTTCAGGTGCGAGTAGCAGTCGGGCATGACGGTACACACGGGCGCGAGGCGAAGATTGTTTAAATTGATTTTTAGTAAATGGGGATTGAATTATATAACTTTTCCGCTGCTTAAACTTTGTTGACGGTTTTAAATAACGACGTTTATTCTCATTGTAATGGGATTTGTTAACTTTTGGTTTGATTATAATGAAATGTATTACTTTTAAAAATTTTAAATTCCTTGTAATTTTTGGGACGTTACAACTTGGTATAAGAGCACATCTTGAGTGAATCAAACACATCTCGGTGTGTTTGGTCTCAAGTTGCGGCTATGAAATTTTAATCCTTTTACTAAAATCTTTTCGAATGAAAGAAAACGGAAAACCCGTTTGGGAAACGGTGATTGAGGGCGCAATGTGTACAGTCAGCCGACGCTAAGTGGGAAGGTACAATACTTAGTGTATTTATCGGTTTCTAGATCATAGGGAATGAATGCTAGATTGCCTATGTTGTTTACACTGTACTGTATGATGATTGCTTGCTAGTAGGAATCAATGCTAGTTATAGTAGGTTGTTAAGTGAAGGCCCTATAGGTTGTATGCAGTAAGAATCATATAGCCTTAGAATATTTGATTTAGTTCTATTGCGCAGCTCTTGTTTGAGTCCAACCGTTCTAGGATAGAATCTTGTATTCGAATGTCTATTTGATTCACGCTGCATGCGACTGGGTATTCGCGAGGCAACTCGTTATGGCTAATAGGGATTCCGTTGTAGCAAGGGTAGTGGTATGAGATGAAATTCCTAGTGAGCTGGGAAGAGTGTTTACATATGAGTATGTATGCTAGATTGCTTTCTAGAACATAGGAGTATGTGTGCTAGATTGCTTGGTGCTTATTACACTGTACTGCATGTTTGTTGCTTGCTAATAGAAGTTTATGCTAGCCTTGATAGGTTGTTAAGTGAATGCACTATAGGTTGTATGCGGTAGGAACCGAATAGCCCTAGAATGTCGGATTTAGTTCTATTGCGCAGCTCTTGTTTGAGTCCAACCGTTGTAGGATAGAATCTTATATTCGAACGTCTATCTGGTTTTACACTGTGTGCGACTGTGCATTCGCGAGGCGACTCGTCATGACTAGTGGGGATTTCGTCATAGCAAGGGTAGTGGAATTGGGTGGAATTCCTAGGGAGCTAGGAAGAGTGCGTACATATGCCGGTGCTGGCATATGTGTGTAGTTATCGGCGAGAAACTACTTGGACCCATCAGATGGAACTCGGAACGAGTGATGATAGGTGTGGAAGGTAGTAGTAGAGCTCCTACTATCGGAAACACAGGATCAATGCTCGAGTCGGGGAAAGTCACGAGGAATCCAAGGAGTTGAGCATGGGCGTTGTTAGTGTGAGTTATTATGCGCTAATAAATCGTTGTATTTTCTACCCAGAATAGCCATCACAAGGAGGAACGACTATAGTAAACCTACTAGTACATGTGTGTACTTGATTTGCTTTGATGGGATGATCGTTGGGGTAGTGACGAAGGTTATAAATTAGTAGTCGTTGGAATAAAAAGGACGATTCTAGTATTAATCACTTGGAGTGATGATAAGGATGATGTTTGTTTCGGGTCAAGGTGGATGATTGTGCTAGAATCATAGGCTTATAGAGACGACTTTGATTTGAGGAAAAATCGTAGGGATTATTTGACGTAATTTCCAACTTGCCTAAGAGGTGTAAATGTCCGGATGACGTTTGTGGATCGGAGAGTTTTGGAGGGGTATGAGTCGAGACGTCGGATGCCGACTAAGTCATGCACAAAGTTTGATTTGAAATAGATTGCATTAACAGATTCTTGTGTTTCAAATCATTTTATGGATGGTGTTTTGGAATTTAGGGAAATGTTCAGCACAAACACAAGATTTTGAATTATGGTTTCGAAAGTGTATGAAATCGTGTTATCACGGGAGTGCAAACTTTGTTAGAATTTGTCTCATTTCGTTATTTTTCCAACGGTTCTTTCGGGTAAGATGATATCCGTGTTTTGTGGTGTTTAAAATGTTGGTCAAGTGACTACGGCGTGTGACTTTAACATTGGAACTCCTCCACATATGTTAGAGTTGAGACGGAAAGTTACATTCCACGATGTCTGTATAAAGCTATTTGAGTGATTTCGTTAAAATAAGTTTTGTTTTACGGCATGTTGAGTCGTGTGGGTTTAATTTCACGAGGTGCATATCTTATTTGTTTATGTGACCATTTGGAGAAATCTTGGAAATCAATTTAAAGAACCCCACCTTTTGAGATTTTTGTCGATATTTTCAAATGATGAAAACGGATTGGTTTTTATCTTTAAGTTTGAAACTTACACGAGACAGTTGTGTTTTAACAAAAATATATTTGTAAACCGTTTCATCGTTTTGCATGACTAGCCGACGCGCGTAAGATTTGTTGGTGAACCCTGTGCCACGACATTTTATGTTGAAAAAGAGGAATTTTGGGGTCAAATGTCGTGGAACTGATTTTGAAATTATGTGCACACTTTTGTCGCACCCGGTGTAAGGTCGAGCGGTTACTTTAAATACATGTCATGAGTCAATTCATACTAGAACCGTGATGGTTCATTTTCAAAGAAATTATTTATTTCGCTTTACGTTTTGTGAGTAAACTAAGCTGCAATGAAATGATTCATGATTTTCACATGTGGGACGAGCGTGTCCATTTTTGCGTAACTACCGACCTGGTAATAGTAGTTTTATTGCTTACGGTCTTTTTGAAATGAAAAATCTTGACGTTGAAAATATTTTGTAAATGATTTTGTAAGCCATTTGGGAAATGCGCTTATAAGTGTTATGTGTCATTTTGAGAATTTTAAGGGTGTGAGTCCTTTTGGAAAACTCTTTTGTTTAACCCGTGTCGAGTTTGGGACTAATGTCGATTTTAGAGTATTGCTTGCTTAAACCTTATTTAAACGCGTTTTTGACCGACTTATGGGTCTAGCAAGCGTGGAGCGTTTTGCTCGGTTTTGACTTTGAGATAGTCATGGGTCAATTGCACGGTTTTTAATGGCTCGATGTGGAGTTTTGTTGATGGGTTGTTTTATTGCACAGTTTTGCACTTATTGCACGTTGAGTATTTACATGTTTGGGTGAGTGAGTCATTCCGGGATAGGCATGTTGTTGGTAGATTGTTTGCATTGGACCCTTGATCAGGTCAGCCAGTCGTTGGTTATGGTCGGTTGGGTATCTCGGGGTGGGACCCCGGTATTCATGTGTTATGACCTTGACTTTCCAGTAAGCACTAAGAGGATATAGTCTTAGGCACTTACCTAAGAGGTAGTTCCGATGTGCCGGGCCTTGAGACGTACCTGGGAGGTAGGCGTTAAGGTGTATCTTGGTACGGTGTAACTAGGTTTCCTATAGTGAGTGTGGAGGATAAGTAGACGGTGGAAGATTAGGTATTCCACACGTGTTGTTAGTGTAGACCGAATAGTGTCGGTTAAGGGAGTGATGCCCTTTGTAATTAAGAGTATAAATGCGCAGTAACCTTTTTGAGGTAAGTAGTATATTTTGGTGTCGACTTTTGGGCTTGAGGCCAAACACCTTTAGTGTAATCGGAGACTGGTAGCCGATTTTAAAATAATTATGGTGATGGTAGTAGTAACCCTGAGATGCTTACTTGTGATGAGGGGTTATGGTGGAATGACCTTCGTGGGTGATTATAAGTTTGCTGGATTGATGTTTTAGGTGAAATAAATTTTGGGAGTCTATTAGAACTCGTGAAAGTTAATCGACAGTTAATGGTAGGAATGATCAGTTTCGAGTATCCTATAGGGTATATTGGAGAGCACCTTTAGAATGGTTAGAGCTTGAATTTGAATCGGGATATATGGAACATCTAAGGTTGGGAGACAACCGAAGTCGTTTGACTAGGAATGATTCCAGTTGTTGGAGTGTTCTTCCGATCATAATTTCAGTGTCCTTGAAGAAGTTTTGGTAGTAAGAAAAGTATTCGAGAAATTCTAGACGGGGTGAGAAATTTAGATTCTAGTTGAGGAAAGTCCAGTGGCAGCACCAAAGGGGTTCGAGTGGACGTGGGAATCCGAAGCGGAGATGCGCAAGAACTATTCCGAGTTATTCGCTAGCCTAGACTTCGAGGACGAAGCCTAATCCAAGTGGGGGAGAGTTGTAAAGCCCGTATCCTGGTATGTATTTTCTTTTATTACTTCTTTTCTTTTAAGTTTGATTTAATGTGGTTTCCGTTAACGGGGTTAGTCGAGTTGGACCTAATCGTTAAAAATGTCGGAATTTTGGTTAGTTGCGAGAAGGTTTAAGTGGAGGGACTAGAAGTGTCAAGGGCCAAAAAAAATAGTTTCGGCCCATGCATCTCATGACCGAAACCCATTTTTTTGTTGTTTGTTGGGATGCCGTGACTCACAAGAAAAGAAGGAATAAGAATAGCAAACCTAAACCCTACGGCTCTTCTTCCCCCTTCCCGTTCGTTGTCGCCGTCCGGAGAAAGAAAAGAGAGAGAGAGAGAGAAACCGAGAGGGTTAGAGAGAGAAACCGAGAGAGAGAGGAAGCGAGAGTGGAGAGGAGGAGGAAGGAGGTCGCCGGCGTAGGAGAACCACCGTCGGTTTCGGTGTGGTTACCGTCGTGTCGTCGCCGTCTCGAGGTAAGAATCTAATCCGTTTCTTTCCCCTTTGTCGTTTCGATCGCAAAAACCACCCCACCACCGCCGCAGCCATGGCTGCCGGCGGTGTGGCTGCCGCCGTGCGCCGCCGCTGTGTCGGCCGAGGGGTGTACGTGCGGGTGTGTGCGCGTGTATGCGGGTGTGCGCGTGGGTAGGTCGGGGTGTGTGTTTTGGGTGTGGTTTCGCCGGAAGTTTTTAACCGCCGCCGCCACCGCCAACAGCCGGCTCTGCCGGAGGTGGCAGAGGGTGGTGCGGGCTGCTCAGCCCATTTAGTCTTGATCAATAAGTCAGCTGGTTCCAGGACTGAATGCTTAAGGCATGGCTTAATGGGTTAAGAATTAAGTTAAGCTTTATTTGTCATTTCATGTAAATTTCACAGTTTCTGCCACTGTTTTGGGAAAGCCATAACGTTTTATAGGAACGTCGTATTGGGGTGAAACTAGTGCCAAAAGCTCCCATTCTGAGTCTAGTAAGTTTCTTTTGTTTTACGGAAAAACCAGTTTGGACCATAGCTAGTGTCAAACTGCTGTTTTGTACTGAAAGGTCCTGTTTTTCACTGTGCAGCAAGTCGGTTTTGTAAAATCCATAGTAAATTGTAGAAAAATCGTTAGAGCGCGTGCAATATGTCCCTGGAACCCTAAGACATGGGACTTTGTGATTATGGAAAAATATTTCTGGTTTAATCAGTTTATAAGGGGTTAAACAGGTCCCGAACAGACCTGTGTGTTGAGAGTAAAAACTGGAAAAATGTATTTTTAAAGTTAGTAGTCGTGGCTTTGGTTTGGGGCGTCACTTTGACAATTGTTAACACTTATTTAGGTGGAAAAAGTTGAACTGGTGTTGGCCGGTTCGTGTTGCTGTTGAGGTCATAAGCTTTGCGTTTGAGGTGAGTTCTCTCACTATATGGGATGGGAATTATATTTGTGTTGCTATAGTTCGAGTGTGTTGATTATGATTGTTTGTTGATATTAATGTGTTATGGAATATATATATTTGTGTATATATATTGATCTGTGATTGATGTACTTCTTGATGGTGGTTCCAAGAAGTATATGCGTTTGTATAATGAGTTGTGATTATATCTTCTTGATGGTCGTTCCAAGAAGTTTAAGGCTACTTCTTGATGGTTGTTCCAAGGAGTATATGTATTGGTATAATGTGTTGTGATTATGTCTTCTTGATGGTGGTTCCAAGGAGCATAAGGATTATTATTAATCGTGATATATTTTCTTGATGGATGTTCCAAGAAATTAATGTGCTGGTATGTTTAAGGGTGATGCTGATATAATTGCGATCCTATGTAAGGATTGAATTCACTAAGCTTCGTGCTTACCCCTTCCCAATGTCTTATGTTTTCAGGTGCGAGTAGCAGTCGGGCATGACGGTACACACGGGCGCGAGGCGAAGATTGTTTAAATTGATTTTTAGTAAATGGGGATTGAATTATATAACTTTTCCGCTGCTTAAACTTTGTTGACGGTTTTAAATAACGACGTTTATTCTCATTGTAATGGGATTTGTTAACTTTTGATTTGATTATAATGAAATGTATTACTTTTAAAAATTTTAAATTCCTTGTAATTTTTGGGACGTTACAGATAGGAACAGCACCACAGGAGGCTGTCAGCTCTTGGGTGGAAAGCTGGTGAGTTGGACTAGTAAAAAGCAAAACTCAGTGTACACCTCAACCACTGAAGCTGAGTACGTAGCCGCTGGAAGCTGTTGTTCTCAGGTCTTGTGGATGAGAAATCAATTACTAGACTACGACCTGCAGCTCTCGAAAATTCCAATCTATTGCGACAGCACTAGTGCCATCGTTATAGCCAATAATCCGGTGCTACACTCAAAGACCAAACACATCGAAATCAGGTATCATTTTATCAGAGATCATGTGATGAATGGTGATATAGAACTTCTCTCTATATAGACAATGTATAGACCGGATTATTGGCTGTTATGAGAGAATGTACATTTCCTGTATAAAATGTATAGACAATGTATAGACCTGGAGTGGTTGAAGTTGGATTAATCGTCTTGAATATTTGCCATTATCCTTTCCTGTCTATTATTTCAGAGCTCAACCACGTGGATTATTCTTGATTCGCTGATATCAAGGTACATTCTCTCTTGCTCACTGATGTTCGCCAAGAACTGAAAGATTTCAAAACAAATTGCATCGCTGAATATCTCTTCCTTATCAACGATACTTTGAAATTTATAAAACTAACACTGATATTTCTATTCAGTGCTTCATGTTTTCAAAAGTGTCCCTGAGCTTTCAAAAACCTCAGAGACATCTTAAAATATGAAAGGACGTTTGTGACGTAATCAAACGGATAAACCCTGGCACGTTCTTTTTCTAACACACGTTTGCACGTTTCATTTTCTCATCCAATCAAATGCAAACACGTGTCCGTGTCATGATGAAAAACTTTCCCGCTCTAGTTTTTCTCTCTCTCTACTCTCACTATATAAACACATTCGAGTTTATATTTTTCCTTTACGCGAACAACTTCCTCTCCAAGAAAAGAATTACTGTTGCATTTTGAACTCTCGTTTCCAGAAACTGTTCATCTTCTTCTTCGACAACAAAGGTTAGTATTCTCATTATTTTCTTATAATAACTTGTTTCTGATCTTATCTTTGTTTTCAAAAGATCAAACAAAAGAACCTTTTTAAAATGAAATCATTTTCTCTTCATGATTTTATGAACACAATCTTCATGGTTGTTCTTCAAGTTTAAAACAAAAATCTTAAACTTGTTCTCCATATGTTTTTCCAGAATCCTTAACTCTGGAAAATAAGGCATTCACTAGTTTTTGAATCTGCCAAAACTAGAAAAACCCTAATCTCCATTAAGATTATTTTTGTCTGAATGGAATGTGCAAAAACCCTAAAACCTTATTTTGGATATCTTATTCACATTAAGATTTTCTGTTTCCTCATTATTATAAATAGAAAGGGCATCATCTGAAGCTCCTTCTACTAAGTCCCTCACTACTGCTGAGAAGGTGGTTCTCACCAAGGCTCCTCAGGTCAAATTCAGCATTGAGAAAGTCACCTTCCAACACAACAACCACTATGCGCTCTTCGATTTTCCTCAGCGAAAGCAAGTCACACATATGGATGATGCTGTGAATTTTCTTAAAACCTGCTGCTTATCTACAACCCTAACTATTGTACCCCCTGCTCATAAATTCCTTTTATCTCAGTTCTGGTACACTGCCAGACGAGCTCAGGTTCCTTCACCCAAAGACCCAAAGAAACTCCTTGATGTCATTCTCTGTGACACCAAATTTGGCACCACCAAAATCAACCCTGCTATTATCAGGCGTGCACTGAACCTCCCAGCCGCTACCACTGAAAAACGCTTTGTTCCTCTCCCAAACCCCAAAAACCATGCTGATAGGGAAACGATCATTGCATTCTTTGATGCAATGAACTACGTATGGGAAACAGGGAGAGATAAACTCCCTGAGAAGAAGCTGACCGCCATCATGAAGTCCAAGATTAGGGGTGAGCATAACCCGACCGACCCGATTAACCCGACCGACCCGAACCCGATTCCACCCGAACTTTGGCCACCCGACGGACCCGAACCCGATTCCACCCGAACCCGATCTTTTATGTCGGGTACTTCGGTTCGGTTCGGTTTGGGTTTTCCCGAACCCGAACCCGCCCGAAACCCGATTAACCCGAAAAAAAATGTATTTTTTTAATTTAATAAATTGTAAATATAAATATATATTGTATTTTCTTATTTAAAAAAAATATCTTGCATCAACCATATGGTGTTCTTCTTAGGGATTATAGGAGAGGAATTCACTAATGTTGTTATATATGCAGTAAATCAGAACGATCATAAGGCCCATGTACCATTTCGATGGATCATAGCAAGTTTGGGGGTTGGTTTAACACTAATTATAGCAGCCGTAGGTTTTTTTATATGCTCGAGATCATCAATTATAAATTGGGCTTAAAATGAATTGGAATGAATTGGGCTTAAAATGAATCTGGCCCAACCCGACCGCCCAACCCGAAACCGATTCCACCCGAAACCCGAAACCCGAATTATACTTTGGGCGGGTTTCGGGGTCTGATCCCCCACCCGAACCCGATCGGGTTGGCCAAAAATCGGCCCGAACCGCCCGACCCGCCCGTTTGCTCACCCCTATCCAAGATGCCAAGCGAGATGAAGTTCATCTTCGCCCACCTAATAAGCTGCATGACAGCGAAAACCGGCTCTTCTGATCAAGCCGCTCAACCTCAGCAAGCCATGGGCTATGCACTACTGAAAGGTCTCCATGTTGACTGGGCATCGATCATCTATGACGATCTGGCGTTCAGGGTGTATATGGCTGATAGACCAACATGCGTTCCATACCCTCAGTTCATCAGCGCCGTCTTTCTAAAAAGACTTGGGGACAAATACCCAAAAGAGGGTGATCAAAGACTCTCTCAAGTTGGGCCTAAGGTGCTCGACTTCAGCCCCATGCCAAACGAGGTACGTCTTACTACTCTCTTATCTATTCTTAATCCTCCTTCTTCTACTTCTGCGACTACATCAGTGGAAATCCCCACCGCTGATACCCACGCTGCACCATCCACTCCTTCTCGTAAAAGGAAACACTCTACTTCCCAACTTGAATCCGAAAGGATCAAGAAAACCAAGGAGCAACCCTCCAAGCCATAAACGGCTGAAGACTCTACGACTCATCTTATACAAGAGTCGCTGGATAGTTCCGTGGTACGCTCTGCCACAGCTGCTCAAGCCACCCCTTCCATACCAATCTCAGCGTCTGTAAACGCTGAGGTTATAAACTTGGAACTGAACCCACTTCCTTCAGAATCTCTACAGACTGAAGTGATTCTCAGCGGATCCAACGCTAAACCTCGTGCCCAACCAATCTTCTCAACCTTCATTCCTCCCACCATTTCTTTTGACACTCCACCAGTTTTCCCCTCGTTCTCTGGAACGCCCGTCATCATACATGATTCAGCTGCTGATACTCTACATATGATGATGGATGCAAACTTAGGTTCTGCAGGCACCTCCATGCGCCAAGGCACTCTCGAAAGCGACATGGAACACTACTCATGGTTACAAGATTTCGACAACTTCGCCAACCCTCCTGCAGGTATACACAAAACCATACACACTCTCTCAAAATCCCCAACTTCTGAGCCTTCCTCTATTCATAAGTTAATAACTGTTGCAGGTCCTAATTTGGGAGACATTCAAAACTCCCTGAAAGATCTGGTGACAAAGGTGGACTCTTACAACACCACTCTCTCCACCAACTCTTCAGCGGTTACAGACGCTGGAGAGAATCTCAAAAAGCTGACCGAGATTGTTGATAGGAAAGCCTCCAGTGCTGATCTGGAGAAGATAGATGGCAGCGTTGGTACCTTTGCTACTACTCTCGCTAACAACTCCACAACCGTCAACGATCTAAACCTCACCAACACCACCCTCGCAACAAATTTTACCACTCTGTCCAATGAAGTCACATCATTGAAGACAGAGATGGTGACTCTTAAGGGTGAGGTCTCCACGGTCAAAGATCTCCTTCAGCAAGTCCTCGACCGCCTGAACGCTCCAACGTGTGCTCCTTCGCACTTTACTCAAGCTGATCGAGAGGATCTTCAAAGCCTCAATCCTGTTATTTCTGGTCTGGAAGACAGACTAGCAGTGATTGAAACCTGCATGGGTCTCACTGGCTAAGAAGACAGTGATTCTCATGTTGATGTTGCTGATGCTATTCCAGTTACCTCCCCCACTCATCATGTGGAAGAGGGGGAGAAGAATGATGAAGGTCTTCCCCATAATGCTGAGGGGGAGACAACTGTTGCTGCTGCTGCTTCTTCTAAACCTCAGGGAGTTGAAAACCCTGAGGAAACCGAGAAACCTCCCTCTGTATCTGAGGGGGAGCAACTCGAAGAGCAACCTGATGAAGCTGTTGCGGATGTGACCCAACCTTATGCTGTTGAGGTCGAGTCTGAAGAAGAAGCTGAAGACGAAGAACCTATCGACATTGATGATGAAGAACCATCATCATCCCTTAAAAACGATGATGATGATGATGATGATGACGATTTCTTCTTTGTCGAGCCTGTTGTAAAGGCCCCAGCTAAAAAAGGGGTTGTAATTAAAGAACCTTCAGGGGAGACGACTAAGACAAAACCTACAACATCTGAAGCTGATAAAGGCAAGAATAAAGGCCTCGCTGCAGAAGGCAATATGTCAATACTACAAATAAAGCCAGTTTGTCAGGTACAATATCTCTTATTCCCTTACTCTACATCCCTCCTCTATCCCTTCTCAATCTCAGTTCTCCTCTCTATAAAACCTCTATACACTTAAACCCCATTCTTTTCTCTATCTCTTTCTTCCCATGATCTTACATAAATGATCGCTGTGATTTAGCTAGTCCTCTCCCCTGCTTGAGGATCCAGCTGAAGTCCACACTGCTGCACCAACAATAATCCCTGCCTCTAGAGCTGAAGACATAATCCCGGTCTTGGATTTAATCACTGAGACCGATGAACCTGAAGAACAATTGCTCTCTCACAAGCACAGACCTTCCTTGGCTCCTCAAATGCTGAGTGAAGAAGATCAAGAAAATAGAGATGCAATGATCAAGAAGCTCAGAGATCAGCGAATCATCCGTCCACGAGACAAAGTTCCTGTTCCTAAAAAGATCAGACTGTCAAAGAAAGAATTCGCTGATCATCTCAGAGCTGAAAGGTTACTCGCCGAACGAAAGGAAACTGAAGAAAAAGATAAAGCCTACGGCTTCCAGCTTGCCCAACAATCGGTGAAAGACCCCGAACTGAAAAGAACTCTCATCGAAGTCCAACGTCAGTTATGGGAAGACGCCCAGAAGATCATTGAAAAGAAGACCAAGGTATCTGTCTCTACCTTGAAGTGGTGCAAAGAAAAACTGAACTTTCGATATCGGGCTGCCAGAATTAACAAGGTACACATCACGGGGAGATCGACCATCAGAGTTCCAATTGTTGAAGTCGATATATTCAGAGAAAACGGTACTAAGGAATCCTTCTATGCTAATGCAATCACAAAGTACGGTTTCTCTGAATGGTTGGAGATCAGAATAGCCATTCAGCAATCACGTTCTAATTTCAAAGATCATGTCGAAAAACTTCTTAATCGACAGATCGACTTGGTTTCTTCTGCTGTGGATATTCCTCCTCCTTATGCTCCCGTTCCAAAAAGAAAAAAAGGCCTCTGCAAAGAAAACGATAATACCTTCAGACTCATGCCCTCCCATCAGAAATGAAACAGGAAACGGCTTCTCACGAGCTGAGGTACTTGGTCCTGAACCTGACCTCTCAGCTCTCGACACCTCTCTGCCCCCCGGTGAACTTTTCGTCCCTGGTAAAGTCATAAGCGAACCTTATGGCATATTCTTTCAAGACTATGATGGATGACAACACTTTCAACGTATCTCTGAGCTACCCATCACTCCCATCGAACAGCTCAGGGATCTCATCTACTGGTGCGGATTTAGAGATGATCTCCTCAGATAATACATGAAGCCCGTTACCTTCAAAGAAGCTCAAGAAAGAAGAAATCAGGGAGAAGACGTCCCTGACTGGATGATTCCCTCAACCAAAAACCTTGAGGAACTTCTTGTTAAGGAAGAACCCTTCTAGCTGATAGGATTTCCATATAATTCTTCTATCTTTATCAGCATGTATCTTTTGTACTTGTAAATTTATTTGTTGTACTTGTAATTTTTCCACTTCCCTTTGTAACCTTATACGAAGTTTAAAGAAAAATTTCAGCGAATGTACTTTACTCCATCAGTACTGAAAAGATCCCAGAAAACAGTAAAAGGGACAAATATTTTATAAGTTCGTTTTATCCTTATGTTTTCATACTTAGCAATTTTCCTTTATTGCTATGTCATAATCAAATAGGGGGAGATTGTTGATCCAAACCCTCAGTGATTTGATAATGACTCTTTAAGAAACACTTAGTGAAAATTGTAAGTAGACAATATGTATTAGAGTTTCACTATCGCTGATAAGTACTATGACTCTACAGTACCGCTGATAGGAAACTTACGCTTTTTAGAATAGACATTCAGCGAACACTGTTCATCCATATAGCTCTGAGCCTGTTCAGTTCTATTGATGATCGCTGATAGTTTAGTTTTTTACTTATGATCCCTGAAGACAAGTTTCACGTCAACAAAGGTTCTACGCTGAAGTCGAAGATCAAGCCCAAGAACCAGCGACAAGTCTACTAATGAACTGATGCAGATATCAGCGAAGCCAAGACCTGTCCACTCAACGTGAAGTATCAAGTAGAAGACTTCAGCAATCGCTGAGCTTTATCACTCGCTGATAATGTACTGTTCAATGAACGCTGATCATGAAGTCTTCCTCTACAAGTTACTTTTGTCTTTCCTCCTTGCACGTCTCCGTACGAAATGTCAGAACAGACATCCCTATTGTCCAGAATCGTACAACCAACTCTGATTCTACACTGTACACCATGCGGCTACTAAGGTTGTCTACAAAGGTCAAAACATGCAACCAATCAGCTGCTGCCACGTGTAAAGTTGTACTGCCATGCATTAAATGCATGCAGTATATAAAGAGAAACCCTACTTCAAAATGAAGTGCTCGGCCATCTCTTCTTATCTATCTTAGTGTTAGGATACTATTCGTAATTTCCTTAACTCCTTTCTAGCTTATTTCTAGTGTAAGAAACTTAGTGTTCTTAACTTATTTAGATTAGGATTAGTCCTTAATCTTGTTCCGCAACAAGTTGTAAATTGTTTGATTATATCAATAAACAATTTAGAAAGTAAAAATCATGTGTTTGTATTCAACTTCCCTTCTACAAACTTGTATAACCCTTCGGGACCAACAGCTAGCGATCGATCCTTCGTTACACGACATCTCGTGGACGAGGACGACGAAGACGTGGTGTTTATCGGAGAGAACCGAGAGGAAGAGAAGGAAGAAGAGGAAGGAGGAGCAGAGGATCCGAGAGAAGAAGAAGTAGAGATGACTGGTAAGTGTATGTTTCTCTCTCTATGTGACCCTTTTTATGGCTCCAATCGTATAACGTTCCTTTTTCCTTTTCGTTTTTCAGGAGAATCGCAAGCAAAATCATCGTCTGTGGCTGCCAAGAGGGCAGCCCAAGCCGAGTTGGCCCGTAAGGGCAGGGAAAAGAGGAAGGCGGCCTCGATCGCTGGGTCGGGGGTTCTAAAGAGGACCAAGATGACGGTTCCGAGGGAACCGTCTTTGAAGGCGGGCGACATGTCGAAGGTCGTCACACCTGAGAAGACGAAGGTATCGATCGCATCTCCTGAGAAGACGAGGACGTCTTCTGATGCGATCGATGCGACGCCGGTCAGTTCAACGCCCCCGACGACAAAGTCAATGCCTTCGTCTATCACGTCGACCCCTTCGTCAGCTGACAAGGGAAAAGGTCATTCAGAGGAGGGAGCTAGAGTCACGACGGTCAACTTCACGTTGTCGGCGGACTTCATGGCTGATAACGTCCTGGATAGGGCGAAAATCTTTCCTCATCTAGGGAAATACCACCTCCCGTCTTTCAGGGAACGCTTCCAGGGGGTGTCGCTCGACGACACGGGGTCCCACGTCGTTGGCCTAACGTTCATGGTAAGTGTTTAGAGCTTGCCTTTTAATTTTCTGAAGTTTTTGTGGAGTGTTTATTAACTCATGTTTTTTTGTATTTCAGGCGTTCCAATCCTCCCTCACCTTGTACTCTAAAATGGAGAAGACAAGGCGTCTAGTGCCCGCAGCTCTCGAAAGAGAGAAGGTGGCGCTGGAAAAGGAGAAGGCTGTCCTGGCTCGTGTCGAGGCCTTGTCCATACAACTTGGCGACGTTCCGAATGACCTGGAGGTTATTGAGCGTGAGAAGGATGAGGCGAATAGCCGACTTAAGCAGGCTCTGGACCTGATAGTCGACTTGAGGGCTGAACTGGACAAAACTAAGGATTCCTTGGCTGTGAGTGAAAAAGAATCCAAGGAATCTCAATCCAAGGTGCCAGAGCTGGAAGGGGAGGTGAAGGAGTTAAAGGACGAGCTGAAGTCCGTTTTCGCTCTTGCTCGACTGACTGCTCGGGCCGCGATCATGCGACAGCATTTGGAGGGTAAGAATCCCCTTGCTTTTGCGTCAGACGAGCTTGCCTTCTACTTGTCGAGTGCTGGATCTGAGAGGGACCTCGACTCTGACGATGAGAAGGAGGTCGAAGAGGAGGATGAGATCTCCAAAGGTGAAACCCCTGGACCGTCGACGTTTGACGATCCGCCCCAACCCTAGATTAACATAAGCTTTTGTTTGTTTCTACCGATTGACCGTTGGGGGTCGAATGTAATCACTCTACTTACCGAATATGAATGGAAAAGTTTTTGGAACTCATGTTTTATTCTGTCAATTGGTTCTCATTCAAATTGCAAGTAAATGACAAGTAAAATACCAAACATGAGGTCATCAAATAAACATAAATCGTATGGAGCAAACATAGATACTTACGCAAAGGCATTCATCCACAACATGATAGTTTTTCTAAGTTAAAAACTTAGATCGTGAGATCTTTGGATCTTATGATCATATAATCAAATTGTTTAATAGGCTTGGCCTCTTACGTCGTGCGATCCTGCGATCGCGTAATCAGATCGTGTAATAGACTTGGTTACTTATGTCGTGCGATCCTGCGATAATGTAATCAAGTCGTGTAATAGACTTGGTTACTTATGTCGTGCGATCCTGTGATAAAACAAGGTCAGAGGTTGGTCATTGGCTAACCAACGACCCTCCGATGCTTAAGTCAATAATCGTCGTGGTAATTGTTTGGGCAAAATTTCACAAGTCTCGACCACGATCAGAAAAGGTAAGACACATGTTATGAACTATAGCTTGTATTAAGATAAGGCCCCGACAAAGACCCAAAAAACCTCTGTCGTCCCTCCTAAAAGGTAAGTCCAGAGTTCCTCACGACACTCGACCTCGATGTCGCCCGTTCTGCACGACCGTCGCACAAGACCGTACGACCTTGACTAACTCGATTCACGACTGTTACGTTTGTTCAATGATTAATGCAGGAGTCAAAGTCATTAATGGGCAACGATCATAACCGACGAAGAGCAATTATGAAGAGTTACAACTGGCGACCGTTATGGCTGTTATCGAAGCAATCAATGAGCTAATCAAAGCACCCGAAGGCTATAAAAGATCAAGTTAAACCTCAGTTCCAGGGACCGAACATCGAACAATAGAAGATAAGCATCCCAGCTCAGAAGAACACTACAAGCAAAGAACTCTCACTCGAAGAATCGCTCCCGACGCACGACAATTATACACGACTTTCATTCTCGACCAACAGTTTACACATTGTTTTCACACACGACGCACACTGTTTTTACATTTCAAACACTTGTACTTTACATTTCGAAGTGTTTCCCTTCATTTGTATTGTAATCTCTGTACGATCGACACCTGGAACACCAAGGACATCGCCCCTGATTGGCGACCATAGTGCAGCGACGACTTCCACAGTCGTCTGCAGGTTTTTTCCTCGTTGAGCTTTTTCCTGCGTCATCAAATCCTCTGTCTCGTCTCTATTTTTGTCTTTGTCGCACACTTTTGTCGAACGATTCCTTTCTTTAGTTGTTAAAGTCCACATCGACCTTAAGTTGTCCTTTTGGTGCGATTTTTGGCATTAACAGTTTGGCGCCATCCGTGGGACCCCATCTAGAGAAAATCTTCGATAAACGTGCGTCCTACTTACGTTTTCTTGGAGTTTCTTCTGTTCTCTGTTTCAGGAAAATGGCGAATAACGAACAATCCGCTGACCCAGCACATGAGGGACTCGAAAATGTACAAGATGCACTTAAAGCAGTCAACGATTATCGCCTGGAGGAAGTCATTCTAGATTCAAGCAAGCCTGACCAAAAAGTCTTAATCGGGTCGTCTCTCAATCCTTGCCTCAAGGAAAAGTTAATATCTTTTTTGCAGGAACATGCTGATTGTTTCGCCTGGGCGCATGAAGATATGGTCGGCATAGATCCTGACGTCATCTCTCACTAGCTCAATGTCGACCCATCGTTCAAACCTATCAAGCAGAAGCGACGGAAATTTGCTCCTGAAAGGAATAAGGTGATAAATGACGAAGTCGACAACCTTCTCAAGACAGGGAAGATTCGAGAGGTAAAATACCCCGATTGGCTTGCTAACTTCGTGGTTGTAGCAAAGAAGAATGGAAAGTGGAGGGTCTGTATCGACTTCACATACCTCAATAAAGCCTGTCTAAAAGATCATTTTCCATTACCTTATATCGACGCCATGGTCGACGCGACAGTGGGGCACGAACTACTGACGTTCATGGATGCCTATTCCGGATACAATCAAATCTTAATGCACGCCGGGGACCAAGAAAAAACCGCATTTATGACGGACCGAGGTATTTACTGTTATAAAGTTATGCCTTTCAGACTAAAAAATGCAGGTTCTACCTACCAGCGTCTAGTGAATAAAATGTTCAAAGACCATCTCGGCGACATGATGGAGGTGTATATCGACGACATGCTGGTCAAGTCAAAACAAGCGATCGACCATGTCGAGCATCTGAGGCAATCGTTTGATATCCTTAGAAAGTATAGCATGAAGCTCAACCCGACGAAATGTTCCTTTAGCGTCAGTGCTGGGAAATTCCTAGGATATATGGTCACTCGCCGAGGCATCGAAGCCAATCCGGACCAGATCAAAGCCATTGTCGAAATCAAATCTCCTCGAGATTTCAAAGAAGTCCAAAGGCTCACTGGTCGGGTAGCAGCTCTAAACAGGTTCATCTCCCGATCTTCAGATAAATGTCATCTATTTTACAACGTCCTCAGGAAAAACAGAGGCTTCGACTGGACCGACGATCATGAACATGCATTGCAAAAGTTCAAAGAATACATGACGTCACCTCCCTTATTGTCGAAACCTCGCGATCATGAAATCTTGCAACTATATCTGGCTGTTAGTCCAAACGCGGTAAGTGCTGTCCTAGCACGAGAAGATGAAAAACAGCAACTGCCAATCTATTATGTAAGTAAATCTCTTCTGGACGCAGAAACCAGGTATTCCTCTATGGAAAAATTGCTCTTGTTTCTAGTCACAGCTGCTAAAAAACTGCGACATTATTTTGAGTCGCATCCCATTACTGTCGTAAATAACTTCCCTCTTAAGTCTGTCTTAAGAAAACCTGAGTTGACAGGTCGCTTAGCAAAATGGAGCATATATCTCAGCATCTATGACATTGACTTCAAGCCCAGGACCGCGATCAAGTCGCAAGCCTTGGCAGACTTCATTGCTGACTTCAGCCCTGAATTGGAGAAAGAAGCAGAGCTCGAGGTATCGACTGTGGCGACTCACAACGACGTGCCCTGGATCTTACACATCGATGGGTCATCCAACATTAGAGGCTCAGGACTAGGCATCGTCTTAAAGTCGCCACAAGGGGGCAAGATGGTATACTCAGTTCGATGCGATTTCAAGACTACCAACAACGAAGCTGAATACGAAGCCCTGATCATTGGAATGAATATGGCCTACGACTCGGGGGCAACTGCGTTACATGTCAAAAGCGACTCTCTCCTGGTGGTGAACCAGATCAATGGAGAATTCGCAGGCAAAGATTCAAAAATGACAGCATATCTAAAAGTAGCAAAAGAAATTACAGAAAAATTTAAATCTTTTTTGATTGAACAAATTCCAAGGGACCAGAATACTCAAGCCGACGCTTTAGCAAATCTCGGGTCTGCTTTAGTCGAACCCATATTCGACGTTATTCCCATGATCCATCTGGCGACATCGTCTATCGAAAACATCGATGTCGTCCAGATCGAGGACGATAAAGATGAATGGTCGTGCGACATCCGAAATTTCCTTATGCACGACCAACTCCCAGAAGACAAGATGGAAGCCCGGAAGATCAGATTCAAAGCATCTAAATATACCATAATTGGAGATAAGCTCTATCGATGATCATCAACAGGATTATACCTAAGATGCGTCATTAGCAAGAGTCAGGTCCAAAAATTCCTTCACGAGATGCACGACGGCGAATGTGGCAATCATTCCGGTGGTTGCAGTTTGGCTAATCGTATCTCTCGACAAGGGTATTTTTGGCCAACATTGCGACAAGACGCCATCAAGTACGTCCAGAACTGTGACCCTTATCAGCGACATGCAAGTATGTCACATAAACCCTCTGAACCTTTGCACTCGACACTTATCCTATGGCCCTTCATGAGGTGGGGAATGGATATTGTCGGCAAGCTACCCCCGGCCCCGGGGCAAAAGTTATTCCTCCTTGTACTCACCGATTATTTTTCCAAGTGGCTTGAGGCGACTGCTTTTTCCCAAATCAGGGACAAGGAAGTCATCTCTTTTATCCAGACTAACATCATATGCAGATTTGGGATTCCATCCAAAATCGTCTGTGACAACAGATCCCAATTCATAAGTGACAGGACCCAACAATTTTGCGAAGACAGGAGTATCAAGTTAACAACCTCGACTCCCAGATACCCTCAGGCGAACGGACTTGCTGAATCAAGTAATAAGACCATTATAGCTTCGATCAAGAAAAGGTTAAAAGCTGCAAAAGGAAGATGGGTCGAAGAACTCCCTTCAGTCCTATGGGCAAATCGCACGACACCGCGCACGTCCACAGGACAAACCCCTTTCTCTCTCGTCTATGGTTGCGAAGCAGTCCTGCCAATCGAAGTCCAGCTCCCAACTTCGAGGCATACTTCCGTCGACCACAGCATGATTGATTTAAATTATGATATCGACGCCCTCGAGTAGCTTAGAGAATCAGCCTTGATCAGAATGGCATCTCAGAAGCAAGCAGTCGAGCGACATTTCAATAAACACGTCAAAGTCAAAGTCTTTCAAGAAGGCGATTACGTCCTCCGTCGATTGTTCCAAAACACCCAAGAACTCAATGCCGGCAAGCTTTCTATTAAATGGGAAGGTCCTTACCGCATCTCCAAAGTCGTTGGTAAAGGAGCCTATCGACTCCAGACTCTCGACAATGAAGAAATCCCACGCAGTTGGAATGCGACGCAATTGAAAAAGTATTTTTTCTAAAATCACCTTCCTCTCATGCAACTTAATTGTTTTATCACAGGGGCACATGATTCAAATTTCATCATGAAATTTGGTTACACGATCATAAGGTTTGAGCGACCTATCGATCTGAGTTTCTGGATTCAGAAAAATTTTGTACGTTCTAACACGTCAATAATTGAGCCTATCAATACAAGTCAAACGTATGATATTTCAATCGTTATATTGCTATGAATGCCTAAGTCGCACGATTCTTCGCTCGTTCTACACTTAAGAAACTTATACGGTTGATATTACATCTATCTACGACATATGTAAATCGAAATAAAAATTCGACAAAAGGATGAAATTCATTTACGAAACGAACGATTACATAGGAACGACCGACGGTAGAGTATACAAAGTTAAAATAGCTCGACCACCAACGATCGAGACATGAAAAAACATAGCATCTCCTAAATCTAGAGAGGAGCGTCGATCGTATGCTCAGTCTCGACCTTCGAGTCCTCGTCATACCCGAAAACATGCTAAGAAGCTAATGCAAGGATCAAACGAGTATGTTAGGAGTTATCTGACTCCCTACGCCGCGACATTTTTAGAATGCGGCTCTTAAGATTAATGTTAAGGTTAGAGGAAGGAATATGATCTTCTCGACGGTCGACTTCCAGTCCAACATCTCCTCTATCTTTGCGTATCTAACAAAAGAAGATTGAAACGTCTGTAAAAATACAAAAGGGGTATGTTAAACAAACATTCGGTGGAAATATTGGGAACACGAGTTTCGAAAGAAAAAGCTCACAAAGAACGCTAGTCCAGCTAAACACGATCCCGTCTCTTCGATGGAGATCTTTTGAAAATGCTCCTTGAAAGATAAGAGCTGATATGTCCCCAGATGCGGAAATGACTTCGTCCCGTCAAGGACACAGTCAGTCAAGAGGATCGACGACAACGTAAAGTTGATCGTCATGACTTCCTCCTCACCCTCTCCCGTCCTTATACCCTTGCCCCCGACGACTGACGAAGACGTGGATACAGAGGACATCGTCGCCAGATGCGCAAGATCCACGAACGTCGCGTCTGTTTGAGCAAAAAATCATGTCGTACGACCACGACCAGAGCAGGTAAGATGCACGTTATAATCCAAATCTTGTATTAAGATAAGGTCTCGACAAGAACCCAGAAAACATCCGTCGTCTCCCGTAAAAGGTAAGTCGTACGTCTCCCATGACGCTCGACCATAGCATCGCCCGTCCCGTACGACCATCGCGTAAGATCATTGCACCTTCGACCAAAGCTAACGATAACCTTGACTGTTACGTTTGTTAAGTATTTAATGCAGGAGTCAAAGCCATTAACAGCAAGCAGCCATAACGGACGAAGAGCATTATGGATAATCACTCCGGCGACCATTTCCAGCCGTTGTAGCCGTTGATCAAATCATTAATAGAGCTAATTAATGACGCGAAGACTATAAAAGACAAGCTAAAGCCTCATTTCAAAGGGACATCAGTGAACATCCAATATACATCAGCGAACATCACCAAACAGCAGAGAAAATCATCCAAACTCATAGCAAAGAACATTCAAACTCTGGAGATCAAGTACTGAAAGCCAGAACCTTACAGCGAACTCAAGAACACTCGAAGGAAAGCTCAAGTATCGCTCTCGACGCACAACAAACCGCCCTCGACCAGAAGTTCACACTTTGTATTCACACACGACAAACACCTGTTTTTACATTCAAACACTTGTACTTTACATTTCGAAGTATTTACTTCATTTGTATTGTAATCATCGTACGACCGACACCAGTACCAAGGACATCGCCCCTGATTGGCGACCATAGTGCAGCGACGGCACCTCCTGTCGTCCGCAGGTTTTTTCCTCGATTGAGGTTTTTCCGGCGTCATCAAATCCCTTGTCTCGTTTATTTTTTCCCTCGTCGCACGTCTCGTCGAAAGATCCTTTCTTTAGTTGATTAAGTCCACATCGACCTTAAGTTGTCCCTTTGGTGCGATTTTTGGCATTAACAGTTTGGCGCCATCCGTGGGACCTCATCTAGAGAAAATCCTCGACGAACGTGCATTCTACTAATAGTTTCTTGGATTTTCTTCTATTTTCTGTTGCAGGAAAATGGCAGCCTCTGGAAATTCGCAGCAAGCCGTCGCTCAGATGTACCAGGAGCTCGAGGTTGCCAGGAATCAACTCAATGTAATGGTAGAGCGGAATCGCAAAGCAGCTGAAGAGATCGCACGGCTAAGAAATACTTTTGGATTCCAGAATGGTCCTAGACCATTCATCCAGAATCCAGGTCCGGAACCAGGCCCGCCCTCGCAGAATCAGCATCCAGGTCCATTCATGCAGAATCAGCAGCCGGGTCCGTTCATTCTGAATCCCCAGTCTGGGCAGATTCCCCCTCAGCACATCCGACCACCACCCTTAAACAATGGATCCCAACCATTGCAAGGTGGCGCCCAGCCGTTTCAGAATGGATCCCAGCCGTTTTTCCAGCCGTTACAAAGTGGTCCGCAACCTTTCCAACAAAGATCGTAATCTTTCCAGCAGAGATCACAGCCATTTCAGCAGGGACCACAGTCGTTTCAGAATGGACGGCAACAATTCGAACATGGGTCGCAACCATTTTTTGTTCCGTTCAACAGGGACACCAATGGTTCGTCGCATGGTAATGGCACTAGCCCAGGGACCAATCCCTCGACAGGGGCAAATCCTGATCTTAAAGATCCCGTCTCCCAGCGTTTGAAGACGTTAGAAGACCAAAATGAGCGCGTCCTATCCTTGCTCGCCAACTTACCTGGGGCAGCCGTGCCTGTCGACGTCGAGCCTCGCTCGGGGTATCAGGCGTCACCCTTCATCGACGAGATTGCCACCGTCGAGATCCCAAAGAAGTATAACATTCCTGCCTTCACTCCCAAGTATTCGGGTGTGACCGATCCAACCGAGCATGTCGCGCAGTATAAGCAGCTCATGTGGACAATCTCGATTCCACACATGTACCAGGAAGTATGCATGTGCAAGAGTTTTGGGGCAACTCTCACTGGTCCAGCCCTCCTGTGGTTGATCAATCTCAAACCCAAATCAATCGGGTCGTTCTCCAAATTGGTTAACCAATTCTCCTGACAATTCGCCAGCAGTCGTAAGATGGAAAAGCAGACTAGTGATCTGTATTATGTCGTGCAGAAGACCAATGAGTCTATTCGAAATTATTTCAATAGATTCAATGCCGAAATGATCAGTATCCGCAATTGTGACATCAAAATTGCGATCGAAGCTTATAAGCGTGGTCTAGACGATTGTTCAGGTCTATATATCGATCTGACCAAGTATCCCCCAGAGACTTTCGAAGACGTCCGAGCTCGAACCTTGGCATATATGAGGGTCGAGGATGATGCCGCCTTTCATCGCAAGCACACTAACGACAAGAAGTCGTTAGACGTCAGAAAGCCAGAGTTCAAGACAAAAGCTATTTCCAGAGTAGAGCCAGCGCGCCAAATTTCAAACGTTCGTTTCAAGACGAAAGCAGAGGCCAAGACCGCGACTAAGTTCACTGAGTACCCCAAGATATCCTCTTACGGATTCAAAGGATCTACAAAGGACCTAGTCGAAGCTCTGAAAAGTTCCCAAGCGACCATTCGATGGCCAAAGAAGTCCGACCTGGACGATGCTAAGAAAGACAAATCAAAGTGGTGCGACTTCCATGCCGATCATGGTCATGCGACAGACGACTGTATCGCATTGAAGAAGGAACTAGCATATCATTTCCCGAAAGGAAATCTCAACGACATCATCGACGATGTCGCTGTTCCAGCTAATGGCCATCGACCTTCGACTCCCGAGCATGCAAAAGTTGTCAATTGAAATTCCCTACGCCATGGGGAATCCAGGAGTCGCTCGTGAATGCTACAAGTCTACCTTGAAGCCGGGAAAATAAACTGAAGTCGCAAGATCAAGCTCTCGACAGGTTCGTTCTTCTATCCCTAAATTAATATCTTTTCCACAGGGATAAATCCACTATGGTGCCTCGTCGCACGACAACATAGTCGGCCGCAGGACAATATTTCTCCGTGTTATTCTGTCATTTAAAACCTATCTTTTCCTCCCAAAAAGGATATGGTAATAAATGACAGGGGGCAAATAGAGAGAGTCTGAAATGGTACGTTCTCTAACTCTTTCTAGCTCTTTCTCAAACGATTTTTTTCTCACAAAACGTCTACTGACTTAAGCATCGGAGGGTCGTTGGCCAGCCAACGACCAACCCCCGACATCGTTTTATCGCAGAATCGCACAACAGATTATCGCAGAATCGCACGGCAATAATCATTAAGTCTATTATATGACTTTAATATCGCAAGGTCGAACGACATAAACGATCAGGTCTCTAACTTGATCATTTCTCCACAGGGGCATACAACACAAACTCACTGTACGATCTGGTCGTACGATCGCAGAGTCTAAACGACTTTACCCCTAAGTTTCTTAACTTTCATACACTAAATGGATGCTTTAATCGCGTGTTTTTATATTTGTTTTACGTTCTTACCATCGTATTACAATGAATACCTTAGTCGCATGATTTCGTATGTATTTTATGATCAAATTCATAACCAATATGATTTGAATAAAGCACAAGTTCAAACAAAAAGTGCATTTAAAAAAGATCGTCAGGTACACGCTCGACCACCAACGATCGAGCAGCAAAGCAAACAAGATAAAATTCTTAAATTAAAGGAGGAGTATCCGTCGCATTCATGCCCGAAGTCCCGTCCTGAAGGCTTTCGCCTGCCACCTCCTCCTCGGCATCCTTCTCATCGTCCGAGTCAAGATCCCTCTCGGTCCCAACACCATTCAGATAGATGTCCAGCTCCTCCTTCGCCGAAGCAAGAGGGTCTTTCCCCAGCAAATGTCGTCGCATGATCGCCGCCCGACTTACCCTCGTCCTTTGCAGCTTGCACTTCTTTCTCCAAACTCTCTACCATAGATTTATAATCCTCAGACTCTTTGGAAACAACGACCAAGGATTCCTTAATTTTTCCATCTCCTCCCTTTGTTCAGCAGTCATGGACAAGGATTGCGTCAGACGATGACTAAGGTCTTCCTTGGCAAGATGAACGCTCTTAAAATGTTCTAAAGCATCGTCAAGCCGCTTCGAAAAATCCTCAGCACGACTTATAGAGGCACTCGCTCTGTCCAGCGCCGCTTTCTCTCTTTCACGTGCAGCAGACAAGAGATCTTTCACCTTCGCCGTTCCACTTCGCGAGGCCAAGGAAGCCTGAAGTTCCTGCGAAAACATAAAAAACAGACATCATCAGTGGACAACGACAACGAAGTCTGGGCCTAGATAAACTAAGTCTTGAAAGAAAGACTTACCATGAACGACAAGCCGGCTACATGGGCACCCGTCTCCTCGATAGGAAACCCCTCAAAACGCTCCCTGAAAGATGGAAGCAGGAATTTATCCAGGTGAGGGAACAGGTTCGTCCCGTCTAGGACATCACCTGTCATAAAGTCCGATGGCAGCGAAAAGTTGACCGTCTTGACCTTCTCCCCTCCCGTCGAGTAATCCTTGCCCTTGTCGGCTGACAAAGGATTCGACGCGGCAGACGGGGACTTAACCGTTTCCGCCGGAGGCGTAGAACTGATGGGCGTCGCTGCAATCACCTTCTTAGGTGATCCGACCCCTACCTTCTCAGGTGAAGCGACTCTCGACGAGTCATTAACCCCAGCCGACGACTCCCTCAGAGTCATCGTCCTCATCTTCTTTGGAATTTCAGGGCCAGCAGACATGGCTTTTAGCCTCCTCTCCCTGCCCTGGCGAACACACTCCAGCTCAGCTGCTCTCTTAGCAGAAACCTTCAACACTTTAGGTTGAGACTCTCCTGGAAAAAAGGAATGTCATAAAGCACGCAAAGGAAAAAGACTCGAGGTAACATAGGAAGAAAAGGAAAGTAAAACTTACCCGTCATCCCTCTCCTTCCTCTCGACTTATCTTCTTCCTTTCTCTTCACACATCTCCCCCTGATTCTCTCCTGAAGATTCTAAATCGTCGTCATCCGCCAAGTGTCGCACGACGAAAGACCTCTCGACGACGCTAAATTCTAAAAACGAATTGATCTTCGCTTAAGAGTTAGCGTCTGGCTTCACGACCTCGAATTTTATGGCTGTCAACATACAAAAAACAAGTTAAAAATCATATGTAAATGTTGGAACCCAGATACACTTAATCAAGATTAACAGTCTATTAGTTGAGTTTAGAGTTTGATGCGGAAGCGTATTAAACTAACAGATATGTTTGATAGATATTAGAACGCACACATATAAAGAAAACAGTAAAGAATGAAAAGGATTTCTTGAACAGTTACTGTTATTCAATATATAATAACAACACGAAGAACAGATTAAGAACTGTTGGTGTGTGTGAGAATATAACACTCAGATATTTGACAATAAAGCTTGAGAGTATTAGTGATTCCTTGTGTATTCGTCCTTAGGAAGATCTCAACATGAGACTTCCTTTTATACTACTCTTAGAAGACTATGAAGTAGGTCACTGTTCCTTTTACGGCATGAATAGTGAACTGGATGGTGTGAACAGTGGACTGGATGGTGTGAGCAGTTGTTTGAGCCATGCGCATTTAATGGAGCAGATGTACTATTGGTAAATGCATTAAATGGCGCAGACGTCTATTTTGTACCATGCCCTATTGAGTCCACTCAGAGCTTGACACGTGTTTTGACAGTACTTTTCCATGCAAGTTGATGAACGTATCTAGTAATATCTTCCAAGTATTCATAGCAGACCACAGAGGCTCTGTAAGGCATTACAGAGGTTCTATGGTCTGACCTTATGTGGAGCAGTCCACTTGTTTCCGAGTTGATCTTCTTCTTGCGCACTACAGAGGTTCTGTGATTACCTCTGTAGCTTCTGTGGCTTTCTGGACTTGATCTTCTGGAAGAAGTGGCAGAGCCTCTGTGAGAGGCTTTTCTATACTTAGCCTATTTTTCACTACTTCTAAATACTTCTATGATTAGGAAGATTGAAGCTAACAGTAAATCATCTACAGCGCACGCCAGATGAAATAACGAGGCTCACCCGACGTATTCCGGCTCGTCCTAATCCACTCACTCTCAGAGTCAAGGGACAACTTACGCACGAAAACATATCGAGACTTCCACCCACGGTCGTTCACACCCGTTCCTAAGACCAAAACGCGATCACCCTTGAATCTAGAATGTAAACTACATCGATGACATCCGTCCATCTTGGCTTGATAAGCCGAGAGGAGGTCATGTACATTCATGGGAGAATCCCATTTCTTAGTAGCACGCTCGATCACTCGTACGACTCGCCAGAACTGGGGCATCAACTGACTCGGTGCCAAGTCAAACTCTAACATAAACGCCTTGGCCAGAGGAGAAAAAGGCCATTCGAAACCTATCTTAAAAGGGTATTCATAGATTACGATGTACCCCTCGGGACACTCGTTTGATCGGATCTGGCCTGGACGGATCAATTCGACCCACGCAGGAATTTTTGCTAACTTTCTAAAGTCCCGGAGGTCCGATGACTCTTGAATAACACTCTCAGGATCCCTCGACATTTCTAAACAAAATTTGCAGAAGTCAGAGAAATCGTGCCTTACTTATAGGCGCGTTAACCCTCGAAGAAACCTAACCAAGTCAGAGATTTTCACAAGTTCGGAAGATATCAGACAAAGAATGGCAAGGAAATCACAGCACAAACTCTTCAAGGGCGAAATAAGGAAATGATCCATCAAAATCCCTATTTAGACCGAAAAACAGGGTTGGATCGAATCCCTGGATAACCGAAAAACAGGGTTGGATCGAAAAGCAGAGATTTGAGGTCTGAGAATCAGATTTTGGCATCTTTGAAATCGTTGTAGCTTCTGTTGTCTCTGCCGACTTTTCTGATCTCTTTGTAGAATCTGATGCAGAGTTCTCTTAGGCGGATTGTTGAGTCTATTTCTCTGATGAAAGTATCTGCATCATCTCTATCCACTTTCTCTGTACCTCTGTATTTTACAAGGCTTGCTCTGAATTTGCTCAGAGTACTGGTTGCGTACTTCTGACAATCCATGAGTACAAAAAGTTTAACCTGGTGTTGTGGGTTTTGAAATACTAACCCAAATCTTGGTTCTCTGATGATTGAGTTGGGCACAGCGTCTGGTGGGCAGCGATCTTCTGGTGGTCGTAGATCTAGATGTTTGAGACCAAGATCCTTTCCCAGCTGAAAATCTATCATGCTGTATAGCAGAAGCTTTTCCCTCATCGCTTTTCTCAACACTTGATAGGCTCTGGTATTAGGCTCTGTGTTGTAGTTGTCTTTTGTCCATTGCAGAAGGTCAGGTAGATCGTAAGGATTGATGTTTCTTAAGTCAGCATCAGCGAAGGTAGATTCTGAATTGTTCTCTCTTCTGACTTTGTAAAGATTGTACCTAACCCTTGGATAGGTTCTTGTGAAGGAGAATCTGCAGAAGTTCTTCTGTACTTGGCCATTTTTCAATACTTCTAATATTTCAGAATATTGGAGCTAACAATCTCCCCCTAAGTATTGAAAAATAAAAGGTTGAATTTATGCATTTTAACCTAAGTAAAGAAGAGGTTAAACAATACCTCAGAAGATTATTTCTTTCATTTGGAATTTATGCCAGAGGCATTTACATTTGAGTACATTTAATGAACAGAAATAAATGTTTGACAGAGGTTCTTTGAAGAGACTCAGATTTTTGCATTTGGGAAGTCGTCGAATTTTCTGTTGTCTTTTCCCACTTCCTTGAGTTCTTCATAGAATTTGAGGCAGAGATTTCTTAAACCTAGGGTAGCATCAATATCTTTGATCATCATTTGAGCAGATTCTTCGTCCATAAGCTCTGTTGCTTTGTTCTCCTCTAGTATTTTCTGAACATGTTCAGAGTACGGGTTGTGTACTTCTGACAGTCCATTGTCACAAACAGTTTCAGTTGATCAGGAGGATTCTTGAATACTAACCCGTACCTTGGAGTTTTGATGATTGAATTGGGTATGGCATTGGGTGGGCAGAAATCCTCTGGTGGTCTGATACTTAGAGTAGTTATGCCCAGATCGATGGCTAGTTGAATGTCGAGCATGCTGTAGATTAGGAGCTTTTCACGCATCGCCTTTCTGAGAACTCGATAAGACCTTTTGTGGCAGTCGTCATTGAAGTTGTCTTTTGTCCATTGCAGAAGGTCAGGTAAGTCATAGGGATTGAGGTTTCGGATATCAGCATCAGAGAATTGATTCTCTGATCTGTCAGACCTTTTGACTTTCCAGATTGTATACACCGTATGAGGATAGGTTCTCATTTTGGAGTATTTGCAATAGATTACCTTCTTTATATCGTGAATGGAGTAAACTTGATTGACTGGTTTTGACTTTGTAGAGGTGAAGATTGCATCGAATTCCTCTCTTAGCTTCTGATCTCGGACATGGGCTGGCAGATCGCTCTGGAAGTGCTGTCTGTAGAGATAACTGTAGACTTGTTCTTCCATTTGTTCAATGGTTGAAGTAGATCTTGGAATTGGTCTCCTTAGCTCATCCATCTTTCGAGTGATGTCTGCTACTCTACCTTCTGTTACCTTAGCTGTGGGATTCAGGGATGTGTTTTCTGACAGAGGATTCAAGTTGAATGCCCAGTCTTCCTCTTCGGGTTTAGGAGTGACGAAGGCATTAAAGGCACCTTTCATCAATTTCTCTGTAGCAACTGGCATCTTCTTCTTTGGCTCTTCTTCTGTCATTATTCCCTTGCCTTTATCTTTTGGCTTTGAGGTTTCAGATATTGGGTTTTGGATTTGTGTGGGTGGAACCTCTGTTGATTTGACAGTTGGAGGTTCTGTGGGTTTTGGGGTTGGATGCTCTGATGTTTTGGTTGTTGTCTCTGAAGGTTTTGATACTTCGGGTTGTAAGGACTCTGTTGGTGAAGAGTTTTCGGGTCTTGGAGGTGGGATGTCAAAACGCTTTGCTGATTGAAAAGCAGATACAAATTCCATTCTGCGAAGAATGAATTCTGCAGTGCGTTTTGGTCTTTTGGGTTTTCGAGCTATGGATTTTACTCTTGTTTTGCGCAGGATTGGTTGTGAGGTTGGTGTTGGTTCTTTGGGTGAGGGTGGAGTTTGTTCTGAGGATGAGGATGCAAGATTGATTACCTTAGGTTCTGTGGTTGGTGCATCCTCTGGTGAGATAGAGGTGTTTTGCCTCTGTTGTTTTCCCTTCTGGGTTTCTGTCGTAGAGGGTTCTGCAGTTTTCTCTGTAGTTTTTGCAGAAGCAGCCTCCGTTGTTTCCTTTGTTTTCTCCCCCTCAGGATGACCAGATGCTCCATCATCAGGATCATCATGCCTTCTTTTAGCAGCAACTTCTGTTCTGCAGGTGTCTTGAGCTGCTTGCCTTGCTGCATTTTTCTTCATTGTTTCAAAGTAGATTGCGATCGAAGTTTTGAAGGCTTTGGTCGCACTTTTCTCGAACTCTGCAGCGGTTGTTTTGGCAATGTTAGTGGCAGAGGCGATGGCAGCAGTAGCAGAAGTTTCTGTAGATGACTTCATTTCTTCAAGGGCTGTTTTAACCTCTGTGGATAAGGTATCCACTTTGGTATTTAATCCCGTAAGCGCGTTTGAAGTTGAATCTGAAAAAATCGTGAATGAGCTTTGCAACTCATTCAATGTTTGAGTTACAGAGGTTACAAAGGCTTGGAACTCATCCTTCGTAACATGTTCCTCTTGGGTAACCTCTGGAGGAACAACTCCTTCTCCAGAGTGAGTCCCTGTTCCTGGGACACCTTCGTTCACCCTTGTTTGTACGTTGGGGGTGGAAGGATTTCCATCTGATCCTCGAGAAGAAACCTGAGTTTCAGTCTCTACAGAAGTTCTGTGAAGAACATTGTCCACATCCACTCCAGAGGTGGGTATCGGAATATTCTTCTGTTGACTCGGAGACTTGTCTAGAGTCTCTTCGTCATGGTGCTCTCTACTTCTCTCTGAAAGAAGTTTTGGCCCTATATTGTGCATGTCAGAGGAAACGAATTCCTCTGTAGGGTGTTCTAGTGTGATCTGGGGCGATGGATCACGAACTATAGGTGAGTCTCTCTGAGGAGACTCCCTATGAATGGATTCCCCGGCTTCTGTGGGCGCAGAAGTCGAAAGAGTGACTTCTGGCTGTTTGGTTTGGGTAAGGATCGAGCTGTGCTGCTCTATTTCAATGACACCTTCTGCAGCTAGACCTGCGGTGTCAGATGTGTGGGTTGCACTGGGAGGGGTTGAGGGATGTGTGCTTTCTGCAACTTCGGCATCTTTTTCTTTTTCATTTTGTTTTCCTCCAGACGTTTCTACCCTATCCTCTAAACCTATTTGCACCTCTTCTTCTGCAGTCTCTTGTCTTGGTAGAAGTGAATCAAGAACCTCTGTGAAGATTGGAGTTTGCAGAGGTGGTTCGATTCCATCTGTTATTGTTTGCAGAGGAGAAGATGGTTTCGTCTTTGATTTTCTTTTCTTTGGTTTTGGTGCCCCCTCTTCTGAAGATTTTGACTTCCTTTTTCTTTTGGAAGAGGGAGGGGCAGAGTGTGGTTGGATAACAGAGGCAAGTGGTTCCTCTGTAGGGGTCTTGGATTTCTTTCCCTTTTTCTTCTTTTCTTTAGATTCTTCAGAAGACTTCCTTTTTGAAGGATAAAGGTCTTTCCTTAGATTTCTGATGTTCTTCTGGTTGGCCTTGTGTTTAGCCAACTTTATCTTCCATTCTTCTTCTGTAAGTCTCTCTATTATACTTACTCCTATTGGCACTCCTATACGCGGGGGTGTTACAGAACTGGGTTCAGGAGTTCTGTAAACGCGTATGTACTCACTAACTAGTTCCTCATCACTAGCATAACCTAACATTACCTTTGACAGTGGCCTGTTGTGCGGGTAGCCGTCTTCATGTTCTGTAGGGGTGTTCTTGGACATAGGAAATTGCTTAGGTTTGGGACCGTCCATTGGCCATTTTTGGATAAGGAGTAGGGGTTCGAAAAGTACACTGAGGATTCGCTGGAACTGCAGAGGGGGTAACCAGTTGTGATCAGACATTTTGGCTTTCTGGGAGGCGATTTTGCGATCGATGGTGTTGATGATCTCTTGCATCATTATGGTGGCATAATCTAGGGGTAGATCATAGTACACACCATACATGATTGAGAGAATTTGAGGTGAGCTTTGATCGATGCTTCCGATTTTGCCCGTGAGGCAACGATTTAGGATGGAGAATAAGGTATTCCACACAGGGGGTAGTCTTGCTCTGCGGAAATCGTTCCTCTTTTTCAACTGTTGGTTGTACCCTAACATGTGCAGAAAGTCGACAAGTTCTTCATTTGTTGGTTGGGGTGCATACTTTTTGATTCCCATGAGTCCTCTTGTTGGAAGGCCAAATTCTAATGAGAACATGGTGCGATTGAACATCAGTTCAAGGCTCTTACTTTGGTCAGGTTTAGAAATGTAGCCTTTGATCGAATCGGTGTCAGCGTCATAACGGCAAGATTGCCAAAACTGATGTAGGTAACGTACTGGTATTTGTTCAACGGTTTTGCTCAGAAGAGGGTAAAGAAAGTGGTTCTCTAGGATGTTTAGCAGGATGGCATGTTCTTTGCCAAATGCCGTAGGAGAAGGAACAAGATAACAGTTGTTCGATTTAATGGGAAGGGTTTGCTCGAAATGGTCATTTGAGAAAAATTGTTGCAGGTGGGTAGTGGGTACGAAGGATGCCTCGTCGCCGGAGTCATGTCTGTCGGCATCGGCGGCGATGTGTGGGTTGTGGGAGTGCTCAGAATGCACTGGAGAGGGTGTCGGAGAGTTCGTTGGTGAAACGTGAGCAGCTTTGGAACTGGAAGCCATTTGTAGGTTTGAAAGTTCTAGGTTTTCAGAAAGAAATAAGCAAGTTCGCCGGAGAAGATGAGAGAATAGTAAAGTTTTGAAAGTGATTTTAACTTGGGTTTTATACTGTGGTAACGGATAGAATTCGGAACGGTGAAAATGTGATAAAGTTAATAAAATTTGAGGTCCACACTCGAGTTCATTCGGCGTGGTGCAAGTTTCTAGGACGACGTGATATGTACGTCAATGAAAACTTGACACGTCATCAATGTCAGTGACGACGAGACGTCGTGGGCGGCCACATTAAATGAAAAACGCGTGGGTTTTAAATTTTCACCACAGAAAAGTTACCGTTACAGATACAGAAATTCCCAAGTGGAAATCTTTACAGAGGCTCTGTGGGTACAGAAGCTCTGTGATTTTGAAAAACGTTTATCTCTGTAGATTGTATCTTTAATGAAAATCGTTTGAAAAACACGGAGAGGATCAATAAATTTTTAGTAGAGAGAAATTATCCTACAGAGGTTTTTGGACCTCTGCCAGAGCCAGCAGAGGCTCTGTGACAGGAAATTTCTAATAACTAATAATTTATAAACATTTTTAATCATCCAAGTTTTTGATCAGTTTTAACAATGTATTTAGGACTTATTTGAAAGTTGGTGTCCTAGAAAATTGTAAATCTCAAAGATTTTGTGCAGCAAAAGTCATTTGAATGATTTGAGTGATCTACAGAGGTTCTTTGGTTGAAAGAACTCTGTGGCTTATGACTTCTGTGGCATTTTTTGAGTCCGAGATACCAACCTATTTCTTTTTGATCGGCGAATGTGATCTCTTCTGTCGCATTCTTAGCTCCCCCTTGACTTATGAATCTCTGTAGATTCAGCAAGGTCTCCTTTTTCGCTCCCCGTTGATCTAACAACCTCTGTAGGATTGATCTCTGTGGTTTGAAACCTGCCTTTTTATCTCTTGAAGCTTGTACTTTTACCAAAAACGTTTGAAAAACATTGGAGATGATCGATAAATCTTTAGTAGAGAGAAATTATCCTACAGAGGTTTTTTTTGACCTCTGCCAGAGCCAGCAGAGGCTCTGTGACAGGAAATTTCTAATAACTAATAATTTATAAAACTTTTTGATCATCCAAAGTTTTTATGGTTTTAAACATTGTTTTTAGGACAAATTTAGAAATTTTTGTCCTAGAAAACTGTTTTGGAAAAAATTTTGTGCGACACATACCTTTTAGAGTGTCTAGTTTGGACGACAGAGACTCTTGTTGATCATAATCCTCCTTTGGCTCCCCCTTGAATGATCAACCTCTGTAGATCAATTTGAGGTCTCCTTCTGCTCCCCTTGACCTATGCTTGAATCAATAGAGATAAATAATGCACAGAACATAGGTCAACCTCATCAGAGGTTCTGTGGAGATTGTCATAGGCTCTGAGCAATTCCACAGAGGCTCTGTGAAGTATAGAACCTTTGAAGGATGAGTCTTAAACAAAGTGTTTAAGAGTCATAGTGAACTTTGAAGCCTGAGTCCTTAATAGAAGTATTAAGGAGTCCATTGTTTGCTGAAGAGTGAGTCCTGATCTGTAATGGTCAAAAGTCATTTTCTGATGAAGCTCGAGTCTTAAACTGATTTGTTTAAGAGTCTATTTCACTAAAGTGCGAGTCCTAAACTGATGTGTTTAGGAGTCCTTTTCTCCTCTGAAGAGCGAGTCCTGATCTGTAATGATCAGAAGTCCGTGTACCTGCAAGACAGATCAAAGAACTTTTGGTACCCATATCCAAATGGGTCCTTTTTTGTTAGGATTTGGAGCTGTCTTTAGGTCCTCTGGTTTGCCAATCTCTGTTGGTTTGCCAACTTTCTTTCTATGACCTTTCTCATTTTGGGTCTTTGGATTTTTCTTTTGTAATGACCCATTTTGTACACAGAAAGATTTAGAGAAAAGGTTTCTTAATTGAAGCAGAAGATCAAGGCATTTATTTGAATGAAAAGATGAAACCTTAGTAGAAACAAATGGCTTTGGAGCAATTTTGTCAGGAATAGTGTTTTTGACTTTCCAAACCATTTTCATCTTTTTGTAAACAAGATTATTTGAATTTTCAGCACAAGAGTTTGCTAAGACAAGGTTCTTAAGCCTTTTAGCTAAAACATCTTTTTCTTTAAGGTTTAAATCAAACTTCCTTAGAAGATCTGATTTATACCTCTTCTCCAACATAATCTTGTTTGACAAATCGGATAGTCTCTTTGTTAAATTTGACATTTCAGCTTTAAAGACTTTTCTTTCCTTCTCAAACTTGTCTTTCAAACACTTTGTTTGAAATCCTTCTCTCTTCACCTTTTCAGATTCTTTTCTTTCAAAATCCTGCTCTTTCCTCTCTTTTTCAAGAGATTTCTGTAATTTTGAGATTTTGAAAGAAAGTTCCATATTCTTTGTCTCAAGAAAAGTTCTCTCTTTTCCAAACTTTTCATTTTCACTGATTATAAGTTTTTCAAAGTTGGAAATCAGTTTAGAAAAGTTTAGACACTTAAGCTCAAGACTTTTCTTCTCTTCTTTAAAAACAATCTTAATTTCCTCAAGCTTCTTTTTCTCCTTTTTACAAAGCTCTTCTGACTCAGATAGTTTCCTTTTCAATTTAAGATTTTCACAGTTTAGGAGTTTACCTAATTCTTCAAGCTTGGCAATGTTGTCTGAGTCAATAAGAATACTCTTGTTTCTTTCTTATAATTCTTTCTCAAGAGTAGGAATTATTTTCTTCAAATTTGTGCTGAGTTTGAAATAATAATGAAAATCAGCATCAGCACTAAATTTTAGTCTTGACATATTGAATGAAGTTTTTAATGAAAGAAACAGTTTCTAGGATGTTACCAGATCGAATAAATCGAAAATGGCAGTGAAACAGAATCTGTTTGAAGGAATGAAGTATAGGTTAAGAACAGACAGTTTCTATCAAAAATCTTGTCTAAACGAGGATCACTTGATATTGAAAACCAAGCTTTGCTCTGATACCAATTGTTGGAAGCCAGATACACTTAATCAAGATTAACAGTCTATTAGTTGAGTTTAGAGTTTGATGCGGAGGCGTATTAAACTAACAGATATGTTTGATAGATATTAGAACGCACACATATAAAGAAAACAGTAAAGAATGAAAAGGATTTCTTGAACAGTTACTGTTATTCAATATATAATAACAACACGAAGAACAGATTAAGAACTGTTGGTGTGTGTGAGAATATAACACTCAGATATTTGACAATAAAGCTTGAGAGTATTAGTGATTCCTTGTGTATTCGTCCTTAGGAAGATCTCAACATGAGACTTCCTTTTATACTACTCTTAGAAGACTATGAAGTAGGTCACTGTTCCTTTTACGGCATGAATAGTGAACTGGATGGTGTGAACAGTGGACTGGATGGTGTGAGCAGTTGTTTGAGCCATGCGCATTTAATGGAGCAGATGTACTATTGGTAAATGCATTAAATGGCGCAGACGTCTATTTTGTACCATGCCCTATTGAGTCCACTCAGAGCTTGACACGTGTTTTGACAGTACTTTTCCATGCAAGTTGATGAACGTATCTAGTAATATCTTCCAAGTCTTCATAGCAGACCACAGAGGCTCTGTAAGGCATTACAGAGGTTCTATGGTCTGACCTTCTGTGGAGCAGTCCACTTGTTTCCGAGTTGATCTTCTTCTTGCGCACTACAGAGATTCTGTGATTACCTCTGTAGCTTCTGTGGCTTTCTGGACTTGATCTTCTGGAAGAAGTGGCAGAGCCTCTATGAGAGGCTTTTCTATACTTAGCCTATTTTTCACTACTTCTAAATACTTCTATGATTAGGAAGATTGAAGCTAACAGTAAATCATCTACAGCGCACGCCAGATGAAATAACGAGGCTCACCCGACGTATTCCGGCTCGTCCTAATCCACTCACTCTCAGAGTCAAGGGACAACTTACGCACGAAAACATATCGAGACTTCCACCCACGGTCGTTCACACCCGTTCCTAAGACCAAAACGCGATCACCCTTGAATCTAGAATGTAAACTACATCGATGACATCCGTCCATATTGGCTTGATAAGCCGAGAGGAGGTCATGTACATTCATGGGAGAATCCCATTTCTTAGTAGCACGCTCGATCACTCGTACGACTCGCCAGAACTGGGGCATCAACTGACTCGGTGCCAAGTCAAACTCTAACATAAACGCCTTGGCCAGAGGAGAAAAAGGCCATTCGAAACCTATCTTAAAAGGGTATTCATAGATTACGATGTACCCCTCGGGACACTCGTTTGATCGGATCTGGCCTGGACGGATCAATTCGACCCACGCAGGAATTTTCGCTAACTTTCTAAAGTCCCGGAGGTCCGATGACTCTTGAATAACACTCTCAGGATCCCTCGACATTTCTAAACAAAATTTGCAGAAGTCAGAGAAATCGTACCTTACTTATAGGCGCGTTAACCCTCGAAGAAACCTAACCAAGTCAGAGATTTTCACAAGTTCGGAAGATATCAAACAAAGAATGGCAAGGAAATCACAGCACAAACTCTTCAAGGGCGAAATAAGGAAATGATCCATCAAAATCCCTATTTAGACCGAAAAACAGGGTTGGATCGAATCCCTGGATAACCGTCGCGCATCCCCGTCCTTTCGTATGACAACAAGGATCGTCGACACCTGTCCTCGACAGCTGGTAAGCATCATCGTACGTCAGCATGATGTCACGACCTCGTTCCTCTTCCTACTTCTCATTCAGTTAGAAGCAGACTGGTCTAGTTCCATGACAACCAGGTAAGTCCCTCAACCCAGATCACGAGCCTAAGCGTTCGAAAAGCAAAATTTAAAACTTAAATTTGACATTCAATTTTCAAATTTTGGGGGCAAACTGTTTAAGTCCACATCGACCTTAAGTTGTCCCTTTGGTGCGATTTTTGGCATTAATAGCGTCTATCGCAATCAAAGTCTTCACCGACTCGGACATAATCATTCTCAAAGAGTCTCCAATCTTTGAAGGCTTGAGAGAAATCGAGAAACTACACCTCGTATGGACACTCAAAAACTTCGAAAAGTATTGAGCAAAGAACAACAAGGGATCAAAGAAGAATTCCGCTGTAAAGCCCGTGTCTCGGTACGTTTATTAATTAATTTTAATAATTTAGGATGTTTACCTTTAATTGTTTTTGGTTAGTGGTTTGGTGTCAAAAAGGACCAAAAATGTTAGCTTAAGTGTCTTTTTGTGTAGATTGTGAGATAAGGTGTAATGGAGGGGCCATTGTGCAAATCTTGGAAACTTGTGCATGGGTCTCGGCCCATGGCTGAAACCCATTCTCGTTCTTTTCTTTTTCTTGTAATCCAAGTAAACCAAACCATCACAAAACAACCCTACAACCCTTTCTTTTCTCTTTGTGGTGCGGCCGAGAAAGTGAGAAACGAAGAGAGAGAGATCGAGAGAAGGAGAGAGAGGAGAAGGAAGAACCAGCGGCAGCCACCCTCGCCGCCGCTGCTGCTGTCGCCGGAGACCGCCACCACCCGCTGTCATCGGAGGGATCGAGAGAGAGAGGTTTGGTTGTGGTGGTGAGACGTCGTCGTGAGGTAAGTAACTCTCTCGTTCGTCTCGTTTCTTTTCCTTTTTCCTTTTTCCTTTTCGTTTTTCCGGCGAGACCATCACCGCCGCACACCGTCGCTACGGTGGCTGTGGGTGGAGGGCGGTGGCAGTGGGTAACACTCTTAGCGTAAATCCCGAATCGATTAAGCCTTGAACCGTTTTTATAAATCGTCATTCTATGTAAATTCTAAGTGCGCTGTCCAGTTTTCGTTTGATCATAACTTTTCCGTTGTAACTCCGCTCGAGCCGAAACTGGCGCCCACGGTTCAAGTTCGGGGTCGGGCACGTTTTCCGTGCTTTAGCGGAAAACTGGTTCGGTCTCTAACTGGGCGAAAAAGTGGTCGCAAGTTCGGTGATTCGTCATTTTATGTGTAAAATTCTGGAATCTGCCACTGTTTTGTGTAGACCATAACTTTCTGCTCGTAACTCGTTTTGAGGTGAAATTGGTGCCCAAAGTTCCCTAATCGGGTGCGGAAGGTTTTTCGTGTTTTGCCGAAAGTCCGATTAAGCCCGTAGCTAGGCTGTATTGGGCTGTTTGTTCAGGCTGGACCGAAAACTGGCAGTTTTGGTAACCGTTCGTATTTAATTCATAGTTAATTGTAGAAAACTCGTTAGGAGGCGTATAATATGTCCTTGGAACCCTCACTCAGAGGACTTTCTGGTCATGAAATAATATTGGGAATTTTCTGGGTTTAAAGGGGTCGAAACCGGTCCCGAACAGACCTGTTTTGTGAGAACGGAAATTAGTTTTAGTGACGGTTTAAGCGTGTGTCGTGTCATAGGGTCCGAGTCTCGTATTGACACGTTTTAACATGCGTTTAGGTGCTGGGAAGTGACCGTATTTGCGAAGCTTGAATTGTGTTGTTAAGCTAGGCGCGCATTCGAGGTGAGTTCTCTCACTATACTTAATATCGGTTGTTTTATCATTGCTGTAGTACGTGTGTGGTAGCTTTATGTGATTGTGTTGTGGGACTAGATAGTGGGGTGTCTAGTTGATACTATGTTGCCATGTTAACTCGGTGGGACCGAGGGTCCGGCGGGGCCGGAGGTTTTATACGCGGGGCGTAGAGACTCGGTGGGACCGGGGATTCGGCGGGGCCGAAGATGTTATCATCTGGTCGGTGGGACCGACTTGTGCCTTTTAGGTGGGTGGTTGTGGATATACATGTTTATGATTTGTTCGTAGACCTGTATGATCGTTCATGTGTCACTATCTGTTGTAGGGGTAGTGTGGAATAACTGTATTATTTATGGTGTTTGAATTCACTAAGCTTCGTGCTTACCCTTTCCCAATAAATTGTGGTTTCAGGTGCGAGTGGCTCTAAGGCGTGACGGGTACACACTGACGCGCGAGGAGAGCTGGTTGCTTTATGGTTTTAATAATTAAACGTTTATTCCGCTGGTTTTATTTTACAAAGATATTAATTATGTGTTTGCAAACGAAACGTTGGGATCATTTAATGAGTTGTTATAAATGAAATGTTTATTTTAAAATTTTAAATTTGCTTGTAATTTTTGGGACGTTACATCCGCACTAAGAAACTTTTCAAGAGGATATAAAAGGAAATGATCCATTATGATCCCTATTTATGCACTCGACGTGTCAGGTCAAGCCCTTTGATGATCGCCACGCATCCCCGTCTTTTTGTATGACCACACGGATCATCACCATCGTGCGTCGACATGACGTCACGGCTTTATCCTCTCTTCGATTTCCCTCTCTAGTTTGAATTGAACCGATTCAGTTCCAAAACAACCAAGGTATTTTTCAACACAAAACCCTGAACACCCGACAAGCAAAATTTAAAATTCGAAATTGCCATTCTACTTTCAAATTTTGGTGGCAAACTGTTTGGGAAAAATTTCACAGGTCTCGACCACGACCAGAAAAGGTAAGACACATGTTATGAACTATATCTTGTATTAAGATAAGGCCCCGACAAAGACCCAAAAAACCTCCGTCGTCCCTCCTAAAAGGTAAGTCGAGAGTTCCTCACGACACTCGACCTCGACGTCGCCCGTTCCGCACGACCGTCGCACAAGACCGTACGACCTTGACTAACTCGATTCACGACTGTTACGTTTGTTCAATGATTAATGCAGGAGTCAAAGTCATTAATGGGCAACGGTCATAACCGACGAAGAGCAATTATGAAGAGTTACAACTGGCGACCGTTATGGTTGTTATCGAAGCAATCAATGAGCTAATCAAAGCACCCGAAGGCTATAAAAGATCAAGTTAAACCTCAGTTCCAGGGACCGAACATCGAACAATAGAAGATAATCATCCCAGCTCAGAAGAACACTACAAGCAAAGAACTCTCACTCAAAGAATCGCTCCCGACGCACGACAATTATACACGACTTTCATTCTTGACCAACAGTTTACACATTGTTTTCACACACGACGCACACTGTTTTTACATTTCAAACACTTGTAATTTACATTTCGAAGTCTTTCCCTTCATTTGTATTGTAATCTTTGTACGATCGACACCTGGAACACCAAGGACATCGCCCCTGATTGGCGACCATAGTGCAGCGACGACTTCCACAGTCGTCCGCGGGTTTTTTCCTCGTTGAGGTTTTTCCTGCGTCATCAAATCCTCTGTCTCGCCTCTATTTTTGTCTTTGTCGCACGCTTTTGTCGAACAATTCCTTTCTTTAGTTGTTAAAGTCCACATCGACCTTAAGTTGTCCCTTTGGTGCGATTTTTGGCATTAACAGTAATAAACATCGTATGAAAAAAGGGCTTAGAAGAAATACATTTTTAGATGTGTTGCATTCCAACTGCGGGGAATGTCTTGATTGTCAAGGGTCTGAAGCCGATAAGCACCTTTACCCACGACTCCCAAGATACGATATGGACCTTCCCATTTGGTGGAAAGTTTACCTGCGTTGAGCTCTTGAGTGTTCTGGAATATTCGCCGAAGGACGTGGTCGCCATCTTGGAAGACTTTAGCTTTAACGTTCTTGTTGAAATGTCGCTCGACCGCTTGCCGTTGCGACGCCATTCTGGTCAGTGCTGATTCTCTAAGCTCTTCAAGTACGTTGAGGTCGTAACTTAGGTCCACCAAGTTATGGTCGACAGACGTATGACTCGAGGTTGGGAGCTGGACCTCGACCGGTGAAACTGCTTCACAACCATAGACTAAAGAGAAAGGGGTTTGTCCTGTGGACGTGCGTGGCGTCGTGCGATTTGCCCACAGGACTGAAGGGAGGTCTTCGACCCACTTTCCTTTCGCGGCTTTCAATCTTTTCTTGATAGAAGCAATAATGGTTTTATTGCTCGACTCTGCAAGTCCGTTCGCCTGAGGATACCTAGGTGTCGAGGTCGTTAGTTTGATATTGCGGTCTTCGCAAAACTATCGAGTCCTATTGCTTAGGAACTGGGATCCATTGTCGCAGACAATTTCGGATGGAATCCCGAACCTGCATATGATGTTAGACTGGATAAAAGAGACGACCTCCTTATCCCGGACTTGGGAAAAGGCAACTGCTTCTATCCACTCAGAAAAATAATCTGTAAGTACGAGAAGAAATACCTTTTGCCCGGGGGCAGGTGGTAACTTGCCAACAATATCCACCCCCCATCTCATGAAGGGCCATGGGATTAGTGGCGAATGTAAAGGTTCAGAAGGTTTGTGGGACGTACCTGAATGTCGTTGACAAGGATCACAATTCTGAACATACCTGACGGCGTCTTGTCGTAGTGTCGGCCAAAAGTAGCCTTGTCGAGAGATACGGTTGGCTAGACTGCGACCTCCTGAGTGGTTGCCACACTCTCCATCATGCATCTCTTGAAGAATCTTTTGAACTTGGCCACCGTTGATAACACATCGCAGGTTCAAGCTTGTCGATGATTGTTAATGCCAAAAATCGCACCAAAGGGACAACTTAAGGTCGATGTGGACTTAAACAACTAAAGAAAGAATCTTTCGACGAGACGTGCGACGAGGATAAAAATAAAGAAACAAGAGATTTGATGACGCAGGAAAAACCTCAAACGAGGAAAAAACTTGCGGACGACACTGGGGGTCGTCGCTGCACTATGGTCGCCAATCAGGGGCGATATCCTTGGATACTGGTGTCGATCGTACAGTGATTACAATACAAATGAAGGAAATGCTTCGAAATGTAAAGTACAAGTGTTTGAATTTAAAAACAGGTGTTTGTCGTGTATGAAACAAAGTGCTAACTGCTGGTCGAGAGTTGTTGTCGTGCATCGAGAGCGATTCTTCGAGATTAAGTTCTTCACTTCGGTTGTTCTTGAATTCACTGTAGTATTCTGGAATTCAGTTTAAGATGTGTATGCTTTCTTGAGCTCGGTATCAGATGTTGTGTTCGATGTATGCTGGATGTTAACTGATGTCCTTTGACGTGAAGACTTAGCTTGGTATTTATAATCTTCGCGTCATTAATTAGCTCAATTAATGCTTTGATCAACGGCTACAACGGCTGGAAACGGTCGTCGGAGTGAATATCCATGATGATCCTCGTCCGTTACGGTCGCTTGCTGTTAATGGCTTTGACTCCTGCATTAAATACTTAACAAACGTAACAGTCAAGGTTAACGTTAGCTTTGGTCGAAGGTACAATGATCTTACGCGATGGTCGGGCGAGACGAGCGACGCTATGGTCGAGCATCAAGAGGGACGTACGACTTACCTTTTACGGGAGACGACAGATGCTTTCTTGTTTCTTGTCGAGACCTTATCTCAATGCATGATTTGGATTATAACGTGCGTCTTACCTATTTTAGTCGTAGTCGTACGACGTGATTTTTTGCCCAAACAGTTTGCCCCCAAAATTTGAAAATTGAATGTTAAATTTAAGTTTTAAATTTTGCTTGTCGAACGCTTAGACTTGTGACCTGGGTTGAGGGACTTACCTGGTTGTTGGGGAACTAGACCGGTTTGCTTTTAACTGAACGAGAAGTTGAAAAGTTATGACGTCATACTGATGCACGATGATGCTTACCAGCTGTCGAGGATAGGTGTCTAAGATCCGGGCGGGCATGCGAGAGGACGGGGATGCGTGGCGGTTGTTAATGCCAAAAATCGCACCAAAGGGACAACTTAAGGTCGATGTGGACTTAATCAACTAAAGAAAGGATCTTTTGACGAGACGTGCGACGAGGGAAAAAATAAACGAGACAAGGGATTTGATGACGCAGGAAAAACCTCAATCGAGGAAAAAACCTGCGGACGACAGGAGATGTCGTCGCTGCACTATGGTCGCCAATCAGGGGCGATGTCCTTGGTACTGGTGTCGGTCGTACGATGACTACAATACAAATGAAGGAAAAGCTTCGAAATGTAAAGTACAAGTGTTTAAACGTAAAAACAGGTGTTTGTCGTGTGTGAATACAAAGTGTGAACTTCTAGTCGAGGGCTATTGTCGTGCGTCGAGAGTGAGTTCTTCGAGAGAGAATGCTTCACTTGAGTTTTCTGTAGAGTTCTTCTGTGTTGTCTCAGATGTCCTGAAATGATTGCTTGAACTCAATATTTATAGTCTCCGCGTTATTAATTAAGTCCATGAATGCTCTCTTTAACGGTTACAACGGCTAGAAACGGTCGCCGAGATGAATGTTCATAATAGTCTTCGTCCGTTACGGTTGCTGGCTGTTAATGGCTTTGACTCCTGCATTTAATCAAGTGAACAAACGTAACAGTCATGGTTAACGTTAGCTTTGGTCGAGGTTACATGGTCTTACTCGACGGTCGTGCGGGACTGGCGACATTATGGTCGAGCGTCGTGGGGAACTCTCGACTTACCTTTTATGAAGGACGACAAATGTTTTCTGGGCTCTGGTCGGGACCTTATCTTAATACAAGATTTAGTTCATAATCATGCGTCTTACCTGTTTTGGTCGCGGTCGTACGACGTGAATTTTTTGCCCAAACAGTTTGCCCCCAAAATTTGAAAGAAGGAAAGCAAATTCGAGTTTTAAATTTTGTCAGTCGAAAAATATGTCAAGTGACGAAAATTACCTTAGTTACCTTGGAACTAAACTGGTCTGCTCTTAACTGAACGAGAAGTCGAAAGGAGAACGAGGTCGTGACATCATGCTGACGTACGATGATGCTTACCAGCTGTCGATGTTAGGTGTCGGTGATTTACTGGAGCATATGAAAGTCGGGGATGCGTGTCGATCTTTTGAAGGGCTCGACCTGTCACGATTTTCTGCATAAATAGAGATCGAAATGGATTGTTTTCTTTAAGATTTCGAACAGTCATCTTTTCTAGAATCTCGATTCTTTCCAAATCTTCGGTGACTGATGATCTACCGTGGGCTATGATACCCAAATCGATGGCGATGTTGGTTGCGATAAATGCGATGTCCGTGGATTCTGCGCATCTGGCGACGATGTCTTCTGCTGCCACGTCGACCCTTTCGTCAGCCGACAGGGCGAGGGTATGAAGACGGGAGAGAATGATGGGGATTTTATGGAGATCAACTTTGCGTTGTCTTCATCCCTCTTGACTGACTATGTCCTCGTCAGGACGAAGTCGCTTCCGCTTATGGGGAAATATCAGCTCTTATATTTCAAGAAGCATTTTCCAGGGATCTCTATCGAAGAGATTGGACCGTGTTTAGCCGTACTGGCGTCTTCCGTAAGTTTTTCTTTCAAAACTTGTGTTACCGATGTTTATTCTTTCGATGAGCGTTTTGCTAATACGTTCTTTTTGTAATCGTGCAGATGTTTTTGTTTTCCTTCTCTAAACATGTGAGGAAACTGGAGGTGTTGGAGTGGAGGTCGATTGTCGAAGAGAAGATATTCCTTCCTCCAACCTTAACATTAATCTTAAGAGCCACATTCTCGCTATGCCATGGCGCGAAAGGTTGGGAGACAACTCCGGCTATACTCGTTTGATCCTTGCATCAGTTCTTCAGGATTGTCAGGATTCCGAAGGCTGAGTTTTCTTTGGGCAGAGTTCACGATTGCTATGTTTCCTTTGATCTTAGGGTAGTTTCTTTTTCCTGGGTTTATGAATTAGGCTTTTCATGCTCGACCGTTGGTGGTCGGGCCGTTGGTATGCAACGACTTTTGACTTTGTATTTTACTTGTCCGACTATCGGTCGTTCATATGTAATCGTTCAATGAAGTTCCTTCTTTTGCTGAACTTGTGTTTTTAATTACATATGTCGTGGAGAAATGTAATATTGATCATAACAGTATGAAATAAACGGAGGATCGTGCGACTTAGGCTTTTATTGCAATATAATGGTTGAAATATATATCATCGATGTGTTTAGAACATACAAAGTATTTCTAAGTTCCAGAAACTTAGATCGAGGGGTCGTTTAGACCTTACGTGTGACTGTATCGTATCATGAAACTTTAGAATATATGCCCCTGTGATCAAACAATCGAGTCATGCACTTGGATACTCATGTCGTGCGTTCCTGCGATAAAGTTCGTTAGAGGTCGGTCGTGGTTTTTCCAACGATTTTGCGATGCTTACCGTCGTGCTGGAAACTTTGTATGATAGGAAGGCGATTTTAAAAGAAATATTTTTTCAAATGCGTCGCATTCCAACTTCGCGGGATTTCTTGATTGTCGAGGGTCTGAAGTCGATAGGCTCCTTTACCAACGACTTCGGAGACGCGGTAAGTTCCTTCCCACTTAGTAGAAAGCTTACCTGCGTTGAGCTCCTGGGTGTTTGCGAATACTCGACGGAGGACGTAATTGCCTTCTTGAAAGATTTTAACTTTGACGTGCTTATTGAAATGTCGCTCGACCGCCTGCTTCTGCGACGCCATCCTGATCAAGGCGGATTCTCTGAAGTCTTCTAGGGCGTCGAGGTCATGACTTAAATCAACCAAGTTGTGGTCGATGGACGTGTGCCTCAAAGTCGGGAGATAAACTTCGACTGGTAGGACGGCTTCACAACCATAGACGAGAGAGAAGGGGGTTTGTCCTGTGGACGTGCGGGGTGTCGTGCGATTTGCCCATAGGACTGAAGGGAGTTCTTCAACCCATCTTCCTTTTTCAGCTTTTAATCGTTTCTTGATCGAGGCTACAATAGTCTTATTGCTCGACTCGGCAAGTCCATTGGCTTGGGGATATCTGGGAGTCGAGGTCGTCAGCTTGATGTTCCTATCTTCACAGAACTGTTGGATCCTGTCGCTTATGAATTGGGATCCATTGTCGCAGACAATTTCGGATGGAATCCCAAACCTGCATATGATGTTAGTCTGGATAAAGGAGATAACTTCTTTATCTCTAATTTGGGAGAAGGCAACCGCTTCGACCCATTTAGAAAAGTAATCCGTGAGTACGAGGAGGAATACTTTTTGCCCTGGAGCAGGTGGTAGTTTGCCGACAATATCTATTCCCTACCTCATGAAAGGCCATGGGACAAGCGTTGAGTGCAAAGGCTCCGAGGGTTTATGAGACATACCTGAGTGTCGTTGACAGGGGTCGTAATTCTGTACATACTTGACAGCGTCTTGTCGTAGTGTCGGCCAAAAATACCCTTGTCGGGAGATACGATTAGCCAAGCTACGACCTCCTGAATGATTACCACATTCGCCGTCGTGCATCTCTTGGAGGATTTTCTGGGCTTGATTTTTGCTGATGACACACCTTAAATTTAAGCCCGTCGATGATCGCCGATAAAGCTTATTTTCGATCATGACGTATTTAGATGCTTTGAATCTAATTTTTCGAGCCTCCATTTTGTCTTCGGGGAGTTGGTCGTGCACGAGGAAATTTCGAATGTCGCGTGACCAATCATCTTCTTCGTCTTCGATCTGGATGACGTCTGCGTTTCCAATGGACGGCGTTGCCAGGTGAATCATAGGAATAACATCAAATATTGGTTCAACTAAAGCGGACCCAAGGTTTGCCAATGCGTCGGCCTGAGTGTTCTGGTCTCGCGGAATCTGTTCAATAGAAAAAGATTTAAATTTTTTGGAAATGTCTTTTGCCACGCTTAGATATGCTGTCATTTTTGAATCCTTGGCTGCGAATTCTCCACTGATTTGATTTACTACCAGCAGGGAATCACTTTTGACATGCAGTGCGGTTGCCCCCGAGTCGTGGGCCATATTCATTCCCACAATCAGGGCTTCATATTCGGCTTCGTTGTTGGTGGCCTTGAAGTCGCATCGGACCGAGTATACCATCTTACCCCCCCTGTGGCGACTTTAAGACGACACCCAGTCCAGAGCCTCTAATGTTGGATGATCCGTCGACATGTAGGATCCAAGGCACGTCGTCGTGAGTCGCCACAGTGGACACTTCGAGCTCTGCTTCTTTCTCCAACTCAGGGCTGAAATCGGCGATAAATTCTGCCAAGGCTTGTGATTTGATCGCGGTCCTGGGCTTGAAATCGATGTCGTAACTGCTGAGATATATACTTCACTTTGCTAAGCGACCTGTTAACTCAGGTTTCCTTAAAACAGACTTAAGAGGAAATTTAGTTACGACAGTAATAGGATGCGATTCGAAGTAGTGTCGTAATTTTTTAGCAACTGTGACTAGCGACAAAAGCAGTTTTCCATGGAAGAATACCTGGTTTCTGCGTCCAAGAGAGATTTACTTACGTAGTAGATTGGCAATTGTTGTTTTTCGTCCTCTCGTGTGAGTACGGCGCTTACCGCATTTGGTCTGACGCCATATATTCCTTGAGTTTTTGCAATGCTTGCTCATGATCGTTGGTCCAGTTGAAACCTTTATTTTTCCTAAGGACGTTATAAAACAGATGACATCTATCTGAAGATCGGGAGATAAACCTGTTTAGGGCCGCTACTCGACCAGTAAGCCTTTGGACCTCCTTGAAATTTCGAGGAGATTTGATGTCGATGATGGATTTGATTTGGTCGGGGTTAGCTTCGATTCCTCGGCGAGTGACCATGTGGCCTAAGAACTTTCCAGCACTGACTCCAAAGGAACATTTGGTAGGGTTGAGCTTCATGCTATATTCCCGAAGGATGTTGAACGATTGTCTTAGATGCTCGACATGATCGACCGCTTGCTTTGACTTGACGAGCATGTCATCAATATATACCTCCATTGTGTCGCCGAGATGGTTTTTGAACATTTTATTCACTAGACGCTGATAGGTGGATCCTGCATTTTTTAGTCCGAAAGACATAACTTTATAACAGTAAATACCTCGGTCCGTCATAAAAGCGGTTTTCTCCTGGTCCTCGACGTGCATTAAGATTTGGTTATACCCTGAATAGGCATCCATGAAGGTCAATAGTTCATGTCCTGCGGTTGCGTCGACCATGGCGTCGATATGCGGTAATGGGAAAGGATCTTTCGGGCAAGCCTTATTGAGATCGGTGAAGTCGATACAGACCCTCCATTTTCCATTCTTCTTAGCCACGACCACGACATTAGCAAGTCAGTCGGGATACTTTACTTCTCGGATCTTTCCTGTCTTGAGGAGGTTATCGACCTCATCGTTTATTACCTTATTTCTTTCAGGAGAGAATTTACGGTGCTTTTGCTTGACGGGTTTAAACGATGGATCGATATTGAGCTTGTGAGAAATGATGTTAGGATCAATGCCAACCATATCTTCATGCGACCAGGCGAAGCAGTCATCATATTCCTGCAAGAAAGATATTATCTTTTGCCTAAGGTGGGGATCGAGAGATGATCCTATCAAGACTTTTTGCTCGGGCTTGCTTGGGTTTAAGATAACTTCTTCTAGGCAATAATCACCGATGGCTTTAGGAACATCTTGCACCTTTTCAAGCTTTCCATGCGCTGGGTCAGCGGTTCGTTCTGAGTTTCCGCCATCTGCCATTTTCGTGTGATAGAGAACAGAAGAAACTCCAAGAAACTATTAGTAGAATGCACGTTCGTCGAGGATTTTCTCTAGATGTAGTCCCACGGATGGCGCCAAACTGTTAATGCCAAAAATTGCACCAAAGGGACAACTTAAGGTCGATGTGGACTTAATCAACTAAAGAAAGGATCTTTCGACGAGACGTGCGACGAGGGAAAAAATAAACGAGACAAGGGATTTGATGACGCAGGAAAAACCTAAATCGAGGAAAAAACCTGCGGACGACAGGAGATGTCGTCGCTGCACTATGGTCGCCAATCAGGGGCGATGTCCTTGGTACTGGTGTCAGTCGTACGATGACTACAATACAAATGAAGGAAAAGCTTCGAAATGTAAAGTACAAGTGTTTAAATGTAAAAACAGGTGTTTGTCGTGTGTGAATACAAAGTGTGAACTTCTAGTCGAGGGTTGTTGTCGTGCGTCGAGAGTGAGTTCTTCGAGAGAGAATGCTTCACTTGAGTTTGCTGTAGAGTTCTTCTGTGTTGTCTCAGATGTCCTGAAATGATTGCTTGAACTCAATATTTATAGTCTCTGCGTCATTAATTAAGTCCATGAATGCTCTCTTTAACGGTTACAACAGCTAGAAACGGTCGCCGAGATGAATGTTCATAATAGTCTTCGTCTGTTACGGCTGCTGGCTGTTAATGGCTTTGACTCCTGCATTTAATCAAGTGAACAAACGTAACAGTCATGGTTAACGTTAGCTTTGGTCGAGGTTACATGGTCTTACTCGACGGTCGTGCGGGACTGGCGACATTATGGTCGAGCGTCGTGGGGAACTCTCGACTTACCTTTTATGAAGGACGACAAATGTTTTCTGGGCTCTGGTCGGGACCTTATCTTAATACAAGATTTAGTTCATAATCGTGCGTCTTACCTGTTTTGGTCGCGGTCGTACGACGTGAATGTTTTTGCCCAAACAGCGGTCGTATGGCGTGAATGTTTTGGTCGCGGTCGTACTGAGTGAACTTAGTTGCGGTCTTGGCTTCTGCTTTTGTCTTGAAATGAACATTTGAAATTTGGCGCGCTGGCTCTATTCTGGAAACAGCCTTTGTCTTGAACTCTGGCTTTCTGACGCCTAACGACTTCTTGTCGTCAGTGTGCTTGCGACGAAAGGCGGCATCATCTTCGACCCTCATATATGCTAAGGTTCGAGCTCGGACGTCTTCGAAAGTCTCTGGGGGATACTTGGTCAGATCGATATATAGACCTGAACTATCGTCTAGACCACGCTTATAAGCTTCGATCGCAGTTTTGATATCACAATTGCGGATACTGATCATTTCGGCATTGAATCTATTGAAATAACTTCGAATAGACTCATTGGTCTTCTGCACGACGTAGTACAGATCACTAGTGTTCTTTTCCATCTTACGACTGCTGGCGAATTGCTAGGAGAATTGGTTGACCAATTCGGCGAACGACCCGATAGATTTGGGTTTGAGATTGATCAACCACTGGAGAGCTGGACCAGTGAGAGTCGCCCCGAAACTCTTGTACATGCATACTTCCTGGTACATGTGTGGAATCGAGATCGTCCACATGAGCTGCTTATACTGCGCGACATGCTCAGTTGGATCGGTCACACCCGAATACTTGGGAGTGAAGGCAGGAATGTTATACTTCTTTGGGACCTCGACGGTGGCGATCTCGTCGATGAAGGGAGACGCCTGATACCCCGAGCGAGGCTCGACGTCGACAGGCACGGCTGCCCCAGGAAACTTGGCGAGCAAGGACAGGACGCGCTCATTTTGGTCTTCTAACATCTTCAAACGCTGGGCGACGGGATCGTTAAGATCAGGATTTGCCCCTGTCGAGGGATTGGTCCCTGGACTAGTGCCATTGCCATGCGACGAACCATTGGTGTCCCCGTTGAATGGAACAAAATATGGCTGCGACCCATAGTGGAATTGCTGCGGTCCATTCTGAAACGATCGTTGTCCATGCTGAAATGGCTGCGATCTCTGCTGGAAAGATTGCGATCCTTGCTGGAAAGGTTGCGGACCACTTTGGAACGGCTGGGAAAACGGCTGGGATCCATTCTGAAACGGCTGGGTGCCACCTTGCAATGGTTGGGATCCATTGTTCAAGGGTGGTGGTCGGATGTGCTGAGGGGGAATCTACCCAGACTGGGGATTCGGAATGAACGGACCCGGCTGCTGATTCTGCATGAATGGACCTGGATGCTGATTCTGCGCGGACGGGCCTGGTTCCGGACCTGGATTCTGGATGAATGGTCTAGGACCATTCTGGGGTCCAAAAGGATTCCTTAGCCGCGCGATCTCTTCAGCTGCTCTGCGATTCTGCTCTGCCAATGCATTGAGTTGATTCCTGGCAACCTCGAGCTCTTGATACATCTGAGCAATGGCTTGCTGCGGATTTCCAGGGGCTGCCATTTTCCTGCAATAGAAAATAGAAGAAACTCCAAGAAACTATTAGTAGAATGAACGTTCGTCGAGGATTTTCTCTAGATGTAGTCCCACGGATGGCGCCAAACTGTTAATGCCAAAAATCGCACCAAAGGGACAACTTAAGGTCGATGTGGACTTAAACAACTAAAGAAAGAATCTTTCGACGAGACGTGCGACGAGGATAAAAATAAAGAAACAAGAGATTTGATGACGCAGGAAAAACCTCAAACGAGGAAAAAACCTGCGGACGACAATGGGGGTCGTCGCTGCACTATGGTCGCCAACTAGGGGCGATATCCTTGGATACTGGTGTCGATCGTACAGTGATTACAATACAAATGAAGAAAATGCTTCGAAATGTAAAGTACAAGTGTTTGAATGTAAAAACAGGTGTTTGTCGTGTATGAAACAAAGTGCTAACTGCTGGTCGAGAGCTGTTATCGTGCGTCAAGAGCGATTCTTCGAGATTAAGTTCTTCACTTCGGTTGTTCTTGAATTCACTGTAGTATTCTGGAATTCAGTTTAAGATGTGTATGCTTTCTTGAGCTCGGTATCAGATATTGTGTTCGATGTATGCTGGATGTTAACTGATGTCCTTTGACGTGAAGACTTAGCTTGGTATTTATAATCTTCGCGTCATTAATTAGCTCCATTAATGCTTTGATCAACGGCTACAACGGCTGGAAACGGTCGTCGGAGTGAATATCCATAATGATCCTCGTCCATTACGGTCGCTTGCTGTTAATGGCTTTGACTCCTGCATTAAATACTTAACAAACGTAACAGTCAAGGTTAACGTTAGCTTTGGTCGAAGGTGCAATGATCTTACGCGATGGTCGGGCGAGACGGGCGACGCTATGGTCGAGCGTCATGAGGGACGTATGACTTACCTTTTACGGGAGATGACGGATGCTTTCTGGTTTCTTGTCGAGACCTTATCTCAATGCAAGATTTGGATTATAACGTGAGTCTTACCTGTTTTAGTCGTAGTCGTACGACGTGATTTTTTGCCCAAACAATGATCGTCGATAGAGTCTATCTCCAATCACGACATATTTGGATGCCTTGAACCTGATCTTCCGAGCTTCCATCTTATCTTCTGGGAGTTGGTCGTGCATAAGGAAATTTCTGATGTCGCACGAGCAATCCTCCTCTTGATCTTCGATTTGGATGACGTCGTCATTTTCGATGGATGGTGTCGCCAGGTGGATCATATGAATGTTGTCGAATAAAGGTTTGCTGAGTGCAGATCCAAGGTTTGCTAAAGCGTCGTCCTGAGTATTTTGATCCCTTGGAATCTGTTCGATTGAGAATGGTTTGAAAACTTCTGATTTTGCTCTTTCCACCTTTAGGTATGCTGTCATCTTTGAATCTTTGGCCGCGAATTCCCCGTTCATCTGATTTACGACTAGGAGGGAATCGCTTTTGACGTGTAGTGCGGTTGCCCCCAAGTCATGTGCCATGTTCATTCCTACGATCATGGCTTCGTACTCGGCTTCGTTGTTGGTAGTTTTAAAGTCACATCGTCCGAAGTACACCATCTTGCCCCCTGTGGCGACTTTAAGACGACGCCTAGTCTTGAACCCCTAATGTTGGATGATCCATCGACATGTAGAGTCCATGGCCAGTCGTCACAGTGAGCACCTCGATCTCTGCTTCTTTTTCCAGTTCAGGACTGAAGTCGGCGATGAAATCTACCAATGCTTGCGATTTGATTTTTGTCCTGGGCTTGAAGTCGATGTCGTAACTACTGAGGTATATGCTCCATTTCGCCAATTGACCTGTCAACTCAGGTTTCCTCAAGACAGACTTAAGAGGAAAGTTAGTCACGACAGTAATAGGGTGTGATTTGAAGTAATGTCGCAATTTCTTTGCAGCTGTAACTAACGATAAAACCAATTTCTCTATAGAAGAATACCTGGTTTCGGCGTCTAGCAGAGATTTACTTACATAGTAGATCGGTAATTGTTGCTTTTCGTTTTCTCGTGTCAGGACGACACTTACCGCATTAGGACCGACGACCAGGTATAATTGTAGGACCTCATTGTCGTGAGGTTTCGATAGCAGAGGTGGCGATGTCATGTACTCCTTCAGTTTCTGCAGTGCTTGTTCATGGTCGTCTGTCCAGTTGAAACCTTTGTTTTTTCGAAGGACGTTGTAGAATAGATGGCATCTATCCGATGATCGAGAGATAAATCTGTTCAGAGCTGCCACCCGACCAGTGAGCCTTTGGACTTCTTTAAAATTCCTTGGAGATTTGATCTCGATGATGGCCTTGATCTGATCTGGATTGGCCTCGATCCCTCGTCGCGTGACCATATAGCCCAGGAACTTCCCGGCACCGACGCCAAAAGAGCATTTCGTCGGATTCAGCTTCATGTTATATTTCCAGAGAATGTCGAACGACTGTCTTAAATGCTCGACGTGGTCGACCGCTTGCTTTGACTTGACGAGCATGTCTTCAATATACACCTCCATCGTGTCGCCGAGGTGATCTTTGAACATCTTATTCACTAGTCGTTGGTAGGTAGAACCTGCATTTTTTAGACCAAAAGGCATAACTTTATAGAAATAAATACCTCGATCTTTCATGAAGACGATTTTTTCTTGGTCCTCGACATGCATCAGGATCTGGTTGTATCTGGAATAAGCATCCATGAACGTCAATAGCTCATGTCCTGCTGTTGCGTCGACCATGGCGTCGATATGTGGCAGTGGGAAAGGGTCATTTGGACAAGCTTTGTTGAGATCCGTGAAATCGATACAAACTCTCCACTTGTCATTCTTCTTTTGCACGACCACGACGTTTGCAAGCCAGTCGGGGTACTTTACTTCTCGTATATTTCCCGTTTTGAGGAGGTTGTCGACCTCGTCATTGATTACCTTATTCCGTTCAAGAGCAAATTTTCGTTGTTTCTGCTTGATAGGTTTGAAAGATGGGTCGACGTTGAGCTTATGAGAAAAAACGTCGGGGTCCATGCCAACCATGTCTTCGTGCGACCAGGCAAAGCAGTCGGCATGTTCCTGCAAAAAAGATATTAGTTTTTCCTTAAGGCATTGGTCGAGGGATGAACCTATAAAGACGGTTTGGTCAGGCTTGCTCTGGTCCAGGACGACTTCCTCCAAGCGATAGTCGTCGGCTGTCCCAGGAGCATCCTGGTCCTGTAATTGCTAGATGGCCTGCTTTTGCGGTTTCAAGGTCGTCTTGTAGCAATCGCGAGCGATTTTCGACTCGTTTTTGATCTCGGGACTCCCCATGGCGTAGGGAACTTCATGGTTTGATGATATGTTGAAGGGACGACTTTCATGTCATAGATCCATGGTCGACCTAGGATGACGTTATAGGCCGACGAGCAATCGACGACATTGAACTTCGTCTGCTTGTTGACTCCTCGGGCGTAGACAGGCAGAGTAATTTCTCCAAAAGTACTCGTCGCGTCTCCATTGAAACCTACCAAGGTTGTCGAGCTTCGGGTAATTTCCGATCGATCGATTCCCATGGCCTTGATGGTATCAAGGAAGATGACGTTCGCTGAGCTGCCCCCGTCGACCAAGACTCGTCGGGTCAATTAGTTTTCAATCGTGAGTTGAATGATCAACCCGTCATGATGTTTTTGATGCGAGTCGCTGAGGTCGTCCTGGTCGAACATAACCTTCATGGCTTCTAGCTCCAGATCTCCTTTGGGTCTTGATGAGCGAGGTGTAGATCTATCGTCTGGTCCTCGGCTGGCATGTCGTTTAGCTGCGGAATACGTCAGACCGCAGACATAGGGCCCACCAGTTATGCAATTTACTACCTTTGCATGGTCGGGGGATGGCGGTCGAATGTCGTTAACTGGGGTAACGTCATTGTCGATGATATCTTTGAGATGGCCCTTTGGGACGTGATATGCTAGCTCTTTTTTAAGGGTTATGCAGTCGTCCGTCGTATGACCATGATCATTGTGAAAATCACACCACTTCGATTTTTCTTTCTTGTCGTCGTCTCTGTCGGTCTTCTTCGGCCATCAGATGGTCGTCTGAATGGTCTTCAACGCCTCGACCAAATCCTTGGAAGTTCCTTTGAATCCGTAGGAGGATATCTTAGGATATTGAGAGAACTTGGTCGGGGTCGGGGTCTTCTTTTTTTCGAATCAGACATTTGAAATCTGCCGTATTGGCTCCGATTTAGATACTGCCTTCGTCTTGAATTCTGATTTCTTTACACTTAGTGGTCTCTTGTCGTCAGAATGCTTTCGACGAAAGGCGGCGTCGTCTTCTACCCTCATGTAAGCTAGGGTTCTTGCTCGGATGTCTTCGAAATTCTCTGAAGGATATTTCGTCAAATCGGTGTAAAGACCCGAACTCTCGTCTAGACCGCGTTTATAGGCTTCGATCGCGGTCTTGACAACGCAGTTACGGACACTGATCATCTCCGCATTGAATCTGTTGAAGTAACTCCGAATAGATTCACCGGTTTTCTGTACGGCATAGTACAGGTCACTGGTTTGTTTTTCCATCTTGCGACTGCTGGCGAACTGCTGGGAAAATTGATTGACTAATTCGGCGAAGGACCCGATGGATTTAGGTTTGAGGCACTGGAGGGCGGCACCCGTGAGGGTCGCCCCAAAACTTTTACACATACAAACTTCCTGGTATTGATAGGGAATCGACACAGTCCACATCAGTTGTTTATACTGAGCGACATGTTCTGTGGGATCCGAAATACCATAATATTTGGGTGTGAAGGTTGGGATACTGTATTTCTTGGGGATATCGACTAGGGCAATCTCGTCGACGAAAGGGGATGTCTGAAACCCCGTGCGAGGTTCGACGTCGACGGGTACGGCTGCCCCTGGTAGTTTAGCAAGCAAAGACATGACACGTTCATTCTGGTCTTCCAACATCTTCAGTCGCTGAGCGACGGAGTCGTATGAATTGACACCCTTAGTCGCGACTGGGATGAATCCAGAATTCGGAAATCCATTTTGCTGGGATGAGCCGGCGGCTTCTCCGTTGAAAGGGAACATTTGCGGCGGGATCGGGAACTGTGCCGATTGACTTTGAGGGATTAGTCGTGCTGGTTCTGATTCCTCAGTCGCGCGATTTCTTCGGCTGCCCTTCGACTTTGATCAGCAAGGGCATCGATGCGATTGCGCGCGACTTCCAGCTCCCAATGCATCTGGGTGATGATCTGCTCTTGATTTCCCTGACCTGCCATTTTCCTGAAGGAGAAAAAATAGAAAACTCCAAGAAACTGTTAGTCAGACGCACGTTTGTCGAAGACTTTCTCTAGATGGGGCCCCACGGTGGGCGCCAAACTGTTAATGCCAAAAATCGTCCAAAAATACAATTTAAGGTTGATGTGGAGCTTAACAACTAAAGAAAAGAAATCTTTCGACAAACTATGCGACAAAGACAAAAAAATAAAGAAGACGAGAGGAATTTGGTGACGCGGGAAAAACCTCAACGAGGAAAAAACCCGCGGACGACAGTGGGTGTCGTCGATGTACTATGGTCGCCAATCAGGGGCGACATCCTTTTGTTTCAAGCGTCGAGAGTACAAGCGATTACAGTACAAATATCATAAATAACTTAATTGTAAAGAAAATAGTGCGTCGTGTGAAAAAACAGTGTGTCGTGTATACGCGTCGTGAGTTATCTTTCGAGAGAGAGTTCCTTTGCTTGAATGCTTTTTCTATGCAGTGGGTGTCTCCCTTTTTTCAGATGCCACATACAGAAGCTGGCACCTTCGTTTATATAGTGTTTGTGGCTATTAATGCTTCCCATAAAATTTGGATAACGTTTGTAACGGCTTTCTGGAAATCAATGCTCTTGATGATCTTTGTCGGTTGTAACTGTTCTCTCATTAATGGTAGTGATCCTGTATTAAATAGACAAAAGATAACAGCTTTGTCGTATGTTAGGTAATCGTGGTCCTAAGATATTTAACGTCGGTCGTATGTGTTCAGCATTGTTATGGTTGAGTGTCGTGAACAACTCTCGACTTAAACTTAGGTCCGACGATAGAGTTGTCGAGTGTGTATGGTCGTTAGGACCTTATCTTAATACAAGACGTGTCGTGTAAGATATGTGTTACTTTTTTCTGTCGTGGTCGTGACTTGTAAATTTTTTACCCAAACATAAATTATAAAGTTGGTTTGTTGTTTTGAGATAATATCGGACTTAAATTGACAAGTAATAAAAAGTAGGTACGGATGTAAGTTTTTCCGAGAGTATGATAATAACTTTATGGTTGACGAAACTAGTCACAATATACCTCACACGATTTCCTCCTCTCGAAGGCACATCGTATAGGTTGTGATTACGATTTTATCATAAAATATCCACAAATGCTAACTTTCAGTTTCACTATGGTCACAAGCTCGCCACAGTGGTGAACAAAAAGTAAATTGCAGAAAATTAAACTAGTTAAATAGCACATACAAAAACAAAGTAATTCTTAGGTGAATAGATGAAAGAGACTTTATGAGGAAGAAACAACCACTTCATGGTTTGTCTTCTATCCCAAGTTTGTCTCATCATCTTTGTCTTCTTTCCCTTGAAATCTTCAGTATTGACCAAGCCTGAATCATGCATCTTCTTTACATAGTTTTGTCAATAAATCCTTAATAAATATTTTTTGCAGCTACTATCTGCCACAATGGTGACCGCCATAATGACTTTAAGTGTCAAAGTTCGACTTTCTATTTCTCAACTTTAGGAATGATTTAGACTAAAAAAATATTACAAGGCTCAAATGGGTATCCGGGTGGGTAAAAGAGTGAAAAGGGTTTAAAAAGATGACAATTAACTCCGAAGGTTATTAGGTTAACCGATTATGCCAATCCTAATTATAGCTAGTTGTCAATTGATAAAAGTAGGACCAACAGTAACTGGTATATTCAATTATGTAACCGATTTGGCTAACCGGTTAGGAAGGCTTGATTGTTTCTTTACTTAATTTTTTACTTTTTATTGTGTATAAATATAACAAATTAATAATTAAGCTGAAAATGAAAATATAAACGAGAAAATGACATATACTCCAATTAAACAAGATTTTATTTAGAGTAAACTACAATTTTCGTCCCTGGTGTATAACAAAACCTATGAAAGTGGTCTCTAAACTTCAAAAAGTGCAAGAATAGTACTTGGTGTCCTGATTTTGCTTTGAAAATGGTCTCTGCTCACTAACTCCATTAAAAAGCTCAGTTAAGTCAGGGGTATTTTCATCTTTTTACCCATTTTTTGTCTTTTTCTATTAAAAAATTAATAAAATATTTTATATTTTATATATTTATATATTTATTATAGATATACATATGTATATATTTATACACAACCCCACCACCACCGCCACCATCACCACCTCTAGCTCTTCCTGTGCCCACCACCATCACGACACACCACCTCCGACCGTCTTCTCCGGCGACCACACCACCTCCGACCGTCTTCTCCGGCGACCACACAAGTTTTCAGGTAAAAAAACATGGAGAACAGGTTCATTTCAAATCATGCCTGCCTACAACAAACCTAAACAATCCGACCCTCTTCCACTCCATCACTATCAACCCTCGGATTTTCCATTACAGGAACATCATCAAGACCCTTTCGATTCAGCTCAGGTTCATTCTAGGGCTCGTTACTCCTCTCACGCGGTCCATCAGATTCATCTTTATGGTTGTGGCGGCGATGATGATCCGTGCTATGCCCATTTTTTCTACCTGTAGTGAAAAGGATAAGTTGCTCAATCTCAAGTCCGAGCTTCAGAAACTAAGGGAAGATCTGGATGAGAAAAAAACCGAGATCCAAACTGAATTAGAATCTTTATCTGAACAAAAGGATGGGATGGAAAAATGGAACCATTTAGAGGAGGAAAGATTGAATAATCGGAGGCTGGAAACACAGGGTTATGTAGAAAGGGAGTTAGAAGCTCTCAAATTGCTTAACGATTCATTTTCCGCCAATATGGATCACGAGAAATCTGTTTTAGCTGAAAAACATCGAAGTGAGAACTCCAAGATGCTTCATGACTTTGAAATCCAGAAACAAGAACTTGAAACAAGATTGCAGAATGGAGAGATAGAGATAGAAAAGTATCTGTGCGAAAGGGAAAAAGTATTTGAGAAAAAGAGAGAGGAAGAACAAACGATGGTGGTGGAGAAGACCACCGGTGATGATGGTGGTGAGTGTGGCGGTGGTTATGGTGGTGATGCCGTGATGGTGGTGGAGAAGACCACTATATATATATATATAAATATATAATATATAATATATAAAATATTTTATTTTTATTTTTATTTTAATAGAAAAAGACAAAAAAATGTAAAAAGACGAAACTACCCCTGACTTAACTGAGTTTTTTAACGGAGTTAGTGAGCAGGGGCCACTTTCAAAGCAAAATCAGGACACCAGAGACTATTGCAGTTTTTGAAGTTTAGGAACCACTTTCATAGATTTTGTTACACAGGAACGAAAATTGTAGTTTACTCTTTTATTTATTTGGTTAATGGTTATAAATACGACCTCAAAAAAGAAAAGCCAAACGTAAATTTCACAAACTTTGTCATTAAATTGTAAAACACATGAAAACTCCAATGGCCATTCCGTTCCGTCCCTAACGCTCGGTTACGTATCAAGTTTCCATAACCGGTTGCCCAAGGCCCGAGGTAGGACATATTGGTTTTAGGTTTGGAAAAGCTGATAACTGGTGTAAGCCCGATCCGTTGGGCTACGTCTAGTTTTTCAGGTCCGGTGATTAACCAAGCCCTCTCATGTAAATCAAGTTATGGATGTAAAACCCCGTCTTCTCTATGCCCACCACCTACACATCTTCTTCCACTATCAACCTCCATTAAAAGTTCGCACCTCCTTCTCGAGCACCACCGATTAAGTCAAATACCGGATTAGAAATCAAAGCTCAAGAACAAACACACCAAAAAAAATATACATACAAAAACTTAATAAATTAATCACCTTGTTTGAACTTTTTAGTTAAGTATCGGGGATATAGAAGGAAGGAAGTGTAGAAAGTAGAAACAAACAACGCTTGGTTCACCTCAAAACCTAACCTATGGTAGGGTAGCTTCAAAACCTTTATAGCCCTACATCTAAATGCATAAAAAGTCCAAGTCCAAAAACCGATCCATAAAAACACAGAGCTTGGTAGGTTGGACCTGAAAAATAAAAAGCTTGGTAAAACATTTATGATAAGAATACACAAAGACACCTCAAAGCTTACAAAAACATTATTCCAAACTCCATCAACAAATTATGTGCTTGTTACAGAGGGTTAGGGCCAAAGTGGCCAAAGTGGTTAGTGAAAGGGTCATTTATCAGGTAAGTGTTTACCAGCAAGAATCATCACTCTCATTTATTTTATCGAGCAAAATAATTACACTATGGCTATGTTTGGCAAACTAGCTGATAAGCTAGCTGTTTACTGAAAAGCTAGTTGGTAGCTGAAAAGCTAGCTGGTAGCTGATAAGCTAGCTGATGAAAAAGTGACGTTTGGCAAAAGTAGCTTATAAACATGTAAAATGACCAAAAAGGACATCTTCAAATAATTATTAATTACAAATTTAATTATGTAATTAAAATAAATTTATAACAATATAATATGTTAATTAATACACCCAATGTAATAAAGAAAATTTAAATAATATAATATGTTAATTAAAAGAAATTTAGAACTTATTATTACATATATACTATAAATTTTGAATTTGTTAAAACAAGTTTAGAAAAAAAAAATATATTAACTTATAATTTTAAATAACCGTTACATACAATATAAAAAAATATTCAAATAATAATTAAAAAATAATATCAATTGATAATTAAAATATATTCATTAATATTAAAAAATAAATAAATATAATTTATATGATTAACAATAATTCTAAATAATTAAAATTTAATATCAATGTATAATAAAATTTAATTTAATAATTTTCAATTAATATTAATTAATTAATTATAATTAAATTTTAAAAATTAATATTTATTAAAAATAATAGTTAGTAAATAATAATAAGGGTAATATTGGAATATTCACAAAAAGCTACTAAAACGCTACTCCAAGTAGCGTTTCAAAAAGCTAGCTTATGGTCATCCAAACATGTACCTCAAAAAAAACTAGCTTATAAGCTAGTTTTTTTTTGCCAAACAATGCCTATATTGATATTTTTCATGATTTTCTTATTTAACTCTCTTTTTCTCTCTATCAATACAAAATAAATGAAAAACCGGAAAACCACAAAAAAACGAATAAAAAATATATATCAATATGGATGTCAAACTAATGAGAAAAATATTACTGTATTTGGTGTAGTTTATTATTTAGCTCTATTTTTGTTTATATTTCGTCTTTTATCGAATAAAATATAGGGGTGAAGGTTATTTATTTAAAAAAAATATTGATGTAAAGACCATCTAATCATATCTTTTGAATCAATTAATCATATGATTTTATCCTAAACCTCACTATATAGGCGAAGGATCGTGCAAAAAGTTTGATACATGGATTGATCTAGTATATCTTGGTGCATCTTATCTTGGTATTTTTTAAAAATTTTGATCAATCAAATAGACTAACAAATAGGATTTTTTTAATCATAAATGGGTCAATAAAGTACATTAACAAATACGTTTATATTATTTGGGTCAATCAAATACACTAAAAATACGTTTTATTATAATTGGGTCAATCAAATGCACTAAAAAATACGTTTATTATAACTGGATCAATCAAATACACCAACAAATATGTTTTTATTTAAAAATATACTTAAAAATACATTTAGAAAACATTAAATAAAAAATTGGGTTGGTCCCATAACCGGTCCCGGGCAGAGCCTTTTTACTTTTGGATGAAAACGTAACCGGTTGAGGACTGCCAGGGTCGAACTGGTGCCGTTCCTCCATCGGAGCCATTTGGTAATCTCTAGGTACAAACCTAGTTTTTTATATGTGCCCCGCCTTTTATATAGAAAAAAAGTAACTAAAAAAATCCGGTGGAGTAGATGCTCTTAATTATGTTAAGTATTAACTTGCAAAAATCAAACCAAGGAGGCCAATATATCTCCGACCCATAAATGGGCTCTTAGGAGTGAAATGTACATAAACTTGTCCTCTGTTTGCTGATTAGCTACATCAGAATCACAACACTTAACATATAATATCCCAACATATTGCTGCAAGACAAGTCATTGTATACGGTGGTATTTCATTCCTTTTCGAGTTGAACCAAACCAAACCAAACCGAATGAACCCGGTAAATCCCACACAAAGTAAGGTCTAGGAAGCGTATGAGGTATGTGAACCTTAAATCTATCCTAAGGAGTAAAAGAGTAGAGGGGTTGTTTTTATATGAAGACCCCTGGTCTGTAAAATGGTATTGGAAAAAGGAACTTGTAATAAAAAAACATGGATCCAAAAGTACACTAAAAGAGAAGGGGAAAACCTTTAGAGGTCCAACCACAGCTCCATTGAGCATATAAAACACCAAGCCGAGCGATATAGAAGTACCGTTACTAAGACATGAAACCATCAGTTTTAACAAATCCACCTGAAAAACAATCAAATGGGTATCAAATTATTGTTAGCGTTCGGCATTACATTGTGACCAAAGCTACTCTCCACCAATTTGCACTACGTTGACCGGGCGGGCGACAATGAGGTAGGTGATAGAATTGTGAGGTTTTAGGGTTTTAGTTTAACATGAGGGTAGTTTAGTAATTCACAATCTTGTGTTGTCTCCCTAATTTTTATCCCATCTATATTGGTGAGACAAAAATAGTGCATTTTTGTCCCACTAAGTACCGTACGTAAACTGATGGAGCTAGAATGGTTCACAAATTAAATTTTGGCGGTTTGGTTTTTACAGCATGTGACACGATGGCAGATATTATTTTTATTCTTTTAATCACCAGAAAGAACTCCAACGGAGATGTGGGTTTGAACTTTACAAAACTGGGGAAGCCTAAAGACCCCAATAACAAGGGCATGGCATGCATCAATACAAAATCTGACTACAGAAGAACCGACGTTGAGTATTTTAATCAGATTCAGGAAAAATAAAAATACAGCAGAAAATTACCCTACATAGTCTCAAAGAACAATTCCGGAGCTAGGAATCTGCAAAGCGAAATAACAAGTTTCAAGAACATGTGTAAATAATGCAAGTCAGTAGCCACTTGGAACAACATCAAATAAACAAATAAACATCAATAATATTCACAGTATTGTCGTCGCGGAATATCTAATAATAGAAGCAGAAAATGGTTCACCCTACAAATGTCCAAATAGGGCCCACATGTGAAAGAAAAGAAACACATATTTCGCAACAAAATATAATGTGATTAGTTTAACTCAAGGCATGTTCTAGTATGCTTTTCATATTCCAATTATCATATCAGATTCACTTGCACAAGATGAAATCCATACAACAAAGTGGCTCTTTTGCTTCATCTTATCATATTACTATTGTTGTCTACTTGTCAATCAAGTTGTGTGCATGATCAAAATTCTACCAAAAGTTTTCATACCAAAAAATTGTAGCCAAGTCACAATCCAGCAAACCTACGAGATAAATACATATTTATGTATGATTAAGAGTAGACTAAAAGCTTCTCGAATCCATATTTATGTCTTTTGATCCTCATGTGTATGGTTTGCTTTTTTCTTTGTTATGAAGGTATGCCTTATGGATTTTGTACAAAAATCCTTTATTAATGCAAATTTCCATTGGATATATTAAAAAAACTGATTTACTATTTACGTGAACAATAGTTTTAGAGATTGTTGTTATTCAAATTCATGATTTCCAAGTAAGAAATAAACTTCCTTTAGTAACAACTAACAAGCAGGATGCATAAGGTAACAGGTATGAAGACACTGTACATTAGCAAAATATACCATCAACGGTCCAACCGCAGCTGTAAGGAGCACTCGAAAGCATTGAAGTCAGCAATGCAGATGCAGTGGCTGTGTGGAATGGAAGCATTGATTCCAAAGCAACAGAGCTCATCTCAACCGGTGACCTAATTTTTTAAGGAAAAAAAATCACATCCAAGGAAAAAGAAAATAACTACTTATGTGATAAGAACAAATATGTCATGTTCAAATAATTTGAGCTCAATAGTATCATGAAAGCTGCTAGAACCTAACAACTCATATTCAAGAATCCATAGAGTAAACAATTATGAATAGAATTCATTCAATTGGTCAAACAAAATGAAATGAACAAAAGGCTCAAAATGAAGTGATTAGATACTTACTTGCGTTTCTTATCCTAAGATAAGCTTTACTTTTCATTAGGTCCTTCTAGCAACAGAAAACCATTTGTCTCTCATGACCTTAAGAGCCTTCATCAGTCATCACCAACGGTTCCTTAACTTGGCTTAGATTCTAAGAACACTTGAGGTCTGTTATGCACTGGCCCAAGCCCACCAGTAGGTTTATATGTTATAGAATAAATTGGTAGTATAAATAGGGGTGTGGTGGATAGAGTAGAGGTATCCAAAGAAATCAGCAAGGGGCCGTTTACCAAACACTTACCCGGGTAAGCGCTTACCAAGTCACATTACCTACCGGATTGATATGGCAAGGACCAAAAATCTTATCCGGTAAGAGCGAATGAAAGGACCGAGAGTCTTACCCGGTAAGTGAGGGCGAAGACTCTTACCACGGTTAGCGCTTACTAGGTGAATTGTTGCATACGAAACCGATTTGGCAGACTAAAAACTAACATGGTAAGTAAGTGATAGTGTTAAATGCTACTGGTAAACTAGTTCCACAAGTTCTTTCTTTTCCACAATTCTCTCTCTATATTCCACAAGTTCGTTCTTTTCCAAATAGTTGGAAGCCGTATCTAGCATTCAGTATGAAAGAGGGTCTCCTCTGTTGGCTTGGGACGTAAACTAGATTAAGATCATTTGTGTGGATAATGTGGAGGCCATGAGTTGCCTAGATTGGTTAGATCTTGAAAAACACATCCTAATCAGTATGGATTGTTAGAGAAACACAGTTATTTTCCGCCGAGTGTATGGCTCCCATATTCCAACAACTTATACTTTTGAAAATTTCATCAAAATGGGAAGGAAAGGGGTTGCCTTGCCACTCCTCTAAGATTTGTGTGATGCTACTTCTAAAACCAAACGTTTTTGCCTTGCCCAACTTTCAGCATACACGCCCTCCACTTCGGTCCATTTTTCGTTTGACTTAGAGCATTACTTCTAAAGCCTTGCACTTCTGATTGACCAACAACCTTGTGCTTGACTGATTTCTCAAGTTTCTGCCGCTTTATAGTACATGTCAAAAGGATCAAGCAAAACATCCATCTCATACTCTGTGGCATTTTCCTTTGTCTCATTAAATTGTGTTCATGAATGACTTTTCTCAATTTAGATGCAACGTTTCTAATCCATAAGTTTTTAATTTCAATCCTTATCATATTTTAACTACACAATTTTTGTATCGTTACAAAATATGATCATATTGTATATGCCAAAATGAACAACCTATGCATCAATCAAAGTACAACAATTATACGCTTGAAGATCCTTCAACAACCTAGCTTCAAATCCGCTTAGGGCTTTTTACAATTGTTCCTCTGTCCATTCCAAATAAAGAGTTTGTTATCTCCATAAAGACCCAAACTCACGCGATTCATGTCTTTGGAAGTCAAACAAAGTTACTATTTGATATGAGTTTTAAACTTATAAAGCAATTTTGTAACACCCCAAGCCCAAAGTAGCAGGCAGACCAAAGAACTCCCAAATCAACTTAAAATAATGATGAATATTATTGGTCTTCCACAACTTTGGATTTATTAAGAGCTCAGAGATCTTATTTTATATCCATGTGGAATGGGTTATCACAACCTAGGCTGTTAAAGTGGTCAAAAGCTGAATTCGTTGTTAGGAGTTAGGACTGTGATTTGATATAGCGGTTATCACGATGGTAAAATGTTGGTATGATGGTCAAAAAATAGCAGTTTATATAATAAGTAGAATTATATATATATACACACACAACTTAACATGTTATTTGTGTTCAATAAAAATATATAATTTCAAGATTGACCAAAGTGATTTTGAGACCTAAAGAGGAGATATTTTATGCCGAAGTGAGGAGCAATATCAAGAAAAGCAAAGCTAAGAAGCCAAACTTCCTAACAAGCACTAGATATGTAATAATCGTGATCCAGTAGCCGGGAAGGGGCCTAGAAGGGGCCTAGAAGTGCCCACTACTACACCACACTACACTTGGCTCTACACATTTACAGAGCTAACCCCTGTCCAGTGCCTGGCAGAGCTAAGGGGGCTTCAATCCTTACTCTTTATCCTCATCTTCGCCCAGGCTAACGGGGCCGTGACTTGATGAGGTAAAGTTTGCAACACAATCCAAGCCATTCTTGCAATTCGAAGTTACTGTGCTTGATATCAAATAATCAAAGTGCACCTCATTTGACAGAGAAAATCATCACCAAACATTACGCTGAATGAGCTAATATCATCAATCATACGTCAAAACTCCAAATTGAAGATAGTTTTTCGAACTTCAGCATTACGGAGAAAACCAAGCAAACTTAAATAAAATTTGATGCGAAAGACATAAAACAATAACCTGAAAATGCGGAAAGATAGGGGCTTTTGAGCGGGGATGCGGAAGGGAGAGCGTGTCGCACCGGCGGAGATTCTAGACGCCGATGACCTAACGGCGGTGGAGGCGGAGCGGAGGACCAATCTACCAGCGAATACCGTTGCCATATGAAAACCTTCTCTTTCTTTCGTTGGGATCTTGCTGGGGTATTGGGAAATTGAAATTAGAGTAAACTCTAATTTTGGTCCTTGAGGTTTAGTGAAAATTTTAAAAGTGGGACTCGAGAAGTTTTATAAGTCTAAGGGGGTGTTTGGGAGTGCTTTTTAGTCCTAAAAGTGTTTTTGGTCAGAAATGCTTATTGACTTATGGTGGTGGGAAAATGAGTTTTTAAAAAAGTGTTTGGATTAGCTTTTGTGGTAGGAAAAACCAATAAGTCAATAAGTTATTTTTTAAAAAAGTGTTTGGCTTTTTTTAGTTAACAAAAATGGCTTTTTGAATCAAAAAGCGCTTTTGGGATCAAAAAGTCAGGATTTTGTAACTTTTGGAAAATGACTTTTTGTAGTTTATCAAAAAGCAGTTTGAAAAGTGCTTTTCAGTTACCCAAACACTATTTTTAACTTATTGGCTTCTTGAAAAGCCAATAAGTCAATAAGCAGTTTTATAACACACATCCAAACACCCTCTAAAAAGCATTTTTATGGTTTGCATTCTGCTCTGAAAATGGTGTCTGATCACTAATTTCATTAAAGAATGTCTGTTAAATAAAGGGTGTTGTTATTTAGTTTGTCTTTATATATTTTTTCATATTTCTTTAAGAACCATCAAAATCTAGGGACTAACTTGTAATTACTCTACTAAATATTTTACACAATGTTGCATATATACACATCTTCTATATAACTAGAAAACAACTTCTCTCCCACCGGAGAAGAACTCCCTCGCGGATGCTTTTGCCCGTTTCTCGACCACCATCCTACCTACCTTCATCGGACCACCGTTGCTACTTTTTCTTGTGGAGCACACATATACACTAATCTCCCCTCTTACGCTGTTGTTTCTTCCCATGATGGATTGATGGTGTCTCTCTTCACCACTCATCCGGTCTCCCCCTCCATCGCCGGTTCAATTCCCTCAAGTCATTTGGTCGATTTGGGCAATGATAATGTATGAATCTAAGTTCTAAATGGTGAACCCATAATCCAAATTGAACAAAATCCATAACTAGTCATGAACTCCATCTCCGGTTTCCTTCCCTCGAAACACACAAAACCACAGGGACGGGATCACACAGGGACGAAATATTTGACTTGGCCAGAGCTAGAAAATTTCTCATTGAAATCTCTTCGATCTTGTAAAGAACGTGAATCGTTCACTCCCCCTCCCTAGTCCCCCCGATGACCCAAAAAACCCATGTTTGGAACCAAATATGTAATTCACATAGAAGAAATCTCCGATTTGACGGGCTTGGGGGAGGAGGATGCCACCGATTTCGTCGATTTCGAGGACAGAGACGATAATGGCGATGATTTCTCAACTCCTCTCTCTCTTCATTTACACAGAGGGTATTTGTTTTCCGAGGGGAGGGTGAGATGCGATGTTTATGGCTCTCGGCATCGCTGGTACCGGTGATGGGAAGAGGAAAAGAGGGTGGGTGGCAAGAGGAAACGTACAGAGATGTATGGGTTTTTTTCCGGCCACTAAGGGGGTTCTTCTCCGGTAGGAAAGTTATTTTCCGGTGATAAAGGGGGTGTTTGGGATTGCTTATTTAAAACAACTTATGCCTATTTTTAGAAGTGCTTATCAACTTATGTTGTGATAAAAAAAGAACACTGATAAAATAAGTCATCTCATTAAGCTTGATTCATGATATGGAGGGGAAAAAGGAAAAACACCACACTAAACATGTAAACGACTCTCATATGAAATTCACCTAGTCCGTGTGTGTAACTTTTGTGTTGTTTCCAATGACCTTATAAAAAAGCTAACCCTAGGCACCTATTTATAGGGCCCAAAAACAAGATAAAAAGTCTAAACTCATAAAACTAGCTAAAAACCCAATTACAATAATTCTTTATAAAACATTCATTAAATTATGGGTTAATTTAAGCTAACATGTACAACACCTTAAACATTTAAACAAGTTTTTGACTATTTGTATGATTTTGTAATATTTTAAATACTTTTACAAATGTTTTAGAAGATTGTGTATTCCAAATCTCTTAATATATGGTGATTTTTAAGCAGCAAAAAAACTAGTTATAAAAAACGACAATGTTGATGTCTTTCCGAGTACAAAAAAACACATCGGTAAGATATTATAAAAAAATGCCACACCGACAATTTGCAATAACTAATTAGAGATGGGCATATTGGACTGGATTTTGTTACTGGTCTGTTGACACAAAACTAGTCCTTGAAAGAAAACAAGATTCCAACAAATCCGCTTCTGCAACTATATGTCCAACCTAATAACCTGTTACGGCCATAACCAACGGAGCCGATTACGTGGCCGGTCGTCCGAATAAGTTGACATGTTTAAAGTTCTAACCTATCTCCATGGTCCGCTAACTGGGCTCAAAGGCCCGAAGGTTTACTCTAGGGGTGAGCATCGGAACAGGGTACCCGTCTTTGAAATCAGAACCACTCCGGAACTGTCGGTTCCGAAACCGGAACCGATGTGATTGGTTCCGGTTCTCATTTTTTTGTAACCGTTACCCGTTGGGTACCCGCCGGGACCGGGTACCCAGACCCGTTGGTACCTAGAACCGGAACCGACGGGTACCCGCTATTTTTTAATACAAAATATTTATGTATTTATTATATTTAAATATTTAATGATGTGTTATTGGTTTTGTTAGGTGTTTTATTCGTTTTGATCCAAATGTTTTATTTGTTAGGTCTTGACGTAACGACGTTATGTATTATGTAAGTCGTTTTGTTTATGTCAAGACTCAATACGCCGGAGTTTCTAATTTATTTATTTAATAATTAGTTTTTATCTGATTATTTTTCACCATTTGTTATGCTTATTTCTTTAAGTTGGTACTTTGTAGTTTGCAATAGATTTAAAATTAATTTTTTTGTATGAAATGTTAAAAATAAATTTTAAAAAATTGATCGCGGGTACCTGGAACCGGAACCGGAACCACCGGTTCCGGGACTGGTTCCAAAATATAGAGAACCGATGTAAGCGGTTCCGGTTCCGGTTCCTTCATTCTAGGAACCGATGGTTCCGGTTCCATGAAATTTAGCCGGGTACCCGGTTATGCTCGCCCCTATAAATACATACACTATATAGACAATGTATATATATATATATATATATATATATAGAGAGAGAGAGAGAGAGAGAGAGAGAGAAGAAAATTACATACCCTAAAGGCCCAAACGTCGTCTTCCTCCAAGCTTCGACCATCTTCATCCTCACATCCTCGATATGGCCATTTTCGTCCTCGCCCATCACATTGTCTCCATATCTTCATATTCTCTAAACAACCCTTAAATGAAGATCGAGTCTTCCTAACCGGTTAGTCCAATAAGTTATTGTTACCAAATCGGTTGCATCAGTTACAATAAGTCCTCATAGGCACATGAATTTGATTGCCCCAGAGGCACATGAATTTATTTTAGCTGTGACGTTATCTATACTTATTGCCACACAAATTTCATATCAACCCTAACCAAATGATGACATATAGTTATGTTTAACTTTTAGAACCGTAACCCTTGTTTACTTTTGTCACACAAAATAATAAAAAAACCATGGCTAACTCATGGGGTATAGTTACACTTTACTTTTACAACAATGACTATTTGTTAACTTTTTATCACACACAGTAATAATAGTTTTTGCCATAAACTACTTATTAGCCACATAAACTAGATTGTTTGAAACCTGACAATTGATTACCTTTTTAGCGACACAAATTTCATTTTAACTGTGATGTTAGCTATACTTTTAGCCACAACAATTTCATATTATCTATGACCAAATCATAACATATAGTTAAATTTAATTTATAGAACTATAGCTAATAATGATCTGTTGGCTACAAAAATGATAAAAACAAGGGCCACATAATGATATATAGTTACATCTAAAATTTAGAATTGCGACTATTAGTTACCATTTGATCACACATAATGATAAAAACCGTGGCTATAAATTACTTTTAGTCACATGAACAAATTTATTAGAAGTGTGACTATTGGTTACCTTTTAGCCACCGATTTGACACCTTCTCATAAATTGACGTATTAACATTTGACGATGATGAAGTGTAATGACAATCTTCTGTATTTTTATTCGTCTTTGATCTCTTATCTACAGATGAATCATTTTCTTTTGAGAAACTTTGTTGATGTTGGTTCACGTTTTGTTTAAACAAGATTATCAGATCTATTAGTTTGAGTTTGATGCAGAAGCGTATTTGAAGAACTAACAGATATGTTTGATAGATTTAGAACACAATATAAATAAACAGTGAACAGGAAATAATATCTCAAAGTTTACTGAATATATATATTAAGAACAGATTCAAGAACAGTGAGTAAGCAAAGCTTTAAAACAGATATGACTCTCAAAGTGTTTAAGCTGTGTGTTCTTGTGATGTTTTTCTCTCTTGATTTCTTGTTAGGAAGAACTCAACATGAGTCTTCCTTATATACTACTCTAAGGGGACCATAAAGCATAAGCCACTATTCATAACGGATGGTATGAATAGTTAAAAGGATGGTATGAACAGTTTGGACGTGTTGTATTGCATTTAATGCAGCAGACGTCTATTATGTACTAAGCCCTATTGAATCCAAACAGAATTTGACACGTGGAAGTTGGACAGGGCATGCTACCATGCAAGTTGATAAACAGGTCCAGTAGCAGTAGAAAGATATTATAAATATCTTTGAAGTCTTTGAAGAGGATCACAGAGGCTCTGTGGTCTGGTCCTTTGTAGAGCAGTCTTCCCCGGATTCCGAGTCATTTGTCTTCTTTGCGCGTATGACAGAGCTTCTGTAGGGCGCCTCTTTAGCTTCTGTAGCTTCTTGACCTTGATCTCTCGGTAAGTTCGGCAGAGCCTCTGTAAGAGGCTTTCTTCACTTAGCCTATTTTTCACTACTTCTAAATACTTCTATGATTAGGAAGATTGAAACTAACAATCTCCCCCTAAGTAGTGAAAAATAAAAAATTGAACTTGAGTTTAGTTAGGCTAAGTTAGATAAGACAGAGGTTAAACAATACCTCGAAAGTTCTTTCATTTAGAAAATATGCCAGAGGCATTTTACATTTGAGTACAATGAAAGATAAACTTTGACTTGATTTGCAGAGATTTGAGGTTTGAGAATCAGATTTTGGCATCTTTGAAATCGTTATAGCTTCTGTTGTCTCTTCCGATTCTTCTGATCTCTTTGTAGAAACTGATGCAGAGTTCTCTTAGGCGAATTGTGGCATCAATCTCTCTGATGAAAGTATCTGCAGCATCTCTATCCATTTTCTCTGTACCTCTGTATTTTACAAGGCTTGCTCTGAACTTGTTCAGAGTACTAGTTGTGTACTTCTGACAGTCCATGCACACAAACAGTTTGACTTCGCCTTGTGGGTTTTGAAATACTAACCCGAATCTTGGTTCTGTAATGATAGAGTTGGGCACGGCGTCGGGTGGGCAGCGATCTTCTGGTGGTCGTAAATTCAGATGTTTGAGACCAAGATCCTTTCCCAGTTGAAAATCTATCATACTGTAGATCAGAAGCTTTTCCCTCATTGCTTTTCTGAACACTTGATAGGCTCTGGTGTTTGCCTCTGTGTTGTAGTTCTCCTTTGTCCATTGCAGAAGGTCAGGTAGATCATAAGGATTGATATTTCTTAGGTCAGCATCAGCGAAGGTGGTTTCTGAATTGTCTTCTCTTCTGACTTTGTAAAGATTGTACCTGACCCTTGGATAGGTTCTTGTAAAGGAGAACTTGCAGAAGATTACCTTTTTGATCTTGTGGATTGAGAAGACATCTGCTTTGGTTCTTGGCTTTGTCCTTGTAAAGATGTTCTTAAATTCTTCTCTGATCCTTGAATCTGTCACATGATCTGTTGGATGATTGGTCTGAAAGGTTTGTTTATAGAGGTATTTGTATACCACTTCTTCCATCTCTTCATGTGTTGGACCAGGTTGTGGTACTTGTCTTCTGAGACTCTCCATCTTTTGAACAACTTCTGCAGCTCTGCCAGTTAGAGGAATGTCTGTCAGAGGCTTTAATCCATATGCCCAGTCCTCTTCTTCAGGCTTTGGAGTTTGAAAGGTATCAAAAGCGTTTTTCATCAATTTTTCTGTAGGCTTGGGCAATGATTTATTTTTCTTGGGCTCTTCTGTCAGTATTGCTTTGCCCTTGTCTTTGGCTTTTGGAGGTGCAGAACCTGTTTCTTCTGTAGGTTTGGAGGTTGGTGCTTCTGTTGGCTTGATGGTTGCCTCTGTAGGTTTTGACACTTGTGTTTTAGAGGACTTTTGTGGCGATGGTTCTGTTGGCTCGAGTTGCTCTGTAACCTCTGTTGGAGGTTCTTTGGTGATTTCTTCTGTGAGCTCTGTTTCTGTTGATGAAGATTTGACATCGAATCTTCTTGTCATTTTGAAAGCTAATGTGAACATGTGCCTTTCTTCTTCTCTCTGCGCCATTCGTTCAGTCATTTTATTGTGCATCTTTCTCAGAATATCAGAAGCAGAGGTCGTTGCTCTTTTTGGTTTGGTGGCAATCGACTTTCTTCTTGGTATAGTTTGGGGTTTTTCTGTTGATTTTGTTGAAGGACTTTCTTCCAAAATGATTACCACAGGGGTGGTTGTTGCCTCTGTGGTTTGCTGATCAGCTTCTGGAATATTGGTTTCTTCAGGACTTGATTCCACAGAGATGGGTGTTGTCTTTGTGGTCTGTTGATTTTGTTGTTGATCTTGAGTTTGTTCTGGAGGGGCTTGACTGATTGGTTCTGCTGCGATTGGTGGAGCTTGTAATCCTCTGGTCGTAGCTTTCTCCCTTATATTCTCCCCCTTAGGATGATCTGATGGACCAGGATGGTCATCTTCAGAATCATCCTGACTTTTATCAGAAGTACCCTCTGCTCTGCAGGAAGCTTTGGGTTTCTTTGGTAGTTCTGCTCCTGCGGCCATCAACTTCGCACATACATCATCACAGAGGCCGAATAGAGTTGCAAGCTCTGCTTCTGTGTTGAAGCGCATTTTGCCGACACTCTTTCTGAAATCTTTGACGTAATTGGCATTTGCAGTAGTGAAGGAGACAATGACTTCTGTGACCTGGTTTATGACATTTTGACCAAGCTCTGTCAATTGTGCTCTGGTCATGTAATCTTTTGGCTGCATTATTGTAGTGTTGCGCATTGCCTCTTCTTGAACATTTTGCAGAGCCTTCTGTAGTTCTGCAGGTGTGATGCTCTGTGATTTGTTGGATTGCTTGTTCATTTGTTCAAGGAAATGTTTTACTGATTCCTTGAATGCAGAAGTTGCAGCTATTCCAAAATCTTTAGCAGCAGAAGTGGCTGTAGTTGTGGCAGTTGTTTGAGCAGAAGATTTCATCTCTGTGATGGCTGTTTTCACCTCTGTGGACAGATTGTCCATTTTGGTGTTCAGATTCAGCAAGGCCGTTGATGTTTTCTCTGCAAAAGATGTGAAAGAGCTTTGCAACTCTTTCATGGTTTGGTTCACAGAGGTGACAAGGGTTTGGAACTCATCCCTTGATACTTGTGTCCCTGGTGTAACCTCTGGAGGAACACATTCGTCTCCAGAGTGAGTCCCTGCTCCTGGGACACCTTCGTTCACCCTTGTTTGTATGTTGGGGGTGGAAGGATTTCCATCTAATCTTTGAGCAGAAGCATCTAGTGCTTCAGACTCTACAGAAGTTCTGTGAATGACATTGTCTAGATCCACTTCAGAGGTGGGTACTAGATTATCCTTCTATTGACTCGGAGACTTGTCTAGAGTCTCTTCGTCGTTGTGCTCACTACTTCTCTCTGAAAGAAGGGTTGGCCCTATTTCGTGCGTGGCAGAGGAAACGAATTCCTCTGTAGGGTGTTCTAGTGTGATCTGGGGCGATTGATCACGAACTATAGGTGAGTCTCTTTGAGGAGACTCCCTAGGAATGGATTCCTCGGTTTCTGTGGGCGTAGAAGTCGAAAGAGTGACTTCTGGCTGGATGGGTTGGGTTTGGATCGAGCTGTGCTGCTCTTTTTCAATAACTCCTTCTGCAGCTAGATCTGCGGAGTTAGATGTGTGGGTTGCACTGGGAGTTGGTTTTGGTTGTGTGCCTCTATTAATCCAGGCATCTTTTCTTATTTCCTCCTCTGTTAAGCATCCAAGCACTACATCATTTTCTATCATTTCAGCTTCTGTAGCTATCTGATGGCTTGGTGCTTCTTCCCTAGCTTCTATTGAAGTTCCTTGCTCTTTGCCTAAGAAGTCATACATTTGATGAGAGCCGTATAATCTCATGACATGTGGATGATAGAGACCTTTTCGTATCCAGACAGCTTCTTCTTCATCTGAATCTACCTCTGAGACCTCCACTCTTGTCTCCCATGTTTTAAATCCCTCTTCTTGTACAACTTCTGCCTCTTTTCCTTTCTCTAAAGCCTCTGTTATTTTATCTCTATTCCACTCAGCTTCTGTTTGTTCTATTTCTTCTGAAGCTGGGCTTGGACTCCTTCTGTGGACGTCCAATCCTTGTTGAATGAAGGGGTTTTGTAGAATAACAGGTGTCTCGGCTGATTGATCTCTTGGTGTTTGATCATCTTCTTGCAGATGTGTGTCAATGCCAGAAATAGAGAAGTATTGTTCTTCTGGGGAGTGGTGGTCGAGAGGTTGTGCCGTCCACCCTGCTGTATTTAAAGTGTTGGCAATGTCAGGGTTCTGTAGGAAATCGTTTAGGTTTCCTTGGTGAGCAAATCGATCTGGGGATTGATGGGGCGATTGATATCCCTCTTCTGTCATTTGTACTTCTGCATCTTCTTCTTCTGCAGTTCTTTCTTCTGCGATTGCTTCCTCTTCTATGGTAACCAATTTCTCAAGTGATTTACCATGCTTCCTTTTGGTTTTCCTCCTCTTAGGTTTTGGTGCCCCTTCCTCTGTGGTTTTTGATTTTGTTTTCTTCTTCAGTTTTGGAGAGGAGGGAGGAGCAGAGGAGCCAATTTCTGTGGCATGAGGAGGTGAAGGTTGATCTTCTGTAGCGCTTGTAGAGGTGCCTTCTGCAGTTTTCCTCCTTTTTGATTTTGGAGTAGAGGCAGAAGATTTCGAAGAGGACTTCTTTCCCATGAGCTCTGCACGTTTGGCTATGAAGCTAAGTTGAATAGCCACGTGTTTTGCTAATTTGTTATCTTTTTTCTTCTTGAGTGGAAAGAGGTTCTGAAATCATTGTTCCTAGGGGGACACCTAAACGCGGGGGTGTCATAGGACTCGGTTTTGGAGTTCTATGATCGCGTATATATTCTTCCTTAAGGGTTTTGTTCAAGGCATACTTCAGAAGGTTATTTGACAGAGGTCTGCAGTGTGTGTAGCCATCTACATGATCAGTGGGGGTATTTTTGTTCATTGGGAACTGTTTGGGAATTGGCCCTTCCATTGGCCATTTCTGTATCAGCAACAGAGGTTCGAACAAAACTCCCAGTATTCTTTGGAATTGCAGAGGTGGTAGAAACTTAGGATCGTTCTCTTTGACCCTTCTTGTGTTGTTCTTTCTGTCTATGGTGTTGATGATCTCTTGCATCATTATGGTCAGTGGGAGATCATAGTAAACCCCATACATGATGGTTAATATCTGATGTGAGCTCTGGTCAATACTGCCTATCTTCCCTGTCAGGCATCTGTTAAGAATTGAGAACAAGGTGTTCCACAGAGGTGGTAATCTGCCTCTGCGGAAGTCATTTCTCTTCCTCAGTGGGGTGTTGTACCCAAGCATTTCTAGGAAACGACAGATCTCGTCGTCTGTTGGTTGCTCTGCATACTTCTTTAATCCAAGAAGACCCCTTGTTGGTAGGTTGAATTCAAGTGAGAACATTGTTCTATTGAACTTGATTTCCAGATGTTCAGATTTGTCAGGTCTTGAAATGTACCCTTTGATAAGAGAATCATCTTTATCAAATCGGCAACTTTGCCAAAACTGGTTCAAATATCTAACTCGAATTTTCTTTGGGGTTCTTGAGAGTAAAGGGAAGAGGATATGATTTTCCATTATGTTTAGAAGAATGGCATGGGCTTCGCCGAAAGCAGTGGGTGAGGGGACCAAATAGCAATTGTTGGATTTGATTGGTAGTACCTTTTCGTAATGATCCTTTGCTATGAAGTTTTGAAGATGTGTGGTCGGAGCAAAGTCTGCTGAATCGCCGGAATTTTCTAGTTCAATATTTTGGGCAGGGTTGGGGTTTTCTGAATATTCAGAATGAGCAGGTGAATGTTCTGGTGAGTTCGCCGGAGAGTGTGCAGGGGAGATAGCTTGAGAAGATGAAGCCATTTGGTAATGAGAATAAGATACTTGCAGGTTTTTGCAGGGTTTCGCCGGAGAAGAATGAGAGTTTGTAAAAAGTTTATGAGAGGGTAAGCTTGGTTTTTATAGGAGGGTAAAACGGTAGAATTCGAGAGAGTAAAATATATGGCAATGGATTAAAATTTGGAATCCGTACTCAAGTTAGAACGGTGGGTTCAGCTTTCCATAGAAAACGTTCCATGTACGCCCAATGAAAATGGGACACGTAGGCCATGTCAGAAGATGACAGGATGTCGTGCGCGGCCCATTAATGCTAGGCGCATGGGGTTGTTCTTAGCCACATGTGATTCACTCTCAGTAAAAGTAACCGTTATTACTACAGAAATGCCCAAGTAACAGATTGACAGAACATCTGTAGTTTACAGAAGCTCTATGATCTTGAAAATCTTTGATGTTTATCCCTTTCTCATATATCTCATTGTTATCATGACTTCTGTGGGGTTCTTCTTTAACCAAAACGTTTGTAAAGGCATTGGAGAGGATCAATAGGATTTTTAGTTAAGAGTTTTTACTCGTAGAGGTTTTGTGGCTCTGTTGGAACTTGTAGAAGCTCTGTGAGGGCCAACAGAAGCTCTATGAGGGAAAAAATCTCATAACAAAAATTCTATTAAATTTTCTGATCATCCAATTTTTGATCTGTTTTAAGAGATGTTTTTCGGACATATTTGAAAGTTGGTGTCCGAGAAAACTGTTATGAAAAAAGTTTTGTTCATGAAGGTCATGGTGTATGTAATCGGTTTCCGAGATAACATTCCAAAAGATCGATAGAGGGTTAATTTGTGATCACAGAGCATATTTCTGGCAGAACCTCTGTTGAGCTCAGCAGAAGCTCTATGATCTTAAATTTCTCCTAATTCGAATTTTATGAAACTTTTTGAGCTTTTGATTTTTGAAATGTTATTCTCAGTATTTTAGGACATATTTGACAATTTGTGTCCTAGAAAACTGTTTTCAAAAACTTTTTGTGCGAGAGACATACCTTTTGGTTCTTCTTTTCTCGGCAGTGATGTCTGACTTCTGTCGATATAGATTCATCGATATTCTTCTTTGGTTTTCCTTGAAAGTTTTACCTTTGTAGATCATTTCAGGGTCCCTTTTTGCTCCCCCTTGATCTAATCACCTCTGTAGATCAAGTAATTTCCTTTTGCTCCTCCTTGACCTCTGCTTGGATCAAAGAATGATAAGTTTTGCATAGAACATAGGTCATGTTTTCCAGAGGTTCTGTAGGGGTCGTTAGAGGTTCTGAGTAGACCCACAGAAGCTCTGAGATTTCAAGAACTATTTAAGATTGAGAATTTACATACAGAAATAAATCAATCAAAGCAATAAGTAAAGCAATAGAAATATCTACATATTTACAGAAGATAAAGCTATACTTACAGAGGATTTTCACGTCATATTGATCATTCCTAACTTACCCACCAAGAAATTGAATATTTTCTCGTCTAAAGCTTTGGTGAATAAGTCCGCGAGTTGGTATTCTGTGGGCACGAAATGCATCTCGATTGTACCGTATTCAACATGATGTTTCAAGAAATGGTATCTTATATCGATATGCTTGGTTTTTGAGTGTTGCACAGGATTGGCAGAGATAGCAATGGCACTTTTGGAATCACAGAAGATGGGTATTTTGAATAGGATGTGGCCGTAGTCTTTTAGCTGAGTCTTCATCCATAGAACCTGAGAACAACAGCTTGCAGCAGCAACGTATTCAGCTTCTGCAGTGGATGTTGAGACACAATTTTTCTTCTTGGAGGTCCAACTGACTAGTTTGCCACCTAGGAATTGACAACTCCCAGAGGTACTCTTTCTGTCGAGCATGCATCTTCCATAGTCTGAATCTGTATAAGCTTTAAGACTAAAACCAGAGTTCTGTGGATACCAGAGACCGAGATTTTTGGTCCCCTTTAGATATTTAAAGATTCTTTTCACAGCATCATAGTGTGATTTCTTAGGATTAGCTTGATAACGTGCACAAAGACATGTGGCATGCATAATGTCAGGTCTGCTTGCAGTTAAGTATAACAGAGATCCAATCATGCCTCTGTAGAGAGTGCATTCTACAGAGATGGCATCTGGATCTAAGGATAACTTATTTCCAGTGGCCATTGGAGTTTTCATTGCAGAGGTATCAGAGAGGCTATACTTGAAAAGAATGTCAGAGACATATTTGGCCTGATTTATAAAAATTCCCTCTGATGTTTGTTTGACTTGGAGTCCGAGGAAGAATGTTAATTCTCCCATCATACTCATTTCAAACTCACTCTGCATGAGTTTTTCAAAACTTTTGCACTCTTCTGTATTAGAAGACCCAAAAATTATGTCGTCCACATAGATTTGTACAAGCATTATTTCACTGTTTTTACGTTTATAGAATAAGGTAGTATCTGTTATACCTCTGTCGTAGCCATTTACTAGAAGGAAGGTAGAAAGTCGTTCGTACCATGCTCTTGGAGCCTGTTTCAGTCCGTACAGAGCCTTTTCAAGGTAGTATACACGCCTTGGGAACTTTGAGCTTTCAAACACTGGTGGCTGATTTACGTAAACCTCTTCTTGGATTTCACCGTTGAGAAAAGCTGATTTCACGTCCATCTGATAGACTTTAAAACCTCTGTGAGCTGCGGAGGCTAAGAATATTCTTATTGCTTCGAGCCGTGCAACAGGAGCAAAAGTCTCATCGTAATCTATGTCTTCTTCTTGTCTATAACCCTTGGCCACCAATCGTGCTTTATTTCTGATGACCACTCCATCTCCATCCTTCTTATTTCTGTAGACCCACTTAGTCCCAATGGCCTGTTTCCCTCGTGGCAGAGGTACTAAAGTCCATACTCTGTTACGCTCAAACTGCAGAAGTTCTTCTTGCATGGCGTCTACCCAGTTTGGGTCGTCTAGGGCTTCAGAAATCTTCTTTGGTTCTATCACACTAATAAAATTTGTAAAGAAACAAAAATTTGCAGTGGCAGACCTGGTTTTTACTGAGTCAGAAGGTTCTCCGATTATTTGGCTTGGAGGTTGGCTTTTTGTCCACTGAGTGGTGCGTGGAAGATGGTCATCAATGTCATCGAACCTTTCTTCAGAAGCTTCTTGTGGATCTTCTTCTTGTGTAGCCTCTGTCGTTCTTCTTGCCTTGGTAGTTGATTCTACCATTTGTGGAATGATTGGTATGAGTGGTGGTGGAGTTTGTTCCTCTGAGGACGTATAGTCTTGGTCCTCAATTTCCTCTGTAATTGGTTCTTCTGTGGATTGTGGAGTTTGTTTTTCAGCAGCTTATGTGGTCGTTTTTCTTGATGTTTCATCTTCTGCATTTTCTTCTTCGGCATTTGCATCTGTAGTTTTTATAGAAGTAGATGAAGCATTATTTGGACCAGTTAGAGTCATACCTGTAGGATTTTGTTCAATAGAGGATGGTTCTTCAGAAACTCTGATGGTTCCAACAGAAGGATCAATGTCATCGTGGAACATCTCTAAAAATAGAAGATTCAAGTCTTCTTTCGTTTGTGAGATGCCAGAGGTTTCTCTTTTAAGTTCGAGTTCTGAAATGATTTGCTCAGAAGTCTTTTGGAATGAATCATCAAAAGAAACATTGATACTTTCTACGATTTTGCGAGATCTTGTAAGGTATACTCTGTAGGTTTTGCAAGTGGCAGAGTATCCAATGAATTTTTCTTCGTCAGCTTTTACCTCAAACTTTCCTCTAGAATCTCTGTCGTTTAAAACAAAGCATTTACATCCAAACACATGGAAAAACTTGATGTTTGACCGCCTTTTGTTGATCAGTTCGTAAGGAGTCTTGATGTGTCTTTTCACAATGGTTGACCGATTCTGTGTGTAACAAGCGGTAGAAATTGCTTCTGCCCAAAAGTTCATCGGTAATCCGCATGCTGATAGCATAGTTCTTGCGGCCTCCACGAGCGTTCGATTCTTTCTTTCTACTACACCGTTCTGCTGTGGAGTGCATGCGGCAGAGAAGTTCTGTGATATTCCTTCCGTAGTAAGATAGGCTTCAATGGTAGAGTTTTTAAATTCTGTGCCATTGTCACTTCTTAACTTCTGTATTCTGCATTCATAAAGAACTTGGATTCTTTTCATTAGATTAATCAAGATGATTGGAACATCCGATTTCTTTCGAACAAATTCAACCCATGTGAAGCGCGAATACTCATCAATTAAGACAAGTATATATTTCTTGCCACCTAGGCTCTGTATGGCGATGGGACCGCAGAGGTCGACATGAAGCATGTACAGAGGCCTAGTGCAAGACACATCTGTTTTGCCTCTGTGGGAAGCTCTTCTGAGTTTTCCCATTTCACAGGCAGAACACAAGTGATCCTTATTAAATTTAACATTAGGCAAACCTTTAACTAGATCAAGTTTGACCAGTTTATCCAAGATGTGAAAGTTCAAGTGACAGAACCTGTTATGCCATAACCAGGATTCTTTACTTTCGCAAGCTACAAGGCAAACTTTGTCCTTGGTTGTTGAACAAAAGTTCATCAGATATAGATCACCTTTTCTTTCGGCTCGCAGAAGTTCCATTCCTGTGTCTTCACTTTGCAGAGAGCAGAAAGTCCTTTTGAACAAGACATCAAATCCTGTATCATAGAGTTGACTTACACTGAGTAGGTTGTGTTTAAGGCCATTCACATATGCAACTTTGTATACAGAGACGTTTTCCTTCTGTATGACTCCATAGCCCTTGATGTGTCCCTTCTTGTTGTCTCCAAAAGTTACAGATCCACCATCGTGTGTTTCTTTGTACGTGGATAGTAAACTTCTGTCGCCAGTCATGTGCCTTGAGCATCCGGAGTCAAGATACCAAATTGGCACATACCGCTTCTGTAAGACAATCACAGAGACTTAGGTACCCATATCCATATGGGTCCAATATTGTTAGAATTTTTCAAGTTTGCCTTAGCATTCTTGAAATACATTTTATCTTTTGTAGAAAGATCAGATTGTTTCTCTCTAGGTTTTGACTTTGGAGTTTGAATTTTAGTGGAGAGTAAGCAATCTGGACTTGAGAAGTGATTTTTCAATTTGAACATAAGATCAAAACAATGACAGTATTTAATATGAGACGTGATTTGTTTGAACTTTTCATTGAATTTCTTGAACTGAGCCACAGAGGCATTATATTCTTTCTTAACATTAGATTTCTTATTACAAGATGATCTATGAATACTAGAATGTTGTTTGCAAAAATCTTGTTTAGGTCCTGCCTTCTGTGAGTCTCTTCTGTGGTGAACGTCTGTCTTCACTGTCACAGAGGGAAGATATTTGTTAGCTTCAGGCCTTAAAGGTTTTGAAAATTTTGAGCTTTTAGGATTTTCATAGTCCTTTTTCAGATTATTAAGCTCTGTAGAGGTTTTGACTTGTATACACATTTTGAGAAAATCTGGACAGATAGGTATCTCTGTGATTTTCTCTTTTGGAGAAATTGTTCTGTTAAGAACCTCAGAGGAGAATTTAATATCCTCTGTGTCACAGTGAACTATCCCTGATTTAGAATCAGTCTCTGAGTCGTCAGAGGTTGAATCGTCCTCATATACAGAGGTTGAGTCATCTCTTTCGATAGAGGCTGGATTTTCTGAGCATGTATCGTACGAGCTTTCTTGCTCTGTAGAATAACTTTCATAGATGGCAGAGGTTTCTGATGAGATCTCTTCAGCGAGAATTTGATCTATAGAAGATGTACAGAGATTTTTTAAAACATTTGATTTCAAAACTTCCAAAATTTCTTTTTCAATTGATCTTTTAAGTTTTTCTTCTGAAAAGATGGGTTCAAACTCAGGAGCTTTTGCAGATAATTTCTTTTCGACATCTAACATACAGACAAAAGCAACCTGTGTTTGAGTCTCTGGTTTACCAAACTTGAAGATACCAATCTGATCTTGTGTTTTCAGATATTTCTTTGGTTTGATTCCTCTATTGACAGAGGTTGAAGATGATGAATCTGTGTTTTCAAACCACACATTGATCATCTTCGTATGTTTCCTTAAGTGAGGTTCTGCAGAGATTTTAACCCTTTTACTTACAGAGAGTAAGTTTGGAAAAGATGGTTTATTTGTATTTCCTATTACAAACAGAGAAGACAGAGGTTTAAGTCTTTTGCCTTCAACACCTAGAGTAATATCATCGTACCCTATACCTCGTCTTCCTATTTGTGAGTTTACTTTCTCATACACCTTATGTGCATCTTTATAGTTTTTAAGTAAAACTTCTCTTCTGAGTAGATCTTGCCAAAGTACCTCTCTCTCTTTTTGAAAGTATTCTTTGAGAGCTTTTATGTCCGTTGTTTCACTCCTAGAAACTGAAAGCTCTTTAGTTTTGATTTTTAAAGCAGAGGTTAATTCAGAAATTTGCCTTTTTAAAGGATCTACATTTTTGCTCCAATATTTTTCTACTCTTTCCTTTTCTTCGAAAAATTTGGCTTTTTCTTGAGTGAGAAGCCTTACTTCTCTCTAATTAAAGGTGAGTTTTTTTTGAATGCTTTCATTTATCTCTTTTAGTTAAATCAGTTCAATGTTAAGTTTAATTGAATCATTATCTACAGATTTAATACAAGAGGTAGAGTTTAAAATGGATACCTCATTGTCAGTGTCGGAGTCGACTTCTGCCATGCCACAGAACAAGGCATTGGTTGTGAATTCATCATCAGAGGTAGAGTCTGATTCGAAGTGCTCTTTATTTGCTTCAGAATGCCCTTTGTTCTCCATCAGGGATTTTTGCGCATAACATCCAGCCTTCTTTTTGTAAAAAGCTGAGTCCTTCTGTGGGCGATTTTTTCTACTTCTGCATTCTTTTGCGAAATGGCCTGGCTTGCCGCAGTTGAAGCAACCTTGGGAGGTGTTTCCAGTTCGATCGTCGGACTTCTGTTGGTCTCTACCTTTCTCTGTTCGGCATTCGTTTGCATAATGACCAGGCTTACCACATTTGTAGCATTCTTGTCTGTGGCCTACCTTGTCATCTGACCTCTGTCGGTCATTTCCTCTGTAGTTTCTTTCGCTCAACCTCTGTTGGTCATCATTTCTGTAGTCTGACCTCTGTCGGTCACTTGATTCTTCTCTTCTTCCATCATCTCTTCTATCTCTCTGGTTGTTTCTGCTATATCTGTCATTTCCAAAATTTCTTTGGTTACCTCTGAACTCTCTTGTTAATAGAGCCAATGATTTAGCTAATGACGCAAGAGTTATTTCTTCCTCTACCAGCTCGTCTTCTTCGCTATCAACCACCACTATCTTCTTCTTCTCCTTCTTCTTCTCCTCTGTTGCTCTCTCATTTCTCGGTCTCTCTGTAGCCTCTGTTGATTTACTAACCAATGCGTATGGTGCAATGGCTATTATTTTAGCCCGTGCTATTTGAGGCTCTTGTACAGCTAGTGTTCCATAGAGATCAGAGAGTGTCCATGAGTCTAGATCTTGGTTTGTTTGTAAATACATAGACAGTTGAAGCCACTCATCATTCAGGCTCTTTATAAACATGACGTTATTTTCTTCCGAGGTTCTGTGAATGCTAGACTTTCTGCATTTGTTTATGAGAGAGTTGAACCTGTCATACGTTGTTTGCAGAGATTCTGTTGCAGAGGCTCTGAATGCATGATATTCATTTATGTACTGTGCCCTTCGGTTCTTCTGTGTTTTAGCACCCCCTTCCAACTGTCTTTCTAATTCTTTCCAAAGATCGTGCGCAGTTTCGCATGCATCTAAGGATTGAAAAAGCTCGTTGGGGATAGCCATTATCAAGATTCTTTTTGTTTTCTGTGCAACTTCATCTTCTGCCTTATCTTCATTTGACCATTCTTCTTTTGGCTTTGGTTTTTGATGTTCAGGGATTTCAGGAGATTCAGCAGTAGCTGGTACTCGTGGTACTACTATCATGGGAACAGGAGGAAGGTTGTAAAGATATTGTACTAGATTTTTTTTCAGAACCCTCAAAGAAATGAACCATTCTTATCTTCCATTGAGGATACTCATCTCGTAGGAGAGTAGGAGGCTTGGTGAGTGAACCAGCAGTAAAGAAGTTATTTGTATTTGTCATTGTTAAGGTTCTGAAAGGATAGTATGTTTAAAGAGTATGAGTCTGATGATCTGGAAAGTTTTCTGGGTTTGAACAGTTCCCAGAGTACACTTTAATGGAGTTTTAACCTAGAAATGAGGAATAGGTAAAAAAAATGATGTTTATAACTAATCTTGTAACAAAAAGGATCACTCGATATTGAAAATCAAGCTTTGCTCTGATACCAATTGTTGGTTCACGTTTTGTTTAAACAAGATTATCAGATCTATTAGTTCAAGTTTGAGTTTGATGCGGAAGCGTATTTGAAGAACTAACAGATATGTTTGATAGATTTAGAACACAATATAAATAAACAGTGAACAGGAAATAATATCTCAAAGTTTACTGAATATATATATTAAGAACAGATTCAAGAACAGTGAGTAAGCAAAGCTTTAAAACAGATATGACTCTCAAAGTGTTTAAGCTGTGTGTTCTTGTGATGTTTTTCTCTCTTGATTTCTTGTTAGGAAGAACTCAACATGAGTCTTCCTTATATACTACTCTAAGGGGACCATAAAGCATAAGCTACTATTCATAACGGATGGTATGAATAGTTGAAAGGATGGTATGAACAGTTTGGACGTGCTGTATTGCATTTAATGCAGCAGACGTCTATTATGTACTAAGCCCTATTGAATCCAATCAGAATTTGACACGTGGAAGTTGGACAGGGCATGCTACCATGCAAGTTGATAAACAGGTCCAGTAGCAGTAGAAAGATATTATAAATATCTTTGAAGTCTTTGAAGAGGATCACAGAGGCTCTGTGGTCTGGTCCTTTGTAGAGCAGTCTTCCCCGGATTCCGAGTCATTTGTCTTCTTTGCACGTATGACAGAGCTTATGTAGGGCGCCTCTTTAGCTTCTGTAGCTTCTTGACCTTGATCTCTCGGTAAGTTCGGCGGAGCCTCTGTAAGAGGCTTTCTTCACTTAGCCTATTTTTCACTACTTCTAAATACTTCTATGATTAGGAAGATTGAAGCTAACAGTTGACTATCTCCATTTTTCCATCTTACTATAATTATGCCTCAAATCTCTCATAGCGTACTTCATGGGTACTGAAAATATCTCCAAAATCATATACAAGTACGTAATAGGTCAGTGAATCATTGTTTACAATCAGATTTGGTTGAAGAGATTTGGCAAAGATTTACAAAGTAGAGTTTGATCTTAACCCGTTCTTCGTGATCCTTTATGAAGTGATATCGAACGTCTACGTGTTTTGTCTTCGTATGCTGGACGGGGTTACTTGATATTGCGATGGCACTTTTCGAGTCACAGTAAATGGGGATCTTCGAGTACTGGTATTCGTAGTCCTTGAGGTGGGTACACATCCAGATTACTTGCACGCAGCAGCTTACAACAGCAACATACTCAACTTCAATGGTAGAGGTGAACATGAAATTCTGTTTCTTCTATGCCCAGCTGACGAGCTTGTCTCCCAATAACTGGACGTGACCCGATGTGCTCTTTCAATCCAACATACTTCCGGTATGGTCGACATCAGAATACGCCATTAGTTCATAACCTGTCTCTTTCGGGTACCACAAGCCAAGATCAACAGTACCTTTTAAATATCTAAGAATACATTTAACAATAATTAAACGAGACTCTTAAGGTTTAGACTGAAATCTTGCACAAAGAAATGTAGAGAACATAATGTCAGTCCTACTTGCCGTCAGATACATCAACGAACCAATCATTCCTTGATAGGTTTTAGGGTTCACGTCCTTTCCGCTAGGATCGGAGTGTAACTTAATACCAGGTGTCATAGGAGTTCTCATGGGTGCAGAGTTTTCCATTTTGAATTTCCGAAGAATATCAAAGATGTACTTGGATTGATTAATGAATATTTCTGTCGACAGTTGTTTAGCTTGAAGACCAAGGAAAAAATTCATATGACCCATCATAGTCATTTGAAAATGTGATGTCATGAGGACTGAAAAGTTGCGACAGTACTTAGGGTTGGCCGAGCCAAAGATTATTATGTCATCTACATAAATCTGTATCAGGATGATATCCTTCTTTTCCCTTTTAATAAACAATGTACTATCTATCTTAGCTTTGGAAAATCCAGCATTTATTAAGAAGGTAGATAATGCATCATACCATGCTCTTGGTGCTTGTTTGAGACCATACAAGGCCTTGCCTAGAATGTAGACATGATTGGGCTTGGAGTCACACACGAACCCTTCCGGCTGCGAGACGTATACTTCCTCCTTAAGAACGCCGTTGAGAAATGCAGTCTTCACGTCCATATGGAATACCATGAAGTTCTTATGTGCAGCGTAGGCGAGGAACATTCTGATTGCTTCGATTTGGGCAACGGGTGCGAACGTCTCATCGTAGTCTATACCTTCTTGCTGTCGATATCCTTTGGCGACGAGTTTGGCCTTGTTACAAACCACTATGTCGTCTTCGTATTTCTTGTTCTTGAAAACCCATTTGGTAGCGATCACCGTTTTGTTCTTTGGGCGACGTGCATGGCGATTACCCGGTCGGGATCGTTAAGGGCCTCCGAGATGTTCGAAAGTTCATTGTGGCTCAGGAAAGTGGAGAAGAGGCATTCATTGGCTGAGGCGACCCTAGTCGTAACTGGAGTGGAGGGGTCACCTATGATTTGATGAAGTGCATGTGCCGTCGTCCACTTTGTAGAGTAAAGAAGTGGTTGATAAGTCGATTGGGCGTTGACCGGATCCACGTATCCACTTGAAGGTAAGTCTTGAACGAATTCGAGTGAGGGTGAATCGCTCGATGGTGAGGCTGGTGCTGGATGTTCAGTTGTGGGGGCAGCCTCCAGAGTCGGTGAAGGTTGATGCGTACGAGTAGTCGACGATGACTCTACTATAGTATCTTCCAGCGTCTTTGAGATTGGCGTGTCTTCACTTGAACTCGGTATTGGTTGATCAACTGGGGGAGTAGATGGAGATGCTGAAGAATCTGATGTATGAGATGTCGAGGGACCAGAAATTGGTGTTGAGTCCTCTATACGTGCAGCTCCATCCTTGTTAGACACAATAGAATTCTGTTAAATCTAGAAGCTTGTCAAAACAACCTGAAAATGCTAAGTGTTGAAGAAGGCTCAGAAGTATGGACAGAAGACTCAGAGGACTCAGCACCAATTTCTGGAGTTGCTAACCAGAAACGTGATTCTTTGAAATTTTTGTTCCAAGAATATTATGGAGATCGACTCATTGTTGTATATTAAATCAAAGTTTGTGAGCATTTGATTCGTTTGGAGGTTTTCACAATGAGTTTGATTGGAGGATTTGTTGTCAAGATGATGAAAATTTTGGTTGGATATTGATTTTATTCAAGAAAGATTTAGGCACAAGTTATGAATCAAATCGAATTGCTATGCAAAAGTTCAGATTTCAGAAATTGATTATTCAAGATTTATGTCAGCATCAAGATGAATATGTGCAACAGATTTCATGTTTGTATAGTGCAGAAAGTTTTTGAGAACCAAAACAGAAAGGTTGTTGATGTTCATAACAGAAAAGCGGTTGTAACAAAATTTTGTTGTTGTTGTTAGATTTAGAACAGATAATGCTGCTATCTTCGAAGTGTGCAGAAGATTGCAGTTGTTGTTATTAAATTGTAACGGTGTGTAGCTGGTCACGTGAAGAAGAAGAGAAAAGAAGAGTTGGTAGTCAAATTTTAAAAGTGGTAAATTGATCTTGGTAAATGACATGGTCCACATGGATGGCTAATAAAATAGCTATTCTTATTTTCATAGTGATTGGTCAACAAACTCATGGGATTACTTTGAATGTGCGTTCATGCATTTCAATTCTCAAATGGGACGGTGCATTAATTTGACTTGGTGATCGCAGAATTCAATTTATATACAATCAGAATTCTATCGGTTACATGGGCGGACCCAGAAATTTTTTCATACGGTGGCACCATATAATATAGACAAAAAAACAATTACAAAAACATGGTTTTTATCGACGTGTTTTCATCTTTTTACCGACGTTCAACATTGTCTGATGTGTTTTTAGCCTAATTCCACCGTTTCGATGAATTTTTAAATCTTTTTGCTTGATTTCGAGAGATTTTTAAGTTTCTTTATCGATTTCGATGAATTTTGTCGTTTTTTGGTTGATTTCAAGGGTTTTTTTCGATTTTTTTGTTGATTTCAAGAGTTTTTTTGGTTGATTACGAGGTACGGTTGCACCTTCTTGAAGTTTTCAAAATAATACGGTAGCATCTTTCGAAACAATACGGTTGCACCTTTCACGAACCTAACATTTTTTACCCTTCGCTGGACGAATAATACGGTGGCACATGCCACCGTAACCACACTTCTGGGTCCGCCCATGATCAGTTATGTGCTTTCCTTATAACTAAGTTCGAACAACTTCCATTGGTACAATGTAATCTGAGTTGTGTTCCATCAGATCTCTGATGTGTATTTTCAGAAAAGTAAGTTGCAGCCTGTTCAGAATTTTGCCTCAATGTAATCAGAGTTATCTCATTGTTCATTCAGAGCTTTATTCAGAGTGTTCGAAGGCTGTCCAGAAGTTATGACAACATGATATTCCAGTTTATGATCATGGTTATTCAGATTTTTATTCAAACCTATTCAGAGTTTTGAAAGAGGCCATTCAGATGTTTGTTCTGACTTCTGAGTTTTAAGTGTTTAAGTTCCAAATTATAATCGTGCTCAGACATAATTCTGATCCAGTTTATTCAGAATTCTGATCAATCTATTTAGAAGTTATACTTAGCCATTTCAGAGCATTCATGTATAATCAGAATTTCAAGCCCTATGTATCCAGATTTCTGCAGATTGCTTTCAGACATATGCCTTAGGGGTTGTTTGTTTTAAAAAAAACCTCTTAATACCTCTGAGGTCTGAATTGGTCATACGTTTTTATGTTCAGACCTTTTTTTTCAGATTGCAGAGGCTCTTAAGTCTGAAATACCTCTGAAATTAGAAGAGGTAACCTTATGTCTTATAACCTCTTAAAGAACCACCTCTTATTCATCAGAAGTGAAATAAGACTTCAGACTTCAGACCTCTTAGAAAACAAACGCCACCTTAGTGTTTACAAGTGTTTTCAGAGGTTGTTTTTCTCTGATTACAATGGTTCTCATCTCTGATTCTTATAGATACAAGTCTCATCATAAAGGCGATTTTTCAGAATTTCTTGACAATTTTGCGCGCCTGTCGTATTGTGATCAGGTCTTATTCCTCGAAGCTCCAAAATTGACGAGTCCAGATGCGTTGGATTCCTAAGACATAGATGAACTTTTTTCATGTTTTGAGTTTGATTTGAATCAGTGTGTATATTAGTCAGAATATGTGTTAAAGTCAGTATATAGCTGGTGGACAGAAAGCTATGATTTTCGCGCAATTTCTCCCAAATTTTCAGAGAGGTGTTCTATCTTCTGATTTTTTGGATCCAAGATGAACTATTGAAGTGTGTTGAGACACTCCCTCCTCTGATATTAATGGATTAAGCTCTTGAGCTTAATGATCACTCAACTCGAATCTCAAAGACAGATTCTTTGTTACAAACTGAAAAATTGCACCATGGTTTGTCACACATCTCGCACATTAATTTCTTGTGAGCTTATCGAATGTGTTGAGTTTCTTCAGATAAAGCTGATTTTTTTTGTGCATTCAGTGGAGCTTATTGCACATTGGATCCGATTTTAAAGTTGAAACTTGTGAAGAATAAGAGCAAATTTTGAGGGGGAGCTTGGATGTATTTGCAAGGCGTGAAGGTGTGCAACACTAATGTTTTCAAAGAAATCAAGGGGGGGTCATTTGAAGATGTTTTCTTTATAAAACTTTAGGGGGAAATTGTTGGGTCAAGAAAGCCCCAATTATATAGAAAGTTTTATAAAGTCAAAGATGTCCATGTAAAGTCAAAGTCAATTGTATTTTACTTTGTAACATGTTATTTGGGCATTAGGAGTTTAATGGGCTTAGGCCCATGTCATGTAATTTAGACACCATAAATAGGTGTCTTGGGCTTTCATTATCATTCGAGAAACCTTGAGATCACACACACTTCATAGAGAGTTGTGAGAGACGGTTTGTAATTGTTCAATTCTCCCTCCATTGTATTGTAAAGCATATAAGTAGAAATCATTCAATAAAATGATATTCATGCCTACTTCTACTCAATTTCTATGGAGTTTCTTGATTGTTGCTAATTATGGGATCTACAAATTCAGATTAAGTTGACTAAAATACTCATCATAAACATGTTCAAAAAGTAACTCTAAATCAGAAAGATGTGCTCTTGGCGTAGAGGCATGATTTGGATCTACTGAAGGTTGTGCAGATTCTGAACGAGCTTGTTCAGAAGCTAACACACCAGATAACACGTGTTCCGAACCGAGATGTTTAGAAGCCAAACCAGTCAATTCGTCAAAAGACATATTTACGCTCTCGACGATGGATTTGGTTCGCCGATTGTAGATGTGGAATGCATGGAGCTGGTGGAGTAGCCGATGAAGATCCCTTCGTCCGCCTTAGGGTTGAACTTTCTGAGATCTTCCTTGTCATTGAGTATGAAGCACTTGCATCCAAAAGCGTGAAAGTACTTGATGTTGGGGATGCGGCTGTTGATGACTTCGTACGGTATTTTGTTGAATTGCTTGTTGATGATGGAGCGATTTTGTGTGTAGCACACGGTTGCAACTGCTTCAGCCCACAAGAATAGTGGAAGCTTTGACTGAGTGAGCATCGTCTGAGCCGCGTCCACTAGGGTACGATTTCTCTTTACCACCACCTAATTTTGCTGAGGGGTCCAAGCAGCGAAGAAGGTATGGGTGATACCTACTGATTCTAGATACCCCTCCAGTGTCTTGTTCTTGTACTCCGTATAGTTTTCATTCCTGATGGTTTGAACCACTTGTCGCAGATTGACTTATACACCCTTGAGATATGAGATAATCAGTTCTGGGGTCTCATCCTTAGAACAAAAAAAATTGACCCAAGTGTACCGAGAGTAGTCGTCCACCATAACAAGCACATACTTCTTTCCATTGATGTTATGGATGCGCATTGGGCCATATAGGTCCATGTGAATTAGCTCGAGCGTCCTCGATGTGCTTGGTACAACCCTCGGCTTATGAGATGCACACTTCTTCTTCCTCGTCTTGCATGTTGTGTAAATGTGCTCCTTCTCGAACTTTAGGTCAGGCATCCCTTTGGCAACTACACAACACCAGTTTGTTGAAAGGATCGAACATGATCCATATTTATATGGTCTGGCATGCCAGGTCGTGTCGACAGATGGACAACACCTGTCCATCGCCTTTTCGTCTTCTGCGTTGGATGGACGACACCTGTCCCTAACCATCATCACGCATGCGCCAACTCACGATGACATCACAAATCTTATCACCATTACGGTTTCCCACGTAAACTATTCAGTTGCATATAAACCGATTCAGTTTCCTTTAGTTGCCACGTGTCAGTTGGTTACATTTGGATTTAAAATTTGAATTTATTGAACTAAATTTAAATATTGGGGGAAAACGGTTTGGGTAAAAATTCGGAAGTCACGACCGACGTGAAAAACCAACGATTAATAACTTAAGACAAGACTTGTATTAAGATAAGGTCCTGATGACCATGCACGTTCGAGAACACCGTCGTCACTTCCGATGATGGTCGTAAGATCATCACGACATGCGACTAGCGACCACGTATCCTGTCGATAGTATCTAATGAACGTCGTAAGTTTCTTTACGACCGTAACTTATTACGATGAGCGTTTCTCTTTATCTATTTAATGCTATTGATCCAAACCCTCATTGATTTGATAATGACTCTTTAAGAAACACTTAGTGAAAATTGTAAGTAGACAATATGTATTAGAGTTTCACTATCGCTGATAAGTACTATGTCTCTACAGTACCGCTGATAGGAAACATATGTTCATTAAAATATGTTCAGCGATACTGTTCATCAATAAAGCGCTGAGCCTGTTTAGTCTTGTTGATGATTGCTGATAATCTTAGTTGTTTACTTATGATCCCTGAAGACAAGTTTCACGTCAACTATGTTCTACGCTGAAGTCGAAGATCAAGCCAAAGAACCAGCGACAAGTCTGCTAATGAACTGATGTGGATATCAGCGAAGCCAAGATTTGTCCACTCAACGTGAAGTATCAAGTAGAAGACTTCAGCAATCGCTGAGCTTTGTCACTCGCTGATAAAGTACTGTTCAACGAACGCTGATCATGAAGTCTTCCTCTACAAGTTACTTTTATCTTATCCCCTTGCACGTCTCCGTACGAAATGTCAGAACGAACATCCCTTCTGTCCATTATCGTACAACAAACTCTGATTCTACACTGTACATCATGCGGCTACTAAGGTTGTCTACAAAGGTCAAACCATGCAACCAATCAGCTGCTGCCACGTGTAAAGTTGTACTGCTATGCATTAAATGCATGAGGTATATAAGAAGAACCCTACTTCAGAAATGAAGCGCTCGGCCATCTTCTTCTTTCTCTCTTAGTGTTAGAATATTACTCGTAGTATTCTTATCTCCTTTCTGTCTTAATTCTAGTGCAAGAAACTTAGTGTTCTCATAACTTGTTTAGATTAGGTTAATCCTTAATCTTGTTCCGCAACAAGTTGTAAATTGTTTGATTATATCAATAAACAATTTAGAAAGTAAAATTCATGTGTTTGTATTCAACCCCCCCCCCCCCCCCTTTCTACAAACTTGTATAACCCCCCGGGACCAACAAGTGGTATCAGAGCGGATTGTTTAATCTCATAAACAAGATTGACAATGGTTACCAACACAAACACAAACACAAACACAAACTATATTGACAATGGTTCTCTTGCAAAACCCCCTAGATTTTCCAGAGATAACTTTAATCTATGGAAAAATAAGATGATCCTCTTCTTAGAAGGTGTAGACCCTACTATGCCTTATTACATCGAAAATGGCCCATATATTCCTGTTAGAATAGACTCTGAACTTCCAGGCACTACTACTAGAGCTGCCATTCCTGAAAGAGTAGTACCTAAGGAACCTCATAATTGGTCTGATAAAGATAAGAAGAAAGTGGCTATTGACACAAAAGCCAGATCCATTCTTTCCATGGCTCTTCCTGACGAAGTCTACCATTCCGTCATGAACCTGAAATCCTCCAAAGCTATGTGGGACACAATCTGTGTTCAATATGAAGGTACTTCTGAAGTCTAGGACTCAAGAAAGATCAACCTGGTAAGACAGTACAAAAGCTTCATTTGTGGTAAGAATGAATCTCTCTCTGAAGTACATCAGCGGTTTAACTATTTAATTATAGATCTGAAAACCGTTGGTAAGGAATATTCTAACTTTGAAATTCTGACAAAGTTCTTAGAATGTTTACCTGAAAGCTGGGACAGTTATTCAATGTGTCTCAAGCTGTCAAAAGATCTAAAATCAATGACTCTTTCTACCTTATATGGCACTATGCTCAATCATGAGCAGTCGAGTCATCTTAAGAAGAATCTTGTAAAATATTCCAAAAGCACCCCTGTTGCTTTAATATCAGAGTTACCTTCCACTCAGCGATCTACTGTTACTATCACTGAGTTGGAGACTAACTCTGAATGCTCATCAGATCCTGACTCTTCAGATCTTAATGAATCTACGGCTCTCCTATCTAATAAGTTCAGTAGATTCGCCAATTTTTTTTCTCCAGAAAGAACAAACCTCTCGCTCTCACTGACAAGCCAAGATCATCAACTTCTGTTGATAAGGCTACTGCTACTTGCTATAACTGTGAAAAGATAGGACATTTTGCTAGCGAGTGCAGGTCAAAGAAAGTTTCTAGAACCTCAGCTTTCTCCAAGAAATCCTCTAACCCCAGGTCTAGAGATGACAAGTATCAAAAGCTGAAAGAAAGGTATGTAAAGCTGAAGGGCTTTAAGAAGAAAGGCAAAGGCCTTATGGCTGACTTTGATTGGGCTGCCTCTGGTGAAGAATAATCATCTGACTCTGAAGATGATGATGAGGCCAATCTCTGTCTCATGGCCAAAATCGAAGATGAGGAAGAAAATTCTGACATTCCCTCTTCTTCAGCCTATGCTACTAAGGTATCACCTTCTTTCTTTAAACATATTTCAGATATTGATGAAGCTGATAGTCTTCGAAAAATCGATCTCCTGACTATGAGTTTATATGATGCCATGAATGGCAAAACTGTTGTTGAAAATCAAAACCTTGATCTCGCTAAACAACTTAAACACTGTCACCTTCAAATAGAAAAGCTTTCTAAAATCGAAGAAGATTTAAAAGACCAGGTTCATATAAATCAACTAGTCAAAATCGAGCGTGAAGAAGCTATCGCTGCATTGAAAGCTGAAAAAGCTACCGTTGAAGGATGGTGTAAATCATCAACAACGATCACTGAGATAATCGAGTCTCAGATTCCCCTGAGTGACAAACATGGTCTTGGTTACAGAGCTGATACTCTAGAACCAACCACTGATCGTTCCATGCTCAAATTTGGAACTTTCGTGTCCTCTATCCCTGACACTTCATCTTCTCAGTGTTCCTCTTCAAAAACTCCTATCCCTAAGGAAATCTCTACATTAAATTTTAAAGGTAAAGAGAAAATTGTTTATCCAAAACCTCAGAAGGATACCTTTGTACCTAAGCTGAATGCTTCTAAATTTCCAGTGATGTATCCCTCTACTTCTAAGAATAAGATACCTGGATCCATTCAGCGATCTACTCCTAGAATCAGAGTGGATATTATTGGTAAGAAATCCGAAGAACTGATTGTTCCTCCTATTTCCAATGCCAATGGTATACTTGGTGCTGGCCCTGCCCATTTAAAATTAACGGGTAAGCATGCAAATGGTCCTAAAGCTACTTTTAGTTATAGGAAATGTTATCACTGTGGACTTACCAATCATATTGCTAGTAAGTGCCCCACATCCACCAAAGCTGAAAAATTAGCTAAGGCGAAGATCAATGCCCCCAAGGCAAAGAAGACCACTGAGGTTAAGAAATTAACCAAAGTAAAGAATAATTCTGAAGTTGAATCTTCAATTGCTGCAAAGATTACTGAACCTTGCACTTCCTCTACCACCACTGACAAATGTGGACCCATGGTTAAATGGGTGCCCAAGTCAAACTAATCATCCTTTGTTTACAGGTCAGGAAGGGTATCTGGTATCTTGATAGCGGATGCTCTAGACACATGACTGGAAAGAAAAACCTGCTCACTGAATACAAGGAAGAGAAGGGTCCCTCAGTGACCTTCGGTGGAAATGGAAAAGGCTATATCTGAGGGTTTGGTGTACTCTCAAATGATACAACAACCTTCAGAAGAGTCGCATATGTTGAAGGACTGAAGCATAATCTTCTAAGCATAAGTCAACTGTGTGACAAGGATAACAAAGTGATTTTCACTAAAGAATCCTGCTTTGTCACTGACAAAAAGGAGAAGATAGCTCTCAACGGTTATCGTATGGAAAATGTTTATGTTATAGACATGGACTCTACAACCACTGAGAACTCCTGTTTCTTCTCAAAAGCCTCATCTGACGCCAACTGGTTATGGCATAAGAGGCTCTCTCATCTAAACTTCAAGACACTGAATACTCTTTCTTCTAAAGAGATAGTCACTGGTCTACCTCAACACTTATACGCAAAGGAGTCCTTATGTTCAGCGTGTGAGAAAGGGAAATAGACCAAAGCAAGCTTCAAGTCTAAACAAGTTTCCTCATTGTCATCTCCTCTACAACTTCTCCATATGGATTTGTTTGGCCCTGTTAACAAACAATCCACCGCTGGAAAGAAATATACATTGGTCATAGTTGATGAATTCTCTCACTATACCTGGGTAATGTTTCTCCGTTCTAAGAGTGACACCCCTGAAGAACTCATCACTTTTGTTAGGAAAATGGAAGTCCTGAACAACATGACCGTTCGCTCAATAAGGAGTGATCATGGGACTGAATTCAAAAACAGTTCTCTTGATTCCTTCTTTGAAAGTAATGGTATTTCTCATAACTTTTCATCAGTGAGAACACCGCAACAAAATGGAGTCGCTGAAAGAAGAAATCGAACTATCATCGAAGTTGCACGTTCAATGCTCAGCGATTCTCATCTACCTACTCAGTTTTGGGCAGAAGCTGTCAATACTGCTTGTTTTACTCAAAACAGGTCGCTGATTGTCAAAAGATTCAAGAAGACAGCCTATGAACTTTTCCATGGGAGAAAGCCTTCAATTAGCTTTCTTCACATCTTTGGATGTCAGTGTTTCATACTAAACAACAGAGATGCCCTTGGAAAGTTTGATCCTAAGGCTGATGATGGAATCTTTCTTGGATACTCTTCAGTTTCTAAAGCCTTCAGAGTCTTCAATCGAAGAAGACAGACTGTAGAAGAAACGATCCACGTCACCTTTGACGAATCCCGTTCAGCGAACTCTAGACCTTCTGCTGATACTGAAGAACTGAATCAATGGATGTTTTCTCATCTTGGTGATTCAGAAGATGTTCCCACTCCTCCATCTAATACTCATCCCACTGAAGATGATGATCCTACTGTCATCCCAAGCATGCAGGCTAGTGAAGCTGAAACATCATGGGTCTCAGCTGTTCCTATTAACACTATGCCTGCTTCTAAACCTTCTATCTCAGACATGCCATCTACTTCTCTGCAATCAGTGAATGAAATGACATCTGCACCTCTTCCTCTCTTGGCTGATATGCCAGAAGTTGCTGAAGCCTCATCTTCAGCTCCTCCAGAAGTTCAGATTGAGTCAGCGACTTAAGCTTCGGCTCAGCGATGGACTATAAATCACCCTATTGATCAAATTCTTGGTGATCCAAACGCTGGTGTTCAGATTCGACGAAGTGCAGGTAACATTTGTTTATTCGTTAACTTTATTTCTCTGATTGAACCAAAGAAAACCGATGATGCCCTCCAAGAATCAAACTGGGTCAGCGCTATGCAAGAAGAGCTGACAGAATTCGAAAGAAACAAAGTTTGGAAGATTGTTCCTAGACCATCCGACAAGTCAGTGATAGGCACTAAATGGGTCTATCGAAACAAGTTGGATGAACATGGAACTGTAACCCGCAACAAGGCTCGACTTGTTGCTCAGGGATACAGCCAAGAGGAAGGTATAGATTACGACTTAACATTCGCCCCAATGGCAAGACTCGAAGCTATTCGTCTATTCTTAGCTTACGCTGTACACAAAGACTTCAAAGTTTATCAAATGGATGTCAAGTCAGCGTTCCTAAATGGAAAGCTGAATGAAGAAGTCTACGTGGAACAAGCTCCAGGATTCTCAGATCCTAAGCATCCAGGTTATGTTTATAAACTGGATAAGGTACTTTATGGCTTAAAGCAAGCTCCTCGTGAATGGTATGACACTCTCTCTACTTATCTCTACATTGAAAAATTTGAGCGTGGTCAGATTGACAAAACTCTATTTTTCAGGAAAGTTAAAGGTCATATTATTCTTGTTCAAATATATGTCGATGATATTATATTTGGTTCCACTAACCTTGACTTGTGTACTCGTTTCCCTGATAGAATGAAAGCTGAATATAAAATGAGTATGATGGGTGAGCTGACATATTTCCTTGGTCTTCAAATCAAACAGAGTGAAAAAGGAACTTTCATTCAGCAGGGAAAAATATGTTAAAGATATGCTGAAGAAATTTGATTTAACTCAGAGTTCAGCTATGAAAACCCCTATGTCATCGCCACTGACACTAAACAAGGATCGCTCTGGAAAACCTGTTAATGTCACAGCATACCGTGGGATGATCAGCTCTCTTCTGTATCTTACAGCTAGCCGACCTGATATTATGTACGCAACCTGTTTGCGTGCACGATATCAAGCTGAACCTAAGGAATCTCATTTGATCGCTGTAAAGCGAATCTTTCGTTACCTTAAGGGTACTCCTAACCTAGGTCTTTGGTATCCCAAAGACTCAGGGTTTTATCTAATCGCCTATTCAGATAGTGATTTTGCAGGTTGCAAATTGGATAGGAAAAGCACCACAGGAGGATGTCAGCTCCTGGGTGGAAAGCTGGTGAGTTGGACAAGTAAAAAGCAAAACCCAGTGTCCACCTCAACCGCTGAAGATGAATACGTAGCTGCTGGAAGCTGTTGCTCTCAGGTCTTGTGGATGAGAAATCAACTACTGGACTATGACCTTCAGTTCTCGAAGATTCCAATCTATTGCGACAGCACAAGTGCCATCGCTATAGCCAATAATCCAGTGCTACATTCAAAGACTAAACACATCGAAAGCATGTATCATTTTATCAGAGATCATGTGATGAATGGTGATGTAGAACTTCATTTTATCCCAACTGACTTTCAGTTAGCTGATCTTTTTACCAAACCTCTTGATGAGACAAGATTCAACTTTCTCATCAGCGAGCTTGGAATGCTTAACTTTGAAGAGTAAAATCTTCAGCGGTTCACATTTGATCAGTGATAATAATGAACTTGTATAACCTATTAATCATCTTCTCTCTGAACAAAATTGATTCGCTGATATCAAGGTATGTTCTTCTTACTCGCTGACGTTCGCCTATGAATGCAAGATTTCAAAACAAATTGCATCGCTGAATATCTCTTCCTTTCCGTAATACTTTGAAATTTCTAAACTTAACATTGATATTTCTATTTAGTGCTTCATGTTTTCAAAAATGTCCCTGAACTTTCAAAAACCTTAGAGACATCCTAAAATATGAAAAGACGTTTGTGACGTCATCAAACGGATAAACCATGGCACGTTTTCTGACACACGTTCGCCCGTTTCGTCTCTTCTTGACCAATCACATTCAAGGAATGTGTCAGTGTCATGATGAAAAACTTTCCCGCTCAATTTTCTCTCTCTCTAACTCTCACTATATAAACACATTCGAGTTTATATTTTCACCTTACGCGAACTTCATCTTCTTCAAGCAAGAACTCTGTTGCATTCAAGATATAATCTCAAGAACCTGTTCATCTTCTTAAACATCACAGGTTAATATCTCTTTTATTTTGCAACTCTAAACTTGTTTCTGATCTTATCTTTGTTTTTAAAAGATCAAACAAAAGAACTTCTTAAAATGAAATCATTTTCTTTTCATGATTTTATGAAAACAATCTTCATGGTTGTTCTTCAAGTTTAAAAACAGAAATCTTAAACTTGTATCTTCATATGTTTTTCCAGAATCTCTTCTTCAAATAGAAACTGGAAAACAAATGTTCACTATGTTTTGTATTTCTTTCTCAAAACTAGAAAAGCCCTAATCTTCATAAAGACATCTTTTGTCTGAATGTAATGTGCTAAACTCAAAAATATCTTTCTGGAAATTCTTTCCACATTAAGACATTTTTGTTCATCTTCTTCATGTTTAAATGTGTTTCAGAAATGGCATCCTCTACTGACGCTCCTACTACCAAGTCCCCTACTACTGCTGAGGCTACTGTAATAACCAAAGCTCCTCAGGTTACGTTTAAAATCGAGAAAGTCACATTTCAGAGCAACAATCCATATGCTCTCTTTGATTTCCCTCAAAATAAGCAGGTCACACATCTTGATGACGATGTGTGCCCTATCTCCACAGCTTTAACCATCACTCCTCCAGCCAATAAACATCTACTAGTTCAGTTCTGGTACTCGGCCAGAAGGGCTCAGATCACCTCTTCCAAAGACCCTAAGAAGAAAATCGATGTCATCCTCTTTGACACCGATCATGGTACTTCTAAGATTACACCTGGTAATATCAGGTGTGCCCTGAACCTTCCCGTAGCCACAAAAGAAAACCGCTTTGTCCCTCTGCCAAACCCCAAAAACTCAAACGACAGGGAAACCCTGATTGCATTCTTCGATGCAATGAAGTACGTCTGGGACACAGGGAGAGATGAACTCCCTGAGAAGAAGCTGACTGCCATCAAGAAGTCCAAGATGCCAAGCGAGATGAACTTCATCTTTGCTCATTTGATCAGCTGCCTGACAGTGAAAATCGGGTCATCTGACCAAGCTTCTCAACCCCAACAGGCTATGGGATACTCTCTACTGAAGGGTCTCTACATTGACTGGGCAAAAATCATATATGATGATCTGATGTTCAGGGTGGATGCAGCTGAAAGACCAACATTTGTTCCTTACCCCAGGTTTGTCAGTGCCCTCTTTGAACAAGGCCTGAAAGACAAGTACCCGAAGGTGGGCGACCTGAGACTCTCAAAGGTCGGCCCTAAAGTTCTTGACTTCAAGCCCATGCCAAACGAGGTATTTCTCTCTACACTCCTATCTATTCTCAATCCTCCAACTTCTTCTACTTCTGCGGCTACCTCAACGGTAATCCCAACTGCTGATACCCAGGCTGCACCCTCCACTCCTTCTCGAAAAAGGAAACACTCTTCTTCCCAACTTGAATCCGAAAGGATCAAGAAAACCAAGGAGAAACCCTCCAAGCCTTTCCAGGCTGAAGACTCCACGACTCTTTCTGAACAAGAGACGTTGGATAGTTTCGTGGTACGCTCTTCCATAACTGATAAAGCCACCCCTTCCATACCGACTTCAGCGTCTCTAAACGCCGAGGTTATAAACTTGGAATTGAACCTACCTCCCTCAGTACCTCTAAGTACTGCGGAAGTATTTCTCAGCGGATCCAACGCTGAACCCCACACCAAATCCCTCTTCTCAACTTTTATTCCTCCCACCATTTCTTTGGACACTCCACCAGTATTCCCCCCATTCTCTCCAACAAACATCATCCTCCAGGATACATCAGTTGGAACTTTACAGGGGATGATGCATCAGAATATAGGATTTGCAGGCACCTCCATGCGCCAAGGCACTCGGGAAGGCGACATGGAACACTACTCAGGTTATCAAAGCTTCGAGGACTTCACCAACCCACCTGCAGGTATACACAAAACCATACACACTCTCTCAAAATCCCCAACTTCTAAGCTTTCCTTTGTTCATAAGTTATTATCTGTTGCAGGTCCTAATTTGGGAGATATTCATAACTCCCTGAAAGATCTAGTGACAAAGGTAGACTCTTACAACACCACTCTCTCCACTAACTCTTCAGCGGTTACAGACGTTGGAGAGAATCTCAAGACGCTGATAATAGAGGTAACAAAGAAAGCCTCCAGTGCTGACATGGAGAAGATAGAAGGTCACATTGGCAAATTTGCTACTACTATTGCTGACCACTCCACCTCCATCAACAATCTCAACGTCACCAACACATCTCTCTCCACAAACTTCGCTACCTTGTCCAGCAAAGTCACATCGCTGAAGACAACGGTTGGTAACCTTCAGGGAGAGGTATCTTCCTTAAGGACAGATATCAGCACTGCCACCAACCTACTGCAGCAAATCCTCGACCGCCTGAATGCTGCTACTTGTGCTCCGTCGCATTTTACTCAAGTGGATCGAGAGGATCTTCAAAGAATCACTCCTGCTATATCTGGCCTGGAAGACAGATTAAGTAGGATTGAAACCTGTGTTGGGATCCCTGGCCTGGAAGACAAGGACCCAATGCACACTGCTAATGCTGCTGCTGCTGCTGCTGAAATTCCAGTTACCTCCCCCACTCATAATGTGGAAGAGGGGGAGAAGAATGGCGAAGGTCTTCCCCATAATGCTGAGGGGGAGACAACTGTTGTTGCTGCTACTAATGAACGACCTCAGGGAGTTGAAAACCCTGAGGGAACCGAGAAACCTCCCTCTGTATTTGAGGGGGAGCAACTCGATGAGCAACCCAAAGCTGAAGCTGATGTCACCGTACCTTATGCTGATGAGGTCGAGTCTGAAGAAGAAGCTGAACACGATGAAGCCGTCGACATCTTTGATGATGAACCATCATCATCCCCTAAAACGATGATGATGATGACGATGAGGGTGATGATTTCTTCGTCCAGCCTATCAAGAAGGCCCCAACTCAAAAAGGGGTTATGATAAATGAACCATCAGGGGAGGGGACCACCAAAAGGCATGCAGCATCTGAAGCTGACAAAGGAAAGAACAAAGGTGTCTCTTCTAAAGACAACTTGGCCATTCTCTTCAGGAAGCCAGTTTGTCAGGTAACATACATTCTATTTCCTTATACTGCATACCTCCTCTACCCATTCTCTATACCAGTTCTCCTCTCCATAAAACCTCTAAACACTTAACCCTCATTCTTTCTCTATCTCTTCTTTCCCAGATGATCTTACTCAAATGATCGCTGTGTTTCAGCTAGTCCTTTCCCCTGCTTGAGGATCCAACTGAAGTTTCTCCGACTGCAACATCAACAATAATCCCAGCCATAAGAGCTGATGAAATAATCCCAGTCTTGGATTTCCCTGAGACTGAAGAACAAGAAGAAGAGCTGCTCTCTCACAAAAACAGACCTTCCTTGGCTCCTCAAGAGCTAAGTGAAGTGGATCAGAAAAAGAGAGAAGCAATGATCAAAAGCTTGAAGATCAGTGAATCATCCTTCCGCGTTCCAAAGTCACTCCTAAACCTACTAAGATCAGACTGACAAAGAAAGAGTTCGCTGATCACCTCAGAGTTGAAAGATTACTTGCCGAACGAAGGGAAGCTGAAGAAAAAGATAAAGCCTATGCCATCCATCTTGTCCAACAATTGGTGAAAGACCCCGCACTGAAAAAGACTCCCATCGAAGTCCAACGTCAACTATGGGAAGACGCCCAAAAGATCATCGAAGAAAAGACCAAGGTATCTGACTCTACCTTGGTGTCACACCCCGCTAAAGCGGAAACACGGAATGTGCAGCTCAAGTTTCATAGCAAAAGTTACAAGATCACAACAACCATCAAAATACATTAAGAGGTTAAACCTTGTCTTTTACAATTGTTTTTACGGAAGGGAAATGAACATGAAAGTTAAAGATAGTAAAGAAAAGCTTCACCACGTGTAGCCTTCCTAAGTTCCAACCTTAAAGACGTTCTCCTGAAAAGCATGTAAATGAGAGTGTCAACTAATGAATAGTTGGTGAGATCACAGGTTTAAATAGTATAACATTGTTGCCATTGCAAAATATGTTGCAAATCCACACAAGGGATAAATAATACGGTTATAAAAACCACTTGTTTGCCATTGCAAAATAGATTAGATCCACACAAGGGATAAATAAAACGGTTATCAGAACCACTTGTTTGCCATTGCAAAATAGTTTAGATCCACACAAGGGATAAATAAAACGGTTATCAGAACCACTTGCTTGAGGTGATCATATGTAAAATGCTAAGTTATTGAGCCCGTTACCCGGCCTATATCGACATAATTTGCCCCTACCACAACGGTGGAATCATTCCACATACGCGCATGTTCTATCACCAACAATACGCAATACAACAATAATTATGCACTCAAACAAGCGCTACTTGTGAGTGGGGGTGTCAACCCAAATAACGTTATTCATAATTACCAACGGCTCACACTCGTGAGTTAAACGGGTAACGTATACGTGAACGGGGACTTTATACATGATAGCAATCTAAACTCAAACTTACAACATTTGCAAAACATAGATACCATAGAGCATAACTAAACAAGTTTCGTATTTCCAAGAAAACGATATAATCGATGCATAAAATATTTGTAGTAACCACATGCCTTTCACCCCAAAATATGTAAAACATTGAAAAAGGGGCTGTGAATACTCACTTGATACGTGACAGAATCCAGGAATCTCCCACAAATACTCCGAGATGATCCTACTTCAAACCTATGAACGTAAGGTCACTAGTGAGTTCTCAATCTCGAAGGTTCGGTACTAATTATCCAAATCATCATAAAATGCCTTGTTGTGTTTTAATATTATAACGTAATAAACGTATACATTGTTCTTCTTAGATTAAAGTTTCCACAATTTCGTCCCAATAAGTAACGAAAAGGGTTTTAAAGAACATAAACATATATAGTACATATATATGTATAAACCGAAATTTTATCGTAACGACGATAAAATTAGGGGTCGTAAACGAAATGACAAATATTTAAATGTATAAATATATAGACATAATATATATTTATACTCCACTATTTCATCATAAAATGATGAAATGGGATCAAGAATAAAATGCATAAATATATATAAATATTATTATATATATAAACATTCCACAATTTCATCATAAAAGATGAAAAGGGATAAAGAATAAATAAAATGCATAAATAAAGGACATAAATAAATTGCATAGATAAAAGATATACTTATATACTCCACTATTTCATCATGAAATGATGAAATGGGATTAGAAATAGTCCTTATAATAAATAATAAATTGTCCTTTACTGTCCAGAATTTGATGTCACTTTGTGTCCAACTTTGGGTAACTTCCAGGTATTATTTGATCATGAAATTTTATGTCCAGTTGGTTCAATGAGTTAGGAAACTTTTGGCATCAGTTTCATAATTTTTGGAAGAGTATAAGTACATGAAATAATACACGACGTAAAACCCGACAGAATACTTTGCTGTTTGCATCCGGATTTTGTGAGGACTGTTTGATAAATAAAATCTTTGGGTTTTTAACTAAAACCACTTGGGTATGAATCTTAACACACTAAAATGATTTCCAGAAAAAGAATCACTCCATTTGGAGTTAAAATGAGTGAGATATGACTCTTTGATGTGAGGTGTAATTTCTGGCAGCAAGCTGTCCAACCAACACCTTGTGCATGTGCACCCAACTTGACTTTTAAACCAAAATTCTTATTCCTTTGCATGCAAAATCCGATTTGACTCTCATCCATACAAATATTTTCAGTTCCAAACATATTTATGATCCATTTAAAATGCATGCAAAACAACCATCAACTCAAACCTTGAACACTTTTTCAAAAGACCCAATTTGAAGATTGTTGATGTTCTTGCCAAGAACATCAACATGCAACTAAAAATTCAGTATTTTGAGCTCATGCATGTGGGTTTAAATGTGTTTTTAGTGGTTTTCAAAGATACATTCATAAGACTCTTGAACAAAAATGATGGATCTTTCAAGATTACTACATGCATGTGTTTAAAATGTTCATCTTTGATCTTAACTTTGGTTTGATTTTGGATTCGCCATCTTTTACTAACAAAAGATGTTATGATGGCAAATCTACAAACATTAAGACCCATAAAGATGATTTTAAAAGATGTGAAGAAAGTGTAACAAAAAGATGAAGATCATACTTTTAAAAATGCAAAAATATGAAAAAGACTTGAAAGAATGTGTGTGGTTTTTACCCAACACACTTATGTTTACCTTAGGTTTGTCTTGAACTCTTGAAGACTTTGATTTTTGGGGCTGGAGTTGTGATGAAGGTTTGAAGGTTTGAAGATGAAGATATGAAGATTTGAAGGTGGAGAGAGAGAGGGATGATAACCAGAGAAAGAGTAAAATGAGAGAATGGTTTAACAAGTGAAGTATAGATGTTTATTAATGCAAAATGAGAGAGAGGGGAGGGGATGGCCGGCCTCACATGGGGGGGTGGTGGTGGTGTGACATTTAAGTATTTTGTCACTTCTTGTACAAAAATAAAAGTCTAAATACAAGTATTTTCTTTTTAAAGTAAAATACATGTACATATGCATAAAGTAAAGTATTTATATATATAAAATATAATTGAAATATATAAATTATCAATTACATAAATACTTGTAGTATATAAATATTTTAGGTTGGCATTTTATGAGATTTATGGATAATTTCCTAATTCAAGGATTTCTTAGGCAAAATTTCTCGAATTTTCCTATCGTGCCGGGTTTACTGCTAAAATTAGACTGTGTAAACTATGTCATAAAAAATAAGGTTTCCAAAACAGTTCTAACCTGAGATGTGACTTTGACAGTTGTCACAGTCTCCCCCGGTTAGAAGAATTTCGTCCCGAAATTCAAGTGTTACTAGCGTTAACAGGTTTGCTTGCAAAGAGGTGAGGATACTTTTGTAACATGTAATCCTCCCGCTCCCAAGTATATTCAGGCCCACGCCTTGTGTTCCAATGGACTTTTACTATCGGGATTTTGCTTCTCTTAAGACGCTTGACTTCCCTATCTAGTATTTCCATTGGTTCCTCTACGATGTGCAGTTTATTGTTGATTTGGACTTCTTCCAAAGGCACGGTTACTGCTTCATCAGCTAAACACTTCTTTAGGTTCGACACGTGAAACGTGTTGTGAATAGCACTTAACTCCATTGGCAAATCCAGTTTATAAGCTACCGGTCCAATACTTTCCGTGATCTTAAATGGTCCAACATACCTTGGACTCAACTTTCCTCTTTTCCCAAAACGAACTGTTCCCTTCCAAGGGGATACTTTTAAAAAGACTCGGTCACCCACTTGGAATTCTAAAGGCTTTCTTCGATTGTCCGCATAGCTCTTCTGACGATCTTGAGCTGCTTTAAGCCTATCTCTGATAACTGCAATCTTGTCGGTGGTTTCTTGTACGATATCCGGACTAGATAGCTGACTATCTCCTATTTCCAACTAACAAAGAGGTGATCGACACTTACGTCCATATAGAGCTTCATATGACGCACGCTGAATACTAGTATGATAGCTATTATTGTAGGAAAACTCAACTAATGGCAAATGGTTATCCCAACTTCCTCCAAAATCTATTACACATGCCCGAAGCATGTCCTCCAACGTCTGAATGGTTCGCTCACTCTGACCATCCGTTTGAGGAAGATAAGCCGTGCTTAAGTTTAACTGCGTTCCTAATGCTTTTTGGAGTGATTGCCAAAATCGAGATGTAAAACGACTATCTCTATCCGATATAATGGATATTGGAACTCCATGCCGCGTAACGATCTCCTTGATGTAGATCTGAGAAAGCTTTTCCATCTTATAATCTTCTCGAATAGGTAGGAAATGTGCGGACTTCGTAAATCGATCTACTATAACCCAGATCGTGTCATGCCCTTTGGCAGTTCTTGGGAGTTTGGTTATGAAATCCATAGTGATTTGTTCCCATTTCCACTGGGGAATCTCCGGTTGTTGTAACAGTCCTGATGGCTTTTGATAAACTGCCTTGACTTTTGCACACGTTACGCATTTTCCTACATATATGGCAATATCCTTCTTCATTCCTGGCCACCAATAGTATTCCCTTAAATCCTTATACATCTTGTCCGCTCCTGGGTGAATTGAATACTTCGATTTATGAGCCTCCTCTAAAATCATTTCCCGTAGGTTATCAGCCTTTGGGATCCATACTCAGCCTTTAAAGTAACGTACTCCATCAATCTTAGTTTCAAAACTAGACTCTAAACCATGAAGAGTCTCTTCCTTCAGGTTTTCAGATTTCAATGCTTCGATCTGAGCTTCAAAAATTCGGGTTTTCAAACTTGTTTGAACCAGTGCTCCTAACGCTCGGACTCGTGAAGGTTTTACCCTTTCTTTTCTACTCAAGGCATCGGCTACCACGTTGGCCTTACCTGGGTGGTAACGTATCTCGCAATCGTAATCGCTGAGCAGTTCTACCCATCTTCTTTGCCTCATGTTCAGCATCTTTTGATCAAAGATGTGTTGAAGACTTTTATGATCGGTGAAAATAGTACACTTGGTACCATATAGATAATGTCTCCATATCTTCAGAGCAAATACCACAGCTCTGAGTTCCAAATCGTGTGTGGTATAGTTCTTTTCGTGAACTTTTAATTGTCTCGAGGCATATGCTATCACCTTATCATTTTGCATCAATACGCAACCTAATCCTTGATGTGATGCGTCACAATACACTACAAAATTCTCCGTTCCTTCCGGTAAAGCTAAAATCGGTGCATTGCACAACTTTTTCTTCAGAAGTTGAAATGCTTCTTCTTGTGGAACTCCCCAGACGAATTCCTTCTCCTTTTGAGTTAACGTGGTAAGGGGTTTAGCGATCTTAGAGAAATTCTCGATAAAACGTCGATAATACCCTGCCAAGCCTAGAAATTGGCGAATTTCCGTTGGAGTCCTTGGGGCTTCCCATTTCTTAATGGCTTCCACTTTAGCCGGGTCCACGTGAATCCCTTTCTCCCCGATTACGTGACCTAAGAAATGTACCTCCCGAATCCAAAATTCGCACTTAGAGAATTTGGCATATAGCTTCTGCTCCTTGAGAAGTTCTAAAATCACTTTTAGATGCTGCTCGTGATCCTTCTTACTCTGAGAATAGATTAATAGGTCATCGATGAACACACTCACGAACTTATCAAGATATGGCCTACATACTCTATTCATTAGATCCATAAACACAGCTGGCGCGTTCGTCAATCCAAATGGCATAACTAAAAACTCGTAGTGTCCATAGCGAGTTCTAAAAGCTGTCTTAGGAATATCTTCCTCTCGGACCCTCAACTGATGATATCCCGATCGAAGATCAATTTTAGAAAAGTAAGTTGCACCTTGCAACTGGTCGAACAAATCGTCTATTCGAGGGAGAGGATATCGGTTCTTGATTGTTAACTTATTAAGCTCCCTATAATCGATACACATTCGGAATGCTCCATCCTTTTTCTTGACAAAAAGAATCGGTGCTCCCCAGGGTGATGAACTCGGTCGAATAAATCCCTTATCCAAAAGTTCTTGAAGTTGATTCGATAACTCTTGCATTTCCGCAGGTGCTAGGCGATACGGTGCCTTAGCTACGGGCGCCGCTCCGGGTACAAGATCAATCTGAAATTCGACTTGTCTAAACGGTGGAAGTCCAGGCAAATCGTCTGGAAATACTTCTGGGTGATCCTTCACCACAGGAATATCTTGGACTCGCCTCTCCTCAGACTTCTTCTTAATTACTTGCGCCAAGAACGCAACATACTTCTTCCTCAAATACTTATGGACCTTCATACATGATACTATCTTCAGATTCCTTCCAACTCTATCTCCTTGAACGACTAAGGTTTCTCCGCCTTGTAATGGTAACCTAACCGTCTTTTCAAAACAACTAACCTCAGCTCGGTGCTTAGACAACCAATCCATGCCTATTACTACATCAAAACTCCCCAATTCAATTGGAATAAGATCAACACTAAACAGTTTATCCGCTAAATTCAAAGTACAACCTAAGATTACATCCTTAGCTTCTAATTCAAATCCATTAGCAACCTCAACAATATAAGCATTCGACATTTTCTTAGATTCTAGATTGATCAAAGGCCTAAAATCTAACGAAACAAAACTCTTATCGGCACCAGTGTCGAATAATACGGATGCATAATAATCGTTTAGAAGAAACGTACCTGTCACTACATTGGGGTCTCGACGTGCTTCTTCTGCTCCTATGACAAATGCCCTTCCTCGAGCTTGTCCTCCTTGGTTTCCCTGATTGCCTTGCCTTGCTTGATACCCAGCGTTGTTATTGTTTGGTCCTCTTTTCAGCCTTGGGCACACATTTCGGAAGTGATCCGGACTTCCGCACTCAAAACATACCCTTCCTTCTTCCTTCACATTCTTTATCGTCTTACAAAATCGGGCTAAATGACCTTTTTGCTTACAGATGTTACAGATGAGACAGGCCCCCTCGTGATGTGAACTACATTGGTTACACTTTGGTTGAGGCCTATTGTAACGTCCTACTTCCTTAGCATTCATCCTAAAATTTCCCACTACTTTCCTGTTCCCACTTGAACTACTTCTAATTGCTTTTCCTGACTGATTTTCCGGCCTTCTCTTAATACCGACACCTTTCTGAGTTAGAGTTCCCGCTCTGACCGCATCATGGGTCAAACTAGTTGCTAGTGCCACGGCGGCTTGGATTGTGGTCGGACTTGATGACTTAACCATTCCTCTGATTTCCGGGGTTAATCCATACAGATATCGATCGATCCGCTTGCTCTCCGGGGTGACCATGTGAGGTACTAACTTCGCAAGTTCGTGAAAACGAGCGGTGTAGCGATCTATGCCCGAACCAAAGTTCAGCCTCTAATTTCTGAACCTCGCTTTTGGGACAGTATTCCTCCATAAGCAATTCCTTGAACTCAGTCCAGGTCAGTTTGTATGCATCTTCCCTTCCACGGGTCTGCACTTGAATATTCCACCAAGTTAGAGCTCGCTTTTGCAATTGACAGGCCGCATACTCTACCATACGATCTTCCGAGCACTTACAGATATGAAGTACTGACTCCATACTATCAAACCATGAGAGTAGTCCTATAGCACCTTCCGTTCCATGAAACTCCTTGGGCTTACAAGTCATGAATGTCTTGTAGCTACATCCCCTATTGTCTTGAGTGTTATTAGGAGCTCCTCCTCCTACATTAACATTTCTTTGACTCTCATTAATACCCGCGGTAACTTGAGCTATGATGTTAGGTATCGCCTCTTGGATACCTTGAGCTATGAGTTGGGCGATATCGGGGTTCGGATCAGGATTTCCTCCCGTGTGCCGTGTGGATCTTCGTGGTGGCATTTTTCTAAAACACAATTGCAAAAATCGAGTTGATTAAAAATTTGAGTAATTAACGGCGGATGTTTTTGTAAAGAATACATTTGAAGTTTCGAAGTGTTGGGAAAATAATTGAATAAGTATTGTACGTTTCACATATATAATTAAAACATAAAAATGCCTTTTCATTGAAGTCATTAATAATAGCCGAATACTTACAAAATTTCTGATGTGTATCGCACATCAGTATAGAATTACAAACTGAAATTTAAGATTGAAACAATTAGAAATTAAAAAGTTCCATTTTCTAAATTTTCCACCGTCCACGTCAATATCCGCCCCGATGTACTTCGATCGAAACCCATAACACCAATAGCGTCAACAGCATCACTACTACTATGCTCATTATCTCGACTCGTAAAGCTATCCTCCGAGCTAGTTTCGCTCCGCTCACGGCTTCGGATGACATGTTGGTCAAAAGGTGGCTTAATTCCACTAGCTCGGTTATCACTTGACTCTGATGACTGACTCTTGTTTGACATCCGTGCAAGTCCATTGCCACGGCCCTAAAGCGTTGCTCTTCGGTCCAAGTCATGCCAGGCGCTCGGCTAATCGGCACTCCCTCGATCACTCGTGAAGGTTCCGGTGCGTCTCGCTGATCAGACCTAAAAGACACTCGTCTAGGTATTGGCACGCTCTTCCTAGCGGTTTGCCTCGTACGTGGACCCCTAGGTGGCATTACTACCAGGATAGGTTGTGGAGGAGCCACAGTCGGAGGCATCCTTGGCCCATCATACGGGTCTCGTTCCACGTCGGACGTACGCTCACTTGATGGCGTGTAGGAAGGTTCCGAGCTCGATGATGACGACGACATGGTATTGCTGAAGTAAGAGTGTGATGAGGATGTTGACATAGTGATACTGAAGTAAGAGTGTATAACATTACTACCGCGCAAGATAAAGACTAAGCGTACTATACATCTTCCTAGTATATCCATTTCCGGCCTCGCATTACTCTTTCTTTAATTAAACATAGGTGATCAGGCTTTGGTTAATTAAAGACAAATGATGCAATACCCGAATTAGTTATACTAGCAACATGTTTAGCAAATTAAATGTTCATTCCCGTTTTTTGGTTATAGTTGCAGTTTTCCAAAGGAAAACCAGTATTCTCTATAACCTTTAGCTCTGATACCAAATCTGTCACACCCCGCTAAAGCGGAAACACGGAATGTGCAGCTCAAGTTTCATAGCAAAAGTTACAAGATCACAACAACCATCAAAATACATTCAGAGGTTAAACCTTGTCTTTTACAATTATTTTTACGGAAGGGAAATGAACATGAAATTTAAAGATAGTAAAGAAAAGCTTCATCACGTGTAGCCTTCCTAAGTTCCAACCTTAAAGACGTTCTCCTGAAAAGCATGTAAATGAGAGTGTCAACTAATGAATAGTTGGTGAGATCACAGGTTTAAATAGTATAACATTGTTGCCATTGCAAAATATGTTGCAAATCCACACAAGGGATAAATAATACGGTTATAAAAACCACTTGTTTGCCATTGCAAAATAGTTTAGATCCACACAAGGGATAAATAAAACGGTTATCAGAACCACTTGTTTGCCATTGCAAAATAGTTTAGATCCACACAAGGGATAAATAAAACGGTTATCAGAACCACTTGCTCGAGGTGATCATATGTAAAATGCTAAGTTATTGAGCCCGTTACCCGACCTATATCGACATAATTTGCCCCTACCACAACGGTGGAATCATTCCACATACGCGCATGTTCTATCACCAACAATACGCAATACAACAATAATTATGCACTCAAACAAGCGCTACTTGTGAGTGGGGGTGTCAACCCAAATAACGTTATTCATAATTACCAACGGCTCACACTCGTGAGTTAAACGGGTAACGTATACGTGAACGGGGACTTTATACATGATAGCAATCTAAACTCAAACTTACAACATTTGCAAAACATAGATACCATAGAGCATAACTAAACAAGTTTCGTATTTCCAAGAAAACGATATAATCGATGCATAAAATATTTGTAGTAACCACATGCTTTTCACCCCAAAATATGTAAAACATTGAAAAAGGGGCTGTGAATACTCACTTGATACGTGACAGAATCCAGGAATCTCCCACAAATACTCCGAGATGATCCTACTTCAAACCTATGAACGTAAGGTCACTAGTGAGTTCTCAATCTCGAAGGTTCGGTACTAATTATCCAAATCATCATAAAATGCCTTGTTGTGTTTTAATATTATAACGTAATAAACGTATACATTGTTCTTCTTAGATTAAAGTTTCCACAATTTCGTCCCAATAAGTAACGAAAAGGGTTTTAAAGAACATAAACATATATAGTACATATATATGTATAAACCGAAATTTTATCGTAACGACGATAAAATTAGGGGTCGTAAACGAAATGACAAATATTTAAATGTATAAATATATAGACATAATATATATTTATACTCCACTATTTCATCATAAAATGATGAAATGGGATCAAAAATAAAATGCATAAATATATATAAATATTATTATATATATAAACATTCCACAATTTCATCATAAAAGATGAAAAGGGATAAAGAATAAATAAAATGCATAAATAAAGGACATAAATAAATTGCATAGATAAAAGATATACTTATATACTCCACTATTTCATCATGAAATGATGAAATGGGATTAGAAATAGTCCTTATAATAAATAATAAATTGTCCTTTACTGTCCAGAATTTGATGTCACTTTGTGTCCAACTTTGGGTAACTTCCAGGTATTATTTGATCATGAAATTTTATGTCCAGTTGTTTCAATGAGTTAGGAAACTTTTGGCATCAGTTTCATAATTTTTGGAAGAGTATAAGTACATGAAATAATACACGACGTAAAACCCGACGGAATACTTTGCTGTTTGCATCCAGATTTTGTGAGGACTGTTTGATAAATAAAATCTTTGCGTTTTTAACTAAAACCACTTGGGTTTGAATCTTAACACACTAAAATGATTTCCAGAAAAAGAATCACTCCATTTGGAGTTAAAATGAGTGAGATATGACTCTTTGATGTGAGGTGTAATTTCTGGCAGCAAGCTGTCCAACCAACACCTTGTGCATGTGCACCCAACTTGACTTTTAAACCAAAATTCTTATTCCTTTGCATGCAAAATCCGATTTGACTCTCATCCATACAAATATTTTCAGTTCCAAACATATTTATGATCCATTTAAAATGCATGCAAAACAACCATCAACTCAAACCTTGAACACTTTTTCAAAAGACCCAATTTGAAGATTGTTGATGTTCTTGCCAAGAACATCAACATGCAACTAAAAATTCAGTATTTTGAGCTCATGCATGTGGGTTTAAATGTGTTTTTAGTGGTTTTCAAAGATACATTCATAAGACTCTTGAACAAAAATGATGGATCTTTCAAGATTACTACATGCATGTGTTTAAAATGTTCATCTTTGATCTTAACTTTGGTTTGATTTTGGATTCGCCATCTTTTACTAACAAAAGATGTTATGATGGTAAATCTACAAACATTAAGACCCATAAATATGATTTTAAAAGATGTGAAGAAAGTGTAACAAAAAGATGAAGATCATACTTTTAAAAATGCAAAAATATGAAAAAGACTTGAAAGAATGTGTGTGGTTTTTACCCAACACACTTATGTTTACCTTAGGTTATCTTGAACTCTTGAAGACTTTGATTTTTGGGGCTGGAGTTGTGATGAAGGTTTGAAGGTTTGAAGATGAAGATATGAAGATTTGCAGGTGGAGAGAGAGAGAGGGATGATAACCAGAGAAAGAGTAAAATGAGAGAATGGTTTAACAAGTGAAGTATAGATGTTTATTAATGCAAAATGAGAGAGAGGGGAGGGGATGGCCGGCCTCACATGGGGGGGGGGGGTGGTGGTGGTGTGACATTTAAGTATTTTGTCACTTCTTGTACAAAAATAAAAGTCTAAATACAAGTATTTTCTTTTTAAAGTAAAATACATGTACATATGCATAAAGTAAAGTATTTATATATATAAAATATAATTGAAATATATAAATTATCAATTACATAAATACTTGTAGTATATAAATATTTTAGGTTGGCATTTTATGAGATTTATGGATAATTTCCTAATTCAAGGATTTCTTAGGCAAAATTTCTCGAATTTTCCTATCGTACCGGGTTTACTGCTAAAATTGCACTGTGTAAACTATGTCATAAAAAATAAGGTTTCCAAAACAGTTCTAACCTGAGATGTGAATTTGACAGTTGTCACACTTGGAATGGTGCAAATAAAGACTGCACTATCGATCTCGGGCTGCCAGAATCCCCAAGGTGTACATCAGGGGAAGATATTCTCTGAACATTCCTGTTGTCGAAGCTGACATACTCAGAGAAAATGGTACTAAAGAAACCATTTATGTTTCTTCAATCAAGAAGTACGATTTCTCTGAGTGGTTGGAGATCAGAATAGCCATTCAGCAATCACGCTCACAATTCAAAGACCATGTTGAGAAAACCATAAATCAACAAATCGACTTGGTTTCTTCTGCTGTAGATATTCCTCCTCCTTCTACTCCTGTTCCAAAAAGAAGAAGGGCCTCTGCAAAGAAAACGATAATACCATCAGACTCATGTCCTGCTATCAGAAATGAAACAGGAATCAGCTTTTCACGCGCTGAGGTACTTGGTCCTGAACCTGACCTCTCAGCTCTCGACACCTCCCTGCCCCTGGTGAACTTTTTGTCCATGGTAAAGTCATAAGCGATCCTTATGGTATCTTCTTTCACGACTATGATGGACGAGAACATTTTCAACGCATCTCTGAGCTCCCCATCACTCCTATCGAACAGCTCAGGGATCTCGTCTGTTGGTGCGGATTTAGGAATGATCTTCTCGGACACTTCATGAAGCCCCTGATCTTCAAAGAAGAAAAGAATAGAAGAGATCTTGTACAAGAAGTCCCTGATTGGATGATTCCTACAACACAATCCCTTGATGAACTTCTCGTTAATGAAGAACCCGAATAGCTGATAGGATTTTCTGTAAATTCTTCTATCTTTATCAGCTTATATCTTTTGTACTTGTAATTTAATTTGCTGTACTTGTAATTTTTCCACTTCCCTTTGTAACTTATACGAAGTTAAAAGAAAAATTTCAGCGAATGTACTTTATTTCATCAGTACTCAAAAGATCCCAGAAAACAGTAAAAGGGACAAATATTTTATGAGTTCTTTTTATCCTTATGTTTTCATATTTAGCAATTTTCTTTTGTTGCTAAGTCATAATCAAATAGGGGGAGATTGTTGATCCAAACCCTCAGTGATTTGATAATGACTCTTTAAGAAACACTTAGTGAAAATTGTAAGTAGACAATATGTATTAGAGTTTCACTATCGCTGATAAGTACTATGTCTCTACAGTACCGCTGATAGGAAACTTATGTTCATTAAAATATGTTCAGCGATACTGATCATCAATAAAGCGCTGAGCCTGTTCAGTCTTGTTGATGATTGCTGATAATCTTAGTTGTTTACTTATGATCCCTGAAGACAAGTTTCACGTCAACTATGTTCTACGCTGAAGTCGAAGATCAAGCCAAAGAACCAGCGACAAGTCTGCTAATGAACTGATGCGGATATCAGCGAAGCCAAGATTTGGCCACTCAACGTGAAGTATCAGGTAGAAGACTTCAACAATTGCTGAGCTTTGTCACTCGCTGATAAAGTACTGTTCAACGAACGCTGATCATGAAGTCTTCCTCTACAAGTTACTTTTGTCTTATCCCCTTGCACGTCTCCGTACGAAATGTCAGAACGAACATCCCTTCTGTCCATTATCGTACAACAAACTCTGATTCTACACTGTACATCATGCGGCTACTAAGGTTGTCTACAAAGGTCAAACCATGCAACCAATCAGCTGTTGCCACGTGTAAAGTTGTACTACTATGCATTAAATGCATGCAGTAAATAAGAAGAACCCTACTTCAGAAATGAAGCGCTCGGCCATCTTCTTCTTTCTCTCTTAGTGTTAGAATATTACTCGTAGTATTCTTATCTCCTTTCTGTCTTAATTCTAGTGCAAGAAACTTAGTGTTCTCATAACTTGTTTAGATTAGGTTAATCCTTAATCTTGTTCCGCAACAAGTTGTAAATTGTTTGATTATATCAATAAACAATTTAGAAAGTAAAATTCGTGTGTTTGTATTCAACCCCCCCTTTCTACAAACTTGTATAACCCTCCGGGACCAACAAATGCATGTCTCAAGACATTAATAGTGCAACAGCTATAACTGAATGTTAGTGCCATATTTCTTATATTGTATCAAGTTGAGGGACCTTTATTGTAAATGTAGTGCTTATGTATAAATAGCCTAAGTGTAGTTCATTTCTTCATATGTTCTTAACTCATTCACTTGTAAATCTCTCTCTACTTGTAACCATTACCTTTGAGGTTTGTTAATGAGAGATGACTAGTGATCCTATCTTGTGTGTTTGATTACTTGTCTCTGGGATCACAATTGGTATCAAAAAAAGCAACGGAGATAAGATCATATGCTTTTCACAATTTTTTGACTATTTTTTAGGTTCGACATTTTTGGGAGAGATTATTCGATTTTGGATTGATTATGAGGTTTAGATGGATTTGGATTGATCGATTTCATTCCTGGAGTCTTTCTATGGTTTGTTTCCGCCAAATTACAGAATCTCGAACTAGAAAGATCATAGTTGGATTTTTGTGAAAAACTCAAAAACTCACTGTTTTGGATCAAATTCTATTTTGTGTTTGTTTCTTGGCATAACTCAAAGAATTAAACCTGTTCAGAAGACCATTGCGAACCACCTTGCAAAGTTTCAGAACGATTGGACAAGATTTGGGCAAACTTAGGATTTTTGGATCTGTGTTCATCATTATCGCGTGGAACAAGTTCATAGTTATCGCCCGTCAAAATGTTCAAGATTGTCGCAGGATTTGTACGATAAACAGTTTTATCGTATACGTTTTGTGTGATAAAAGTTTAGATAGGTTTCGCGTCTTTGGTGTGCGATAATCTTCCGTGAATAGTGTTTATCACGCCCGTGGTGTGCGATAACTCTTGCTGAACAGTGTTTATCGTGTCTTTGGGGAGCGATAAAATTGTCCAAATTTTATCTCAAGTAGTGTTGTGCGATAATTTTTTGAAGGGTCTTGGTTTGTGCGACAAACAGTGTGTGTGATATTTTTTTTGTTGACTGATCAAAGATTGTGTAAAGATCATAGACAAATAAAACACAATGACTACCAGAGATATGTTAGTGATTGGTTCAAAGGACAAGCCTCCTGTCTTATTTCCAAAAGATTTCAAGGTATGGAAAGATCGTTTCATGTATTATGTAGAAAGGCAAGAAAATGGTTACTGGATTAAAAAGTCTTTGGAAGAAGGTCCTCAAGGAAAGGTTGTTAGAGAGGGATTACCTGATGAAAATGGACTTGTTGGACCAGAGACGGTAGTGACTCCTGAGAATTATGATGAAACTGAAACAAAGAGGTATAATGCAGACAAAGCATCTAAAATCATTGGTTATGCAAGCTTTAACCAATGACATCTATCTAAAGGTTGACAGTAAGAATATATCTGGAAAGGTCATGTTTGATGAATTGGTCAAACTTTATCAAGGTTCGAAGGTTGAAAATCAGATGAGAGTGTCTAATGTGACCAACAAATATGAGAACTTCAAGTAAAAGGAAAATGAATCATCAGACAACACTTATGATCGATTCACAACTATTCCTAAATGAATTGAGCAGGCATGGCATTGACAAGAAAACAATTGAAAACAATGTTATGTTCTTGAGTGTTCTGCAATCTGAGTGGAAAAAGTACAGTCATCGAATGAAACAACTTGAAAAGCTATATGAACTACCTATACAGTAGATGTTTGAAATGCTCAACCAAGATGAAGAAGATGCTGATGAAAAGAGAGAGAAAAAGAAGAAGAAAGAGAAGAAAGAGGAAAAGAAAGAGAAAAAGGAGGAAAGGGTTGTAATGATCCCATTGCATTAATAACCAACAAATCTGGAAGGCGTACATCCAAAAAGGAGAAGAAGTATTATGATTCAGAAAATGGTGGTTCTGATAGGGTGCGTTTGGTACATAGACAAGATAGAACAGGATAAGACGGGACATGACAGGACCGAACAGGACAGAACAACTGTTCAACGTTTGGTAGACAGAAAGTCTAAAGCAAACTATGATTCTTTTGACTAAAGCGTTTCAGAAACAGTTCGTTAGAAGACGAGTTCAAATAATCAAAGGTATTCTTCGGGATCACAGAATTATGAGCATAAAGATCGAATAAAAAACAAGAAAAGGTTTGAGGAGAAGAAAGAGGAAAGTAAAAGAGATGAGAAAAAGTTTGATGAGAAAAGGTCTGAAGAGCAGAAGTGTTATAACTGTGGGAAGCCGAGACATTTTGCTAAGGAGTGCTGGAAGCCAAAGGTAAGAGATTCCGACTACTAGAAAAATAAGATGTTATTGGCAAAACAAAAGGAATCTGGCAAGGCTCTATTAGTTGAAGAAGAGTATTGGCTTAATGAGACCGATGATGAGGATGGGGATGAAACTGCTGCTCTAGCCAAGTTGTGCTTCATGAGCAAAGATGCTGAGGAATCTGAGACTGAGGCAAAATCAGACACTAATGAGGTAGATTTCTTTACTATTAACGAATTTCTCAAAGTACAAGAACTTCAACAAATCTAGTTATATGATTTAACTGAAAAGTTAAAAAAGCACGAGAAACAATAAGTTTACAAAGTAAAAGACTTAAAGAACAAACTGCTTTTACATGCTTACAAAGATAGAAACTCAGATTTAGTTGAGAAAACAAAAGGTCTGGAGGAAAAACTATATAAACTCGGTCAGACTGAACAAACAATTCATATGAACAAGCCAAGTCAATTCAGGTATTATAATTCAAAGTGGGGACTGGGATACGACAATCCTCATTATTTGAGGAATGCCTTAGTAAAAGCTCCTACTTTGTATGAATTTAAATGGCTTAAATATCCATCACTAAATTCTTACTATAAGATCAAATGGCTAAAGCTCGATGGTGAAGATTATAAAGCTGAGGAAGAAGTAAAGAGAAAAACAACGGTAAAAATGCAACTTCCTTTCTGCTATGGATTGGATAATAGGAAGGCATTAAGTGTTAATTGGAAATAGACTTTGCCTAATGACTATTTACAAAGCTATGTTGTTGAAAAACCAAAGGAAAAAGAAACTAAACCTGTCTTTGAAGGCAAAACCTATTTTCCACATCTGGTTCTTGAACAAAAGCTGGTAGATCTCGAGAGCAAAATTGAAGATATCAGAAATGATGACAAAATTGTTTTTGAAATCGAAAAGGAAGTTATGTTCACCGTATTTTTAAACACCATGAATGAAAGACAATCAAAACCTGAAGAGAAATCTGAAGAGAATACTTCTAAAGAAAAGAATTCTTCAGATTCATATGTTTCTTCATGCAAGGCCTTCATGGGAAATACATTTTTTAAAAGCATGCCGGTTGATGAACAAGAGGATTCTAAATCTTGGGATTTAGAAAACCAATCTTTTGAGTTTACTCCCGAAATGTTTAAGCAATCGGAAGCTCACAAAAAAAGCCGTTAAGAGTACAATGATTTTCTTTATCCAAAATCTTATGGTATTTTTCACACCACTAAGGCTTGCCATTCTGAGTCTGATATTGAGAATCCTAGTACGGATAAAGGTAAAGTTCTGGATGAAACACCTGTTCAATTTGACTTTAATGCAAAACTTTCAAATCATTCTGACTTCTTGGTTAAGGAAGATGAACCTAAGAAAAATTTCTTCAAAGGTGAATCTTCAAAGTCAAATGAGAAAATTTCTGTTAATGATTATTATTCAAATTCCAAATCCAAACGATCATTATAGAAAAAGAGAAGAAAAGCCAAAAGATCAAAATTTGTTCAAACTCCTAATTCGAAAACTTCTGACTATCGTTTTTCTAGTGTTTCAGATCATAATCTGAGAAAGACCAATAAGCTTGAATGGAGAGTAAAGAAGTCCACACCGGATGTGGATCAGATGAAACCATCCAACATTTCTTTTAACTTAATGAAAAACAATTCTGATTGTGATGTAATAAATCAAGTTGCCAGTCATAAACAAAAACTTATTTTTCCATACAAGATTTACACAATTCAGCAATTGATAAATGTTGCTCATAACAAGATTTGTTGTTCATTCTGTGGTTTGGATGATTTTATCTGCAAAAATGATACTTTTAACTGGTTTAGTTATGATATTCCTGGTACTAGAAAGTATTATTATAAAGGAATGCATAAAAAGATTTTTAGAAACAACAGTGGTACGAATTTCAAACAAGTACCAACTCCTAACCCAAAAAGACCCATCTATAAATGGGTACCTAAAACCACTTGATTTACCTGTTTGCAGACCAGTCATGCATGGTACTTAGATTCGGGCTGCTCAAACACATGACTGGATAAAAAGAGTTGCTCACTAATTATGGGGAGAAAAACAGTGGCCGAGTGAAGTTTGGCAACGATCAATACTCACCAATCTTGGGTTATGGGGATATAGTAAAAGACAACGTTAGAATTACCAAAGTTAACTATGTCGAGGGTTTAGGACACAACTTATTCAGCATTGGTCAATTTTGTGACAAGGACTTATAAGTCAACTTTAAAAAGAAAAGATGTTCAGTTCGAACTGAAGAAGGTACAGAACTTCTCGTTGGCACTCGAAATTCAAACCTTTACACAATTGATCTGTCTACGGTCAAACCCATGAATGACGTTTGTTTGTTATCAAAAGATTTCGTCGAGCAGAGATGGTTATGACATAGGGGTCTATCTCACCTGAATTTCAGATACATCGAGAAACTTATTATAGGTGATTTAGTCAAAGGCCTACCCGTGTTGACGTTTGAAAGAGGCAACTTCTGTACTGCATGTGAGAAAGGTAAGATGAAGAGAGTACCGCACGCATGAGAACACAAAGCATCAATGCCAAATGGTATGTGTTATTGGTTGTTGATGATTACTCGAGGTACACGTGGGTAATGTTTCTACGCTCTAAAGATGAAACACCTAAGTTAATCATTTCCTTGGTGAAATTGCTTCAAGTGAACCTACAACAAGCTGTACATACGATTAGATCAGATAACGGGACAGAGTTTAAGAATAGAGTTCTTGATGACTTTTTAGAGTCGTTGGGAATTACTCATCAATTCTCCGCGGCAAGGACACCACAACAGAACAGGGTTGTTGAAAGACGAAACCGTACTCTATGTTGATGACTTTTTAGAGTCTGTTCATATTCTGTTCATAAATCACTCATTGTGTTAGTTTATGTGTAATAAAATGATAAAATAGGTTTCTTCTAGTGAAACGAGTCTAGGGTTTGAATCTCATAACTTTTCATTGCATATTTTATAATCTGGGTTGAACACTTAGTATAAGTTCAAGCGTTCATCTTTATCGCATCCTTCATGTCTTCTAAGATTCAACTTCATCGCACAACATAATGTTCAAAGTTATCGCACGTGCCTTGTGCAGCAAAAAATTGTCGTACATGTTCCATGCGATAACTATGCCATGCGAAAACTCTTTTGATGTGGTGTGCGATAAAACCCAGACTTAGGAATATTTTTGGAAATTTTCCAAAATCCCAAAAAATGTACCTTGGATAATTTTTCCTTACACAGGATTCCTACTGGCATTTGTTGAGTGAAATGATGGCAATTCCTCTGACGAGAACAACCCGATGCCATCTCACAGATCATCCCACCCATCTGTAAATGCACGTAATTTGGATGAAGAACTCTTACCCAGATCTCAACACTTGAAACTGCAAGACAACAACTATACACTTGACCTGAGTGTTAATCTGGAGCACAATGTCATTTTTAAAGTGTTGAAGGGTCATCCATTATGAACTGCTCTCACCAAAACAATCACTGTACCTACCATTTAACTGCAACAATTTTGGAACACCATCCAGTTCCATCCTGTCAATGAGAGGAACCAATTCTTCACGGCCAAAGTAGACCATTTTGATGTAAAGATAACCCTCAAAAGACTCTGCAATGCTTCGGATCTACCAAGGCAACCTAATTTTGAAGACTTGATTTCAGAAACTGATCTGTGCAGAGATATTATGTCTCTTGGATATTAAGATGCCGACTCTGGAATTCTAACCCGATCATCACAGTTTAAGAGAAAGTTTTTGCCACCACTCTAGTATACACTATTCATGCAGTAGCCTTTGATAGAAAGATTGACTACGCTGTTCTGATATGGAATGAGCTTATTGAGGGGGACAAGTCTAAACCAACAAAGTCCAGAAACTTCGTACCATTTCAACGTTTCCTACAGATTCTGATCCATGGTATAATGGAATCTAATCAAGAGATTCCACGAAGATAAGACTCGGTTCAAAGCCCACATCAATGGATGCACTTTCTAAAGATGCCATCTTCTATTGTCTTTGCACACATTGTGGTGTTCCTGAAATTGTTTTGGCCTATGCTGACCAGCAGTCACCATTTGTGGTAGCTTATAGGTTAGACAATGCACCTATGGTCCATCTAGGACTGGAGGGACCTACCCAAGGTGCAAATCCATTAGGTGGTGAGGGTCAAAACATTGAGCAGGATCAAGAACAACGGGTTCTTGATCGGGTTGAACAGAGAGAAAATATTAATGTGAGGGGATCTGGAGATGGGGGTGTTGCTAGTCATGCACTTGTATCATTATTTTCTGATGATGAATCTCTTGCTGGTGATGATACGTCTCTAGATTCTCGTGATGATGCAGATAAAGTTATGTAACGTCCCAAAAACATAGTCATGCAATATGATAGAATAAGCATTCGAATTACATAATAAACTTGTTCATACATCATCTTTAAAGTATGCTAAACAAAAATGACAGCGGTTTATCATTCTATATCAGCGAATGATAAAGTTCAGCGATAGCTGAAGTCCTGTACTTGATACTTCACGTTGTGGACAAATCTGAGTCTTCACTGATCCACATCAGTTCATTAGGAGACTTGTCGCTGGTTCTTGAGCTTGATCTTCGACTTCAGCGTAGAACCTATGTTGACGTGAAACTTGTCTTCAGGGATCATAAGTAAACAACTAACTTATCAGCGATCACCATAAGAACTGAATAGACTCAGAGCATTATGGTGAACAGTGTTCGCTGAATGTTTAATCTAAAGAGCGAGAGTTCCTATCAGCGGTACTGTAAGATGTTAGTACTTATCAGCGATAGTGAAACTCTGATACATATTGTTTACTTACAATTTTCACTAAGTATATAAGAGAGGGTCATTATCAAATCACTGAGGGTTTGGATCAACAAAAAGGTCTAGTGAATTCCCTCCATAAAACATTTATCACAGTATAAAATCATTTCAATTAAAACAATTCATATCCTTCACATAAGAATCAATCAAGGTTCAACACAGGGTTCAGGGATCGCATAAGATACCACGATCGGGGCCTAACGGACACCCTCTCGGCTACACCGGAGTCCAAGTGGACCTCGTGTTCCTTCCGAGTAGGAGGAAACGAATTCCAACCTACAAGATAACCTCATATGCCCAATGTGAAATCCCAGATCTAGCAATGTAACACAATCACTTGTAGAGAGAATCTAGAGAGCAAAGTAGTCATCCATATATTGAATATCAAGGTACTAATGACATAGGCTTGAAAGTGTTAATGAATTTACAAAGGGATCTTCTTTATATAGTAGGGCCATGACATGTCCATGCCTCTACTTAGAAGATACAGTACAAAAGCTAATGCTGTCTTGATAGCTACAATAGTGCTCTAACAATCTCCCCCTTAGCTATCAAGGCATAAAGGGTCTTCTTCTTCTCCGGAACCCAAGATACGTTTCGATTCTTCTCATAGCCATTTTGAAGTTCAATATTTCATCAATCTCTTCAATAGCTCTACGTAAGATAATTCTGGGTCTAATAGACATCCAAGTAATTTTTCGTTCAACATCATGTCTTTTGAGCCTTTCTTCCAACTGAAGTCTTACAACCTTGAGTGTACCATCAGAGTACTTTGCCAGATCATCAATCCGTATGAAGATCTTGTTTGCACCATTCTTAAAAACAATCCCAAACTCTGGCTGATCAATCACAGAATATAAAGGCATCCTCATCAATCCAGGCAAATCTTGATTAGGCATTATCAAATTTACCTTAGGTTGATTGCTTTCCACGGCCATCTGAAAATCATGACACTGTGTGTACAAGACGTGTCTTCTCAGAAATCTTTTAATGGCATTCAATGCAAGAGTAACGTTTTCTCTTCTGATATGAAGATCTCTTAAATGATGGTACATGAACTCAAAGTCTTCAATCATTAGGTGACAAAAATCAGCTTCAGTAAAACTGTAGTTATACAATCCTGCCTTTGAACAACAAACTCCGGATACCACATTTTGTAGTATAATCTGGCAGTCACTTCCTTTATTGTCACAATCAACTTTTTGCTCCTCACATCTTTTTTCTTCTGACACTTGTCTCTCAGAAAGTACATGTATTCGAATTTGTATTCGGCTGACTGATATGTAATTCCCAACACGACGTAGGGATTCAATCTCCTGATTCTATGCACAAACAGTCTTCTTTCAGAATCTTCCAAGAAAGGTGTTCTCAAATACAAAGTTCTTTGCCGCTGTTCAAGTTCAGATAAGTTTCTGCTTTGTGAAGTTGATGAACCAGGTTGATCAGATACTGGTGGATTAGAAGGACCGGCTTCATCGTGTGAAGGAATGATAGGTGGTACAAAGGGTGTAGTGAAAGGAGGTTCTGTTTCTTCAGGCTTTGGTTCTTTAAGGAATGGATCATGGAAAGGTTGTGATTCATGTTGAACGGGAATGGATTGTGGAATTGATTGAGTTGAATGTTGGGTAGGAATGGTTTCAGGAATTGGTTCAGATAATGGTATGGTGGTTTGTGTTGATCTTGGTTGGTTAAGATTAAAGGATAATGGTGTAACATCAGATTGAGCTTGCATCAGGGTACATGAGATGGGTTCGGGTGAGTGTATGGGCTTACGGCTATTTCTTCAGGTGAATTTGGCCCATATATTTCAGTCAGAAAGTCTACTTCATCTTTAGTGAACCCAACACCTTGATCATCTGGTTCTCATACTCGCTTGCTTTTTTATCAACTTCATCATCAAATTTGACATCAACCACTTCATCAGTTTCCACAAATCTGTCTACAACTTCCCTTATTTCCTCCTCATTTACCTCAGGCTTTTCAACCGTTGGTTCTGCATTTGGATCCACATATAAAACAATCTGTTTTCCGCTTTCTTCTCCCATTTCACCAGACTCAAACATATCAGCTATTTCAGAAACTGATGGATTTTTCTTATCGCCTTTAGAGCTTTCAGACTCAACCATTCGCTTCTTACTCTTCTCCCCCTCATGATCATGATCATCAGGATCTTGATCATGTCCACGTTTAGTACCTTTGGCTTGAGTCTTACATGACTGTTTCATCAGTTCTTTCAACTCATATATTGACTGCTTCATATCACTCAGAGATTGTATAACTTCTGACTTGAATGTATTGAACTCCGTGATTGTAACTGTCGGTGTTGGTGTAGGTGGAGGTGGAGGTGGTGGTGGATGTGGAATAGATTGGAAGTTCTCGAGTAAAGACAATAGAGTTCTGCTTTGTTGATCTTCAGGACTTATGGACATCAGTTTAGCATAGAATAAATCTCTTAACTCATCAACTGTTTGATCAACCGGATTTTGCTGAACTGGAGGAGGTTGAGTTACACGACTTTACGGAGGCGGAGGAAAAAATATTTCTGGTCGTGGACGTACAACGGGCTCATCAATCACCGGCCCTTTGCCTTTCAATAAAGCTTTCACTCCTTGTAACTCCTGAATGAATGTTTCTTCAACAGTCTTTAGGGCGCCGTCGAAAGTTTCCCTTGTCACGAAGACGGGTAAAGTAACACCGGCACCACTTAGGTTAGCCGTTGACACAACAGTTGTAGCAACTGTGTGACCTACGCTCATTGTTGGCATAGTGTTAGTACTAGTAGGATTTCCACTCAGTCCTCGTAGTCCTGAAGTAGGATCTACTCTGAGTGTTCCGGATGGGTTACGAAGACGCGCATCAAATGTTCCTGTAAGTGTCCTATTCAAAGAATAAAAAATATTAGCAATTGGTACTAGACGCTCAACTTGTGCAGGAATAAAGATCGAGGACCGGGGAGGAGGTCGCTCTATTTCAATACCCGGAATCTCCAAGTGAGACCCAGATAGATCATGTGCTAAAGCCCCGTGAGAAGATGAGACAACTTCTTGTTGAGAAGAAGCTGAATGGCTGGCTGAGGTGTGCAATTGCGTTAGTGGGCGACTAACGTCTTTTTCAACACCTGATCCCAACACATAAGATCTGGTGGTGGATGTGGCTGCCCTTCTGGTATAGTATGTTTGGGTAGCTCTCACACTCTCCATATTTTTTTCTTCATTTTCTCTCGCAGACTCACATATATTTTCAACTAATTCTCCCTCGGTTCTCCTTGTATCTTCCATTCCTTCAACAACTTGAGAAGTCATCAAAGGCATATCTTCAAGATTAAGTTCTTCCACATTAATGTTAGCTGACAAATGTATTTGTGGAAATTCGAGAATATCGACAACATTACCAAACATATTTTTTGCATTAGCACCATCATTACCATCATTGCCATCATCATTATCATCAGAATCACCATCATATTGTTCCTCAGCGGGATCAGACGCATTGTCAGACACTGTACTATCATTAGAATACTCAACCAAAGGAGCATTCCCAATGTTTTGAGGAATTACTTCTTTAGAATCGTTTTGTACAAGATCATCTAGTTGTGTGTCCTCAGACGATGACCTTGCATCTTCAAGTACAGGTGAATGACCCCCACCGGTTCCCCTCTCGGTATTTTCCCTCGACTCTCCCCGTTCAGTAGCACGTGCATCCTGAACCCTCACCGACTCCTCTCGCCTAGGGGTTGAGTCCGGGATAGGTCCCTCCGGTTCTGGCCGGACCATAGACTCTCTATAATCTAAAATACACTCGGCGTCCTGATCCGCGTATCCAAGCAACCCTTCCGGTAATGGCATTTCATAATCATATTGCCTTCGTGGTAGTTGAAGATATTGCATAGCTTTTTCAGGCACATATGGATAATTCACTCTTCGTGGGATTTCTCTGTTTGACCGCAGCATACTTTGAATAATAATATGAAGAAACCTCATGTAAGGAATGTACGACTTTCCTTTGTGTTGTCGTCGAAGCTCTATCTTTTCGTTCAGCTCATGCCATTAGATGGCTGCATAATCTACATGAAGATTATACACCACCGCATGAAATAATTTCAGAAATCCGATACTTGCTGTGTCAGTTCCCGAATGTTTAGCAGTTAAGCACCGGATTAAGATTGAAAAGATCGCGTAATATAAAGGCGGTAGATTTGCTTTATGGAATTCCTTTACTTGTGTCAATTGCCCGGTATATCCCATTGCTCTTATTCCTTGAAACACCTCTTCTTCCGACGGATAAGGATCGAATTCTGTCTTTCCTTCCCGTGAATTAGGCTCAGGTAGCCTCAATACAAGCCTCAGTCTGTGAAAGTCAAGCTTTGTGACGAACTCATCAATATGAAAAATAAAGATTGGTTTTCCGTTCTCCATAGACGTAGTGATTGTCTTCCATGCTTGTTGTAGATATAGCATAAGCACATTGACCGTGTGAGTCAATGCGTACGCTAACGGATGATTTCTAAGCACTTCCTTTACCACCGGATGAATGTTAATTCGATCAAAATCAACATGATAATTGTTGAAGATGATCTCAACGTAGTTGACCGGGTGAATGATAAAATGATCGGGATGACCGCCGGTTTGAGATTGGTGTACGGATAGTGTTGATGGTAAAGGAACATCAGGTGTCGGATCGGGAATGATAGGAACATGATCACCGAAGCCCTGAACACGGCTTTGTTCTTCTTGATTTGCCATGTGAACTGTTGTTTTTGTGCAAAACAGTTCTGAAAAAGGTTAACAACTGAATTTTTTTTTGGAAAACATTTCTGAAATTTCCTAAGTGTAGAATTCGGATCTTACATACACACATAAGAATTCGGATCCAAAGTGGAAAATGCAAACAATGGATTTGGATGAACAAGGATCCGAAACCAAAGGATTTCGGAACGAGAAGGATCCGAAACCAACACTTGTACACTCGGAAGGATCCGAAACCAAAAGAATTCGAATAACCAAGATCCGAAATCATAACTTAGTATATTTCAGGATTTTCGTAAATCTTTTATAAAATGATTTCGTATCCAAGAGGAACCGAAATCAAGGATTTCGTATCCAATAGGATGCGAAACCAAGACATTAAGCATAAACCCTTTTCACAAGAAAAAATGTCCATGATTTCGTATCAACAAGGATCCGAAATCAGGACTTGACTCATTTAAGTATCAAGAAATATTTGACCTAAACAGACCCAAGTTTGACCTTTCAACATTTGAAGAACATATGAAGATCATATAAGCACGATGAACACTGCCAAATGCATATTGAAGAACACGAAGAACTTATAACCCCATATGCAGAAGAAATAAAATTATGACTACAGAATGAGGATTCTAAGTTTAAAATCCTAACACAGATGATGATTTCAACAACACACAAAGATTATGAAAAGCATACATAGTAAAGAAAATCGATGATGAAGATGAACATGAATAGTGATGAACAGTAACCGCATTGATTTGATACAAATAAGCATAGCAGATGATTACATTCGATGAAATTACTTGGATAGAAATGTTCAGATCATAACATCAATTCTAAAGAGACCAAAAAAAAAATGGTTACCTGATGAAGATAAATCGAACAGATGAAGATCGAGTGAGAAAGATGATGAACAGTGCTCCTTGAGAGAACCCGAATAGTTTGCAATATTTTGAAAAAGTGGGAAATGAGGATTTGAAATCTTTTTATACTAAAAGTTTTTTACACTTGGCACGATTTTAGAGTACCCCACTTGTGCAAACAGTAGAAAAGGCATGTCTGAAAAATAGACATGGCACTGTTCATCTGAACATTTCGTATGAACAAAGATGCAGAAAGTTCCAAATGTATTCGAATCAAATTGAGATTTTTAACACTTGGTTTCGTATCCTCTTAGATCCGAAACCATTGGTTTCGCATCCTTAAGGATCCGAAACGGATGGTTTCGCATCCTTGAGGATCCGAAACGGATGGTTTCGCATCCTTAAGGGTCCGAAACCATTGGAACCGTATCCTTAAGGGTCCGAAACCATTGGATTCGTATCCTTAAGGGTCCGAAACCATTGGTTTCGTATCCTAAGGATCCAAAATCTCAGAGATTTTCAATAAAAATTACAACTTTTTAGAAAAAATTTCAAACTGTTCAAAAAGATCTCACATCAGATTAAATCTTTGTAATCTCTTACTTAAAATCTCCACTTTTTTTTAATGAAAATATTTGAAAGTAAAAACTATATACTATACCGTACTTACAGACTTATGCCAATCTGCTCCCCCTAAACATATGCATATTCAGTTGTCTCGACTTCAGAAAAAATCTGCAAATACAGATGAAAACTTGGTACTCATTGAACATGAGTCCAGATTGTTAGATGTATCACTTGATGAAAAATTCTAACTCCCCCTCAAAAGATGAATATAATTAAATAAACAAGTACACAAGCTCCCCCTCAATGTTATAAAGAAAACTAAGAAATGCCTAAGTGTTCAACATTCCTAGTTTGTTGATCAAGAAATTGAACCTTTTTTCATCCAAAGGTTTTGTAAAAAGATCAGCAAGCACTAGTTCTGTCGGCACGAAATGCATTTCTATAGTCCCCTTCTCAACATGGTCTTTAATAAAATGGTACCTGACATCGATGTGCTTCGTTTTGGAGTGCTGAACAGGATTTTCAGTTATTGCAATTGCGCTTTTGGAATCACAGTATATTGGAATCTTGTTTATGATATATCCGTAATCCTTAAGCTGTGTCTTCATCCAGATTACTTGTGAGCAACAACTAGCCACGGCTACATATTCTGCTTCCGCAGTAGAGGTTGACACGCAGTTTTGCTTCTTTGACGATCAGCTTACAAGTTTATCCCCCAAAAACTGACAAGCACCAGATGTGCTTTTCCTGTCCATCCTATTACCCGCATGATCTGCATCTGTGTAAGCAGTTAGCTTAAAGCCTGAATCCTTAGGATACCAAAGGCCCAAATTTCTTGTGCCTTTGAGATATTAAGGATTCGCTTAACAGCCGCAAGGTGAGATTCCTTCGGGTTAGCTTGAAAACGTGCACAAAAAGATGTTGCAAACATAATATCCGGTCTACTCGCCGTTAGATATAGTAAAGATCCAATCATGCCTCGGTATAACTTTTGATCGACTGAGTTACCGGATAAATCAGCATCCAAAAGTCTACCGGTAGCCATTGGTGTTTTCATGATGGAAGATGATTTTAAGTCAAATTTCTTAAACATATCATTTATATATTTTGATTGATTAATGAAAATGCCTTCATTTGACTGTGTCACTTGGAGTCCAAGGAAATTTTTTAGCTCTCCCATCATACTCATTTGAAAACGGCTTTTCATGACCTCTTCAAAATCTTTACACATATCAGGATTAGTAGAACCAAATATTATGTCATCAACATATATTTGTACAAGTAATAAATCTTTACCTTGCTTTTTGAGAAAAAGAGTTGTATCTATTGTACCTTTGGTATATCCAGAATTAAGCAGATGGATAGTTAGAGTCTCATACCATGCCCTCGGAGCTTGTTTCAGACCGTAGAGTGCTTTGTCCAGAACGTACTCATGGTTTGGATATTTCGGATCTACAAATCCTTCAGGTTGACTTACATATACCTCTTCATGAAGTATTCCGTTCAGAAAGGCCGACTTGACGTCCATCTGAAATACCTTCATACTTTTATGCGCGACATATGCAAGAAAAATTCTGATGGCTTCAATCCTTGCTACTGGTGCGTAGGTTTCATCATAATCTATTCCTTCTTGTTGATTATAACCCTTTGCAACCAGTCTTGCTTTGTTTCTAACTATAATCCCTGCTTCGTCTTTCTTGTTCCTAAAGACCCATTTAGTTCTAACAATAGTCTTGTCCTTGGGACGCTTCACCAAGTGCCAAACCTCGTTGCGCTTAAACTCATTTAACTCTTCTTGCATGGCGTTTATCCAATCCGGATCTTGTAGTGCTTCACATGCTTTCTTGGGTTCTAACGAGCTTAGAAAGTTGACATACAAACATTCGTTTGTAGTCGCAGATCGTGTCTTCACACCATCCTTGATGTCACCAATAATATCCGCAGGAGGATGTGCTCTTGTCCACTTGTGTGTACTAGGGAGTGTCGGAATTTCTGCACGAGTGTTGGTTGAGTCATTTTCATCCAAAATCGCAAGAATTTCTTCGGTTGATTCAGCCGAAGACACATGAGTTGGTTCAGGTATTTGAACTTCTGGTATTTGTAATTCAGGTGTAGAAACCTCCGATGATGTGTTTTCTGAAACCGGAACTTCAGGTTGAATTTCAGGCTCAGAAACTGGAATTGTTGTAGGTTCACTCGAAGTTTTGTTAGTTGCACCAGAAGTACTTGCACTGACATCTTCAGATGGACCGGAGACATTAACAGTCGTCTATTGTGAAGTTGCATTTACGGAAGTGATAGGTGGTTCCATATCTGCACAATATTCCATAAATGCATCATGAAATAACAAATCTAAATCTTTAGTATTATTATTATTTAATACAGAATTAGAAAACTGTTTTGGCACAGGTTCTACTCCTTTTTGAGTATAAACTTCAGTTTGTTGTACGAGTCCTGAACCGTTTTGTCCAGAAGTCAAAGTCTTTTAATTCTGCATCAATTGTAATGAAATTTGCACAGACTTGTTCGAAATTTGATTCCACGCACTTTCTTAGTTAATCACAAATCCTAATTCGATCAATTTAATCGAATTAAGATCCAAAACAGTAAGATTAGGTTTTCGAACAAAACAGGTATAAACTGATCAATTTGATGAATTCCGTGTAGAATTTGGTAGAGATCCTTGAATTAAAGATGACCAGGGATAAAAATTGAGTGCAGTGATGCCAAGAATGAATTCAAAAGATCCAAAAAATGGTAGAAATTGTGAATTCTGGATGAATAGTAGATGAACATTGAATGAAGATCAATCCGAAACCATGATGAACAGTGTAAAACTTTTCTAATTTGCTTCTAAATCTGCTTAAATCTTCTGTTTGAGCTCTGATACCAAATGTGAAATCCCAGATCTAGCAATGTAAAACAATCACTTGTAGAGAGAATCTAGAGAGCAAAGTAGTCATCCATATATTGAAGATCAAGGTACAAATGACAGGCTTGAAAATGTTAATGAATTTACAAAGGGATCTTCTTTATATAGTAGGGCCATGACATGTCCATGCCTCTACTTAGAAGATATAGTACAAAAGCTAATGTTATCTTGATAGCTACAATAGTGCTCTAACACCCAAGGAATTATCAAATCCCCTGGTACCCTGACCCCACCGTGTAAACCGACTCCACATAGCATACACATAACATTTCGAAATCATGTTTATGAAAACGTTAAGCATTATTTCATTTGCTGAGTAAACATGCATTTCATGCAAAACATGCATAACATTTATAAAACGGTTCATGCTCGTAAAAGAAACCATATCAGTAAAACATAGTACGTCATAAAAAGGGTTAGAGAACTCACCTTAGATTAGTGCTGAACATACCCTTGTTGTACCTCCAAACTAAACAAATCGAACACCTATGGATAAAAGAGTTTCATCAGAATAGATTGTCCGATCCTACAGGCTACTGAACTTTCCGGACACAACATTCTATCCGGACACTCATAAGCTTTCCGGACATCATCAGCTTTCCGGACTCTACCTTCTCCGGATGTCTCACCCGGAAACTAGGTTATACCCGGAAACCCTATCGTCTGGACACTATGATCGTCACCCGGAAACCCCCACTGTCCGGACACTACTGTCTGGACGGGACGTTGTCCGGAAACCACGTCTGGACGAATAACTCATTTCCAAAAGTGATTAAAAGCTAACTTTCTACCCACGAATCGATTAAGCACACAACTGGGTTCATCTCCCAACCTTAAAACACCCATTTATTCCACTTTTGATCCCTTAAATCGGTTTATAAGCACAAAACCCTCAAAATACACTTTTAAGGAAAATGTGGGTGAAGAACTCATTGAATCAAAGCTTTCTTATTCACATACCCAGCACTAAAGGAAAGGAAACACCAGCATAACAAGGGTAAAGAGTTTAGAGTAGCATACCTTACTGATTTCTTCTCTTAATCAAGCCCTCTCCCAAGAAACTCTTCCCTTTCTTCCATTTTCCTCTTAGCCGCCAACCACACAAGAAATGATACTGATTCTAAACTTCTAATTGCCCTAGGGATTAGAGCCATTAAATACCTTTGACAAATTGCACATGAGCCCCTCAACTTAACTTTCGTTGCTTAGACTTCGGCCACCAAACTTTCACTTTTTCTATTAAAAACCCGGTTGTTACAACACCCCCCCCCCCCTTAAAAGAATTCTGTCCCCGGAATTCTTTATTGTAAATGACGCGGGTATCATGCCCACACCACAACTGACACTTACCCAAGGTAATGCCACTTATGACTCAGTCAACCACCTCATTAAATTCGAAACATGGAACAATGGATGCATTCCCTTCAGTTCTTACGGTACTCTAACTCGTAGGCTACAGTTCCTATTCAATCGGTCTTAACAATAGCAGGTTTAATAAGGCTTCTCATGCATCTTTACTTCCTTTAAGAAGGAACTTGGCGGAATCCCCCGCTACAACACGAGATTCATTTACTAAGAAACAATCACTCACTTGACAACTTGGCATAAGGTCAACCCTGTACAACCCGACAACTCACAACCTTGCACCACCCAACAGTCGTCTATGCAGATAACATTTCCCTTTTCTCGGACCACCTAGACCACAGTTCGTCAAACATCTCTCACATACTCACTACTTCACCACCCCATACTTATACGTAACTAAGAGTAGGAACCTCCACACCCATCGTTGAAGTGTTCACCTACTCAAATTAAACTTATCCTGAAACACATCAATTCCTTGCTGATTGCTACGTTCGTTCATTCATAAAGAGCATAACTCCGGTTATCCTCACTCAATTGGGAGGAGTAACCATGGTCACACCACTGTTCTCATTAACTTAACTCATTCAGCTGTCTTATCCACTCCTTTCCTGCACAAAATCCTACACAATTCCCTCCCTCAAACTCTTTCCAACGGTTCGCACACTTATCAATGACAATCAACACAACACTGCACCTTTCGACATTACTGTCAAGCTTACCACTTCCAATTTACTCACTTATTCCGACATACTATCTACACCTCCCCACGTTAGCGTGGAGCACTGCCCACCAAACCTTACCTGCCCCTTTCTCCCGACCTTCCCACATGCTGATATCACTTTCTCATTACTTACATAACCAAAAAGTTGCACCAAGATCCTAACTTAAGGCATTCAACCAAGTCGTCTTGAAACGACACCAGTGTTCGACGTCACTACACTTTCTTTAATCTCTAACCTTTACTTTCTCAGACATTTCTTTCACACATAAGCAACAACTCACATTCCTTAAGGATTTCACATCTATTCCACCACATTTTGACTATCACATCCATCATCTCCTTTAAACTTCCAATGATCCCAAAATATGCTTACTTAGTGACTCTTACAACTAAGAACACTTGGTTTCTCCTTTGGGTAACCACCCACCACCACTCTGTCATTCTATCCCGAACATAATCATCGCACAACGTCCACTTACACCCTACGCACTCCAACAATCTGATTAACAAATCGCACACCTCATCCGAAATCCCAAAAAAGGGTTCCCTCCAATGCTTCATCTTTCTAACATCAAGTTACTACAACACTAACTGGCACATTTATCTTTGCAATTATTGCCACTACAAGACCGTACATTCCTCACCCATAACATCACACTGCAGACCGAATCTCTCATGATCATTCACACAACTAGAACTTGCCTTCATATCCTCCCGAATACATAATTGAGTCTATCTCGCTACTTAGTCCTTTCCCAACTTGTTGAACTATAACTCCCTAGTTCTCAATTAGCTCAAACACAAACATTCTAGCTAGCTCTTTACGATCCAAGCTCTTACATAAACAGGGCACAGTCCCTCACTGAATGATAAGATCTACACACCCACTACGCTCGTGCTACATACCTCATCCTTCTCATCCTCTTAACACCCCTACAAGGTGCTCTATCAACTTTCAACCTCTTGGTTCAAGTCTTCGGCCTCGACCACCTTACACAACTGTCGACTTCTAACAACAGGCAACCTGTAACTACTTTCTTAACTTATTCTTTAACATGTGTTCCTTACGGAACCTATTCCTTCCAACACATCCTAATCAACTTCATAATCCGTCGCCCTTATTTCAAAACTTACTCATGTAACATCAATATTACAAGCTCACCTCAAAACTCATATCCCACACCGTGGAATTTTCATTTCTGCCTCACAACACTACTCATAACGAGTTGCTAAAATCAACACCCTGATGACTTCTAGTCCTTCCCCCGGACACCATCGTCCCTCGACAACTGTATTCCCAGTCACCGAGCAAGGGTACATGCCCTCATACACCCGACACTATAATCCATTCCCGACTCTTCCATTGTCCAACTCTCCTCTTGAACACATATACCAAAACTACATACGTTCTCCCCTGACTTGTCCAACACCTCTCCGCTCTCGGAGTTCCTCCTTAGCTTAAAATGTAATACTCTACGACCTAGTGGGTTCATAACCTTCATGCATGGCAATACAGTAAATAAATCTTTTCGCACAATTCATCATTTTAAATAAACAACGTTTGGAAAACACTTGGGTACACATGACCCCATCACTCTTATAACTTCAACGCCCTGCACAACGATTCGAGAATCGTTTGCATGCATCTTTCCGAAAGAAATTACCGACACCAAGTAAGCCAGTCGGTTCTCACATTCTTTTGTATGATATCAACAGGTCAGTACTCATTTGATTGTAAAAGTTTTGCTGGCAAACATTTCTTGACCTTTTTGTAACAATTTAACTTATCATTAAAAGTGTGAAATACTTTGCAAATCGTTAAGCTCACAATTTCAATGTGCAATGTGAATGAAATCACCTCTTCTTTAAACATACGCGTGCACATTCTGACTCATTTCCAATCAAAATTTATATTTACACATTTAACTTAAATCGTGAAAATTTCATGTTACATAAAAGAATGCCATGCATGCGACTCTACTTGCAATTGAGGGCTACTCACTCTAACAAGGTCAACCTCTTTACTCACGCAACTTATCCTTGGCACTCTACCTTAGACAAAAGGTCGCCCTCTCGGTTATGCAATAACTTGCTGTACATGCATTCCACATCTCACTTACTCAACCATTTCATACTATTTTCGCTTTGGTCGACTATCTCACTTTCTACTTCTACATGCTTCAACTCACTATAGGTATCTTTTTTCATTTATCCTGTCATTGAAAAGCTCGACTAAGAAGTCAGGGCTCCATTGATACTTTCAAGGTTTTGACACTGTCCTTCCTTATCATCCGAACTGATCTACTTCGCAATCTCTAGAACTGGGACTCTCCTGAAACAGGAGTCTTACTCAAACTCAACATTCATTCTCTTCGAATCAACGAAGAGCTACCTCTAGTCGACTCATAACATTCTATACAACATTTCTTCTCTTCGATGTATACATACATCACATCATATATGATCTTACACGACACTCGCCAAACACTGGAGCTCGGTCTATCCCTCAGGGATTTTGCTGACCTATTCCTCAACGTTCTCCCAACCATAGCGCTAAACTGAAAGAAACTGATAATTAACCCTTGCTAGACATGACACAACAAATTGGTTATAAAAGGTAATTTAAGCACGCACATGTACCTGTAAGTTCGTAATTACATTGGCCAGGTGTAATCCCAAACATACCTTACACGTTTGTCCTTGACACCTTATTTCCTAGCACATTTATAGTGATCGTTCCTAGAGGCAATCCTATGTCTCGACTGTGTTCCTCATCTTACAGTTTAAGTTTAGGCCCGACTGGTCACCTAAATCCCTTAAACTAAGGCTCTGATACCATTTGTAATGTCCCAAAAACATAGTCATGCAATATGATAGAATAAGCATTCGAATTACATAATAAACTTGTTCATACATCATCTTTAATGTATGCTAAACAAAAATGACAGCGGAAGTCTCTAAATCCACAGTCGAGCACTATATCTATAGTCATCATAATCAAATCTTGGAGTAGCTCTAAGCTCCAATCCTTCTTGCCATCTCCTAGTTCTTACTAGAAGAACTCGTAACACGCTTACCTGAAAATGGTTTAGTTTTTGAAAAGCGAGGGTTAGACCCAAAGGTCTAGTGAATTCCCTCCATAAAACATTTATCACAGTATAAAATCATTTCATTGAAAACAATTCATATCCTTCACATAAGCATCAATCAAGGTTCAACACAGGGTTCAGGGATCGCATAAGCTACCACGATCGGGGCCTAACGGACACCCTCTCGGCTACACCGGAGTCCAAGTGGACCCCCTGTTCCTTCCGAGTAGGAGGAAACGAATTCCAGCCTACAAGCTAACCTCATATACCCAAGGAATTATCAAATCCCCTGGTACCCTGACCCCACCGTGTAAACCGACTCCACATAGCATACACATAACGTTTCGAAATCATGTTTATAAAAACGTTAAGCATTATTTTATTTGTTGAGTAAACATGCATTTCATGCAAAACATGCAAAACATTTTTAAAATGGTTCATGCTCGTATAAGAAACCATATCAGTAAAACATAGTACGTCATAAAAAGGGTTGAGAGAACTCACCTTAGATTAGTGTTGAACACACCCTTGTTGTACCTCCAAACTAAAAAATCGAACACCTATGGATAAAAGAGTTTCATCATAATAGACTCTCCGATCCTACAGGCTACTGAACTTTCCGGACACAACGTTCTATCCGGACACTCACAAGCTTTTCGGACATCATCAGCTTTCCGGACACTACCTTCTCCGGACGTCTCATCCGAAAACTAGGTTATACCCGGAAACCCTATCGTCCGGACACTATGATCGTCACCCGGAAACCCCCACTGCCGGACACTACTGTCCGGAAACCACGGCTGGATGAATAACTCATTTCCAAAAGTGATTAAAAGCTAACTTTCTACCCACGAATTGATTAAGCACACAACTGGGTTCATCTCCCAACCTTAAAACACCCATTTATTCCTCTTTTGATCCCTTAAATCGGTTTATAAGAACAAAACCCTCAAAATATACTTTTAAGGAAAATGTGGGTGAAAAACTCATTGAATCAAAGCTTTCTCATTCACATACCCAGCACTAAAGGTAAGGAAACACCAGCATAACAAGGGGAAAGAATTTAGAGTAGCATACCTTACTGATTTCTTCTCTTAATCAAGCCCTCTCCCAAGAAACTCTTCCCTTTCTTCCATTTTCCTCTTAGCCGCCAACCACATAAGAAATGATACTTGTTCTAAACTTTTAATTGCCTTAGGGATTAGAGCCATTAAATACCTTTCACAAATTGCACATGAGCCCCTCAACTTAACTTTTGTTGCTTAGACTTCGGCCACCAAACTTTCACTTTTTCTATGAAAAACCCGGTTGTTACAAGTTATCTCTACGTCTTCTTCTGATGACGATGTTCCTGAAACTGGTGGTAACGGTAATGACTCTGACTCTGACTCTGACTCTGATCATGATCCAGATGTTTCCAAAATTCCACAAAATGTTGGCCCGAGACCTCATGTTGAAAGCTCCGATGCTGATTCTACTTGAAATTTTAATAACGTTGTTTCTCTTGGAGATATAAGGATGGTTGAGGGAGTAACAGTCGAAACAGAAATAAATGTGAGCCGAGAGATGGAAAGAAAAGAAAATGTTGAACGTGTGATAGGATCTGAAAAACAATTAATGTCAGATCCTTCCCAAACCACGTCTAGCCGGGTAGCCACAACTACTACCGACGCGCGTCTGTCGCCATATGGTATTGAACAAGACGTAGTGGACCCAGCTATGCATTGCACACCCCTCTCAGCCACTCATCAACTTCTCAACAAGTTGATGGTTCAGTTTCTCATGGGGATAAAGCACAAACACTATCGGCAACACATTCGGTGTTTGCTGGTATTGAAACAGGTAGGCAGTTGCCCCCGCTATCGACTTCAATTCAGAGCACACTGAGTCGCCTTTTGGATATACTACCTTTCCTAGGACACGTCCGCCGGTCACTTTACCTATAGTGACACAATCTATTGGTAGCTTTCGTGCACCAATCGGAACACCCCGAGTGTTGTCACCATTCGTTGGTGCTTCATGTGGACCGGGTGAAAGACCTGTCAATGTCAACATTATGCCAGCGTTGAGCACAGGCCATGCGGTTGCTTCAACCGTCATGACAATCGGTAACCTACGTGGTCTGGGTTCAATTGTTAGTCCCGTTCATGCACAACAACTGAGAGCTATGATTGGCCCGCCATATCATTATGTGACACTCGACTTTTTACATGTGGCGTTGGATTCATTTCATGTATCTTATAAAAAGCAGACAGCGGAGATGCAAAAGGTTGTAAGTAAGTTGTCAGAAGGTTTGCAAAGAGCAGTAAAAGGAAAATCTATGTTGGAGACACCTGTCACTCAGCCTGAAACAAATGTTAGCCAACCACCCTCAAACACTGTTAGCTTCAATCTTCCTAATCATAGAAGTATTTAGAAGTAGTGAAAAATAGGCTAAGTGAAGAAAGCCTCTTACAGAGGCTCTGCCACTTTCGAAAGATCAAGGTCAAGAAGCTACAGAAGCTACAGAGGTGTCCTACAGAACCTCTGTCTTACGCACAAAGAAGACCAAAGACTCGGAACCCGGTGAAGACTGCTCTACAGAAGACCAGACCTCAGAACCTCTGTAACCCTTTACAGAGCCTCTGCTGTTTACGATAAAGACTTAGAAGATATTTTATATCTTGCTACTGTTACTGGATCCGTTAATCAACTTGCATGGTAGCGTGCCCTGTCAAACCTCAACATGCGTCAAGCTCTGAATGGACTCAATAGGGCTTAGTACAATATAGACGTCTGCGGCATTAAATGCAATACAGCACGTACAACTATTCATGTCGTCCGATCAACAGTAGCTCATGCTTTATGGTCCCCTAGAGTAGTATAAAAGGAAGTCTCTTGTTGAGATCTTCCTTAACAATCTTAAGGACTTAACAAAGAATCTGAGTTTCATGCTTATGCTTTATATCGTCAAACCTGTTAAGCATTACACTCTCTCTCACACACACCAAACAGTTCTTAATCTGTTCTTGGTGTTCTTATTATATATCGAACGACAGTAATCTTCAAGATATCATTTTGTTCTAAAAATACTGTTTCTTTATATTGTGTGTTCTAAATTTATCAAACATATCTGTTAGTTCTTTAAATACGCTTCCGCATCAAACATAAACTCGAACTAATAGATCTGTTAATCTTGTCTAAGCAAAACGGGAACCAACAATTGGTCTACAGAGGAAGAAAGCTCGTACGATACAGGCTCAGAAAATCCAGCCTCTGTCGAAAGAGATGACTCAACCTCTATATATGAGGACGATTCATCTTCTGATGACTCAGAGACAGATGTTACATCAGGGATAGTTCACTATGACACAGAGGATGTTAAATTCTCATCTGAAGTTCTTAACAAAACTATTTCTCCAAAAGAGAAAATCACAGAGATACCTATCTGCCCAGATTTTCTAAACTTGTATTTACAAGTCAAAACCTCTGCTTAGCTTGATATGTTAAATCTTAAAAAGAAGACCTCTGTAGATCCTAAAAGTTCAAAATTTTCAAAACCTTTAAGGCAAATTAACGAAAATCCCACTTGGCAACAAAAGGGAAAATGGCCTAAAGTTAACAAATCTTTTTCCTCTGTGACAGTGAAAAAAGATGTTCACCACAGAAGAGACTCACAGAAGGCAGGAACTAAACAAAGCTTTTGCAAACAACATTCTAGTATTCATAGATCTTCTTGTAATAGGAAATCTAGTGTTAAGAAAGAATGTAATGCCTCTGTGGCTCAGTTCAATGAATTCAATGAAAAGTTCAAGCAAATCACGTCTCATATTCAATATTGTAATTGCTTTGATCTTATGTTCAAACTAAATAATCACTTCTCCAGTCAAGATTGTTTACTCTCTACTCAAATTCAAAAGTCAAAACCTACAAAGAAACAATATGATTCTTCTACAAAAGATAAAATGTATTTCAAGAATGCTAAGGCAAACTTGAAAAATTCTAACAATAAAGGACCCATGTGGATATGGGTACCTAAGTCTCTGTGATTGTCTTGCAGAAGCGGTATGTGCCAATCTGGTATCTAGACTCCGGATGCTCAAGACACATGACTGGCGACATAAGTTTACTATCCACGTATAAAGAAACACTCGATGGTGGATCTGTAACTTTTGGAGACGACAAAGGGACACATCAAAGGCTATGGAGTCATAAAGAAGGAAAACGTTTATGTATACAAAGTTGCATATGTGGATGGCCTTAAACACAACCTACTCAGTGTAAGCCAACTTTGTGATACAGGATTCGATGTGTTATTCAAAAGAACTTTCTGCTCTCTGAAAAGTGAAGACACAGGAATGGAACTTCTGCGAGCCGAAAGAAGAGGTGATCTATATCTGATGAATTTCAGTTCCAAGAACAAGGACAAAGTTTACCTTGTAGCCTGCAAAAGTGAGGAAGCCTGGTTATGGCATAACAGGTTCTATCACTTGAACTTTTACACCTTGGATAAACTGGTCAAACTTGATCTAGTTAAAGGTTTTCCTAATGTTAAATTTAATAAGGATCATTTGTGTTCTGCCTGTGAAATAGGAAAACTCAGAAGAGCTTCCCACTGAGGCAAAATAGATGTGTCTTGCACTAGGCCTCTGTACATGCTTCATGTCGACCTCTGCGGTCCCATTGCCATACAAAGCCTAGGTGGCAAGAAATACATACTTGTCTTAATTGATGAGTATTCGCGATTCACATGGGTTGAATTTGTCCGAAAGAAATCAGATGTTCCAATCATCTTGATTAATCTAATGAAAAGAATCCAAGTTCTTTATGAATGCGGAATACATAAGTTAAGAAGTGATAATGGCACAGAATTTAAAAACTCTGTCATTGAAGCCTATCTTTACAGAAGGAATATCACAGAACTTCTCTGCCGCACGCACTCCACAGCAGAACGTCCTAGTCGAAAGAAAGAATCGAACGCTCGTGGAGGCCGCAAGAACTATGCTATCAGCATGCGGATTACCGATGAACTTTTGGGCAGAAGCAATTTCTACCGCTTGTTATACACATAATCGTTCAACCATTGTGAAAAGACACATCAAGACTCCTTACGAACTGATCAACAAAAGGCGACCAAACATCAAGTTTTTCCATGTGTTTGGATGTAAATGCATTGTTTTAAACGACAGATGTAATACCCCGGGTAAGTCCGTTAGTTAAAAATATTATTCCGTTAAATTATTTAACCTAAAAGTTTCTATTTTAGGTAAGTTAAGTAAATTTATAAGTTAAAAGGGGGTTATGGTCATTAAAGAATAGAATAGGGTTAAAAGGGTAAAACATAGTAGTTATTATCTAAAAGCAATTCAGATATTTCATAAAAATCAGATGTGCAGTGTGTATTAGTGTGTGTTTTGAGAGAAAAGAAGAAGGAAGAAAGTTAAAAAGCTAGGGATCCAAATTGGTGCAATTGGAAGAAAAATTAAGGTATGTTTCTTGTATGTTTTATGTCTATAATTACCAATAGGTAGTTTCTATCGGAGTAGAATAAACGATTACACATCCAGTAGTGATTTCTGTTGATTCTGGGTCGAAAGTGGTGAAACCGACAGAGGTGTCCGGACACAGTTTGAAGGTGTCCGGATAGTTTTGTTGAAGGTGTCCGGGTAGTTCTTTGATGGTATCCGGGTAGTTCTTCGTCGGTGTCCGGACAAGTCTTTTTCCGGGTAAGTTCCCTTTTCTTGATTGTCCGGATGAAGTATGTTTCCGGATAGTGTCCGGATTACTTATGCTGTCCGGAAAAGGCATACTGTCCGGAATAGTCATGCTGTCCGGATTATTGGTGTTGTTAGGAAAACTCTGTTGTGTCCGGATACTTTTGCTGTTTGGCCAATTTTGAGAGTTTAGATGCTGTCGAGTATCCAGTCACCTGTATTTTTGTTAAATCATGGATAGGGAATAAATGAGGACCGAATGTACTGTGGACTCGACTTAAGTTCGGGTTTGGGGGTAACATTTAGGGACTAGAGTGCTTTAGAGTTCTTAGTCTTGGTAAGACTTGTGTGATCAAAGTGGTAAGGCAATACTTGTATATGATTGTTTCAGATTCTGTGAAATTGAAGTGAAGCTGAATTGTTTGAGAAAAGCTTGGTGGACATTTTGATAAGTCAAACAGGTGAGTTTTACTTTGATTGTGCTGAATGATTTATATGAATAGGGTTGATATAAATGATTTCAAACTAACAGGGATTTATCTCACTTAGACCATCGTGTCTAACCCTCATTTTCGTTTTAAAAATATGTATTCCAGGTGGTGGATCGTGTAAGAGCAAGTAATTAGAGTAATCGATGGATGGCTTATGTGAAGGATTATGTGACGAAGATTTTGGCATGTTTAGCAGTTGTATTATAATGATTAAATGTTATGTATGTAGTTAGTAAGAAGTTTGTAGTAGAATGTCTTATTTTGATTGTAAAAGTTTAAGGGACCGTACTTGTAATATGATGTTTCGTTTGATTAATCAATGTTATGTTACATTATGTGATTTGTTGTGTATATGGGATTTGGGTCATTACAAATGGTATCAGAGCTTTAGTTTAAGGGATTTAGGTATTTGTATCTGTACCTAGACTTAAACTGCATGTGAAGTAGGATGTCCCTATCATTATAGAACCTTGGGATGATGAAGTATAAAAGGTAGAAGGAACATCATGTAAGGTAATTTCATATTACACCTGGCCAGTGTAATTGTGATCTTACAGGTACATGTTTGAACTGGAATACCTTGTTATATGGGGTATGTGCTTATGTGTATATTAACCTTGTTTAAATCTACAGAATGGCAAGCGGTACACGGAATTCGAATCGAGGAGGAGGAAGAAATCCGAATAGTACGAATCCGCCGATAGGAACGGGGGACAGGGGAGGCAGAACTGGGGGCAGAGCCAGGGGTAGAGCTGGAGGTCGAGCCGGAGGCAGAGTCCAGCCACAGGGTACAGAGTTTGTTACCAGGGATGATCTAATGGCAGAAATGGGAAGATTGCAGGCTAGCATACAAACAATGTTTGATCGGAACCGTCATAATGGAACTGGAATACCGGATCCCGAACCGGAAGATGAAATGCCAATCACATCGACTGTTGTACCAGTACAAAGGAGGTGCGACTACAAAATGTTTTTAAGCTGTAGACCTCCAACCTACTCAGGAGACAGTGATCCAGTGAAAGCAATGAGATGGATGAAGGAAATAGAAGCCATTTTTAAGACGAGTAAGTGCGCCGACGAAGATAGAGTATTGTATGGAACCGCAATGTTAAAGGGGGATGCTTTGTATTGGTGGGAATCCTTTATTCATTCTAAAGGATCTGATATTTATTCTACCCTCTCTTGGGAAGAATTTGTGATAGCCTACAGGAACGCATTTTGTCCCCAAGCAGCCGTCAAACAACTGGAAGGGGAATTTATGAACTTACAACAAGGAAACTTATCCGTTCGAGACTACACCGCTAGCTTCCTGGAAAAGTCTCGGTTCGCAGAATACTACGTTGCTACGGAGGCGATGAAGACGGAAAGGTTTATCTTCGGGCTGAACTCAGAGGTTAGAAGGCTAGTGACTGCAAAAGGACCCGATACCTTCTCGGCTGCAGTTTATGCCGCGGAGAATGTTGAAAGAGATATTAGAAGGGATGCTGGCGATAAAAGTATCGGGAAGAGGAAGTGGGAAGGACCACAACATGATCCGAAGAAGTCCCGATTTCAGAGGTATGATAACCGTCCGCCGTTTCGACCAACGGAAAGACCATGTCAGAAGTGCAACCGGGTCCACCAAGGAAATTGCCAAGGTGATTTACGAGCATGTTATAAGTGTGGGAAGACCGGACACGTCATTAAAGATTATAAGGTAACGCGGTTATGCTTCTTATGCAATTCTCCGGATCACCTTCAGTCGGATTGTCCGCGGGGGAGGATACAGCAAGGTGGGTCATCGGGCAGGCCAGCAATTGTTAAACCAGTAATACCAAGACTGGAACCGCCAGTAACCAGGGGCCGCGCATTTCAAATGACCGAGAAAGAAGCGGAGGAAACTACGGATGTGGTCACAGGTACATTTTTAATAAACTCTACACGTGCTAAGGTGTTATTTGATTCCGGTGCAAACCGATCGTTTGTGTCTCCTGCATTTGCTGCTTGCCTGTGTTTGAAACCTAAAATGCTAGAACATGCTCTATCAGTAGATACGACAAATGATAATCAAGTGTCAGTTAAAGAAGTATTTGATGACTGTGTGATAAATATAGAGGAGTGTAGAGTTCCGATACAATTGTTTCCTATAACTTTGATAGAGTTTGACGTCGTAGTGGGAATGGACTAGTTAGCCGAGAATCAGGCTAACATAGTATGTGATAAGAAGTTAATAAATGTGGTATTACCTGAGAAGGGACCGGTAGTGATTTATGGTGATCGTAGGAATTATCAGTCTAGTCTTATATCTATGATAAAAGCCCGTAAGTGTGTGAATAAGGGTTGTCAGAGTTACTTGGCTTATGTGATAGATATTAAGCCAGAGAGGAATAGGATGGAAGATATTCCTATTGTTAGTAAATTCCCTGAAGTTTTCCCTGAAGACTTGAATAGTCTTCCTCCGGTTAGACAAGTGGAATTCGGTATAGACCTGATTCCTGGAGCCACTCCTGTAGCCCGTGCACCTTATCGTCTGGCACCTCCAGAGATGAAAGAGATGATGGCACAATTGCAAGACCTATCCGATAAAGGCTTCATCAGACCTAGTTCTTCACCGTGGGGAGCACCAGTGTTATTTGTGAAAAAGAAGGATGGTTCGATGAGAATGTGTATCGACTATCGAGAACTGAATAAGCACACGATAAAGAACAAGTATCCGTTACCCCGAATTGATGACCTCTTCGATTAGTTAGTTGGAGCTTGCTATTTCTCCAAGATTGATTTGAGATCCGGTTACCACCAGTTGAAAGTTAAAGAAGAAGACGTCCTAAAGACAGCCTTTCGTACAAGGTACGACCACTACGAATTCTTAGTGATGCCGTTCGGACTGACGAACGCTCCAGCTGCCTTTATGGATTTAATGAATCGGGTATGTAAGCTGTATCTTGATAAATTCGTTATTGTATTTTTTGATGATATCCTTATCTATTCCCGATCCAAAGAGGATCACGCGCAACATCTTCGTTTGGTTCTGGAGTTGCTGAAGAAAGAAAAGTTGTACGCTAAGTTCTCTAAATGTGAATTCTGGTTGCGAGAAGTTCAGTTTCTGGGGCATGTCGTTTCCGAGAAAGGTATACAAGTTGATCCGATAAAAGTGGACGCAGTTGAAAAGTGGGAACCGCCGAAGACAGCAACTGAAGTACGTAGTTTTCTGGGTTTAGCCGGCTACTATCGGAAATTTATAAAAGACTTCTCTCGTATCGCAACGCCTTCGACTAAGCTGACCCGGAAGAATCTAAAGTTTGAATGGAAAGCAGAACAAGATGAGGCATTCCGGATATTGAAAGAGAAACTGTGCAGCGCGTCGATTCTATCACTACCTGAAGGTTCTGAAGACTTTGTCGTTTACAGTGATGCGTCTAAACTGGGATTGGGTTGTGTGCTTATGCAGCGCGGAAAAGTTATAGCTTATGCTTCTCGCCAACTGAAGGATCATGAACGGCAGTATCCTGCGCACGATATGGAGCTTGCTGCAGTCGTCTTCGCGTTAAAGATTTGGAGACATTATCTGTATGGTTCCAAATGTCATATTTTTACCGATCATAAGAGTCTCCAACACCTCTTTGATCAGAAGGAACTGAATATGAGACAAAGGAGATGGCTAGAATTGCTGAACGATTACGACTGTGAGATCCTTTATCACCCGGGAAAAGCGAATGTGGTGGCGGATGCATTGAGTCGTCAAGAAAGGAGTGGAACAATAAAAGTTATTTCGCTACGAACTGAACTCCTACCCAACATATTTGACGAATTGCAGAAGTGTCAAGTGGAATCTTATCAAGAAGAACATCTGAAATCAGAACGGTTAGTGGGGATATCAGCATTGTTAGTGAAAGATGATCGCGGATTATTATGTCTGGGAAACAGAGTGTGGGTACCTCGTTTGGGTGGTTTACGTGATCGTGTGTTACAAGAAGCTCATCAATCCCGTTTCTCTATTCACCCAGGTACAAACAAGATGTATAAAGACCTAAAGCAATTCTATTGGTGGCCGGGGATAAAAAGAGGGATTGCTCAGTATGTGGAAAGATGTGATACTTGTAAGAAAGTAAAGATTGAACACCAAAAGCCGTTTGGGCAACTACAACGACTAGAAATACGTATGTGGAAGTGGGAACAAATTACTACGGATTTCATCACAAAGCTACCAAGAACGCCGAAGGGATTTGATTCTATTTGGGTGATCGTCGACAGATTGACAAAGTCTGCACACTTTCTACCGATAAAGGAAACCGATTCGATGGAACGTTTAGCAAAGTTGTACGTTGACGAAATAGTAACTCGACATGGAATTCCAATCTCGATCATTTCTGATCGTGATAGTCGTTTTACTTCAAGATTTTGGAGAAGTTTTCAAAGGGAAATGGGGACACAGATAAGGTTAAGTACGACGTATCATCCCCAAACAGATGGTCAGAGTGAACGAACGATACAAACTTTAGAAGATATGCTCCGGGCTTGCATTGTTGATTTTGGGGGATCATGGGATAAGCACTTACCATTGATCGAGTTTGCATATAACAACAGTTATCATTCCAGCATTCAAGCGGCACCGTTTGAAGTATTGTATGGTAGAAAATGTCGAACGCCTTTGTGTTGGAATGAAGTGGGGGAGAAACAGTTAGCAGGGCCAGAAATAGTTCAGTTAACCGCCGATAAAGTTACTCAGATTCGAGAAAGATTGAAAGTGGCTCAAGATAGACAAAAGAGCTACGCTGACCGCCGTCGAAAGCCATTGGAATTTCAAGTTGGGGATTACGTAATGTTAAAGGTTTCGCCGTGGAAAGGAGTCATTCGATTTGGACGACAAGGTAAACCTAGCCCAAGGTATATCGGACCGTTTGCAATTACAGAAAGGATCGGTGAAGTAGCTTATAAATTAGATCTTCCACCGGAATTGAGCAGAATCCATAATGCGTTTCATGTATCGAACTTCCGAAAGTGTTTGGTTACTCCAGATCAGTCAGTCTCCCTACCAGAAATACAAGTCGATGAAAGACTGAATTATGTGGAAGAACCGGAAGCTATAGTTGTTCATAAAGTTAAAGTGCTGCGCAACAAGGAGATTAGGCAAGTGAAAGTTCAGTGGAGGCATCATAGAGGTCAGGATGCTACATGGGAATCAGAGACGGAAATGAGAGCCAAATACCCACATCTTTTTGACTAACCGAATTCCGGAACGGAATTCTTTTGAGGGGGAGATGATGTAATACCCCGGGTAAGTCCGTTAGTTAAAAATATTATTCCGTTAAATTATTTAACCTAAAAGTTTCTATTTTAGGTAAGTTAAGTAAATTTATAAGATAAAAGAGGGTTATGGTCATTAAAGAATAGAATAGGGTTAAAAGGGTAAAACTTAGTAGTTATTATCTAAAAGCAATTCAGATATTTCATAAAAATCAGATGTGCAGTGTGTGTTTTGAGAGAAAAGAAGAAGGAAGAAAGTTAAAAAGCTAGGGATCCAAATTGGTGCAATTGGAAGAAAAATTAAGGTATGTTTCTTGTATGTTTTATGTCTATAATTACCAATAGGTAGTTTCTATCGGAGTAGAATAACCGATTACACATCCAGTAGTGATTTCTGTTGATTCTGGGTCGAAAGTGGTGAAACCGACAGAGGTGTCCGGACACAGTTTGAAGGTGTCCGGATAGTTTTGTTGAAGGTGTCCGGGTAGTTCTTTGATGGTATCCGGGTAGTTCTTCGTCGGTGTCCGGACAAGTCTTTTTCCGGGTAAGTTCCCTTTTCTTGATTGTCCGGATGAAGTATGTTTCCGGATAGTGTCCGGATTACTTATGCTGTCCGGAAAAGGCATACTGTCCGGAATAGTCATGCTGTCCGGATTATTGGTGTTGTCCGGAAAACTCTGTTGTGTCCGGATACTTTTGTTGTTTGGCCAATTTTGAGAGTTTAGATGCCGTCGAGTATCCAGTCACCTGTATTTTTGTTAAATCATGGATAGGGAATGAATGAGGACCGAATGTACTGTGGACTCGACTTAAGTTCGGGTTTGGGGGTAACATTTAGGGACTAGAGTGCTTTAGAGTTCTTAGTCTTGGTAAGACTTGTGTGATCAAAGTGGTAAGGCAATACTTGTATATGATTGTTTCAGATTATGTGAAATTGAAGTGAAGCTGAATTGTTTGAGAAAAGCTTGGTGGACATTTTGATAAGTCAAACAGGTGAGTTTTACTTTAAAAGTATTTTTAACTGGAATACATATACATATGGTTTGGGAATGTGATAATTGGTGATTACGTGTTTATATGTATGTTATATGTGAATTACAATACATTGAGGTATTATAATTACATGAGTATTATAATGTGCTATAATACGTCGGCCGGGATTAGGACCAGAGTGTTTGGCTATAGAATCTGTATAGCGTTGTTTGGCTGTAGATGTTGTACAGCGTTGTAAATTATTAGTTGGCTTGCAACCAACTAATATGGCCAGGAGGAATGAGAAAGGAAGGTACACGATGTGTGAGTTCAAATTGATATATTTGATTGTGCTGAATGATTTATATGAATAGGGTTTATATAAATGATTTCAAACTAACAGGGATTTATCTCACTTAGACCATCGTGTGTAACCCTCATTTTCGTTTTAAAAATATGTATTCCAGGTGGTGGATCGCGTAAGAGCAAGTAATTAGAGTAATCGATGGATGGCTTATGTGAAGGATTATGTGACGAAGATTTTGGCATGTTTAGCAGTTGTATTATAATGATTAAATGTTATGTATGTAGTTAGTAAGAAGTTTGTAGTAGAATATCTTCTTTTGATTGTAAAAGTTTAAGGGACCGTACTTGTAATATGATGTTTGGTTTGATTAATCAATGTTATGTTACATTATGTGATTTGTTGTGTATATGGGATTTGGGTCGTTACAACAGAGATTCCAGAGGAAAGTTTGAGGTAAAAGCTGACGAAGGAAAATTCATTGGATACTCTGCCACTTCCAAAGCCTACAGAGTATACCTTACAAAGTCTCGCAAGATCGTAGAAAGCATCAATGTTTCTTTTGATGATTCATTCCAAAAGACTTCTGAGCAAATCAGTTCAGAACTCGGACTTAAAGGGGAATCCTCTGGCATCTCACAAACAAAAGAAGACTTAAATCTTCTATTTCTAGAGATGTTCCACGACGACATTGATCCCTCTGTTGGAACAATCAGAGCTTCTGCAGAACAATCTTCTGTTGGTCAAAATCCTACAGGTATGACTCTAACTGGTCCAAATAATGCTTCATCTTCTTCTGTAAATGCTACAGATGCAAATGCCGAGGAAGAGTCTACAGAAGATGAAACACAAAGGAAAACGACCACAGAAGCTGCTGAAGAACAAACTCCACAATCCACAGAGGAACCAATAACAGAGGATATAGAGGACCAAGTCTATACGCCTTCAGAGGAAAAAACTCCACCACCACTCATACCAATCATTCCACAAACTGTAGGATCAACTACAAAGGCACGCACTACGATAGAGGCTACACCAGAAGAAGAAGAAGAACAACAAGAAGCCTCTAAAGAACAATTCGATGACATTGGTGACCATCATCCACGCACAACTCAGTAGACAAAAAGCCATCCTCCAAGCCAAATAATTGGTGAACCCTCTGACACGGTAAAAACAAGGTCTGCCACTGCTAATTTTTGTTTCTTTACGAACTTTATTAGTGTGATAGAGCCAAAGAAGATTTCTGAAGCCCTTGATGACCCAAACTGGGTAGACGCCATGCAAGATGAGCTTCTGCAGTTTGAGCGCAACAAAGTCTGGACTCTAGTACCTCTGCCACGGGGGAAACAGGACATTGGGACTAAGTGGGTCTACAGAAATAAGAAGGATGAAGATGGAGTGGTCATCAGAAACAAAGCACGATAAGTGGCCAAGGGATATAGACAAGAAGAAGGCATAGACTACGATGAGACTTTTACCCCTGTCGCATGGCTCGAAGCAATAAGAATATTCTTAGCCTTCGCAGCCCACAGAGGTTTCAAAGTCTATCAGATGGACGTGAAATCAGCTTTTCTCAACGGTGAAATCCAAGAAGAGGTTTACGTAAATCAGCCACCAGGGTTTGAAAGCTCAAAGTTCCCAAGGCATGTGTACTACCTTGAAAAGGCTCTGTACGGACTGAAACAGGCTCCAAGAGCATGGTACGAATGACTTTCTACCTTTCTTCTAGTCAATGGCTACGACAGAGGTACAACAGATACTACCTTATTCTATAAACGTAAAAACAGTGAAATAATGCTTGTACAAATCTATGTGGACGACATAATTTTTGGGTCTACTAATACAGAAGAGTGCAAAAGTTTTGAAAAACTCATGCAAAGTGAGTTTGAAATGAGTATAATGGGAGAATTAACATTCTTCCTCGGACTCCAAGTCAAACAATCATCAGAGGGAATTTTTATAAATCAGGCCAAATATATCTCTGACATTCTTTCCAAGTATAGCCTCTCTGATACCTCTGCCATGAAAACTCCAATGGCCACTGGAAATAAGTTATTCTTAGATCCAGATGGCATCTCTGTAGAATGCACTCTCTACAGAGGCATGATTGGATCTATGTTATACTTAACTGCTAGCAGACCTGATATTATGCATGCCACATGTCTTTGTGCACGTTATCAAGCTAATCCTAAGAAATCACATTATGATGCTGTTAAGAGAATCTTTAGATACCTAAAGGAGACCAAAAATCTTGGTCTCTGGTATCCCAGAACTCTAGCTTTTGTCTTAAAGCTTATACAGATTCAGACTATGGAGGATGCATGCTCGACAGAAAGAGTACCTCTGGGAGTTGTCAATTCCTAGGTGGTAAGCTAGTCAGTTGGACCTCCAAGAATCAGAATTGTGTGTCAACATCTACGGCAGAAGCTGAATACGTTGCTGCTGCTAGTTGTTGTTCTCAGGTTCTGTGGATGAAGACTTAGCTAAAAGACTATGGCCACATCCTACTCAAGATACCCATCTTCTGTGATTCCAAAAGTGCCATTGCCATCTCTGCCAATCCTATGCAACATTCAAAAACCAAGCATATCGATATAAGGTACCACTTCTTGAAACATCATGTTGAATACGGTACAATCGAGATGCATTTCGTGCCCACAGAATACCAACTCGCGGACTTATTCACCAAAGCTTTAGACGAGAAAAAATTCAATTTCTTGGTGGGTAAGTTAGGAATGATCAATATGACGTGAAAATCCTCTGTAAGTATAGCTTATCTTCTGTAAATATGTGTATAAATATATTGCTTTATTTATTGCTTTGATTGATTTCTTTCTGTATGTAAATTCTCAATCTTAAATAGGTCTTGAAATCACAGAGCTTCTGCGGGTCTGCTCAGAACCTCTGACGACCCCTACAGAACCTCTGGTAAACATGACTTATGTACTATGCAAAACTTATCCTATTTTGATCCAAGCATAGGTCAAGGGCGAGCAGAAGGAAATTACTTGATCTACAGAGATGGTTAGATCAAGGGGGAGCAAAAGAAAGTAACTTGATCGACAGAAATGGTTAGATCAAGGGGGAGCAAAAGAAACCTTGAAATGATCTACAGAGGTTAATCTTTCAAGGGGGAGCCAAAGAAGAGTGTCGATGAATCTATATTAGGGGTGTCAATTTTGTACCGAGACAAACCAACCAATTCCCGTACCAACCGTACCAATTTAATTGGTACCAACTTAGTTGGTACCAACCTAATTGGTTGGTATACCGTACCAACTATTTAAACTTGGTTGGTACGTGGTATTAGATGTTGTGTACCACGGTAATACCGTACCGTACCGACTTGTTTTTTTAATTATTTATTAATTAAAGTTTAATCAATAATACAACATGTTTTGATTTATAAGTTTTTAAATTATCTTGTTTTACATTTTGTTAAATTATAATACAAATTGATATATAGAACTTGATTAAATTCATTCGTTCATCCTTAACAAATGTGAAAACTTGCCTACACCTCCACTCTTCAATGGTCCATTCTCGCTCCTTAATTGTCGCTTGTATTAGAATATTTGTGATTGTTTGTGTTATATGAAGATTATTTGAATGCTTGTATAGGTAATGATAAATGGTACAACACATATCAACATGCTATTAATGCTCGACGTGTTTAGTGCATCTAGATCAAGTTGGTAAATATGTGAGATGTCAATCTAATTAATTCATAATTCAATTTTTGAGATGGTACAAAACCGTACCAACATGTACCGAACGAAAAAAGTTGGTACCAATTTAGTTGATACCAAGTATAATTGGTTGGTACATGGTATAAGAAGAACCAAAAGGTATGTCTCGTACAAAAGGTTTTTGAAAACAGTTTTCTGGGACAAAAATTGTCAAATACGTCGTAAAAATACTCGGAATAACATTTCAAAAATAAAATTATTAAAACTTTTAATAATTTTTGAGTTATGAGAAATTTGAGGTCATAGAGCTTCTGCTGAGCTCAACAGAAGTTCTGCCAGAACACTGCTCTGTAATCGCAAATTTAACTCGGAAACCGAATACGCACAAATACACACACCATGACCTTCTCGCACAAAACTTTTTCCAAAACAGTTTTCTCGGATACCAACTTTCAAATATGTCCGAAAAACAACTCTTAATGCAAATCAAAACTTGGATGATCAAAATTGTTAATATATTTTTAGTTATGAGAAATTTTCACTCATAGAGCTTCTGCTGGCCCTGACAGAGATTCTGCAAGTTCCTACAGAGCCTCAAAACCTTTGTGAACGAAATTTCTTCACTAAAATCCTATTAATCATCTCCAATGCTTTTACAAATGTTTTGGTCAAAATAGAACCTACAGAGTCATGATAACAATGAGATATATGAGAAAAGGGTGAAAATCCAAGATTTTCAAAATCACAGATCTTCTATAAACCACAGAGCTTCCGTGAATTTGGTATTTGGGCATTTCTGTAAACAGTAACGGTTACTTTTACTGAGAGTGAAAATCATGTGGCTAAGAACAATCCCACGCGCCTAGCATTAATGGGTCGCGCACGACGTCCTGTCATCCTCTGACATGGCCTACGTGTCTCATTTTCATTGGGCGTACATGGCACGTTTTTTATGGAAAGTTGAACCCGCCGTTCTAACTCAAGTACGGCTTCCAAATATTTATCCATTGCCAAATATTTTTACCCTTTAGAATTCTACCGTTTTACCCACCTATAAAACCCAAGCTTACCCTCTCATAAAATCTTTACGAACCCTCATTCTTCTCCGGCGAAACCCTGCAAAAACCTGCAAGTATCTTATTCTCATTACCAATGGCTTCATCTTCTCAAGCTATCTCCCCTGAACACTCTCCGGCGAACTCACCGGAACACTCCTCTGCTCATTCTGAACATTCAGAAAACCCCCACCTTGCCAAAAATGCCGAACAAGAAGATTCCAGCGACTCAGCAGACTTTGCTCCGACCACCCATCTCCAAAACTTTATCGCAAAGGAGCACTTTGAAAATGTACTACCCATAAAATCCAATAACTGCTATTTGGTCCCCTCACTCACTGCTTTCGGCGAAGCCCATGCCCTTCTTCTAAACATCATGGAAAACCATATTCTCTTTCCTTTACTCTCAAGAACCCCAAAGAAAATACCTGTTAGGTATTTGAACCAAATTTGGCAAAGTTGCCGATACGATAAAGATGATTCTCTTATCAAAGGGTACATCTCAAAGCCAGACAAATATGACCATTTGGAACTCAAGTTCAATAGAACAATGTTTTCTCTTGAGTTCAATCTACCAACAAGGGGTCTTCTTGGACTGAAAACATATGCAGAACAACCAACAGACGACGAGCTCTGTCGTTTTGTAGAAATGCTTGGGTACAACACCCACCTAAGGAAGAGAAATGACTTCCGCAGAGGCAGACTACCACCTCTGTGGAACACCTTGTTTTCGATCCTGAACAGATGCCTTAGAGGGAAGATAGGCAACATTGACCAGAGCTCGCACCAAATCTTAACCATCATGTACGGGGTCTACTACGATCTCCCACTCGATTACGTGACCATCATGTTGCAGGAGATCATCAATACGATCGACAGAAAGAACAACACCAAAAAGGCCAGATAAAACGATCCTAAGTATCTACCGCCTCTGCAATTCCAAAGGATATTGGGAGTCCTGTTCGAACCTCTGCTGATGATGCAGAACTGGCCAATGGAAGGGCCAACTCCCAAACAGTTCCCAATAAACAAAAACTTCCCCACGGATCATGTAGATGGCTACACCCACTGCAGACCTCTGTCAAAGAAGCTTCTGAGCTATGCCAAGAACAAAACCCTTAAGTTAGAGTATATACGCGATCATAGGACTCCAAAACAGAGCCCTGTGACACCCCCGCGTTTAGGTGTCCCCCTAGGAACAATAGTTGCAGAACCCCTCTCTACATAAGCGAAGGAGCAGAAACTGGCAAAACACATGGCAATCCAACTTAGTTTTATAGCCAAACGAGCCGAGCTCATGGGAAAGAAGTCTTCTTCTAAAGCCTCTGCCTCTACCCCACAAACAAAGAAGAGGAAAATTGCAGAAGGCACCTCTACAAGCATTACAGAAACTCAACCTTCACCTCCTCATGCCACAGAAGTTGGCTCCTCTGCTCCTCCCTCTTCTCCAAAACAAAAGAAGAAAAGGAAATCAAAACCCACAGAAGGAGGGGCACCAAAACCCAAGAGGAGGAAGACCAAAAAGAAGCATGGGAAACCACTTGATCAAATGGTTACCATCGCAGAAGAGGCAGCTGCATAAGTTGTTGAAGAAGAGGTCGCAGAGACCCGGGTCGAAGAAACTGCAGAGGAAGAGACTGCAGAAAAAGAAGTTGCAGAAGAGGGATATCAATCACCTTATCAATCCCCAGATCGATTCGCTCATCAAGGTAGCTTAAACGATTTCCTTCAACAACCTGACATTGCTAACACCCTAAATACAGCTGGGTGGAATGCACCACCACTTGACCACCACACCATAGAAGAACAAGACTTCTCTATCTCTGGCGTTGACACAAATCTGCAAGATGATGACCAAACCCCCAGAGTTCAACCGACTGAAACTCTAAACATTCTACAGAACCCCTTCATCAAACAGGGATTGAACGTCCACAGAAGGAGTCCAAGCCCAGCTTCAGAAGAAGGTATAGAAGAAATCGATATGTCAGATGATGCCACTAGGGAAAGGATTAGGCTACAAGCAGAAGCTGAGTGGAATAGAGATGAGGTTACAGAGGCTTTAGATAGAGTGGGAGAAAAAGAAAAAGGGATAGAAAAAGATGTCGTAGAAGTAGAAGGCACACATCCTCAAACCCCTCCCAGTGCAACCCACACTTCTAACACCACAGGTCTAGCTGCAGAAGGTGTTATTGAACAAGAGCAGCACAGCTCGATCCAAACCCAACCCATCCATCCAGAGGTTATTCTTTCAACCTCTGCGCCCACAGAAATCGGGGAATCCATTCCTAGGGAGTCTCCTCAGAGAGACTCACCTATAGTTCGTGATCCATCGCCCCAGATCACACTAGAACACCCTACAGAGGAATTCGTTTCCTCTGCCACGCACAATTTAGGGCCAAAACTTCTTTCAGAGAGAAGTAGTGAGCACAAAGACGAAGAGACTCTAGACAAGTCTCCAAGTCAAAATAAGAACATTCCGATACCCACCTCTGGAGTGGATTTGGACACTGTTCTTCGCAGAACTTTTATAGAGATTGAAACTCAAATTTCTTCTCGAAGATCAGATGGAAATCCTTCCACCCCCAACGTACAAACAAGGGTGAACGAAGGTGTCTAAGGAGCAGGGACTCACTCTGGAGACGAATGTGTTCCTCCAGAGGTTACCACAGGAACACAAGTATCAAGGGATGAGTTCCAAACCCTTGTCACCTCTGTGAACCAAACCATGAAAGAGTTGCAAAGCTCTTTCAAATCTTTTGCAGAGACAACATCGACGGCCTTACTAAATCTGAACACCAAAATGGACAATCTGTCCACAGAGGTGAAATCCGCCATTACCCAGATGAAGTCTTCTGCTGAAACAACTGCCAATTCTGCCGCCAAAGAATTCAGGATAGCCGCAACTTCTGCGTTCAAGGAATCAGTCAAACAGTTCCTTGAACAACTGAACAAGAAATCCAACAAAGGAAAGGACATTACACCTGCAGATCTACAGAAGGCCCTGAAATACGTACACGAAGAAGCAATGCGCAACACTGTGCTGATGCAGCCTAAAGACTACATGACCAGAGCACAGCTAACAGAGCTCGGGCAGAATGTGATAAACCAGGTCACATAAGTCATCGTCTCCTTCACTACTGCAAATGCCAACTACGTTAAAGAGTTCAGAGCAAGTGTCGGCAGAATGCGCTTCAACCCAGAAGCAGAGCTTGCAACTCTATTCGGCCTCTGTGATGATGTATGCGCAAAGTTGATGGCCGCAGGAGCAGAACTACCAAAGAAACCCAAAGTTTCTTGCAGAGGAGAGGGTACTTCTGATAAGGGTCAGGATGACTCTGATGATGACCACCCTGGTCCATCAGATCATCTTGAGGGGGAGAATACAAGGGAGAAAGCTACGAGCAGAGGACTTCCAGCTCAACCAATAGCCGCAGAACCCATCAACCAAGCCCCTCCAAAACAAACCCAACAACAACAAACTCAACAGACCACATAGACAACACCCATCTCTGTGGAATCAACTGCTGAAGAAACCCATGTAGCAGAAACTGCTCAACAGACCACAGAGGCAACAACCACCCCTGTGGTAATCATCTTGGAAGAAAGTCCTTCAACAAACCAACAACCCGGAGGAACAGAAGCTCAAAAGACCACAGAGGAAACACCCACCTCTGTGGAATTCCCTACAATATTTGGAGTAGATGCTCAACATCTGTCATCCTCTTCAGAAGAAGATCTTCCCTCCCCAACTACAAAACCAACAGAAAAACCCCAAACCATCTCAAGAAGAAAGTCTATTGCCCACAAACCAAAAAGAGCAAAGTCCTCTGCCTCTTCTGTTCTAAGAAATATGCACAACACAATAACTGAACGAATGGCGCAAAGAGCAGAAGAAAGACAGAGGTTTACATCATCTTTCAGAATGGCAAGAAGATTCGACATTCCTCAACCCACAAAAACCGAGCTCACAGAAGAAGTCACCAAAGAACCTCCAACAGAGGTTACAGAGCCAATCAAGCCAACAGAACCAATGCCACAAAAGTCCCCTCAAACACAAGTGTCAAAACCTACAGAGGCAACACCCATCATTCCAACAGAAGCGCCAACACCCAAACCTACAGAGGCAACAAGTTCTGAACCTCCAAAGGCCAAAGACAAGGGAAAGGCGAAACTGACAGAAGAGCCCAAGAAAAAGAAATCATTGCCCAAGCCTACAGAGAAATTGATGAAGAGCGCCTTTGATGCCGTCCAAACTCCAAAGCCTGAAGAAGAGGACTGGGCATATGGATTGAAGCCTCTGTCAGACATTCCACTAACAGGTAGAGCTGCAGAAGTTGTTCGACAGATGGAGAGTCTCAGAAGACAAGTACCACCACCTGGTCCAACATACGAAGAAATGGAAGAAGTGGTATACAAATACCTCTACAAACAACCCTTTCAGACCAATCATCCAACAGATCACGTCACATATCCAAAGATCAGAGAAGAATTTGAGAACATCTTCAACAGAACAAAGCCAAGAACCAGAGCATACGTCTTCTCAATCCACAAAATCAAAAAGGTAATCTTCTGTAGGTACTCCTTTACAAGAACCTATCCAAGGGTCAGGTACAATCTCTACAGAGTCAGAAGGGTAAACAATTTAGAAACCACCTTCGCTGATGATGACCTAAGGAATCTGAATCCCTATGATCTACCTGACCTTCTGCAATGGACGAAGGACAACTACAACACAGAGCCAAACACCAGAGCCTATTAAGTGTTGAGAAAAGCAATGAGGGAAAGGATTCTGATCTACAGTTTGACAGACTTTCAGCTAGGAAAGGATCTTGGTCTCAAACATCTGAACCTTCGACCACCAGAGGATCGCTGCCCACCTGATGCTGTGCCCAACTCAATCATTACAGAACCAAGGTTCGGGTTAGTATTTCAAAACCCACAAGGCGAAGTCAAACTTTTTGTGACCATGGACTGTCAGAAGTACGCAACCAGTACTCTGAACATGTTCAGAGCAAACCTTGTAAAATACAGAGATACCGAGCAAATGGATAGAGACGCTGCAGATGCTTTCATCAGAGAGATTGATGCTACAATCCGCTTAAGAGAACTCTGCGTCAGTTTCTACAATGAGATCATAGAAGTCGGAAGAGACAACAGAAGCTACAACGATTTCAAAGACGCCAACGTCTGATTCTCAAACAAAATCTCTACAAACCATTTTCAGTTTATCTTTCATAATACTCAAATGTAAAATGCTTCTGGCATATTTCTGAATGAAAGAACTTTTGAGGTATTGTTTAACCTCTGTCTTATCTAACTTAGCCTAAAGTACTTCAATGTCAAATTTTTATTTTTCACTACTTAGGGGGAGATTGTTAGCTTCAATCTTCCTAATCATAGAACTATTTAGAAGTAGTGAAAAATAGGCTAAGTGAAGAAAGCCTCTTACAGAGGCTCTGCCACTTTCGAAAGATCAAGATCAAGAAGTTACAGAAGCTACAGAGGTGTCCTACAGAACCTCTGTCTTATGCACAAAGAAGACCAAAGACTCGGAACCCGGTGAAGACTGCTCTACAGAAGACCAGACCTCAGAACCTCTGTAACCCTTTACAGAGCCTCTGCTGTTTACGATAAAGACTTAGAAGATATTTTATATCTTGCTACTGTTAGTGGATCCGTTAATCAACTTGCATGGTTGCGTGCCCTGTCAAACCTCAACACGCGTCAAGCTCTGAATGGACTCAATAGGGCTTAGTACAATATAGACGTCTGCGGCATTAAATGCAATACAACACGTACAACTATTCATGCCGTCCGATCAACAGTAGCTCATGCTTTATGGTCCCCTAGAGTAGTATAAAAGGAAGTCTCTTGTTGAGATCTTCCTTAACAATCTTAAGGACTTAACAAAGAATCTGAGTTTCATGCTTATGCTTTATATCGTCAAACCTGTTAAGCATTACACTCTCTCACACACACACCAAATAGTTCTTAATCTGTTCTTGGTGTTCTTATTATATATCGAACGACAGTAATCTTCAAGATATCATTTTGTTCTTAAAATACTGTTTCTTTATATTGTGTGTTCTAAATCTATCAAACATATCTGTTAGTTCTTTAAATACGCTTCCGCATCAAACATAAACTCGAACTAATAGATATGTTAATCTTGTCTAAGCAAAACGGGAACCAACAAACACTTTGCATATACCTCATATTGCCACATCTAACCCTGGTACATCATCCCAACCTAAAAAACAAATTCCAACCCATGAACTCAAATCACAACTTTTAGCCCGTTTACTAGAACAAGGAGAGAATGTTGATGCTGAAGAGGTGGAGTTAGTTGGTTTACTGAGGAAGAAACGGAGATCCAATCCCGAATGGAAACCAAGTCCGACATCCAAGACATTCAACAATCAATTCAACAACTTACTCAGGCAATGACTTCTGGGTTCAAGGCAATATCAGATAGAGTTGATGTTCTGGAGCAATCGTGTAAGTCCCAAGCTCAGTCGTCCAAAAAAATGATGATCAGAATGATCCCGATCACCATGAGGGGGAGAAGAGAGCTAGACTTGAACTTGCTGGTGAATCAGAAAATGTGGAGCTTGGTGGTACACGTCAAAATGTGAGTAATGTTCCGGAAAGAAAGGCTGATGAGACTGTCAACGAAGTTCTAGATGATGTCACACCTAGGGTTGAAAAGCCTCAAGGTGGTGATAATAGAACTGAAGAGGAAAGAATGTCAGATGCTATGATTCAGGACATAGTATATATTGATTCGGAGGATGAGCCAGACATAACAGTTTCTAAGATTAAAGAGGAAATTAATGATGTTTTTGATGCTACTGGAAATGTACAAACTGTGCATTACGATTATGATAATGATTATGATCAGGTGCTGCAACAACAAGATGATCCGGTAATTGGTATTCCTGAACTTAATATTCCTGTTATACCTGATGGCAAAATCAAAGATCCAGTATCAGAAGCTGAAGTTAGATTGTTCCAACAATGTGTTGATAGAGAACCTGATTTTGTAGAAAGAGGGCATAGAGTAAGAATTCTAACTCCTTTTCAAGAGGATGTTAGAAGAGATCTATTTGTTAAGAATGTTCAACACATTGATCTGGTGAAGTCGTACTCTATTGAAAAGTTGTCGTCCCTTCATCAGATTGAATTTCTCCATGTTATGAAGAACAGGCATCAGGATATTGATTGGGTGCAAACAAAGAAAAGGATTGGAAAGATAGAGAAGATTGAATCCAAGAAACTCCTAAATGTGTGGTATCCAGAGTTCACTGTGTACAGAACAGATGGAAAGCAGTGGTTCTTCACTGAGGCTGATTTCAAAAGTTTAAACATTGAAGACCTTCTTATCCTATATCACATACTTGCCCGAACCCCAAACTAGCAGAAAGAATGGTCCAAGGCCTTTCAGTCTGTTAAGAGGTTCATGAAGAACATTGTTAAATTTTCTTATCTTACTGACGTCCAGATGGGGTTGGAAGCAGGTCAAGTCAGAATTCTTGAGAAACCAGAATTTGGTATCGTTTACTTCAATGGTAAGAAGAAGAAGAAGTTATTAAGGTTTGCTGAAGTGAACAAGTACAGTGATAGGACGTTCAAGTTAATTCAAATTCAACTTCAGAGCAAACTCAGATTGGATGAAAAGCGTCATGTAAAACTGGAGCCAAAGGATAGGAAACTGATTGATCATGATTTTGAAGCTATCAAGAAAAGGAAGGATTACCGAAATGCACTGAGACGTTTTGAGATCATTTTCGGGATTAGAAAGAAGTACATTGCACCTGATCAAGCCCAGTAGCTGCCTCAACTTTTGCTACAAAGGGGGAGAATATTAGTGCCATATTTCTTACATTGTATCAAGTTGAGGGACTTTTATTGTAAATGTAGTGCTTAGGTATAAATAGCCTCAGTGTAGTTCATTTCTTCATATGTTCTTAACTTATTCACTTGTAACTCTCTCTACTTGTAACCATTACCGTTGAGGTTTGTTAATGAGAGATGACTAGTGATTCTATCTTGTGTGTTTGATTACTTGTCTCTGGGATCACACTGAAGACCGTCATTAAGAGCGTTAATGACGAAGACAGTTACACATAATAATGAGGCACATTTATGACGACCGAAGCTATATAAACAGAGTTCAAGCTCGCATTTCAGGCATCAAGTAATTACCAGAGCATTCAAGCAAGTAGTTTTATTTTCTCTCAAAGAAACTCATGACGAAGCATTTCTACTCGCTACAACTAACCTTTTACTTACGACGCACAGTAGAATCTTACGACTAAGTTTATTTTCTTTCTATTGTAATCTATTGTACTTTCAACACTTGTTTCATGAGGACGACATCCCTTTTTGACGTCTATAGTGTACTGACGACTTCTATTATCGTCCGCGGTTTTTACCCTCGACAGGGGTTTTCCACGTCACCCAATTCACGTGTCTTCTTTATTTTCTATTGTTTGTTGTGTGTCTTTTCGAAGGATTCTTTCTATAGTTATTAGGCTCCACACCGACCTTAAGTTATCCTAAAGGGTATTTTTGGCATAAACAACAACATTCAAACTCACGATGCACGATAGAATTTTACGATTAAGTTTACTTTTCATCTTATTGTAATCTATTGTACTCTCGACACTTGTTACACAAGGACGACATCCCTTATTGACGTCCATAATGCACTGACGACTTCCATTGTCGTCCGCGGTTTTTACCCTCGACGGGGTTTTCCGAGCCACCAAATTCTTTCGTCTTCTTTACTTTTTATTGCTTGTCGTGTGGTTTGTTGAAAGGATCCCATTCTTTAGTTGGTAAAGCTCCACACCGACCTTAAGTTTTCCATTGAGGCTATTTTTGGCATTAACACTTAAGGAGGCTATGGTGGTCGTTGTAGTGGCTGAGATGGTCCGACATCTCGACATCTCTCTAATGATTAGGAAGATTTTTCCTCTTAGGCAGGTGATGTCTTGGATCATTGGTAAACAGTTTTTGTCTATCTATCCACTAGACCGACTACATCTCCTCCTGCATCGGTTTAAGCCTCTTGTGTGGGCGATATCTAGGATACTAAACCATAAAGTAAAGGATTTTTTTAGTTAATATACGTAATCATAAATGATGTACAAAAGGACACAAACTAAACATTATTTTAACGTAATTAAATAGAACAAATCTAACTAGTGTGATCGAGGCTAAGGAATCTCAATACACTACTCCAAATGATAGTTGCACTCTTATCCCATGCAATGACTCTCGATATCCGGTTCCAATAGACAAGTCTCGGAGATCCAAATCTGTAGAGGTTAAAAGACAGCATTATACATAAATTTTATACAATGAACCAAAATATGTATAGATAAATACTTTGTAAATTATGTGAACTTGAAGCCAAAGATGAATCCCGTAAGCGTGTTTCTCTTGACAGATTTAGCATATGTCATGGATCTAACAAGTGCACCATGCAACTGGGCAATATTTGGTTCCCGTATGTGTAATCCCCCATAGGTACCGATTTTATGCAGATAAATCCTCTACCAGCAGTAGAAGGTCCAGTGAGATCACCAAATAATGGCATTGGCAGCCAAGAAAATTGGACTCCACCAGCAACGCAACAAACGAACTTGAGGCTAACAAAACTGGACTCCACCAGCAACAATAAACATATCTTATAAATGTCTAAGATATCGTCGAATACTGCTGTAAAAGGGGCCAACATATCTCAACAATCTCTACATATAAAAATTAAAATTCGGGAAAATTTCTTACCATAAAAATGATGACCTGTGTAAATGGTGCAAAAGGAGGGCCATTGAGTCGGAGCCAATTGATGAGACATAACTGTTGATCCAAACTCTCTCAGTGATTTGATGATGATCTTTTTAGTTAGTGATCACAGTGAGTATGTTCAGTAATCGTTGAGTGCTTCATTTGTAAACAGTTTAGTGTAACACCTGAAGACAAGCCTCACGCTGAAAGAAACCCTCAGCTGATGTCGAAGCTTAAAGCTGATAAAAGAGACAAGTCTACTCATGATCTGAAGCGGTATTCAGTGAAACCAAGACAAGTATACAAATGCGTGACAAACTAAGAACTAGCTTCAGCTATAGACGAAACTACCATTGACGATCACTCAGAGGTAGTCCTCAGTTATAGAACCCCTTTCGGGACCAACAAGTGGTGTCAGAGCAGATTGTGTAATCAATAAACAAGATCTTGCTTAAATCTCTCTTCCTTGCTATTTTCACATGGCACTAAATACTGACACAAACAATTACAATAATGGTTCTCTTGCAAAACCTCTTCGATTTAGCAAAGATAATTTTGCTCTCTAGAAAAATTGCATGACTCTATTTTTAGAAGGTGTAGATCCTACTATACCTCACTATGTTTAAAATGGACCCTTTGTTCCCTTTATCATCGCTGCTGTTGTTCCTGCCACTGCCACAACTGCTGCAATATCTGAAAGAGAAGTGACCAAGGAGATTCATCAATGGACTGATGAAGATAAAAAGAAAGTGGCTCTAGACACTAAAGCTAGAACCATCATCTCAATTGCATTCCCTGACGAGGTTTATCACTCTGTAATGAACCTTTTTACCACAAAGGCCATGTGGGACACTATTTGTTGTTCAATATGAAGGTACCACTGAGGTACAAGAATCACAAGTCGACTGCGGTTTTTTCCCTCGTTTGGGTTTTCCGCGTCACCAATTCTCCTGTCTTATTTACTTTTTTGCGATTGCGTTGTTTGTCTTGAGATCCCTTTCTTCACTTGTTAAAAGTTCCACATCAACCTTAAGTTATCCTTTGGGTGATTTTTGGAATTAACAGTTTGGCGCCATCCGTGGGACCCCATTAAGAGAAAATCTCAAGCCAAGCATACATCGCTCTAACGATCTTGTGAAGTTTTTGTTGTTTCCAGGAAAATGGCAAATACCATTTACCAAGACCCTATGGCTCAACTTCACGCAGAATTGAATGCAGCCCGGAGTCAGATTCAAGCTTTAAACGAGCATAACCAAAAGGCAGCCGCAAAAATTGCTTCCTTGAGGAATCCAGCGACTGACAATTCCTTTGGACCTCAAAACGGTCCCCGACCTACAGGTGTACCTTTCATAAGGCCGCCATTCCAAACAGGTCCAGGGCCATTCGTCAACAATCCCTCCTTGGGACAGTTTTCTCTGCAGCATTTGAGGCCGCCACTACTGTACAATGGAGCCATACCATATCAGATCCCAATGAACTTCCCCTTTAACGGAGAAGCCAATGGTTCGTTACACGGAAATGGTTTCCACAAGACGGTCGGCATGACAGCTCAAGACTCAGGAGTCATTCTCCCGACGGGTACAGGCTCCGACCCCAGTGACCCCGTCGCCCAACGACTAAGGTTATTGGAAGATCAAAATGAAAAGATGATGTCGCTACTTTCAAAGTTACCCGATGCCGCCGACCCGTTGACGTCGAACCCCTCACAGGATTCCAAGCGTCGCCTTTCGTCGACAAGATAGTGAATGTTGACGTTCTGAAGATGTACAACATTCCTGCCTTTACGCCCAAGTATTCAGGAATAACCGATCCACATAGCACATTGCCCAGTATAAACAATTGATGTGGATAGCATCAATCTCACATCAATATCAAGAAGTGTGCATCTGCAAAAGCTTTGGTGCGACTCTTACAGGTGCTACTCTCCAATGGTTGATCAATCTCAAACCCAAGTCCATCAACAACTTTGCGCAGTTGGTCAACTAGTTTTCACAGCAATTCGCCAATAGTCGCAAGATGGACAAGCAGACCAGCGATCTGTACTACGTCGTCCAAAAGTCTGGAGAATCCATCTGCGATTACTTTAACCGTTTCAACGCAGAAATGATCAGCATCCGAAATTGTGACATCAAAATCGCCATCGAGTCTTACAAGCGTGGTCTGGACGACAACACCACAGGACTATGCGTCGATCTTACGAAGTACCCGCCATAAAATTTCGAGGACGTCCGAGCTAGGACTTTAGCTTACATGAGGGTAGAAGACGACCTGCTTTCCGTCGTAAGCATTCTACCGACAAAACGTCACTTGAAAGCAAGAAACCATATTTCAAATCCAAGACAAGCGTCAAGACAGAGCCAGCGCGCCAGATATCGAACGTTTGGTTCGACAAGAAAAAGAGTAATCCTACGCCCAGATTTCCTCAATATCCTAAGATCTCCTCTTATGGATTCAAGGGGACATCGAAAGTCCTAGTCGAAGCTCTCAAGAACATTCAATCGTCGATACGATGGCCCAAGAAAAGCGACAAAGATGATGACAAGAAGGACAAGACCAAATGGTGCGACTTCCGTAGTGACCATGGTCATACGACAGATAACTGCCTTGCCTTACAGGAGGAGTTAGCCTGGATCATCCCCAAGGGCCATCTCCAAGGTTTGATTGATAAACGACAGTTAAAAACGTAAGACCAGCATCCCCAGCTCACGCAAAAGTCATCAATTGCGTGACCGGTGGATCAGACGTTTGTGGTTTAACATACTCGGCAGCCAAGCGGCACGCCAGTCAATCATCGGGAGAATATCCCATTCCTCGGTCGTCTCGACCGAAGCAAGAGTTGGAACTGGAGACGATGCCAATAACGTTCAATCAGGACGACCTCCAGGATAGCTGGCAGAAACATCTCGACGGATTGATTATCCAGCTTACTATTGGCAACTGCTCGACCAAAAGAGTATTGGTCGACGGAGGCAGTTCGGCTAACATCATTTTCCTGAGCACAATCAAGGCTATGGGCATCGATAAGAAAGAGATCATTCGTCGATCGACGAATCTGATATGATTTAATGGCGATTCTACTGGCACTTTGGGAGAGATCATCCTCCAAGTGTATGCTAAAGGTGTCAACAAACCGACAAAGTTTAATGTTATCGACTGTTCATCAGCTTACAATGTTATACTTGGTCGACCGTGGATACACGATATGAAGGCGGTCCCTTCGACCTATCACCAGACGATCCAATTCCCAACGCCATGGGGAGTACAAGAAATCAAAAGTGAACAGAAAACCGCACGTGATTGCTACAAGGCAACGTTGAAACCTCAGAATAGGGACATTTAGCAATTACAGGTCCAGGATGTCCTTGAGTCCTCAGATGACTATCGTCTAGAAGAAATCATCTTGGACCAGGACAAGCCTGATCAAATTGTTTTTGTGGAAGCATCATTAGATCCCATCATAAAGAGCCAACTAATTTCATTTTTGCAGGAACATGCTGATTGTTTCGCTTGGACGCACGAAGACATGGTGGGCATAGACCCCAACATCATATCCCACAAGCTGAACGTCGACCCATCGTTCAAGCCAATAAAACAAAAATGTTGAAAATTCGCTCCTGAACGGAACAAAGTGATCAACGATGAGGTCGACAACTTTCTTAAGACCGGGAAGATCAGAGAAGTAAATTACCCCGATTGGTTAGCCAACGTCGTGGTTGTACAGAAGAAAAATGGGAAGTGGCTAGTTTGTATCGACTTCACAGACCTTAATAAGGCTTATCCTAAAGATCCATTTCCACTACCCCACATCGACGCTATGGTCGACGCGATCGCAGGACATGAACTCTTGACGTTCATGGATGCTTATTCTGGATACAATCAGATACTGATGCACAACGAAGACCAAGAGAAGACTGCTTTTATGACAGATAAAGGCATATACTATTACAAAGTCATGCCTTTCGGTTTAAAAAATGCAGGATTAACCTACCAGTGATTGGTTAAAAAGATGTTCAAAGAACACCTTGGCGACACCATGGAGGTCTACATTGACGACATACTTGTCAAGTCCAAACAGGCGACCGATCATATCGATCACCTGAAGAAATCTTTCGACGTCCTTCGACAATATCAGATGAAGCTGAATCCTACGAAATGTTCCTTCGGAGTCAGCGCCGGGAAATTTCTTGGGTACATGGTCACAAGGCAAGGCATAGAGGCAAATCCCGATCAAATCAAATCCTTGATAAACATCAAGTCGCCCAGAACCTTCAAGGAGGTCCAATGACTTACAAGTCGTATAGCAGCGTTAAATCACTTCATCTCACGGTCGTCGGATAAATGTCATTTGTTCTATAATGTCTTGAGAAAGAACAAGGGATTCGACTGGACGGACGATCACGAGCAAACGCTACAACGATTGAAAGAATACATGGCCGTTCTGCCCTTGCTTTCAAAACCAAAGGAACACGAGATCCTACAGCTGTATCTCGCCGTAAGTCCTCACTCAGTAAGTACCATCTTAAATAGAGAGGACGACAGACAACAGCTACCGATTTACTACATCAGTAAGTCTCTACTGGATGCTGAAACACGATATACGTCCATGGAGAAGTTACTTTTGTCACTAGTTACAGGGGCAAAGAAGTTACGACACTACTTTGAATCCTATCCTATTACCGTCGTAACAATTTTTCCTCTCAAGTCAGTCCTGAGAAAGCTCGAGCTAACAGGACGACTAACAAAATAGAGTATCTACCTCAGCAGATACGATATTGACTTTAAGCATCGTACGACAATTAAGTCGCAGATCCTAGCCGACTTCGTTGCCGATTTCAGTCCTGAACTAGAAAAAGAAGCACATATCGAGACCTATACTGTGGCGACTATAAGTGACATGACCTGGGTGCTCCATGTTGACGGATATTCAAACTCCAGAGGAGCAGGTCTTGGTGTCGTCTTAAAGTCTTCACAGGGGGGAAAATGGTGTACTCCATACGATGCAGTTTCAAAGCTACTAACAATGAGGCAGAGTACGAAGCTCTGATCGTGGGCATGAATATGGCTCACGACTTGGGGGCGGTCGGACTTCACGTCAAAAGCGATTCCTTATTGCTGGTAAACCAATTAAATGGGGAATTCGCAGCAAAAGATTCCAAAATGATGGCCTATCTAAAGATAGCCAAAGAAAAGTCAAAGCTGTGTGATCCGTTCTCGATCGAGCAAATCCTCAGAGATCAAAACATTCACGCCGATGCACTAGAAAATCTTGGATCAGCACTCAATAAGCCGTCGTTCGACGCTATTCCTATGATCCACTTAGCAACCTCGTCTATCGAGGACTCCCAAACGATTTGTGAGCTTAAAATGTAATACTCTACGACCTAGTGGGTTCATAACCTTCATGCATGACAATACAGTAAATAAATCTTTTCGCACAATTCATCATTTTAAATAAACAACGTTTGGAAAACACTTGGGTACACATGACCCCATCATTCTTATAACTTCAACGCCCTGCACAACGATTCGAGAATCATTTGCATGCATCTTTCCGAAAGAAATTACCGACACCAAGTAAACCAGTCGGTTCTCACATTCTTTTGTATGATATCAACAGGTCAGTACTCATTTGATTGTAAAAGTTTTGCTGGCAAACGTTTTCTTGACCTTTTTGTAAGAATTTAACTTAACATTAAAAGTGTGAAATACTTTGCAAATCGTTAAACTCACAATTTCAATGTGCAATGTGAATGAAATCACCTCTTCTTTAAACATACGCGTGCACATTCTGACTCATTTTTAATCAAAATTTATATTTACACATTTAACTTAAATCGTGAAAATTTCATGTTACATAAAAGAATGCCATGCATGAGACTCTACTTGCAATTGAGGGCTACTCACTCTAACAAGGTCAACCGCTTTACTCATGCAACTTATCCTTGATACTCTACCTTAGACAAAAGGTCGCCCTCTCGGTTATGCAATAACTTGCTGTACATGCATTCCACATCTCACTTACTCAACCATTTCATACTATTTTCGCTTTGGTCGACTATCTCACTTTCTACCTCTACATGCTTCAATTCACTATAGGTATCTTTTTTCATTTATCCTGTCATTGAAAAGCTCGACTAAGAAGTCAGGGCTCCATTGATACTTTCAAGGTTTCGACACTGTCCTTCCTTATCATCCGAACTGATCTACTTCGCAATCTCTAGAACTGGGACTCTCCTGAAACAGGAGTCTTACTTAAACTCAACATTCATTCTCTTCGAATCCACGAAGAGCTACCTCTAGACGACTCATAACATTCTATACAACATTTCTTCTTTTCGATGTATACATACATCACATCATATATGATCTTACACGACACTCGCCAAACACTGGAGCTCGGTCTATCCCTCAGGGATTTTGCTGACCTATTCCTCAACGTTCTCCAAGCCATAGCGCTAAACTGAAAGAAACCGATAATTAACCCTTGCTAGACATGACACAACAAATTGGCTATAAAATGTAATTTAAGCACGCACATGTACCTGTAAGTTCGTAATTACATTGGCCAGGTGTAATCCCAAACATACCTTACACGTTTGTCCTTGACACCTTATTTCCTAGCGCATTTATAGTGATTGTTCCTAGAGGCAATCCTATGTCTCGACTGTGTTCCTCATCTTACAGTTTAAGTTTAGGCCCGACTGGTCACCGAAATACCTTAAACTAAGGCTCTGATACCATTTGTAATGTCCTAAAAACATAGTCATGCAATATGATAGAATAAGCATTCGAATTACATAATAAACTTGTTCATACATCATCTGTAAAGTATGCTAAACAAAAATGACAGCGGAAGTCTCTAAATCCACAGCCGAGCACTATATCTATAGTCATCATAATCAAATCTTGGAGTAGCTCTAAGCTCCAATCCTTCTTGCCATCTCCTAGTTCTTACTAGAAGAACTCGTAACACGCTTACTTGAAAATGGTTTAGTTTTTGAAAAGCAAGGGTTAGACCCAAAGGTCTAGTGAATTCCCTCCATAAAACATTTATCAGAGTATAAAATCATTTCATTGAAAACAATTCATATCCTTCACATAAGCATCAATCAAGGTTCAACACAGGGTTCAGGGATCGCATAAGCTACCAAGATTGGGGCCTAACGGACACCCTCTCGGCTACACCGGAGTCCAAGTGGACCCCCTGTTCCTTCCGAGTTGGAGGAAACGAATTCCAGCCTACAAGCTAACCTCATATGCCCAAGGAATTATCAAATCCCCTGGTACCCTGACCCCACCGTGTAAACCGACTCCACATAGCATACACATAACATTTCGAAATCATGTTTATAAAAACGTTAAGCATTATTTCATTTGCTGAGTAAACATGCATTTCATGCAAAACATGCATAACATTTATAAAATGGTTCATGCTCGTAAAAGAAACCATATCAGTAAAACATAGTACGTCTTAAAAAGGATTGAGAGAACTCACCTTAGATTAGTGTTGAACACACCCTTGTTGTACCTCCAAACTAATAAAATCGAACACCTATGGATAAAAGAGTTTCATTAGAATAGACTCTCCGATCCTACAGGCTACTGAACATTCCGGACACAACGTTCTATCCGGACACTCACAAGCTTTCCAGACATCATCAGCTTTCCGGACACTACCTTCTCCGGACGTCTCATCCGGAAACTAGGTTATACCCGGAAACCCTATCGTCCGGACACTATGATCGTCACCCGGAAACCCCCACTGTCCGGACACTACTGTCCGGACGGGACGTTGTCTGGAAACCACGGCTGGATGAATAACTCATTTCCAAAAGTGATTAAAAGCTAACTTTCTACCCACGAATTGATTAAGCACACAACTGGGTTCATCTCCCAACCTTAAAACACCCATTTATTCCTCTTTTGATCCCTTAAATCGGTTTATAAGCACAAAACCCTCAAAATATACTTTTAAGGAAAATGTGGGTGAAAAACTCATTGAATCAAAGCTTTCTCATTCACATACCCAGCACTAAAGGTAAGGAAACACCAGCATAAAAAGGGGAAAGAATTTAGAGTAGCATACCTTACTGATTTCTTCTCTTAAACAAGCCCTCTCCCAAGAAACTCTTCCCTTTCTTCCATTTTCCTCTTAGCCGCCAACCACATAAGAAATTTTACTTATTCTAAACTTTTAATTGCCTTAGGGATTAGAGCCATTAAATACCTTTCACAAATTGCACATGAGCCCCTCAACTTAACTTTTGTTGCTTAGACTTCGGCCACCAAACTTTCACTTTTTCTATGAAAAACCCGGTTGTTACAAGTTATCTCTACGTCTTCTTCTGATGACGATGTTCCTAAAACTGGTGGTAACGGTAATGACTCTGACTCTGACTCTGACTCTGATCATGATCCAGATGTTTCCAAAATTCCACAAAATGTTGGCCCGAGACCTCATGTTGAAAGCTCCGATGCTGATTCTACTTGAAATTTTAATAACGTTGTTTCTCTTGGAGATATAAGGATGGTTGAGGGAGTAACAGTCGAAACAGAAATAAATGTGAGCCGAGAGATGGAAAGAAAAGAAAATGTTGAACGTGTGATAGGATCTGAAAAACAATTAATGATAGATCCTTCCCAAACCACGTCTAGCCGGGTAGCCACAACTACTACCGACGCGCGTCTGTCGCCATATGGTATTGAACAAGACGTAGTGGACCCAGCTATGCATTGCACACCCCTCTCAGCCACTCATCAACTTCTCAACAAGTTGATGGTTCAGTTTCTCACGGGGATAAAGCACAAACACTATCGGCAACACATTCGGTGTTTGCTGGTATTGAAACAGGTAGGCAGTTGCCCCCGCTATCGACTTCAATTCAGAGCACACTGAGTCACCTTTTGGATATACTACCTTTCCTAGGACACGTCCGCCGGTCACTTTACCTATAGTGACACAATCTATTGGTAGCTTTCGTGCACCAATCGGAACACCCTGAGTGTTGTCACCATTCGTTGGTGCTTCATGAGGACCGGGTGAAAGACCTGTCAATGTCAATATTATGCCATCGTTGAGCACAGGCCATGCGGTTGCTTCAACCGTCATGACAACCGGTAACCTACGTGGTCTGGGTTCAATTGTTAGTCCCGTTCGTGCACAACAAGTGAGAGCTATGATTGGCCCGCCATATCATTATGTGACACTCGACTTTTTACATGTGGCGTTGGATTCATTTCATGTATCTTATAAAAAGCAGACAGCGGAGATGCAAAAGGTTGTAAGTAAGTTGTCAGAAGATTTGCAAAGAGCAGTAAAAGGAAAATCTATGTTGGAGACACCTGTCACTCAGCCTGAAACAAATGTTAGCCAACCACCCTCAAACACTGTTAGCTTCAATCTTCCTAATCATAGAAGTATTTAGAAGTAGTGAAAAATAGGCTAAGTGAAGAAAGCCTCTTACAGAGGCTCTGCCACTTTCGAAAGATCAAGGTCAAGAAGCTACAGAAGCTACAGAGGTGTCCTACAGAACCTTTGTCTTACGCACAAAGAAGACCAAAGACTCGGAACCCGGTGAAGACTGCTCTACAGAAGACCAGACCTCAGAACCTCTATAACCCTTTACAGAGCCTCTGCTGTTTACGATAAAGACTTAGAAGATATTTTATATCTTGCTACTGTTACTGGATCCGTTAATCAACTTGCATGGTAGCGTGCCCTGTCAAACCTTAACATGCGTCAAGCTCTGAATGGACTCAATAGGGCTTAGTACAATATAGACGTCTGCGGCATTAAATGCAATACAGCACGTACAACTATTCATGCCGTCCGATCAACAGTAGCTCATGCTTTATGGTCCCCTAGAGTAGTATAAAAGGAAGTCTCTTGTTGAGATCTTCCTTAACAATCTTAAGGACATAACAAAGAATCTGAGTTTCATGCTTATGCTTTATATCGTCAAACCTGTTAAGCATTACACTCTCTCACACACACCAAACAGTTCTTAATCTGTTCTTGGTGTTCTTATTATATATCGAATGACAGTAATCTTCAAGATATCATTTTGTTCTTAAAATACGGTTTCTTTATATTGTGTGTTCTAAATCTATCAAACATATCTGTTAGTTCTTTAAATACGCTTCCGCATCAAACATAAACTCGAACTAATAGATATGTTAATCTTGTCTAAGCAAAACGGGAACCAACAATTGGTCTACAGAGGAAGAAAGCTCGTACGATACAGGCTCGGAAAATCCAGCCTCTGTCGAAAGAGATGACTCAACCTCTGTATATGAGGATGATTCATCTTCTGACGACTCAGAGACAGATGTTACATCAGGGATAGTTCACTATGACACAGAGGATGTTAAATTCTCATCTGAAGTTCTTAACAGAACTATGTCTCCAAAAGAGAAAATCACAGAGATACCTATCTGCCCAGATTTTCTAAACTTGTATTTACAAGTCAAAACCTCTGCTGAGCTTGATATGTTAAATCTTAAAAAGAAGACCTCTGTAAATCCTAAAAGTTCAAAATTTTCAAAACCTTTAAGGCAAATTAACGAAAATCCCACTTGGCAACAAAAGGGAAAATGGCCTAAAGTTAACAAATCTTTTTCCTCTGTGACAGTGAAAAAAGATGTTCACCATAGAAGAGACTCACAGAAGGCAGGAACTAAACAAAGCTTTTGCAAACAACATTCTAGTATTCATAGATCTTCTTGTAATAGGAAATCTAGTGTTAAGAAAGAATGTAATGCCTCTATGGCTCAGTTCAATGAATTCAATGAAAAGTTCAAGCAAATCACGTCTCATATTCAATATTGTCATTGCTTTGATCTTATGTTCAAACTAAATAATCACTTCTCCAGTCAAGATTGTTTACTCTCTACTCAAATTCAAAAGTCAAAACCTACAAAGAAACAATCTGATTCTTCTACAAAAGATAAAATGTATTTCAAGAATGCTAAGGTAAACTTGAAAAATTCTAACAATAAAGGACCCATGTGGATATGGGTACCTAAGTATCTGTGATTGTCTTGCAGAAGCGGTATGTGCCAATCTGGTATCTAGACTCCGGATGCTCAAGGCACATGACTGGCGACAGAAGTTTACTATCCACGTATAAAGAAATACTCGATGGTGGATCTTTAACTTTTGGAGACGACAAAAAGGAACACATCAAAGGCTATGGAGTCATAAAGAAGGAAAACCTTTATGTATACAAAGTTGCATATGTGTATGGCCTTAAACACAACCTACTCAGTGTAAGCCAACTTTGTGATACATGATTCGATGTGTTATTCAAAAGAACTTTCTGCTCTCTGAAAAGTGAAGACACAGGAATGGAACTTCTGCGAGCCGAAAGAAGAGGTGATCTATATCTGATGAATTTCAGTTCCAAGAACAAGGACAAAGTTTGCCTTGTAGCCTGCAAAAGTGAGGAAGCCTGGTTATGGCATAACAGGTTCTGTCACTTGAACTTTCACACCTTGGATAAACTGGTCAAACTTGATCTAGTTAAAGGTTTGCCTAATGTTAAATTTAATAAGGATCATTTGTGTTCTGCCTGTGAAATGGGAAAACTCAGAAGAGCTTCCCACAAAGGCAAAATAGATGTGTCTTGCACTAGGCCTCTGTACATGCTTCATGTTGACCTTTGCGGTCCCATTGCCATACAGAGCCTAGGTGGCAAGAAATACATACTTGTCTTCATTGATGAGTATTCGCGATTCAAATGGGTTGAATTTGTCCGAAAGAAATCAGATGTTCCAATCATCTTGATTAATCTAATGAAAAGAATCCGAGTTCTTTATGAATGCAGAATACAGAAGTTAAGAAGTGACAATGGCACAGAATTTAAAAACTCTGTCATTGAAGCCTATCTTTCTACAGAAGGAATATCACAGAACTTCTCTGCCGCACGCACTCCACAGCAGAACGGCGTAGTCGAAAGAAAGAATCGAACGCTCGTGGAGGCCGCAAGAACTATGCTATCAGCATGCGGATTACCGATGAACTTTTGGGCAGAAGCGATTTCTACCGCTTGTTATACACATAATCGTTCAACCATTGTGAAAAGACACATCAAGACTCCTTACGAACTGATCAACAAAAGGCGGCCAAACATCAAGTTTTTCCATGTGTTTGGATGTAAATGCTTTGTTTTAAACGACAGAGATTCCAGAGGAAAGTTTGAGGTAAAAGTTGACGAAGGAAAATTCATTGGATACTCTGCCACTTCCAAAGCCTAGAGAGTATACCTTACAAAGTCTCGCAAGATCGTAGAAAGCATCAATGTTTCTTTTGATGATTCATTCCAAAAGACTTCTGAGCAAATCAGTTCAGAACTCGGACTTAAAGGGGAATCCTCTGGCATCTCACAAACAAAAGAAGACTTAAATCTTCTATTTCTAGAGATGTTCCACGACGACATTGATCCCTCTGTTGGAACAATCAGAGCTTCTGCAGAACAATCTTCTGTTGGTCAAAATCCTACAAGTATGACTCTAACTGGTCCAAATAATGCTTCATCTTCTTCTGTAAATGCTATAGATGCAAATGCTGAGGAAGAGTCTACAGAAGGTGAAACACAAAGGAAAACGACCACATAAGCTGCTGAAGAACAAACTCCACAATCCACAGAGGAACCAATAACAGAGGATATAGAGGACCAAGTCTATATGCCTTCAGAGGAAAAAACTCCACCACCACTCATACCAATCATTCCACAAACTGTAGGATCAACTACAAAGGCACGCACTACGATAGAGGCTACACCAGAAGAAGAAGAAGAAGAAGAACAACAAGAAGCCTCTGAAGAACAATTCGATGACATTGGTGACCATCATCCACGCACAACTCAGTGGACAAAAAGCCATCCTCCAAGCCAAATAATTGGTGAACCCTCTGACACGGTAAAAACAAGGTCTGCCACTGCTAATTTTTGTTTCTTTACGAACTTTATTAGTGTGATAGAGCCAAAGAAGATTTCTGAAGCCCTTGACGACCCAAACTGGGTAGACGCCATGCAAGATGAGCTTCTGCAGTTTGAGCACAACAAAGTCTGGACTCTAGTACCTCTGCCACGGGGGAAACAGGCCATTGGGACTAAGTGGGTCTACATAAATAAGAAGGATGAAGATGGAGTGGTCATCAGAAACAAAGCACGATTAGTTGCCAAGGGATATAGACAAGAAGAAGGCATAGACTACGATGAGACTTTTGCCCCTGTCGCATGGCTCGAAGCAATAAAATATTCTTAGCCTTCGCAGCCCACAGAGGTTTCAAAGTCTATCAGATGGACGTGAAATCAGCTTTTCTCAACGGTGAAATCCTAGAAGAGGTTTACGTAAATCAGCCACCAGGGTTTGAAAGCTCAAAGTTCCCAAGACATGTGTACTACCTTGAAAAGGCTCTGTACGGACTGAAACAGGCTCCAAGATCATGGTACGAATGACTTTCTACCTTTCTTCTAGTCAATGGCTACGACAGAGGTACAACATATACTACCTTATTCTATAAACGTAAAAATAGTGAAATAATGCTTGTACAAATCTATGTGGACGACATAATTTTTGGGTCTACTAATACAGAAGAGTGCAAAAGTTTTGAAAAACTCATGCAAAGTGAGTTTGAAATGAGTATGATGGGAGAATTAACATTCTTCCTCGGACTCCAAGTCAAACAATAATCAGAGGGAACTTTTATAAATCAGGCCAAATATATCTCTGACATTCTTTCCAAGTATAGCCTCTCTGATACCTCTGCCATGAAAACTCCAATGGCCACTGGAAATAAGTTATTCTTAGATCCATATGGCATCTCTGTAGAATGCACTCTCTACAGAGGCATGATTGGATCTATGTTATACTTAACTGCTAGCAGACCTGACATTATGCATGCCACATGTCTTTGTGCACGTTATCAAGCTAATCCTAAGAAATCACATTATGATGCTGTTAAGAGAATATTTAGATACCTAAAGGAGACCAAAAATCTTGGTCTCTGGTATCCACATAACTCTAGCTTTTGTCTTAAAGCTTATACAGATTCAGACTATGGAGGATGCATGCTCGACAGAAAGAGTACCTCTGGGAGTTGTCAATTCCTAGGTGGTAAGCTAGTCAGTTGGACCTCCAAGAAGCAGAATTGTGTGTCAACATCTACGGCAGAAGCTGAATACGTTGCTGCTGCTAGCTGTTGTTCTCAGGTTCTGTGGATGAAGACTCAGCTAAAAGACTACGGCCACATCCTACTCAAGATACCCATCTTGTGTGATTCCAAAAGTGCCATTGCCATCTCTGCCAATCCTGTACAACATTCAAAAACCAAGCATATCGATATAAGGTACCACTTCTTGAAACATCATGTTGAATACAGTACAATCGAGATGCATTTCGTGCCCACAGAATACCAACTCGCGGACTTATTCACCAAAGCTTTAGACGAGAAAAAATTCAATTTCTTGGTGGGTAAGTTAGGAATGATCAATATGACGTGAAAATCCTCTGTAAGTATAGTTTATCTTCTGTAAATATGTGTATAAATATATTGCTTTATTTATTGCTTTGATTGATTTCTTTCTGTATGTAAATTCTCAATCTTAAATAGTTCTTGAAATCACAGAGCTTCTGTAGGTCTGCTCAGAACCTCTGACGACCCCTACAGAACCTCTGGTAAACATGACTTATGTACTATGCAAAACTTATCCTATTTTGATCCAAGCATAGGTCAAGGGCGAGCAGAAGGAAATTACTTGATCTACAGAGATGGTTAGATCAAGGGGGAGCAAAAGAAAGTAACTTGATCGACATAAATGGTTAGATCAAGGGGAAGCAAAAGAAACCTTGAAATGATCTACAGAGGTTAATCTTTCAAGGGGGAGCCAAAGAAGAGTGTCGATGAATCTATATTAGGGGTGTCAATTTTGTACCGAGACAAATCAACCAATTCCCGTACCAACCGTACCAATTTAATTGGTACCAACTTAGTTGGTACCAACCTAATTGGTTGGTATACCGTACCAACTATTTACACTTGGTTGGTACGTGGTATTAGATGTTGTGTACCACGGTAATACCGTACCGTACCGACTTGTTTTTTTAATTATTTATTAATTAAAGTTTAATCAATAATACAACATGTTTTGATTTATAAGTTTTTAAATTATCTTGTTTTACATTTTGTTAAATTATAATACAAATTGATATATAGAACTTGATTAAATTCATTCGTTCATCCTTAACAAATGTGAAAACTTGCCTACACCTCCACTCTTCAAAGGTCCATTCTCGCTCCTTAATTGTCACTTGTATTAGACTATTAGTGATTGTTTGTGTTATATGAAGATTATTTTAATGCTTGTATAAGTAATGATAAATGGTACAACACATATCAACATGCTATTAATGCTCGACATGTTTAGTGCATCTAGATCAAGTTGGTAAATATGTGAGATGTCAATCTAATTAATTCATAATTCAATTTTTGAGATGGTACAAAACCATACCAACATGTACCGAACGAAAAAAGTTGGTACCAATTTAGTTGATACCAAGTATAATTGGTTGGTACATGGTATAAGATTTTATGTACCAATTGTAATTGGTTGGTACATGGTATATGAAAAAAAGACATGGTACCATACCATGTTCATCCCTAATCTATATCGTCAGAAGTCAGACATCACTGCCGAGAAAAGAAGAACCAAAAGGTATGTCTCGTACAAAAGGTTTTTGAAAACAGTTTTCTGGGACAAAAATTGTCAAATACGTCGTAAAAATACTGGGAATAACATTTCAAAAATAAAATTATTAAAACTTTTAATAATTTTTGAGTTATGAGAAATTTGAGGTCATAGAGCTTCTGCTGAGCTCAACAGAAGTTCTGCCAGAACACTGCTCTGTAATAGCAAATTTAACTCGGAAACCGAATACGCACAAATACACACACCATGACCTTCTCGCACAAAACTTTTTCCAAAACAGTTTTCTCGGATACCAACTTTCAAATATGTCCGAAAAACGATTCTTAATGCAAATCAAAACTTGGATGATCAAAATTGTTAATATATTTATAGTTATGAGAAATTTTCACTCATAGAGCTTCTGCTGGCCCTGACATGGATTCTGCAAGTTCCTACAGAGCCTCAAAACCTCTGTGAACGAAATTTCTTCACTAAAATCCTATTAATCATCTCCAATGCTTTTACAAATGTTTTGGTCAAAATAGAACCTAGAGTCATGATAACAATGAGATATATGAGAAAAGGGTGAAAATCCAAGATTTTCAAAATCACAGATCTTCTGTAAACCACAGAGCTTCCGTGAATTTGGTATTTGGGCATTTCTGTAAACAGTAACGGTTACTTTTACTGAGAGTGAAAATCATGTGGCTAAGAACAATCCCACGCGCCTAGCATTAATGGGCCGCGCACGACGTCCTGTCATCCTCTGACATGGCCTACGTGTCTCATTTTCATTGGGCGTACATGGCACGTTTTTTTATGGAAAGTTGAACCCGCCGTTCTAACTCAAGTACGGATTCCAAATATTTATCCATTGCCAAATATTTTTACCCTTTAGAATTCTACCGTTTTACCCACCTATAAAACCCAAGCTTACCCTCTCATAAAATCTTTACGAACCCTCATTCTTCTCCGGCGAAACCCTGCAAAAACCTGCAAGTATCTTATTCTCATTACCAACGGCTTCATCTTCTCAAGCTATCTCCCCTGAACACTCTCCGACGAACTCACCGGAACACTCCTCTGCTCATTCTTAACATTCAGAAAACCCCCACCTCGCCAAAAATGCCGAACAAGAAGATTCCGGCGACTCAGCAGACTTTGCTCTGACCACCCATCTCCAAAACTTTATCGCACAGGAGCACTTTGAAAATGTACTACCCATAAAATCCAATAACTGCTATTTGGTCCCCTCACTCACTGCTTTCGGCGAAGCCCATGCCCTTCTTCTAAACATCATGGAAAACCATATTCTCTTTCCTTTACTCTCAAGAACCCCAAAGAAAATACCTGTTAGGTATTTGAACCAATTTTGGCAAAGTTGCCGATATGATAAAGATGTTTCTCTTATCAAAGGGTACATCTCAAAGCCAGACAAATCTGACCATTTGGAACTCAAGTTCAATAGAACAATGTTTTCTCTTGAGTTCAATCTACCAACAAGGGGTCTTCTTGGACTGAAAACATATGCAGAACAACCAACAGACGATGAGCTCTATCATTTTGTAGAAATGCTTGGGTACAACACCCACCTAAGGAAGAGAAATGACTTCCGCAGAGGCAGACTACCACCTCTGTGGAACACCTTGTTTTCGATCCTCAACAGATGCCTTACAGGGAAGATAGGCAGCATTGACCAGAGCTCGCACCAAATCTTAACCATCATGTACGGGGTCTACTACGATCTCCCACTCGATTACGCGACCATCATGTTGCAGGAGATCATCAATACGATCGACAGAAAGAACAACACCAAAAAGGCAAGAGAGAACGATCCTAAGTATCTACCGCCTCTGCAATTCCAAAGGATATTGGGAGTCCTGTTCGAACCTCTGCTGATGATGCAGAACTGGCCAATGGAAGGGCCAACTCCCAAACAGTTCCCAATGAACAAAAACATCCCCACCGATCATGTAGATGGCTACACCCACTGTAGACCTCTGTCAAAGAAGCTTCTGAGCTATGCCAAGAACAAAACCCTTAAGTTAGAGTATATACGTGATCATAGGACTCCATGCCACAGAACCCTTAAGTTACAGAAACTCAACCTTCACCTCCTCATGCCACAGAAGTTGGCTCCTCTGCTCCTCCCACTTCTCCAAAACAAAAGAAGAAAAGGAAATCAAAACCCACAGAAGGAGGGGCACCAAAACCCAAGAGGAGGAAGACCAAAAAGAAGCATGGGAAACCACTTGATCAAATGGTTACCATCGCAGAAGAGGCAGCTGCAGAAGTTGTTGAAGAAGAGGTCGCAGAGACCCGGGTCGAAGAAACTGCAGAGGAAGGGACTGCAGAAAAAGAAGTTGCAGAAGAGGGATATCAATCACCTTATCAATCCCCAGATCGATTCGCTCATCAAGGTAGCTTAAACAATTTCCTTCATCACCCTGACATTGCTAACACCCTAAATACAGCTGGGTGGAATGCACCACCACTTGACCACCACACCACAGAAGAACAAGACTTCTCTATCTCTGGCGTTGACACAAATCTGCAAGATGATGACCAAACCCCCAGAGTTCAACCGACTGAAACTCTAAACATTCTACAGAACCCCTTCATCCAACAGGGATTGAACGTCCACAGAAGGAGTCCAAGCCCAGCTTCAGAAGAAGGTATAGAAGAAATCGATATGTCAGATGATGCCACTAGGGAAAGGATTAAGCTACAAGCAGAAGCTGATTAGAATAGAGATGAGGTTACAGAGGCTTTAGATAGAATGGGAGAAAAAGAAAAAGGGATAGAAAAAGATGCCGTAGAAGTAGAAGGCACACATCCTCAAACCCCTCCCAGTGCAAACCACACTTCTAACACCACAGGTCTAGCTGCAGAAGGTGTTATTGAACAAGAGCAGCACAGCTCGATCCAAACCCAACCCATCCAGCTAAAGATTATTCTTTCAACCTCTGCGCCCACAGAAATCGGGGAATCCATTCCTAGGGAGTCTCCTCAGAGAGACTCACCTATAGTTCGTGATCCATCGCCGCAAATCACACTAGAACACCCTACAGAGGAATTCGTTTCCTCTGCCACGCACAATTTAGGGCCAAAACTTCTTTCAGAGAGAAGTAGTGAGCACAAAGACGAAGAGACTCTAGACAAGTCTCTAAGTCAAAAGAAGAACATTCCGATACCCACCTCTGGAGTGGATTTGGACACTGTTCTTCGCAGAACTTCGGTAGAGATTGAAACTCAAAATTCTTCTCGAAGATCAGATGGAAATCCTTCCACCCCCAACGTACAAACAAGGGTGAACGAAGGTGTCCCAGGAGCAGGGACTCACTCTGGAGACGAATGGGTTCCTCCAGAGGTTACCACAGGAACACAAGTATAAAGGGATGAGTTCCCAACCCTTGTCACCTCTGTGAACCAAACCATGAAAGAGTTGCAAAGCTCTTTCAAATCTTTTGCAGAGACAACATCGACGGCCTTACTAAATCTGAACACCAAAATGGACAATCAGTCCACAGAGGTGAAATCCGCCATTACCCAGATGAAGTCTTCTACTGAAACAACTGCCACTTCTGCCGCCAAAGAATTCGGGATAGCCGCAACTTCTGCGTTCAAGGAATCAGTCAAACATTTCCTTGAACAACTGAACAAGCAATCCAACAAAGCAAAGAACATTACACCTGCAGATCTACAGAAGGCCCTGAAACACGTACAAGAAGAAGCAATGCGCAACACTGTGCTGATGCAGCCTAAAGACTACATGACCATAGCACAGCTAACAGAGCTCGGGCAGAATGTGATAAACCAGGTCACAGAAGTCATCGTCTCCTTCACTACTGCAAATGCCAACTACGTTAAAGAGTTCAGAGCAAGTGTCGGCAGAATGCGCTTCAACACAAAAGCAGAGCTTGCAACTCCATTCGGCCTCTGTGATGATGTATGCGTAAAGTTGATGGCCGCAGGAGCAGAACTACCAAAGAAACCCAAAGCTTCTTGCAGAGCAGAGGGTAAGTCTAATAAGGGTCAGGATGACTCTGATGATGACCACCCTGGTCCATCAGATCATCCTGAGGGGGAGAATACAAGAGAGAAAGCTACGAGCAGAGGACTTCCAGCTCAACCAATAGCCGCAGAACCCATCAACCAAGCCCCTCCAAAACAAACCCAACAACAACAAACTCAACAGACCACAGAGACAACACCCATCTCTGTGGAATCAACTGCTGAAGAAACCCATGTACCAGAAACTGCTCAACAGACCATAGAGGCAACAACCACCCCTGTGGTAATCATCTTGGAAGAAAGTCCTTCAACAAACCAACAACCCGGAGGAACAGAAGCTCAAAAGACCACAAAGGAAACACCCACCTCTGTGGAATTCCCTACAATGTTTGGAGTAGATGCTCAACATCTGTCATCCTCTTCAGAAGAAGATCTTCCCTCCCCAACTACAAAACCAACAGAAAAACCCCAAACCATCTCAAGAAGAAAGTCTATTGCCCACAAACCAAAAAGAGCAAAGACCTCTGCCTTTTCTGTTCTAAGAAATATGCACAACACAATGAATGAACGAATGGCGCAAAGAGCAGAAGAAAGACAGAGGTTTACATCATCTTTCAGAATGGCAAGAAGATTCGACATTCCTCAACCCACAGAAACCGAGCTCACAGAAGAAGTCACCAAAGAACCTCCAACAGAGGTTACAGAGCCAATCAAGCCAACAGAACCAACGCCACAAAAGTCCTCTCAAACACAAGTGTCAAAACCTACAGAGGCAACACCCATCATTCCAACAGAAGCGCCAACACCCAAACCTACAGAGGCAACAGGTTCTGAACCTCCAAAGGCCAAAGACAAGGGAAAGGCGAAACTGACAGAAGAGCCCAAGAAAAAGAAATCATTGCCCAAGCCTACAGAGAAATTGATGAAGAGCGCCTTTGATGCCGTCCAAACTCCAAAGCTTGAAGAAGAGGACTGGGCATATGGATTGAAGCCTCTGTCAGACATTCCACTAACAGGTAGAGCTGCAGAAGTTGTTCGACAGATGGAGAGTCTCAGAAGACAAGTACCACCACCTGGTCCAACATACGAAGAAATGGAAGAAGTGGTATACAAATACCTCTACAAACAACCCTTTCAGACCAATCATCCAACAGATCACGTCACATATCCAAAGATCAGAGAAGAATTTGAGAACATCTTCAACAGAACAAAGCCAAGAACCAGAGCAGACGTCTTCTCAATCCACAAAATCAAAAAGGTAATCTTCTGTAGGTACTCCTTTACAAGAACCTATCCAAGGGTCAGGTACAATCTTTACAGAGTCAGAAGGGTAAACAATTCAGAAACCACCTTCGCTGATGCTGACCTAAGGAATCTGAATCCCTATGATCTACCTGACCTTCTGCAATGGACGAAGGACAACTACAACACAGAGCCAAACACGAGAGCCTATCAAGTGTTGAGAAAAGCAATGAGGGAAAGGCTTATGATCTACAGTTTGACAGACTTTCACCTAGGCAAGGATCTTGGTCTCAAACATCTGAACCTTCGACCACCAGAGGATCGCTGCCCACCTGACGCTGTGCCCAACTCAATCATTACAGAACCAAGGTTCGGGTTAGTATTTCAAAACCCACAAGGCGAAGTCAAACTTTTTGTGACCATGGACTGTCAGAAGTACGCAACCAGTACTCTGAACATGTTCAGAGCAAACCTTGTAAAATACAGAGATACCGAGCAAATGGATAGAGACGCTGCAGATGCTTTCATCAGAGAGATTGATGCTACAATCCGCTTAAGAGAACTCTGCGTCAGTTTCTACAATGAGATCAGAGAAGTCGGTAGAGACAACAGAAGCTACAACGATTTCAAAGACGCCAACATCTGATTCTCAAACAAAATCTCTTTAAACCATTTTCAGTTTATCTTTCATAATACTCAAATGTAAAATGCCTCTGGCATATTTCTGAATGAAAGAACTTTCGAGGTATTGTTTAACCTCTGTCTTATCTAACTTAGCCTAAAGTACTTCAATGTCAAAATTTTATTTTTCACTACTTAGGGGGAGATTGTTAGCTTCAATCTTCCTAATCATAGAAGTATTTAGAAGTAGTGAAAAATAGGCTAAGTGAAGATAGCCTCTTACAGAGGCTCTGCCACTTTCGAAAGATCAAGGTCAAGAAGCTACAGAAGCTACAGAGGTGTCCTACAGAACCTCTGTCTTACGCACAAAGAAGGCCAAAGACTCGGAACCCGGTGAAGACTGCTCTACAGAAGACCAGACCTCAGAACCTCTGTAACCCTTTACAGAGCCTCTGCTGTTTACGATAAAGACTTAGAAGATATTTTATATCTTGCTAGTGTTAGTGGATCCGTTAATCAACTTGCATGGTAGCGTGCCCTGTCAAACCTCAACACGCGTCAAGCTCTGAATGGACTCAATAGGGCTTAGTACAATATAGACGTCTGCGGCATTAAATGCAATACATCACGTACAACTATTCATGCCGTCCGATCAACAGTAGCTCATATAAAATATCTTGTTGAGATCTTCCTTGACAATCTTAAGGACTTAACAAAGAATCTGAGTTTCATGCTTATGCTTTATATCGTCAAACCTGTTAAGCATTACACTCTCTCACACACACACCAAACAGTTCTTAATCTATTCTTGGTGTTCTTATTATATATCGAACGACAGTAATCTTCAAGATATCATTTTGTTCTTAAAATACTGTTTCTTTATATTGTGTGTTCTAAATCTATCAAACATATATGTTAGCTCTTTAAATACGCTTCCGCATCAAACATAAACTCGAATTAATAGATCTGTTAATCTTGTCTAAGCAAAACGGGAACCAACAAACACTCTGCATATACCTCATATTGCCACATCTAACCCTGGTACATCATCCCAACCTAAAAAACAAATTCCAACCCATGAACTCAAATCACAACTTTTAGCCCGTTTACTAGAACAAGGAGAGAATGTTGATGCTGAAGAGGTGGAGTTAGTTGGTTTACTGAGGAAAGAAACGGAGATCCAATCCCGAATGGAAACCAAGTCCGACATCCAAGACATTCAACAATCAATTCAACAGCTTACTCAGGCAATGACTATGGGTTCAAGGCAATATCAGATAGAGTTGATGTTCTGGAGCAATCGTGTAAGTCCCAAGCTCAGTCGTCCAAAAAAACGATGATCAGAATGATCCCGATCACCATGAGGGGGAGAAGAGAGCTAGACTTGAACTTGCTGGTGAATCAAAAAATGTGGAGCTTGGTGGTACACGTCAAAATGTGAGTAATGTTCCGGAAAGAAAGGCTGATGAGACTGTCAACGAAGTTCTAGATGATGTCACACCAAGGGTTGAAAAGCCTCAAGGTGGTGATAATAGAACTGAAGAGGAAAGAATGTCAGATGCTATGATTCAGGACATAGTATATATTGATTCGGAGGATGAGCCAGACAGAACAGTTTCTAAGATTAAAGAGGAAATTAATGATGTTTTTGATGCTACTGGAAATATACAAACTGTGCATTACGATTATGATAATGATTATGATCAGGTGCTGCAACAACAAGATGATCCGGTAATTGGTATTCCTGAACTTAATATTCCTGTTATACCTGATGGCAAAATCAAAGATCCAGTGTCAAAAGCTGAAGTTAGATTGTTCCAACAATGTGTTGATAGAGAACCTGATTTTGTAGAAAGAGGGCATAGAGTAAGAATTCTAACTCCATTTCAAGAGGATTTTAGAAGAGATCTATTTGTTAAGAATGTTCAACACATTGATCTGGTGAAGTCGTACTCTATTGAAAAGTTGTCGTCCCTTCATCAGATTGTATTTCTCCATGTTATGAAGAACAGTCATCAGGATATTGATTGGGTGCAAACAAACAAAAGGATTGGAAAGATAGAGAAGATTGAATCCAAGAAACTGCTAAATGTGTGGTATCCAGAGTTCACTGTGTACAGAACAGATGGAAAGCAGTGGTTCTTCACTGAGGCTGATTTCAAAAGTTTAAACATTGAAGACCTTCTTAGCCTATATGACATACTTGCCCGAACCCCAAACAAGCAGAAAGAATGGTCTAAAGCCTTTCAGTCTGTTAAGAGGTTCATGAAGAACATTGTTAAATTTTCTTATCTTACTGACGTCCAGATGGGGTTGGAAGCAGGTCAAGTCAGAGTTAACATTCTGAAACCCATTCAAAGACTAACTGATATTCATGGTATTCCTGTTTACAGAATTCTTGAGAAACCAGAATTTGGTATCGTTTACTTCAATGGTAAGAAGAAGAAGAAGTTATTAAGGTTTGCTGAAGTGAACAAGTACAGTGATAGGACGTTCAAGTTAATTCAAATTCAACTTCAGAGCAAACTCAGATTGGATGAAAAGCGTCATGTAAAACTGGAGCCAAAGGATAGGAAACTGATTGATCATGATTTTGAAGCTATCAAGAAAAGGAAGGATTACCGAAATGCACTGAGACGTTTTGAGATCATTTTCGGGATTAGAAAGAAGTACATTGCACCTGATCAAGCCCAGTAGCTGCCTCAAATTTTGCTACAAAGGGGGAGAATATTAGTGCCATAGTTCTTACATTGTATCAAGTTGAGGGACTTTTATTGTAAATGTAGTGCTTAGGTATAAATAGCCTCAGTGTAGTTCATTTCTTCATATGTTCTTAACTTATTCACTTGTAACTCTCTCTACTTGTAACCATTACCGTTGAGGTTTGTTAATGAGAGATGACTAGTGATTCTATCTTGTGTGTTTGATTACTTGTCTCTAGGATCACACTGAAGACCGTCATTAAGAGCGTTAATGACGAAGACAGTTACACATAATAATGAGGCACATTTATGACGACCGAAGCTATATAAACAGAGTTCAAGCTCGCATTTCAGGCATCAAGTAATTACCAGAGCATTCAAGCAAGTAGTTTTATTTTTTCTCAAAGAAACTCATGACGAAGCATTTCTAATCGCTACAACTCACCTTTTACTTACGACGCACAATAGAATCTTATGACTAAGTTTATTTTTCTTTCTATTGTAATCTATTGTACTTTCAACACTTGTTTCATGAGGACGACATCCCTTATTGACGTCTATAGTGTACTGACGACTTCTATTATCGTCCGCGGTTTTTACCCTCGACAGGGGTTTTCCACGTCACCCAATTCACGTGTCTTCTTTATTTTCTATTGTTTGTTGTGTGTCTTTTCGAAGGATTCTTTCTATAGTTATTAGGCTCCACACCGACCTTAAGTTATCCTAAAAGGTATTTTTGGCATAAACAACAACATTCAAACTCACGATGCACGATAGAATTTTACGATTAAGTTTACTTTTCATCTTATTGTAATCTATTGTACTCTCGACACTTGTTACACAAGGACGACATCCCTTATTGACGTCCATAATGCACTGACGACTTCCATTGTCGTCCGCGGTTTTTACCCTCGACGGGGTTTTCCGAGCCACCAAATTCTTTCGTCTTCTTTACTTTTTATTGCTTGTCGTGTGGTTTGTTGAAAGGATCCCATTCTTTAGTTGGTAAAGCTCCACACCGACCTTAAGTTTTCCATTGAGGCTATTTTTGGCATTAACACTTAAGGAGGCTATGGTGGTCGTTGTAGTGGCTGAGATGGTCCGACTTCTCGACATCTCTCTAATGATTAGGAAGATTTTTCCTCTTAGGCAGGTGATGTCCTGGATCATTGGTAAACAGTTTTTGTCTATCTATCCACTAGACCGACTACATCTCCTCCTGCATCGGTTTAAGCCTCTTGTGTGGGCGATATCTAGGATACTAAACCATAAAGTAAAGGATTTTTTTAGTTAATATACGTAATCATAAATGATGTACAAAAGGACACAAACTAAACATTATTTTAACGTAATTAAACAGAACAAATCTAACTAGTGTGATCGAGGCTAAGGAATCTCAATACACTACTCCAAATGATAGTTGCACTCTTATCCCATGCAATGACTCTCGATATCCGGTTCCAATAGACAAGTCTCGGAGATCCAAATCTGTAGAGGTTAAAAGACAACATTATACATAAATATTATACAATGAACCAAAATATGTATAGATAAATACTTTGTAAATTATGTGAACTTGAAGCCAAAGATGAATCCCGTAAGCGTGTTTCTCTTGACAGATTTAGCATATGTCATGGATCTAACAAGTGCACCATGCAACTGGGCAATATTTGGTTCCCGTATGTGTAATCCCACATAGGTACCGATCTTATGCAGATAAATCCTCTACCAGCAGTAGAAGGTCCAGTGAGATCACCAAATAATGGCATTGGCAGCCAAGAAAATTGGACTCCACCAGCAACACAACAAACGGCCTTGAGGCTAACAAAACTGGACTCCACCAGCAACAATAAACATATCTTATAAATGTCTAAGATATCGTCGAATACTGCTGTAAAAGGGGCCAACATATCTCAACAATCTCTACATATAAAAATTAAAATTCGGGAAAAATTCTTACCATAAAAATGATGACATGTGTATATGGTGCAAAAGGAGGGCCACTAAGTCGGAGCCAATTGATGAGACATAACTGTTGATCCAAACTCTCTCAGTGATTTGATGATGATCTTTGTAGTTAGTGATCACAGTGAGTATGTTCAGTAATCGTTGAGTGCTTCATTTGTAAACAGTTTAGTGTAACACCTGAAGACAAGCCTCACGCTGAAAGAAACCCTCAGCTGAAGTCGAAGCTTAAAGCTGATTAAAAGAGACAAGTCTACTCATGATCTGAAGCGGTATTCAGTGAAACCAAGACAAGTATACAAATGCGTGACAAACTAAGAACTAGCTTCACCTATAGACGAAACTACCATTGACGATCACTCAGAGGTAGTCCTCAGTTATAGAACCCCTTTCGGGACCAACAAGTGGTGTCAGAGCAGATTGTGTAATCAATAAACAAGATCTTGCTTAAATCTCTCTTCCTTGCTATTTTCACATGGCACTAAATACTGACACAAACAATTACAATAATGGTTCTCTTGCAAAACCTCTTCGATTTAGCAAAGATAAATTTGCTCTCTAGAAAAATCGCATGACTCTATTTTTAGAAGGTGTAGATCCTACTATACCTCACTATGTTTAAAATGGACCCTTTGTTCCCTTTATCATCGCTGCTGTTGTTCCTGCCACTGCCACAACTGCTGCAATATCTGAAAGAGAAGTGACCAAGGAGATTCATCAATGGACTGATGAAGATAAAAAGAAAGTGGCTCTAGACACTAAAGCTAGAACCATCATCTCAATTGCATTCCCTGACGAGGTTTATCACTCTGTAATGAACCTTTTTACCACAAAGGCCATGTGGGACACTATTTGTTGTTCAATATGAAGGTACCACTGAGGTACAAGAATCACAAGTCGACCGCGGTTTTTTCCCTCGTTTGGATTTTCTGCGTCACCAATTCTCCTGTCTTATTTACTTTTTCGCGATTGCGTTGTTTGTCTTGAGATCCCTTTCTTCACTTGTTAAAAGTTCCACATCAACCTTAAGTTATCCTTTGGGTGATTTTTGGAATTAACAGTTTGGCGCCATCCGTGGGACCCCATTAAGAGAAAATCTCAAGCCAAGCATACATCGCTCTATCGATCTTGTGAAGTTTTTGTTGTTTCCAGGAAAATGGCAAATTACCATTTACCAAGACCCTATGGCTCAACTTCACGCAGAATTGAATGCAGCCCGGAGTCAGATTCAAGCTCTAAACGAGCATAACCAAAAGGCAGTCGCAGAAATTGCTTCCTTGAGGAATCCAGCGACTGACAATTCCTTTGGACCTCAAAACGGTCCCCGACCTACAGGTGTACCTTTCATAATGCCGCCATTCCAAACAGGTCCAGGGCCATTCGTCAACAATCCCTCCTTGGGACAGTTTTCTCTGCAGCATTTGAGGCCGCCACCACTGTACAATGGAGCCATACCATATCAGATCCCAATGAACTTCCCCTTTAACGGAGAAGCCAATGGTTCGTTACACGGAAATGGTTTCCACAAGACGGTCGGCATGACAGCTCAAGACTCAGGAATCATTCCCCCGACGGGTACAGTCTCCGACCCCAGCGACCCCGTCGCCCAACGACTAAGGTTATTGGAAGATCAAAATGAAAAGATGATGTCGCTACTTTCAAAGTTACCCGATGCCGCCGTCCCCGTTGACGTCGAACCCCTCACAGGATTCCAAGCGTCGCCTTTCGTCGACAAGATAGCGAATGTTGACGTTTCGAAGATGTACAACATTCCTGCCTTTACGCCCAAGTATTCAGGAATAACCGATCCACAGAGCATATTGCCCAGTATAAACAATTGATGTGGATAGCATCAATCCCACATCAATATCAAGAAGTGTGCATCTGCAAAAGCTTTGGTGCGACTCTTACAGGTGCTACTCTCCAATGGTTGATCAATCTCAAACCCAAGTCCATCAACAACTTTGCGGAGTTGGTCAACTAGTTTTCACAGCAATTCACCAATAGTCGCAAGATGGAGAAGCAGACCAGCGATCTGTACTACATCGTCCAAAAGTCTGGAGAATCCATCTGCGATTACTTTAACCGTTTCAACGCAGAAATGATCAGCATACGAAATTGTGACGTCAAGATCGCCATCGAGTCTTACAAGCGTGGTCTGGACGACAACACCACAGGACTATGCGTCGATCTTACGAAGTACCCGCCAGAAAATTTCGAGGACGTCCGAGCTAGGACTTTAGCTTACATGAGGGTAGAAGACGACCTGCTTTCCTTCGTAAGCATTCTACCGACAAAACGTCGCTTGAAAGCAAGAAACCATATTTCAAATCCAAGACAAGCGTCAAGACAGAGCCAGCACGCCAGATATCGAACGTTCGGTTCGACAAGAAAAAGTGTAATCCTACGCCCAGATTTCCTCAATATCCTAAGATCTCCTCTTATGGATTCAAGGGGACATCGAAAGTCCTAGTCGAAGCTCTCAAGAACATTCAATCGTCGATACAATGGCCCAAGAAAAGCGACAAAGACGATGACAAGAAGGACAAGACCAAATGGTGCGACTTCCATAGTGACCATGGTCATACGACAGATAACTGCCTTGCCTTACAGGAGGAGTTATCCTGGATCATCCCCAAGGGCCATCTCCAAGGTTTGATTGATAAACGACAGTTAAAAACGTAAGACCAACATCCCCAGCTCACGCAAAAGTCATCAATTGCGTGACCGGTGGATCAGACGTTTGTGGTTTAACATACTCGGCAGCCAAGCGGCACGCCAGTCAATCATCGGGAGAATACCCCATTCCTCGGTCGTCTCGACCGAAGCAAGAGTTGGAACTGGAGACGATGCCAATGACGTTCGATCAGGACGACCTCCAGGATAGCTGGCAGAAACATCACGACGGATTGATTATCCAGCTTACTATTGGCAACTGCTCGACCAAAAGAGTACTGGTCGACGAAGGCAGTTCGGCTAACATCATTTTCCTGAGCACGATCAAGGCTATGGGCATCGATAAGAAAGAGATCACTCGTCGATCGACGAATCTGATAGGATTTAATGGCGATTCTACTGGCACTTTGGGAGAGATCATCTTCCCAGTGTATGCTAAAGGTGTCAACAAACCGACAAAGTTTAATGTTATCGACTGTTCATCAGCTTACAATGTTATACTTGGTCGACTGTGGATACACGATATGAAAGCGGTCCCTTCGACCTATCACCAGACGATCCAATTTCCAACGCCATGGGGAGTACAAGAAATCAAAAGTGAACAGAAAACCGTACGTGATTGCTATAAGGCAACGTTGAAACCTCAGAATAGGGACATTTAGCAATTACAGGTCCAGGATGTCCTTGAGTCCTCAGATGACTATCGTCTAGAAGAAATCATCTTGGACCTGGACAAGCCTGATCAAATTGTTTTTGTGGAAGCATCATTAGATCCCATCATAAAGAGCCAACTAATTTCCTTTTTGCAGGAACATGCTGATTGTTTCGCTTGGACGCATGAAGACATGGTGGGCATAGACCCCAACATCATATCCCACAAGCTGAACGTCGACCCATCGTTCAAGCCAATAAAACAAAAATGTTGAAAATTCGCTCCTGAACGGAACAAGGTGATCAACGATGAGGTCGACAACTTTCTTAAGACCGGGAAGATCAGAGAAGTAAATTACCCCGATTGGTTAGCCAACGTCGTGGTTGTACAGAAGAAAAATGGGAAGTGGCGAGCTTGTATCGACTTCACAGACCTTAATAAGGCTTGTCCTAAAGATCCATTTCCACTACCCCACATCGACGCTATGGTCGACGCGACCGCAGGACATGAACTCTTGACGCTCATGGATGCGTATTCTGGATACAATCAGATACTGATGCACAACGAAGACCAAGAGAAGACTGCTTTTATTACAGATAAAGGCATATACTGTTACAAAGTCATGCCTTTCGGTTTAAAAAATGCAGGATTAACCTACCAGCGATTGGTTAAAAAGATGTTCAAAGAACACCTTGGCGACACCATGGAGGTCCACATTGACGACATACTTGTCAAGTCCAAACAGGCGACCGATCATATCGATCACCTGAAGAAATCTTTCGACGTCCTTCGACAATATCAGATAAAGCTGAATCCTACGAAATGTTCCTTCGGAGTCAGCGTCGGGAAATTTCTTGGGTACATGGTCACAAGGTGAGGCATAGTGGCAAATCCCGATCAAATCAAATCCTTGATAAACATCAAGTCGCCCAGAACCTTCAAGGAGGTCCAATGACTTACAAGTCGTATAGCAGCGTTAAATCGCTTCATCTCACGGTCGTCGGATAAATGTCATTTGTTCTATAATGTCTTGAGAAAGAACAAGGGATTCGACTGGACGGACGATCACGAGCAAACGCTACAACGATTGAAAGAATACATGGCCGTTCTGCCCTTGCTTTCGAAACCAAAGGAATACGAGATCCTACAGCTGTATCTCGCCGTAAGTCCTCACTCAGTAAGTACCATCTTAACTAGAGAGGACGACAGACAGCAGCTACCGATTTACTACGTCAGTAAGTCTCTACTGGATGCTGAAACACGATATACGTCCATAGAGAAGTTACTTTTGTCACTAGTTACAGCGGCAAAGAAGTTACGACACTACTTTGAATCCCATCCTATTACCGTCGTAACAATTTTTCCTCTCAAGTCAGTCCTGAGAAAGCTCGAGCTAAAAGGACAACTAACAAAATAGAGTATCTACCTCAGCAGATACGATATTGACTTTAAGCACCGTACGACAATTAAGTCGTAGATCCTAGCCGACTTCGTTGCCGATTTTAGTCCTGAACTAGAAAAAGAAGCACATATCGAGACCTATACTGTGGCGAGTATAAGTGACATGACCTGGGTGCTCCATGTTGACGGATATTCAAACTCCAGAGGAGCAGGTCTTGGTGTCGTCTTAAAGTCTCTACCGGGGGGAAAATGGTGTACTCCATACGATGCAGTTTCAAAGCTACTAACAACGAGGCAGAGTACGAAGCTCTGATCGTGGGCATGAATATGGCTCACGACTTGGGGGCGGTCGGACTTCACGTCAAAAGCGATTCCTTATTGCTGGTAAACCAATTAAACGGGGAATTCGCAGCAAAAGATTCCAAAATGATGTCCTATCTAAAGATAGCCAAAGAAAAGTCAAAGCTGTTTGATCCGTTCTCGATCGAGCAAATCCTCAGAGATCAAAACATTCAAGCCGATGCGCTAGAAAATCTTGGATCAGCACTCAATAAACCGTCGTTCGACGCTATTCCTATGATCCACTTAGCAACCTCGTCTATCGAGGACTCCGAAACGATTTGTGATCTTAACACATAAAATGTTAGGTCTTATGTTGGTGGAATAGATGTATAGGGACCATTTATGTCATATCTTGTAAATACCTTCTCTAGGGTATAAATACTTTGCTTTAATCCTAGATTAGGGTTAATGATCATATTACCTATTGGTTACCTTTTGTACGTACGACTACAGTTTTCATATCATTCTGATAATCAATCAAAGTGAGATATATGACGTTAATGCTGATTTGTGTTGATTCTTATTATTTCACTTGTTAATTTGGGATCCACAATTGGTATCAGAGCAGAAAGATGATTGATTCAAAGGTAAAATTCTTATTCTGGCCATTCAAAGTTTTAGTCGACTGTTTCATTGATAAATATTTTTCTTTTCTTTGATTTAAGTGTAAAAACTTGAAATTGAGGATTAAGAAATCATCTTTGGTGTGTTTTGCTAGAGTCATATCAAGTTTTGAGTAGTTTTGATTAAGCATTAAATCTTCAATTTTGAGATTTTTGGTTTCTAGGTTTTATACTCTCTGTTCTTGACAAAAACTCAATTTTTGCTTCAAAAGTGCTTGATTAATCACTTTGGTCGGTCGCTTTTGCTTTCCCTACTTGCTTGTTAGGTTCTGTTTGGGTAAAAAATCACACCCTCGACTGACTTGGGAAATCCCCTCGACATGACCCATGGACATTGATTACCCTGCCCCCGACCGACAAGGATAATACCCGTTATTATCATATCCCCGATATACGTTAAATAACCACTATAATCGACTTATTGGGTCAGTAGTCATCTTACATCTAATGATCGCACGTCACGTGTCGCACGTCACGTGTCTCACGTCGCACATCGCCAGTCACACGTCACTAGTCTTGCGTCGCCAGTTATGACTCGTCGATCTTACGTCGACAGTCTTCTGTCATCGGTGTTATATCTCTCTGGCCCTGCCACAACATCGTCCTGACATCCTGGTCTTACGACCTAGTCTTACGATTATACTATCCGTTAACATCCGTTTCTTCTGTTTATCAATGCAGGTCTTGACCACGACCAGAAAAGGTAAGACACTTGTTAAGATAAGGTCCCGACGAAGACCCAGAAAACCTCCATCGTCCCTCCTGAAAGGCAAGTCGAAAGTTCCTCGCGACACTCGACACTCGACACCCAACACTCGACACTCAACCACGACGTCGCCCGCTCCGTACGATCGTCGCATAGAACCATGCGACCTCGACCAACTAACGTTCACATAATATAACTGTTACGTTTGTTAAGTGGTTAATGCAGGAGTCAACGTCATTAATGGGCAACGGCTATAACCGACGAAGTCATTAACAAGCATTTAATCCCGCATTGAAGACAACGACTAATTAACGCTCCCGGAGGCTATAAAGACCAAGTTCAATCATCATTTGAGGGGATCGGACATCTGGCAGCCGACATTCGAAGCTAAACTCTGGAAATCAAGTACTGAAGGCCAGAATCATTCAGTGAGCTCAAGAACACACGAAGAACTGAAGCACTCTTTCTTAAGTGATCGCTCTCGACGCACGACAGCAGCTCTCGACCGACAGTTTACGCTTTATATTCACAAGCGATAAACACTTGTTTTACATTCTAAACACTTGTACTTTACATTTAGAAGCATTTCCTTCATTTGTATTGCAATCATCGTACGACCGACACCAGTACCAAGGACATCGCCCCTGATTGGCGACCATAGTGGAGTGGCGACATCCACTGTCGTCCGCAGGTTTTTTCCTCGATTGAGGTTTTTCCTGCGTCATCAAATCCCTTGTCCCATTTATTTTTATCTTCGTCACACGCTTTGTCGAGAGGTTCCTTTCTTTAGTTGTTAAGTCCACATCGACCTTAAGTTGTCCCTTTGGTGTGATTTTTGGCATTAAGAGGTTCTAAAGTGATTGCATAAAGTTTCCAAGTCAAAAGAGGTGCAGATTCGATTTCCAGGTAAGTTTTTCGTGTTCCAGTGTTTGAATACGGGACTCAGTTCTTGAGTTCTAGTTCCTTGTTACATTCCGGATCCGCAAACATACCGGATCTTATTCCAGTTCCGGTTTCTTTCTGGGTTCTTAATACCAGGTCTGTTTTTGGTTCCGTATCTACCCAGTTCCGGTTCCTACACTTCCGGTATCCAAATCTGGATCCGGTCCTTATTTTACTTACACTTCGAATTTGACTCCGGATTCTACACATTCCGGATTCTTGTTCCATTTCCAGATCTTAAATACCAGATTCCACAATTTCAGAACTACTATTCCGGATCTTGCACTCCGGATCTACTCATTCCGGATCTTCCCTCTGCACACTTAATTTTTCTTAATCAGTTTCTGTTTGGTTCTTTCTTTATGTGTTCCTTTCTGATTATTCTTGATCCTTTATAGGAATTGCGTTAGGTTACCACCCCCTTAGGATTTCGCGTTAGTTTGTGTGTTAGATCACTCGTTGCCTTTGAATCATCTTACTCGTCTTACGATCACACACAAGTGCTCACAATGAATGCTCAAGGCGCATTAGCTATCGGCTCGGAACTCAAACCTCCGATCTTGTACCGCGGGGAGTACAATGTCTGGAAGGATCGATTTATGTGCTTCATCGAGACCAAGCCGTTATATGAAGAGATTCTCCGATCTCTGACGGACGGTCCAACTACTCCACCCTTAATGGACGTTCCAACGCAAGAAGGCGAGCCTCCAGCGCATAAGGTGCCCAAACCATATGACAAGCTGTCGGTTGATGAAAAGCGGAAAGTCGATGGAGATAAGCTGGCGAAGACTTATCTAGCATTCAGTCTTCCCAACAACATCTACTGCAGCATCGACAGTCACAAGGACACAACTAAAGGTATGTGGGACCAGCTCGCGAAGATCATGCAAGGCAGTCGTGAGGGTAATCAGCTGAAGATAACCAACTGCCTCACCGGCTATGAATCCTTTAAATCCAAACGAGGGTTATCACTCACTGAAACTTACGAGCATTTCTACACACTTCTCAACGACCTGCACAAGAACAACATCTTCAAGACGAACCTCGAGTGCAACATCAAGTTTCTCAACAACCTACAATCTGAATGGAAGGGATTTGTCCTCCACGTTCGTCACAATCATTCTTTAGAAAGTGTTCCGCTGCATGAGCTCTATGAGATGTTGCTCCAATACGAAGATGATATTCGTGAGCTGATGGGAGATCATAGGTCTAGGGAAAAGACGAAAGAAGATCCTCTTGCCCTCATGTCTCACAAGAAAGACAAGCAAGCTCAACGCAATTCGTATAGAGAGGAAGCGCAAAGTGAGTCTGAACGTGAAGATGAAGAACCTGAAAGTGCCGATCCCGAGCTCGACAATATAAAGAAAGCCGTTGCTTTATTGTCCCGGGAGTACGCTAGAAAGAAGTTTTTCAAGAAGCCATCCAACAAAACCCAGCGATACTCCACCAATACAAAGGGTCGGGATTACCGAGATAAGTACGACGACAAGCGCAAATCTGATGAAGGAAGAAAGAAGAACGATGAAGGAAAGCGATCTGAAAGAAAGTCTGACGACATAGATGATGATGAACCAGTGAAATGCTACAATTGCGGGAAGCGTGGTCACTTCGCCAAAGACTGTCGGAAACGTGTAGTACGCAATGCTGAGTACTACAAGAACAAAATGCTACTGTCAAGGCAGAAAGAAGTTGGAAAAGCGCTGCTGGTGGAAGATGATCACTGGCTCCAACTGACTGATGAAGAAGACAATGAAGAGGAAGCTCACATGTGCTATACTGACCTCAACCCAGAAGAATCCGGTTCTGATGATAACTCTTCCGGAGAGAAGAAAGACAACCGCGAATGCCAGGTATGTAGTTCTTCTAATGCTGACTTAATTAATCAGATGCAAGTTATGGTGCGTACCTTAGATACCTTTAAACAAAAGATTAAAACCAAGGACGCCCAAATCTCTAAGCTAGAAGCTGATGCTAAGACTAAGTATGATACCATAGGCAAGCTAGCTATTGAAAAGGCTGAGGACAAATGTGTGATAGAAAACTATCAAACTGAATGCTCGGCCATTTCAAAATGAGTTGAAATCCTCAAGACTCAAATATCTGAATATACACAAAAGTTAAAAAAAGTCTCAGGAGGAGTATTCTAAGATCATTGTAATTCAGGAGAAAGTTCAAAAAGATAATTTGTTGTTGACCACTAAGCTTAAGGATCTTGAATCCAAACTTTACAAACTTGGTCAATCGGAACAAACCATCCACTTGAACAAACCCAAGGAACTTAAGTACTACAACACACAATGGGGACTCGGATATGATAATCCGTGTTACCTAAAGAAAATCTTGTCTAAGGTTCCCACTCTTTATGAATTCAATTTCATTGGCCTAGATAAGAAATATCCTGAGTACAAGATCAAGTGGACTAAGCCATCTCCGGAAGATGAGGAGAAAGAGGATTTTAAACGAAAAACAGGTATTCCTCTACCAAAAATAGAGGCAAAACCTAAAACTGGTAATCCTAATTCTGAAGATAACACAAAATCTGAAGATAAGCCGCCTAGGAAAAACATAAATGTACAAATACCTTTTGTGTACAAAACGCTAAATGCATCATATTTAAAAAGCAAAACTCCTTATCTCTCCAACGATTACTTCGACATCTGTTCGCTTGCCAAAACGGTGGAAACTCCGGTTCCCGTTCCGGCAACAGCAGATGTAGATACTAACGATAAATCAGAGTTCAAACGGTATGTTCCACCTCTGATTTTGGAAAACATCATTTTTAAACTTGAAAAATCGATTGCGAGGGATAAGGTCATTTATGAAACCGAAAGGATTGTAGTCTTATCCACTATCGATAAGCTAAAAAAGAACAACACCGAGTCACTATCCGACTCCGAAAGGGCGAGTTATCGAACCGAGATTGCAAAGTTGACTTCTCAACTGTCCGCTTTGGCGACATAAGCTTTAACGCTGAGAATGGCTAAGGAAAATCCAGTGGATACTCCAATGAAGCCTGTCACTCCTGACACCATCTCGGTTGACTCATCCCCTTTCTTTTTGGATAATTCCTCGTTTAAAGCTTTTATATGAGTGTCTGATAACACAAATGATAAAAATTTAAGATTTAAAGATAAAGGTAAGGCGATTCAACCTGATTCTGTTCAAAAGAATCTTTTTCCAGTTTTGATAATCCCTTTGCTGATAACTCCTCATCCGACTCTGATGGCGAAACACCACTTGACTCTGCACGATGGTTTTCTGAGTTCACGAATTCCTCGGTTTCTAATGATGATGATATTTCTAAGATTGATTTTGCTCCTAAGCTTGCTAGTCACACTCAATTTTTAGAAAAAATGCCAACACCGGTTAATTTTGAAAAAAGGTGAATGTTCTAATTCTAAAACTATTTTTGCGACCATTTCAAAACCTAAATCTAAACGTCGATCCAAGAAACGTGCTAAAATCGGTAAGAGCTCTAAAAGCCATCCGTTTTACTCAAGCTCCTCTGACAATAACTCTAATATAATTTTAGATAGAACGGGTCGGGGGAAAGCAGTTCGGAGAGACTGGGTAGAGAAGAAGGCTAAGATACAACCAGAGAAGACCAAGTCATTTAATTCATTTTCGCTTATTAGGAAACATAACAACAATCATGGTTTTGGTTTGAATAACTCTGTTGAACATGGTTTTAAATTTCCAGTTAAACTTGAAACTGTTCAACAATTGATTGAAATTTCGCATGATTGTGTTTGTTGTTCCTTATGTGGATTGAATGATTTAATTGTGTCTAAAAATGCATCTGATTGGTTAGGTACATATCATGTCTTTAATTCCAATGCTTCTCGTAAGTCTTCAAGAAAAAGACCCAGATCTAAACGGGTCTCAAGCAAAGGTGCTGCACCTAACACCCAAGGACCCATTTACAGATGGGTACCTAAACAACCTTAATTTTGTTTTGCAGCCCGGTCATGTGTGGTTTTTAGACTCCGGATGCTCCAAACACATGACTGGTAAACGGGAGTTGCTCACCAAATTCAAGGAGAAGTACTGTGGTGACGTAAGATTTGGAAATGATAACATGGACCCGATCATGGGCTATGGCGACCTCGTTCAGGACAACTCACCATCAAGCGTGTGTCCTACGTCGAAGGCCTCGGTCACAACCTCTTCAGCATTGGTCAGTTATGCGACAAGAATCTTGAAGTCAGATTCAAGGCGAAGCGGTGCAGTATTCGTGACGACGATGGAACGGAGATCCTTGCCGGTACTCAAAGGACGAACCTGTACACCATCAATCTTGCCGCCATGAAGACCGATAAAGTCGTATGCCTCCTTTCAAAAGCCACTACTCAACTGAACTGGTTGTGGCATCGACGACTCTCGCATTTGAACTTCAAGAATATCAACAAGCTGGTGTTGGGTGGACTCGTCAAGGGTATGCCTGATCTAAAGTTCGCAAAAGAACATCTCTGCTCCGTATGCGAGATGGGGAAGATGAAGAAGGTCTCTCACAAGCCGAAGCCGGTTCCTAGCACGTCCAGACCTCTAGAGCTGATCCACATGGATCTCTGCGGCCCTATGCGCGTCCAAAGCATAAGCCACAAGAAGTACATATTGGTGATGGTGGACGACTACTCACGATACACCTTGGTTAAGTTCCTCCGTTCAAAGGATGAGACTTCTGGGGTCATAGTCAACCACCTGAATAGAGTTCAGAACAACTTGCAGCTAACAGTCATCTCAATTCGCACGGATAACGGAACCGAGTTCAAGAATCGCATCATCGGTGATTTTCTCACATCCGCTGGAATTTCACACAACTTATCGACTCCTAGGACTCCTCAACAGAACGGTGTGGTGGAACGACACAACCGCACCTTAGTGGAAGCGGCACGCACGATGCCGACTCAGTACGGTCTTCCGATGTTCTTATGCGCCGAAGCTATCGCAACGGCGTGCTACACACAGAATAGGTCCATCGTCCACAAGCGCTTCAACAAGACGTCATATGAGCTCATCAACAAACGCACCCCCAATATCAGCTACATTCACGCGTTTGGGTGCAAGTGTTTCGTGCTGAATGACAAGGATGATCTCGGTAAGCTCAAGCCAAAGGCGGACGAAGGGATTTTCATCGGCTATTCTTCCTCTTCCAAAGCATACCGAGTCTACAACAAGAGGACTAAGAGTGTCATTGAGAGTATAAATGTGACATTCGACAAATTGGTCGATTTGGCTTCTAAACGTACCAGTTCAGAACCCGTGCTTACTGGAGTGCTGGCTTCTGATCACTCTAGATCGGAACCCAAGCACACAACAATAGATCCTTCATCGTCTAATACGTCGAAAACACATCCATCTGAGTTAGATCTACTGTTTGAAATTTTCTATAATGACTTTTATCTTCCCCTTGTATCTACTGATGCTTCTGTGCATGCAGATGGAGCTGTAGTGGTGTCGACACACATCTCTGGTCCTCCACCTACCCCCAACACTACATCTTTGGAGGACTCGACCTCTTCACCTGTGTTAGAGACGAAGCCATCATCAAGTCCAGCAACGGTGACCGCCACTCCATCCCTAGTGGTACAACCCACACCGTCTTCCCCCAGAACAAGCAATAGTACTGATGCAACTGCCGAATCTTCGTCAACTGCTGTTGTTTCCCAACCTGCGGCCACCGACCGATTACATCTGATTCCATCCTTAGAAGCGGTTCAGAACTTACCCTTAGGGTCCTATATCGATGCTGACAATTCTCAACCTCTCACGGACCCGCTACCTCGCATGCGTAAGTGGACTCGAGCGCACCCTCCTGAGCAAATTATTGGAGATCCGTCTGCTCTCATTCAAACTAGAGCAACGACGGAAAATAAGGACGAAGCTGCCCCTGCACTTCTGAGTATCACTAAAAAAACGGGCGGCTACAGGAAATGAGTGCTTCTTCTCCATCTTTCTCAGCAATGTTGAACCAACGACGGTTAAAGACGCCTTACAAGACACAGACTGGATAATGGCCATGCAAGAGGAGTTGAACGAATTTGAAAGCCTCAAAGTATGGCGCCTGGTCCCTCGCCCGAAGAACAAGACCATTATCGGCACGAAATAGATCTTCAAGAATAAGAAGGACGAGAACGGGATCGTTGTACGGAACAAGGCTCGCTTGGTAGCAAAAGGGTATCGACAACAAGAATGGATCGACTACGAAGAGACGTTCGCACCAGTTTCCCGAATCGAAGCTATTCGGATGCTCCTCGCCTATGCCGCTCACAAAAACTTCCATGTCTTTCAAATGGACGTGAAGACGGCGTTTCTACACGACAAACTCAAAGAGGAAGTCTACGTCTCCCAGCCGAAAGGTTTCATCAGTCAAGATCATCCCAATCATGTGTATCGCCTAGACATAGCATTGTATGGACTCAACCAAGCACCGAGAGCCTGGTATGTTGAATTATCAACTTTTCTAACTAATTTCGGCTTCTCGAAAGGTAAGATCGACACAACCCTTTTCATCAAAAGGGAAGGTGAGGTTATAATTTTAATTCAAGTATATGTCGATGACATTATTTTCGGCTCTACGAACCCACAATACTGTTACAAATTTTCAGTCCACATGAAAGGACATTTTAAAATGAGTATGATGGGTCAGATGAATTTCTTTCTCGGCCTTCAAGTTAAACAACTGTCGACTAGGATATTCATCAATCAATCTAAGTATATCGCGGATATTCTTTGGAAGTTCAAGATGGAACAATATACACCCATGAAAACTCCTATGTCACCGGGTACGAAGTTGTAACGTCCCAAAAATTACAAGGAAATTTAAAATTTTTAAACACATGCATTCCATTATAAAACAACCATAATTCATGTCTTAATCAAACTTAACGTCTTTAACCCAAATCGTCAAACAAGGTTTATGCAGCGGAAAAATTATAAAGGTTAAATTCCAAAGTTCGAAAGTGTAATTTAACGATCCTCGACGCTCCGCGCTTATTGTGTGTACGGTCATGCCCGACTGCCACCCGCACCTGAAATCACAACATGATGGGAAAGGGTAAGCTAACGCTTAGTGAATTCCACCACACACGTAGGTAGCAACCCCACGCGCATCGCCCCTACTCGCAAGTAGGCCACATCACTAATATCATGAATACAACTCACAAATTAGTTTTTATATAAACACAGACCTCGGTCCCACCGAGTACACAAAATATAATAATATAAGCTCAGTCCCACCGAGCCCTCGGTCCCACCGAGTAAATAGAGTTGTACTAGCTCAGTCCCACCGAGCCCTCGGTCCCACCGAGCCCCTCAGTCCCACCGAGGTGTACACATGCATAAATATTCCACATCACAATCCAACAATATGCAACCAATAAATACATCCCAAATACTTCATGTAAGCACATAATCACACGTAACATCACGTAACACAAAAGAGCAATGTACATGAAGTTTCTAACTACGCGGTGAGAGAACTCACCTCAAAGCTAAACGACGTGCTCACGAATCGCAGCACCAACCCAGCAACTTCCTTCACTTTTTCCCACCTAAATACGTATGAAAAATATCAAAGGAAAGTCCCGACCCCTAACACATTACTAGATCTAAATATTCCAGCTTTTGCTTAAAAATACGGGTCTGTTCGGGACCTGTTTTACCCCCTTAAAACTGATAAGTACAGAAATCAAAATTCATAATTACAAAGTTCTATGTCTTACGATTTCAGAGACGTATCGCACGCGTCCTAACGATTTTTCTATAATTTAATATGGATTTTACAAAAGTGGTTCACAGAACAGCGAAACACCGGACCGTTCGGTACAACATGGCAGTTTCGCCCAAGTTACGGTCCGAACTGGTCTTTCCGCAAAACAGAGGAAACTTAATAGACTCCGAAACGGAACTTTCGGCACCAGTTCCAACCCAACCCGACATTCCTAACAGAAGTTATGCGCCATACAAAACAGTGACAGAAAGCTGGAAGTTTTTCGGACCAGGCTGTATAAACAGCCCCATATGGCCTAGCTACGGGCTAAATTAGATTTTCGACAAGCCACGAAAAACCTTCCCAACTCAGTTTGGAAATTTTGGGCACCAATTTCACGGCAAAACGAATTACGAGTCAAAAGTTATGGCCTTCGCAAAAACAGGGCAGATTCCAGAATTTTACATAAAATGACGAATCACCAAACTTGCGGCCACTGTTTAACCTAGCTAGAGGCCAAACCAGTTTTCCGCTAAAACACGGAAAACGTGCCCGACCCCGAGCTTGAACCGTGGGCGCCAGTTTCGGCTCAAACGGAGTTATGACGGAAAAGTTATGAACTACACAAAACAGTGGCAGATTACCATAATTCACATGAAATGATAAAACGGTTCGAGATTAGGATTAACGGTTCAAGATTTAAGGTTACGGTCAGGGTGGTTTTAGGGTTACGCCACGGGCACCACCCACTGCCACCTCCGGCAGTGGGGCACGGCGGCGGCGGCGGCGTTCCGGCGACACCCACACCCACACACACCCCTCGTCTCACCGTACCACCCTCACCCTCTCGCTCCCCATCACGGCTGCCACACGCGACTCCTACCAGCACACACACACATACACTCACGTGCACACAGCCACCGCCGTCCACCCACGGCCACCGTAGCGGCGGCGTGCGGCGGTGGTTGCCTCGCCGAAAAAAATAAACAAGAAAGAACAAGATGGAGCGAGGGAACGGCTTACCTTGCGATGGTGGTTTCTCTTCCCTCGACTCCTCCGGCGAATGGTGATGGTGACAGCGACTTCTCCGGCGACTGGAAAACCTCCGGCGACTGGAAAACCTCCGGCGACCACTCTCTCTCTTCTTCTCTTGGTCCTCTCTACTTGCGATCTCTCTCTCTCACTTACTATCTATCCCTCTCGGCAATTCCAAACCAAAAGAAAAACCCACAAACAATCAAAGGGGCTGTTTTGTTGCTGCCTTTGGAAACCGACGAGAAGAAAGAAGGGGGGGGGGGGGGGGGGTCGGTCCCCCTTCCTTGGCCGTTCACCCCACAACAATCCCCTATGTCCACAATTGACCCCTAAACTCCAACACCTTGGCACTTTTGATCCCTAAGTTTCCATAACATTGTAAAAAAAGAGTAAGGTTTGCCATACCTAACATTCGAGGTCCCTTTGACAACTTCCGTTAAAGAGACTCGCTTTAAAAAAAACATTAAGGATTTTAAAAACCATACCGGGACACGGGCTTTACAACTCTCCCCCGCTTGAATCAGACTTCGTCCCCGAAGTCTACTCCTGCAAACAGCTCCGGATAATTCTCTCGCATCTCCGCTTCAGGTTCCCAAGTCCACTCGGAACCCTTTCGGTGTCTCCATTGAACCTTCACCAACCCAACAACCTTGTTCCGCGAGGTTCTCGTCCTCCTGTCAAGAATAGCAATTGGCTTTTCCACATAATTAAGCCGCTCATCGATCTGAATATCTTCGAGCGGTACTACTGCAGACTCATCCATCACACACTTCCGCAATTGCGAAACGTGGAAGGTGTTGTGAATCAAGTTCAGTTCCTCCGGTAACTCCAACCGGTAAGCCACTTTCCCCACGCGGGCGATGATCCGGTAAGGTCCAATATAACGAGGCCCTAGCTTCCCCCGCTTACGAAACCGGATCACCCCTTTCCAGGGTGAAACCTTCAACAATACATAATCACCCACCTGAAATTCCACGTCGGATCGCCTTTTGTCGGCGTAGCTCTTCTGCCGACTCTGTGCAGTAACCAAACGATCCCGCACCATCTGAATTGTCTCGGTCGTCTTCAACACGATGTCAGTACTCCCTAATACTCGATGCCCAACCTCGCCCCAGCAAACGGGCGTCCTGCATTTCCTACCGTACAACAACTCGTATGGCGGCATGCCAATACTAGAGTGGTAGCTGTTGTTGTAGGAAAATTCCGCCAAGGGTAAGTACTGATCCCAACTACCTCCAAAATCGATGACACAAGCTCGAAGCATATCCTCGAGGGTCTGAATGGTTCGCTCGCTCTGCCCGTCCGTCTGTGGATGAAAGGCCGTGCTAAAGTGTAACCGTGTACCCATCTCCGACTGGAACTTCTCCCAAAATCGAGAGGTAAAACGAGTATCCCTGTCGGAGACAATCGAAACTGGCACCCCGTGCCTGGCCACGATCTCACGCACAAACACCTCCGCAAGCTTCTCCGCCGAGGAGCTCTCCCTGATGGCCAAGAAGTGAGCACTCTTGGTCAGACGGTCAACAATCACCCAGATGGCATCATTCCCACGGGGAGTCCTTGGGAGTTTCGTTATGAAGTCCATGGTAATTTCTTCCCATTTCCAAACCGGAACCTCCAACGGTTGCAATTTCCCATGAGGTCGTTGATGTTCCGCTTTGACCTTCCGACAGGTCATACATACCTCCACACATCTAGCCACATCCCGCTTCATGTCGGGCCACCAGTAACCTTCGCGCAAGTCCCTGTACATTTTTGTAGCCCCCGGATGAATCGAGAACTTGGACTTATGCGCCTCATCCATTAGTACCTGCCGGTTCCCCCCGATGAATGGAACCCACACCCGACCATGTCGAGTTAACAACCCCCGACTATCACGGACCAAATTCGAGATTTCCCCCGACACTCTTTCCCGCTTTGCATTTTCCTCCAAGACAGCCACCTCTTGGGCGCTTCCTATCGACTCCAGGATAGGTGTAATCACTGTCAATCGCTGACAAAAACTCCTCAATGGCTCACCGACCGGATGTCGGCTGAGTGCGTCCGCGACCACGTTCGCCTTACCCGGGTGGTAAAGTATCTCGCAGTCATAATCCTTAACCACATCGAGCCACCTTCGCTGGCGCATATTAAGGTTCTGCTGGTCCATCAAGTACTTGAGGCTCTTATGGTCAGTGTATATTGTACACTTGACACCATAGAGATAGTGCCTCCAAATTTTAAGGGCAAACACTACCGCTCCTAACTCCAGGTCATGCGTCGGGTAATTTGCTTCGTGAGGCTTCAGCTGTCTAGAAGCGTAGGCTATGACCTTGCCGCGCTGCATAAGCACGGCACCCAAACCCTGATGAGAGGCGTCACAATATACTACCAAATCCTCCATGCCCTCAGGTAAGTTTAACACGGGAGCCTCACACAACCGCCTGCGTAGCTCCTCGAACGCCTTCTGTTGTTCCTCACCCCAACTGAAAGCCGCAGATTTCTTTGTCAATCGCGTCATGGGTAACGCGATCTTAGAGAAATCCTGAATAAACCTTCGATAATACCCCGCTAATCCCAGAAAGCTTCTCACCTCAGTAGGAGTCTTCGGCACCTCCCACCGCATCACAGCTGCAATCTTAGCTGGGTCAACCATAATACCGTCCTGATTCACGACATGTCCTAGGAACTGGACCTCTCGTAACCAGAATTCGCACTTGGAAAACTTAGCGTATAACTTCTCTCGCCTCAATACTTCCAACACTTCTCGAAGATGCATCTCGTGCTCCTCCTTGGTTTTCGAATACACCAGAATGTCATCGATGAACACAATCACCGAACGGTCCAACATCGGACTACACACTCGGTTCATGAGGTCCATGAACGCTGCAGGTGCATTGGTGAGTCCAAAAGGCATCACCACAAACTCGTAATGACCGTATCGCGTACGGAAAGCCGTCTTTTCCGTGTCCTCACTCCTGACCCGCATCTGGTGGTACCCCGATCGTAGATCAATCTTGGAGAACCATGAGGCCCCCTGAAGCTGGTCGAACAAATCGTCAATCCTTGGCAAAGGGTAACGATTCTTTACCGTAAGCTTATTCAGCTCTCGATAGTCTATGCACATCCGTTGTGATCCATCCTTCTTTTTCACGAATAAGATAGGTGCTCCCCACGGCGAACAGCTCGGTCTAATGAACTCCTTTTCGAGTAGTTCTTGCAGCTGGGCGTACAACTCTTTCATTTCCGGTGGAGCCAGGCGGTAGGGTGCCTTGGCCACCGGAGCAGCACCCGGAATCAGATCGATTCGAAACTCTACCTGTCGTTCAGGAGGTATCCCCGGTAACTCGTCGGGAAACACATCGGCAAACTCCCTCACGACTGGCACATCTTCGGCGGTCTTCTTCGCCTCGTCAACACGCGTATCTACCACATACGCTAAGTACCCATGACCACCATGCTGAAGGTGTCTCCGAGCCCTCGCCGCGGAACATATTGCCGTAGACCGTCTGGGCGAGTCTCCCTGAATCAACAGTTCTCCCCCGCTTGGGGTTCGAACTCGCACTTGTTTGTGACGACAAACAATCTCTGCATCGAACTTATCCATCCAATCCATGCCCACAATCACACAAAGCTCCCGCATAGCAATCGGGATCAGGTCGATGGGAAACCTCACCCCTGAGATCTCTAAGGTGCACCCGCGAAACACGTCTGTGACCGTCAAGGTCCTATCATCAGCCACCTCAACAACTAGAGGATAACCCAAGCGTCCTACAACTCGGCCTAAGCCCTCGCTAAAAGTGCGAGACACAAAAGAGTGAGTAGCCCCGCTATCAAACATCACAACTGCAGGCACCGAGTTAACTAGGAATGTACCTGACATATAAATTAACCACAAATAAATACATGACATGGAAAGGAAAGACAAGAGGAAAGAAGTAAGGGATATACCTGTAACCACTTTAGGCGTCGCTTGTGCCTCATCCACCGTCAACTGGTGAACTCTACCTCGGGCTGCTCTCGCCCCTGACTGACCAGCTCGACCATCAGTAATACGCAGCGGGGCATTCCCAGGCGCCCTCTGAGCTCCACCCTCAGCAGCTACCCCTGCTCTAGGGCAGTTGGCCCTTACGTGGCCCGTCTGATTACAATTGAAACAGACCATTAACGGCGTCTTACAATCCCGGCTAAGATGTCCGGGTTGACCACACTTAAAGCACCCCTCCACTCTCCTTGCTCCGGTATCTCGGGGCTTAAACCCGCCACTCCTAGAACCCGTGCGCGTATCAGTGAACCTCGAACGCTTCGGCACTGCCGAGATGGGCGTCACTGGCTGTGCCGCCTTCCGCTTCTTCGCTTGGGTCTCTAGCTAAAGCTCCCTCCTCCGAGCAGCGTCCATCATGGCAGATAACGAAGCATAATGTGCGGTGCTAACAAATTCCCGGATCTCCGTGCGTAACATATCTTTATAACGCGACATCTTCATCTCTTCCGAGGCTGCATACTGGGGACAAAATAATGCCATCTCAGTAAATTTTCTGTTCATCTCTTTTACCGATTCGGTTGTCTGCGTGAGCTCCAGGAATTCCTTAGCGATTCGCTCCATCTCTACGGGCGGTACATACTCTGCACGGAAACGAGCGACAAACTCGTCCCAAGTCAAGGTAGTGCGCTCGGCAGGTGTCAATGCCGTGGCGCACCAATCCTTCGCGCCGTCACGAAGTAGGTTCACTGCAAAACGGACCTTTAGATTGTCCGGGCAGCCACTAGTCAGAAAAGTGAACTCCATGTGGGATACCCATCGCATGCTGGTAATCGGATCCGGGTCTCCCTTAAACTCTGGCGGGGAACAGGCAGAGAGATCCCGATACTGGAACTCTCGGGTACGGTGCTGACCCTCCGTAGGCAGTGGAATAGTTGCAATACGTTCCTCTAGCAGGATCACCACCTCATCACGAATGGCGGTGATGATCTCGGGAATCGCCTCCCCGATCGCGTGAGATACCTCAGTAGCAATCAGCTCCCTAATACGGTCCTCAGTAATCCCTGCCTCGGCCCGCGGCTCCGCCGCGTTGTTTCTTCTAGTATTGACCATTCTAGAAAGAGAATTTTAAGAGAGCTATTAGCACAAATAACTCACCCTACTGCGCTCACGTTCCACCCCTTGGTTGCCTCGTGACTCTCCCTGATTCGAGCATGGATCCTGTGCTTCAGATAGTAGGAGCTCTACTACTACCCTTCACACCTATCCTTACTCGTTTCGAGTCCTGTCCCGGGACGTCCAAGTAGTTGGTCACCACAAATAAACACATATAGCCAATCCAGCACATACAAACACCTTTCCTAGCACACTAGAAAGGTCATATCACCCACTACCCCTTGCTAAGATGGAAACCCCACTAACCCTGACGAGTTGCCTCGTAAATGCACGGTCGCATACAGTGTAAAACCAAATAGGCGTTCGAATAAGGGATTCTATCCTAGAACGGTTCGACTCAAACAAGAGCTGCGCAATAGAACTAAATCCAATATTCTAAGGCTATTCAGTTCCTACTGCATACAACCTAAAGTGCATTCGCTTACAACCTATCAAAGCTAGCATGAGTTCCTATAAGCAACAATCAGCATACGGTACCATACAATTCACATAAGCAATCTACCATGCATACACTATGCCTGAAAAGCGATAAATTCACTAAGTTCCTTACCTTCCCAGTTGGCGTCGGCTGACTGTACACACTGCGCCCTCAATCACCGCTTCCCACACGGGTTTTCTCTTTTTATTTAATTTTAAAGGATTTTAGTAAAAGAATTTTAAAGACTTCTTAGCCGCAACTTGAGACCAAACACACCGAGATGTGCTTGATTCACTCAAGCCGTGCTCTGATACCAAGTTGTAACGTCCCAAAAATTACAAGGAAATTTAAAATTTTTAAACACATGCATTCCATTATAAAACAACCATAATTCATGTCTTAATCAAACTTAACGTCTTTAACCCAAATCGTCAAACAAGGTTTATGCAGCGGAAAAATTATAAAGGTTAAATTCCAAAGTTCGAAAGTGTAATTTAACGATCCTCGACGCTCCGCGCTTATTGTGTGTACGGTCATGCCCGACTGCCACCCGCACCTGAAATCACAACATGATGGGAAAGGGTAAGCTAACGCTTAGTGAATTCCACCACACACGTAGGTAGCAACCCCACGCGCATCGCCCCTACTCGCAAGTAGGCCACATCACTAATATCATGAATACAACTCACAAATTAGTTTTTATATAAACACAGACCTCGGTCCCACCGAGTACACAAAATATAATAATATAAGCTCAGTCCCACCGAGCCCTCGGTCCCACCGAGTAAATAGAGTTGTACTAGCTCAGTCCCACCGAGCCCTCGGTCCCACCGAGCCCTCGGTCCCACCGAGCCCCTCAGTCCCACCGAGGTGTACACATGCATAAATATTCCACATCACAATCCAACAATATGCAACCAATAAATACATCCCAAATACTTCATGTAAGCACATAATCACACGTAACATCACGTAACACAAAAGAGCAATGTACATGAAGTTTCTAACTACGCGGTGAGAGAACTCACCTCAAAGCTAAACGACGTGCTCACGAATCGCAGCACCAACCCAGCAACTTCCTTCACTTTTTCCCACCTAAATACGTATGAAAAATATCAAAGGAAAGTCCCGACCCCTAACACATTACTAGATCTAAATATTCCAGCTTTTGCTTAAAAATACGGGTCTGTTCGGGACCTGTTTTACCCCCTTAAAACTGATAAGTACAGAAATCAAAATTCATAATTACAAAGTTCTATGTCTTACGATTTCAGAGACGTATCGCACGCGTCCTAACGATTTTTCTATAATTTAATATGGATTTTACAAAAGTGGTTCACAGAACAGCGAAACACCGGACCGTTCGGTACAACATGGCGGTTTCGCCCAAGTTACGGTCCGAACTGGTCTTTCCGCAAAACAGAGGAAACTTAATAGACTCCGAAACGGAACTTTCGGCACCAGTTCCAACCCAACCCGACATTCCTAACAGAAGTTATGCGCCATACAAAACAGTGACAGAAAGCTGGAAGTTTTTCGGACCAGGCTGTATAAACAGCCCCATATGGCCTAGCTACGGGCTAAATTAGATTTTCGACAAGCCACGAAAAACCTTCCCAACTCAGTTTGGAAATTTTGGGCACCAATTTCACGGCAAAACGAATTACGAGTCAAAAGTTATGGCCTTCGCAAAAACAGGGCAGATTCCAGAATTTTACATAAAATGACGAATCACCAAACTTGCGGCCACTGTTTCACCTAGCTAGAGGCCAAACCAGTTTTCCGCTAAAACACGGAAAACGTGCCCGACCCCGAGCTTGAACCGTGGGCGCCAGTTTCGGCTCAAACGGAGTTATGACGGAAAAGTTATGAACTACACAAAACAGTGGCAGATTACCATAATTCACATGAAATGATAAAACGGTTCGAGATTAGGATTAACGGTTCAAGATTTAAGGTTACGGTCAGGGTGGTTTTAGGGTTACGCCACGGGCACCACCCACTGCCACCTCCGGCAGTGGGGCACGGCGGCGGCGGCGGCGGCGTTCCGGCGACACCCACACCCACACACACCCCTCGTCTCACCGTACCACCCTCACCCTCTCGCTCCCCATCACGGCTGCCACACGCGACTCCTACCAGCACACACACACACATACACTCACGTGCACACAGCCACCGCCGTCCACCCACGGCCACCGTAGCGGCGGCGTGCGGCGGTGGTTGCCTCGCCGAAAAAAATAAACAAGAAAGAACAAGATGGAGCGAGGGAACGGCTTACCTTGCGATGGTGGTTTCTCTTCCCTCGACTCCTCCGGCGAATGGTGATGGTGACAGCGACTTCTCCGGCGACTGGAAAACCTCCGGCGACTGGAAAACCTCCGGCGACCACTCTCTGTCTTTTTCTCTTGGTCCTCTCTACTTGCGATCTCTCTCTCTCACTTACTATCTATCCCTCTCGGCAATTCCAAACCAAAAGAAAAACCCACAAACAATCAAAGGGGCTGTTTTGTTGCTGCCTTTGGAAACCGACGAGAAGAAAGAAGGGGGGGGGGGGGGGGGGTCGGTCCCCCTTCCTTGGCCGTTCACCCCACAACAATCCCCTATGTCCACAATTGACCCCTAAACTCCAACACCTTGGCACTTTTGATCCCTAAGTTTCCATAACATTGTAAAAAAAGAGTAAGGTTTGCCATACCTAACATTCGAGGTCCCTTTGACAACTTCCGTTAAAGAGACTCGCTTTAAAAAAAACATTAAGGATTTTAAAAACCATACCGGGACACGGGCTTTACAGAAGTTACACGCCGATCCTGACGGAAAGGACGTGAATACTGCTACCTATAGAGGAATGATAGGTTCATTGATGTATTTAATGGCAAATAGGCCGGACATAATGTTTTCAACCTTTCTGTGTGCTAGATTTCAATCTAAACCTAAAGAGTCAAATATGATAGCAGTTAAATGTATTCTTCGTTATTTAAACGGTACTGCTAATCTTGGCCTTTGGTACCCTAAGGACACAGGTTTCGAGCTCACAGCATTTTCTTATGCTGATCATGTGGGGAGTATGCTTGATCGGAAAAGCACCACGGGTCACGTCCAGTTCCTTGGTGACAAGTTGGTTAGTTGGGCCTCCAAGAAGCAAACTTGCGTCTCCACCTCTACGGCGGAAGCGGAGTACGTGGCTACAACTAGTTGCTGTTCTCAAGTGATCTGGATGCGAACGCAACTGAAAGACTACGTGTACAACTACTCGAACATCCTGATCTATAGCGACTCCAAGAGTGCCATCGCAATCACGAGCAATCAGGTTCAACATACAAAGACAAAGCATATTGACATGTGCTACCATTTCATTAAAGACCATGTGGAACGAGGTACGGTGGAACTCTACTTCGTAAGTACAGAAAATCAAGTAGCAGGCTTGTTTACCAAAGCTTTGGACGAAAAATGGTTCAATGAACTCCTGTACAAGCTGGGTATGCTAAATCTGAAAGTTTGAGTCACGGCTATACTTGTCACACCTTTTCTTCACTACGGGATTATTGTACCTGATTCAGTTACACTTGTCTTGCAGCATGGTTTAGGTGGTTCAAGCACATCGGTGACATGTACTATGTATTTCCGTTTTAGTGTTTCTTTCGTTTTTTCTGTTTCTACTGGTTTCTTTAATTGTATTCGTCTTGTCTTTGTTTTTCCATTTATTTTCCGTGCTACTAACCGTTTGCACTACAAGGTGTTTACATTGAATGCCAAGTCTCGTAGGTAAGTCCTTTGTCCTTTGGTGTGGGGGAGTTGCATTTGTTGAGAAATTGAGGGGGCGAAGAGTCCATTTTGAAAAGTTGAGGGTGAGAGATGCAATTTTTGAAAAGTCGAGGGGGAGAGTTGTTATTTTGAAAAGTCGAGGGGGAGAATCTGTAAATTTTACTCCTGAGGGTCCAAAGTGAAATTTTTAAAAACTCAGGAAAATTTTGAAAGTTTTTCAAACTTCAGGGGTTGTTTTTGTCAAGTTCCAAATGTTCACACAAAGTTGGAACCGGGAGAGTTAAGGCACCTGGTACCGGATTCACTTCCGGTATCGACCGGTATAAATACCGGTGTTTTCACTATAATTCTCACAATTTCAAAATCTTTGCGCCATTTCTCTCCTAAACCATCTTTGTGCTCCCAACTTGGATTCTTGCATTTTTTAGGCTCAGCTCGTCATCCAAACAGTCAGGTAAGTTTCTAATCCTAGTTTACTCGATGCATCTTGCTTGAAATCGACTCAAACAGTTCAAAATATCGATCAATTTTATTGAACAGATGACTCGATCATCGCCGCCTAGGGTTTTCATCTCTCGGCTCACGAAATCGATGACTCAAGTCGCAACTTGTGCTTGTTTTTACTTCACAGTCAACATCTAGGATCGATTTCGAGTAAATATATATCAAGAGTTTGGTTAAATTTGTTTCTGTTAAGTCGATTGAGTCCCGATTGAAATCCAGAATCAGTTCTGGAATATGTGAGTTCCGGTATATGTTCCGGTGTTCTATAGATCCGGTATGTGTCCCGGAATCACCCGGTTCCGGATCTCATCCAGTTCCGGAATGGAGTTCCGGTGTGACCTTTATTTCTGGATCATGAGTAGTTCCGGTGTGACCTTAGTTCCGGTGTGCTTGAGTTCCGGATCCGGTCCCTTTTAGGTTCCGGTACATATTCTGGTTCCGGATACCTTAGGGTTCCGGACTCCACACCGGATCTTGGCATTCCGGATCCGAATCAACTCCACTCCGGGAGCACTGTTACATTGCTTTAATTTGGTGTTTGGTACTCTGTGACACAATTAAATATGTACACACACTCCGGGCTCGTTAAGACCCGAGTAGTGAATTGTTTCGGACTGTCACCGACTCTCGGTTTCTAAATCCAAGAATACGAGCCCCGAGACGCAATTTTGACTTACACAAGCCATGCACACTCAACACCTTATTATTTTTAAACAGGTACATCATGGCTCAACCAAATCCACCCCAAGTCGATGCCCCACCTCAATGCCAACAACTTCCACTTGGACACGTCCAATCTAATATGCCAATGTCTAGTCATCGTGGAAATTCTGAAGCGCCACACGCTCAATCGAGCATTGATGGCCACCGCTCCTGTTCCGGCAGTATATGTGCACTAACTGTGGCGCTCACTCACACCCATCGCACGCGGCCAACAATACATCCTCCAAGGCCGTATTGGCGACTCCCAGATGTCACTTACACGAGACATCTTTCGCCAGATCCTGGAACTGCCCGAAGCGACAGCCATTCAAGGACGTGTTGCTTACGACCCTCCAGTTACTGATGCAGTCCTTTGCCGGGATCTGCGCGCCCTCGGATACGCTGCCGCACTCAGCCAACCAACGCACTTCTCGAGAATTTATCTCCAGCCGGTATGGTACACCTTGTTCACGATATTGAACAGGTGCTTATCATCAATCAACAAGGGAACAGATCAGACGACCGTCAATTTGCTCAGACTATTCCATGACGTCGTGTACAACCGCCACTTCGAGTACGCATCAACGTTTTGGACTGAACTAATCGAGAAGGTCCAGAAGAAGCAAGGAAGCCGACGCCTCACGTTCCTGCAATTCCCAAGGTTCGTACAGCAGATCGTCGCTCACTTCATGGCGACAGACCCGTCGATTCCTCGCCGCGCCGATCATGAGGTATTATTTTCGACCCGAATGACTAGGATCCAGAAGAAGTAGGTGATTCCAAACCTAGTACCTATGTTAATACCTACAGACTTGCTAGCTATCGCAGACCAATCGGCACTGAGTGTGATAGTGTATAGGCATGAGAACAACCTAGATGCTCCGATGGTCCAGCCAGATCTGGCAGGACCTCCCCAAGGAGCACGACCTATGAGACGTGAGGGTCCACGTACGAGAGACGGAAGGGTCCGGCGAGCAGGGGCTCTCGGACGGGGTGTAACGAGAGATAATATTATGAGGGGAACAGGTGTGGGCAGTGCCGGTAGGTCAACACATGATGCTAGCTCGTCCAGACACCCACCCACTCCACCACGTGTCCCTACGCCACCTAGAGACGATGATCTAGAATTGCACGACGTGGAAGTGGAAGGCGTTACGCGCGAACACCCTGAAGGAGATGCATCCTCCTCTTCTAGCTTCGAGTCAGGCTTCGGCTCAGAGTCGGGTTCTGAATCTGGTTATGAATCAGGTTCGACGTCCGGGTCTGAGTCGAGGTCCCCGGAATCCGATTCAGATGATGATTCCACCGAGTCGGACGATAACGATGATGACACACCCCAAACCGAAGCCATATCTGGAGTGACAAGGAGAGCGAAGGGTGTTTTAGTTGAAAAAGAAAACAAAAGTGTGCATGTGCGTGAAAGGAGGAGCAAAAAAAGAACGAGAGTGAGCGAGTGATGGAGCAATCTTCCCAGGTTGCTCCCAACCAGCCTCCACCTATCCAGGCAGCCGCATCCACTACTCCGTCGCATCCATTGCGATAGGGTATTGAACAAGACGTCGTGGGCCTAGCGATGCATTTGCACACCTCACCTAACCACTCAGTTTCCTCTCAAAAAGAAATTGTTTCAATTTCGCACGGGGATATAGCACAACTGCCACCGGTCTCTCACTTGGAGAGTTTCAGTGTTGAAACAAGAGAACACCTGCCCTGGTTCTCGACTTCTTTGCATGCACATACGAGTCTAGATCCTTTTGCAGATATCATTTATTTGGCTAGGACACCGGTCATATCTACTGCTACCGTCGAGATTCTTCGTGACTCGACCAGAACGCCCAAAGTAAGTCTACCTTTTGGTAGCTTGCAAGGACAGGGCGGAAGACCTGCCATGGCTATCATCACGCCAACCGTGAGCGTAGGCGGTACTGCGGTGCAATCCACCGTAATTGGTCGAGAACTTATTCGGTCCCGACATGCTCAAGATAGGACGCGACCTCGGCCTCAGCGCCAGCCAAGGGATTTTTCCCCTGCAGATGATGGCGCATTATTGCCACCCTAACCTTTAGACGGGTCAGCGCCTCGAACGAGAGGAGCTTCTCCTCCAAGGCCTCCGTCTTGGCCTCTGCGGCCTTAATTGCTGACTTCAGTTCCCCTACCTGTTTTTCGCGCACAGTGAGGGACGCCTATGTCTCTAAAACCTCTGCCTCATAGGCAGAGGCCTTCTCTAACGCCTCTCGGAGGCGACCTCGGAACTCTTCCTTCTCCGCGACGACGTCTCCAAACTGCTGCGGAGATCGTCCAGTTGAACGGAAAGAGCCTCTACCCTGGCCTTTGTCGCCCGTTCTTCCTCTCGAGCTATACGCTTGCCCACCTGTCCTTGCTGAAGCTCCTCAGCGATAGAAGGGTCGACCTTCTGGAGCTCCTCCAGCTGGCCAAAAAGGCACAACGACGCCTGAAACGCCAATAGTCGCACGAAAAATTTAAGGTAAGTCTATCTTATCAGAGAGGAAAAATCATACGATATAAATTAAAGAGGACATACCAGAAAGAACAGTCCTACGACAAGAGACCCCGTCTCATCCACAGAAATGCTCCGATAGCGTTCCTTAAAGGCTGGCAGGAGAAATTTTCCCAAGTCTGGGAAAATCTTCGCCCTGTCCAAGACGCCATCCACCAAAAAGTTCGGCGGCAACGAAAAGTTAACCGTCGTAACTTTACAGGTCTCCTCAACCTGAGAACCTTTCCCCTTATCCCCTGTAGCGGACGACATTGGCGGCGACCACATCGCCCAAGGTACACCCAAAGGCGTCTTCGCCTTCTCGGGAATGGAGACCGTCATAGGCTCTCCACCCATCGACGACGGTTCCCTCAGGGGAACCGACTTCGTCTTTTTCAAAACCTCCGACCCTGCAGTCGGAAGATCCTTCCTCTTCAGCTCCTTAGCCCTCCGAGCCAGGGCTAGTTGAGCTTCTTTCTTCGACTTGCCCGAGACGGACTGCATCTCGGAATCACCTGCAAAAAACTATAAGCGTCAGAAATCATCGTACGACATTAATGCAAAAATAAAAACGTACAACCAAAGACACTTACTTGTTGAGGTCTCCTGTTGACTTCTTTCCTCGGCTGTCGAGACTCTTACGGTCGTACGACTAGGAGAGTCGAACAACTCTTCGACACAACAAGAAAAAAGTCTTGCGACTTTCTCTTTAGAATCGGGGGCAGGCCCAACTGCGGCAAATTTGATACCTAAAATGTTCGACCACAGTTAGTAAAAAGACAAAAATAATTCTAAAGAACGTACGACAAAATAAAATTTATATACCCCTGGTGTTCCAGCTGGATGCGACCCAGGAGGTATCCTCGTCTATCCGATCGAGCGATAGCACACGACCGATAACATACTTGGCCTTCCACCCGCGGTCGTGGACCTGGGTGTCAGGAACCAGAGTATATCCGCCTCTCAGCTTGGAGGATAGGCTATATCGATGAAAGCCATCTGATCTAACGTCAAACGCCGTCAGAAGATCGCTCACCGTGAAAGGCGACTCCCAATCAGCGGTGATCCGATCAATCTCCTGGAAAATATGCCAAAACTCAGGAAAGACTTTCCCAGGAGAAAGGTCAAAAACATCCAGAAACTCCCTGACCAAAGGAGAAAAGGGCCACCTAAATCCTATTCTGAAAGGATACTCGTACAAGACGAAGAATCCTCTCAAACACTCCGCTGGTCTAAGTTGGTCGGGTGTGTATAGTCGAACCTCGACAGGTATGCCTGCCGACAACCTAAAGGCTTCCACCTCCTCTCTTTCTTGAAAAGAGCTCGCTGGCTCGGAGGAGACAGAAAAATCGGGGACGGAGATTTGTGCTACATATAGGTCCATGAGATCCATATTTGTAGTAGTCTTCCTAGCAATCATTTTTTTCTGCATGGTAAAAAGAGTAAAGATCGGACCTTAGATCTCTAAAACCTCGAACGATCAAATGAAAACGCTGGTAGATCTTTCTAAATCTCTCTAAAAATCTCTCTCGAAAAATATCAAAGGCGTAGAAAGAAAAGATCTCCACAATCGCGATATTTATATCAACGACGTGTCATGTCGTTCCGGTGGATGGTCGACAGTTGTCCACCACCTTTTCGCATGCAGCGTGCCGATGAACGACATCTGTCCTCTAACGGCTCCACACCTCTGACACGTCGCCATGGCATCACGACCACTTCGTCTCCCTTGGTCCAAATCGAACCAAGACGGTTGGGATTCGACCAGAACCTCTCCCCATGCGACACGTGTCAAGTTACTTCGTCGGATTTAAAATTCGAATTTCACGCCTAAATTCAAATTTTAGGGGCAAACTGTTTGGGTAAAAATCCACACCTCACTGTTAATGCCAAAAATCGTCCAGAAGGATAACTTAAGGTTGATTGTGGAGCTTAACAACTAAAGAATAGGAATCTAGCGACAAAGCGTACAACAAAGACAGAGAAATATAAGTGAGACAAAGATTTTGGTGACGCGGGAAAAACCTCAACGAGGAAAAAACCCGCGGACGACTGTGGAAGTCGTCGCTGCACTATGGTCGCCAAACAGGGGCGATATCCTTATGTTTCGGGTGTCGATCGTACAGTGATTACAATACAAATGAAAGGAAATACTTTAAATGTAAAGTAACAAGTGTTTTGAATGTAAGAACAATATGCGTCGTGTGTAAGAACTGTGTGTCGAGTGTCTAAGTCGTGCGTCGTGCGTCGAGAGCGATCACTTGAGAGAGAGTTCTTTGAATGTTTTCGCTGGGTATTCCTTGTTCTTTAAATCGGGTCCCCCAAAGTGAGGCTGGGATCCTCATATTTGTAGTCTTCGTAGCTTTTATTGTTCTTCATGAATGCAGGAGTAACGGTCGCAACGGTTATCATCATTAATGCTCATGATTGCTTCTGTCAGTTTCAGTCGTTAGTCATAATGACGTTGACCCTGCATTGAATGATGAAAAGATAACAGAAAATGTCAAACGTTAGTTGGTCGAGGTCATGTGATTCCACACGATGGTCGAGGTCGAGAAGTACGCTTGACTTAGGCTTTGGTCAAAGGACAAAATGTTTATGGTTTTGACTTTGTTACAAAAGAAGTGTAATAAACGTTCTTAGTGTCTTGGTCGTGGTCGATACTGGTGAAATTTTGCCCAAACAGTTTGCCCCCAAAATTTAAAATGAGAAAGCAATTTTGAATTTTGAAATTTGAATGTTAGTCGGACGTCTAGGGTTGTGACATGTGTCAAAAAAATCTTTTCAGTTGCTTTGGAACTGAATCGGTCCAATTCCAACTAAAGAGGGAGTCGAAAAGAGGATAACGTCGTGACGTCATGCTGACGCACAATCGTGCATAACAGCTGTAAACGCCAGGTGTCGACAATCTGTCGAGTGATCGAAAAGGCAGGGGCACGTGTCATCAATCGAGAGGCTCGACCTGACACGATCATCAGCATAAATAGAGACCTTCGACGGATCTTTTCCTTTTACAATTTCAGAGAGTTTTTAAGAGAGATTTTCCCTGATTTCTTTGCTGTTGTTCACCGAACCTTTTCCAAATCTGCAAGAGATCTTCGACTTGTTAAAGATTTCGAGGTTTTAGGCACCTATATAAGGTATGATTCTTTGGTCTTTCACAAGTCTATTACTAGAAAACTCTGAGAAACTTTTAGGTTTAGAAATGTTGATAGAATCTATTAGTTCTATTGAAGATCTCGACGATCTTAGGAGTTTGGCTAAGATCCCTGCGGGATTTCATTGGTTAAAGCAGGTCAAATCCGACCTGATACGTGTCCCGATAGGTTTGTGGTCATTTACGAATACCCTTTTAAGATAGGATTCTAATGGCCTTACTCGCCTTTGGCCAAGGCCTTTATGACCGAGTTCGATTTGGCGCCGGCCCAGCCAATGCCCCAATTCTGGAGGGTAATACATGTGATCGAACGCCTCACTAAAAAATGGGAATCTCCCATGAATGTGCGCGATCTACTCTTGGCTTATCAAGTCAAGAAAGATAAATGTCATCGCTATAGCATGTTTTCTAGATATAAGGGTGATCGTACGTTAGTCTTACAAACCTCTGTAGACAATCGTAAGTGGAAAACTAGGTATGCGCTTGTGCGTAAGTCGACTCTCGACTCTGAGAGCAACTGGAGTAGGGATGGTTGGAATACGTCGGGTGAGATTTTATAGTTTCATTGTCGTACGTCGTTTGGAATTTTTGACTGATTTCTAACCTGCTTTTATGTGTCAACAAGTATAAAATTCGAAGACGTGAAGCCTTACGCTAACTCTCAAGCGAAGGTTGACGCATTTCTAGAGTTTAGTACTATCGAGCGATCGTTTGTCACTCGACATTTGGCGGACGACGACGAAGATCTGGTATACCTAGGAGAGAATCTGGGAGAAAAAAGCGGAGGAATAAGAGGAGACAGAGGAGGAAGAATCGAGGGGAGAAGAAGAGATGACTGGTAAGTGTACCTTCTAATTGCTCGACTATGATCCTTTTATTTTCGTCGTGTAACATTTCTCCCTTATCTTCTTCAAGGCGAATCTCAGATGAAGGTGCCGACGATCTCGGCTAAAAGGGCAGCTAAACTCGAGCTCGCCCGCAAGGGCAAGGAGAAGAGAAAAGACCTAGACAACTAAGTCGGGGGTTTTACCGAAGTTGAGGATGACGATCCCGAGGGAACCGTCTTCGAAGGTTGACGACTCGTCGAGAGTCGTTACGCCCGAGAAGGCGAAGGTCGCATCGCCTATGAAGATGAAGATGTCTTCTAGTGCGATTGTTGCGACACCCGTTAATTCTGCGCCACCGGCGAAAACGGCGAAATCGGCGAAGTCCCCCTCTACTACGTCGATCCCTTCGTCGGCCGACAAGGGCAAGGAGCATGCGACGGGAGGGGATAAAGTCACGAAGGTTAATTTACGTTGCCTTCGAACTTTATGGTCGATAACGTCCTGTCCGAGATGGATTTGTTTCCTCATCTGGGGAAATATTTGCTTCCTTTTTTCAGGGAGCGTTTCGAGGGGTTCCCTATCGAGGAGACGGGATCCCATGTTGCTGGACTGGCGTTTCTTGTAAGTTTTTCTTTCAAAACTTGTGTTTCGATGTTTTCTTATCTTTTGTCAAATGTTTATCAACATTTCCTTTGTGTTTTACAGGCGTTTCAATCTTCTCTTGCCCTGCGTGCGGAGACAGAGAAGATCAAGGGTTTGGTGTCTTCCGCTCATGAGAGGGGGAACGCATCGTTGGACCGGGAGAAGGTCGCTTTGGAACGCGAAGAGGTTATGTGCAAACAGCTTGACGAGGCCAAAAAAGAGTTGGAGGTCGTCGGTCATGCGAAGGACGATGCGAACTGTTAATGCCAAAAATCGTCCAAAAGGATAACTTAAGGTTGATTGTTGAATTTAACAACTAAAGAAAGAAATCTTTGGACAAAGCGTGCGACAAAGACAAAAATTTAAATGAGACAAAAAATTTGATGACGCGGGAAAACCTCAACGAGGAAAAAAAACCCGCAGATGACTGTGGAAGTTGTCGCTGCACTATGGTCGTTAAACAGGGGCGATGTCCTTATGTTTCTGGTGTCGATCGTATAGAGATTACAATACAAATGAAAGAACGTGTGTCGTGTGTCAAAATGCAATGTCGTGTGTGAATGTCGTGCGTCGAGAGCGATTCTTTGAGAGAGATTTCCTTGTTGCGAATGTTCTTCGGAGTTCAAATGTTCGTGTGTTGTATCTGTCCCTTGAACTGATGATTAAGCCTGGAATTTATAGTATTCAGGTGCTGGTGTAACGGACGTAACGGTCGTCGCTTCAATGTTGTTTAATGGACTTCGCCAGCTGTAGCCGTTAGCAATTAAAGACATTGATTCCTGTAGTAAACATTGAACAAACGTAACAGTAATATCGGCTGTCAGTTGGTCGAGATCGCATGGTTCTACGCGACGGTCGTGTGAACTAGACGACGTCATGGTCGAGTGTCGTGAGGTAAATAACTTTTGATTTCAACTTTAATTAGGAAATGAAGTACTATGATTTTACCTTACTGTGACAAAGGGAAATAAGTGTTTTCCTTACCTTGGTCGTGGTCGAGACTGATGAAATTTTTCCCAAACAGTTTGCCCCCAAATTTTGAAAAAGCAGAGTGACAAATTCAAAAAAGTTTTTTAAATTTTGCTTGTCGGATGTCTAGGGTCGTGACACGTGTCGAAAGTTACATTGGTTACCTTGGAATTGGATCGGTCCAATTCTAACTAAATGGGAAGTCGAAGGGAGGATAAGGTTGTGACGTCATGCTGACGCACGATTATGCTTAGCAACTTTCATTGCCAGGTGTCGGCGATCCGTGCGGTCATACGAAGAGTCAAGGGCGCGTGTCGATTATCAAGGGACTCGACCTGACATGATCGTTTGCATAAATAGAAACCACGATGGATCTTTTCCTGTTTACGATTTCAGAGAGTTTTAGGCAAATATTTCTTCTTGATTTTCTTGCCGATTTTCGTCCGATCTCCCAAAATTACGAGAAGTTTTCGAATCAGATAGGTTTTTTCGAGGTCAAGAGCATCTATATAAGGTAGGACCCTTCAGTCTGCGTATGCGTCGCAAATCCATCGCTAGGAAGCCTAGGAAAAACTGGGATATCTGGGGCCTTTCAGAGATACAGACTTGGTTGACGGGATTAGCAATGTCGACAGAGCCTAGAAGTACCATTCGAAACGAAGAGGACCTTGACGATTTCAGAAGTTTAGCGAGGATCCCTGCGGGGATTACGGTAAGCAAGGCTGGCAAGGTTCGACCGGAGATGTGCCCCGAAGGGTACGTCGTGATCTATGAGTACCCGTTCAAGATAGGGTTCCATTGGCCATACTCACCTCTTGCCAATGCGTTTATGTGCGAATTTGACCTTTCGCCGTGGCAGCTGATGCCCCAATTCTGGCGAGTCATCCAAGTCATCGAACGACTTACTTTGCACTGGGAGTCACCAATGAACGTGAGGGACCTATTGACGGCATACCAGGTCAAGAAGGATCATTACCGTCGCTATAGTTTGTTTTCGAGGTACAAGGGCGAACGCACCTTGGTTTTAAAGACTGCAGTCAACGATCGAAAATGGAAGACCAGGTATGTGCTCGTGTGGGTGGCGACGCTAGACACTGACAGCGACTGGATTAGGTCTGGTTGGAATATGGCGGGTGAGCATGTTCGAGCTTTTTGTCGTACGTCTTATGTCACTTTGTTATTTGGTTGCTTTCCGACTAATTTTCTTCCTTATGTGTAGATATTAATTTTGACAAGGTAGAACCTGACGATGACTCCAAGGCTAAGGTCGAGAAGTTTTTGGAGTTTAGCGCTGATGACCGGTCGTACGTCACGCGTCACCTGATAGACGAGGATAAGGACACTGTTTTCTTGGGCGATAGAATGCAGATGGGTCGAGGAGAGAAAGAAGAAGAGGAAAAGGAAGAGGAATTTGAGGAGGCCGAGGAGGAAGAGAATGGGGAGGAAACAGAAGTAGAGATAACTGGTAAGTATCTGTTTGGGCAAAATTTCACCAGTCTCGACCTCGACCAAGGTAAGGAAAAAACTTATTCCCATTTCTGCAACGAAGGTAAAATCATAAGTATTCTCTCTCCTGTCTAAGGATAATATCGAAAGACTTTTACCTCACGACACTCGACCTCGACGTCGCCTAGCTCACACGACCGTCGCATAGAACCATGCGACCTCGACTGACTAACGCGCTATACGACTGTTATGTTTGTTCAATGTTTAATGCAGGAGTCAACGCTATTAATAGACAACGGCTATAACCGACGAAGTCAGTTATGTACATCTAATCCCGCATTAAAGACAGCGACCGTTACGACAATTATCAAAGCCCTTAATAATCCAATTAAAGTGCCCAAAGACTATAAAATTCCATGCTCAATCCTCAGTTCAAGGGACAGAATATCGACACAGAATATCGACACAGAGATACAACGCAGAACATCTGATACAAGCACTTGAACTCCGAAGAACACTTGAAACACAGAAATCGCTCACAGAAGAATCGCTCTCGACGCACAACATCAGCACACGACACTTAATTTTTACACACGACGCACACTGTTTTATATGCAAAACACTTGTTACTTTACATTTTCGAAGTCTTTCCTCCATTTGTATTGTAATATCTGTACGATCGACACCCGAAACCAAAGGACATCGCCCCTGTTTGGCAACCATAGTGCAACGACGACATCCACTGTCGTCCGCAGGTTTTTTCCTCGTTGAGGTTTTTCCTGCGTCATCAAATTCTCTGTCTCGTTTATATTTTTGTCTTTGTTGCACGCCTTTGTCGAATGATTCCTTTCTTTAGTTGTTAAAGTCCACATCGACCTTAAGTTGTCACTTTGGTGCGATTTTTGGCATTAATAGTTTGGTGCCATCCGTGGGACCCCATCTAGAGAAAATCTTTGGCAAACGTGCGTCGTACTAACGGTTTCTTGGAGTTTCTTTTGTCCTCTGTTTCAGGAAAATGACAGCCCCTGGAAATCAGCAGCACGTCATTGCCTAGATGTACCAGGAGCTTGAAGTCGCTCGAAATCAAATCAACGCCATGGCAGAGCAAAGTCGCAGAGCAGCTGAGGAGATCGCACGGTTAAGGAATTTCTCTGGACCTCAGAATGGTCCTAGGCCTTTCGTGCAAAATCCGGGCCAAGGATCGTTCGGTCAGAATGGTCCTCGACCATTCACGCATAATTCGGGTCCAGGATCAGGTTCGTTCGCTCAGAATCAGCATCCTGGTCCGTTCATGCAGAACAAGCAGCCGAGACCGTTGAACCCCAACCCCCAGTTCGGGACGGTTCCTCCTCAGCATATAAGGCCACCACCCATGCAGCATGGATCGCAACCATTTCCGAATGGATCGCAGCCATATCCAAATAGATCGCAGCCATTTCCGAATGGGTCACAGCCGTATTTTGTTCCTTTCAACGGAGATGCCAATGGCTCGTCGCATGGCAATGGCACCAGTTCAGGAATCAATCCACAAGCAGGGGCAAATCTCGATCCCAATTACCCCGTCGCCCAGCGATTGAAAATGCTAGAAGATCCGAACGAGCACGTCCTATCTTTGCTCGCCAAGCTACCTGGGGCAGCCATGCCCGTCGACGTCGAGCCCCGATCAGGATTTCAGGCGTCGCCCTTCATCGATGAGATCGCGACCGTCGAATTCCCGAAGAAGTACAACGTCCCCGCCTTCACGCCCAAGTATTCGGGAGTGACTGATCCGATAGAGCACGTCGCGCAATACAAGCAGCTCATGTGGACAATCTCGATCCCACACATGTATCAAGAGGTCTATATGTGCAAAAGCTTCGGTGCGACTCTCACCGGTCCTGCTCTCCAATGGTTGATTAATCTCAAACCTAAGTCCATCGGGTCGTTTGCTGAATTGGTCAACCAATTCTCTCAGCAATTCGCCAGCAGTCGCAAGATGGAGAAGCAGACTAGTGACCTATATTACGTCTTGCAGAAGACCAATGAGTCTATCCACGGTTATTTCAATCGATTCAATGCGCAGATGATCAGTATTCGCAATTGTGACGTCAAGACTGCAATCGAAGCTTATAAGCGCAGTCTGGACGACAGCTCAGGTTTATACACTGATCTGACCAAATATCCTCCGGAGAATTTCGAAGACGTCCAAGCTCGAACCCTAGTGTATATGAGGGTAGAAGACGACGCTGCCTTTCGTCGCAATCATACCGACGACAAGAGGTCCTTAGGTGTGAAGAAGCCAGAGTTCAAAACAAAAGCAATTTCTAAAATAGAGCCCACGCGTCAGATCTCGAACGTCCGTTTCAAGACGAAAGTAGAGGCTAAGACCGCGACCAAATTTCCTCAGTACCCCAAGATATCCTCTTACGGATTCAAAGGATCCACTAAGAATTTGGTCGAAGCTCTAAAGACCGCCCAGGCGACCATCCGGTGGCCCAAGAAGTCCGATCATGACGACGCTAAGAAAGATAAATCAAAGTGGTGCGACTTTCATGTCGACCACGGTCATGCGACGGATGATTGCATAGCTCTCAAAAAGGAGCTAGCGTATCATGTCCCGAAAGGAAATCTCAAAGATATCATCGATGACGTCGTTACTCCAACTAGCGACCATCGACCGTCAACCCCCGAGCATGCAAAGGTTGTCAATTGCATCACCGGCGGTTCAGACGTTTGTGATCTGACATATTCCGCAGCCAAGCGTCATGCCAGTCAAGCACCCGACGATTGGCCAATTCCGCGTTCATCAAGGCCCACAGGAGATTTGGAATTGGAAGCTATGAAGATCATATTCGACCAAGACGAACTCAGTGATTCGTATCAGAAACACCACGACGGGTTGATTATTCAACTCACGATTGGTAATTGTTTAACCCGACGAGTCTTGATCGATGGGGGTAGGTCAGCGAACGTCATTTTCCTTAACACCATCAAGGCCATGGGAATCGATCGTTCGGAAATCACCCGACGTTCGACCACCTTGGTCGGGTTTAATGGAGAAGCGACGAGCACATTTGGAGACATTATCTTGCCCGTCTATGTCGGAGGAATCAACAAGCAGACCAAGTTCAATGTTATCGACTGTGCGTCAGCCTATAACATCATCTTAGGTCGACCATGGATCCATGAAATGAAAGTCGTTCCTTCGACATATCATCAGACCCTGAAGTTCCCTACGCCATGGGGAATCCATGAGATAAAAAGTGAGCCAAAAGTCGCTCGTGATTGCTATAAAACCACTCTGAAGCCGCGGAAATAGACCTTCTATTGTGGCGATTCACGGCGACACTTAGTGTATCGTCTTAAAATCGCCACAAGGGGGCAAGATGGTAACAATAATCAAGACGTCCCACGTAGTCGGGACACGACGCATCAGAAAAGGTACATTTTCTAAACCCTTTTCTATTCTTTCATACGATTTTTTACAACGACGGTTACTAACTTAAGCATCGGAGGGTCGTTGGTTAGCCAACGACCAACCTCTGACAATGTCACTCAGTCTGTCGCATGACACCAACACCATTTCGCAAGGTCGCACGACATAAACGATCAGGTCTATGACTCGATCATCCTTCTACAGGGACACACGATTCAAATTCACCGCACGACTTAGTCATACGATCGCAAAGTTTAGCGATCTCATGATCTAAGTTTCTTAACTTAGAAAAATTTCATACTCTGAATGTATGCTTTAGTCGCATGTGCTTATGTTGTAACGTCCCAAAAATTACAATAAATTTTAACTTTTAATAATACCATTTAATTAAATAAAACCATAAATGTTTAGACTCAAATAAACGTTTCACCAAAAACCGTTAAGTTAAACAACCAATCCAAACTAACACAGCGGAAAATGTAATAATTCTAAACTTAGATCTCAGAATAAATAATAACAAAGATCTTCTCAACGCGCCAGTGTGTACCGTCACGCCTTGCTGCCACTCGCACCTGAAACAGTAATTTGTAGGGAAAGAGTAAGCACGAAGCTTAGTGAATTCAAACACCAACATAGGGTAGCAATCATATGAACACTACCCCTAACCACAGATAACTACAATTAATCCACACATGCCAGTTCAAGAACATATCCTAAACAGGCAAACTCATGCAACAACAACTGTACATATATAACTATCGGTCTCCCCGATCTCATACAACACCATGTACGTATTCCTCGGTCTCCCCGAGTTGTACGACACCCGTATACGTATTTCTCGGTCTCCCCGAGTTCTCGGTCTCCCCGAGTTTTACGACACCCGTATGCGTATTCCTCGGTCTCCCCGAGTTTTATACGACACCCAAAGTCCATACTAGACACTACACAGACTAGTACCAACACAACAAAATTAGCTAGCACACACGAGCTACAGTAATGCACGTATAACCCCTATCCTACGCAGTGAGAGAACTCACCTCGATAAGCAACGCAGATATCCACAAACAGCAATACGAGCCCGCCAACACCAACTCACGTTTTTCCACCTAAATAAGTGTTAACAAAAGTCAAAGTGAAGCCCCAACCCAAAACCACGACTACTAAATTATAAATTACATAATCCAGCTTTTACTCTAAAAACACAGGTCTGTTCGGGACCTGTTTAACCCCTTATAAACTGATAAATCCAGAAATATTATTCCATAATCACAAAGTCCCATGTCTTAGGGTTCCAGGGACATATCACACGCGCTCTAACGATTTTTCTACAATTTAATATGGATTTTACAAAACCGACTTGCAGAACAGCGAAAAACATGACCTTTCAGTACAAAACGGCAATTTGACACTAGCTATGGTCCGAACTGGTTTTTCCGTAAAACATATGAAACTTACTAGCCTCAGAATGGAAGATTTTGGCACTGATTTCACCACAATACGATGTTCCTAGAATAAGTTACGGCTTTTACAAAACAGTGGCAGAAACTATACAATTCACATGAAATGATAACTATTGATTATTAATCCATTAAGTCATGGCTTAACCCAAACAGACCCGAAAAGCCTAAAAGCTTACTGGAGAAAGGTCATACTAGGCTGGACAACAGCCGTGCACCACCCATTGCCGCCTCCGGTGGTGGTGGTGGCTGGCGGCGGCGACGGTGGTTACGGTAACACCCTCCGGCGAACCCTCCCAACACAACCCATCCCGACTCACCCGCAACCTCACACCCACACACCCGCACACACACGCACCCCCCTGCAGTCACCACGGCGGCATGCAGCGGCGGCCCCACCGCCGGCAGCCGTGGCTGCGGCGGTGGTGGTGGCGGTTTACATTTTTCCGACGAAGAGAACATCAATTTAGACGAACGGAACACTTACCTTAACGCGACCCTCTTCCTCTACTTTTCCTACCGAACCCGACGGTGGTTCTCTCACGCCGGCGATCACCTTCTTCCTCCTCTCGACTCTCGCTCTCTTTCTCTCTCGGTCTCTCTCTCTCTCTCTCTCTCTCTCTCTCTCTCTTCGTTTTCTCTCTCTCTCTCTTCTCTTCTCGGCCGAACACAACAAAAGGGGAGGGGGAAAGCAATCTTAGGGTTGCTAACAATTGGGAAGGGGAAAACCGCACAAGGGAGGGGGAAGGTCGGTGCTTGGGGCCGTACCCCATACAAGTTTGGGCTTTGCCCCATTTTAGCCCCTCAACTAGTCCCTAACTCTCAACCTACACTACATTGACCCTATGTTAACAAATTGGTCCGACTCGACTAACCCCGTTTATGGAAACCACGTTAAATAAAACTTAAAAAAAAAGAATTAATAAAAGAAATTACATACCGGGATACGGGCTTTACATATGTTTATATACACGATTTAAAAGTCTTATGGCTTACGTTCCAGTTATTGTTTTGCAATGATGCCTAAAGTCGCGTGATTTCTTGGTTATTCTTTACTTAGTGAATCTTACAATTAACATTGTATTTACTCATGAAATGTACAAAGTATGAATTCAAAAGAAGCTCAAGTTTCATTCAGTGAATAAACCATCATTTACATAACTCGACCACCAACGGTCGAATAACAAAGAAACATAAATAAACAAAGATATTTTTCTAAGGTTGGGGAGGAACGTCGGTCGCATCTTTGCCTGACACGTCACCCTGGAAACCCTCCTCCTCCTTGACCTCCTTCTCATCATCCGAGTCGAGCTCTCTCTCGGTCCCGACATCCTTGAAGAACAGAGCCAACTCGTCCGACGCTGTGGCCACAGGATTCTTGCCTAGCAAGTGACTTCGCATGATAGCCGCTCGAGCAGTGAGTCGAGCAAAGGAAAAGATGGACTTATTATCATCCCTCAACTCCTCTAACTCCTCTAAATCCACGGCTTTGGATTGAGAATCCTCAACCTCTTTCCCCTTCATAACCAGGGATTCCTTCATCCCCTCCAGCTTCTCCCTTTGATTGTGCATCACAGATAGGGACTCCTTTAGACGTGAGTTCATGTCATCCCTTGCATGGTCGAGAGACTCCAGCTCGTTTAAGACATCGTCGAGTTTCACCGATGCCGCCTCTTCGCACTCTAAAGTGGACCTTTCCCTTTCTAATGCCACATCTTCTTTCCCGATAGCAGAAGCCATTAAACCTTCTACCTTTGTCGTTTTAGCGTACAATGCCAAAGATGACTGAAACATCTAGAAACATATGAAAACACATTAGCAAAGAATACGACGCCGAAAACAGATAAAAAACAAAAGTCTTGAAAGATAGACTTACCATGAATGCTAGTCCAGCAACATGGGCCTCAGTATATGTTAATGCTAAAAATCGCACCAAAGGGACAACTTAAGGTCGATGTGGACTTAATCAACTAAAGAAGGGATCTTTTGACGAGACGTGCAACGAGGTAAAAAATAAACGAGACAAGGGATTTGATGACGCGGAAAAACCTCAATCGAGGAAAAAACTTGCGGACGATAAGGGATGTCGTCGCTGCACTATGGTCGCCAATCAGGGGCGACGTCCTTGGTACTGGTCTCGGTCGTACGATGATTACAATACAAATGAAGGAAATGCTTTGAAATGTAAAGTACAAGTGTTTGAATGTAAAAACAGGTGTTTGTCGTGTGTGAATACAAAGTGTGAACTTCTGGTCGAGGACTGTTGTCGTGCGTCGAGAGCGATACTTGAGCTTTCCTTCGAGTATTCTTGAGTTCGCAGTAGGGTTCTGGCTTTCAGTACTTGATCTCCAGAGTTTGATTGTTCTTTGCTATGAGTTTGGATGATTTTCTCCGCTGTGTGGTGATGTTCGCTGGAGTGTATTGGATGTTGACTGATGTCCCTTGAAATGAAGCTTTAGCTTGTCTTTTATAGTCTTCGCGTCATTAATTAGTTCCATTAATGATTTGATCAACGGCTACAACGGCTGGAAACGGTCGCCGAGATGAATGTTCATAATACTCTTCGTCCGTTACGGCTATCGATCGTTAATGGTTGCGTCGGTTATGTCCGTTGCTCTTTAATGACTTTGACTCCTGCATTAAACACTTAACAAACGTAACAGTCAAGGTTAACGTTAGTTCGGTCGAAGGTACAACGATCTTACGCGATGGTCGTACGGGACGGGCGATGCTAAGGTCGTGCGTCATGGGAGACGTACGACTTACCTTTTACGGGAGACGACGGATGTTTTATGGGTTCCTGTCGAGACCTTATCTTATCACAATATTTAGTTCATAATCGTGCGTCTTACCTGTTCTGGTCGTGGTCGTACGAAGTGATTTTTTGCCCAACCAGTTTGCCCCCAAAATTTGAAAATTGAATGTCAAATTTAAGTTTTAAATTTTGTCAATCAGACGCGTAGGAAATAAGACAAGGGTTAGAAATTACCTCAATTGCCTTGGAGCTAGACTGGTTTGTTTCTAACTGAACGAGAAGTTGAAAAGGGAACGAGGTCGTGAGGTCATACTAACACACGATGATGCTTACCAGCTGTCGAGGACAGGTGTCGACGATACCTGCAGTCATACGAAAGGACGGGGATGCGCATCGGTTATCCAGGGATTCGACTTGACATGATCGACTGCATAAATAAAGATTACGATGGAGCTTTTCTTGGCGATTTCCGTTCGATTAAAACTTGTAAGGGTTCTTTGACCTAATTTAAGTTTTTCTGAGATCATAAAAGATACGACCCTCCAGTTTGCGTATGCGTTGCAAGTCTATTGCTAGAAAGCCTAGAAAAAACTGGGATATTTGGGGTTTTTCTGAGCGTCAAATCTTGTTGACGGGTTTAGCAATGTCGACGGAGCCTAGGAGCACTATCCGGGATCAAGACGCCCTAGACGACTTTAGGGTTTTAGCAAAAATCCCTGCGGGGGTTACTGTGAGTAAGGCCGGTAAAATTTGACCGGAGATGTGTACCGAGGGGTACATTGTTATATACGAATACCCGTTCAAAATAGGCTTTCACTGGCCATATTCGCCTTTAGTCAAAGAATTTATGTGTGAATTTGATCTTTCGCCGGGGCAACTGATGCCCCAGTTCTGGCGAGTTATCTTGATCATCGAACGACTTACCTCCAACTGGAATCCACCGATGAATGTGAGGGACCTTCTGACGGCGTATAAGGTCAAGAATGACCAGTACCGTCGCTATAGCTTGTTTTCAAGGTTAAAGGGTGATCGTACCCTGGTTTTAAATACTGCGGTCAACGACCGTGGATGGAAGAAGAGGTATGTATTCGTACGGGCGTCGACGCTGGACACTGATAGTGACTGGATTAGGGAGGGTTGGAATATGACGGGTGAGCCTTTGATTGTACGTTTTCATGTTATTCTGTTGCTCGATTGTTTCTTTGACTAGTCTTCTTTTTTATGTATATATATTAATTTCGATAAGGTAGAGCCGGATGATGTTTCTCGGGCTAAGATCGAAAAGTTCTTGGAATTTAATACCGAAGACCGGTCGTATGTCACCCGTCATTTGATAGACGAGGATGATGACATCATTTTCTTAAGCGACATAATGAGGATGGGTCGAGAGGAGAAAGAAGAAGAGGAGGAAGAGAAGAGTGAAGAACCAGAGGTAGAGATAATTAGTAAGTATCCTTTTGTCTTCTTTTCGCTTGACCTGGTCTTTCTCTGTTCTGAATCGTCTAACTTCTTTCTTTTACCGTTCAGGTGAATCTCAAGCACAGGCGACGTCTTCTGTTTCTAGGAAGATGACCCAAGTCGAAGTAGCTCGCGAGGCGAGGGAGAATGACATTTCGACAACTAGGTCGGGAGTCCTGAAGAGAAAAGAGGTTCCGACAGTCGGGTCGAGCCTCTTAAAGAGGACAAAGGTGTCCGTTCTGAGGGAACCGTCTTTGAAGACGGGTAACCCATCGAGGGTTGCCCTGTCCAGGAAGGCGAAGGCGTCGGTTGCGACCGGCGTGGAATCTGTGGATACTGCGCAACTGGCGACGATGTCTCTCGTCGTCCAATCCGGCCCTTCATCGGCCGACAGGGGCAAAGGCGTGCAGAAGGGACCTTTGGGGGAAACGACGGTCAACTTTACGTTGCCGTCGAGTTTTCTGGACGACAATGTCTTGGATGAGACGAAGTTGTTCCCCCATTTGGAAAAATATTAGCTTCCGTCTTTCATGGAGCGTTTTGACGGGTTTTCTTTCGAGAAGAAAGAGTTCCATACAGCTGGACTCTTGTTCTTGGTAAGCCTTTCTTTCAAGACTTGTCGTTTGTCGTTGTCGTTGTCGTTGTTTACTAATGCTGCTCATATTATGATTCTTCAGGCGTTCCAAGCTTCCCTGACATTGCATGCCGAAACGACGAATATAGAGGTTTCAACGGCTTCTGTTACCAAAGATGAAGATGCAGCGCTAGCTAAAGAGAAAGCTGCTTTGGAACATGAAGAAGCGATGTCAGCGCGCCGTGACCATGCTCTGGACGAATTAGATGCCCTCAGTCATACAAGAGACGAGATAAACTCGCGTTTGAAGGAGTCCTTGACTTTGATGCGCGACCATATAGAGGAGTTGGAGGGGATGAAGGAATCCGTAACCGCGAAGAGGAAGGATGTCGAGGGAATCAAGGCTAAGGTGATATGTTTGAAGAAGGAGTCTGATGAGTTGAAGGACGAAAATAAGTCTTTCCTTTGTTACGCTCGACTTACTGCGCGTGCGGCAATTATGCGACGTCACCTGCAGGGTAAGGATCATTTGGCTTCAGCGTCAGATGAGCTGCGTCTCTTTTATGAGAGAGTCGGGACCGAGAGAGATCTCGATTTGGATGACCAGAGGGAGGTCGAAGAGGAGGCGGTTAGTGAGGGTTTTCAAGATGAGGTATCGGACAAGGTCGTGATCGATGCTCCTCCACAACCTTAGAAAAAATGTATTTGTTTGTTCATGCTGCTCGACCGTTAGTGGTCGATTATGTATTCGATGGCTTATATAATGAACGCAACTTTTGCTTATGCTTTATCCAAACCATGTTTAATTATGAAGTCGAACATAAGATACATATGAAATCATGCGACTAAGGCATTCGTTGTAGTAAGATGACAAGAACGTAAAACAAATATAAAAACACGCGATTAAAGTATTTTCTAAGTTAATAGACTTAGGGGTAAAATAGTTTAGACTTTGCGATCGTACGACCGGATCGTACAGTGAGTTTGTGTCGTATGCCCCTGTGGAGAAATGATCAAGTTAGAGACCTGATTGTTTATGTCGTTCGACCTTGCGATATTAATGTCATATAGTAGACTTAATGATTACTGTCGTGCGACTCTGCGATAATCTGTCGTGCGATTCTGCGATAAAACGATGTCGGGGGTTGGTCGTTGGCTAGCCAACGACCCTCCGATGCTTAAGTCAGTAAATGTTTTGCGAGAAAAATCGAGAAAAATCGTATGAGAAAGAGTTAGAGAACGTACCATTTCAGACTCTCTCTATTTGCCCCCTGTCATTTATTACCGTACTCTTTTTGGGAGGAAAAGACAGGTTTTAAATGACAGAATGACACGAAAAAATATTGTCCTTCGGTCGACTATGTTGTCGTGCGACGAGGCACCATAGTAGATTTATCCCTGTGGAAAAGATATTGTTAATTTAGGGATAGAAAAACGAACCTGTCGAGAGCTTGATCTTACGACTTCAGTTTACTTTCGCTTTTGATCTCCTTGATTCCCCATGGCGTAGGGAATTTCAATTAATAACTTTTGCATGCTCGGGAGTCGACGGTCGATGGCTATTAGCTGGAATAGCGACATCGTCGATGATATCTTTGAGATTTCCTTTCGGAAAATGATATGCTAGTTCCTTCTTCAATGCGATACAGTCGTCTGTCGCATGACCATGATCGGCATGGAAGTCGCACCACTTTGATTTGTCTTTCTTAGCATCGTCCAGGTCGGACTTCTTTGTCCATCGAATGGTAGCTTGGGAACTTCTCAGAGCTTCGACTAGGTCCTTTGTAGATCCTTTGAATCCGTAAAAGGATATCTTGGGGTACTGAGTGAACTTAGTCGCGGTCTTGGCCTCTGCTTTCGTCTTGAATCGAACATTTGAAATTTGGCGCGCTGGCTCTATTCTAGAGATAGCCTTTGTCTTGAATTCCGGCTTTCTGACGCCTAACGACTTCTTGTCGTCAATGTGCTTGCGACGAAAGGCTGCATCGTCTTCGACCCTCATATATGCTAAGGTTCGAGCTCGGACGTCTTCGAAATTCTCCGGGGGATATTTGGTCAGGTCAGTGTATAAACCCGAACTATCGTCCAGACCACACTTATAGGCTTCGATCGCGGTTTTGACGTCGCAATTGCGGATGCTGATCATTTCGGCATTGAATCTATTGAAATAACTTCGAATAGACTCATTAGCTTTCTGCACGACGTAATATAGGTCACTGGTCTGCTTCTCCATCTTACGACTGCGGGCGAATTGCTGGGAGAACTGATTAACCAACTCAGCAAACGACCCGATGGACTTGGGTTTGAGATTGATTAACCATTGGAGAGCTGGACCAGTGAGAGTTGCTCCGAAACACTTACACATGCATACTTCCTGGTACATAAATGGGATCGAGATCTCCAAATGAGCTGCTTATATTGCGCGACGTGCTCAGTCGGATCGGTCACACCCGAATACTTGGGAGTGAAGGCAGGAATGTTATACTTCTTTGGGACCTCGACGGTCGCAATCTCGTCGATGAAAGGCGACGCCTGATATCCCGATCGAGGCTCGACGTCGACGGGCACGGCTGCCCCAGGCAACTGGCGAGCAAGGACAGGACGCGCTCATTTTGGTCTTCCAATATCTTCAAACGCTGGGCGACGGGATCGTTAAGATCAGGATTTGCCCCTGTCGAGGGATTGGTCCCTGGACTAGTGCCATTACCATGCGACGAACCATTGGTGTCCCCGTTGAAAGGAGCAGAATATGGTTGCGACCCATATTGGAATTGTTGCGGTCCATTCTGAAACGATTGTGGTCCCTGCTGGAAAGGTTGCGATCCACCTTGAGGTCCATTCTGAAATGGCTGCTGAAATGGTTGCGACCCCCGCTGGAAAGGCTGTGACCCTTGTAATGGCTGAGACCCATTATTCATGGGTGGTGGCCTTATGTGCTGAGGAGGAACTGTCCCAAACTGAGGATTTGAGATGAACGGCCCTGGCTGTTGATTCTGCATGAACGGGCCTGGATGCTGATTCTGCGCGGATGAACCTGGATTCGGGACAACTGGTCTAGGGCCATTATGGTCGAACGGTCTTGGAATTGGGTTCTACACGAACGGCCTAGGACCATTTTAAGGCCCAAGAGGATTTCTTAACCGCGCGATCTCCTCAGCTGCTCTGCGATTCTGCTCTGCCATTGCATTGAGCTGATTCCTGGCGACTTCGAGCTCCTGATACATCTGAGCAACAGCTTGCTGCGGATTTCCAGAGGCTGCCATTTTCCTGCAACAGAAAATAGAAGAAACTCTAAGAAACTATTAGTAGGGTGCACGTTCGTCGAGGATTTTCTCTAGATGAGGTCCCACGGATGGCGCCAAACTGTTAATGCCAAAAATCGCACCAAAGGGAGAACTTAAGGTCGATGTGGACTTAATAAACTAAAGAAAGGTTCTTTCGACGAGACGTGCAACGAGGGAAAAAATAAACGAGACAAGGGATTTGATGACGCAGGAAAAACCACAATCGAGGAAAAAACCTGCGGACGACAAGGGATGTCATTGCTGCATTATGGTCGCCAATCAGGGGCGACGTCCTTGGTACTGGCGTCGGTCGTACGATGATTACAATACAAATGAAGGAAATGCTTCGAAATGTAAAGTACAAGTGTTTGAATGTAAAAACAGGTGTTTGTCGTGTGTGAATACAAAGTGTGAACTTCTGGTCGAGGACTGTTGTCGTGCGTCGAGAGCGATACTTGAGCTTTCCTTCGAGTGTTCTTGAGTTCGCAATAGGGTTCTGGCTTTCAGTACTTGATCTCCAGAGTTTGAATGTTCTTTGCTATGAGTTTGGATGATTTTCTCCGCTGTGTGGTGATGTTCGCTGGAGTGTATTGGATGTTGACCGATGTCCCTTGAAATAAAGCTTTAGCTTCTCTTTTATAGTCTTCGCGTCATTAATTAGTTCCATTAATGATTTGATCAACGGCTACAACGGCTGGAAACGGTGGCCGAGATGAATGTTCATAATACTCTTCGTCCGTTACGGCTATCGATCGTTAATGGTTGCGTCGGTTATGTCCGTTGCTCTTTAATGACTTTGACTCCAACATTAAACACTTAACAAACGTAACTGTCAAGGTTAACGTTAGTTCGGTCGAAGGTACAACGATCTTACGCGATGGTCGTACGGGACGGGCGATGCTAAGGTCGTGCATCATGGGAGACGTACGACTTACCTTTTACGGGAGACGACAAATGTTTTATGGGTTCCTGTCGAGACCTTATCTTATCACAAGATTTAGTTCATAATCGTGCGTCTTACCAGTTCTGGTCGTGGTCGTACGACGTGATTTTTTGCCCAAACAGTATCCTCGAGAGAAACTCTGTCAAAACACTCTCTGAAAGAAGAGAGCTGATACTTTCCCAAATGAGGGAACAGTTTCGTCCCGTCTAGGACATTATCATCCAAAATATCCGACGGCAACGTAAAGTTCACCGTCGTTTCAGAGCCCGTTTGCGCGCCCTTGCCCTTATCGGCAGAGGAAGGGCTTGACGCGGCAAGAGGAGACATCGTCGCCGGTTGCGCCGTATCAACGGACCTTGTGTCAGAAACCTTCTCGATAGACACGGTCGATACCTTCGCCCTCTCAGGCGGGACGACTTTCGACGAACCACCCGTCCTTGACGATGGTTCATTCAAAACGGACATCCTCGTCCTCTTTGGGAGACCCGACCCAGATGTCGGGACTTCTTTTTTCTTTAAGACCCCCGACCCAGCTGTCGAGGTATCCTTCCCCCTGTCTACCCTCGCCTTGCGAGCTAGCTCGACTTGAGCCATCTTCTCGGCGGCTGCTGGCGTCAACTTTGCCCGAGATTCTCCTGTATGGTAAAAGAAAGAACTAGATGATTGAGAACAAAGATTGACTAGGATGAGCAGAAACAAAGAGATACTTAACAGTTATCTCTACTTCCTCCTCTTCCTTCTCCTCAGTCGCCTCAGAACCATCTCTCTCGTCTTCTTCTTTGTCCTCTCGACCCATCCTCCTTCTGTCGCTCAAGAAAACGGTGTCATCATCCTCATCTACCAAATGATGCGTGACGTACGACCGATCGTCAGTACTAAACTCCAGGAACTTTTCGACCTTAGCCCGGGAAGCATCGTCCGGCTCTACCTTGTCGAAATCAATATCTACACATATAAAGAAGACCAGTCAAAAAAACAACCAAGCAACAGAATAACATAAAACATACGATAAATAATTAAAGGCTCACCCGTCATATTCCAACCCTCCCTAATCTAGTCACTATCAGTGTCCAGCGTCGACACCCGCACGAATACATACCTCTTCTTCCACCCACGATCGTTGACCGCAGTATTTAAAACCAAGGTACGATCACCCTTGTGCCTTGAAAACAAACTATAACGACGGTATTGATCACTTTTGACCTTATATGCCGCCAGTAGGTCCCTCACATTCATCGGTGTATTCCAGTTTGAGGTAAGACGTTCGATGATCAGGATAACTCACCAGAACTGGGGCATCAGTTGCCCCGTTGAAAGATCGAATTCGCACATGAACCCCTTGGCCAGTAGCGAATATGGCCAATGAAAGCCTATCTTAAACGGGTACTCATATATAACGACGTACCCCTCGAGGCACATTTCCGGTCGAACCTTGCCAACCCTGCTTATGGTGATCCCCATGGGAATCCTCGCTAGACTTCTAAAGTCATCGAGATCTTCTTCATTTTTAATGGTGCTTCTAGGCTCTGTCGACATTGCTAACCCTGTTAAATTGATTTGCGCTTCCGAAAGACCCCAAATATCCCAATTCCTCCTAGGTTTCCTAGCAATGGATTTGTGACTGTTGGTCCCGAAGGGTTATACAAGTTTGTAGAAGGGGGGGTTGAATACAAACACGTGATTTTTTACTTTTCTAAATTGTTTATTGATAGATCAAGACAATTTACAACTTGTTGCGGAACAAGATTAAGGATAAACCTAATCTAAACAAGTCTTGAGAAACACTAAGTTTCTTGCAGTAGAAAGAGTTAAAGAAATTACGAATAATAACATAGCAATAAGAGAGAAATAAGAAGATGGTCCGAGCACACTTCAAAACTGAAGTAAGGTTCTTCTTATATATTGCATGCATTTAATGCATAGCAGTATGGCTTTACACGTGGCAGCAGCTGAGTGGTTGCATGTCATTGACCTTTGTAGAGAACCTTAGAAGCCGCATGGTGCACAGTGTAGAATCAGAGTTGTTGTACGATTACATACAAAAGGGATGTCCGTTCTGACAGTTCGTACGGAGACGTGCAAGGGAGGTAAGACAATAGTAACATGCAGGGAGACTTCATGATCAACTTTCGTTGAGTCAGATCTTTATCAGCGAATGATAAAGTTCAGCGATTGCTGAAGTCTTCTACTTGATACTTCACGTTGAATGGACAGGTCTTGCTTCGCTGATATCCGCATCAGTTCATGAGTAGACTTGTCGCTGGTTCTTGAGCTTGATCTTTGACTTCAACGTAGAACTTTGGTTGACGTGAAACTTGTCTTCAGGGATCATAAGTAAACAACTAACTTATCAGCGATCATCTCATAGACTGAACAGGCTCAGAGCTATATGATGATGAACAGTGTTCGCTGAATATCTAATCTAAAGATTGAGAGTTCCTATCAGCGGTACTGTAAAGTCTTAGTACTTATCAGCGATAGTGAAACTCTAATACATATTGTTTACTTACAATTTTCACTAAGTGTTTAAGAGAGGGTCATTATCAAATCACTGAGGGTTTGGATCAACAATCTCCCCCTATTTGATTATGACATAGCAACAGAGAACATTGCTATTTAATGAAAACATAAGGATAAAAAGAACTCATAAAATATTTGTCCCTTTTACTGTTTTCTGGGATCTTTTCAGTACTTATGGAGTAAAGTACATTCGCTGAAATTTTTCTTTAAACTTCGTAAAGATTACAGAGGGAAGTGGAAAAATTACAAGTACAGCAAATAAAATTACAAGTACAGAAGATGTAGACAGATAAGGATAGAAATAATTACAAGGCGATCCTATCCGTCAAAAGGTTCTTCCTTAATGAGAAGTTCATCAAGGGTCTTTGATGTGGGAATCATCCAGTCAGGGACAGTTACACCTTGATCCTTTTTGTTCTTTGCTTCTTCAAAGATCAGGGGCTTGAGGTGACATGCTTGAATGTCACGTCTGACTTCACACCAGTATATGAGGTCTCTGAGCTGTTCGATGGGAGTGATTGGAAGCTCAGAGATGCGTTGAAAGTGTTGATTTCCATGGTAGTCTAGAAAGAATATACCATAGGGATCACTTACGACATTGCCAGGGATGAAAGTTTCACCAGGTGGTAGGGAGGTGTCAAGCGCTGAGAGGTCAGCATCAGGACCAAGAACTTCAGCACGAGAGAAACCAATACTTGTTTCATTCCATACAGGAGGACCTGAGTCTGAGGTTTTCTTTTTCTTTGCAGAGGCCCTTCCTTGTTGAGGTGGATGAACAGTGGAAGGAGGAATATCCAAAGCAGAAGAAACCAAGTCGATCTGAGAATTTAAAATTTTCTCGACATGGCTCTTGAACTTTGAGCGCGAACGCTGAATGGCTAATTTCACTTCCAATCATTCAGAGAAACCAAATTTCTCTAAAGTAGCAGCATAGAAGGTTTGCTTGGTTTTGTCTTCTCTGAATACGTCAATTTCAACAACAGGAACGTCTACGAACAGTCTTCCTCTGATATTTACCTTGAAAATTTTGGATGGTCGAGATCGATAGTTCAGCATTTCTTTACACCATTCCAAAGTCTAATTAGATACTTTAGTCTTTTCTTCAACGATCCTTTGGGCATCATCCCATAGCTGACGTTGGACATCAATGGGAGTTCTTTTCAGTGCGAGGTCTTTCACCGATTATTGGACAAGCTGGATGGCGAGAGCCTTATCTTTTTCTTCAGCTTCCTTCGTTTCGGCGAGTAATCTTTCAGCTCTTAGATGATCCTCGTATTCTTTCCTTGATATACTAAGCTTTGTGGGAGCAGGGATTTTGTCACGAGGAAGAATGATTCGCTGATCTTCAAGATGTTTGATCATTGCATCTCTCTTTTCTTGATCCTCTTCACTTAGATTTTGAGGAGCCAAGGAAGGTCTGTTTTTGTGAGAGAGCAGCTGTTCTTCAGGTTCATCAGTCTCAGTGGTTAAATCCAAGACTGGGATTATTTCTTCAGCTCTTGTGGCTGGGATTATTTTTGGTGTTGTTGTAGGAGCTTCAGCGGGATCCTCAACCAGGGGAGAGGACTAGCTGAAACACAACGATTGTTTAAGTAAGAAAAGTTAGGAAGAAAGAGATAGAGAAAAGAATGTGGTTAAGTGTATAGAGGTTTTAAGGATAGAAGGATTGAGATTGAGAAGGGATAGAGGAGGGATGCAGTGTAAGGGAATAGAAGGTAGTGTACCTGACAAACTGGCTTTTGAAGCAAGATCATCAGATTGTCTTCTTCAGCGAGGCCTTTGTTTTTGCCTTTGTCGGCTTCAGACGCTGCAGGCTTTGTCTTGGTCCGCTCCCCTGAAGGTTCTTTTATCTTGATCCCTTTTTAAGCTGGGGCTTTTGCAACAGGCTGGACGTAGAAGAAGTCGTCATCATCATCGTCATCATCATCATCTTTGGGGGATGATGATGGTTCTTCATCAGAGATGTCGACAGGTTCATCATCTTCAGCTTCTTCTTCAGACTCGACCTCTTCAGCATAAGGTCCGGTCACGTCAGCAACAGCTTTCTTAAGTTACTCATCGAGTTGCTCCCCCTCAGATACAGAGGGAGGTTTCTCGGTTTCCTCAGGGTTTTCAACTCCCTGAGGTTTTGAAGTAGAAGTAGCAGCAGTTTCAATACCCTCCCCCTCAGCATTATGGGGAAGGTCTTCTTTAGTCTTCTCCCCCCTCTTCCACATTATGGTTGGGGGAGGTAACAGATTATTCAGCAGTAGCAGTGTGTATATGGTCTCTGTCTTCCAGGCCAGAGATCCCAACACAGTTCTCAATCTTTGCTAATCTGACTTCCAGGCCAGTTATAGCAGGATTGATCTTTTGAAGAGCTTCGCGATCGACCTGAGTAAAATGAGAAGTTGGGACGTTCAGGCGATCGAGTACTTTCTGAACAATTTCTTTGACGGCGGAGACGTCAGGCTTGATCGTGGAGACTTCACCCTTAAGAGAACCAGCCTCTGTCTTCAATGATGTGACTTCATTAGACGGAGTGGTGAAGTTTGTTGAAAGAGAGGTGGTGGTGGTTGAATTATCAGCGAGGGTGGTAGCAAATTGAGCAATGCTACCATCCACCTTCTCCAGATCAGTTTTGGAGGCTTTTGTATCAACGATCTCGGTCAACGTTTTGAGTTTCTCTCCAGCGTCTGTAACCGCTGAAGAGTTCATGGAGAGAATGGTGTTGTAATTTTCCACCTTTGTTTCCAGGGCCTTCAGGGAGGTGTTGATATCCCCCAAATTAGGACCTGAAACAGTTATTAACTTATGAACAGAGGAAAGCTCAGAAGTTTGGGGTAGAGAGAGAGGAGTGTTTTGGATTGTGTGTATACCTGCAGGCAGGTTGGCGAAGTTGTCGAACCCTTTGTGTCCTGAATGATATTCCATGTCGCCTTCAAGAGTACCTTGGCGCATGGAGGTGCCTGCAGATCCTAAGTTTGCATCCATCATCGTATTTAGAGTGTCTGCAGCTGAGTCATGTACGATGAAGGGTGTCCCTGAGAAAGCTGGGAAAATTGATGGAGAGACCAAAGATTGAGTAGGAGGAATGAGGGATGAGAATGATGGTTGGGTGCGGGGTTCAGCGTTGGATCCTCTGTCAATCACTTCAGTCTGTAGAGAGGGTGAAGGAGGTGGGTTCATTTCCAAGTTTATAACTTCAGCGTTTAGAGACGCTGAAGTCGGGATGGAAGGGGTGGCTAGATCAGCTATGGCAGAGCGTACCACGGAACTTTCCATCAGCTCTTCAAGATGAGCTGTGGAGTCTTCAGCGTGTAAATGCTGGGGGGGGGGGGTTGCTCCTTGGTTTTCTTGATTCTTTTGGAACCAAGTTGGGAAGTAGATTGTTTCCTTTTTCGAGAAGGAGTGGAGGGTGCAACGTGGGTATCAGCAGTGGGGATTTCCACTGAATGAGCTGCAGAAGTAGAAGAAGGAGGATTGAGAAGAGATAAGAGAGTAGAAAGACGTACCTCATTTTCCAGCGGCTTGAAGTCGAGTACCTTAGGGCCAACCTGAGAGAGTCTCAGATCACCCTCTGTTGGGTATTTGTCGCCAAGTCCAAGTTGAAAGACGGCGCTGATAAATCTGGGATAAGGAACCCATGAAGGTCTTTCAGCCATATCCACTCTGAATGCAAGGTCGTCGTAGATGATTGAGGCTCAGTCAACATTTAGACCTTTTAGCAATGCATAGCCTATTGCTTGCTGAGGTTGAGCAGCTTGATCAGAGGAGCCACTCTTTGCTCTCATGCAGCTTATCAGATGTGCGAAGATGAAGTTCATCTAGCTGGGCATTTTGGACTTCTTGATCATGGTCAGTTTCTTCTCAGGCTTCTTGTCCCTTCCAGTGTCCCATGCGTAACCCATTGCATCAAAGAATGTAGTGATGGCTTCCCTATCAGCATGGTTTTTGTGGTTTGGGAGTGGGACAAAGCGGTTTTCTTTGGTAGAGGTAGGAAGACTCAGTGCTTTCCTAATAATGGCAGGGTTGATTTTGGTGGTGCCAAATTTTGTGTCACACAAAATAGAGTCAACGATCTTCGTTGGGTCTTTGGCATGGGGTACCTGAGCTCGTCTGGCAGTATACCAGAACTGAGATAGTAGGAATTGATGAGCAGGGGGTGTAATAGTCAGTGTTGTAGATAAGCAACATGTTTTAAGGTAGTTCACAGCATCATCCAGATGTGTGACTTGCTTTCGAGGAGGAAACTCGAAAAGCGCATGAAGGTTGTTCGATTTTGAAAAATCGATTTCCTCATGCTTGAACTTGACCTGAGGAGCTTTGACGAGAGTCAGTTTCTTTGCAGCAGTGGATTTCTCAGCGGTACGAGTAGGAGTAGAAGATGCCATTTTTGTTTAACATATCAACCATGAACATAGATAAAGAATAGTCTTAATGTGAAAGATTTTCCAATAAGATATTTTCCGATTTTTGTCCATTTCATTCAGACAGAAATGTCTTAATGAATATTAGGAGTTTCTTGTTTTGAAAAAGAAAAACAAACCCAGTAAAAGTCTTGTTTTCCATTTTCCTTTAGATAAGGATTCCGGAAAAACGAATGAAGAACAAGTTTAAGATTTTGAGTTTTAAAACTTGAAGAACAACCATGAAAAGGTTGTGTTCATAAAACCATGAAAGAAATGATTTCATTTTAGAAAAGGTTTCTTTTGTTTGATCTGTTAAAAGCAATAAGAAGATCAGAAACAAGTTATGCAGGTGAATAATAAGAATATTAACCTGGTAATCGAAGAAGGAGATGAACAGATTTCTGGAAATAAGCAACAGTAAATATTTTCTTGCTTGGAGAAGAAGTTCGCGTAAAGCAAAAAATATAAACCCAAAATAGTTTATATAGAGAGATTTGAGAGAGAGAAAAACTCGAGCGGGAAAGTTTTTCATCATGACACGGACACGTGTTTGCATTTGATTGGATGGTAAACGAAACGTGCAAACGTGTGTCAGAAAAAGAACGTGCCAGGGTTTATCCGTTGTGATGATGTCACAAACGTCCTTTCATATTTTAGGATGTCTCTGAGGTTTTGAAAGCTCAGGGACTATTTTGAAAAACATCAAGCACTGAATAGAAATATCAGTGTTAGTTTAAGAAATTTCAAAGTATCGCTGTTAAGGAAGAGATATTCAGCGATGCAATTTGTTTTGAAATCTTACATTCACATGCGAACGTCAGCGAGCAAGAGAGAAGACATACCTTGATATCAGCGAATCAATTGTTCAGAGAGAGAATGATAGAATGGGTTATATAATTGTTTTATCCTATCGCTGATAAAATGTGAACCACTGAAGATTTTTACTCTTCAAAGTTCAGCATTCCAAGCTCGCTGATGAGAAAGTTGAATCTTGTCTCATCAAGAGGTTTGGTGAACAGATCAGCTAACTAATAGTCAGTTGGAATAAAATGAAGTTCTATATCACCACTCATCACATGATCTCTGATAAAATGATACCTGATTTCGATATGTTTGGTCTTTGAGTGTAGCACTGGATTGTTGGCTATAGCGATGGCACTTGTGCTGTCGCAATAGATTGGAATTTCCGAGAACTGAAGGTCATAGTCTAGTAGTTGATTTCTCATCCACAAGACCTGAGAACAACAGCTTCCAGCGGCTACATACTCAGCTTCAGCAGTTGAGGTGGACACTGAGTTTTGCTTTTTTACTTGTCCAACTCACCAGCTTTCCACCCAGGAGCTGACAGCCTCCTGTGGTGCTTTTCCTATCCAATTTGCAACCAGCAAAATCACTATCTGAATAGGCGATTAGATCAAACCCCGAGTCTTTGGGATACCAAAGACCTAGGTTCATAGTACCCTTAAGGTAACGAAAGATTTGCTTTACAGCGATCATATGAGATTCCTTAGGTTCAGCTTGATATCGTGCACACAAACAGGTTGCGTACATAATATCGGGTCGGCTAGCTGTAAGATAGAAAAGAGAGCCGATCATCCCACGGTACAGCGTGACATTAACAGGTATTCCATTTGAATCCTTGTTTAGTGTCAGCGGTGGTGCCATAGGGGTTTTCATAGCTGAACTCTGAGTTAAATCGAATTTCTTCAGCATATGTTTAACATACTTTCCCTGATTAATGAAAGTTCCTTTTTCATTCTGTTTTATCTGAAGACCAAGGAAATATGTTAGCTCACCCATCATGCTCATTTTATACTCTTCTTTCATCCTTTCAGAGAAACGAGTACAAAGATCAGGGTTAGTAGAACCAAATATAATGTCATCAACATATATCTGAACAAGAATGATATGACCTTTCACTATTCTGAAAAATAGAGTTTGGTCGATTTTACCTCGCTCAAAATTTTCAATTAGGAGATAAGAGGATAGAGTGTCATACCATGCACGTGGAACTTGCTTTAAGCCATAAAGTGCCTTATCCAGTTTATAAACATAACCTGGACGCTTAGGATCTGAGAATCCTGGAGGTTGTTCCACATAGACTTCTTCATTCAGCTTTCCATTGAGAAATGATGACTTAACATCCATTTGATATACTTTGAAGTCTTTGTGTACAACGTAAGCTAAGAATAGACGAATAGATTCTAGTCTTGCTACTGGAGCAAATGTTTCGTCGTAATCTATGCCTTCCTCTTGTCTGTATCCCTGAGCAACAAGACGAGCCTTGGTGCGGGTTACAGTTCCATGTTCGTCCAACTTGTTTCGATAGACCCATTTAGTGCCTATCACTGTCTTGTCAGTTGGTCTTCGAACAAGATTCCAAACTTTGTTTCTTTCGAATTCAGTCAGCTTTTCTTGCATGGCGCTGACCCAGTTTGGATCTTTGAGGGCATCATCTATTTTCTTTGGTTCAATCAGAGAAATAAAGTTAACAAATAAACAAATATTACCTGCACTTCGTCGAGTCTGAACACCAACGTTTGGATCACCAAGGATTTGATCAATTGGGTGATTTATAGTCCATCGTTGAGCCGGAGCATAAGTCGCTGACTCAAATTGGACTGGAGGAGCTGAAGATGAAGCTTCAGCAACTTCTGGAATATCAACCAAGAGAGGAGTAGGTGCAGATGTTATCTCATTTACTGATTGCTGAGAAGTAGATGGAATGTCTGAGACATTTGGTTCAGAAGCAGGTATAGTGTTTAAAGGAACAGCTGAGACCCATGAAGTTTCAGCTTAACTATTCTGCATGTTTGGGATGATAGTAGGACCATCATCTTCAATGGTTAGAGTATGAGGAGTGGGAATATCTTCTTAATCACCAAGATGAGAAAACATCCATTGATTTAGTTCTTCAGTATCAGCAGAAGATCAAGAATTCGCTGAACGGGATTCGTCAAAAGTGACGTGAATAGTTTCTTCAACAGTTTGTCTTCTTCGATTGAATACTCTGAAGGCTTTGGAGACTGAGGAGTATCCAAGAATGATTCCATCATCAGCCTTAGGATCAAACTTTCCAAGGGCATTTCTGTTGTTCAGTATGAAACACTGACATCCAAAGATGTGAAGAAAGCTAATTGAAGGCTTTCTCCCATGAAAAAGTTCATAGGCTGTTTTATTAAATCTTTTGACTATCAGCGACATGTTTTGCGTAAAACAAGCAGTGTTGACAGCTTCTGCCCAAAACTGAGTAGGCAAATGAGAATCGCTGACCATTGAACGTGCAACTTCAATAATAGTTCTATTTCTTCTTTCAGCCACTCCGTTTTGTTGCGGTGTTCACACTGAAGAAAAGTTGTGAGAAATGCCCTTACTCTCAAAGAAGGAATCAAGAGAACTGTTTTTGAATTCAGTCCCATGATCACTCCTTATTGAGCGAACGGTCAAGTTGTTCAGGGTTTTCATCTTCCTAACAAAGGTGATGAGTTCTTCAGGGGTGTCACTCTTAGAACGGAGAAACATAACCCATGTATATCGAGAGAATTCATCAACTATGACCAGTGTATATTTCTTTCCAGCGATGGATTGTTTGTTAACAGGGCCAAACAAATCCATATGGAGAAGTTGTAGAGGAGATGACACTGAAGAAACTTGCTTTGACTTAAAGCTTGCTTTGGTCTGCTTGCCTTTCTCGCACGCTGAACATAAGGATTCTTTGGCGTATGAGTGCTGAGGTAGACCAGTGACTAACTCTTTGAAGAAAGAGTGTTCAGTGTCTTGAAGTTAAGATGAGAGAGCCTCTTATGCCATAGCCAGTTGACATCAGAGGAGGCTTTGAGAAGAAACGGGAGTTCTCAGTGGTTGTTGAGTCCATGTTTATTACATAAACATTTTCCAAACGATAATCGCTGAGAGCTATCTTCTCCTTTTTGTCAGCGACAAAGCAGGATTCCTTAGTAAATACTACTTAGTTATCTTTGTCGCAAAGCTGACTGATGCTTAGAAAATTATGCTTCAGCCCTTCAACATATGCGACTCTTCTGAAGGTTGTTGTACCATTAGAGAGTACACCAAACCCTCGGGTATGTCCTTTTCCATTTCCACCGAAAGTTACAGAGGGACCCTTCTCTTCTTTGTACTCAGTGAGCAGGTTCTTCATACCAGTCATGTGTCTAGAGCATCCGCTATCGAGATACCAGATACCCTTCTTAACCTGCATTACAAAGGAATATTAGTTTGTCTTGGGTACCCACTTAACCATGTGTACACACTTGTCAGGGGGGTAGAAGAGGAGATGGAAGGTTCAGCAGTCTACGCAGCATTTAAAGATTCATCTTTGTCAATCTTCACTTTGGTTAATTTCTTAACCTCAGTGGTCTTATTTGCCTTGGGAGCAATGATCTTCACGTTAGCTATCTTTTCAACTTGGGTGGCTGTGGGGCACTTACTAGCATATTATTGGTAAATCCACAATGATAACATTTCCTATAACTAAAAGTAGTTTTAGGACCATTTGCATGCTGAGCTTTTGATTTTGAATTAGAAGGACCAGTACCAACTAAGCTATTGGCTTTTGAAATGGGAGGAACATTCAGTTCTTTGGATTTCTTACCAATAATTTCCACTTTGATTCTAGGAGTAGATCGCTGAATAGATCCACGCTGAATAAATCCAGGGATCTTATTCTATGAACCAGAGGGATAAGTCACTGAAGCTTTAGAAGCATTCAGCTATGGTACAGAGGTACCCTTCTGAGGCTTTTGGTAAAAAGCAATTCCTTTACCTTTGTTTTTAAAGACTGAGGTAGGTTTTGGATAAACAACTTTTTCTTTACCTCTAGAAGTTAAGGTAGAGATTTCCTCAGGGATAGGCGGTTTAGAAGAGGAACACTGAGATGAGAAAGTGTCAGGGATAGAGGATACGAACATTCCAAATTTAAGCATGGAACGACCAGTGGTTGGTTCTAGAGTATCAGCTTTGTAACCAAGACCACGTTTATCACTCAGGGGAATCTTAGAGTAGCTTTTTCAGCTTTTAATGCAGCGATAGCTTCTTCGCGCTCGATTTTGACTAGCTGATTTAGGTGAACTTGATCTTTAAAATCTTCTTCAATTTTAGAAAGATTTTCTATTTGAAGGTGACAGTTTTTAAGCTGTTCAGCGAGATCAAGGTTTTGATTTTCAACAATAGTTTTGCCATTCATGGCTTCATATAAACTTCTAGTCAAGAGATCGATATTTCGAAGACTATCAACTTCATCAATATTTAAAATATTGGTAAAGAAGGAAGGTGATACCTTAGTAGCAGAGGTTGAAGTAGAGGGAATCTCAGAATTTTCTTCCTCATCTTCAAGTTTGGCCATGAGACATAGATTGGCTTCATCATCATCTTCAGAGTCAGATGATTCTTCTTCGTCAGAGGCAACCCAATCATAGTCAGCCACAAGGCCTTTGCCTTTCTTCTTAAAGGTTTTCAGCTTTGAATACCTTTCTTTCAGCTTTTTGTAATTTTCATCTCTAGTCCAGTGAGTAAAGTTTTTCTTGGGAAAAGCTGAGGGTCTAGAGACTTTCTTTGATCTGCACTCGCTAGCAAAATGTCCTATCTTTTCACAGTTATAGCAAGTAGCAGTAGCCTTATCAACAGGGGTTGATGATCTTGGCTTGTCAGTAATAGCAAGAGGTTTATTCCTTTTGAAATTACTCTTTTTAGCAAATCTTCTGAACTTATTAGCCAGGAATGCAAGAGTGTCATCATTATCTGAAACGTCAGAGTCTGATGATCTTTCAGAGTTAGTTTCCAACTCAGTGACAGTGATAGTCGATCGCTGAGTGGAAGGTGACTCTGAGATTAAAGCAACAGGGGTGCTTTTGGAATTTTCTACAAGATTCTTCTTAAGATGACTCGATTGCTCATGATTCAGCATCGTGCCATATAAGGTAGAAAGGGTCATTGATTTTAGATCCTTTGACAGCTTGAGACACATAGAATAACTGTCCCAGCTTTCAGGTAAAAATTCTAAGAACTTTGTCAGTACTTCAAAGTTAGAATATTCCTTACCAACAGTTTTCAGATCTATTATTAAGCAGTTAAAACGTTGGTGTACTTCAGAGAGAGTTTCATTCTTACCACAAATGAAACTTTCATACTGTCTTACCAGGTTGATCTTTCGAGAGTCCTGGACTTTAGAAGTACCTTCATACTGAACACAGATTGTGTCCCACATAGCTTTTGAGGTTTTCAGGTTCATGACGGAATGGTAGACTTCGTCGGGAAGAGACATGGAGAGTATGGATCTGGCTTTGGTGTCGATACCCACTTTCTTCTTATCTTCATCAGTCCACATGTGAATTTCCATGGGAATCAGCCTTTCTGGAACAGCAGGTCTATTCTCAGCGGCTGGAACTGTAGGATCAATTCTTATACGAATATATGGGTCGTTTTCAAGATAGTAAGGCATAGTAGGATCTACACCTTCTAAGAAGAGAATCATCCTATTTTTTCATAGATTAAAATTATCTCTGGAGAATCTAGGGGGTTTTGCAAGAGAACCGTTGTCAATATAGTTGGTGTTTGTGTTGGTAGCCATTTTCAGAAATAGCAATGAAGAGAAATCTTAGTATAGATCAGATCTTGTTTATGAGTTTAAACAAATCTGCTCTGATACCACTTTTTGGTCCCGAAGGGTTATACAACTTTGTAGAAGGGGGGTTGAATACAAACACACGATTTTTACTTTTCTAAATTGTTTATTGATAAATCAAGACAATTTACAACTTGTTGCGGAACAAGATTAAGGATAAACCTAATCTAAACAAGTCTTGAGAAACACTAAGTTTCTTGCACTAGAAAGAGTTAAAGAAATTACGAATAATAACTTAACAATAAGAGAGGTATAAGAAGATGGTCCGAGCACACTTCAAAACTGAAGTAAGGTTCTTCTTATATACTGCATGCATTTAATGCATGGCAGTATGGCTTTACACGTGGCAGCAACTGAGTGGTTGCATATCATTGACCTTTGCAGACAACCTTAGTAGCCGCATGGTGCATAGTGTAGAATCATAGTTGTTGTACGATTACAGAAAAAAGGGATGTCCGGTCTGACAGTTCGTACGGAGACGTGCAAGGGAGGTAAGACAATAGTAACATGCAGGGAGACTTCATGATCAGCTTTCGTTGAGTCAGATCTTTATCAGCGAATGATAAAGTTCGGCGATTGCTGAAGTCTTCTACTTGATACTTCACGTTGAATGGACAGGTCTTGCTTCGCTGATATCCGTATCAGTTCATGAGTAGACTTGTCGCTGGTTCTTGAGCTTGATCTTTGACTTCAGCGTAGAACTTTGGTTGACGTGAAACTTGTCTTCAGGGATCATAAGTAAACAGCTAACATATCAGCGATCATCTCATAGACTGAACAGGCTCAGAGCTATATGGTGATGAATAGTGTTCGCTGAATATCTAATCTAAAGAGTGAGAGTTCCTATCATCGGTACTGTAAAGTCTTAGTACTTATCAGCGATAGTGAAACTCTAATACATATTGTTTACTTACAAATTTCACTAAGTGTTTAAGAGAGGGTCATTATCAAATCACTGAGGGTTTGGATCAACAGCGACGCATACGCAAACTGAATGGTCGCACTTTATATGGTCGTCCTAGACCTTGAAAAACCTAACCTAATCAAAAAATTCCTACGGGTTCAGGAAAGATCGGACGAAGAAAGGCAAGAAAATCAAGAAAAGATCTGTGCCTGAAACTCTCTGAAGTCGTAAACAGGGAAAGATCCATCGTGATCTTTATTTATGCAGTTGATCATGTCAGGTCGAGTCCTTTGATGATCGTTACGTTCCCTCGTCTCTTCTTAAGACCACATAGATCGTCGACACCTGACAGCGACATCTGGTAAGCACCATCGTGCGTCAATATGACGTCACGATCCTGTTTCCTTTTCGACTCCTCGTTCAGTTAGAATTGGACTAATCCAATTCCAAGATAACTCTCAACACATGTCACGACCCTGAACACTCGACAAGCAAAATTTAAAATTCGAATTTGCCATCCTTCTTTCAAATTTTGGGGGCAAACTGTTTGGGCAAAATTTCACCAGTCTCGACCACGACCAAGGTAAGGAAAAAACTTATTCCCTTTTCTGCAACGAAGGTAAAATCATAAGTATTCTCTCTCCTGTCTAAGGATAATATCGAAAGACTTTTACCTCACGACACTCGACCTCGACGTCGCCTAGCTCACACGACCGTCGCATAGAACCATGCGACCTCAACCGACTAACGCGTTATACGACTGTTATGTTTGTTCAATGTTTAATGCAGGAGTCAACGCTATTAATGGACAACAGCTATAACCGACGAAGTCAGTTATGAACATCTAATCCCGGATTAAAGACAGCGACCGTTACAACAGTTATCAAAGCCCTTAATAATCCAATTAAAGTGCCCAAAGACTATAAATTCCAAGCTCAATCCTCAGTTCAAGGGACAGAATATCGACACAGAGATACAACGCAGAACATCAGATACAAGCACTTGAACTCCGAAGAACACTTGAAGCACAAAAATCGCTCACAGAAGAATCGCACTTAACGCACGACATCAGCACATGACACTTAATTTTTACACACGACGCACATTGTTTTATATGCAAAACACTTGTTACTTTACATTTTCGAAGTCTTTCCTTCATTTGTATTGTAATCTCTTTACGATCGACACCCGAAACCAAAGGACATCGCCCCTGTTAGGCAACCATAGTGCAGCGACGACATCCATTGTCGTCCGCAGGTTTTTTCCCCATTGAGGTTTTTCCTGCTTCATCAAATTCTCTGTCACGTTTATATTTTTGTCTTTGTCGCACACCTTTGTCGAATGATTCCTTTCTTTAGTTGTTAAAGTCCACATCGACCTTAAGTTGTCCCTTTGGTGCGATTTTTGGCATTAACAGTATCCCTTTACTTCCTTCCCGCTCAACCTAGTCTTTCCCTGCTCTTAATCGTATAATTCTTTCTCTCGCCATACAGGTGAATCTCGGTCGAAGATGACACCTGCAGCTGCCAAGAAGGCGGCTCAAATCGAACTGGCTCGCAAGGCTAGGGAAAAAAGGCAGAAGGATGCCCTAACAACTGGGTCGGGGGTCCTAAAGAGAAATGAGGTCCCTACAGCTGGGTCGGGATTCCTAAAGAGGACGAGGATGTCCGTCCTGAAAGAACCGTCTGCGAGGACGGGTGGCTCATCGAGAGTCGTTTCGCCTGAGAAGGCGAAGGCGTCAACCGTGTTTGTCGAGAAGACCTCTGACACGATCGACGCAAGATCCGTTGATACTGCGCAACCGGCGACGATGTCTCCTACTGCCGCGTCAGGCCCCTCGTCGGCCGATAAGGGCAAAGGTGTGCAGACGGACTTTGGGGAGGAAACGACGGTAAACTTTATGTTGCCGTCGGATTTCTTAGAGGATAACGTCTTGGACGAGACGAAATTGTTCCCCCACTTGGGAAAGTATCAGCTCCCGTCTTTCAGAGAGCGTTTCAATGGGGTTTCCCTTGAAGATGCGGAGTCCCATGTCGCTCGGCTGACGTTCATGGTAAGTCTATCTTTCAAGACTTTTGTTTTTCGTCTGTTGTCGTTGTCGTGTATTTTGCTGATGTGTTTTCGTAAGTTTTCAGACGTTTCAGTCTTCCTTGGCGTTGCATATTGAAACAACAAAGATAGAAGGCTTATTGGCTTCTGCTATCAAGAAAGAAGATGCATGTTTAGAGAGGGAGAGGTCCGCTCTGGAACGTGAAGAGGCGATGTCAGTGCGACTCGACGATGTTTTGAACGAGTTGGAAGCCGTCGGCCATGCGAGGGATGAGGTGAACTCGCGTCTAAAGGAGTCCTTCTCTTTGATGCATGGCCAAAGGGAGGAGCTGGATGGGATGAGGGAATTCTTGGCGGCGAAGGAAAAGGAGGCCGAGGAGTCCAAATCTAAGGTGGCGAATTTAGAGAAGGAGTTGGAGGAGTTGAGGGACGAGAATAAGTCCCTATTTTCCTTTGCTCGACTTACTACACGTGCGGCGGTCTTGCGTCGTCATTTATTGGGAAAGAATCCTCTGGCCTCGGCGTCAAACGAGCTGGACCTCTTCTACAAGGAGGTCGGGACCGAGAGAGATCTTGATCTGGTTGATGAGAATGAGGTCGAGGAGGAGGAAGATCCCCAGGGCGAGGCGTCAGGCAAGGACGCGACCGACGTTCTTCCTCTGTCTTAGAAAATATTTTTGTTTTGTTTCCTGCTACCTGATCGTCGTTGGTCGAGCTCTTTGGATGTATATATGACCGTTTATTCAGTGGATGAAACTTTGATTCCTTTTGACTGTGTGTCTTTATACGTTTTGCAAACAAATACAACGTCAATTGTAAATTTCACCAAGTATAGAAGGAACCAGAAATCATGCGACTTAGGCATTTAGCTCAACACAACAATTAGAACATAAGTTGTAAGACTTTTATATCGTGTTGGCGTACACAAGCATATGTAATCACAGCATTCATTCAAAACATGCAAGTCTCCTAAGTTGAAGGACTGAAATCATGGGGTCGGTAGACCTTGTGGTCGTACGACTATACCATATCATGAAGTTGAATCATGCATTCTCGTGATGTAATAATCGAGTTATGGACCCGACTGCTTATGTCGTGCGATCCAGCAAGACTAGAGTCGTATAGTAGATTTAGCAACTTGTGTCGTGCGATCTACGATAAAACAATGTCAGAGGTTGGTCGTTGGCTAACCAACGACCCTCCGATGCTTAACTCAGTAGTCGTTCGTGATAAAAAATCATATGAAAGAAGAAAAAAGGAAATTAAGAAAAAATACCTTCACAGATTCTTCTTATTTAATGGGGTATTTGCCCCTCGTCATTTATCATCCTATTCCTTTCAAATAGGTTTAAATGACGGGTCGACATTGAGTTTCTGAGAATAAAAGCCAAGGTCAATGTCGACCATGTCTTCATGCGACAAGGAAAAATAGTTTGCACATTCCTGCAGGAAAGGCATTAGTTCGTCTCTAAGGTTAGGGATAGAAAGACGAACCTGTCGAGACCTTATGATCAGTCTTACTTCGGTCCATGATGATCTTCTTGACCCATGACTGCTAGACAACCTATTTCCGTTGTTTCAAGGTAATCTTATAGCAGTCACGAGCGACTTTTGGCTCACTTTTGATCTCCTGGATCCCCCACGGCGTAGGGAATTTCTTGGTCTGATGATATGTCGAGGGGACGGCTTTAATTTCATGGATCCATGGTCGACCTAAGATGATGTTATAGGCCGACGCACAGTCGATGACGCTGAATTTGGTCTACTTGTTGACCCCTTCGGCATAGACGGGCAAGATGATCTCTCCAAAGGTACTCGTCGCGTCTCCATTGAAACCGACCAAGGTTGTCGAGCGTCGGGTGATTTCCGATCGACTCCCATGGCCTTGATGGTGTCAAGGAAGATGACGTTCGCTCAACTGCCTCCATCGACCAAGACTCGTCGGGTTAAACAATTACTGATCGTGAGTTGAATGATCAACCCGTCAGGATGCTTCTGATACGAGCCGCCGAGGTCGTCTTGGTCGAACATGATCTTCATAGCTTCCAACTCCAGATCTCCTTTGGGTCTCGATGAACGCGGAATAGGTCGATCGTCAGGTGCTTTACTGGCGTGACGTTTGGCCGAGGAATATGTTAAACCGCACAAGTCGGAACCACCAGTGATGCAATTGACGACCTTCGCATGCTCGGGGGTTGGCGGTCGATCATCGTTAGCTGGAGTAACGATGCCATCGATGATTTATTTGAGATTTCCTTTCGGGACGTGATATGCTAGCTCCTTTTTGAGAGCTATGCAGTCATTTGTCGCATGGCCATGGTCGACGTGGAAGTCGCACCACTTCAACTTATCTTTCTTGGAGTCGTCCTGATCAGATTTCTTCGGCCAACGGATGGTCGCCTGAGCGGTTTTTAGAGCCTCGACCAAGTCCTTAGCTGACCCTTTGAATCCGTATGAGGATATCTTGGGGTACTGAGGAAATTTGGTCGCGGTCCTATCTTCTGCTTTTGTCTTGAATCGGATGTTCGAAATGTGTCGCGCGGGTTCTGGCCTGGATACAACCTTCGTTTTGAACTCTGTCTTTTTTACACCTAACGACCTTTTGTCGTCGGTATGCTTGTGACGAAAAGCAACATCGTCCTCTACCCTCATATATGCTAGGGTTCGAGCTCGGACGTCTTCAAAATTCTCTGGTGGATACTTGGTCAAATCAGTGTATAAGCCCGAACTGTCGTCCAGACCACGTTTGTAAGCTTCAATCACGGTCTTAACGTCACAATTGAGGACACTGATCATTTCTGCGTTGAACCTATTGAAATAGCTTCGAATAGACTCATTAGCTTTCTGCACGACATAATACAGGTCGTTGGTCTGCTTCTCCATCTTGCGACTGCTGGCGAACTGCTGGGAGAATTGATTGACCAACTCAGCGAACGACCCGATGGATTTGGGTATGAGATTGATCAACCATTGGAGGGCAGGACCAGTGAGAGTCGCTCCAAAACTCTTGCACATGCATACTTCTTGATACATGTGTGGGATCAAGACCATCTACATGAGCTGCTTATAGTGTGCGATGTGCTCCGTTGGATCGGTCACCCCTGAATACTTGGGCGTGAAGGCGGGGATGTTGAATTTCTTCGGGACGTCGAACGTCACTATCTTGTCAATGAAAGGCGAGGCCTGGAATCCTGAGCGAGGTTCGACGTCGACGGGCACGACTGCCCCTAGTAGCTTAGCGAGCAAGGATAGGACACGCTCGTTTTGATCTTCTAGCATCTTTATTCGTTGGGCAACGGGGTCGTTAGGATCGGGATTAATACCTTCTAGGGGATCGACTCCTGAACTGGTGCCATTTCCATACGACGAGCCATTGGCGTCCCCGTTGAAAGGGACAAATTATGGCTGCGGCCTATTCTGAAATGGCTGCGATCCATTCTAGAACGGCTGCGGTCCATTATTCATGGGTGGCAGTCTCAGGTGCGGAGGAGGGATTGGCCCGAACTGGGGATTTGGGATAAACGGCCCCGGCTGCTGATTCTGCATAAATGGACCTAGATGCTGATTCTTAGCAAATAGACCCGGTCCAGGACCTGGATTCTGCATGAATGGAATGGACCCTGAATTCTGCCCGAACGATCCTTGGCCTGGATTCTGAACGAATGGTCTAGGACCATTCTGACCGAGCGATCCTGGATTTTGCACGAATGGTCTAGGACCATTCTGAGGTCCAAATGGATTTCTCAGCTGCGCAATCTCTTCAGCTGCTCTTCGACTCTGCTCAGCCATGGCATTGATTTGATTTCGCGCGACCTCCAACTCCTAGTACATCTAGGCAATGACATGCTCTTGATTTCCAGGGGTTGCCATTTTCCTGAAACAGAAAACGGAGGAAACTACAAGAAACCGTTAGTAGGACGCACGTTTGTCGAAGATTTTCTTTAGATGGGGTCCCACGGATGGCGCAAAACTGTTAATCCCAAAAATCGTCCAAAAGGATAGCTTAAGGTTGATTGTTGAATTTAACAACTAAAGAAAGAAATCTTTGGACAAAGCGTGCGACAAAGACAAAAATGTAAATGAGACAAAGAATTTGATGACGCGGGAAAAACCTCAATGAGGAAAAAAACCCGCGGACGACTGTGGAAGTCGTCGCTGCACTATGGTCGCCAAACAGGGGCGATGTCCTTATGTTTCTGGTGTCGATCGTACATAGATTACAATACAAATGAAAGAAAGAACTTCGAATGTAAAGTAACTAGTGTTTTGAATGTAAAAACAACGTGTGTCGTGTGTCAAAATGCAGTGTCGTGTGTGAATGTCATGCGTCAAGAGCGATTCTTTGAGAGATATTTCCTTGTTGCGAATGTTCTTCGGAGTTCAAATGTTTGTGTGTTGTATCTGTCCCTTGAACTGATGATTGAGCCTGGAATTTATAGTTTTCAGGTGCTAGTGTAACGGACGTAACGGTCGTCGTCTTCAATGATGTTTAATGGACTTCGCCAGTTGTAGCCGTTAGCAATTAATGACATTGATTCCTGCATTAAACATTAAACAAACGTAACAGTAATATTGCCTGTCAGTTGGTTGAGATCGCATGGTTCTACGCGACGGTCGTGTGAACTAGACGACGTCATGGTCGAGTGTCGTGAGGTAAATAACATTTGATTTCAACTTTAATCAGGAAATGAAGTACTATGATTTTACCTTGCTGTGACAAAGGGAAATAAGTGTTTTCCTTACCTTGGTCGTGGTCGAGACTGGTGAAATTTTTCCCAAACACGAACCATCATCTAAAGCAGTCCTTGTCGATGATCGAAGGTCAAAGGGAGGAGCTGAACAAGATGAGGGAGTCCTTCGTCGCGAAGGAGAGGGAAGTTGAGGATTTCAAGGCCAAGGTGGTTAATCTGGAGACGGAGGTGGGAAAGCTAAAAGACGAGGCTGCGTCTACCTTTGCCCTGGCTCGATTGACCGCTCGTGCTGCCATAATGAGGCAACACTTGTCGGAAAAAAACCCTCTAGCCCTGGCATCGGACGAGCTTGCCTACTTTTTGAGAGAGGTCGGGTCTGCAAGAGATCTCGACTCTGATGACGAGAAGGAAGCCGAAGAGGAAGAAGTAGATGAAAGTTCCAAGGTCGAGGTCTCGGGCAAAGATGCGACTGACACTCCTCCTCAGCCTTAGGATAAATGTTCCTTTTATGAATTTTGTTTTTCATGCTCGATCGTTGGTGATTGAGTTATCTAATGTAGTAGTTGATTTGACGAATGGAATTTTTTATTTCGCATATCTTCCTGATTTACACGTCTCATAGGTAAACACAACGTTTAATTGCGAATTTAAAGCGTGGAAGATAACATGCGACTTAGGCATCTAAGACATAAATCATACATTTGAATCATTTTGGCAAACACAAATATATGCAATCGATGTGTTTATTCAGAACGTACAAATTTTTCTAAGTCTAGAAACTTAGACCAGGGGGACGCCAAACCTTGCGATCATATAATTAAATCGTACGACGTTATTGGATCGTGCGTTTCTGCGATAAAACATGCAAGTCATAGACTCGAATACTTATGTCATGCGACCTTGCGAGATTAAAAGTCGTGTAATAGACTTTACAATCTTATGTCGTACGATCTGTGAACAAACAATGTCAGAGGTTGGTCGTTGGCTAGCCAACGACCCTCCGATGCTTAAATTAGTAATCGTCGTGGTAAAAAATCGTATGGGAAAAGGAAAAAGATTTAAAAGAAATACCTTTTCGAATGCGTTGCATTCCAACTACGTGGGATATCTTGATTGTCGAGGGTTTGGAGCCGATAGGCACCTTTACCCACGACCTCGGAGATACGATAAGGACCTTCCCATTTAGTAGAAAGTTTACCGACGTTGAGCTCTTGAGTGCTTTGGAACACTCATCGGAGGACATAGTCGCCTACTTGAAAGACTTTAACTTTAACATTTTTGTTGAAGTGTCGCTCGACCACTTGCTTTTGTGATGCCATTTTGATCAATGTTGATTCTCTGAGTTCCTCGAGGGCATCGAGGTCATAACTTAGGTCAACCAGATTGTGGTCGATGGAAGTATGCCTTGAGGTTGGGAGCTGGACCTCGACCGGTAAGACTGCTTCACAGCTATAGACCAAAGAGAAAGGGGTTTGTCATGTGGACGTGCGAGGCGTCGTGCGATTCTCCCACAGGACCGAAGGGAGCTCTTCGACCCACCTTCCCTTTGCGGCTTGTAACCTCTTTTTAATTGAAGCAATGATAGTCTTGTTGCTTGACTCAGCAAGTCCATTTGCCTGGGGATATCTGGGCGTCGAGGTCGTCAGCTTGATGTTGCTTATGAATTGGGATCCATTGTCGCAGATAATTTCGGATGGAATCCCAAACCTGCATATGATGTTAGTCTGGATAAAAGACACGACTTCCTTGTCCCGAACTTGGGAAAAGGCAGCTGCTTCTACCCATTTGGAGAAGTAATCCGTAAGTACGAGGAGAAATACCTTTTGCCCAAGGGCAGGTGGTAATTTGCCGAAAATATCCATACCCCATCTCATGAAGGGACATGGGATCAGTGTCGAATGTAGAGGTTCAGATGGTTTATGGGACGTACCTAAATGTTGTTGACAAGGATCACAGTTCTGCACGTACCTGACGGCGTCTTGTCATAGCGTCGGCCAAAAGTAGCCTTGTCGAGAGATACGATTATCCAGACTGCGACCTCCGGAGTGATTGCCACACTCCCCATCGTGCATTTCTTGGAGGATCTTTTGAATTTGATTCTTACTAACGATGCATCTCAGGTTTAAGACTGTCGATGATCGTCGATAGAGTCTATCTCCGATCATGGCATACCTAGATGCCTTGAATCTTATCTTTCGAGCTTCCATCTTGTCCTCTGGGAGCTGGTCGTGTACAAGAAAATTTCGAATGTCGCACGACCAGCTATCTTCTTGTTCTTCGATATGGACGACATTGTCATTCTCGATGGACGACGTCGCAAGATGGATCAGAGGAATATTGTCGAATATTGGTTCGACTAGAGCGGACCCAAGGTTTGCTAGGGCATCGGCTTGAGTATTCTGATCCCTCGGATTTTGTTCAATAGAGAATGATTTAAATTTTTCTGATTCTTCTTTTGCTATCTTCAGGTATGATGTCATTTTTGAACTTTGGCCGCGAATTCTCCCTTCATCTGGTTCACGACCAGAAGAGAATCGCTTTTGACATGCAGCGAGGTTTCCCCCGAGTCGTAGGCCATATCCATTCCCATGATCAGGGCTTCATACTCAGCTTCGTTGTTGGTGGCTTTGAAGTCGCATCGCACGGAATACACTATCTTGCCCCATGTGGCGACTTCAAGACGATGCCAAGTCCTGAACCTCTGACGTTGGATGACCCGTCGACGTGTAAGGTCTAAGGTACGTCGTCATGAGTCGCCACAGTAGATACTTAGAGCTCTGCTTCTTTTCCCAACTCAGGACTGAAGTCGGCGATTGTTTGGGTAAATTTTCACCAGTATTGGCCACGACCAAGACACTAAGAACATTTATTGCACTTTTCTCGTAACAAAGTCAAATCATAAAACATTTTGTCCTTTGACCACAGCCGAAGTCAAGAGAACCTCTCGACCTCGACCGTCGTGTAGAATCACACGACCTCGACCAACTAACATACGACTCTTCTGATATGATTTCATCATTTAATGCAAGTCAACGTCATTTATGACCAACAGACGAAACCGACAGAGCAGTTATGAACATTAAACAACAGAGACCGTTGCAACCGTTACTAGAGGAATTCATGGAGTCATTAAATGCATTCGAAGACTATAAGTATGAAGGCAAATTCATCATTGGCGGATCATCGAATTCTGGAATTACACTGCGTACTCAAGAACATCCAAAGCAAAGAACTTTCTTTCAAGTGATCGCTCTCGACGCACGACTTATACTCTCGACCTACAGTCTTCGCACACGACACACTTGTTTTTATTCGATACACTTGTTATTTTACATTTCAAGTCTTTTGTATTGTAATCTCTGTACGATCGACACCCGAAACATAAGGATATTGCCCCTATTTGGCGACTATAGTGCAGCGACGACTTCCACAGTCGTCCGCGGGTTTTTTCCTCATTGGGTTTTTCCCGCGTCACCAAAATCTTTGTCTCTTTTACATTTTTTGTCTTTAACGTATTGTTTTGTCGAACGATTCCTTTCTTTAGTTGTTAAGCTCCACAATCAACCTTAAGTTATCCTTTGGGACGATTTTTGGCATTAACAGTTTGGCGCCCACCGTGGGGCCCCATCTAGAGAAAATCTTCGACAAACGTGCGTCTTACTAACAGTTTCTTGTAGTTTCCTCTTTTCTCTGTCTCGGGAGAATGGCAGGTAATGGAAACCGAGAGCATGTCAATGCCCAAGTGCAGGAAGAGCTTGAGAATGCACAGGATTCCCTTATGATAGTGGACGACTATCGTCTGGAGGAAGTCATCTTGGACCAGGGCAAGCCAGATCAAAAAGTCTTTATAGGATCGTCCCTCGATCCATGCATTAAAGGCAAGCTAATATCTTTCTTGCAGGAGCATGCCGATTGTTTTGCCTGGTCGCATGAACACTTGGTCGGTATCGATCCTAGCATCATTTCCCATAAGCTCAATGTTGACCCGTCATTCAAGCCTATCAAGCAAAAACGGCGGAAATTCGCTCCTGAAAGGAATAATGTGATAAATGACGAGGTCGACAACCTCCTCCAGACAGGGAAAATTCAAGAAGTAAAGTACCCCGACTGGCTTGCTAATGTCGTGGTCATGGCGAAGAAGAATGGCAAGTGGAGGGTCTGTATCGATTTTACAGATCTCAACAAAGCTTATCCCAAAGACCCTTTCCCATTGCCACATATCGATGCCATGGTCGATGCGACAGCGTAGCATGAACTATTAACGTTCATGGATGCTTATTCTGGGTACAATCAGATCCTGATGCACGTCGGGGACCAGGAGAAAACTGCATTCATGACAGATCGAGGTATTTACTGTTATAAGGTTATGCCTTTCGGACAAAAAAATGCAGGTTCTAACTACCAGCGCTTGGTGAACAAGATGTTCAAAGATCATCTCGGCGACACGATGGAGGTTTACATCGACGATATGCTCGTCAAGTCAAAGCAAGCAGTCGACCACGTCGAGCATCTGAAGCAGTCATTCGACATCCTTTAAAAATATAGCATGAAGCTCAACCCGTCGAAATGCTCCTTCGGTGTCAGTGCCGGAAAGTTCTTGGGCTACATGGTCACTCATCGGGGAATCGAAGCCAATCCCGACCAGATCAAGGCCATTGTCGAGTGGCAGCTCTGAACAGGTTTATCTCTCGATCCTCAGACAGATGCCATTTATCTTACAATGTCCTCAGGAAAAACAAAGGCTTCGATTGGACCGACGATCATGAGCAAGCACTACAAAAATTAAAAGATTACATGACGTCGTCGCCCTTGTTGTCGAAGCCTCACGATCATGAGACCTTGCAGCTATATCTAGCTGTCAGTCCAAATGCAGTAAGCGCCGTCCTGATGTGGGAAGATGAAAAACAACAATTGCCGATCTACTATGTAAGTAAATCCCTTTTGGACGCCGAAACCAGGTATTCCTCAATGGAAAAACTACTCTTGTCGCTTGTTACGGCGGCAAAGAAATTGCGACATTATTTCGAATCACACCCGATTACTGTCGTTACTAACTATCCCCTTAAGTCTGTCCTGAGAAAACCTGAGCTGACAGGTCGATTGGCGAAATGGAGCGTATATCTCAGCAGCTACGACATCGATTTCAAACCCAGGACAGCGATCAAATCGCAAGCACTAGCTGATTTTATCGCCGACTTTAGTCCTGAATTGGGAAAAGAAGCAGAACTCGAGGTGTCTACTGTGGCGACTCACGACGACGTACCATGGACCTTATACGTCGACAGGTCGTCCAACGTCAGAGGTTCAGGACTCGGCGTCGTCTTAAAGTCGTCACAGGGGGGCAAGATGGTGTATTCGGTGCGATGCGATTTCAAAGCCACCAACAACGAAGCTGAATACGAAGCCTTGATCGTGGGAATGGATATGGCCTACGACTCGGGGGCAACCTCGCTACATGTTAAAAGCGATTCTCTTCTAGACGTGAACCAAATGAATGGAGAATTCGCGGCCAAAGATTCAAAAATGACATCGTAGCTGAAGATAGCAAAAGAAAAATCTGAAAAGTTCAAGTCATTTTCTATTGAACAGATTCTGAGGGATCAGAATACTAAAGCCGACGCCTTAGCAAACCTTGGGTCCGCCCTAGTCGAACCAATATTCGACAGTATTCCTCTGATCCACCTAGCGACATCGTCCATCGAAAATGACGATGTCGTCCAGATCGAATCGCAAGAAGATGATTGGTCGTGCGACATTCGAAATTTTCTTGTACACGACCAACTCCCAGAAGACAAGATGGAAGCTCAAAAGATCAGGTTCAAGGCATCCAGGTATGCCATGATCGGGGATAGACTCTATCGACGATCATCGACAGGCTTAAACCTGAGATGCGTCGTCAGTAAGAATCAAATTCAGAGGATCCTCCAAGAAATGCACGATGGGGAGTGTGGCAATCACTCCGGAGGTCGCAGAATGGCTAATCGTATCTCTCGACAAGGCTACTTTTGGCCGATGCTGCGACAAGATGCCCTCAGGTACGTCCAAAACTGTGATCCTTGTCAACGACATTCAAGTACGTCCCATAAACCATCTGAACCCTTACATTCGATACTGATCCTACGGCCTTTCATGTGATGGGCATGGACATTGTCGGCAAGCTACCACATGCCCCTGGGCAAAAGGTATTTCTCCTCGTACTCACGGATTATTTCTCCAAATGGGTAGAAGCAGCTGCCTTTTCCTAAGTTCGGGACAAGGAAGTCATCTCTTTTATCCAGACTAATATCATATACAGGTTTGGGATTCCATCCGAAATTGTTTGCGATAATGGGTCCCAATTCATAAGCAACAGGACTCAACAGTTCTGTGAAGATCGCAGCATCAAGCTAACGACCTCGACGCCCAGATATCCCCATGCAAATGGACTTGCTGAGTCAAGCAATAAGACCATCATTGCTTCAATCAAGAAGAGGTTACAAGCTGCAAAGGGAAGGTGGGTCGAAGAACTCCCTTCAGTCATGTGGGCGAATCGCACTACGCCTCGCACGTCCACAGGACAAACCCCCTTCTCCTTGGTCTATGGCTGTGAAGTTGTTCTACCAGTCGAGGTTCAACTCCCTACCTCGAGACATACTTCCGTCGACCACAATCTGATTGACCTAAGTTATGATCTCGATGCTCTCGAAGAACTCAGAGAATCAGCATTGGTCAAAATGGCATCACAAAAGCAAGTGGTCGAACGACACTTCAACAAAAACGTTCAAATTAAAGTCTTTCAAGTAGGCGACTACGTCCTCCGACGAGTGTTCCAAAGCACTCAAGAGCTCAATGCCGGTAAGCTTTCCACTAGATGGGAAGGTCCTTATAGTATCTCAGAAATCGTGGGTAAAGGTGCCTATAGGCTCCAAACCCTCGACAATAAAGATATCCTACGTAGCTGGAATGCGACGCATTTGAAAAGGTATTTCTTCTAAGTCTCTTTCCTTTTCTCACATGATTTTTTACCTTGACGATTATTATCTTAAGCATCGGAGGGTCGTTGGCTATCCAACGACCAACCTCTGACGTTGTTTATTCGCAGATCACACGACGTCGTAAAGTCTACTGTACGAATTTAAACTTACGCACGAGCGCACACCTAGTTTTCCACTTACGATCGTTTACAGCGGTCTGTAAGACTAACGTCCGATCACGCTTAACCTAGAAAACAGGCTATAACGATGACATTTATCTTTCTTGACTTGATAAGCCAAGAGTAGATCGCGCACATTCATGGGAGATTCCCATTTTTCAGTGAGGCGTTCGATCACCTGTATTACCCTCCAGAATTGGGGCATTAACTGGGTCGGCGCTAAGTCGAACTCGGTCATAAAGGCCTTGGCCAAAGGCGAGTAAGGCCATTCGAATCCTATCTTAAAAGGATATTCGTAAACGACCACAAACCTATCGGGACACGTATCAGGTCGGATTTGACCTGCTTTAACCAATGTAATCCCCGCAGGAATTTTTGCCAAACTTTTAAGATCGTCGAGATCTTCAATAGAACTAGCAGGCTCTATCGACATTTCTAGACTTAAGTTTTTTCAAAGTTTTCTAATAATCGACTTATGAAAGATCAAGAAATCGTACCTTATATAGGCGCTCTAAACCTCGAATCTCTAACCAGTCGAAAATCTCTCGTAAGTTTGGAAAAGATTCGGCGAACAACAACAAAGAAATCAGGGAAAATCTCTCTTAAAAACTCTCTGAAATCGTAAAAGGAAAAGATCCGTCGAAGGTCTCTATTTATGCTAATGATCGTGTCAGGTCGAGCCTCTAGATTATCGACACGTGCCCCTGCCTTTTCGAATACTCGACAGATTGTCGACACCTGGCGTTTACAGCTGTTATGCACGATCGTGCGTCAGCATGACGTCACGACGTTATCCTCTTTTCGACTTCCTCTTTAGTTGGAATTGGACCGATTCAGTTCCAAAGCAATTGAAAAGATTTTTTGACACATGTCTCAACCCTAGACGTTCGACTAACATTCAAAATTCAAAATTTGAAATTGCTTTCTCATTTTAAATTTTGGGGGCAAACTGTTTGGGTAAAATTTCACCAGTATCGACCACGACCAAGACACTAAGAACATTTATTGCACTTTTCTCGTAACAAAGTCAAATCATAAAACATTTTGTCCTTTGACCACAGCCGAAGTCAAGAGTACCTCTCGACCTCAACCGTCGTGTAGAATCACACGACCTCGACAAACTAACATACGACTCTCCTGTTATGATTTCATCATTTAATGCAGATCAACGCCATTTATGACCAACGGACGAAACCGACAGAGCAGTTATGAACATTAAACAACAAAGACCGTTGCAACCGTTACTAGATGAATTCATGGAGTCATTAAATGCAGTCAAAGACTATAAGTACGAAGGCAAAATCATCATTGGCGGATCATCGAATTATGGAATTACACTGCGTACTCAAGAACACCCGAAGCAAAGAACTTTCTTTCAAGTGATCGCTCTCGACGAACGACTTATACTCTCGACCTACAGTCTTTGCACACGACACACTTGTTTTTATTCGATACACTTGTTATTTTACATTTCAAGTCTTTTATATTGTAATCTCTGTACGATCGATACCCGAAACATAAGGATATCGCCCTTGTTTGGCGATCATAGTGCAGCGATGACTTCCACAGTCGTCCGCGGGTTTTTTCCTCGTTGAGGTTTTCCCGCGTCACCAAAATCTTTGTCTCTTTTACATTTTTTGTCTTTAACGCATTGTTTTGTCGAACGATTCCTTTCTTTAGTTGTTAAGCTCCACAATCAACCTTAAGTTATCCTTTTGGACGATTTTTGGCATTAACAGCGATAAAATCAGCTAGTGCTTGCGACTTGATTGCTATCCTCGGTTTGAAATCGATGTCGTAGCTACTGAGATATATGCTCCATTTTGCCAATCGACCTGTCAACTAGGGTTTTCTCAAGACAGACTTAAGGGGATAGTTAGTAACGACAGTAATCGGGTGTGATTCGAAATAATGTCGCAACTTCTTTGCGGCTGTAACAAGCGACAAGAGTAGTTTTTCCATTGAGGAATACCTGGTTTCGGCGTCCAAAAGGGATTTACTTACATAGTAGATCGGCAATTGTTGCTTTTCATTTTCTCGTGTTAGGACGGCACTTACTGCATTAGGACTAACGGCCAGATATAGCTGCAAGACCTCATGGTCTTTAGGATTTGACAACAAAGGAGGCGACATCATGTACTCCTTTAATTTTTGCAACGCTTGCTCATGGTCGTCGGTCCAGACGAAACCTTTATTTTTCCTGAGGACGTTATAGAATAAATGACATCTATCTGAGGATCGAGAGATAAACCTGTTCAGAGCAGCCACTCGACCAATGAGCATTTGGACCTCTTTGAAATTTCTAGGGGATTTAATCTCGATGATAGCCTTGATCTGGTCGGGGTTGGCTTCGATTCCTCGTCGAGTGACCATGTAACCCAAGAACTTTCCAGCGCTGACATCGAAGGAGCATTTCGTCGGGTTGAGCTTCATGCTATATTTTCGAAGGATGTCGAACGACTGCTTCAGATGCTCAACATGGTAGACTGCTTGCTTCGACTTGACGAGCATGTCGTCGATATAATCCTCCATCGTGTTGCCGAGATGATCTTTGAACATCTTGTTAACCAAGCGCTGGTAGGTCGAACCTGCATTTTTAGTTCGAAAGGCATAACCTTCTAACAGTAAATACCTCGATCTGTAATGAACGAAGTTTTCTCCTGGTCCTCGACGTGCATCAGGATCTGATTATATCCAGAATAAGCATCCATGAACGTTAATAGTTCATGTCCAGTTGTCGCGTCGACCATGGCATCGATATGTGGCAATGGGAAAGGGTCTTTAGGACAGGCTTTGTTGAGATCTGTAAAATCGATACAGACCCTCCATTTGCCATTTTTATTTGCCACGACCACGACATTAGCAAGCCAGTCGGGGTACTTTACTTCTCGAATTTTCCCTGTCTTGAGGAGGTTGTCGACTTCATCATTTATCACCTTATTTTTCTCAGGAGCAAATTTCTGCCGCTTTTGCTTGACAGGTTTGAATGATGGGTCCACATTGAGCTTATGTGAAATGACACCAGGGTCTATGTCGACCATGTCTTCACGCGACCAGGCAAAACAATCGGCATGCTCCTGCAAAAAAGATATGAGTTTTTCTTTAAGGCAGGGATCGAGGGACGACCCTACAAGGACTTTTTGGTCAGGTTTGCTCTGGTCCAGGATGATTTCCTCCAGGCGGTATTCGTCGACCATTCCAGGAATATCTTGTGCATTTTCAAGCTCTTCCTGCACCTGGGCAGTGACATGCTCTCGGTTTCCATTACCTGCCATTCTCCTGAAACAGAGAAAAGAGGAAACTACAAGAAACCGTTAGTAAAAAGCACATTTGTCGAAGATTTTCTCTAGATGGGGCCCCACGGTGGGCGCCAAACTGTTAATGCCAAGAATCGTCCAGAAGGATAACTTAAGGTTGATTGTGGAGCTTAACAACTAAGGTATAAGAATCTAGCGACAAAGCGTACGACAAAGCGTACGACAAAGCGTACGACAAAGACGGAGAAATATAAATGAAACAAAGATTTTGGTGACGCGGGAAAAACCTCAACGAGGAAAAAACCCGCGGACGACTGTGGAAGTCGTCGCTGCACTATGGTCGCCAAACAGGGGCGGTATCCTTATGTTTCGGGTGTCGATCGTACAGTGATTACAATACAAATGAAAGGAAATACTTTAAATGTAAAGTAACAAGTGTTTTGAATGTAAGAACAATGTGCGTCGTGTGTAAGAACTGTGTGTCGAGTGTCTAAGTCGTGCGTCGTGCGTCGAGAGCGATCACTTGAGAGAGAGTTCTTTGAATGTTTTCACTGTGTATTCCTTGTTCTTTAAATCGGGTCCCCCGAAGTGAGGCTGGGATCCCCATATTTGTAGTCATCGTAGCTTTTATTGTTCTTCATGAATGCAGGAGTAACGGTCACAACGGTTATCATCGTTAATGCTCACGATTGCTTCTGTCGGTTTCATTCGTTAGTCCTAAATGATGTTGACCCTGTATTGAATGATGAAAAGATAACAGAAAATGCCATACGTTAGTTGGTCGAGGTCGTGTGATTCCACACGACGGTCGAGGTCGAGAAGTACGATTGAATTCGGCTTTGGTCAAAGGACAAAATGTTTATGGTTTTGACTTTGTTACAAAAGAAGTATAATAAACGTTCTTAGTGTCTTGGTCGTGGTCGATACTGGTGAAATTTTGCCCAAACACTCACGACCGACGATAAAAAACACATGTGACATTTATGTAAGATCACTCTTGTATTAAGATAAGGTATTGCAGGTTATTTACAAACGAACATTTGGTCGTACATTTCCATGATGGTCGTAAGTTTCATACGACTGACGTCTAAGACTCAAGACGGTCGTACGATCATACTAACCGTTAACAGTCAACATCCGTTTTCTTTGTTCCTTTAATGCAGGTCCACGAGCAATCATGGCACAACGACCAGTAACGGACGAACTCTTAATGGTATTGAAGACCCGACGACGGTTACAAAAAAGTCATTAAGACACATTTAATGCTGACAAAAGCTATATAAAGGCCTGCTCACATTTCAACAAGGATCTATCTAGCTATCAATATGAACACTGCAACATCCAATATCTGAACAAAACTCTCCTACATTTCTATGCAACACAACAGTGACAATCTGAGCATTCGAACACATATCGCTAGCACAAGATTCGCACGGCAGCAGTTCGATTCGCACGACAACAGCTTATTTCACACGATTTACGCACGACGCATAACTTTATCTTACGAATAAGTCTATTTTTATTCTTATTGTAATCTGTTGTACACAAAACACTTGTTACCAAAGGATTTCACCCCTGTTTGGCGATCATAGTGTACCGTCGACTCTCACAAGTCAACCACGGTTTTTTCCCTCGTTTGGGTTTTCCGCGTCACCAATTCTCCTGTCTTATTTACTTTTTCGCGATTGTGTTATTTGTCTTGAGATCCGTTTCTTTAGTTGTTAAAAGTTCCACATCAACCTTAAGTTATCTTTTGGGTGATTTTTGGCATTAACAACTACCATCACGCCAACCGTGAGCGCAGGCGGTACTGCGGTGCAATCAACCGTAGTCACCACAACTGGTAAGCTAAGTGCTCCAGGTGTTAGTGTCCCGGAGTTCATCTCCAAGGAAACTTTGGATGGCACCTTAAAGACTGTCCAAGCAGAGATTTGAAGAAGCTATCAGAGGAGATAGATTTTATCAAGAGGTCCATCAAGGGAAAGGAAGTAGCAGCAGCTCCCCCTACGCAACCACAGATCACACTTCCTCACACAACCCCAAACCTACAGAACATGAGCATCGAGGCCCTAAAAGTCGCTCTTCTCGATAAGCTCTTGTCACAATCCAACACAGACACTTCCTCTGAAGCAGACCGGGTGAGTATACTTCGCTCACAAGCCCAAACACAACCCCCAGTGACTCATGCAGATGCCCAAACCCAACTAAACACTAAGCTTGATACCCTTACCACAACCCTAATTGATTTTAAGCGCACCCTCGAAACCTTATCCGAGAGGGTTGCCAGCCTCGAAACCACCTGCAAGGGTCAAGCCCAGGGCTCGAAACGAAGACATGATGATCAAGAGGATCCTAACCACCATGAGGGGGAGAAAAGACAAAGTCTGACCGAGCTGTCAACCTCAGCGACAGAACCTTTAGCCGACACTCCAGCTGAAACTGAACAACATCAACAGCCAGATGACTCACAGATGGTTCAGGACATGGAGCTATGTTGATCCAAACCCTCAGTGATTTGATAATGACCCTCTCTTATATTGTTAGTGAAAATTGTAAGTAAACAATATGTATCAGAGTTTCACTATCGTTGATAAATACTAAGATCTTACAGTACCGCTGATAGGAACTCTCGCTCTTTAGATTAAACATTCAGCGAACACTTTTCACCATAATACTCTGAGTCTGTTCAGTACTTATGGTGATCGCAGATAAGTTAGTTGTTTACTTATGATCCCTGAAGATAAGTTTCACGTTAACATGGGTTCTACGCTGAAGTCGAAGATCAAGCTCAAGAACCAGAGACAAGTCTCCTAATGAACTGATGCGGATCAGCGAAGACTCAGATTTGTCCACTCAACGTGAAGTATCAAGTACAAGACTTCAGCTATCGCTGAACTCTATCATTCGCTGATATAGAATGATAGATCGCTGAATTAACGAAAAGCTGATCATGAAGTCCTCCGTACAAAGTACTTTTGTCTTAACCACCCTTGCACGACTCCATACGATATTTCAGAAAAAGAACCTCCTTATTGTCTGAAATCGTACAACCACTCTGATATTACACTGTTCAACATGCGGCTACTAAGGTTGTCAACAAAGGTCAATGACATGCAACCAATCAGTTGCTGCCACGTATAAAGTGTAAACTGCAATGCATTAAATGCATGCAGTATATAAGAAGAAGAACTCACTTCATTTTGAAGTAACTTGCTAACCCTGAACAGCTTCATCCTTCTTATCTTGAGATAGGTTATTATTAGTAATTTCCTTCTCTTTCTTAGTGCAAGAAACTTAGTGTTCCAACTTGTTTAGATTTAGGTTTATCCTTAATCTTGTTTCTGCAACAAGTTGTAAATTGTTAATGATTTATCAATAAACAATTTAGAAAAGTAAAATCTGTGTGTTTGTATTCAACCCCCCCCCCCCCCCTTCTACAAACTTGTATAACCCTTCGGGACCAACAAGTGGTATCAGAGCAGATTTGTTTAATCTCATAAACAAGATCTAATCTATACTAAGATTTCTCTTCCTTGCTATTTCTAAAAATGGCTACCAACATAAACACAAATTATATCGACAATGGTTCTTTTGCAAAACCCCCTAGATTCTCCAGAGATAATTTTAATCTATGGAAAAATAGGATGACTCTCTTCCTACAAGGTGTAGACCCTACTATGCCTTATTATCTTGAAAACGGCCCATTTATTCCTATAAGAATTGATGCCGCAGTACCAGCCGCTGAGAATAGACCTGCTATTCCAGAAAGGCTGGTACCCAAAGAAGTTCATACGTGGACTGACGAAGATAAGAAGAAAGTGGCTATCGACACCAAAGCCAGATCCATACTATCCATGGCTCTTCCTGACGAAGTCTACCATTCCGTCATGAACCTGAAATCCTCAAAAGCCATGTGGGACACTATATGTGTTCAGTATGAAGGTACTGCTGAAGTCCATGACTCTCGAAAGATCAACCTGGTAAGAGTGTATGAAAGTTTCATTTGTGGTAAGAATGAGACTCTCTCTAAAGTTCACCAACGTTTTAATTGCTTAATAATAGATCTGAAAACTGTTGGTAAGGAATATTCTAACTTTGAAGTGCTGACAAATTTTCTAGAATGTTTACCTGAAAGCTGGGACAGTTATTCTATGTGTCTCAAGCTGTCAAAGGATCTAAGATCAATGACCCTTGCTACCTTATATGGCACGATGCTGAATCATGAGCAATCAAGCCATCTTAAGAAGAATCTTGTGAAAGATTCCAAAAGCACCCCTGTTGCTTTAATCTCAGAGGAACCCTCTACTCAGCGACCATCGGTCACTATCACTGAGTTAGAGAGTAACTCTGAAAGGTCATCAGATTCTGACTCTTCAGATAATGATGAATCTTTGGCTCTCCTAACTAAAAAGTTCAGGAGATTCGCCAAAAAGAAAATGTTCAGAAAGAACAAACCTCTTTCTATAACTGATAAGCCAAGATCATCAGCTACTGTTGATAAGGCTACTGCTACTTGTTTTAACTGCGAAAAAACTGGACATTTAGCTAACGAGTGCAGGTCTAAGAAAGTATCGAGAAACTCAGCGTTTCCCAAGAAATCCTTTATTCCCAGGAATAAAGAAGACAAATATGCTAAGCTGAAAGAAAAATATGCGAAGCTGAAAAGCTTCAAGAAGAAAGGCAAAGGCTTGATGGTTTACGATTGGGCTGCTTCTGAAGAAGAAGAATCATCATCTGACTCTGAAGATGATGAAGCCAATCTCTGTCTTATGGCAAAGATTGAAGATGAGGAAGAAAGTTCAGACATTCCCTCTACTTCAACCTCTGCAATTCAGGTATCACCTTCCTTCTTTACAAATATTGCAAATATTGATGAAGCTGATAGTCTCCGTAAAATCGATCTCTTGACTAGAAGTTTATATGAAGCCATGAATGGCAAAACTATAGTTGAAAACCAAAACCTTGATCTCGCTGAACAGCTTAAAAACTGTCACCTTCAAATAGAAAAGCTTTCTAAAATTGAAGAAGATTTTTAAGATCAAGTGCATTTAAATCAGATAGTCAAAATCGAACGAGCAGAAGCTATCGCTGCATTGAAAGCTGAAAAAGCTACTGTTGAAGGATGGTGTAATTCTTCAACAAAGATCACTGAGATAATTAAGTCTCAGATACCACTGAGTGATAAACGTGGTCTTGGTTAAAAATATGAAACTCAAGAACCAACCACTGATCGTTTCATGCTCTTATTTGGAACTTTCGTATCCTCAGTCGCTGACACTTCAACCTCTCAGTGTTCCTCGTCCAGACCAACTATCCCTGAGGAAAATTTCTACCTCTTCAAAAGGTAAAGAGAAAATGGTTTATCCAAAACCTACCTCTGTCTTTAAAGATAAAGGTAAAGGAATTGCTTGTAACCAAAATCCTTAGAAGGGTACTTAAGTACCAAAGCTGAATGCTTCTAAAGCTTTAGTGATATATTCCTCTGGATCAAGGAATCAGATCTCTGGATCTACTCAGCGTGGGTCTATTCAGCGATCTACTCCTAGACTCAGAGTGGATGTCCTTGGTAAGAAATCTGAAGTGTTGATCCAAACCCTCAGTGATTTGATAATGACCCTCTCTTAAATACTTAGTGAAAATTGTATGTAAACAATATGTATCAGAGTTTCACTATCGCTGATAAGTACTAAGATCTTACAGTACCGCTGATAGGAACTCTCGCTCTTTAAATTAAACATTCAGCGAACACTGTTCACCATAATGCGCTGAGTCTGTTCAGTCCTTATGGTGATCGCTGATAAGTTAGTTGTTTACTTATAATCCCTGAAGACAAGTTTCACGTCAACAAAGGTTCTACGCTGAAGTCGAAGATCAAGCTCAAGAACCAGCGACAAGTCTACTAATGAACTGATGCGGATCAGCGAAGACTCAGATTTGTCCACTCAACGTGAAGTATCAAGTACAAGACTTCAACTATCGCTGAACTTTATCATTCGCTGAATAGTAAATGATAATCGCTGAATCAACGAAAGCTGATCATGAAGTCCTCCGTACAAAGTACTTTTGTCTTAACCTCCCTTGCACGCCACCGTACGAAATGTCAGAAAAGAACCTCCTAAAATCTGAGATCGTACAACCACTCTGATACTACACTGTTCATTCATGCGGCTACTAAGGTTATCAACAAAGGTCAATGACATGCAACCAATCCGCTGATGACACGTGTAAAGCGTATACTGAATTGCATTAAATGCATGCAGTATATAAAAAGATGAACTCACTTCATTTGAAGTAACTTGCTAACTCTGGACAAGTTCAAATCTCTCTCAAGATAGGATTTTATTAGTAATCTCCATATCTTTCTTAGTGCAAGAAACCTTAGTGTTCCAACTTGTTTAGATTTAGGTTTATCCTTAATCTTGTTTCCGCAACAAGCTGTAAATTGTTAATGATTTATCAATAAACAATTTAGAAAAGTAAAATAGCGTGTTTGTATTCAACCCCCCCCCCCCCTTCTACAAACTTGTATAGGCCTTTCGGGACCAACAAGTGGTATCAGAGCAGATTTGTTTAATCTCATAAACAAGATATAATCTAAGATATTTCTCTTCCTTGCTATTTTCTGAAAATGGCCTCCCACACAAACACAAATTATATAGACAATGGTTCTTTTGCACAATCCCCTAAATTCTCCAAAGATAGTTTAAATCTATGAAACGAAAGGATGATAATCTCAACTTTCCCTAAAGAATCCTCTAACCCCAGGTATAGAGATGACAGGTATCAAAAGCTGAAAGAAAAGTATGCAAAGCTGAAAAGCTTTAAGAAGAAAGGAAAAGGCCTGATGGCTGACTATGATTGGGCTGCTTCTGATGAAGAAGCCTCATCATCTGATTCTGAAGATGATGAAGCAAATCAATGTCTCATGGCCAAGATTGAAGAAGAGGAAGAAAGTTCAGACATTCCCTCCACTTCAACATCTGCCATTCAGGTATCACCTTCTTTCTTTACCAATATTGCAAATATTGATGAAGCTGATAGTCTCCATAAAATCGAACTGCTGACTAGAAGTTTATACGAAGCCATGAACGGCAAAGCTGTGGTTGAAAACCAAAATCTTGATCTCGCTGAAAAGCTTAAAAACTGCCACCTTCAAATAGAAAAGCTTTCTAAATTTGAAGAAGATTTTAAAGATCAAGTCCATTTAAATCAGCTAGTCAAAATCGAACGAGCGGAAGCTATCGCTGCATTAAAAGCTGAACAAGCTACTGTTGAAGGATGGTGTAATTATTCAACAAAGATCACTGAGATAATTAAGGCTCAGATTCCTCTGAGTGATAAACGTGGTTTGGGTTATAAATATGATACTCCAATACCAACCACTGAACGTTCAATGCTTAAATTTGGAACGTTCGTATCCTCAGTAGCTGACACTTCTTCATCTCAGTACTCCTCGTCGGTTACACCAATCCCTGAGGAAACTCCTACCTCCTCAAAAGGTAAGGAGAAAATGGTTTATTCAAAACCTACCTCTGTCTCTAAAGACAAAGGTAAAGGAATTGTTATTTATCAAAATCCTCAGAAGGGTACCTTAGTACCTAAGCTGAATGCTTCCAAAGCCTTAGTGATTCATTCATCTGGTTCTAGAAATCAGACCTCTGGATCAGTTCAGCGACCTACTCCTAGACTCAGAGTAGATATCCTTGGTAAGAAATCTGAAGAACTAAATGTTCGTCCTATTTCAAAAACCAATAGCGTACTTGGTGCTGGCACTTCTAATTCCAAATTAAAAGCTCAGCACTCAAGTGGTCCTAGAACTAATTTTAGTTATAGGAAATGTTATCACTGTGGACTTACCGATCATATTGCAAGTAAGTGTCCCACAGCCACCAAAGCTGATAAGATATCTAAGGTGAAGATAGCACCCAAGAAGACCAAACCAGTTGCAATTCAGGTCAAGGTGACTCCTACCGCTGAGGTCAAGAAATTGACCAAAGTGAAGAAAGACAAAGCTGAATCTTCAAATGCTGCGAAGACTGTTGAACCCATTCCAACTACTTCCACTGACAAACGCGTATACATGGTGAAGTGGGTACCCAAGCAAAACTAATCTTCCTTTGTATTGCAGGTTAAGAAGGGTATCTGGTATCTCGATAGCGGATGCTCTAGACACATGACTGGAAAGAAAAACCTGCTCGCTGATTACAAGGAAGAGAAGGGTCCCTCTGTGACTTTTGGTGGAAATGGAAAAGGACATACCCGAGGGTATGGTGTACTTTCAAATGGTACAACATCCTTCAGAAGAGTCGCATATGTTGAAGGGCTGAAGCATAATCTTCTAAGCATCAGTCAGCTTTGCGACATGGATAACAAAGTGATTTTCACTAAGGAATCCTGCTTTGTCTCTGACAAAAAGGAGAAGATAGCTCTCAGCGGTTATCGTTTGGAAAATGTTTACGTTATAAACATGGACTCAACAACCACTGAGAACTCCTGTTTCTTCTCAAAAGCATCTTCTGATGTTAACTGGCTATGGCACAAAAGGCTCTCACATCTCAACTTCAAGACACTGAATACTCTTTCATCCAAAGAGTTAGTCACTGGTCTACCTCAACATTCATACGCCAAAGAGTGCTTATGTTCAGCGTGTGAAAAAGGGAAGCAGACCAAGGCAAGCTTTAAGTCAAAGCAAGTTTCCTCAGTATCATCTCCTCTACAACTACTCCATATGGATTTGTTTGGCCCCGTTAACAAACAATCCATCGCTGGAAAGAAATATACGCTGGTCATAGTTGATGAATTCTCTCGTTACACATGGGTAATGTTTCTCCGTTCTATGAGTGACACCCCTGAAGAACTCATCACCTTTGTTCGGAAGATGGAAACTCTGAACAATATGACTGTTCGCTCAATAAGGAGTGATCATGGAACTGAATTCAAAAACAGTTCTCTTGATTCCTTCCTTGAGAGCAAGGGTATTTCTCACAACTTTTCGTCAGTGGGAACACCACAACAAAACGGAGTCGCTGAAAGAAGAAATAGAACAATTATTGAAGCTGCACGTTCAATGCTCAGCGATTCTCACCTGCCTACTCAGTTTTGGGCAGAAGCTGTCAACACTGCTTGTTTTACGCAAAACAGGCCGCTGATAGTTAAAAGATTCAAAAAGACAGCCTATGAACTCTTTCATGGGAGAAAGCCTTCAATCAGCTTTCTTCACATCTTTGGATGTCAGTGTTTCATACTGAACAACAGAGATGCCCTTGGAAAGTTTGATCCTAAGGCTGATGATGGAATCTTTCTTGGATACTCCTCAGTTTCCAAAGCCTTCAGAGTCTTCAACCGAAGAAGGCAAACTGTAGAAGAAACTATTCACGTCACGTTTGACGAATCCCGTTCAGCGAACTCTAAACCGAACGCTGATACAGAAGAACTGAATCAATGGATGTTTTCTCATCTTGGTGATTCAGAAGATGTTCCCACTCCTCATGCTCACACAGTAGAAAATGATGGTCCTTCTATCATTCCAAATATGCAAAATAGTGAAGCTGAAACATCTTGGGTCTCGGCTGTTCCTATAAACACTATACCTGCAGTTGATCCAAATGTCTCAGAAATTCCATCTATTTCTCAGCAATCAGTGAATGAAGTGGCAAACGCAAACATTCCTCTCTTAGCTGATAATCCAGAAGTAGCTGAAGCCTCATCTTCAGTTTCTCCAGTTCAGACTGAGTCAGCGACGCATGCTCCGGCTCAGCGATGGACTGTAAATCACCCAATCGATCAAATTCTTGGTGATCCCAACGCTGGTATTCAGACTCGTAGAAGTGCAGGTAATATTTGTTTATTTGTTAACTTTATTTCTCTAACTGAACCAAAGAAAATAGATGATGCCCTCAGAGATCCAAACTGGGTCAGCGCTATGCAAGAAGAGCTGACTGAATTCGAAAGAAACAAAGTTTGGAAACTTGTTCGTAGACCAACTGACAAAACGGTGATAGGCACTAAATGGGTCTATCGAAACAAGTTGGACGAACATGGTACTGTAACTCGCAACAAAGCTCGTCTTGTTGCTCAGGGATACAGACAAGAGGAAGGCATAGATTATGACGAAACTTTTGCTCCAGTAGCAAGACTTGAATCTATTCGTCTTTTCTTAGCATATGCTGTACACAAAAACTTCACTGTACATCAGATGGATGTTAAGTCAGCGTTTCTAAATGGAAAGCTGAATGAAGAAGTATATGTGGAACAACCTCCAGGATTCTCAGATCCTAAGCGTCCAGGTTATGTTTATAAACTGGACAAGGCACTTTATGGCTTAAAGCAAGCTCCACGTGCATGGTATGATACTCTCTCTACTTATCTCCATATTGAAAAATTTGAGCGAGGTAAGATTGACAAAACTTTGTTTTTTAGAAAAGTAAAAGGTCATATCATTTTAGTTCAAATATATGTTGATGACATTATATTTGGTTCTACTAACCCTGAGCTTTGTACTCGTTTCGCTGATAGAATGAAAGATGAGTATAAAATGAGTATGATGGGTGAACTAACATATTTCCTTGGTCTTCAGATTAAGCAAACTGAAAAAGGAACTTTTATAAATCAGAGAAAGTATGTTAAAGATATGCTGAAGAAATTCGACTTAACTGAAAGTTCAGCTATGAAAACCCCTATGGCACCACCGCTGATACTTGATAAGGACACAAAGGGTGTTCCTGTCAATGTCACGCTGTACCGTGGGATGATCGGCTCACTATTGTATCTTACAGCTAGCCGACCCGATATTATGTTTGCAACATGTCTGTGTGCACGATATCAAGCTGATCCTAAGATATCCCATATGAAAGCTGTAAAGCGAATCTTTCGATATCTTAAGGGTACAGCGAATCTAGGTCTTTGGTATCCCAAAGACTCAGGATTCGATCTAACCGCCTATTCAGACAGTGATTTTGCAGGTTGCAAAATGGATAGGAAAAGCACCACAGGAGGATGTCAGCTCCTGGGTGGAAAGCTGGTAAGTTGGACAAGTAAGAAGCAAAACTCAGTGTCCACTTCCACAGCTGAAGCTGAGTATGTAGCCGCTGGAAGCTGCTGTTCTCAAGTCTTGTGGATGAGAAATCAGCTACTAGACTATGATCTTCAGCTCTCCAAAATTCCAATCTATTGCGACAGCACAAGTGCCATCGCTATAGCAAACAATCCAGTGTTACACTCAAAGACAAAACACATAAAAATCAGATATCATTTTATCAGAGATCATGTGATGAATGGTGATATAGAACTTCATTTTATCCCAACTGATTATCAGTTAGCTGATTTGTTTACCAAACCTCTTGATGAGACAAGATTCAACTTTCTCATCAGCGAGCTTGGAATGCTGAACTTTGAAGGATAAAATCTTCAGCGGTTCACATTTATCAGCGATACGTTTATACATTCTTGTATAGGCTTCGGGATAAAATCAACTTTTATAATCCATTTCATCATCTTCTCTCTGAATAAATTTGGTTAAACTGATATCCATGTATGTTTTCTCTCTCTGACAATCGCATGTAAATGCAAGATTTCAAAATAAATTGCATCGCTGAATATCTCTTCCTTAACAGCGATATTTTGAAAATTCCTTAAACCTTCACTGATATTTCTATTCAGTGCTTCATGTTTTTCAAAAGAGTCTCTGAGTTTTTCAAAACCTCAGAGACATCCTAAAAGAATGTGAAAGGACAGTTGTGACGTCATTGCAACGGATAACACTCGGCACGATTTCTTTCTGACACACGTTTGCACGTTTTGTTCAAACTTCCAATCAAATGCAAACACGTGTCCGTGTCATGATGAAAACCTTTTCCCGCTCAAGGTTTTCTCTCTCTAAAAATCCCTATATAAACAACTCTTGGTTTATATTTGTCTTTTACGCGAACAATCTTTCTCCGCAAGAAAAGAATTCTCTGTTGCATTTGTGCTCTCAAAAACCTCAAGAACTGTTCATCATCTTCTTCATCAAAACTTCAAGGTTAATATGTTCTTATTTTTTATCAAATGCGTATAACTTGTTTTCGATCTTCTCTTTGTTTTAACAAGATCAAACAAAAGAACTTTTTTTTAAAATAAAATCATTTCTTTCATGGTTTTATGAACACAACCATTTCATGGTTGTTCTTCAAGTTTTAAATCTAAATCTTAAACTTGTTCTTCATTCGTATCCATTTTTCTTTTAGAAACTGGAATACAAGATTTTATGGGTTTTACTTGTCTTTTAATCAAGAAAAACCCTAATCTTCATTAAGACATTTTTTGTCTGAATGAAATGGACAAGATTCGAAAAATCTTAACGGAAATTTCTTTCCACATTAATATAATTCTTATCTGTTAACATCTTTGGTTGAACTGATAATACAGTGATATGGCATCTTCAAAGTTGAATGTTACCGCTGAATCCATCTCCACTGACTCTGAGGAAATGGAAATCTTCAAAGCCCCCCAGGTGAAGTTCGAGCTGGATCAACTCGATTGGACTAAGGCCAACAACCTCTCAGCTCTTCTCGAGTTTCCTCCTCGGAAGCAAGTATCATATATGGAGGATGCTGTAAGTTTTCTGAAGAACAGCCCCATCTACACAGCCCTGACCATAACACCTCCTGCCAGTCAGCGGCTCTTATCCCAGTTCTGGTACTCTGCCAGACACACTGAGCTACCTTCTGCCAAAGATCCATCCAAAACCATAGACTGCATACTCAGCGATACTGAGTATGGCACCATCATGATCACACCCGCAATTATCCGCAAAGCCCTAAACTTCCCAAATGCCTCCAAAGAAAAACCCTTCATTCCATTCCCTGACCACAAAAAGCATGCTGGCAGAGAAGCAATCATTGCTTTCCTTGACGCAATGGGTTATATCTGGGATATTGGAAGGGACAAGAAGCCTGAGAAGAAACTGACGCTGATAAAGAAATCCAAAATGCCCAGCGAGATGAATTTCATCTTCGCTCACCTGATCAGCTGCATGACAGCGAAATCCGGATCTTCTGATCAAGCCGCCCAACCTCAGCAGTCCATGGGATACGCACTGCTGAAAGGTCTAAATATTGACTGGGCCTCCATTATTTATGAAGACCTGATTCAACGTGTCGATTATGCCGCTGACAGACCAGCATGGGTTCCTTACCCACGATTCATCAGCGCCATCTTTCAATATGGCCTGAAGGACAGCTATCCTGAAGAGGGTGATCTGAAACTTTCTCAGATTGGCCCTAAGGTTCTCGACTTCAAGCCTGTCGCCAATGAGGTACGTCTCTCTACTCTTCTCTCTCTTCTAAATTCTCCGCTTTCTGTGGCTCCTTCAGCGACAATACCAATCGCTGATACCCCGGCCACAACATCCTCTCCTTATAAGAAAAGGAAACCCTCACACACCCAACTTGATTCCAAAAGGATCAAGAAAACCAAGGAGCAACCCCAGCAATTCCATGCTGAAGACTCCTCAGCTCGTTCTGAAGAGCTGAAGGAAAGTTCCGTGGTACGCTCTGCCACACCCGTGCAAGCCATCCCTCCAATCCAGACTTCAGCGTCTCCAAACGCTGAGGTTAGAAACTTGGAAACTACCCAACCTCCATCAGTCTCTCAAAAGACTGATGAAGTGATTGTCAGCGATTCCAACGCTGAACTCAGAACCCGAACCCCAATCTTAACCTTCGCTTCTCCCTCCACTCACTTGGACACTCCTCCAGCAAACACTGGAGATGCCATCATTCCAGAAGCCGCCGCTGATGCTTCTCAACAAATGATGAAGAAAGGACCTGCAGAGTTCACCATACCTCACCGTACTTTCGAAGAGGATATGGAACACTATTCAGGAACTTGCAACTTCGACGAGTTCATCAATCCTCCTGCAGGTACTAATCCCACCTTAAACACTGTAACTAAACCTGAAACTTCTGAGCTTTCCTTTGTTCACAAGTACTTATATGTTACAGGTCCTAATTTGGGAGACATCAACGCCTCGCTGAAGTCCGTGGAAACAAAGCTGTCCAGTCTCACCACCACACTTTCCAACAACTCAACAGCTGTAACAAACGCTGGAGAGAACTTGACAAAGCTGACAACGGTGGTGGAGAAGAAAGCTTCCACTGAAGACATCAAGAGTCTTGATAAGACGCTCAGCGATTTTGCCAAGGTGCTCTGTGACATCTACACTGACTACACAAGCCTCAAAACATCAGTTTCGACCATGTCCAGCGAAGTAACAACGCTGAAGACATCGGTTGAAAAACTCGAGGGTGATATGTCAGAGGTCAAGACTGACTTAGGCTCTGTAAAGACCGATGTTAGCTCTATGAAGACGATGATCGAGACACTGGTAAACAAGGCAAATAGTCCAGCTCCTGCTCCTGCCCCTGTCCCTATTCTGGAATCTTTCACAGAGGAGGATCGCACAGAGCTGAGGAAAATCACGCCTGCTATCTCTGGCCTAGAAGACAGAATAGGAAAGCTTGAAGGTTGTGTGAAATTCTCTGGCCCAGAAGACAGAGATAACACCAACGCTGAGTCTGCCCATTCCTCCCCCAATCATCATGAAAAAGAGGGGGAGAAGAGTGCTGAACATTCCAAGGAGAAAAGCGCTGAAGATCTGAACAACAAAAGCGCTGAAGACCTTTCCCATGATGAATCTATCAGGGGAGAGAGGAATGAAGATCTGACCACTGGACCTCAGGGAGATGAAAACCCTGAGGGAACCGAGAAGCTCGCCTCTGTATCTGAGGGGGAGCAACTCGAAGAAGATGCTGAGAATTCCGAAGCAGAAGAAGATGAAGACATCGACATCCCTGACGACAAACCATCCTTCTCTCCAAGAAAGGATGATGATGATGATGAAGATGACGATGAAATAATCCCAGTCTTGGACTTGATCTCTGAGACTGATGAACCAGAAAAACAACCTCTCTCGCACAATAAGAGACCTTCCTCAGTTCCTCAAAAGCTGAGTGAAGAAGATCAAAAGAGAAGAGAAGAAATAATAAAGCGATTCGAGGATCAGCGAATCATTCTAAGGCCTGATCAACTGCCTTCAGTTCCTCCTAAGTTCAGAATTTCAAAAGCTGAATATCAGGACCACCTTAGAGCTGAACGCCTCATTGCTGAAAGAAAGGAAGCTGAAGAGAAAGACAGAGAATACGCCATCAAGCTCACTCAAGAATCTGTCAAAGACCCCAAGCTGAAGCGTGTTCCCATTCAAATCCAACGAAATATGTGGGAAGAAGCCCAGAAGATCGTGGAAAAGAAAACTGAAGTTTCTCAAACCACCTTGATCTGGTGTAAAGAGAAAATTCACTTCAGATATCATCCAGTGAAGATCAACAAGGTATTCATCTCTGGAAGAACATCTATCGGAGTACCTATTGTTGACATCAAACTGTTCAGAGAAGATGGCCCATCTAAAACCTTTCGTGCTGACACTGTAAAAAGGTATGGTCTCTCTGAATGGCTGGAGATGAGGTTAGCTATCCAACCATCACAATCAAAGTACAAGAATCATTTCGAAAAGCTGGTAAACAGACAGATCGACTTGATATCTTCCTGTGTGGATATTCCTCCTGTTCCTGATCTAAAGCCGAAAAGAAAAAGAGGTTCTCCAGAGAAGAAACGTCAAGATTCAAATTCAGGACCTGTCATACAAAATGAAACTGGAATTGGTTTCTCTCGCGCGGAAGTACTTGGTCCTGATCCTGATCTATCTGCCCTTGACATCTCTCTGCCACCATGTGAAATTTTCGTCCCTGGTAAAGTCATCAGTAATCCTTATGGAATATTCTTTCTTGACTACGACGGACGAAAATGCTTTCAACGGATCGCTGAGCTCCCAATCACTCCAATCGAACAGCTCAGAGATCTTATCTACTGGTGTGACTTCAGAAAGGACATTCAGGCACGACACCTAAAACCCTTGATCTTTCAAGAAGCGCTGAAGAAAAGAAAACAAGGTGTAACGGTTCCTGACTGGATGATTCCCACTGAAAAGACGACCCTTGATGAACTTCTCATTAAGGAAGAACCTTTTGAAAACTGATATAATCTCCTGTTTCTCTATTGTATCAGTTATCCTTCTGTACTTGTAATTTATTTCGCTTGTACTTGTAATCTTTCTGTTCTTCATTGTAACCTGATTCAAAGATTTAAAGAAAGATTTCAGCGAATGTACTTTACTCCATCAGTACTGAAAAGATCCCAGAAAACAGTAAAAGGGACAAATATTTTATGAGTTCTTTTTATCCTTGTGTTTTCATTAAATAGCAATTTTCTTTGTTGCTATGTCATAATCAAATAGGGGGAGATTGTTGATCCAAACCCTCAATGATTTGATAATGACCATCTCTTAAATACTTAGTGAAAATTGTATGTAAACAATATGTATCAGAGTTTCACTATCGCTGATAAGTACTAAGATCTTACAGTACCGCTGATAGGAACTCTCGCTCTTTAAATTAAACATTCAGCGAACACTGTTCACCATAATGCGCTGAGTCTGTTCAGTCCTTATGGTGATCGCTGATAAGTTAGTTGTTTACTTATAATCCCTGAAGACAAGTTTCACGTCAACAAAGGTTCTACGCTGAAGTCGAAGATCAAGCTCAAGAACCAGCGACAAGTCTACTAATGAACTGATGCGGATCAGCGAAGACTCAGATTTGTCCACTCAACGTGAAGTATCAAGTACAAGACTTCAACTATCGCTGAACTTTATCATTCGCTGAATAGTAAATGATAATCGCTGAATCAACGAAAGCTGATCATGAAGTCCTCCGTACAAAGTACTTTTGTCTTAACCTCCCTTGCACGCCACCGTACGAAATGTCAGAAAAGAACCTCCGAAAATCTGAGATCGTACAACCACTCTGATACTACACGGTTCATTCATGCGGCTACTAAGGTTATCAACAAAGGTCAATGACATGCAACCAATCCGCTGATGACACGTGTAAAGCGTATACTGAATTGCATTAAATGCATGCAGTATATAAAGAGATGAACTCACTTCATTTGAAGTAACTTGCTAACTCTGGACAAGTTCAAATCTCTCTCAAGATAGGATTTTATTAGTAATCTCCATATCTTTCTTAGTGCAAGAAACCTTAGTGTTCCAACTTGTTTAGATTTAGGTTTATCCTTAATCTTGTTTCCGCAACAAGCTGTAAATTGTTAATGATTTATCAATAAACAATTTAGAAAAGTAAAATAGCGTGTTTGTATTCAACCCCCCCCCCCCCCCCTTCTACAAACTTGTATAGGCCTTTCGGGACCAACATGAAGAACTAAACGTTCCTCCCATTTCAAAAGCCAAAAGCTTATTTGGTGCTGGTCCTTCTAATTCTAAATCAAAAGCTCAGCATTCAAATAGTCCTAGAACTACCTTTAGTTATAGGAAATGTTATCACTGTGGACTCACTGATCATATTGCTAGTAAGTGCCACACAGCCACCAAAGCTGAAAAGATAGCTAAGGTGAAGATTGCCCCCAAGGCAAAGAAGACCACTGATGTTAAGAAATTAACCAAAGTGAAGACTGACAAAGCTGAATCTTCAAATGCTGCGAAGATTGCTGAACCTTCCATTCCAACTACTTCCACTGACAAACGTGTACACATGGTTAAGTGGGTACCGAAGAAAAACTAATCTTCCTTTGTGATGCAGGTTCAAAAGGGTATCTGGTATCTCGATAGCGGATACTCTAGACACATGACTGGAAAGAAAAGCCTGTTCGCTGAATACAAGGAAGAGAAGGGTCCCTCTGTGACTTTCGGTGGAAATGGAAAAGGACATACCCGAGGGTTTGGTGTACTCTCTAATGGTACAACAACCTTCAGAAGAGTCGCATATGTTGAAGGGCTGAAGCATAATCTGTTATGCATCAGTCAGCTTTGCGACAAGGATAACAAGGTAATCTTTACCAAGGAATCCTGCTTTGTCACTGACAAAAAGGAGAAGATAGCTCTCAGCGGTTATCGTTTGGAAAATGTTTATGTAATAAACATGGACTCAACAACCACTGAGAACTCCTGTTTCTTCTCAAAAGCCTCATCTGATGTCAACTGGCTATGGCATAAGAGGCTCTCTCATCTGAATTTCAAGACACTGAAGACTCTTTCTTCAAAAGAGTTAGTCACTGGTCTACCTCAACACTCATACGTCAAAGAGTCTTTATGTTCAGCGTGTGAGAAAGGGAAGCAGACCAAAGCAAGCTTTAAGTCAAAGCAAGTCTCCTCAGTGTCGTCTCCTCTACAACTACTCCATATGGATTTGTTTGGCCCTGTTAACAAACAATCCATCGCTGGAAAGAAATATACACTGGTCATAGTTGATGAATTCTCTCGCTATACATGGGTTATGTTTCTCCGTTCCAAGAGTGACACCCATGAAGAACTCATCAACTCTGGTCGGAAGATGGAAACCCTGAACAATTTGATCGTTCGCTCAATAAGGAGTGATCATGGGACTGAATTTAAAAACAGTTCTCTTGATTCCTTCTTTGAGAGTAAGGGTATTTCTCACAACTTTTCATCAGTGAGAACACCGCAACAAAATGGAGTCGCTGAAAGAAGAAATAGAACAATTATTGAAGCTGCACGTTCAATGCTCAGCGATTCTCACCTTCCTACTCAGTTTTGGGCAGAAGCTGTCAACGCCGCTTGTTTTACGCAAAACAGGTCGCTGATAGTCAAAAGATTCAATAAAACAGCCTATGAACTTTTTCATGGGAGAAAGCCTTCAATCAGCTTTCTTCACATCTTTGGATGTCAGTGTTTCATACTGAATAACAGAGATGCCCTTGGAAAATTTGATCTTAAGGCTGATGATGGAATCTTTCTTGGATACTCCTCAGTCTCCAAAGCCTTCAGAGTCTTCAATCGAAGAAGACAAATTGTTGAAGAAACAATACACGTCACGTTTGACAAATCCCGTTCAGCGAACTCTAAACCGTCCGCTAATACTGAAGAACTGAATCAATGGATGTTTTCTCATCTTGGTGATTCAGAAGATATTCCCACTCCTCGTGCTAATACAGTTGAAGATGATGGTCCTACTATCATTCCAAAAATGCATAATAGTGAAGCTGAAACATCATGGGTCTCAGCTGTTCCTATAAACACTATACCTGCTTCTGAACCAAATGTCTCAGACATTCCATCTACTTCTCAGCAATCAGTGAATATAATGACAATTGCATCCATTCCTCTCTTGGCTGATGCTCCAGACGTCGCTGAAGCTTCATCTTTAGCTCCTCCAGTTCAAGTTGAGTCAGCGTCTCACGCCCCGGCTCAGCGATGGACTATAAATCACCCAATTGATCAAATTCTTGGTGATCCAAACGCTGGTATTCAGACTCGACGAAGTGCAGGTAATATTTGTTTATTTGTTAATTTTATCTCTCTTACTGAACCAAAGAAAGTAGATGATGCCCTCAAAGATCCAAACTGGGTCAGCGCCATACAAGAAGAGCTAACTGAATTCGAAAGAAACAAAGTTTGGAAACTTGTTCGAAGACCAACTGACAAAACAGTGATAGGCACTAAATGGGTCTATCGAAACAAGTTGGACGAACATGGAACTGTTACCCGCAACAAGGCTCGTCTTGTTGCTCAGGGATACAGACAAGAGGAAGGCATAGATTATGACGAAACATTTGCTCCAGTAGCAAGACTAGAATCTATTCGTCTATTCTTAGCATACGCTGTACACAAAGACTTCAAAGTATATCAGATGGATGTTAAGTCAGTGTTTCTAAATGGAAAGCTGAATGAAGAAGTCTATGTGGAACAACCTCCAGGATTCTCAGATCCTAAGCGTCCAGGTTATGTTTATAAACTGGATAAGGCACTTTATGGCTTAAAGCAAGCTCCACGTGCATGGTATGACACTCTTTCTACTTATCTCCATATTGAACAATTTGAGCGAGGTAAAATCGACAAAACTCTATTTTTCAGGAAAGTAAAAGGTCATATCATTCTAGTTCAGATATATGTTGATGACATTATATTTGGCTCTACTAACCCTGATCTTTGTACTCGTTTCGCTGATAGAATGAAAGATGAGTATAAGATGAGCATGATAGGTGAACTAACATATTTCCTTGGTCTTCAGATAAAGCAAAATGAGAAAGGAACTTTCATTAATCAGGGAAAATATGTTAAAGATATGCTGAAGAAATTCGACTTAACTGAAAGTTCAGCTATGAAAACCCCTATGGCACCACCGCTGACACTTGATAAGGATACTAAGGGTATTCCTGTTAATGTCACGCTGTACCGTGGGATGATCGGCTCTCTTTTGTATCTTACAGCTAGCCGACCTGATATTATGTATGCAACATGTTTGTGTGCACGATATCAAGCTAAACCTAAGATATCTCATATGAAAGCTGTAAAGCGAATTTTTCGATATCTTAAGGGTACAGCGAATCTAGGTCTTTGGTATCCCAAAGACTCAGGATTTGATCTAATCGCCTATTCAGATAGTGATTTTGCAGGTTGCAGAATGGATAGGAAAAGCACCACAGGAGGATGTCAGCTCCTGGGTGGAAAGTTGGTAAGTTGGACAAGTAAAAAGCAAAACTCAGTGTCCACCTCCACAGCTGAAGCTGAGTATGTAGCCGCTGTAAGTTGTTGTTCTCAGGTCTTGTGGATGAGAAATCAACTACTGGACTATGACCTTCAGCTCTCAAATATTCCAATCTATTGCGACAGCACAAGTGCCATCGCTATAGCAAATAATCCAGAGCTACACTCAAAGACAAAACACATCGAAATCAGGTATCACTTTATCAGAGATCATGTGATTAATGGTGATATAGAACTTCACTTTATCCCAACTGATTATCAGTTAGCTGATCTGTTCACCAAACCTCTTGATGAGACAAGGTTCAACTTTCTCATCAGCGAGCTTGGAATGCTGAACTTTGAAGAATAAAATCTTCAGCGGTTCACATTTGATCAGCGACAGGATAAAACCAACTTGTATAACCTATTCTATCATCTTCTCTCTGAATAAACGTGATTCGCTGATATCAAGGTATGTTTTCTCTCTCTGAAAAATCGCATATAAATGCAAGATTTCAAAATAATTTACATCGCTGAATATCTCTTCCTTAATCAACGATACATTGAAATTTCTAAAACCAACACTGATATTTCTATTCAGTGCTTCATGTTTTCATAAGTGTCCCTGAGTTTTTCAAAACCTCAGAGACATCCAAGAATATGAAAGGACAATTGTGACGTCATTACAACGGATAAGCCCTGGCACGTTCTTCTTTCTGACACACGTTTGCACGTTTCGTTTACTCGCCAATCAAATGCAAACACGTGTCCGTGTCATGATGAAAATCTTTCCCCGCTCAAGATTTTCTCTTTCTAATCTCTCTATATAAACAATTTCTTGGTTTATATTTTCCTTTTACGCGAACTTCTCCTCCAAGCAAAGAAAGAATTCACTATTGCATTTTGCTCTCGAATTTTTCAAGAACAACTGTTCATCTTCTTCAAACATCAAAGGTTAATATGTTCTTATTATTTACCAAATGCAAATAACTTGTTTCTGATCTTCTCATTGTTTTAACAAGATCAAACAAAAGAACTTCTTAAAAATGAAATCATTTTCTTTCATGGTTTTATGAACACAACCATTTCATGGTTGTTCTTCAAGTTTAAATGCAAAAATCTTAAACTTGCTCTTCATTCGTTTTTCCATAATCCCAATCTTCAAAGGAAACTGGAAAACAAGATTTTTTTTTAGGGTTTGCATTTCATTTTTTTTCAAAAAAAAAACAAGAAAAACCCTAATCTTCATTAAGACATTTTGTCTGAATGAAATGGACAAAATTCGAACCATCTTATTGGAAAACTCTTTCCACATTAAGATTATTCTTATTTGTTAATCTTTGGTTGAACTGATAATACAAAAAATGGCATCTTCTGACATTCCCAAGAACACCATCGCTGAGAACGCTGCTGCTGATGATACTGCTGAGGAAGTGGAAATCCTCAAGGCTCCTCAGGTCAAGTTCTCTCTTGACAAACTGGATTGGACAAAGATAAATAACCTCTATGCGCTTCTCGAGTTTCCTCCTCGAAAGCAAGTTACACATCTAGATGATGCTGTAAACTTCCTAAAGAACTGCTCCATCTTCACAGCCCTGACCATAACACCTCCTGCACATCAGCTTTTGCTATCCCAATTCTGGTACTCTGCCAGACATTCTCAACTACTATCAGCCAAAGACCCCTCAAAAACAATTGACTGCATCCTCTGCGATATCGAATATGGCACTATGAAGATTACACATGCCATCATTCGCAAAGCCCTGAACCTTCCCTTGGCCACCAAAGAAAAACCTTTTGTTCCTCTCCCTGACCCCAAGAAAAACTCAGACAGGGAAGCCATCATTGCATTCTTCGATGCAATGGGCTATGTATGGGAAACTGGAAGGGACATGAAGCCCGAGAAGAAGCTAACCATTATCATGAAATCGAAAATGCCCAGCGAGATGAATTTCATCTTCGCCCATGTGATCAGCTGCATGACTGCCAAGACCGGCTCATCTGACCAAGCCGCTAAGCCTCAGCAAGCAATGGGATATGCATTGCTGAAAGGTCTACATATAGACTGGACATCGATTATGTATGATGACCTGGTACTCCGAGTGGACTCCGTCGCTGACAGATCTCCATGGGTTCCCTATCCTCGATTCATCAGCGTCGTATTCCAAAAAGGCCTGAAGGACAGCTACCCATCAGAGGGTGACCTGAAACTCTCTCAGGTTGGCCCTAAGATTCTCGACTTCAAGCCGATGGAAAATGAGGTACGTCTTTCTACTCTTCTAACTCTTCTAAAATCCACTTCTTCTACTTCTGCAGCTCCTTCAGCGGACAAACCCACCGCTGATACCCCAGCTGCAACCGCCATTCCTTCTCTTAAAATGAAACACTCTGACACCCAACTTGGTTCCAAAAGAACTAAGAAAACCAAAGAGCAACCCCAGCAATCTATTGCTAAAGACTCCTCAGCTCCTCTTGTTGGACTGAAGGAAAGTTCAGTGGTACGCTCTGCCACAGTTGAACAAGCCACCCACTCTATCCCAACTTCAGCGTCTCCAAACGCTGAGGTTACAAACTTGGAATCTACACAACCTCCTTCAGTCTCTCAAAAGACTGATGAAGTGATTCTCAACAAATCCAACGCTGAACTCAGTACCCAACCTCCATTCTTACCCTTTGCTTCTCCCTCTACTCATTTGGACTCCACTCCAGTTATCACTGAAGCACCTGTCATTCCTCCAGAAGCTAAAGAAAATACTCTTCAAGGAGTGATGGGCATAGGACCTGCAGAGATGACCATACGTCCACGCACGTTAGCTGACGACATGGAACTTTACTCAGGCACCCGAGATTTTGATGAATTCACCAATCCTCTTGCAGGTATACACCAACCCCTATACACTGTAACTGAACCCCAAACTTCTGAGCTTTCCTCTGTTCACAAGTTCTTATATGTTACAGGTCCTAATTTGAGAGACATCAACGCCTCTCTGAAGACAATAGACACGACGCTGACAGGTCTGACTACTACTCTTTCCGACAACTCTTCCGCTGTAACAAACGCTGGAGAGAATCTTACAAAGCTGACAACTATCGTCGAAAAGAATGCCTCCAAAGCTGATTTGGAGAAGGTTGATAAATCACTCACCGACTTCGCCAAAGTTCTCTCTGATATCTACACAGACTACCTTAACATCAAGAAATCAGTTGACACCATGTCCAGCGAAGTCACAACGCTGAAGACATCGGTTGGCAAACTCGAAGGTGACATGTCTGCTGTAAAGACTGATGTCAGCTCCGTCAAGACTGACATGAGTTCTGTGAAGGATGATGTAAACACGATGAAGAATGACATCACTTCTATGAACACTTTGTTGCAGCAGATCCTGACCAACACGACCGCCCCTGCACCTGCCCCTGCACCTCCATCTTTTACTACGGCGGATCGTGCTGAACTCGTGAAGATCAATCCTGGTATTTCTGGCATAGAAAACAGATTATCAGTGATTGAAATCTGTATGGGGATCCCTGGCCAAGAAGACAGGGATACAACACAAGATGCTGAATCATCACATTCCTCCCCCAGTCATCATGAAAAAGAGGGGGAGAAGAGCGCTGAAGATCCTTCCAAGAGTGTTGAAGACCTTTCCCATGATGAATCTATTAGGGGAGAGAAGACTGAAGACCTCACCTTTACTGAAGAGGGTGAGAAGACAATTGAAGCAGTCGCTAGACCTCAGGAAGATGAACACCCTGTGGGAACCGAGAAGCTTACCTCTGTATCTGAGGGGGAGCAACTCGAAGAAGCTGAAGAAACTGAGTCTGAAGCTGAAGATGAAGAAGCCATCAACTTGTCTGATGATGAACCATCCTCTTCTCCAAAGAATGATGATGATGAAGATGATGATGATGATGATGACTCTTTTATCGACAAGCCTGCTCAGAGATCTAAAGCTCTTAGAGGTATTCTGATAAATGAACCTACAGGGGAGCGGACAAAGACAAAGCCATCAGCATCTGAAGCTGACAAGGGCAAAGGAAAAAGTGTCGCTGAAGATGAAAATCTGATGATCTTGCTTAAAAAGCCGGTTTGTCAGGTACATTAATCTTACACAACATCCCTCCTCTATACACTTTATCAGTTCTACTCTCTCCAAACCTCCATACACTTTATCCCACTCTTTCTCTATCTCTGTTCTACCCATGTTCTTACCTGTAAGATCGATGTATTTCAGCTAGTCCTCCCCCCTGTTTGAGGATATCGCTGAAGTTCCTACAGCTGCGACTTCACCAACAATAATCCCAGCTCCCAACGCTGAAGAAATAATCCCGGTCTTAGATTTGATTTCTGAGACTGATGAACCTGAAGAACAGATGCTCTCTCACAAAAACAGACCTTCCTTGGCTCCTCAAAAGCTAAGTGAAGAGGATCAAGAAAAGAGAGATGAAATGATCAAGAGACTCGAAGATCAGCAAATCATTCTGAAGCGTGATCAACTTCCTTCGGTTCCTCCAATGTTCAGAGTTTCCCAAAAGGAATACAAGGAACACCTCAGAGCTGAACGCCTGATCGCTGAAAGAAGGGAAGCTGAAGAAAAAGACAGAGAATACGTCATCCAGCTTACTCAACGATCAATAAAAGACCCCAAGCTGAAAAGAGTTCCCATTGATGTTCAACGTCAGCTATGGGATGATGCTCAAAAGATCGTTAGAGAAAAGACTAAGGTCTCTGATACGACTTTGGAATGGGCTAAACAAATGCTGACCTATCGATCTAGACCATCCAAAATCATCAAGGTAAACATCAGAGGAAGACTGTACGCAGACGTTCCTGTTGTTGAAGTGGATGTCTACAGAGAAGACAAAACCAAGCAAACCTTCTATGATGCTACCTTAGAAAAGTTTGGTCTCTCTGAATGGTTAGAAACGAAATTAGCCATTCAGGGATCGCACTCAAAGTTCAAAAGCCATGTCGAGAAGATCTTAAACAAAAACAGATCGACCTGGTTTCTTCTGCTGTGGATATTCCTCCTTCTACTCTTCTTCCTCAACAAAGAAAAGTCTCTGCTAAGGAAAAGAAAGTCTCAGACTCAGGTCCTCTTATACGAAATGAAACAGGTATTGGTTTCTCTCGTGCTGAATTTCTTGGCCCTGATGCTGATCTCTCAACGCTTGACACCTCCCTACCACCTGGAGAAACTTTCATTCCTGGCACAGTTGTAAGTGATCCTTATGGTATATTCTTTCTAGACTACAAATGAAACCATCACTTTCAACGTATCTCTGAGCTCACCTCGCTCCCATCGAACAACTCAGAGATCTCATACACTGGTGTGAAGTCAGACGCGACATTAAAGCTAGACACCTGAAGCCCTTGATTTTTGAAGAAGCTCTGAAGAAAAAGAATCAAGGAGTAGATGTCCCTGACTGGATGATTCCCACATCAAAGACCCTCGATGAACTTCTCATCAAGGAAGAACCTTTTGACGGATAGGATCGCCTTGTAATTCTTTCTATCCTTATCTGTCTACATCTTTTGTACTTGTAATTCTATTCGATGTACTTGTAATTTTTCCACTTCTCTCTGTAATCTTTACACAGTTTAAAGAAAAATTTCAGCGAATGTACAGAAAAGATCCCAGAAAACAGTAAAAGGGACAAATATTTTATGAGTTCTTTTTACCCTTGTGTTTTCATCAAATAGCAATTTTCTCTATTGCTATGTCATAATCAAATAGGGGGAGATTGTTGATCCAAACCCTTAGTGATTTGATAATGACCCTCTCTTATATTCTTAGTGAAAATTGTAAGTAAACAATATGTATCAGAGTTTCACTATCGCTGATAAGTACTAAGATCTTACAGTACCGCTGATAGGAACTCTCGCTCTTTAGATTAAACATTCAGCGAACACTGTTCACCATAATACTCTGAGTCTGTTCAGTACATATGGTGATCGCTGATAAGTTAGTTGTTTACTTATGATCCCTGAAGACAAGTTTCACGTTAACATAGGTTCTACGCTGAAGTCGAAGATCAAGCTCAAGAACCAGCGACAAGTCTCCTAATGAACTGATGTGGATCAGCGAAGACTCAGATTTGTCCACTCAACGTGAAGTATCAAGTACAAGACTTCAGCTATCGCTGAACTCTATCATTCGCTGATATAGAATGATAGATCGCTGAATTAACGAAAAGTTGATCATGAAGTCCTCCGTACAAAGTACTTTTGTCTTAACCACCCTTGCATGACTCCGTACGATATGTCAGAAAAAGAACCTCCTTATTGTCTGAAATCGTACAACCACTCTGATATTACACTGTTCAACATGCGGCTACTAAGGTTGTCAACAAAGGTCAATGACATGCAACCAATCAGCTGTTGCCACGTATAAAGTGTAAACTGCAATGCATTAAATGCATGCAGTATATAAGAAGAAGAACTCACTTCATTTTGAAGTAACTTGCTAACTCTGGACAAGTTCATCCTTCTTATCTTGAGATAGGTTATTATTAGTAATTTCCTTCTCTTTCTTAGTGCAAGAAACTTAGTGTTCCAACTTGTTAAGATTTAGGTTTATCCTTAATCTTGTTTCTGCAACAAGCTGTAAATTGTTAATGATTTATCAATAAACAATTTAGAAAAGTAAAATCTGTGTGTTTGTATTCAACCCCCCCCCCCCCCCTTCTACAAACTTGTATAACCCTTCGGGACCAACAAGCTATCTACACCAGTCAGAGATCAAGTGCTAGAGTCAGCAGACCCGACGGTTGAAAAGCCCGAGGGAGAACCATAAGATCTTTTGATGCTGACAGTTCGGAAAGGCCGGTCTTGGAATTGATAGATGAGGACTCGGATGGCAATCCGGAAATAGAAAGAGAGTGGAGAGAGAAAGCAGTTTCGGCTATTAAATCTGAGACGGATGCTCTTTGGAATTTCTCAGATGATGACGAGTTTATGAACGACGAAGAATATGATCAATTCCTCCTTCAAAGCGAACACATATCAGTCTCTCAGCACGACTTACACGACACTGCAGGTACATCCGAACTTCCAACTCCTGACCCGAAAACATCTCAACCTCAACCTATTCAACCAGTTCGTTGGGAGAGAGTTCGAATCCTGGTTCCATTTTTAGAAGAATCGCACAAGAAGATATTCGTACACCGGATTAGATCACTTGACCCCATTTTTTGTCATGGGGTCTCAGATCTGTCAGATCAGTGCGTTCTCAATATTTGGATGTGATAAAAAGAAGCAGAATGGTCCACGAAGTCTGAACAAGTCACAGAATTACATAAATCGTGGAGATCGTGTCCGTTATAGTTCTGAAGGTATGGTTCCCAATTTTCATTGTTAAAAGGGATGATGGAAAGGAATGGATATTCTCAGAAGCCGATTTCATGAAGTGCACCATTACCCTCGCATACATAAATGACTTTCAGATGGGGATAGAAAGCAATCAGAAGAAAGTGAATATTCTGAAGCCTAATCTGACTCTTCCCGATGCCGAAGAGTTACAGGTACACACTCTCTTGCCCAAACCAGAAACAGGGATCGTGTATCTGAATGAAAAGGGGAAGAAACGTTTCATGAGGATCAGTGAGGTGCATAAATTCAGTGAAGGGACTTTGATGAAGATTCAGAATGTGTTGAAGAAGATTGTTGAAGAAGAGGAAAGAGACTCGTTAGAGAATTACACAAATGTCAGAAAATATCTTGCTAAAGAGCTCCTCGAGGCGATTGAAGAAAGGCTGGAATTCAAAAAATCCATCTGGCACTTTGAAATCCTTTTTGCTATCAGGAAGCGGTATGTCTCTGACTGGCGTGAGATCGAACTTCAATTCAAAGGGAAAGATTGTTAGGTCTCAAGTTAGTTGAATCGAAGTATAGGGACTAGTTTTGTCAATTCTTGTAACTATCCCTTTTGGGATATAAATAGTTTGCTTTGCTTTGTGATTAGGGTTAATGACCTAATCAATAGTTTTCTAATTACCTTACGTACGGCTACAGTGTTCTACAGTTTTCTGCTAATCAATACAAGTGAGATTTATGACATTCATACTATATTGTGTTGATTCTTTGTTTTGCAATTGTTAATCTGGGATCCACATGATATAATAAACATCAAAGTGGAAACGAGTTAGACTGAAAACAAACTTTATTGAGTACAAACAAGAAATCAAAATAAGAAGATAATGGACCATCGAAAAGGAACAGAGATGGGACAATCTATAATAGACTGATGGTAAGAGACGAGACGACCACAATCCAAACAAAATTTGTTAGCATCACTGATCCATCAGCCATCTATGTAAGATATATAAGTAAAGTACCAAAAGCAGGTTAATGCATTAAAAGGTTATAAGCTTCATATAAGTTGAAGTGAAATGAAGGAAAAATTGGTCTATCCAAAAGAGTTCCACAAACATTTCCTCTTTATACCAGCTAATTAACAGAGTCCTAGTGTCAACATTACTTTGTCTTTACATCAGCTAAAAGAGTTCCAAAACAGGTTTAGGTTTTCTCTAAAAAGGTAATTTTTCTTTGCCAGGTAATTAAAAACAACAACAAAGCATTTTCAAGGCTAGCCTATCCTTTGGGAATTCAAAGTAACTAAGTAAGTAGTGACAATGACCCATTTTAAGCTACAACAATCAGCAGGATAACAAATTCATTAACAAATCTTTGGAATCTGTTACACTAGGACCGAAATTACCAATTTCAAATATAGACATATACACATACATGTGAATAACTAATATGCTCGCTCAAAGAGTACCTCTATCTGTGTATACATAATTACTATTTTGATATTTTTATTTACTACAACAGTATCCAAAAAAGTCAATAAAAATTTGTTGTACTACCAATCATAACTAAAACAGAGCCTGCATGCATGTGTTTGTCTCTCCAAACATAAATAATGAGGTTAGAGCATTATAAGAATTGAGTAGTTTACAAAAACAATATCTACTTTTTGTTCGCATTTGAACAATTATGATAATTTGTTCTTTTGTCCTTTCATAAATAAAATAGATTAGAATACTTGTCTATCATATAATGGAGTACATTCTTAGATCCTTCTTGTACTCTATTGCCTAGTCCAACTGTTCAAAAACGCTATATTTTGATTGGCAAATTTACTTTTTAGATCAAATGTCAACTTTTTTCTTGTTACCAAATCAGAATTCTTATACTGCCTTGGCAAATCATTTGACAAGCTCCCTTTTATTTTTAAAGAGGAGGCATGGCAGTGATCTTCAATATGGGGTAAAGCCTGAGGGTCCGATAGCCTAAGGGTCCGATAATGAATTTGGGGGGATTTGGACTCCTTAGAATACATATATAGCTCATATACTGCTTTTCAAAAGTATGTTAATTAAGACCAATAAGGTAGATATTTATTTTAGTTGAGGATTGAATGCATAGAAAAGTATGTTTCATATCAACCCCAATGAATGGCAAAAGTAGGTAACCGTGTAACACCCTAAAAATCAGGGTAAATTTAAACCTGAAATAAAAGGGTTTACGCATCTAATCTCCAAAACATAAACGTTCTTAACTAGTAAAAGTAATGACAAGAGTTAATTTACATCAACTAGTCTTCACCATAAACTCTTCACTCATCCCATTACTTCCCTAAGCTCATACCTGGTAAGAAAATATAATTTGAAACGATTAGGCTAACGCCTAGTGAAAACATTCAGTTTCAAAAATAATACTTTTAAATCAATGTAAACAAGGTTTATCAAACTTGACTTACTCTCGTTGTTACCATACTCGTACTTATCTCATAATAACAGAATCATGCTCAATCTCATGAGTATGACTATCCTTTAAAAAGTCATAACACCATATTCAATAGCCTACTACGAATCATCACAGATTCTAGTTTATAAATCAAGCCTACAGACTTACATTCAATCGCCATAACCTCCTCCTTAGAATGGATACAGAAATAGCACTTATATAAATATTGCCTATTTTTAGTCCGCCGAAAACACGAGAAAACCACTTACACTTCGTCTAATTCATTTTTCCACATCTCAAATACGAATAGCAATTGTACTTCGCCTATTCGCTACAACCAAAATGAATAACAATTATATCTTGCCTATTCCTTCATTTCTACATGGATAGCGATTCTATTTTGACTATCCAATCCTTCAACATGAATAACAATTCTACTTTGCCTATTCAATCATTCATCATGAATAACAATTATACTTTGTCTATTCAATCATTCAAAATGAATAACAATTATACTTTGTCTATTCAATCATTCAGCATGAATAACAATTATACTTTGTCTATTCAATCATTCAGCATGAATAACAATTATACTTTGTCTATTCAATCATTCAAGGATACACGGGAATAACAATTATACTTTGTCTATTCCTCCTTTTCAAGGATACACGGGAATAACAATTATACTTTGTCTATTCCTCCTTTCTACATGAATAGCAATTCTACTTTACCTATTCAATAATATAAATAGCAATTCTACTTTGCCTATTCATTTCATTCCAATACAAATAGGAATAGCAATTATATTTTGCCTATCCTACGTTATCAAATAAAACTAGTGTCTGTGGATCCATTCCACTTATTCGTATTCGTACAGAATAATGCTTAATATGAATTTCTCATATTATTTAGTAAAAGCAAACCTCCTTTATAGATCCCTTATATCACTCAGTATGAGCAAATCACATTTAATATGTCAATTTCTTATAATATAAGTCTAACCATCAATATCATCAATTACGGGTCCTTGATATAATTTTATATACACAATTGCCCATTAGCACAAATAGTTAAAGCTCGTATAATCGTCCATCCAAAACTCATTCAGAAAATACTTCTTTATAAAAATATACCATACCGTAATTTAAATACTTTATAAAAGGGTAAGGTAAGAATGAACTCACCCGATAGCAGTAGCGTCACTCTTACTTTACTTCTTAAAGTTGTAAGGAATTCCGTCACCAAACTTCACAAAGTCTGAAATACCCAAATACATATAGTATTTATATCAATCTACTAAGTAGGACTATTAAAAGACTAAGAATCCTAAATAACCAAAATCCTCGACACTTATCGCAACTATCATCTTTATCGCAACTCACTGCTGCGATGTTCATCTTTGTCTCAACTCACAGAAAACGTATTTAAGCCAGAAATCTTACTTTTAAGCCATAATATTTTCTACAAAAGTGCAGATATGTTTAATATCATCTTTAGAAACTATTTATGAGTCCAGATTTCTCATATCTTTCCAAAATTGTCAAAACCCAATTCTAAACCACTAGAAAACTTATTACACATAAGGAGAGCAATTTATATGAAATCATACCTTTGATTCTCACAGGTTACACCTTAATTCTCCAGCTAAATTTCTGTTTGCTTCTTCTTCTTCTTCTTTTGCTTTCTCAATTCTCTCTTTCTCTCTTTTGGCACCGTACACACACACATAACACAACGATGAAAAGTGAAGAGGTATTTCACTTTTGTTTCTTTTCTCAACAAAGAGGCGGTGGTGGAGGATAAAATATCCTCACTTTAACCAAATCAACCCCCACACTTCCATTAATTGGCAAAACCTACCCTCAACTTATAAATTAAAATTAAAGTTTACCCCTTAACTTATAACTTCGTAAAACAAATAACGTAACTTACTCAGGGATAAACTCTAAAATTAATCTATCAAATAATCATACATAAATTAACAATAAACCCCATCTTAACACTTTGTACAAAAATCGAGGTGTTACAATACTCCCCAACTTGAAAATGATTTCGTCCTCGAAATCAAAGCTAAGTACACAAATGAGGATATCTAATCTTCATATCCTCTTCCGACTCTAACGTCACATTAGCACCTCGATGATGTTTCCATTGTACTTTTAACATAATCACATTCTTAGATCGTAACTTCTTAACCGATCTCTCTAGAATCGTTTCCGGTTCCTCCACACAACGACTCTTCTCATCCATTCTTACTTCAGTAAATGGAATCACATCATACCAACATAAAATATGTCATATATATCCCCTTCAATTTCTAGTCTTACATACTTAATCACAGTTAAAAGTCCAGGAAGAACAAGGACTCAACTTTCCACATCTTCTGGATCTTATATCCTTCAACATTACCCGTTCCTCAACTTAAAGTTTTGCGGATCTCCTTGGGGTAACTATACAATTATCAAATCTTTATCCAACTATAACTTGATCTTATTTTAACCCTTTCAATCATTAAAGCATCTTTCAACAATAACAACTAATACAGCTAACTTTTGATACAGACCAAAATACAAAAGATAAGTTAGCATTACTTACATAATATACATACACCTATGCATAGAATAAACAAGGACAGTATCAAAACGTATCCATCCATTCCTTAACGTCTTTCATCGTCACGTGAAAAGTTTCAACCCTTTAATGTTGAGATGTTGGGTTTCTTCCCTTGATTCCTGCTATCTCTCAGCGTTGGGCAATCCCTTCGAAAATGAACAAGCTTCTTACATTCATAGCAAGTGGGTCCTTGGATGGGACAACTCTCTATTTGATGACCACTCTTTCCACATTTAAAACATTCCCTTGATATCACCCGACACGGCCCAAAATGTTTACTCTTACATTTTTGACACCAATTAGACTCTGGTCGAGTCTCAAGTTGAGTGTCCTTAATAAGGGACTTCAGTCCTTGTGAAGGTTCCGATCGACTTTCAAATTTTCTTTTTTCTCCCATTTGTGCTTTCTCCGCTTTATCTTTTTCATAAACTTCTTCCACAGTCTTTGCTTCCTCAATCGTTTCCCTCAGTGTTGAAGCTTTTGAATTCCTAACTCAGGACATCATATCAGCTGGCAAACCCTTCAGGTAAGCCTTGATCTTTTCTCTTTCTGTTGGAGCCACATGCCCAACTAAATTCAGCTTTTCCATAAAGGATTCGGTGTACTTCCGAACAGTCGAAGTACCCTTCTTAAGAGTCTGAAACTCTTCTTCTATCCTATCCATTTCGTTCTCATTACAAAATTCCTCCAGGATCTTTTTCTTAAAAGACTCCCACGTCATAGCATCTAAGACTGGAGCCTTTATAGTAGACGTCACTATATTCCACCAAGTCAACGCATTTCCTCGTAACATTTGAGACTCGAATCTGACCTTTGATTTCTCATCACATTCACAAGCTCGAAAAGCTTGTTCCATCTCTCTGAGCCAATTCATACATGTCACTGGATTGTCTGCTTCGATAAACTCTGGCGGTTTACAGCCTAGAAATGTTTTATATGAACAGACTCTTTCCACCCTCATGTTTATATCTATCACAGGATTACGAATTGGATTTCTTACACCAGTATTAGTCTCCGTTCGTCGTAACTCCGAACTTTGATCATTCAGCGCCTTCATAAACATTCCTGTTTGTTGTGCCATTGTTGTATTCATCATTCGCGTCATGTTCTCCATCATACGAGACTCCATTGTTGACTCCGGCATTTCCGGGTTGGCGGTACTAGTACTCGTTCTGTGTACCCAACTGTCCGCTCCTCCCCTAGAAGGTAACCTCGGCGGACTTTCATGTGTTCCAACCATCTCCGGTCGCTTTTCCACTGACCAATCAATCACGGCCCTATCCCTCGAAGAAATAGGGGACATTGGTGGCGTATTCACCATCGTTCTGACATAACACAAAGAAATAACCATAAGAAATGGTTACACATAACCAGACATACGAAACGTACTTTACCGTTCATTAGTCACAGTAACAATTTAGAAACAAGTATGCTTGTGTAATAATATATTCATAATAACAGTAGCTAATTGAAATTGTGAATATATTATGCATGAGAATTCTCGTTACCATTGTTACAGTACTAACTTCACGTATTTCCATCGACTCTAAGACTATCCCGTCTTAGTACTTCTACCCATTTCTCACATATCATATCTTAATTCATCTCAGCTTAAGTCTAGGTATATCACTATCATACCTAATTCACTTAAACTAATGCTCTGATACCATATTGTAACACCCTAAAAATCAGGGTAAATTTAAACCTGAAATAAAAGGGTTTACGCATCTAATATCCAAAACATAAACGTTCTTAACTAGTAAAAGTAATGACAAGAGTTAATTTACATCAACTAGTCTTCACCATAAACTCTTCACTCATCCCATTACTTCCCTGAGCTCATACCTGGTAAGAAAATATAATTTGAAACGATTAGGCTAACGCCTAGTGAGAACATTCAGTTTCAAAAATAATACTTTTAAATCAATGTAAACAAGGTTTATCAAACTTGACTTACTCTTGTTCTTACCATACTCGTACTCATCTCATAATAACAGAATCATGCTCAATCCCATGAGTATGACTATCCTTCAAAAAGTCATAACACCATATTCAATAGCCTACTACGAATCATCACAGATTCTAGTTTATAAATCAAGCCTACAGACTTACATTCAATCGCCATAACCTCCTCCTTAGAATGGATACAAGAATAGCACTTATATAAATATTGCCTATTTTTAATCCGCCGAAAACACGAGAAAACCACTTACACTTCGTCTAATTCATTTTTCCACATCTCAAATACGAATAGCAATTGTACTTCGCCTATTCGCTACAACCAATATGAATAACAATTATATCTTGCATATTCCTTCATTTCTACATGGATAGCGATTCTATTTTGCCTATCCAATCCTTCAACATGAATAGCAATTCTACTTTGCCTATTCAATCATTCATCATGAATAACAATTATACTTTGTCTATTCAATCATTCAACATGAATAACAATTATAGTTTGTCTATTCAATCATTCAGCATGAATAACAATTATACTTTGTCTATTCAATCATTCAACATGAATAACAATTATACTTTGTCTATTCAATCATTCAGCATGAATAACAATTATACTTTGTCTATTCAATCATTCAAGGATACACGGGAATAACAATTATACTTTGTCTATTCCTCCTTTTCAAGGATACTCGGGAATAACAATTATACTTTGTCTATTCCTCCTTTCTACATGAATAGCAATTCTACTTTACCTATTCAATCATATAAATAGCAATTCTACTTTGCCTATTCATTTCATTCCAATACAAATAGGAATAGCAATTATATTTTGCCTATCATACGTTATCAAATAAAACTAGTGTCTATGGATCCATTCCACTTATTCGTATTCGTACAGAATAATGCTTAATATGAATTTCTCATATTATTTAGTAAAAGCAAACCTCCTTTATAGATCCCTTATATCACTCAGTATGAGCAAATCACATTTAATATTTCAATTTCTCATAATATAAGTGTAACCATCAATATCATCACTTACGGGTCCTTGATATAATTTTATATACACAATTGCCCATTAGCACAAATAGTTAAAGCTCGTATAATCGTCCATCCAAAACTCATTCAGGAAATACTTCTTTATAAAAATATACCTTACTGTAATTTAAATACTTTATAAAAGGGTAAGGTAAGAATGAACTCACCCGATAGCAATAGCGTCACTCTTACTTTACTTCTTAAAGTTGTAAGGAATTCCGTCACCAAACTTCACAAAGTCTGAAATACCCAAATACATATAGTATTTATATCAATCTACTAAGTAGGACTATTAAAAGACTAAGAATCCTAAATAACCAAAATCCTCGACACTTATCGCAACTATCATCTTCATCGCAACTCACTGTTGCGATGTTCATCTTTGTCTCAACTCACAGAAAACGTATTTAAGCCAGAAATCTTACTTTTAAGCCATAATATTTTCTACAAAAGTGCAGATATGTTTAATATCATCTTTAGAAACTATTTATGAGTCCAGATTTCTCATATCTTTCCAAATTTATCAAAACCCAATTCTAAACCACTAGAAAACTTATTACACATAAGGAGAGCAATTTATATGATATCATACCTCTGATTCTCACAGGTTACACCTTAATTCTCCAGCTGAATATCTGTTTGCTTCTTCTTCTTCTTCTTTTGCTTTCTCAATTCTCTCTTTCTCTCTTTTGGCACCGTACACACACACATAACACAACGATGAAAAGTGAAGAGGTATTTCACTTTTGTTTCTTTTCTCAACAAAGAGGCGGTGGTGGAGGATAAAATATCCTCACTTTATCCAAATCAACCCCCACACTTCCATTAATTGGCAAAACCTACCCTCAACTTATAAATTAAAATTAAAGTTTACCCCTTAACTTATAACTTCGTAAAACAAATAACGTAACTTACTCCGGGATAAACTCTAAAATTAATCTATCAAATAATCATACATAAATTAACAATAAAATCCATCTTAACACTTTGTACAAAAATCGAGGTGTTACAAACCGACATGTAAGCGCTTACCTGGTAAGAGCGAATGAAATGATCGAGAGTCTTACGCGACAACTATTACCATGGTTAGCGCTTACCGGTTGTATTGTTGCATATGAAACCGATTTGGTGGACTAAAATTTTACCTGGTAAGTAAATGATAGTGTTAAATTTGATTGGTAAATGCTTACCCGGGTAAGCATTTGGTAAACGGCCCCTAAAACATATGTGTTAGTGTTACTGTTTTGCCATTCATTGGGGTTGATATGAAACATACTTTTCTATGCATTCAATCCTCAACTAAAATAAATATCTACCTTATTGGTCTTAATTAACATACTTTTGAAAAGCAGTAGATGAGCTATATATGTATTCTAAGGAGTCCAAATCCCCCCAAATTCATTATCGGACCCTTAGGCTATCGGACCCTTAAGCTTTACCCCATAATGAAGATCATTGCCATGCCTCCTCTTTAAAAATAAAAGGGAGCTTGTCAAATGATTTGCCAAGGCAGTATAAGAATTCTGATTTGGTAACAAGAAAAAAGTAGACATTTGATCTAAAAAGTATATTTGCCAATCAAAATATAGCGTTTTTGAACACTTGGACAAGGCAATAAAGTACAAGAAGGCTCTAAGAATGTACTCCATTATATGATAGACAAGTATTCTAATCTATTTTATTTATGAAAGGATAAAAGAACAAATTATCATAATTGTTCAAATGCGAACAAAAAATAGATTTTGTTTTTGTAAACTACTCAATTCTTATAATGCTCTAACACATATGTTTTATGAAAGGACAAAAGAACAAATTATCATAATTGTTCAAATGCGAACAAAAAATAGATATTGTTTTTGTAAACTACTCAATTCTTGTCGTATCAATCCGGTAATTAATTGGTAAGCGCTTACCCGAGTAATTGTTTGGTAAACGGCCACTTAGTTATTAAATATGATAAAATAAATGTGACAATAACGTGAATTCTCCATTTACACCCATAAAATTAAAACCCTTAAAGTCTTGTGATTTTGACATACATGGCAAAGACACATCATTCATTGAAAAAAATATATATATATAACCCAGAATTCTCCATTTACACCCATAAAATTAAAACACACGAACACATAGACATAAGAAATCCAAAATGTCGTCCGAAAAAAACCTAAAAACCAGATACCAACACAAAAACACAAACACCTGGACACAAGGCGAACTCAAGCCAAGAACTAGAAACAACACCGATTGAAACAAAAAAACAAATACTGCCGTAAAACAAAACGATTTCTACAATACATATATATACATATATACATATATACATATATACATATATATATATATATATGGTTGTAAGGAGTCTTGGAAAGAAATGATGGTACCTAAAATCAACCATCTTTGTGATGAAGAACTTTGTCGGTGTCTCGGTAGTGGTATACTAGTGATGCTCAAAAAGAGTATTATTTTTCAAAAGATTATCGTGGCGATGGATGGATCATTGACAATGTTTCTGGTAAGTATTTTGGATAAAGGCCCGAAGAAGAACTGATTTAGGGTTAGGATTTAGGGGGTGGGAGGTGGAGGGAATGAAAAGTTTTTAAAAATATTTTCAATCTCATTTTTTCCGCTTCATTTTTTGTTTAAATTACAAGGTAATGATGATGTAATTTATAATTTGAGATGTTATAATTTATAAACTCTAATTTTGGTTGACGAGTTTTAGTCAAAATTTTGAAATTCAGACGTAAGCTTTGATAAATCTAGAAGATATCCTGTCGTTTTATTTTATTTTGAAAGTGGTTTATGATCACTTATTTCATTTGTTTTCTTAGTTACAGCATCTCCAATGGTGGAGGTTAAAGACTTGATCAAGTCTTTGGTTAGTGGACCCCATCATTTGTTTATTAATAAAAGTGAAGGGTTGATGCTAATGACTTGGTGCAGACCAAGTCATTTGAAGAAGCTTTGTGAGAGAGCATCATCTTTGATTTGTGGGTCCCACTTTTTTTTATTAATAAAAAAATTCCTCAAGTCATTGCAATGACTTAGCCATTGTAGATGCCCTTAGAAGGAGTGGCATTTTAGTCTATTTCATCTTGTTTGTATTTTTCACTTTTGTCTTTATCTATTTTTTCATAATTAGCTCATATATATATATATATATATATATATATATATATATGAGATTGTGTGAGAAAAGGAGTTAAGGTAAGAACGGATATGGACCTTTATCACTTTTAATCTCAATCTCACTCATGAATCGCGTTTGATATGGATTGATCTGGTGCATCTTAGTGCATTGCATCTCAATGCATTTCATCATAATGTGCATCCAAGAGTGGACATCTCTTCTTACCATTCTGAACAGAACTTTCACTCTTACCGAAAATAACCCCATATTATTATATATTATTTATACATACATATATATATATAGAGAGAGAGAGAGAGTCGGGTTCAAACGAGAACAATACTTATTTAAAATAACACGAGAACGAACAAAACCATTAGTGATTTTACATTAGCGTGCGAAAAAGGACTTTGGCGAGGCTTCAGGTTTGCGTGGCTTTTTTGCGCGTTATTGTAAAATCACTAATGATTTTGTTCATTCTCGGGCTCTTTTAAATAGTTACTGTTCTCATTCGATCTTCCATCCATATATATATAGCCTTAGGTTCAATAGAGAAGTGCAAAATTTTAGAGAAATAGATAAGTGATCTTGGCCATTCATTCAGTCAAGATCGGTTATATTTGGTCAAAAGTTGCGGCTTTGACCGATCAAAAGTTGCGGCTTTGACTGGTCAAAAGTTGCGACTGTTCCAAAAATAGAAGGGCAATTTCGTAACTTTTACAAAAAACACGGGCTGAGTTCATATATGAATCTGTGTGATTCAGATATGAACTATACGTTCATATATGAACATTTGTAATTCACATATGAACTCTTTATAACTAATTCATATATGAATCTTGTGATTCATATATCAACCTTTGTATTTCATATATGAAACTAATTAACTGTAGGTTCATATATGAATCAGTTGAACCAATTAACTGATTCATATATGAATCTTTGTGTTCATATATGAACCTTTGTAAACTCGTCCCGCGTATTCATATATAAACTCGTCCCGCGTATTTTTTACGATATTACCCCTCTATCTTGTGCAGACCACGCGAGGATTTATCCGCTGTTTCTCGGTCAAAGCCGCCGATCTTGACAGAATAAATGGCCAAGATCACTTCTCTATTTCTCTAAAATTTTGCACTTCTCTTTTGAACATCTCCCTATAAATATATATATATTATACACACACAATCAAAATCATATATTTGGATGCTGAGAATTAAAAATACAGATTCAATTCTTTTATTCTTTTAATTTTCTGAAAATTAAAAATCAATATCTATACATATAATAAATAAGTAACTACATTGACACGTGTCGTTGTCTGGTGAGCCGGCTTTATTGTTTTCCCGCCTAAACATGTATCTGGACGCCTTTACATTATAGGTTCAATTAACACACTCACATTCTCTCCTCCTTAAATCTCTCCTTAATTAAATTTTTAATATTTATACTTTACATTTACTACCCTTATAATTACCTATGTGGTTTACTTCTAATCCATTACTTTTTTTATTTTTCATTTTAGACTTTTATCATATAAACATAAATAATGTGTATGAACTAAAATGCATTAAAAAATATTTCTATTTTTTACAAACTATACCATTGTAATCGTTTTGTCAATACCTTCGAAATAAGCCCAATATTGAATATTTTTTGATACATACGTACATATCCATACTTATAATAAATTCAAAAAAATCTCCATCATGTATAGCAATCCCAAAAATCTATACATATAATAAATGAGTAACTAACATGTCACGTGTCGTCTTCTGGTGAGCCGACTTCAGTATTTTCCCGTCTAAACATGTATCTGGACGCAGTTTACATTATAAGTTCAATTGGCACACCCACATTCACTCCTCCTTAATTCATTTTTTTTAATTTGTACGTTACATTTACTACCCTTATAATTAGGTATGTAATTTACTTTTAATCTCTTATTGTTTTATTTTTCAATTTAGACTCTTATTATATAAACATAAATAATGTATATGAACTAAAATGCATTAAAAACATTTATATTTTTTACAAATTATATCATTGTAATCGCTTTGTCAATACCTTCGAAATGATCTCAATATTTAATATTTTTGGATTTAATTATATTATTAAATATCATAAATATATACAAATTAATGTGTCGTGATTAGTATGAGATTTGTTGAAATTAGTATGAAATTTGATACAAATAATCACTAAATTGTCGTGATTCTTTTTGCAATTTCATATCAATTTTTACTTCAAAGTCGAATTATTTCGACGAATTACAATTCTATCAAATTCCATTCTGTCAACGAAACACCCTAGAAGTATCATAAGAGATTTAATTACTTGGAAAAAAAATATCACTTATCAACTGACTTTTGGATTATGAGTTCGAACATTTTTCAAAAATATAAATATGCAATTATTGTGTATTCGTTTAATAAATTCATTTAGTAACGACATTTATAATAAGTATCAAACTTAATAGACATATTTTTATCTTCAATATAATATTCCCTATTTGTGGAATTTTTGTTTTCTTTTTATCAATTATTGTATGTGTCACAAAATTATTCAACAACTATTAAACATCAAATAATTAACTTAAAACACAAATTTAATCGTCGCGCAACGGGCGAGCCAAAGACTAGTATGTATATATAGAGAGACAGATTAATAAAGATTATATTTATGTTAATGAATAAGATGACATGTGAGGATATTGAATCTGTAAGAGAACTTGTAATGATCTAGATCGTGTGATGTATGTAAGACAAATAAATTGTACCTTTGCATCTCTTGGGCGGTCACGATGTATAATATCATTTTTGTTTGATTGCGTTTGAGTTATAAATGTCTTTCAAACCGATTACATGTAGTTTTTTTTGTTAACACAATGTATGTAACCAATTTTTAAAACCTGCGAAGATAATTTATTCCAAAGATATGTCTAACGGATTAAACATTAATATAAAAAAAACTCAGTGAATTCAATATCTCAAAAAAAATGGAATTTTCATCATTTTTTTGAAGGGGGGTGGGGGGAGTCGCATCTGTGATGACAACAACTGTGGCCTGGTGGTAGGTTGCCGGGAGGAGTGGGTGGGTTGGGTCTCCCCACCCTACATATGTCCTGCCCCACTCCACCCCACCCAATACCACTAGGGTGCAGGAGTAGTTGTTATGACGACAACAATAGTGGCATAGTGGTTGGTGGTCGGAGGCGGGGTGGTAATTGTAACTACGACAATAGTGGCATGGTAGTCTATGAGGTGGGTGGTGGTAGGTGTGAGTGTGACAACGACAATGGGATCGTGGTTCGTAGGGTTGGGTTGTGGGTAATGGGGGTGGTAGTTGTGACTATGACAATAATAACATGACGATCGATGAGTTTTTGATGATGGGTTATGGGGTGAGGGTGGCGGTTGTGACGATGACAATAGTGTCATGGTGGTTAATTGTGGGTTGGGGGTTGGTGTAGGGTATGGTGGCCTTAGTAGCGGTTGTGACTTCGTCAATAGTGATGTGGTGGGGGTGAGTTTTTGATGATGGGTGTAACAATGACAATAATAACATGGCGATCGGTGAGTTTTTTATGATGGGTGATGGGGTGAGGGTGGCGGTTGTGACGATGACAATAGTGTCATGGTGGTTAATTGTGGGTTGGGGGTTGGTGTAGGGTATGGTGGCCTTAGTAGCGGTTGTGACTTCGTCAATAGTGGTGTGGTGGGGGTGAGTTTTTGATGATGGGTGTAACAATGACAATAATAACATGGCGATCGGTGAGTTTTTTATGATGGGTGATGGGCGGTTGTGACAATGACAATAGTGCCATGGTGGTTAATTGTGGGTTGGGGGTTGGTGTAGGGTATGGTGGCCTTAGTAGCGGTTGTGACTTCGTCAATGGTGGTGTGGTGGGGGTGGGGGAGTGATAGTGTGAGCGGTAGCATTTGCACGGTTGGGATATGAATGTTTATTTTAAATATGATAAAGGTGCCAAACGAAAAAAAAAATATAAAAAAAATTGTATATATTCATGATATTTAATAATATGATTAAATCCAAACTTATTCAATATTGAGCTCATTTCGAAGGTATTGATGAGACGATTACAATGGTATAATTTGTAAAAAAAGAAAATATATTTTAATACATTTTAGTTCATAAACGATTATTTATGTTCAAATGATAAGTCTAAAACGAAAAATGAAAAAGTAATGGATTAAAATTAAACTGAATAACTAATTGTAATGGTATTAAATGTAAGTTATATATTTAAAAAGATTTTGTTGGGGAAAGATACACAATAAATATGTGTGGAATTATAGTAGATATGCTTTAAAAGTTGTACGTCATTCTGTTTTAAAATTTTAATAAAATAGTATAAATAATCACTTTTAGAAGGGAATGAAAATTCATATTCCCGCTCCTTTCCACCCTTCCCGCCCTTCTGTGAAAAGCTTGCTCCTTCTCCCCTTCTTTCCCTCTCTGTTATCTCCTTCCTCCAACAGTTTAGAGCGTTAATGATATTGACTTGCAACAGAGATCGATCAAATGAACACTCATCATAGCCTATCTTCTCTCCTCTCCTCCCTCCATCGCCCCTCGAACTAGACACTCATCTGGCCCGAAACGTTTCTCGTATTTTGTTTGAACCCTAAGCCAGTGGTGGACATGTGTATGTGGAGAAAGTTGAATTAGTGCCCAAGTCTGCTAGAAAAGGCTGATGAAGTCGACTCTGGTAAAGTAAAAAATTCAATCACCTAAGGTTTTTTGTTTTGTGTTACTTTCACTTGGGTTTCTTTGTTATAGCATCATGTTTGAGATTGATATTATTTATTTGCAATGGGTTATCTTTGTAGTGGACATGTATTGCAAGTGTGATATATATTTTGATGCTCATAAAGTGTTTGATAAAATGTCTCAAAGAAATGTGATTACTTGGAACTCGTCAAAAAAAATGATTGATAAAATGTCTTCTTATGGTTACCAATGTCTACTTCATTGTCGTCCTCAATTTCATATGACATGGTTGTCTCAATCAAAGGAATGTGCAACTTTTTTCTGTTGATCAACAACTGAGTCAAGCTCTTGAAGAGCATGCGGCATCATTTGCCTCTTTTAAATGGCTCATATTTTCTCTAATATATAACTTAAAAGAGATAATTATTTATTTCTATCTTTTCATCTTTGAGCTAGTTACATAAAAAATGATATATATGTAAATATATAGACTAAGGATTATGTGAGAAGAAGAGTTAAGTGAGAAGTTAAGAAGAGGTATGGACCATTGATCATTTTTAATATCAACCCCACCCCATGAATCGCGTTTGATCGGGAATTGATCCGAGTACATCTCATATATGTGTTTCTCATCTTAATGTGCATCCAGATACTTCTTTCCCTTCTCACCACAACTTTTATTCTCATCGGAACTTAACTCTACACATTTTAAATGGGCTCCCAACGATGACAATCCTTTTTTTCTTATTTCTTTTGCAACCAAAAGTGGTAATGTTGAACAAGTTACATCAAAGTTGCATGTCATTGAGCTTGTTGCCCAGCCAGGTTTATTCTTTTAATTGTGTATTCAATCGTTGATTATTGTTTTTTATTAGCATAATGGAATATATTTATTCTCTAATAATTTGATTTTTTGGTCTTGCAAAGAAGAATCAATGTTTTTAAAATACAAAGGATTGATGAGTTTATATTTCTCATTCACTGTTGCCTTTTTTCAAAAGATTTGAACTCTTATTGGCTTATGTTCATAGTAACAAATATGTATATGTGAACATCTATGCTTTGGCCCTAATCAAAAGCTGTTTACATCTACTTTCAGAATGTGTGTAGTAGTTGGAAAATATTTGCACTATATAGTGGTTTCTTCTTTTCTTTTGTATCTTGAACATCTAATTTTTGACGATTCTATTTAGCAAATATAAAGCTGGGAAACCCTCTTTTATCTAGAAACAAGCACAACTATTCTTCTTTCATGATTTTGTAGATGGTTTTATAGTTGCAATTTAGGTCCTTCAGTCTGTCGTTTTTGTTCATGGAACTTTTTCTTGTTTTAAGATTTTATAAACACATTTATCGTTGATTTTGAATGTGGCAGGCGCTCACTGTTAAATGGAGTTTAGTTGGGGTTTTAACAGTCCAGCAGCTAAATATGCCTTGAAGATTTGATGCCCTTTTCATGTTATTGAAATATAAAAGTAAATCTTGACTACATTTCTTATTTCGTTGTTTAACAAACGCATGTCATGTCAATTCTGTCTGCTGGAACAGAACTAGCCACTGACTACATATATGATCTGTCCATAACAATTATTTCAAGCCTGCTTACTGTTCACTCAATCAAACATTATCAATTTGGAAACTGGTAAGCGCGCTCGAGTTTCCTACAACCTCATAGCTGCACTTCTGGTCAGCCTTGACAGATTTTTCAAATCTGTATGACACAAACAACAACTTTCTGCTTTTAACAACTCCAAAATTCTGAAATATCATGGTCATCTTTTTAAACTTTCATGGACAGATTTGCATTACTGTTGTAAAATCTAAACATGCTTTGAACAGACTTTGTAAGCATATGATCATAATTTCAAAATTGTGCAGCAAGTTGTATGTTGTCAACATTCTGAATTGATAGAACACAACAAGCACAGACTGTTAGAAATCTGTATGAACATACTTACACACGACAGATTTTTGGATACACGGGACAGCTTTATAAAATTCAGCTCCATCACTTGCACTATTTTACACACACACACACACACACACACCTCATATGGTGATTCAGATCTTCCAAAAAGGTTCATCGTTGGTACAAGATGTGTCGAGAGAAATCACCAAAATGAGATTAGACGGAAGTCTAGGAAGTTTGGAGAAGAAGTGGTTTAAGAATCGGCTTTCTATTCCATCCCGGAATTCTACAATTCCCAAAGCCTTGAAGCTTGATAGATTTGGTGGCCTGTTTACTATAGCGGGAGCGCTTCGGCATTAGCCTTTATGATCTCGGTAATTTGCCTAGTTTAGGCAAGAATGGAGGTCCAAAATATGCTTTCATTCGTAGTTAGACTTAATTTGATGGCTACTATGTTGATCCAAACCCTCAGTGATTTGATAATGACCTTCTCTTAAACACTTAGTGAAAATTGTAAGTAAACAATGTGTATTAGAGTTTCACTATCGCTGATAAGTACTAAGACTGTTTCAGTACCGCTGATAGTAACTCTCGCTCTTTAAGTTAAATAGTCAGCGAACACTATTCATCGAGTAGCTCTGAGCCTGTTCAGTCTATGAGATGATCGTTGATAATTTAGTTTGTTTGCTTATGATCCCTGAAGACAAGTTTCACGTCAACATATGTTCTACGCTGAAGTCGAAGATCAAGCTCAAGAACCAGCGACAAGTCTACTCATGAACTGATGTGGATATCAGCGAAGCAAGACCTGTCCACTCAACGTGAAGTATCAAGTAGAAGACTTCAACAATCGCTGAACTTTATCATTCGCTGATAAAGAACTGTTTCAACGAAAGCTGGTCATGAAGTCTCCTTACAAAGTACTATTGTCTTACCTGCCTTGCACGTCTCCGTACGAACTGTCAGAACGGACATCCCTTTTGTCTATGATCGTACAACAAACTCTGATTCTACATTGTGCACCATGCGGCTACTAAGGTTGTCTACAAAGGTCAATGACATGCAACCACTCAGTTGCCACCACGTGTAAAGCAATACTGCCATGCATTAAATGCATGCAGTATATAAGAAGAACCCTACTTCAGAAATGAAGTGTGCTCGGACCATCTTCTTCTTTCTATCTGTGTGTTAGAATATTATACTTAATATTCTTATCTTCTTTCTATCTTATTCTAGTGCAAGAAACTTAGTGTTCTTAACTAGTTTAGATTAGGTTAATCCTTAATCTTGTTCCGCAACAAGTTGTAAATTGTCTTGATTTATCAATAAACAATTTAGAAAAGTAAAAATCGTGTGTTTGTATTCAACCCCCCCCCCCCCCCTTCTACAAACTTGTATAACCCTTCGGGACCAACAAGTGGTATCAGAGCAGATTTGTTTAATCTCATAAACAAGATCTGATCTATACTAAGATTTCTCTTCCTTGATATTTCTTAAAATGGCTACCAACACAAACACTAACTATATTGACAACGGTTCTCTTGCAAAACCCCCTAGATTCTCCAGAGATAATTTTAATCTATGGAAAAATAGGATGATTCTCTTCTTAGAAGGTGTAGACCCTACTATGCCTTACTATCTTGAAAACGGCCCATATATTCCTATAAGAGTTGATCCTGCAGTCCCAGCCGCTGAGAATAGACCTGCTATTCCAGAAAGGCTGATTCCCAAGGAAATTCATATGTGGACTGATGAAGATAAGAAGAAAGTGGCTATCGACACCAAAGCCAGATCTATACTCTCCATGGCTCTTCCTGACGAAGACTACCATTCCGTCATGAACCTGAAAACCTCAAAAGCTATGTGGTACACAATCTGTGTTCAGTATGAAGGTACTTCTGAAGTCCAGGACTCTCGAAAGATCAACCTGGTAAGACAGTACGAAAGCTTCATTTGTGGTAAGAATGAATCTCTCTCTGAAGTACACCAACGTTTTAACTGCTTAATAATAGATCTGAAAAATGTTGGTAAGGAATATTCTAACTTTGAAGTACTGACAAAGTTCTTAGAATGTTTACCTGAAAGCTGGGACAATTATTCAATGTGTTTCAAGCTGTCAAAAGATCTTAGATCTATGACTCTTTCTATCTTATATGGCACGATGCTGAATCATGAGCAATCGAGTCATATTAAGAAGAATCTTGTAAAAGATTCCAAAAGCACCCCTGTTGCTTTACTCTCAGAGTTACCTTCCACTCAGCGATCTACTATCACTGTCACTGAGTTGGAAACTAACTCTGAATGTTCATCAGATTCTGACGCTTCAGATGATGATGAAACTCTGGCATTCCTGGCTAATAAGTTCAGGAGATTGGCTAGAAAGAGTAATTTCAGAAAGAACAAACCTCTTGCTATTACTGACAAGTTAAGATCATCAACCCCTGTTGATAAGGCTACTGCTACTTGCTATAACTGTGAAAAGATAGGACATTTTGCTAGCGAGTGCAGGTCAAAGAAAGTCTCTAGACCCTCAGCTTTTCCCAAGAAAAACTTTACTCCCAGGACTAGAGATGAAAAATACAAAAAACTGAAAGAAAGGTATTCAAAGCTGAAAACCTTTAAGAAGAAAGGCAAAGGCCTTATGGCTGATTATGATTGGGCTGCCTCTGACGAAAAAGAATCATCTGACTCTGAAGATGATGATGAAGCCAATCTATGTCTCATGGCCAAACTTGAAGATGAGGAAGAAAATTCTGAAATTCCCTCTACTTCAACCTCTGCTACTAAGGTATCACCTTCCTTCTTTACCAATATTTTAAATATTGATGAAGCTGATAGTCTTCGAAAGATCGATCTCTTGACTAGAAGTTTATACGAAGCCATGAATGGCAAAACTGTTGTTGAAAATCAAAACCTTGATCTCGCTGAACAGCTTAAAAACTGTCACCTTCAAATAGAAAATCTTTCTAAAATTGAAGAAGATTTTAAAGAACAAGTTCACTTAAATCAGCTAGTCAAAATCGAAAAAGCTACTGTTGATGGATGGTATAACTCCTCAACAAAGATCATTGAGATAATAAAGTCTCAGATTCCCCTGAGTGATAAGCGTGGTCTTGGTTACAAAGATGATACTCTAGAACCAACCACTGACCGTTCCATGCTTAAGTTTGGAATGTTCGTATCCTCTATCCCTGACACTTTCTCCTATCAGTGTTCCTCTTCAAAACCTCCTATCCCTGAGGAAATCTCTACCTTAACTTCTAAAGGTAAAGAGAAAATTTTTTATCCAAAACCTACCTCAGTCTTTAAAGACAAAGGTAAAGGAATTGCTTTTAACCAAAATCCTCAGAAGGGTACCTTTGTACCAAAGTTGAATGCTTCTAAAGCTTCAGTGACTTATCCCTCTGGTTCAAAGAATAAGATCCCTGGATTTATTTAGCGTGGATCTATTCAGCGATCTACTCCTAGAATCAAAGTGGATACTATTGGTAAGAAATCCGAAGAACTGAATGTTCCTCCTATTTCAAATACCAAAAGTTTACTTGGTACTGGTCCTTCTAATTCAAAATCAAAAGCTCAGCATGCAAATGGTCCTAGAACTACTTTTAGTTATAGGAAATGTTATCATTGTGGACATACCAATCATATTGCTAGTAAGTGCCCCACATCCACCCAAGCTGAAAAGACAGCTAAGGTGAAGATCATTGCCCCCAAGGCAAAGAAGACCACTGAGGTTAAGAAATTAACCAAAGTGAAGATTGACAAAGCTGAATCTTCAAATGTTGCGAAGACTGCTGAACCTTCCACCTCCTCTTCTACCCCCACTGACAAGTGTGTACACATGGTTAAGTGGGTACCCAAGACAAACTAATCTTCCTTTGTAATGCAGGTTAAGAAGGGTATCTGGTATCTCGATAGCGGATGCTCTAGACATATGACTGGTAAGAAGAACCTGCTCACTGAGTACAAAGAAGAGAAGGGTCCCTCTGTAACTTTCGGTGGAAACGGAAAAGGACATACCCGAGGGTTTGGTGTAATCTCTAATGGTACAACAACCTTCAGAAGAGTCGCATATGTTGAAGGGATGAAGCATAATCTTCTAAGCATCAGTCAGCTTTGCGACATGGATAACAAAGTAATCTTTACTAAGGAATCCGGCTTTGTCGCTGACAAAAAGGAGAAGATAGCTCTCAACGGTTATCGTTTGGAAAATGTTTATGTAATTAACATGGACTCAACAACCACTGAGAACTCCTGTTTCTTCTCAAAAGCCTCATCTGATGTCAACTGGTTATGGCATAAGAGGCTCTCACATCTAAACTTCAAGACACTGAACACTCTTTCTTCTAAAGAGTTAGTCATTGGTCTACCTCAACACTCATACGCCAAAGAGTCCTTATGTTCAGCGTGTGAGAAAGGGAAGCAGACCAAAGCAAGCTTTAAGTCTAAGCAAGTTTACTCAGTGTCATCTCCTCTACAACTCCTCCATATGGATTTGTTTGGCCCTGTTAACAAACAATCCATCGCTGGAAAGAAATATACGCTGGTCATAGTTGATGAATTCTCTCGCTATACATGGGTTATGTTTCTCCGTTCTAAGAGTGACACCCCTGAAGAACTCATCACCTTTGTCAGGAAAATGGAAGTCCTAAACAACTTGACCGTTCGCTTAATAAGGAGTGATCATGGGACTGAATTCAAAAACAATTCTCTTGATTCCTTCTTTGAGAGTAAGGGTATTTCTCACAACTTTTCTTCAGTGAGAACACCGCAACAAAATGGAGTCGCTGAAAGAAGAAATAGAACTATTATTGAAGTTGCACGTTCAATGCTCAGCGATTCTCACCTGCCTACTCAGTTTTGGGCAGAAGCTGTCAACACTGCTTGTTTTACGCAAAACAGGTCGCTGATAGTCAAAAGATTCAACAAGACAGCCTATGAACTTTTCCATGGGAGAAAGCCTTCAATTAGCTTTCTTCACATCTTTGGATGTCAGTGTTTCATACTGAACAACAGAGATGCCCTTGGAAAGTTTGATCCTAAGGTTGATGATGGAATATTTCTTGGATACTCCTCTGTCTCCAAAGCCTTCAGAGTCTTCAATCGAAGAAGACAAGCTGTTGAAGAAACTATTCACGTCACCTTTGACGAATCCCGTTCAGCGAATGCTCGACCTTCTGCTGATACAGAAGAACTGAATCAATGGATGTTTTCACATCTTGGTGGTTCAGAAGATATTCCCACTCCTCATACTCATACCGTTGAAGATGATGGTCCTACTATCATCCCAAACATGCAGACTAGTGAAGCTGAAACATCATGGGTCTCAGCTATTCCTTTAAACACTATGCCTGCTTCTGAACCAAATGTCTCAGACATTCCATCTACTTCTCAGCAATCAGTGAATGTGATGACATCTGCACCTACTCCTATCTTGGCTGATATTCCAGAAGTTGTTGAAGCCTCATCTTTAGCTCCCCCAGTTCAATTTGAGTCAGCGATTCATGCTCCGGCTCAGCGATGGACTGTCAATCATCCAATTGATCAAATTCTTGGTGATCCAAACGCTGGTGTTCAGACTCGATGAAGTGCAGGTAATATTTGTTTATTTGTTAACTTTATTTCTCTGATTGAACCAAAGAAAATAGACGATGCCCTCAAAGATCCAAACTGGGTCAGCGCAATGCAAGAAGAGCTGACAGAATTTGAAAGAAACAAAGTTTGGAATCAAGTTCGAAGACCAACTGACAAGACAGTGATAGGCACTAAATGGGTCTATCGAAACAAGTTGGAGGAACATGGAACTGTAACCCGCAACAAGTCTCGTCTTGTTGCATAGGGATACAGACAAGAGGAAGGTATAGACTACGACGAAACATTTGCTCCACTAGCAAGACTAGAATCTATTCGTCCTTGGGTGGTCTAGTCTTTGACTGGGCTTACCCCCCCCCCCCCCCCCCCAGCCTGTGGTTGGGCCTTAGGTCCAGCGTAAGCTGGGCCGAGACAGCGGCGGATTAGTGGACTGCCCTCGGATGTCCGATACCGCCGGGGAGGCGTGTGTGCGTTGTGTTCGTGGTAGTTGATCGAAAGGGTCGATGCCGCTATGCCTTCCAAAAAAAATCTATTCGTCTATTCTTAGCTTATGCTGTACATAAAGACTTCAAAGTTTATCAAATGGATGTTAAGTCGGCGTTTCTAAATGGAAAGCTGAATGAAGAAGTCTATGTGGAACAACCTCCAGGATTCTCAGATCCTAAGCGTCTAGGTTATGTTTATAAACTGGATAAGGCACTTTATGGCTTAAAGCAAGCTCCATGTGCATGGTATGACACTCTCTCTACTTATCTCCATATTGAAAAATTTGAGCGTGGTAAAATCGATAAGACTTTATTCTTCAGGAAAGTAAAAGGTCATATAATTCTTGTTCAGATATATGTTGATGACATTATATTTGGTTCTACTAACCCTGACCTTTGTGCTCGTTTCGCTGGTAGAATGAAAGAAGAGTATAAAATGAGTATGATGGGTGAGCTAACATATTTCCTTGGTCTTCAGATAAAACAGAATGAAAAAGGAACTTTCATTAATCAGGGAAAGTATGTTAAAGATATGCTGAATAAATTCGATTTAACTGAGAGTTCAGCTATGAAAACCCCTATGGCACCACCGCTGACACTAAACATGGATGCAAATGGTATACCTGTTAATGTCACGCTGTACCGTGGGATGATCGGCTCTCTCCTGTATCTTACAGCTAGCCGACCTGATATTATGTATGCAACTTGTTTGTGTACACGATATCAAGCTGAACCTAAGGAATCTCATATGATCGCTGTAAAGCGAATCTTTCGTTACCTTAAGGGTACTATGAACCTAGGTGTTTGGTATCCCAAATATTCAGGGTTTGATTTAATCGCCTATTCAGATAGTGATTTTGCAGGTTGCAAATTGGATAGGAAAAGCACCACAGGAGGCTGTCAGCTCCTGGGTGGAAAGCTGGTGAGTTGGACAAGTAAAAAGCAAAACTCAGTGTCCACCTCTACAGCTGAAGCTGAGTATGTAGCCGCTGGAAGCTGTTGTTCTCAGGTCTTGTGGATGAGAAATCAACTACTGGACTATGACCTTCAGCTCTCGAAAATTCCAATCTATTGCGACAGCACAAGTGCCATTGCTATAGCCAACAATCCAGTGCTACACTCAAAGACCAAACATATCGAAATCAGGTATATGATACTGCTGCTTCTACTTCATGACCTCAGGGAGTTGAAAACCCTGAGGGAACCGAGAAACTTCCCTCTGATTCTGAGGGGGAGCAACTCGAAGAGGATAAGGGAACTGAAGCTGCTGCTGATGTAACTGAACCCTACGATGATGAATCTGAAGCTGAAGAAGCTGAAGATGACGAAGACCTAGACCTTGAGGATGAAGAACCATCATCATCCCCTAAAGATGATGATGATGATGATGATGATGACTTCTTCTTCGTTGAGCCCAAGAAGGTCCCTGAGAAAGGGATTTCGATAAACGAACCATCAGGGGAGAAGACAAAGCCTCCAACATCTGAAGCTGATCAAGGCAAAAACAAAGGCCTCACTGCAGAAGGCAATCTGGCTATCCTTCAGATTAAGCCAGCTTGTTAGGTACAATATTTTCTATTCCCTTATACTGCATCCCTCCTCTATCCCTTCTCAATCTCAATCCTCCTCTCAATAAAACCTCTATACACTTAACCCTATTCTTTTCTCTATCTCTTTCTTCCCAACTTTTCTTACTTAAACGATCGCTGTGTTTCAGCTAGTCCTCTCCCCTGTTTGAGGATCCCGCTGAAGCTCCTACAACTACACCAACAATAATCCCAGCCACAAGAGCTGAAGAAATAATCCCAGTCTTGGATTTAACCACTGAGACTGATGAACTGAAGAACATATGCTCTCTCACAAAAACAGACCTTCCTTGGCTCCTCAAAAGCTAAGTGAAGAGGATCAAGAAAAGAGAGATGCAATGATCAAACAACTTGAAGATCAGCGAATCATTCTTCCTCGTGACAAAATCCCTGTTCCCACAAAGTTCAGGATATCAAGGAAAGAATACGAGGATCATTTAAGAGCTGAAAGATTACTCGCCGAAAAGAAGGAAGCTGAAGAAAAAGATAAGGCTCTCGCCATCCAGCTTGTCCAACAATCGGTGAAAGACCCCGCACTGAAAAGAACTCCCGTTGATGTCCAACGTCAGCTATGGGATGATGCCCAAAGGATCGTTGAAGAAAAGACTAAGGTATCTGACTCGACTTTGGAATGGTGTAAAAAAATGCTGAACTATCGATCTCAACCATCCAAAATCATCAAGGTACTTATCAGAGGAAAACTGTTCGTAGACGTTCCTGTTGTTGAAGTTGACGTATTCAGAGAAGACAAGACCAAGCAAACCTTTTACGCTGCTACATTAGAGAAATTTGGTTTCTCTGAATGGTTGGAAGTGAAATTAGCCATTCAGCGATCTCGCTCAAAGTTCAAGATCCATGTCGAGAAAATTTTAAATTCTCAGATCGACTTGGTTTCTTCTGCTGTGGATATTCCTCCTTCTACTCTTCTTCCACCTCAACAAAGAAGGGCCTCTGCAAAGAAAAAGAAAACCTCAGACTCAGGTCCTCCTATACGAAATGAAACATGTATAGGTTTCTCACGCGAAGAAGTACTTGGTCGTGACCCTGACCTCTCAGTACTTGACACCTCCCTGCCTCCTGGTGAAACTTTCATCCCTGGAAAAGTCTTAAGTGAACCCTATGGCATCTTCTTTCTAGACTGCTATGGACGACAACACTTTCAACGCATCTCTGAGCTTCCAATCACTCCCATCGAACAACTCAGAGACCTCATATACTGGTGTGAAGTCAGACGCTATCTTAAGGCACGTCACCTCAAGCCCCTGATCTTTGAAGAAGCAAATAACAAAAAGGATCAAGGTGTAACGGTCCCTGACTGGATGATTCCCACATCAAAGACCCTCGATGAACTTCTCATCAAGGAAGAACCTTTTGACGGATAGGACCGCCTTGTAATTATTTCTATCTTTATCTGTCTACATCTTTTGTACTTGTAATTTTATTTGTTGTACTTGTGATTTTTCCACTTCCCTCTGTAACCTTTACGAAGTTTAAAGAAACATTTCAGCGAATGTACTTTACTCCATCAGTACTGAAAAGATCCCAGAAAACAGTAAAAGAGACAAATATTTTATGAGTCCTTTTTATCCTTATGTTTTCATACTTAGCAATTTTCTTTGTTGCTATGTCATAATCAAATAGGGGGAGATTGTTGATCCAAACCCTCAGTGATTTGATAATGACCCTCTCTTAAACACTTAGTGAAAATTGTAAGTAAACAATATGTATTAGAGTTTCACTATCGCTGATAAGTACTAAGACTGTTTCAGTACCGCTGATAGTAACTCTCTCTCTTTAAGTTAAATAGTCAGCGAACACTGTTCATCGAGTAGCTCTGAGCCTGTTCAGTCTATGAGATGATCGCTGATAATTTAGTTTGTTTGCTTATGATCCCTGAAGACAAGTTTCACGTCAACATATGTTCTACGCTGAAGTCGAAGATCAAGCTCAAGAACCAGCGACAAGTCTACTCATGAACTGATGTGGATATCAGCGAAGCAAGACCTGTCCACTCAACGTGAAGTATCAAGTAGAAGACTTCAACAATCGCTGAACTTTATCATTCGCTGATAAAGAACTGGTTCAACGAAAGCTGATCATGAAGTCTCCTTACAAAGTACTATTGTCTTACCTCCCTTGCACATCTCCGTACGAACTGTCAGAACGGACATCCCTTTTGTCTATGATCGTACAACAAACTCTGATTCTACACTGTGCACCATGCGGCTACTAAGGTTGTCTACAAAGGTCAATGACATGCAACCACTCAGCTGCTGCCACTTGTAAAGCAATACTGCCATGCATTAAATGCATGCAATATATAAGAAGAACCCTACTTCAGAAATGAAGTGTGCTCGGACCATCTTCTTCTTTCTATCTGTGTGTTAGAATATTATACTTAATATTCTTATCTTCTTTCTATCTTATTCTAGTGCAAGAAACTTAGTGTTCTTAACTTGTTTAGATTAGGTTAATCCTTAATCTTGTTCCGCAACAAGTTGTAAATTGTCTTGATTTATCAATAAACAATTTAGAAAAGTAAAAATCGTGTGTTTGTATTCAACCCCCCCCCCCCCCTTTCTACAAACTTGTATAACCCTTCGGGACCAACATACTATAAGGTATCTCCTGTATAGAAATGTCATTCGGACATGACCTGCCAATGCTTTGAATCATCTAACGTGATGTACAGATTGTAGACTCACAGTTGAAAGGTTTTTTTAAGTGATATTTGTTGGTTGGAATGAACACAAATTAAGCTGGAGTTTACTTAATTTTTTGACATGGAAATGTTTGATACATATCTTTGGAAGGAGTTTTGAATTTGTACTGTTTATACCAATTTATTTTCATTTTTATTTTACATTAGTAAATATATGATTATACCTACCCTACCCATTTTAATTTTACATTTGTAAATATATAGAAATAGCCATTGAATCTTGTAAAAATTATGGGTCGCATTTTACGACGTGAAATAAAAAAAGTGGCCAAGTCCAATCGCAATTTTAAATACTTTATGAAAAGGATGACACCTTAAATCTTGGAGACCGGTCAAATTTCTAACAATTGCCCACTTGAGACTTAAAAAGAGTAATACAAAAATCACATTGAGCAATATCAAATCATAGACAAAATTTCTTTAAGACCTTAAAAGAGTAAAAAAAAAAGTTTCCATTGAGCAATATCAAATCTGGGAAGTCGTTGAACAAGCTTTTGAAGTTGGAAAAGAATGAGGATGAAACTGATTGGAATGCTGGTAAGAATCAAAAGATACACGTGGTACACCAAAAATGATCCCTGTGGGCTAAGACTTTGAAAAGATTTTGAAAAATGATGATGTTTTGCTTTCGATTACTGTTCTGGTCGTCAATCGATTTCTCTCATCAGAAGAGGCCTATGGTTCTATTGATGGAACTGTTTCCGGATGACGTAAACGATTTGGAGTAATGCATGGTTATGGTCTCTAGATATGAATCAAGGATGATTATTATTTTAAGAAGGTAATGAGCTACATTGAGTTTTGGACTGTTTTAATGAGATTCAAAGAAACTGGGTTGATGATTGATTTAATTTGCCAAAACGTTCGGCCTTTAAATGGCTTATTGTTTCTAGGCCATATAACCGATGTTATAAGGTTGGATCTTTCTGATTAGGCCAAGGATCAGTTGCTGGACTTGTATTTGGTTTTGCACATGCATCACCAATTTTGGACATGTTGCTTTATGTTCATGAGAAATATTTCGAGCTTTCAATTGATCCAGTTCGGTTATGCTTTTGGGTAGTACTATGATTATCGTTTTCGTTTTGGTCACACTGAATAATTAAAAATGCATACAATTCTTTACATATGTTTATGCTTAATGTTTAGAATTGTTTCTATTTGCTACGTTTTAGTTATACCATATAATAAAAACCATGATTATCAGTTATCTTTGGTCACACGATAAATGTGAGATCTGAAGTTTTGTCAATAAACCAAGTGTTGAAGATCTGATAAGAAGGCTCAGATGTTCTGAGAAGAAGAGTCAGAGATCTGAGAAGAAGAGTCAGAGATCTGAGAAAGAGGAGTCAGAGATCTGAGAAAGAGAAGTCAGAAGTTCTGAGAAGCGTGATCAGAAGAATGTTCAGAAGTTCTGAACTACCTGTTCAGAACTTATGACGAGTTTCGTTACTTAGTAATTTGTAAACTAATTAGGACACGTGTTTTGTTCTTATTAGTCTTTCTTATTTGTACTGTAGCTTTAATATGTCCGTTGCAGTATAAATAGAGTGGTTAGCACTACGTTGCTAACTGATTGATTTTCCCGTATATCTTTGTATTCTTTCCTTGTAATCTTTGAGATTCTCTCTCTCTTAGATTTGTAATCCTGTTCATAATCGAATACAATTGGGCTTGATCATACAACTTCTCAATTACTGCTTTCTCTATTGATTGTAAGATTTGATCCTAAACTTTCAATTGGTATCAGAGCCGATCAACAAACAAATTCGTTCAAGATTGTGATTGCGAAGATCGATTGATCAATTTCTTGAAGATTTCTTGATTCATTCAAAATTCGATTCCGCTGCTAGGGCTAGTTCTTGAATTCTTAGCAATTCTTGAATTACCTGTTACTTTTCGATCAAGAAAATCGAATTTGTCTTTCTGTTGAATTTTCTTACAATCATGTCTTCTAAAGAATATCTAGCCATGGGATCCGAAACCAAACCGCCTGTTCTTATACCAGAAGAGTATCAGCAATGGAAAACTCGTATGATCCAATTCCTAGACAACATCGATGAAAATCTTATGATTTCTATTCGAGAAGGTCCAATTAAAGTATATATCGATGTCGCCGCAACCCCTGCTACAGAGACAACTCCAGAAATTCCAGCGACCAGAGTGAAGAAGAATTATTCCCAATACACAGCTGAACAGAAAAATAGGCATGCTATTGACAAAAGAGCAATTACTTTGATGACTTTGGCTGTCCCGAATGAGGTTCTTAACAGGATTGACAGTGGATCATCAGCTAAAGAAATGTGGGATGAATTGGAAAGGCAGATGTTAGGAACTGTAAGATCTATTCAGGCAAAATTAAATCAAAGCATAAATGCTTACGAAAGGTTCAAAGCAAAAGAGTCAGAAAGCTTGACACAGATATACAGTAAATTTTGCACTATTCTAAATGACTTGAGAAGAAATGGACTGAAGAAAACTAAGTCAGAAATAAATTATAAATTTCTGAATAGTCTAAATTCAGAATGGTCATCATTTGCCATAAGTCTGCAAATGAACAAGGATATGTGTGAAGAAGACTTAAATGATCTGTTCTGTGTTCTTAATCAACATGAAGACTCTGTCAAGTTAGTTGTGGAAGAAAAGAAAAATGTTGCTGATCAGTTAGCATTCTTATCAAAATCCAAAGCAATCAAAGCAACCAAAAAGACTGCATATCTATCAGAGATACCGAGTCTGGAGGAATCTGACAAAGAAGAAGGATCAAAAGATGATGAAGATATCAAGATAATGGCTGAAAAGCTAGCTTTGATGACAAATACTTTCAACAAAAGGTATGGGAAGGGCAGATTTCAAGGAAATTATAAGAGAGTTGGAAGTTCAGATTATAAGAAGAAAGAAGACAGAGAAGAAAATAAGATTGAAAAGAGAATAGAGAGAAGTGAAGAAAACAAAGAAGAGAAAGAAGAGAGAAAAGAAAAGAATCTGTGTTTCAAGTGTGGAAAATCTGGCCATTATGCCAAGGATTGCAGAGTTAAAGTTGTGAAAGATTATGAATACTACACCAAGAAGGCTCAGCTTGCAAAGAAGAGAGATGACGAGAGTGCGCTATTGGCTGAACAGGAGAATTGGCTGTACTACACTTCTGATGAAGATGATCATATCAACTTTCCATAGATGCGAAGCTATATGGCAAAAATGAGGAATGAGGATGATTCTGATTTTGAAGATGCTGATTCTGAGTCATCTGCTGAGGTACATTCTTCACTTGAAATAGAGTTAATGACACAGATTGGTGAAATGAAAACTGAATTTGCTAATCTAAGAAAACAGATAAAAGGAGAAAGAAATTTGGTTAACAAATTCAGAATTGAAAAGGAAGTAATAAAAGAACAATATGAAGAATCTGAGGCTGAGAAACAAAAAGTAAAAGATGAAAATTCTGAATTGTTGAAAAAGCTTTCTGAATTAAAAGTTGAGTTTTCAAAAATAAAGGATGAAAAAGGTGATTTACAAATAAAATTTGATATGTTATTTGAAGAAAGGAAGAATTTATACACCAAAATCAAAGAATTGGAAGATTTGAATTTGAAAAGAGGTCAGACTCAGCAAACATTAAATCTTTTATTAAGCAATGTTAAAGATACAAGATTTTACAATCCAAAGAAGGGATTGGGATTGGAAGAAAATGCCATTTTAAAAAGAGCTCCAATACTTCAAGTTTCTAAGCCAAAAATCCCAGAAATTGTTGAAGTTTTCATAAGACCTGCTAGTTCTATAACAAGTTCTGACAATTTGCAAAGACCAAACTCTAAAAAGTCAGATGAGAAAATTTCTGAGTCTAAAACAGAAAAGTCAGCTGTTTCAGAAGAAAAGGTTAAGAAAGAAGTTTCTAAACCATCAGATGAGAAGCCAAAATACAATGATACTAAATTCAAGTATGATTCTTTAAATGTCAGCTACAAAAATAGACAACCAAGTTTTTCATATCATGACATTGAGAGCATATTTGATACAAGTAAAAATTCTGAAACAGTAAATCAAAAGTATGAAACTTCTAGTCAGGATTCTGAACTTTGTAGTCAGAATTCTGAGTCTAAAGATCAGACATCTGAGTCTGTAAATCAGAACTCTGACTCAGGTAGTCAGAAGTCTGATTCAACTGAATTTTCTGAAACAAAGTTAGATGAATTTTTACAACTTGAAAAGAGATTTAATCTTGTGAGTCAAGAACTTGAGGACTTGAGGAAAACTTATGATGAACTAGAAAATGATTTCTGTGAGGTGGATACTAAACTTGAAAAAGCTTTAAAAGAAAAGAATATTTTTATTCAGAAAATAACAGAGCTTGAAAAGCTGAAGACTGAGTATGATTTTTTTAAAATTAATGCTTCTAAAGAAAATGATAAATTCTTTAATGAATCAAGTACATATGAAAAAGGTGAATCATCTAATTCTTCTAACAAAAAGGACTTGATTTTTTCAGAAAAAGAAGAAAGCAAAAGGAAAGATGATCTTGCAAAGTTGAATGATCTGAAAAGGGATCTTGAGAAGCTTAGAATGAAATCTACTTCTGAACTCAAAGCTAGAAATTCTTGTAATAAAGGCAATTGTACTCTGAACAGTATCAATAAAAATGAGATGATCTATGTTTTAGATTTATTGTCACTTGCAAAGAAAAATCTTGTTTGTGTCAGATGTAAAAATGATTCATTCCAATATTCTCATAAATGTCAAGTCAAAATAACTTCTGTTTCATACATAAGAAAAGATATTCAAAATTCAGAAAAGAAAACTGTTTCTGTTCATCAGAAAACAGAAAAGAAGAGAATTGTTGTTCCTCAGACTCAGAAGAAAGAAAATATAAAAGAAAAGAAAGTTGAAAATGTTGAAAAATCAAAAGACACAACCTTCAAAAAGAAAGTGAACAAGTTTGTAAGCAGAAAATGTTCTGACTTCATAAAAGTTCAAGGAAAGTGGTGTTTGAAGAAAGATTTTGAGTGGAAAGTAAAAGGTACTAATGTTAAATCCAATGACAAAACTAACAAAGATGGACCCATTCCAAAATGGGTACCTAAAACTAACTGATCCTTTTGCAGGGCTGTCATGTGTGGTTTTTAGATTCAGGAGCTTCAAGACACATGACAGGTCAGAAGTCTTTTCTATCAAACTTCACAGAAAAGGCTGGAGGAGCAGTAAACTTTGGAAACAATAGCAAAGGTCAAGTCAAAGGTTATGGGGATTTAACTAAAGGGGATCTAACTATCCAAAAGGTTTTCTATGTTGAAGGATTACAACACAATCTTTTCAGCATAAGTCAGTTTTTAGACAGTCTTTGTCAAATTAAGTTTCAAATAACAGGTTGCATGATTCTAACTGAAAATGATGTCAAAGTCTTCTGGGCCAAAAGACATATGGACTTATTTGTAGTTAATTTTTCAAAATTACAAACATTAAATCCTGTTTGTCTTTTATCAAATCAAACTGCAAATGAATGCTGGCTTTGGCATAGAAGATGTTCTCATCTGAATTTCAAGGATCTAAATAATCTTGTTGCAAAACATCTGGTTAAAGGTTTACCAAAGATTAAATTTGAAAAAGAATCATTATGCTCAGCTTGTGAAATGGGCAAGATGAAAAAGAGTTCTCACAAATTAAAAATGGATTCATCTTGCAAAGCACCATTAGAAATGATTCATACTGATCTTTGTGGTCCAATTTCAGTTCAGTCTATGGGAGGAAAGAAATATATGCTTGTGATTGTTGATGAATTCTCCAGATACACATGGGTTGAGTTCCTAAGAGCTAAGTCAGAAGCTGCTACTATATTGATAAATTTTATCAAAAGGATTCAAGTTCTCTTACAACTTCCAGTTCAGAAAATCAGAAGTGATAATGGAACAGAGTTCAGAAATGAGACTCTTCAGAATTTTTTAGAAAGTTCTGGAATTTCTCACAATTTTTCTGCTGTCAGAACTCCTCAACAAAATGGTGTTGTTGAAAGGAAAAATAGAACTCTAGTTGAAGCTGCGAGAACAATGCTGGCCTATGCAAATCTTCCTACTTTCCTATGGGCTGAAGCAATAGCAACTGATTGCTTTACACAGAATAGAACTTTAATCAATAAGAGATTAAATAAGACTGCTTATGAACTGATAAACAAAAGAAAACCATTAATCAAATTTTTTCATGTTTTTGGTTGCAGGTGCTATGTCCTTAAAGACAGAGAAAATCTTGCCAAATTTGATAAAAAGGCAGATGAAGGATACTTTGTTGGTTATTCTTTAACTTCCAAAGCATTCAGAATCTACAATAGAAGAACCAAAAGGGTGATGGAAAGCATAAATGTAACCTTTGATGAAGCCAGAATAAGGACTTCTGAACAAGACAGTTCAGAACTCATGCTGAACAAGACAAAAATGACTTCTGATACAAACTCTAACCCTATTTGTTCAGAACTCAATTTACTGTTTAAGGATGCTTTTATTGAACTAATTTCTGATTCTTATGTAGAATATGAAAACCCAAATATGGTCAAAGAAATGAAAAATAAGACTCCAGAAATAGTTCAATCAACTGTAATTTCTGACAAAGGTCCATCAGAGGAATGTCCAAATCTAATAAATACAAGTGGTGAAAACTCTGAACCTTGTAATCAGAATTCTGATTCTTGTACTCAGAACTCTGAACAAGTCAATCAGAACTCTGACTTCATTGATCAGAACTCAAACTTGGATGCAACTCCTACTCATACGTCAGAACAAGGTGACAGTTCAGAATTACGAGCAATCATTGATGAGAATGATGCAAACAACAATTATTCAGAGATTGATGTACTCCCTAGTGCTAATAAATGGACTAAAAATCACCCTATTCATCAAGTAATAGGTAAATAGGAATGCTTAATCTAACTAATTGAAAATATGTGTGTTTCTTAAAAATGATAAATTGTTCCAAGTAAAATTCTCTGAGTAGTGTATTCAGAAATTCTGAATCTTAAGATCAGATATTCTGAGTCTTGACTTCAGAACTTCTGAGTCTTGACTTCAGAACTTCTGAGTTCTGAGATCAGAACTTCTGAGTCTTGACTTCAGAACTTCTGAGTTCTGAGATCAGAACTTCTGAGTTTTGACTTCAGAACTTCTGATTAAATACTTCAGAAATTTCACTTTAAAGAATTTATTTCTAAGAAATACAAATACTTCAATTTTGTGGATTATTTTTTCTCTATTATCATTTCACTTCATCCTTATGTTTCATATATGGTTATAAACATGCTAAAGTCGAGGGGGAGCATCAATATTTTTTTGAAAATCATTTTAATGATACTTAAAAAGGTTTGCTTTCATTTCTTATCTCTGATCATTCAAAGAAGAACAAGCTTTCAATGATAAAATTTTTCTATTTGTTCAAACTATATCTGAATTATAAAATTTTCAAATTCAGATATAAGATTTTAAATGATTTTAAAATTATCATTATATGAACAGAATTTTGATGATAAATTTTTTTTCTGTTCAAACCTCTTCTGAATTCCTAAAAGTTTTATATCTGTCAGAAGTTGAGTTTAAATAAAATTTTGAATCATGGAATCAGAACTCTGATTAGAACAATCAGATATCTGAGCGTGTTATTCAGAGCATTAACTTGAGTCAAAATTCTATCCACTAACACGTGTCAGCTTCATATTGTTTGACAATGCCACGCATTTCATTTAAATCCTCTGTGGCATTTCAAATGTGTTGACTCCGTTATAACGTTAAACTCGCTTTTCCGTCAAACCTTTCAACTTCGCGGATTTTAAATAGGTCTTAAAATCCCTAATTCAAACTTTTTCAAATTCCTGAGCGAATAGTGAGATACGAATCATTCAAGAGTTCTTTGAATCTGTTTTCTTCTTAAATCATGTCTGGAATACGAAGAAGTGGTCCAATTTCGCTACACTCTACAAAATCGATAATGGATTCATCTGATTCGGATAATGATGAAGTACAGAATAAAGCTGTAGAGGAAGAGGCAATAAGAAATGATGAAGAAGATGAACAAATGGATGAATCAGAAGGAAATGCAGATGAGGTAAACATTAATATTGAACATGAACAAAGTGCTGCAGGGTCGATTATGTCCGATAGACCTATTTTCGTGGAAAGGGTTGTTCCTGAGAGTGAATGGCTGAAATTATCTGAAAACAACTGTGTTATATTATTTGAGGAAAGCCGTTTTAAGCCTGAACACAGAATTATCATGGAGTTATTCAAACACCATCCATACAGAAAATGGTTTACACGAAGTAAAAATGTGCCTGTTCAGTACATACAACAATGGTGGAAACATCTTAGGTTAGAAGATAATAAGTTTGTGTCTGAAATTGGAGGAGTGACATTTGTCTTATCAATCTCTGCACTAAGAGAAATGCTGAATTTACCAGAGAAAGATGATGTACAAAGAAGGACAGATTTTGAGGACTCACCCTTAACAGAGGAATTAATAGCAGAGTTTATGAAGTTAGGATACAATGAAGGATTGAGGACTCTCAGTTTGTTCAGAAGAAACAAATTACCACCTATTTGGGCTTGCTTCTTTCATGTGGTAAATAAATGTGTGTCAGGGAAGAATAGTTCTGCTGATCAAGGTTCTAAACAAATTCTTCAGATCTTTCAGGGCTTAGTGAAGAATAGGCATTATGATTATACTTCAATTCTTTGGGAAGACATGAAGAATACATTTGAGAAGAATCAGAAAGCAATTCAGAAGAAAACAAAGGATGCTCCACTGACATACATTCCTTATATAAGGTACTGGCAAATTGTTATTTGGTATGCCATGCAGGAAAACAGAACAATATCAAGAAGAACAAATGAAGAGCATGGTCCCACATTTTATTTGGGTAATATGACCTCAGTAACAAGACTTGAAAATTATCCCAATCATAAACTGTTGCCAAAATCACTTAGGAATTATATTCCAAGGGAGAGTGAGATTTTAAAAGCTTATTGCACCTCTATGGGAATTGAATTACCTCAAATCCCTGCCCAAGAGGACCAACCTGAGAAGAGAGGTGAGGGGTCTAGTCTAATTAGAGAGGGGGAGGATGTTCAGATGGGTGAACATTCTGAGAGACTTGAGGGGGAAAATTCTGAGAGCTTGGTTAGACTCAGTGAGGAAAAACAGAATGAGAGTGGTGAGGATGAGAGATTGTTAACAGAGGTTCAAACAGAAAGAGATGCCTCTGAACCAGCTAATCTTGACCAGGTAACCACAAATGCTATTGGTTCACATCTCTTGGTGTCCAATATTGAAACAAACACCATGGACCTAGTGGTGGATCTTGAACAACCCATCCATACCCACTCAGAAGCATTTCAACATGCTACTGCTTCACACAAATCCGGGGAACCATCCCAAACTCATTTGGAGGGAGGTGATAAATCCCAACTTATTTTTCAACACATTGAGTCTGAATATCACAGTCCTATTCATATTGAGCCTGAAATTCCTTTTGACACTTGCACAAATCAGGACTTTCGTACTCCTGAAACAACATTCATAGACATACCTAATGTTGGGTGTCGAGGATTGGATGGAAGTCCTGGTGAGGTGAACATTACAAAAGCCTCATTCAAACGTGCATCTGTTGTACAAGATGACTTTGTGTTATCTACAGGCCATGAGCCCTCTGGGCACATGAAAACTGGACCATCTGTTGGTTCAGGTTCACTGTTAGAAACTTCTGAATTTGAAAAGATTCAGAAACAAAACAAGGAGATGGGGGAAAAAGTAGAAAATTTGGAAAAGAAGGTGGAGGATTTGAATGATGAGGTATCAGATTTGAAAGTTGTGTTGGAGAAAAAGTTGATTTCTGTTGAAACCAAGGTAGATGATGTAAAGAAATCCTTGGATTCTCACAAAAAGGAGATCATGGATATAATGTCTGAGTTTCAAAAAGATATGTTGAAACAAATGCAAGGTATGCAGGATTCTATACTGAAAGCACTGAGTGTATCACTGGCTTCTACTTCAAAGCCTCTTGATCCTGTTCCTATTGCAGAAGCTGAAGCTGAAGGTACTTCCAAACAGAACTTAAAGAGAAAGTTTGATGATAATGAGCCTCATGATCATCAAAAGGGGGAGAAAAGACAAAGGTTAAGTTCTGATGATGACATTGGCATAGAAGATTTTGAGATAGCAGACATGCACTTAGCCAATACAAAAAGTTCAGAAGATCAGACACAGGAAAATTTAAAGGAAATGATTCAAATAGTACAGCTTGATAGTTCAGATACAGAAGAAATGGAGTTGGGAAGTATTGATAGTAATGAATCAGATAAAACAGAGGAATTGAACTTGGATACTGAGATGGAAGGAAACTCAGATGAAACTGTAGCTATTGAGGAATCTGAATTGAGATCAGAAGAAATAGTGGAAAGTACAGTGGTAAACAGGTGTACAGATATTGTGGTTTATAACAGAGAAAGGGCAATGGAGTCTGAATCAGAAGAAAGGAGGTTGAATGAAGAATTGATCAGAAGAATGCATAATGAAGTAGTCAGAGCTTTGAGTGTTCAGAAAATTTATAAAGGGATAAAAGTGATAAGACCCATTGATCTGATGGGTGAAGAAGACAGAACGGTTGATTATTCTCAGAATTTTAAGCATGAGTTCAGATATAACTATGTTGATGAGATGAACACAGAAGAAGAATATGAGAAACTAGAAGGTTACTTCATGCCTTCTGAGTATGTATTCAGAAAACCAATTGAGATTCCCAAGATTAACTTACAGACTTTAGAAGAACCTGTATGTGATTTTATCCTGGAACTAAGTGATGTACCTTTGGCCAGACAATTTCATGATGACATTTTTCCTGAGGAAATATATGAAAACCTCTACCACTCAGAAGGAGAATATGAGCTTTTAGAGAGTAATGTTGATGGTTTCATGGATGAAAGAACTCAGTTAGTCTATTCAGAAGCTTCTAACAGATTCAGAATTCCTGACTCAAGACTGCATATTCAGAAAAGAATTGAGAAAGTTCTAATGTTTCAACAAGAAGAATTCAGTGGTTTAATGTTTGTTAGAATGGAAGTGTTGAAAGAGAAAAATACAAAAGTTTTCATGTCAAGTTTTGATTTCCACAGACTAACACTTGATGATCAGATCTTTCTAGTCAAATTCTTCTCTGGTACTGAAGAAGCCTTGATGGAAATTGAATGCAGAAGACTTCTGGGTATCTATGTCAGAAACATGTACTTATATGATTTTCAACTAGCCATTGAAGGAAGAAAAGAGAAGTGCAATCTGAGGTCTCCAACAAATATTGCAGGATTTGATGTGTGTACAAAGGGATTCGTAAATGAAGGAATGGAATCTAAAGGGTTTGCATATAAAGTTCAAGAGAGACTTGAAATGTTCAAACTGAAAGAACTGGTAAAATATAGTGATGCAACTCTGAGTTGGTTACTGATTGAAATGGAAGTAAGTGCTAAAACTGAAAGAAAGAATTTAAAGAAAAGGTGTGTAAACTCTATGAACAGAAGGTTGAATCTCAGAAGAAAGATCAGAAGTTGTGGTGAATGGTTGCTATCTGAAGTTAATCCCAAGAAGATGTTACATAGTGATTTTGTGTTCCCTGCTGAGTATGAAGTGAATGAAATTTTGTCAGATGAAGTTGAAGAAGTTCAGGACACAACACCTCAGAATGTGCAGATAACTAATGTTGACCAAGCTGAACAGTCTGAACCCAAAGAAGATGAAATATCCATTGATCTGAATGGATACTTTCTTGAATTTGATCTGCCTGAGTTTTTCAAACCAAAAGAAGTACAATTCTTGGATGTGTATTATGATAGACCTAAGGAGACTCAGATCTGGTTGGCTGAAAAATCAAGATGTCTTGGCAAAACAAAGCAAGCTGTTTACTCAGATTTTCTAATCACTGGAATCAGAGAATTGAAGGTTAAGAAGTTCAGAAAGATGGAGTACTTATCCTTTGAAGTTCTGAGAGAAGATGGCAAGGTTTACTATTTTACTGATGCAGATTTTGAGAAACTGTCAGTGGTTGACTTCTACAGATTACACAGCTTTCTATGTTTTAAAGAGTCAAGTAAAGACAGAAATGAAAGGAAGGCAAGAAGTGTGGTGATTGAGGCCATGTTCTATATCTTAAGGTGGCACTGTTATACAGATTTTCAAATAGCTCTGTATTTACAAAAGTCATGTGTTTATCTGGCAAATCCCAATACAGAACATGAGCAGAAAAAGATGTTTAAGACTGGAAGTGTTCACAAATATCCAGATTTGGGAGTATTTTTGAAAAACAAAAGTGGAAAGATCTTCTTCAGAGCAAAGGAAACTGCAAAATATTGTTCTGGAACTTTAAGGATCATAAAGCACAATTTGGAGAAAAAGATGCTGAAAGTAAAGGAAGCAAATATAACTCAAGAAGCAATAAATCAGCAAGTTGAAGTTATTCAAGAAATCATTGACAAAATTGATAAGAGGCTTAATCTGAGGAATGTGCTACTTCAGAAAATTGTTCCTGCTCTGAAAGAACTAGATGATGCAAAGTTTAAGTTTATTTGACAAAAAGGGGGAGATTGTGAGATCTGAAGTTTTGTCAATAAACCAAATGTTGAAGATCTGATAAGAAGGCTCAGATGTTCTGAGAAGAAGAGTCAGAGATCTGAGAAGAAGAGTCAGAGATCTGAGAAAGAGGAGTCAGAGATCTGAGAAAGAGAAGTCAGAAGTTCTGAGAAGCGTGATCAGAAGAATGTTCAGAAGTTCTGAACTACCTGTTCAGAACTTATGACGAGTTTCGTTACTTAGTAATTTGTAAACTAATTAGGACACGTGTTTTGTTCTTATTAGTCTTTCTTATTTGTACTGTAGCTTTAATATGTCCGTTGCAGTATAAATAGAGTGGTTAGCACTACGTTGCTAACTGATTGATTTTCCCGTATATCTTTGTATTCTTTCCTTGTAATCTTTGAGATTCTCTCTCTCTTAGATTTGTAATCCTGTTCATAATCGAATACAATTGGGCTTGATCATACAACTTCTCAATTACTGCTTTCTCTATTGATTGTAAGATTTGATCCTAAACTTTCAATAAATATATAATTGTGACCATAAGTTATATATTAGCCATAAAAAAAGAATTCTTAGAACCGTGGCTAATCGTGACATATACTTACAATCATGCAAATTTTATGTTAAACGTGAGCAATTCATGATATATAAATACTATTTATTTTTATAACTATGACTATTGGTTAGCTTTTGGTCACACAATATAATATAAATTTGTGGCTAATTCACGACATACAACTACGCTTCATATGTATAATTATGGCTACTGGTTACCTTTGGTCACAAAAAAATATTAAAAACCATAGCTAAATTCATGACATATAGTGTAACATCCCCAGCCCATCGTACACGATATTGTCCGCTTTGCGCATACCCTCTGCATAACATCATGCCAGTACCGCTCACGGTTTTGTTCCTGCCCGCACAGGCATACGCGGGACGCACCCAGTGACAGACAAAAGGCCTCATGCTAGGAAGCTATCCATCCACCCTTATAAGGAGGACTTCGTTCCCCCTCCTAGCCGATGTGGGATCTCACAATCCACCCAACTATGTGGGATCAGCGTCCTCGCTGACACATCGACCCGGTGACCGGCTCTGATACCATATTGTAACACCCTAAAAATCAGGGCTAATTTAAACCTCAATTTAAAACAAGATTTAAACATAAACCTTCTAAACTTTATACATAAGCAGAGAATTAACTATGAGGGTCATATTTACAAATATTGAATTCTTCAAATAACCTATTAATCTAATCATGTCACTATAATCAGATTAACTAGGTTATCTAAGCAATCCATCAAAAAGCCTCAATGTTCATTAACTTCTCCACTATTTCAAAAGCTCTCGTCCCACATCCCTTTATTTCCCGGAGCTAGTACCTGGTAAGAAAATATAATTTGAAACGATTAGGCTAACGCCTAGTGAGAACATTCGGTTTCAAAATAATACTTTTAAAATCAATGTAAACAAGGCATAAAAACCTGGTTTACCCTTTTCTTACCATATGTGTCAACATCTTACGATGACGGGGTTAAACCCGATTCCATGAATAAGACTGACACCAAGTCAGTCATGATATCATGTTCAAAAGCCTAATACGAATCTCCATGGATTCTAGATTAATGCTCATATCCAAGAAATCACAATTACACATGTCAATTTCTTGGAAAGGAAGTAGAGATTACAATTACACATGTCAATCCCTATTCTTACTTAGAAATCGGGAATTACGATTAGTCCACGCCTATTCCACGATTTCTCATCAATGTGAAATAGGAATTACGATTAATCCACGCATATTCCTTATTTCACCTAAACGGGAATTACGATTAGTCCACGCCTATTCCACGTTTATCATACACACTGGAATTACGATTAATCCACGCCTATTCCATGTGTTCATATAAAAACTAGTGCCTATGGATCCATTACACTTATTTGTACTCATGCAGGTTATTGCATAATATAAATTATTTTCAAATAACGTTAATAAGATTAAGCAAAACCATCAATTTAAGCTAACCGATTTTACTTCATAAAATCATTCTTCCAACATTCCATCCAAAACATTTCATTATAAAAATATACCTTACCATAATTTAAAACGTTATAAAAGGGGTAAGGTAAGAATGAACTCACCTGACAGTAATAGCGTTACTCTTACTTTACTTCTTAAAGCTGTAAGAATTTCCGTCACCAACTTCACAAAGATCTGAAATACCCAAATACATAGTGTACTGGTATCAATCTACTGTACAGGACCCTTAAAGACTAAGAATCCTAAATAATCAAAATTCCCGACACTTATCGCAACCCACTAGTTGCGATAACATTTGTCACAACCTACTACTTGCGACACAGTACTTATCGCAACCCATTTTTGCGATATCCTCCTCTTATCGCAACCAACTGTTGCGATATAACATCTTATCGCAACCAACTGTTGCGATACACTCTTTTTATCGCAACTCATTGTTGCGACAATCATCTTTGTCGCAACTTGCATCTTTATCGCAACTCACTACGTTCATCTTTGTCTCAACCAACTGTAAACATATTTATGCCATAATCTATACTTTTAAGCCATGATTTAATCTATAAATGTGCATATATGCTTAATACAACTAGAAGAAGAGACTGGTAAACCTAGTTCTTCCATATTTTACAAAAACATCATAACCCAAATTCTTACCCAATCCTTAAACTAATATATATAGCTTTATAAACATAAGAGGATTGGTTTGTGTGAATAACATACCTTTAATCTCACCAACAGAACCCTTAATTTCCAGCTTTCTTCTTCTTCCTTTCTTTCTCTCTCGGTTCTCTCTCTCTTTTGTACGATGCACACACATAAGACTAACAAAATGAGAAAATATATTTTCTTTTCTTTTTGTCCAAAATGAGGCGGTGATGGTGATTAACTTTCATCACCTTAACCAATCTAACCCTCATACTTTCATCACTTGGCAAGATTAACCCTTCAACTTATAAATTAAAATTAAAGTTTACCCCTTAACTTATATCTCCTATAACGAAACTTAATCGGGGATAAACTCTAAAATTAATCTATCAAATAATTATACTCAAATTATTCAATAAACAAAACATAACACTTTATATAGAAAATCGAGATGTTACAATACTCCCCAACTTGAAAATGATTTCGTCCCCGAAATCAAACCTAAGTAAACAAGTGAGGATATCTAATCTTCATATCCTCTTCCGACTTTAACGTCACATTAGCACCTCGATGATGTTTCCATTGTACCTTTAACATAACCACTTCCTTATTATTACGTAACTTTTTAACTGGTCTCTCTAAGATCGCCTCCGGTTCTTCCACACAACGGCTCTTTTCATCCACCCTTACATCAGCAAGTGGAATCACATCATTCTCTTCGGCTTAACATTTCCGAAGATAGCAAACATGAAAGGTATTGTGGATTCCTTCCAATTCAGATGGAAGATCCAACTGATATGCTTGCAATCCCACTCTCTTAGTTATGGTGAAAGTTCCTAGAAAACAAGGACTCAACTTTCCACATTTACCAAACCTTATCACACCTTTCCATGGGGATACCTTAAGCATTACACACTCCCCAACTTGGAATTCTTTTGGTCTTCTTTTCGAATCAACATAACTCTTTTGTCGATCTTGAGCCGCTTTCATATGCTTCTGAATTTCTTTCACTTTATCAGCCGTTTGTTGCACAAGTTCAGGACCACCAAACTGCTTTTCTCCAGCTTCTAACCAACATACTAGAGTTCTGCATTTCCGACCATACAAAGCTTCGAAAGGTGCTCTTCCGATACTAGAATGATAACTATTGTTGTATGCAAATTCTACTAATGGTAGATGCGTATCCCAGTTACCTCCAAAATCTAATACACACGACCTGAGCATATCTTCCAAAGTTTGAATGGTTCTTTCACTTTGACCGTCCGTTTGTGGATGGTAAGTGTTTGGGCAAAAAACCACGTCGTACGATCACGACCAGAACAGGTAAGACGCACGATTATGAACTAAATCTTGTGATAAGATAAGGTCTCGACAGGAACCCATAAAACATCCGTCGTCTCCCGTAAAAGATAAGTCGTACGTCCCCCATGACGCTCGACCATAGCATCGCCCGTCCCGTACGACCATCGCGTAAGATCATTGTACCTTCAACCAAAGCTAACGTTAACCTCGATTGTTACGTTTGTTAAGTGTTTAATGCAGGAGTCAAAGTCATTAAAGAGCAACGGACATAACCGACGCAACCATTAACGATCGATAGCCGTAACGGACGAAGAGTATTATGAACATTCATCTCGGCGATCGTTTCCAGCCGTTGTAGCCATTGATCAAATCATTAATGGAACTAATTAATGACACGAAGACTATAAAAGACAAGCTAAAGCTTCATTTCAAGAGACATCGGTTAGCATCCAATACACTCCAGCGAACATCACCACACAGCAGAGAAAATCATCCAAACTCATAGCAAAGAACATTCAACCTCTGGAGATTAAGTACTGAAAGCCAGAATCTTACAGCGAACTCAAGAACACTCGAAGGCAAGCTCAAGTATCGCTCTCTACGCACGACAACAGTCCTCGACCAGAAGTTCACACTTTGTATTCACACACGACAAACACCTATTTACACATTTAAACACTTGTACTTTACATTTTGAAGCATTTCCTTCATTTGTATTGTATTCATCGTACGACCGACGCCAGTACCAAGGACGTCGCCCCTGATTGGCAACCATAGTGCAGCGACGACATCCCTTGTCGTCCGCAGGTTTTTTCCTCGATTGAGGTTTTTCCTGCGTCATCAAATCCCTTGTCTCGTTTATTTTTTCCCTCGTTGCACGTCTCGTCGAAAGATCCTTTCTTTAGTTGATTAAGTCCACATCGACCTTAAGTTGTCCCTTTGGTGCGATTTTTGGCATTAACAGTTTGGCGCCATCCGTGGGACCTCATATAGAGAAAATCCTCGACGAACGTGCACCCTACTAATAGTTTCTTGGAGTTTCTTCTATTTTCTGTTACAGGAAAATGGCAGCCTCTGGAAATCCGCAGCAAGCCGTCGCTCAGATGTATCAGGAGCTCGAAGTCGCCAGGAATCAGCTCAATGCAATGGCGGAGCAGAATCGCAGAGCAGCTGAGGAGATCGCGCGGTTAAGAAATCCTCTTGGGCCTCAAAATGGTCCTAGGCCGTTCGTGCAGAACTCAGTTCCAAGACTGTTCGACTAGAATGGCCCTAGACCATTTGTCCCGAATCCAGGTTCATCCGCGCAGAATCAGCATCCAGGCCCGTTCATGCAGAATCAACAGCCAGGGTCGTTCAACCCAAATCCTCAGTTTGGGACAGTTCCTCCTCAGCACATAAGGCCACCACCCGTGAATAATGGGTCGTAGCCTTTCCAGCAAGGGTCGCAACCATTTCAGCAGTCATTTTAGAATGGACCTCAAGGTGGATCGCATCCTTTCCAGCAAGGATCGCAGCCGTTTCAGAATGGACCGCAGCAATTCCACTATGGGTCGCAGCCATATTTCGTCCCGTTCAACAGGGACACCAATGGTTCGTCGCATGGTAATGGCACTAGCCCAGGGGACAATCCCTCGACAGGGGCAAATCCTGATCCTAACGATCCTGTCGCTCAGCGTTTGAAGATGTTAGAAGACCAAAATGAACGCGTACTGTCCTTGCTCGCCAAGTTGCCTGGGGCAGCCGTGCCTGTCGACGTCGAGCCTCGCTCGGGGTATCAGGCGTCTCCCTTCATCGATGAGATCGCCACCGTCGAGGTCCCAAAGAAGTATAACATTCCTGCCTTCACTCCCAAGTATTCGGGTGTGACCGATCCGACTGAGCACGTCGCGCAATATAAGCAGCTCATGTGGACAATCTCGATCCCATTTATGTACCAGGAAGTATGCATGTGTAAGAGTTTTGGAGCAACTCTCACTGGTCCAACTCTCCAATGGTTAATCAATCTCCAACCCAAATCCATCGGGTCGTTTGCTGAGTTGGTTAATCAGTTCTCCCAGCAATTCGCCAGCAGTCGTAAGATGGAGAAGCAGACCATCGACCTATATTACGTCGTGCAGAAAGCTAATGAGTCTATTCGAAGTTATTTCAATAGATTCAATGTCGAAATGATCAGCATCCGCAATTGCGACGTCAAAACCACGATCGAAGCCTATAAGCGTGGTCTGGACGATAGTTCGGGTTTATACACCGACCTGACCAAATATCCCCCGGAGAATTTCGAAGACGTCCGAGCTCGAACCTTAGCATATATGAGGGTCGAAGACGATGCAGCCTTTCGTCATAAGCACACTGACGACAAGAAGTCGTTAGGCGTCAGAAAGCCGGAATTCAAGACAAAGGCTATCTCCAGAATAGAGCCAGCGCGCCAAATTTCAAATGTTCATTTCAAGACAAAGCAGAGGCCAAGACCGCGACTAAGTTCACTCAGTACCCCAAGATATCCTTTTACGGATTCAAAGGATCTACAAAGGACCTAGTCGAAGCTCTAAAAAGTTCCCAAGCTACCATTCGATGGCCAAAGAAGTCCAACCTGGACCATGCTAAGAAAGACAAATCAAAGTGGTGCGACTTCCATGCCGATCATGGTCATGTGACAGACGACTGTATCGCATTGAAGAAGGAACTAGCATATCATTTTCCGAAAGGAAATCTCAAAGATATCATCGACAATGTCGCTGTTCCAGCTAATAGCCATCGACCGTCGACCCCCAAGCACGCGAAAGTCGTCAATTGCATCACCGGTGGTTCAGATGTGTGTGGTCTGACGTATTCAGCGGCCAAGCGTCATGCTAGCCGGGCGCCCGATGATCGGCCTATTCCTCGCTCGTCTAGACCCAAAGGAGATTTGAAGCTAGAAGCTATGAAGATTGTGTTCGACCACGTCGACCTTGGTGACTCAAATCAGAAGCATCATGATGGGTTGATCATTCAGCTTACAGTCGGTAACTGTCTAACGCGTCGAGTCTTGATCGACGGGGGCAGCTCAGCAAATGTCATTTTTCTCAACACTATCAAAGCGATGGGAATCGATCGCTCGGAAATCACCCGACGTTCGACGACTTTGGTCGGTTTCAATGGAGAAGCGACGAGCACCTTTGGAGAGATAATTTTGCACGTCTACGCTGGAGGAGTCAACAAGCAGACCAAGTTCAGCGTCATCGATTGTGCGTCGGCCTATAACATCATCTTAGGTCGACCATGGATCCATGATATGAAAGCTGTTCCTTCGACGTATCATCAAATGTTGAAATTCCCGACGCCATGGGGAATCCAGGAGATCAAGAGTGAGCCAAAAGTCGCTCGTGAATGCTACAAGTCTACCTTGAAGCCGAGAAAATAAACTGAAGTCGCAAGATCAAGCTCTCGACAGGTTCGTTCTTCTATCCCTAAATTAAGATCTTTTCCACAGGGATAAATCTACTATGGTGCCTCGTCGCACGACAACATAGTCGACCGCAGGTCAATATTTCTCCGTGTCATTCTGTCATTTAAAACTTATCTTTTCCTCCCGAAAAGGATACGGTAATAAATGACAGGGGGCAAATAGAGAGAGTCTGAAATGGTACGTTCTCTAACTCTTTCTCATACGATTTTTTCTCACAAAACGTTTACTGACTTAAGCATCGGAGGGTCGTTGGCTAGCCAACGACCAACCCCCAACATCGACATCGTTTTATCGCAGAATCGCACAACAAATTATCACAGAATCGCACGACAGTAGTCATTAAGTCTACTTTATGACTCTAATATCGCAAGGTCGAACGGCATAGACGATCAGGTCTCTAACTTAATCATTCCTCCACAGGGGCATACACCACAAACTCACTGTACGATCTGGTCGTACGATCACAGTGTGTAAACGACTTTACCCCTAAGTTTCTTAACTTTCATACACTGAATGGATGCTTTAATCGCGTGTTTTTATTTGTTTTACGTTCTTCTCATCGTATTACAATGAACGCCTTAGTCGCATGATTTCATATACATTTTATGTTCGACTTCATAATCAATATGATGTGAATAAACCATAAGATTCAAAGCAAAAGATATATTCATTGAGTAAACCATCATATACATACTCAACCCCCGATAGGTTAAGTGGCAAAAACAACAAGGAAAGAAAAAATTCTAGACGACAGGAGGAACATTGGTCGTATCCCCGCTCGAAGTCCCGACCTGAGGGCCTCCATCTGCCACTCCTACCGCACGAATCTCATGTAATTCATATTGAGCATCGAAAAGTTGGACGACCAGCTCATCGGCACGCGCCATGGCCAACTTCTCCCTATCTAAAGCCGCTCTCTCCCTCTCCAATGCTGCAGCTTCCCTCTCAAGAGCAGATGCCACCAGATCTTCAACTCTTGACGTCTCAGTATGTAACGCCAAGGAAGACTGGAATGTCTGTGAAGAATAAAAGCATAATTCAAGAACATTCGACAAAGATTACAAATTACACAAGTCATGAAAGATTGACACTCACCATGAACGCCAGACTGGCAACTCGAGATCTCATCTCTCCGACCGGAACTCCACGAAAACGTTCCCCGAAAGACGGGAGCAAATACTTCCCCAGATGAGGGAACGACGTCGTCCCGTCTAGGACATCATCCACCATAAAGTCAGACGGCAATGTAAAATTAATCGTCATAACTTCGGTCGACGATCCTTCGCCCTTATCGGCAGGTATTGGGATCGACACTTGAGACACCGGTTTCGTCACCGTCGCCGGAGGCGCAGAACTTGCTGGTGTCGCGTCCATCACGCCAGGACGGCTAGATGACGCCTTCGCCTTCTTAGGCAGAACAACTCTCGACGAGTCATCAACCCTCGACAACGGTTCCCTCAGGACCGTACTCCTGGTTCTCTTCTGGCTCGACCCAGCTGTCGAGACATCTCCTCCTCGAAGGGTACGCATGATTTGCTTCCCTCTCGACCTAGAAACTTATTTCTTTTCAGTTGGCACTGATCAGGAAAAATGCGAAGCGTCAGACAGGAATAAGAAATAAATGGTAAAAGACAGGAAACCATAATATATCCACCTCTCGATTCATGTCATCCACTTTCCTCTTCTCCTTCTCCTTCTTCCTCCTCCACAACGTCCACCACCACGTCCTCGTCCTCGGTCGCCAGTTGCCACGTGGCGAAAGATCGGTCCTCGACGCTGTAACTAAGGAATCTGTCAATCTTGGCATGAGAACCTTCATTCGGGTGCGGAACGCCAAACTTTATATCTGAAGACAACAAAAGGAGAAGAGTAAATAAAAGGTTAGAAAAACCATACTATGATCGAAAAAGAGCATACCTCCCATATTCCAGTCGGGACGGATCCACTTGCTGGCGGCGTCCAGCGAATCAACACGTACGAACACATACCTGGACCCCCACCCCCGATCGTTCACTCCAGTATTCAAAACTAAGGCACGATTGCCTTTATATCTGGAATACGGGCTATAGCGCCCACGCTTATCTCCCTTAACTTGGTACGCTGCCAAAAAATCATTCAAAGACATAGGGGGGTCCCAATCCGCAGACAAACGCTCAATAACCAAAAGAACCCGCCAGAGTTGAGACATCAACTGCCCCGGCGACAAATCAAAGCATCGCATCAAATTCTTAGTCAAAGTCGAAAACGGCCATTCGAAGCCAATCTTGAAAGGATATTCGTATATCACGAAATACCCCTCGGGGCAATCCTTAGGACGAACAGTCCCCGGACTTGTTAGCTCTACTTCTAAGGGAATCTTCGCTAGACGCCTAAAGTCGTCTAAATCATCCTGGCAAACGATGGAACTCTCTGGGTCAGTCGACATTTCTTACCAGGGGAAAGAAAGCAGTGAAAGCTGAAAGGAAGAAGTAATGCGTTATATAAACGCCCTAAATCCCAAACAATCTCCGCTAAATCAAAGGGATTCGGAAGAAGAATGGAAAGAAGAGCAAAGCGGAATTTCGTTCCAAAATAAACTCAGCATAAGAAAAGAAAGGATTCATCGTAATCTTTATTTATGCAGTCGATCATGTCAGGTCGAATCCCTGGATAACCGCTGCGCGTCCCCGTCCTTTCATATGCCCCAGTAAATCACCGACGCCTGGCATCGACAGCTGGTAAGCATCATCGTACGTCAGCATGATGTCACGACCTCGTTCTCCTTTCGACTTCTCGTTCAGTTAAGAGCGGACCAGCCTAGTTCCAAGGTAACCAAGGTAATTTCCATCACTTGTCATATTTTTCGACTGACAAAATTTAAAACTCGGATTTGCTATCCTTCTTTCAAATTTTAGGGGCAAACTGTTTGGGCAAAAAACCACGTCGTACGATCACGACCAGAACAGGTAAGACGCACGATTATGAACTAAATCTTGTGATAAGATAAGGTCTCGACAGGAACCCATAAAACATCTGTCGTCTCCCGTAAAAGGTAAGTCGTACGTCCCCCATGACGCTCGACCATAGTATCGCCCGTCCCGTACGACCATCGCGTAAGATCATTGTACCTTCGACCAAAGCTAACGTTAACCTCGACTATTAAATTTGTTAAGTGTTTAATGCAGGAGTCAAAGTTATTAAAGAGCAACGGACATAACCGACGCAACCATTAACGATCGATAGCCGTAACGGACGAAGAGTATTATGAACATTCATCTCGGCGACCGTTTCCCGCCGTTGTAGCCGTTGATCAAATCATTAATGGAACTAATTAATGACACGAAGACTATAAAAGACAAGCTAAAGCTTCATTTCAAGAGACATCGGTTAACATCCAATACACTCCAGCGAACATCACCACACAACAGAGAAAATCATCCAAACTCATAGCAAAGAACATTCAACCTCTGGAGATTAAGTACTGAAAGCCAGAATCTTACAGCGAACTCAAGAACACTCGAAGGAAAGCTCAAGTATCACTCTCGACGCACGACAACAGTCCTCGACCAGAAGTTCACACTTTGTATTCACACACGACAAACACCTGTTTACACATTTAAACACTTGTACTTTACATTTCGAAGCATTTCCTTCATTTGTATTGTAATCATCGTACGACCGACGCCAGTACCAAGGACGTCGCCCCTGATTGGCGACCATAGTGCAGCGACGACATCCCTTGTCGTCCACAGGTTTTTTCCTCGATTGAGGTTTTTCTTGCGTCATCAAATCCCTAGTCTCATTTATTTTTTCCCTCGTTGCACGTCTCGTCGAAAGATCCTTTCTTTAGTTGATTAAGTCCACATCGACCTTAAGTTGTCCCTTTGGTGCGATTTTTGGCATTAACAGTAAGCAGTGCTCAAATTAACTCTCGTACCCAATTCTTCTTGTAGTGACTGCCAAAACCTCGAGGTAAACCGACTATCACGATCCGACACTATAGACACCGGTATACCATGTCTTGACACCACTTCATCAATATACAGCTTCGCCAATTTATCTATTGGTGATGCTTCTTTCATAGCCAAAAAGTGAGCACTCTTGGTCAATCGATCCACGATTACCCATATAGTGTTGTTACCCTTTTGCGTCCTTGGTAACTTCGTCACAAAATCCATGGTAATCTTTTCCCACTTCCATTTCGGAATCTCCAAAGATTGAAACTTCCGTAAGGCTTTTGATGTTCAGCTTTGACTAACGAGCATGTCACACACTTTTCTACTATTCGTGCCACATCTACTTTCATAGTTGGCCACCAATAGTGTAGCTTCAAGTCCCTATACATCTTAGTACTCTCAGGATGTATAGAATACTTAGACTTATGGGCGTCTTCGAGAATCAACTCTCGATTTCCTCCAATCTTTGGCACCCAAACACGACCTTGGAATAGTTTAATTCCACGGCTATCTTCAGTCAGTTGAAGATGTTGTTTGCTCATAACTTCATCTTTCAGATTTTCTTCCAATAAAGCTTCCGCTTGTGCTTCTTTTATCTTTTCAATCAAACTTCATGTCATATCAATCCTGGCGTTAGTCGTTTTTAAGCACCCATTATATTCTTTTCTACTTAAAGCATCAGCTACAACATTTTCTTTACCGGGATGGTAATGCAATTCACAATCATAGTCTTTAAGTAGTTCCAGCCAACGCCTTTGCCTCATGTTCAATTCTTTCTGATCAAAGACATGTTGTAAGCTCTTATGATTAGTGAAGAGAGTACACTTTGTTCCATACAGATAATGACGCCATAGTTTTAATGCAAACACGACCGCTGCCAATTCCAAATCATGGGTAGGGTAATTCTTCTCATGTTCTTTGAGTTGTCTTAATGCATAAGCAATCACCTTGCCTCATTGCATCAACACACACCCCAAACCCATCTTTGATGCATCGCTATACACGACCAAATCCTCCGTTCCTTCCGGCAATGCAAGAATAGGAGCTTCACACAACTTCTGACGTAAAGTTCTAAAAGCCGACTCTTGCTTTTCAGTCCAAACAAACTTTACATTCTTCCGAGTCAACATGGTCAAAGCAGAAGCAATCTTTGAGAAGTCTTTAATAAATCTCCGGTAGTAACCTGCTAGACCTAAGAAACTTCTTATTTCAGACGCGCTCTTTGGTGTTTCCCAGTTCGTCATTGCCTCTATCTTTGCTGGATCTACTTTGACTCCTTCCGAAGTAATCACATGCCCTAGAAATTGTACCTCTTTTAACCAGAATTCACATTTCAAGAATTTTGCGTACAATTTCTCTCTTCTCAACACTTCCCGAAGATAGTGTTCATGATCTACTTCATTCTTCGAATAAACAAGTATGTCATCAATGAATACAATGACAGACTTGTCATCAATGGTCGACATACTCTGTTCATCAGATCCATGAACACAGCTGGAGCATTTGTTAACCCAAATGGCATTACAAGAAATTCATAATGCCCATACCTCGTTCTGAATGCCGTCTTTGGAATATCTTCATCTCTTACTCGAACTTGATGGTATCCCGACCTTAGATCAATCTTTGAAAAGCATCCCGCACCTTGGAGTTGATCAAACAAATCATCAATCCTTGGAAGCGGATACTTGTTCTTAATTGTCACCTTATTCAGCTCGCGGTAGTCGATGCACATTCTCATAGTGCCATCCTTTTTCTTAACAAACAATACCGGAGCTCCCCAAGGTGAAGAACTTGCTCTAACAAAACCCTTGTCTAACATCTCTTGCAGCTGAGACATCATCTCTTTCATTTTGGCCGGCGATAAGCGATACGGTGCACGCGCTATTGGAGCCGATCCAGGGATAAGATCAATACGAAACTCTACTTGTCGTTCAGACGGTAGACCCGGAAGATCATCGGGAAATACGTCCGGGAATTCACGTACAACCTTAATGTCTTCCACTTGTTTCTTTTATGACCGTATATCTAGAACATACGCTAGATAGGATAAACATCCTTTAACCAGACATTTACGCGCTTTAGCAACAGAAATTAACGGAACTTCCCCTTTTCTCTTTTCCCCAAAGATGAGTACATCATCCTTATCAGCCATCAGAATCCGAATTAATTTCTATGCACAATGAATTTCTGCCTGGTTAACTGTCAACCAATCCATACCCACAATTACGTCAAACCCTCCAATTTCCATCAACAACAAGTCGATCGGAAATTTCGTTTCCCCTACTGAAATAAAACAACCCTCAAGTCTTTCGCGAACCAAGACTTGACCCCCGTTAGCTATCTCGACTACTAAGGCATCTTCCAAGGTAGTGACAGACATAGCTAACTTGTGATAGAACGACTTGGACACAAACGACAAGTTTGCACCACAGTCAAATAAAATGCGCGCGGGAATGGAATTAACGAGAAATGTACCCGAAATGACGTCTTTTGATTCCTTGGCTTCGTCAGCTGTCATATGAAATGCCCGACCCGTTGGCTTGGGAACAATTGATTTCTTGCTTTGGTCTCCACCCTTTTTCAGTTTTGGGCAATCCCGACGGAAATGACCGGGTTGTTTGCACTCGTAGCATGTAGATCCTTGAACATGACAGTTATTTAAAGTATGCCCACTTTTACCACACTTATAACATTCCAGTGTGGTCACCCGACATGGACCAAAGTGCTTATTCCGACACTTCGGGCACCAATTCGGCTCCCGACGAGATTAATTACGAACATATTTGCCAAAGGATTTTGACTTCTGAGAAGACTCCGATCGGCCTTCCCATTTCCGTTTCTCTCCCACTTGCGTCTTTTCTTCTTTGTCTTTAGCATAGACCTCTTCCATAACTTTGGCTTCTTCAATTGTCTCTCTCAACGTTGAAGCCTTAGCATTTCGTACTCGGGACATCATGTCCGCTGGCAAACCCTTCAAATAAGCTTTAATATTATCCTTCTCAGTTGGAGCCACATGCCCCACCAAATTCAGCTTCTCCATAAAGGATTCAGTATACTTCCTAACAGTAGAAGTACCCTTCTTAAGAGTCCGAAACTCTTCTTCAATCCTATCCATTTCATTTTCATTACAGTATTCTTCCAAAATCTTTTTCTTGAACGACTCCCATGTCATAGAAGCTAAGACTGGAGCCGTCACAGTAGACGTCACTACATTCCACCAAGTCGACGCATTACCTCGTAACATTTGAGACCCAAATCTGAGCTTTGATTCCTCATCACATTCACAAGCTCGAAAAGCTTGTTCCATTTCCCTGAGCCAATTCATGCAAGCCACTGGATTGTCCGCTCCGGTAAACTCTCGCGGTTTACAGCTTAGAAATGTTTTATATGAGCAGACTCTTTCCACCCTCCTGTTTACATCTGTCACAGGATTACTAATTTGATTTATTACCCCAGTGTCAGTCTTCGTTCGTCGTAGTTCAGAACTTCGATCATTCAACGCTTTCATGAACATCTCTGTTTGTTGTGGCATTGCCGTATTCATCATTCGTGTCATGTTCTCCATCATACGAGACTCCATTATCGATTCCGATGTTTTCGGGTTGACGGTACTGGTACTCGTTCTGTGTACCCGACTGTAAAGCCCGTATCCCGGTATGTAATTTCTTTGTTTTAATTCTTTTTTTAAAGTTTTATTTATCATGGTTTCCGTTAGCGGGGTTAGACGAATTGGACCTAATAGTTAAATATGTCAAGACGTGGTTAGTTTGCGAGAAGGATGTAGTGAGGGACCAAAATTGTTAAGGGGCCAAAAAGTGAGAGTTTCGGCCCATGCAACCCAAACCAAACCCTTGTATCATTTTTTTGGTGTGGTGTTCGTGAGTAACAAGAAAAAAAGGGATGGAGCTCAATATTTTCGTATTTTGAAAACCTAGCTGCAGAAAACTTCTGTTTCCCGGAGAGTGAACGGTCGGATCGTCGTGATTTTTGGTGAGCAGCTTCACGACATCTTCATCAACATTCTGGACGGTGGAATCGTCGTTTTGAGGTCCGGAGGTCATGGTTTCGTGGGGTTCTGCACAGCAGTAACTTTGTGGTGATTTTTCTCCATTCTTGCTCTATTTTGGTTCCATACATCTTGATGTGCTTATTTCCAAGTGTATGATGGTTTTGTATGCCTCTAGTATAATCTAGAGAAGACTTTGTATTGCTCTAATATTGGTGGTAGTGGATTTGAAGCGGCTCTAGTAGTCCCGTGGTTTTTACTCTCGATTTTGAGGGGTTTTCCACGCTAAAATTTTGGGGTCTCATTGTGGTTGTTGATTGTATGTTTGGGGGTTGTTTTTACTTGCACTTAGAATACCCTATTTGTTTGCATCCTCAAAGGTTCATTCGGGTCTGTTTGGGTTAAGCTATGGCTTAATGGGTTACTAAGCATTATTTGTCATTTTATGTGAAACTGCAGTTTCTGTCCCTGTTTTTGTATCGAGTATAACTTATGCTAGGAATGTCGGATTGGGATGAAACCAGTGCCAAACGTTCCCTTTATGAGTCTAGTAAGTTTCTTATGTTTTGCGGAAAAACCAGTTCGGACCGTAGCTAGTGTCAAACCGCTGTTTTATAATGAAAGGTGCTGTTTTTCGCTGTGCAGTTAACCGGTTTTGTAAAATCCATAATAAATTGTAGAAAAATCGTTAGAGCGCGTGCGATATGTCCCTGGAACCCTAAGACATGGGACTTTGTGATTATGGATTAATATTTCTGGATTTATGAGTTTACAAGGGATTAAACAGGTCCCGAACAGACCTGTGTTTTTAGAGTAAAAGCTGGAATGTGTATGTTATAATTTAGTAGTCGTGGTTTTGGGTTGGGGCGTCACTTTGACATTTGTTAACACGTAATTAGGTGGGAGAAGGTGAGTGAAGTTGGCCGGCTTGTGATTGCGGTTGCGGATACTCGCGTTGCTTTAAGGTGAGTTCTCTCACTGTGTAGTTAGGGGTTGTATGCATGTCATAGTAGTTTGTATGTACTACTGTCTTTGTGGTGTGAACTAGTTGTTTGTGGTGTGTAATATTTGATTGGTTTAAATGCTTAGTATAAATGTTTTACATTACACCTCGGTGGGACCGAGGAAGTGGAAAGAAACGTTGTGGGAACTCGGCGTGACGAGTGTGTTACATTACAACTCGGTGGGACCGAGGGGTCGGTGGGACCGAGGAAGTGGAAAGAAACGTTGTGGGAACTAGGCGTGACGAGTGTGTTACATTACAACTCGGTGGGACCGAGGGCTCGGTGGGACCGAGGAAGTGGAAAGAAACGTTGTGGGAACTCGGTGTGACGAGTGTGTTACATTACAACTCGGTGGGACCGAGGGCTCGGTGGGACCGAGGAAGTGGAAGGAAACGTTGTGGGAACTCGGTGTGACGAGTGTGTTACATTACAACTCGGTGGGACCAAGGGCTCGGTGGGACCGAGGTGTTGGATACATAATTACTTGTAGATGTTTACTCGTTTTATGTAACTGTGATGTTGTTGCTTATGTGCGGATAGGGGTGATGTGTATATAATTCCTATCTGCGCATGTGATGGAATTCACTAAGCTTCGTGCTTACCCATTCCCAATATCTTATGATTTCAGGTGCGAGTAGCAGTCGGGCATGACGGTACACACGGGCGCAAGGCGAAGGCTGTTTAAGTTTAACTTTTTAAATGGGGATTTAATTATATAACTTTTCCGCTGCTTAAATTTCATTTGACGGTTTTAATTAACGACGTTTATTTTTATTGTAATGGGATTTGTTAACTTATGGTTTGATTGTAACGAAATGCATTATTTTTAAAATTTTAAATTCATTGTAATTTTTGGGACGTTACACCGACTGTCCGCTCCTCCCGTAAAAGGTAACCTCGGCGGACTCTCATGAGTTTCACCTATTTCAGATCGATTTTCTACTGACCAATCAACTACGGCCCTATCCTCCGAAGAATTAGGGGACCTCGGTGGCGTATTCACCATCGTTCTGACATAATACAAGAAAATAACCATAAGAAATGGTTACACATAACCAGATACATGAAACGTACTTTACCGTTCATTAGTCACTGTAACAATTTATAAACAAGTATACTTGTGTAACAATATATTCATAATAACAGTAGCTAATTGGAATTGTGAACATACTATACATGAGTATCCTCGTTACCATTGTTACAGTACTACTTCACGTATTTCCGTCGATTCTAAGACTATCCTGTCTTAGTACTTCTACCCATTTCTCACATATCATATCTTAATTCATCCCAGCTTAAGTCTAGGTATCTCATTATCATACCTAGTTCACTTAAACTAATGCTCTGATACCATTTTGTAACATCCCCAGCCACCGTACACGATATTGTCCGCTTTGCGCATACCCTCTGCATAATAGCATGCCAGTACCGCTCACAGTTTTGTTCCTGCCTGCACAGGCATACGCGGGACGCACCCAGACCGACCCAGTGACAGACAAAAGGCCTCATGCAAGGAAGGTATCCATCCACCCTTATAAGGAGGACTTCGTTCCCCCTCCTAGCCGATGTGGGATCTCACATATAGTTATTCTTAATTTTTAGAAACGTGGCTATAGGTTACCTTTTGGTTACACATAATAATAGAAAATTGTGGCTAATTCACGACATACAATTACGCTTAATATGTGGAATTATGGCTATCAGTTACCCTTTGGTCACAAAAAATATAAAAAACCGTAGTCAAATTCATGACATATAGTTACGCTTAATATTAAGAAACATGGCTATATGTTACCTTTTGGTCACACAAAATAATAGAAAATCGTGGCTAATTCACGACATACAATTACGCTTAATATGTGGAATTATGGCTATCAGTTACCCTTTGGTCACAAAAAATATAAAAAACTGTAGTCAAATTCATTACATATAGTTACGCTTAATATTAAGAAACATGGCTATAGGTTACCTTTTGGTCACACAAAATAATAGAAAATCGTTGCTAATTCAAGGCATACAACTACGCTTAATATGTGGAATTGTGGCTACCAATTACCCTTTGGTCACAAAAAAATATTAAATACCATAGCCAAATTCATGACTTATAGTTATACTTAATTTTTAGAAACATGACTAAAAGTTATGTTTTGGTCACACAAAATAATAAAACAGTAGTCAATTCAAGACATATAGTTACACACACTTCATATTAACTGTGGCGAAATCATCACATATAGTTATGGTTAATATTTATAATAGTGACTATTGATTACCTTTTGACCACACAAAATAATAAAAACCATGGCTATAACAACCGTTCCTTTTGGCCACAATTTACATATTTTTGTGGCTATATATAGCCACAATTTACATATTTTCGTGGCTATATATACATTCTTTTGGTCATGTAAATTTGGCTTGATGTGGCTATATGTCTGTCTATGGCCATGGATAATTACCGTCACAATATAAAACCATGGTTTAGACAAAAACCATGGCTATATGTCTGTCTCTGGCCACGATATTTAGTCGTTACTTGCCACGGGAAAATTTTGTGTCTGTAAAGAACCATTTAGTCACAGTTTTATCTAAACCATGACACTATTTTTAAACACTTTTTGTAATGGTCATGGTTTTTGAGTTAAGTCGTGGCTAATCCAATACTCAAACTTTATTTATGACTTTTAGCCATGGTTCTAAACCCAACCGTGACTAACTTCAATTATCAAAACCGTGGCAAAAGCCCATTTTTGTACTAGTGATGTTAGTGCCATATTTAGAAGGTTGTATCAAGTTGAGGGACTTGAATTGTACTTTCCTAGTTTCCTTGTATAAATAGGTTGTATCAAGTTGAGGGACTTGAATTGTACTTTCCTAGTTTCCTTGTATAAATAGGTTTTTTCTAGATTATTTCATTATGTCATGCTTAGCCCTTACATTTCCTAAATTCTCTCTAGCTTGTATTTCCATATTTGAGATTAATAGAGAGATGACAGATTGCATCATATTGTGTTATTGATTACTTGTTCTGGGATCACAGATGAGGACTGTAGCAGGAAATCGAGTTCAGAGGCGGTGGAAGACGATGGATCCATGGGGTTAGGGGACGATGGATGTTGGGGATATGTAGCGCTAGGGATGATGAAGTTAGGGGTGGGCCGATGAAGCCTATTTGCTTAATTATTGTTTGGATTTAAAAACCCTAGGATGCCCTTTCCAATTTCAAATTTAATACATAACAAACTATAAAATTTTAAATTATTTCAAAATTGTCTTTTTTATTATCATCAATTAAAATTAACAAATGACTTAGACCGATTTTCATAATTCTTAATTTTTATGATACTCATTTAATTAACGTCATATATATATATACATATAGGGTTGGCTTCACGTGAGACCAACCTGTTTTCGTGAGACCAAGAAATTAACACTAAACATTCACAGTGATTCGTTGTGAAGGTAAGAAAAACAGCAAACCTTCACAGCAAAAACACTGTGAAGGTTTACCATCACAATACCTTCACAGTCTTTTACTGTGAAAGTTTAGTGTTAATTTTTTAGTCTTACGGTCTCACGAAAATAGTCTGGTCTCACATGATCTCAAGTCTATATATATATATATATATATATATATATATATATATATATATATATATAGATATATATATATATATATCATATTTTATTCATAAGGAAAAGCCAACAAGTAGCTTCACTTCAGTACAAGTCAAAACAAGTAAAATGGACAAGAGAAATCCATCCATCCATCCATCCATCCATCCCACTTCACTTTCCAATGAAAGTTACAACCCACGTGATCTTGCTTGGAGATGTTCAAAAGGAGATCGCTTCTCAAAAGGAGATCTCCCGATTTTCCATTTCTATCTTGCTACATTTCAACACCCAACAATTTTGCCCCCACACACATGATCAAACCTACTGCAGACACTTGTTTGCTTACTATTTATCCACGTGGCTCACTTTCGTTCCTACGTGGCAAATATCAATCATGGCCTAGCATGAGGTACCCATTTGCCTCGAAAACTATTCACACCATACTTGGGAAACAAAGAATGATCCTACCTAGTGATAGGAGCAATGAGGAAACAACCCTGAATGATTGGATCAAATTTTTTCTTTTGTTTTTGATGATTAAAAGTTAATTATTTATTATTAAAATTACTATAAAATTTCTTAACATTTAAAAATAAATTCATTAAACCATTTCATTTTTTAAAAACCATTATACAACCTTTCCTGAACAATTGTTTCCCATATTATATGTTATTGGTTATCATAAGATTTTCCATATTTTTTAAAGGGAAATTAATTAAAATACCCTAAGTTTGACCAACTGTTACCGAAATACCCAAAAAAAATACATTTTGCAAAAATGCCCAAAATACCCGCGATGGATCCCGCGATCGCGGGCTAGGGCTGACGTGGCACGTATTTTGGCCCGAAATGCCCCGCGAAGCCCCTCAACTTTGGCCGCGGTGCACTTTTGGTCCCTGCCTGCGATCGCAGCCCGCGATGGACCAAAATTTACACTTTTGGTCCCTGAAAATTTACACTTTCAGCCCCTGTACTTAGACGAATCTTGCATGCTTTTACTGTTTTTTCCACAATTATTGTACTTTGAAGACCGATTTGTGGTTGAAATTCATTTGCATGTTTGAGATTTCATCCATAAATACCAGTAAGATGCAATTCACAATTCACACTTCCTCTTGCTTTCTTTCTTGATTTCTCTCTTGCTTTCTTTCTTTGAATTGATTTCTCTCTTCTCTCATTTCATCCACAAATGGCATCGTCATCAAACCCTAAGTCTACTCCTGAAAAAATGCCACCTCAAATCGAGGTCGCCATAGCAAAAAAGGAAAAGGAGATAGATGAACTAACAGAAGAGTGGAAAAAAATGATGGACAAGAAGGCAGTCCATTTGAGAAAGATCGAAGAGGAAGACAGGGAGATCAAAAGGATGAAAGGGGATATAAAAGCTCGGGAGGCTCGTGTTCGTCGAGAACAAGAAGCAATTCACCATATTCTGCAAGACTTCGCAATTATTCAAGCGAAGGTAAACGAGAAGCAAGCCTAGATTGATGAAACTAAATCAATTTTTAAGTAGGTGGTGGTTATATTTTTTTTTTGTTTTGTATTTTTTTTACTGTGTTGTTGTTTGTATTTTTTTTACTGTGTTGTTGTTTTGTATTTTTTTGTTGTTGTTAATTTCTCTGAAAAGTAGTTTTTAAGCTGCTGAACCACGGTTAGGTTGGATACATCATGCAAGGTCAAGTCAGAGGTTACCTCATTCATGGGCCTACTCCTCTTGTAGAATATATGACAACCCTCAACTCATTTGCTAAAGTGTGTGTGGGTTGTGGTACACAATGGCCTTACGTGGTTGCAAAAGCAGAAGCTGTTGAAGAAGGGTCAGAAAGATTGAAGTCAACTCATTTGCTAAAGTGTGTGCGGGTTGTGGTACACAATGGCCATACGTGGTTGCAAAAGCAGAAGCCGTTGAAGAAGGGTCAGAAAGATTGAAGATGAAGAGCTTGTTGGATGGAATACAAACTAGCTGTGTTATCAATGTTCATTTAGAAGCATATGTATGTGTGTGTATATATATAATATGAAATGGGGTTTTGACAAGTTGGTATCACTGGACTCATTTAAGAATTGTGAAAATGGGTATTTGACGAATGATGATTCATGTGTGTTTGGAGCTGAAGTGTTTTAAACACACATGAATCATCATTCGCCAAATACCCATTTTCACAATTCTTAAATGAGTCCAGTGATACCAACTTGTCAAAACCCCATTTATAAACAATTCTACCTTCTCCTATTGCCATTCACGATATCTATAAACACATTCAAATAATAATAATTTAAAACGATTTAATGAATTAGTTAATATATGATTATTATGTTAATGCGATAGGAGTGTAAAACAAAATTGAAAAAAAATATGAGATGTACCATAAATTAAAACGTATCTAATATGAATATATAAACAGACATGTGTACTCAGAGTTAACATTCACTGCCATGGATGCAAGAACAAGGTCAAGAAAATACTAAGAAAAATTGAAGGTCTCCTATTTTCTTTATGTGTGTAAATATATAATACGAATATATATATATATATATATATATATATATATATATATATATATATATATATATATCATTTACAAACTAGCTGTGTTATCAATGTTCATTTAGAAGCATATGTATGTGTGTATATATATCATTTACAAATCAGTGTTTAGATCAACAGTATCATATGGGTTTGTTCCATATGGTTCAAGCTGTGACGGGCCCGGGGTGTGACTGACAGAATGTCTCCTTGGCACGGTTGAAGGGGCGGGATTTGGACACTCTCCACGAGTGTGTCCTACGCATTGGCACCGAGTACATCTTCGTTGTATCGAACTTTCACCACGTGATGGACGTCGGTCGTTCTTTCTCGATCTCCCGGCCCTGTTCTTATCCATTAAAGGTGGATAGCATGGTGGAAGCGGGTCGGGTGGATACACCCATGCTGCAGGGGGTCCAGCTGGGTTTATTACCTCCACGTATGTTTTCCGGTAATATTCGGACGTGAAGAAAGGTACAGCCAAGTCGCTGCAATCTGTACGAGTCATATGTCTTGCTGCAGCGATGGCATGGCCGCACGGTAACCCAGATTTATCCCATTCGCGACACGAACAAAGGTGGTCTTCCATATTCACAATCGCGTGAATATAGTCATCATGCACCTCGTACCTCCCATAACCGATTGCTCTTACCGGCCATGTCCCCGAACGACGCGCCCTGTACTGAACGATCTTCTCCGCCGTTGGTGTGAGTGCATTTTGCATCTCAGCTCCTTTTAGGCGTCGAATTTGGTACCACTCTTGTTGAAAGGTCCGAAAGTAGTCCATAAGATTAACAATCGGACATCTACGCGCAAAACGGGAGAGTGCATTCACAGACTCTGCACTATTCGAGGTCAGAATGTCATACCGTTGTCCAGGAAAATGGGCCGCGGACCACCTCTCCGGTCCAGCATCGTCAAAGACTTTGGCTGCTTCCTTGACACTGTATCGTAGCATATTCATGTACTTGGAAAACTCCCGATCCGTATATGCTCTGCATGCCGCCCAATAGACATCCTTGTAGGTGGTAATACGTTTGTCCTTGGATTTGGCGTTCATCTCCAAATGTCGACAGCATATAGCGTGAGAGGCGTTTGGGTAGATGGCAGAGATTGCGGCGCTTATGGAAGGAGCCCTGTCAGACATAAACACCAACCCTTGCGGGTCTCCGATAGCTTGTCTCAACATGGACATAAACCAAGTCCACTCGTCCCCGGTTTCAGACTTGCATACGCCGAAAGCTACTGGAACGATGGAGTTATCCCCGTCCATGGCAACCGCAAGGAACATCATACCCAAGAAACGGCCCTTTAGATGGGCTGCGTCTATTATCAGGACACGACGTAGATTTGCCAGAAATGTACGGATCTGCAAAAACATAGGTTAAAATGTTATAGTTTATAATGTGTAAATGTTATAGTTTATAATGTGTAAACATATGACGTGTTAAAATACGCACCGCGGGTCCAAGGGCCACGAAGCACATCTCAAACCGTCCACGTGAATCGGTCCGTAGCTGCGTGACAGTACCAGGGTTCTGCAGCTGCAAGTTATATAAATATGTCGGGAGTCGTTCATACGACTCCTCGAACGTGCCTCTCACCATAAACAGTGCATGGCAGCGCGCACGCCACGCTTGGTGGTAATCAATCGTGACGCCGAACTGCCGGTGAACGTCGTGGACGATGTCCTTTGGACGCAATGACCTGCTAACATCAAGAAATTTGTTTTTCAGGATCGCACCCAAAGTCTTTTTGCCGGCTTGTTTGTGGTGGGGATTAAGTTGCGTCCTCGTACAAGTGTGTACGTCGTGCAACTTTCTAATCATTATCGCCCCTCCTTTGGGAACCGTGTGAATCGCGTACAACCTCCACTCACACTTTTCTCTAGCACATTCAACTACGTATTTGATTTTGTCAGATGCCCGCACGCGACTTTGGAAACCCTCTTCCAAGAACTTGAGTCCGATCTGACTTGCTAAGAGATCCTTCGAATCGAATATCTGACCTGCTGTTAAACTTTCGCTACGAATATAAGGTGTAGGTTCGTAGCTTTGTGTCTGGGTATGGGAGTCTGGAAGAATAGGGGGCATATCAAAAAAGTCATTTATCTGACTACATGATTTTCTACTAGGGGTCTGATCATCACTATCGGTGTCTGATCTGTCTATTTCAGAATTACCCGTTCTGAAAACGTGGGTTTCGTCATCAGCAACTCCAGCAGTACGCCCTTCGTGTGGTTGTGGTGGTGGTGATGGTGGTTGTTGTTGTTGAAAATCAGGCTGCTCTATTTGTTGAGAATCACCCTCCTCGTCACCGTCGTCGTCACCGTCGTCGTCACCGTCGGATACGCCGGGATACACAAAGAGTAATGGGGGTCTTTCTGAATCGACTGCAAGGTGCAGAAAAGTAGAGATATCCCCATCGTTGGATAAATCCACAAATGACCCATCGCCATTTTTAAACACTAACTTGCAAATATCAGAAGAGTTGATTCCACATTTTTGCATGGCGTATGCAACAAACTTCTGATAAGTATAGTTTACTGACACTTTAACACCATGCTTAGATTTATAAGCAAAATTCCACTCATTGTTATCTTGCACCCATTCACCATCAAAACAGAAATATAGCTTAGCTTTTGCAACAGATGAACTCATTTTTTCAGTAGTATCTCAAACACAAAATATTGCAGAAAGAAATATTGCAACAATGAAATCGTTGTGTGAGAATTATGGCTTGAATTTTACGTCTATTTATGAATGAAACAACCAACATATCAGAAAACCAATCTCTCATTTCATCCACAAACTGATATTCCAAAAACATTGATTTAACATTGATTGAAACATGCAATTGAATTTCAACCACAAATCGGTCTTTAAATTGCAATAATTGTGGAAAAAAACAGTAAAAACATCAAGATTCGTCTAAGTATAGGGGCTGAAAGTGTAAATTTTCAGGGACCAAAAGTTGAAAAGTTCAGGGACCAAAACTGTAAATTTTGGCCCATCGCAGGCTGCGATCGCGGACAGGGACCAAAAGTGTACCGCGACCAAAGTTTAGGGGCTTCGCGGGGCATTTGTGCCCAAAATACGTGCCACGTCAGCGTATCCCGCGATCGCGGGACCCCATCGCGGGTATTTTGGGTATTTTTGCAAAATTGAAATTTTTTTGGGTATTTTGGTAACAGTTGGTTTGACTTTGGATATTTTAATTAATTTTCCTTTTTTAAACGGTTTATATAATTCGAAAGAGCAGGAGAATTGGATAAAAAAGAAAATAATTCAACGGGACCACCTTAAAAAGGCTTGTATTATAATATCAAAATCATCATCTTGGTACCAAAAAAGAATTAATTTTACATCCAATTTGCCATTGCCTTTGCCTTTGCTTTGCCCACCCCAAAAGACTCGATCCTCCTCTCCACCCTTTTCTCCCATGACTAACCATAGCTAATTAAATAACCACCATCATATCATGAAGAACGCCATCAGATGCTGCATATCATGCATTCTTCCTTGTGGATCACTCGATGTCGTTCGAATCGTCCACTCCAACGGCCGAGTTGAGGAAATCAGCGGCACCGTGCACGCAGCCGATATCATGAAAACATACCCTAAACATGTCCTCAAGAAACCCTCTTTCCCATCGTATACTGATGACGAAAGAGTCAATATCCCTGAGATCATGATTCTTCCGCCAGACGCTAAGCTCCGACGTGGGAAGATTTACTTTCTCATGCCGGCGGCTCCTCCTCCTGCCGCCGCTCGCTCCAAGAACAGAAAAAAGAAGAAAGATGTGGTGGTTGTGAGCAATGATGATGGTAGTTCATTAGCGGATCGTTATTTGACGGAGATTTTGTCAGAAAAGGTCGTTTCTACGCAAAGGGATCGAAGGAGAGGGCGTGCCGGGGTGTGGAGACCTCATTTGGAGAGTATTTGTGAGGCTACAAGCGATTCCTAAATCAATTCTCTCATTCATATTTCATAGTTATTAGGGTTATGAGGCTTCTTGTTCTCTTGTTTTATTCTAATACCTTTTTAAGCTTTCGGTGTCTTTAATTTTTTCTCCCGAATTCGTATATATTTATTTTTATCGTTAAATTTATATATATTCTTTGATTTAATTTTAACTGAACCAAGGAATTAGCGACACAATGTGCTACACAAAAAGTGTGTATATATATATATATATATATATATATATATTGATTGGTTATTTAAATGAGCAAATTGGTTTTAGAAAACAACCTTAGTTAACTCGATTTTTCAATTTGTTTTTAACATTTTTATTTTGATACTTTATAAAAAGGTAAAATTTTAAATGGTTCAGATACATTATTTAATTTACATATGAAAATATAACTTATTTTGGTTCAGTTAATCATTTTTGTGTAACGTATTAATTTTGCTCTAAATGTTTTTAATATCTATAAGACCTTCCGCATCGGGACCTTGGGTTAGAATGGGTTGGCACGGGTTGGGGCTAAACACCATCGCACCCCTTGGGGTTGGCGCGGGATGGAACCCGCCCGGGTTGGGCAACCAGCTCGGGTTGGGGTGTTAATTTTTTTTTTTTTGAATTTGAGCCGTTGAAATATGGACGTTGGGTATTAATTTTTTTTTAATTATTTATATCCTATAAATACTAATATTAACCTATTTATTTTTTCACAAAAACAAATTTACTCTCAATCTCTCCCATCTTCCCCACTTATTTTTTCACACCACTAAATTTTCTCTCAATCTCTCAAACTTTTCTCTACTACAAAAACAAAATGTCTTCTTCATCAGTGAACTCGTCGGAATTTTATGATTCGTCTTCGTCATCGTCGGACGGGGAAATTAATCTACCCGCGTATCGTCAAATGGATTACGATATTTTTCGTGGATTAATAACCAATGTTGTAGAAAGGCTTTTCGATCAAGATGAAGAACCAAGTTCGCCTCCAAGACGGAGACGGAGGGGACCGGATCAAGTTAGAGATCGTGAAGCTGCACACGGCCGACTTATTGCAGATTATTTTGCGGAAAACTGTAATTACAGTGACGAGTTGTTTAGGAGACGGTTCTGCATGAGCAGACGACTATTCCTACGAATAGTGGAGGATCTTGAGCGAGAGTATAAATATTTTCAACAGGGCTGGGATGCTAGAGGCAAAAAAGGGTTATCTCCTTTGCAAAAGTGTACCTCGGCAATTCGGCAAATGGCGTATGGGATATCCGCTGACGGCTTTGATGAGTACTTGAAGATGGCGGAGTCAACTGCACGTTTATGCATACAAAAGTTCAGCAAAGGTATCGTCAATCTTTACGGTAAGCGATACTTACGTAAACCTTCTTATGATGATATTCAACGTTTATACGCCGCACATGAAACTAGGCACGTGTTTCCCGGCATGTTAGGAAGCTTAGATTGTATGCATTGGGATTGGGACAACTGCCCAACTGCATGGCGCGGGCAGTACGTCAGAGGTGATCATGGTCGACCGACTATTATGCTAGAGGCAGTGGCATCACAGGATCTTTGGATTTGGCATGCATACTTCGGGGTTGCCGGGTCCAACAACGACCTCAATGTGCTACACCAGTCGCCGTTATTTAACGATGTACACAACGGGAAAGCACCGCAGTGCCTGTTTCAAGTAAACGGAGTACAATACAAACACGGCTACTATCTTGCAGATGGGATATACCCCGAATGGGCTACCTTTGTGAAATCATTCAAATGCCCTCCGGATCAAAGACGATTAAGGTTTAAAGCCGCGCAAGAAGCGGCAAGGAAGGATGTAGAACGTTGTTTTGGTGTGCTAAAACAACGCTGGCACATAATACAACACCCAGCAAGATCGTGGCACCCGAATAAAATACAAAAAGTAATGTACGCTTGCATCATATTACACAATATGATATTGGAAGACGAAGGTAACGCGATTTGTCGTTTCGATGAAAACGCTAATCAAGTTGATGAGGAGGACGACGAAGAGATTAGCGACCAACAATATGACGCTAATGTGTTAGAAGTCCGAAACCGAGAAACGCATCATAATCTTCGGGCGGATTTAATCGAACACATTTCACGGCTTCCAAGACACAACGAGTAGTTATCATTTTTTATTTGAAATTTATGTTTTTTTATTTTTTTATTTTTATTATGTAAGGTTAAAATATTAGTTTGATTTATAAATTATAATATTATATATTATTACAAATTACTTATAAAATATTAATTATTTAAATTAATGGTAACAAAAATAAAAATAAAAATAAATAAAAGATGGGGATGGTGGTGTGGGATGGATGTGGGGGTTTGTGGGTTAGAAGGGAAAAATGATGTGGCGCTGATGTGGCAGTGAAAAAGTGTGGCTTAGAATGTGATGGATGCGGATGGTCTAACATCTAAGACACCACTAAACATACCCTATTTTCCGTCGGAAACTTTCCGGCGGATTTCCGACAGAAATTAAAAAAGTCAAATTCCGCTGACTTCCGTCGGAAATCCGCCGATAATATATATTTATTTATTTTTAAAAATATGACTAGTTTTCGGCGGATTTCCGACATTTCCGGCGGATGTTAATTAATTATTTTCATTAACTAAAATCTACCGGAAATCCGTCGGAAATGGATTATATTTTTTTCAAACGATTTTTTAAATTTAAAAAGAAAATTAAATATTTTTGGATCCGCCGGAAACGAATTATATTCTTTTAAATCGTTTTTATAAAATTAAAAGAAAATTAAATATTTTTGGATCCGCCGGAAACGGATTATATTTTTTTAAACCTTTTTTTATAAATTTAAAAAAAATTAAAAAATTTGGATCCCGCCACACTACCACCGTCGTTGCTCTCCTCCAGCTACACTACCATCGTCGTCGCTCTCCTCTAGCCACCATCGTCGCTCTCCTCCAGTTCAGGATCGATTAGTGAGGTCAATCTGCTAAGTTTAGGATCGATTTGTGAGGTCAATCTGCTGAGTTTTTTTCGATTTATTTGCTTCTCGGTTTATTAATGCGTTTAAGATCGTTTTTGTTTGTCTAATCCTCATCTTGCTTCGATTTCAACTTTTATTTTGGGATTGGGTTCGATTTATAAGGCTCTCTTTACGTTTTCTGGAGTCTGTTCGAAGGTGGCTTTCCTCATCTTCTTCGTGTGTTCTTAATCTAATTGCTTTAGCTCTTAACAGCTTCCAATTGAAGTTTGTAATTTTTGTGTGGAGTTTTGATCTATTCCAGATCGGTTTGGACTGTTTTGAGAATTATCAGACCTGTTTTAGTCGTTTTTAATCTGATTATCATCAATATGGGTAGAAGTGGAAACAAAGTTAAAAAAATATACAATTTTTTTTATTTTTATAAAAAAATATACATAATTGTTTTACTTTTTTTTTAATATACAGAATTTCCGGCAGACTTCCGACAGACTATATAATCAAAAATTTAAATATAAAATTCAATTTTTAAAAATTAAGTTTTATTTTTGAAATTTAGATAACTTTCCGGCGGATTATCCGTTGGAAATCCGCCGGAAACTTAATCTTAATCACTAATTTAATTAATTAAGCCAGAAAAATATAAAATGGAAAAAAACTTACTGGCGGATTTCCGGCGGCCGGAATCCACTTTTGCGGTGCCCGAAGCTCTGGCAGCCATATCCATCGGAAAATCCGCCAAAAATAGCTTTTTCCGGCGGATTATTCTGCTGAAAATTGTCTTATGTTTTGTAGTGAGATAATAAAATGAATGTTTGAAAATATATTATGCAAAATGGGAGTCAGGCTAAAATATATTCTTTTTCATACAATTTGTTCTATTTTTAATCTATTTACTTGAACATAAATAAATTTGGATTAACCTTTATTTACAACAGAATGAACAAATACAATTAAAATTTTTGTTACGAAGGAAAGTAATCACTTCCTCTTCTAATATGATATCATAATTGAAGATTGCTTCTAGTCTTGGCATCTTATATCTCTGCAAAACAAGAAGACATATATGTAATTCTATTACAAATCTTAGGGGGTGTTTGCATTGCTTATTTAGAGGCTTATTAATTCATTTCGTTTTATCATCGTTGATAAACAGTTTTTAGTGTTTGGATGGGAGAAAAAAAACTGTTTATACCGTTTTGTAACCGCTGATAGGGAGTTTTTAATAGGTCATTCTATTCTAACTCATTAACTTATTTGAAACAACTTATGAGTTTTTTGGTTATTTTACGTGTATAAGCAATCTCAAACACCCCTAAATAACAAGTTATTAGTTTATTACGTTTTGATATCACCATAAGTCAACCCAAACAATTTTTATAAAACTCAATTTTAACACCAAATAAGTTAATAAACACTTTTATATAAAACATAATCATTTTAAAATAGCAATCCCAAACACCCCCTTAGGCCATCCGTATCCCTCACGGGCTCCGGCTCGGGCTCGCATGCGGGTTCAGAGGGCTCCAGCGGGTAGTGATACGGGGGGCTCGGGCTTGGCATGCGGGCTTGAAAACCCGAGAAACCCGAGGGTTGTGTGAGAGGAGGGTGAGGGTGGGGTGGGGTTGCGGGTTCCTTATAGCATCGGGTACGGGTACGCCACTTTAGGGCTTGAGGGTTTGAGGAGAGGGTTAGGAGAAAAGCTGATGTGGCGCTGATGTGATGCTTGAGGGCTTGAGGGTTGTGATACGGATGACCTTAGTATACAAGCTTGGATTTTGGCAAGTAGGATAAGCAATTTAAAATATACAACAACCGTAGTTTTGTGTTTTCAACCTTACAAAATTAATCTATGAAAAGTTAGATCATTATTGTTGTTCAATTTTTTTTTATAATTATATTTAACAGGTTACTATTTCTGAAATTTACAAGATGGATAAAATAAACTTTTGGTGGGAGAACCCAATCCACGTTTATGCTTGCGAATATGTTTGTGTAGTAAGCCACCGTGATATTGACTTCGGTCTTATCAGGGTGTGTGTTATTTTGAATAGCGACTGTTATGTTTAGTTGCCTTGTGAGGGATTATCTGATTTAAAGTTTTTCATGATAAATGATTTTTTTGATTTTCTCTGATAAGGATTTACTCACTAGACCGTATGGTCTAACCCTCATTTTGTTTTCAAAAATATGCATTTCAGGTGAATTTTATATTGAGATTGCTAGCTTGGGAAAAAGACCGTTGAGAGTGGATTTCATTACCGGTTCGCTAGTATTGATCGGGTTGTTTATATAATGTTATTAGTAGGGTGATCGTAGATCGGTAAGGATCTAAATCTCTGGTTAGAATTTAATATTGCGGTTAGAAGTATTTTTTTCCTTCGTTGTATTTGAGATGATTCTGGGAAGATTGTATTACTCGATCATTTTAGAATATTTATTGATTGGTTTCTTACGTTTGTGGTTAATTCTTGGAACCTGTGTCGTTACAGATGGTATCAGAGCCTTGGTTTATGTGAATTAGGTTATTGATAGCCTAGACTTAAGCTAGAGGGCGGTATTTATTGATTTATGAGTATTATTATAAGAATTTGATGTTTGTGGGCTTTTATTGTGTAAAAAAGTGATTAAAGGAAGTTAGGTGTTTACCTGGTACTTCCCTAGAATTGAGAATTTAAGCCGTGAAAAGTCTTTATATAATTAGTATCGTGATTAGTTGGTGATTTTTGTCGGTTACGTGAGGTGAGGTTAATGTTGATGAACTTCCTTTATGGAGTGGTTTAAGTGATAAGAGTTGTTTGTCACTTTATGCTTGCCATTGTATGCTAAGTCTCATGTGTAAATCATGAGGTGATAAAGAGTTTACCATTATGATTAAGGCTTTGATTCATGTTGATATTATAGGATGGACGTCAATAAGAGTTATGGTTACGATGCCTTTGGAATGAATGAAATATTTAAGATTGTGTTTCGTCTAGACTTGAAAAATTAAGTTACGATATGATTTTTTTTGTTGATGTATTGTTGGTGTGAAGAAATCATCGTATAATGAATGTGTAAAGAGTGCCATTGATATTGTGATGAGATGTTAGTTTTAGATGAGACCGAATATATGTTTGGTATGAGATATTGATAGGAACTTTGGATTATAATTTTATTTTAGATTGGAATGTCTCTTGAGATGTTCTTGATGGTAAGTCAAGGTTGAAAAGTAAGTTCGATTAAGGTGTTGGGATTTATAGACAATTAACACTACAAGAAACTGCACTTTTACCGGGGGTTTGGGAAACCCGTCGGTAAAAGTAACTTTTGCCGGCAACTTAGACGAAATCCTCCGGTAAAAGTTTAACTTTTGGCCGAAGGAAAATCCCACCGGCAAAGATGCACTTTTGCCGACGAATTTCACATAAGTCGCCGGTAAAGTTACCTTTACCGGCGGGTGGTACGTGCGAAATGTGTGTTTTAATCACAGTGGGTTGCAAACTGTCCACAGTGAGAAGTGCAAGTGTACACTGTCCACTATGATCGTCACAGCAAGTAATAGTTGGTAAAATACCAGAATCGAATCCACAGGGACTGGACAATCAAGACAATACGGTTCTCATGAGTTTCTTTTACAAATTTCAATTAGAGAGGAAAATAATACTTTGGTTTTGTTGGTGAAATAGCTACTTTAACGATTTTACTAAGATTTAAAAGGAGGAATGTAGGTTAGATTTTCCCTAGATTTTATACCAAATACTCGGTCCTAAAAATGATCCTTGTATTCGAGGTAGGCATTTTCGCTAGAAAAGCCCGGTTACAAAATACTCACACCGTTAGATAAAAATCTCATACTTGTCGTATTTATTGTTTTGTCAATGGTAATCTCAAAAATGGACCTTTTCAGGTCTCGATGGAATGTGTAGAGACAAATACTCTAAGTGTTTTTAATACACAAATTAGCTTGCCTACTACTCTAGTGGGTTAAGATTAGCTCACTGTGTTGACCTCACTTTCGTAAGTGTCAAAAGAATTCTTTCGAATCCCCTAGCATCATTCAAGCTCGTGTCACTGCGTTCTACTTATTTCTAAGTTGAGAACTAGACTTTAGATCCTTGCAAGTGATCGGCTTGTTCGCATCCTTGGGTAAATATCGAGAATGAATGACCAAAACAATAAATATTCTAAGTACAAAGATTACTCAAGCATTTTTAATAAAATCCAGGTACTTCTCTTTCCTACATCCCAAAGGATATTTAGCCTTGCATTTCCGAAGTAAAGAAAACAAAAGATGAAGGTTTGCACATAATAAAACTGAAAGTGACTTGAATTAACTGCTCACAGTGGGGAGCGAGAAGTCGTCCCTGCACTGTGTAGTTCGAATTACAATTAAACTAAGAAAGTAAATTACTGAAAATTAAAACTAGTTATTGCAGTAAATAAAAGACTAAAGCTAATGTGGTAGTTGAGAGAATATATGACTAAACAAGTATTCAAAGATGATAGCCAAGCATGCATTTAATGGTACCCAAGTGCTCCTTTATATACTAGGAGAAGGAGTTGGGTATTACACAAAAGATGTGGATCTTCCAATGGGTAAAGACTGTTGTGTTGTGGCAGAATTCAGCTCTATGGGTAATCCTTTTACCCAATGGTCCCTTTTCCAAGTCAATCTCCAAGTACAAGGAGGTGTACTTGATGCTATCTCCAATGAAAACTACTTTGTACTTCTCCAGCCATTTCTCTGCCATATGAACCTTCCTCCTCCAGAAAATTAGATCTCAACTAATAGTTTCTTTTTCTCTTCTTTTAGATCTGTTCGAAGAGTGGGGACCCGGAGTGGGCACAACAGTGGTCACTGCAGGATAAAACGTGAAAAACACCCAAATTCTACCAAATAATTTATTAAAGACCATGGTTCACTCCTTTTGCTCGTTTTCGTGAAATATACCAAGAATGGGGGTTATAAGAAGTGAAATGGCTAAAATTGACAAAATAAAGTGGAAAATAAATGGAATTAATAACTCTAAAAATAGAGTTATCACAACCTCAAACTTAAACCATTACTTGTCCCCAAGTAATAAAAAGAAAGAAATAAAATGAACAAAATGCAAGAGAACTTTTAGGGACCTACTTACTTCTTGACTTGAATGGGCGTTGATCTCCTTCCTTCGATACTTCCTTCGGTTCCAAACTTGAAAATTTCACTTTTGTGTTTGACGAAATCTTTCCCTTGTTTTTCATTAATCAATAGGGCTTTCTTGGGTTCGATGGGTTTGTAGCTTTGAATATTTTCCCAATGATTTTTGGCAAGTACTTCCAAACATGGACCGAAAATCTCGCTTGGAGATTTTTATTTCAAGAAGTGGGTGTTTTGGATTTTTCGTGGGTATGTACGCACACTTTCAGGCTTTATTTAGGTATGGCTATTTTTGCCAAAGTGGGTATTCCGATGGTCCAGAATAGGCACACCATCTTTTTCTGGGAGTGAACACTTTGATGGTCCAGAAAGACACACCATCAATTTTGTTAGTGACACTCCGATTTTCTTTTGTTTTTGTATTTTTGTGTTTTTTTTTCTTTTTTTTGGAGGTGGGTATGGCTTACCGACCTCAAACTTAGACTTCACAGTGTCCCCACTGTGGGCAAACTGGAAGTCACTCTGGAAGTTCCCACCTCAAACTTAAAATCTCACAGTGTCCCCACTGTGACATTGAATTAACGAACAAAGGTGGTGGTTTGGGGTACAAAAAGGATTGTGTTTGGATGCGGAAAACGGCCTATATCATTTCATGGTATCAAGTTGAGATTCGTACTTACAAAAGGGACATTTTTAAGTCGGAAGCCGAAAGTTGTACCTTAAAATGGAAACGAGATCAAACAAGCATTCAAACAACAAATACGTTAGTACCCAAAAGTACCTACCCAGTGGTAGGATTTCATGCATCATTAAACCAGAAATTCAAATGTAGCAAATTGTCAGAGAGCCTAGCCATAGGCACAAAAGATGAAACAAACACAAAATAAAATTGTTTTAGGAGCAAACGAGATAAACCATTGTTTTAACAAACCATTCAGGAGGTTGGGGTGGCAGTTGGTGAACTTGCTGCGTCATCCTCTTCAAACTCGTCCTCACTGGCATTGGTTGGGCAAATATCCTCAGGAAAATCTGGGAGCTGAGCAGCTAGCAATGGGTTGGCCTCCTTCATCATCAGGCCCGTCACCTCATCCCGTTCTCTTGTATACATCCAAAATTTCTGCGTGGCCCGGTTCTGATATCGCTGCTCACTTTCCAGCAACTCGATCCTGTATGTGAGCTTCTTCAAAGCTGCCAAGATTTCTCCCATTTGGTTGCTTGACGATCCGGCCTCGGTTGAATGGAGTGGTGTACGCGGCGTTCTCACAACATGCTCCTCAGCAATGGTCACAGTGGGGTGAACAGTCCCCACTGTGGGGATATCTTCTTCTGGTTCAGATGGAGGAGTGGCGACGTATCTTCCCATATTGCGGATGGTTTGTGCGCTGATGTTGCTCGTGGAGTCAAACCACTGATCCTCCACCGCCGAGGGTACACCTGCGTCTATCATTAGTAATGTAATGAGGCAAGGAAGGGGCAAGACTACCTTCTTTCGGTTCCGAGCTTGATCTATGGCAGCATGCATAACAATCCCGACGTTGATCTTTCTTCCAGTGAGGAGGCAGTACAACAAAGCACATTTATGCATAAACAATGTGGTATCGTGCGATGTTGGGGATAAAGAGGCCCGGAGAAATTGTAACCAAACAGCGGCCTCGGTAGTGAGGGAGCTAGCGTTTAGGCACCTTCTCTGGCCGTCTTTATTCCACGGCTTCCCTTCGGCTGCTATTTCGCGCAAAACGAGATCCTCGTCCGCCGGGGTCATTTTCTGTAAAAACTGGGTAAACTCACACACAGCCGGGCTCCTTCTTCCTAATACCCGGTTAATCGCTCCTGGAGTATAGCTTACTTGTTTACCCCGAACTACCACAGTGGGATCCTTTGCTTGAGAGGCCTCGGCGTAAAATTCACGCACAAACGAGGCATTCGCGCGTCGATTGGCTTCGGCCAAAATCGACCAGTCTTGCGCTACAATCCTATTCTTAACAAATGGGTTTGCCTCAACAAACTCAGGGTCGAAACCCCTCTCTAACTTCAGTTTCTGTGTAGCAATGCACTCATAGTGGGCAGCCACCTCCGGAGTGGTGAACTGCTTGGGCACCCCACTGGGGGCATGCGCAGTGCCCACTGTGGATTGATGTGGGTTTTGGGTTTGAACTTGGTCATCCCCAACATCAATCTCAACAGAAGATGAACTTAAAGAGGGCTGAAGATTTGTACCTTTCTTTGACGGTTGTTTTGCCGGCCTTTTTGTCGGTTTTTTCAGAGCTTTGGTCACCGCAGACCGGGTGACCACGCCTTTCTTTCTCGTGGCCCGCAGAATTGGGTTCTCCCCACTGTGGGCATCCTTCCTCACTGTCTCTCTTTCAACACTACCTCCAAGCTTGCGGTATTGTTCATGATAGTCATCATCAACCTTCTTCTGGAACTCCACATCTTCAGCAAAAATCTCTGCCTCAACCCTTTTCCTTTCTTCTTCAAAAATCCTTTCCTTCTCAGCCTTCAACCTTTCTTCTTCCATTCGCTTTTCCTCTTCTTCCTTTATGATTCTTTCTTCTTCCTCTCGACGCCTCCTCTCGACCTCTTCCTTTCTTTTTCTAATGGCTTCTATTTTCTGTTTGAACTCCTCTGCTAACTGCCTCTCTTCTTCTTCGGCTAGAAGTGCCTCGGTCTCGAAATGGGTGACACTGGTGTCTGAGACTCGCGAGGATGAAGTAGCCTTTGGGTTTTCGTGCTTTGAAGAACCCTCGTCGGCCGCACCGGAGATGATCGGGTTTTCGCCGGAGACCGGCGGCGGTTCGTTCAGGTCACCGGTGACGGCTTCCGGCGGTTGTTCCTCGGCGGTCCTGCGGTGGACGGCCGCACGTGTGGTTGCATCGGGGTTGGTGTTCATCCTCTTGGTTCTTGCCATTTTTAGGGTTTTAGGAAGGTTTCAGATTTGGTGGGTTTTCTTGGAGAGAAAAAGAGAAGAAAGAGTGTTTTTGAATATTTTGGAAGTGAAAGTGGTTTTTGAAAGGTTAAGGTGGTTTTTGGAATTTTGGAACATGGTTTAGGATGGAACCGTTGGTTTCTAGGAGAGAGAGGGAGAAGGACTATGATGGTTTTCCTTGGAACAAAGCAAAAGGGACAAATGGCAGCCAAGGGTGACATTTTGTGTAAGAAAAAGGTGATGTGTGTCAGCCTTGGGCCACCCAAAATTGTCCTTTCATCCGTCAGATGGGAAGTGGGGAGCGCAGGGACTTGAGCCTTCCCCACTGCGAAGCATTTTCTTCCAAAAACGACAATTTCGCCTACACACATAAAAACAAACTACCATGCAGAATTAAAAGGACCAAAAATAATAATAAAGACAACAAATAACTGAAATAAAATATTTACAAACGATTGTGACTTTGCTTAACCATAGTGGGGTGGAGAGTGGGCTGGAATGTGGGCACTTTCATTCAGAAAGTGCTTCACCCTTTGCCCATTGACTTTGAAGATTTTTCCGGATTGAGGAGCCATTAAGTCCAAAGTTCCAAAAGGACTTACCTTGACCACAGTGTAAGGCTCTTTCCATCGAGATTTTAATTTTTCCGGAAACATCTTTAACCATGAATTAAAAAGTAGCACTTTTTGTCCCTCCACAAACTCTCCATGAGTGATTTTTTGGTCAGGCCACCACTTGATCTTCTCCTTGTTGGTTTTTGCATTTATGTAGGAGTGATAACAGAGTTCTTCTAACTCATTGAGGTAGGCATATTTTAAGTGGGAAGGCAATGGCTTCAAATTCAAGTCAGGGGGATTTTTGGATGGTAGTTTGACATGTCTATCTTTGAAATCTAGCTGCTCAAAAGCTGCCAAGATCTCGTTACACTCATCCTCAAAAGTGTTATCACTCTCAGATTCGGACTGTCCACTCTCACTCCCCACTGTGGGCACTATGTCAAGACGGTGGGTTCCATTAATCGAACTCAAAGCAAAACAGTCTTCGGTTTCCATATACTTAAGGGCCTTGAAGACATTGAATGTCACCTCTTGGTCATTAACTCTCATCGTGAGTTCCCCTTTGTGCACATCAATCAAAGTATGTCCGGTTGCAAGAAACGGACGCCCTAAAATGATTGGGATTTCTTTATCGGCCTCATAATCTAGAACTAGAAAATCGGCGGGGAAGATAAATTTATCCACTTGGACCAGAACGTCTTCTATTTTCCCTTTGGGGTAGGCAATGGACCGGTCGGCTAGTTGTAATGTCACGGTTGTGGGTCTAGCCTCTCCAATACCTAACTTGTTAAAAATGGACAGCGGCATCAAGTTGACACTAACTCCTAGATCGCAGAGTGCTTGACCTACTTCTTGTCCTCCTATTGTGCATGGAATGGTGAAACTACCTGGGTCTTTCAACTTAGGTGGAATCTTGCTAGTGAGGAGGGCGCTACATTCCTCGGTCAAAGCCACAGTTTCAAATTCACCCAATTTTCTCTTTTTGTTCAAGATATCCTTTAAAAATTTAACATAGGTTGGCATTTTCTCGAGAGCATCTACCAAAGGTATGTTAATGTGAAGTTGTTTAAAAATGTCTAAGAAATTTTTAAATTGAACATCGACATTTTTCGGCTTCATTCTTTCAGGAAAAGGAATACTTCGTGGGTCCATTAGAGCTTGCTGTGGTATTGGCCTTGGAATAGTAGGCTTTGGGACAGGTCCAGGAGTGAGAAGGTCAGGGATGTCTGTCCCCACTGTGGGGATCACAGTGACTTGAGGAGTGTCCACTGTGGTGCTCACAGTGGGTTTTTGAGGCGAATCATTAGATTCAAAAATGATATCTTTCAGATCCTTTCCACTCCTCAGAGTTATGGACTTGACATGTTCTGGTCCTTTTCCTATCACCCTAGCTTGCTCGGTATCACTAGGTAACGTTCCTGGTGGTCTATTCTTAACTTCAACGGCTAGTTGTCCTACTTGGGTCTCTATATTCCTAATGGCTGCTTGAGTTTGATTCATAAAACCCTTGAGAATTGATTCAATCGATTGTTGAACCTCAGCTGGTTGGTTGGATCGTGGTTGGTATGGTTGTGAGGACTGCCCTTGGTGAAAGTTCTGTGGGTGCTTCCCACTGTGATGTGATTGGAATCCAGGGGGGTTGTGTGGTCTTTGCTGGATATGACTCGGCCCTTGGGGTTGGAGTCCTTGATTACCAGACCAAGAGAAATTCGGATGATTTCTCCAACCTGGATTATAAGTCTGCGAATAAGGGTTGTTCCTCGGGTTGGTCCCTATAACATTAACAGATTTGGGATTTGCTGGACAAAAATCAAAAACATGCTCCTCTCCACAGAGGGAACAGTTTTCAGGGAGATGCGTTGCGGAATTGACTTGGCCTCTATTTTGATTTAAAACGATTTTGGTCAAGGCTACTAATTGCGCATTCATGGTTTTAAGTGCCTCGGAATCGATGGTGTTGGTCTTTGACATGAGTGCTCTCGGATTTGACCATTCGGTATTGTTGTTGGACACTTTTTCTAAGATTTGATATCCTTCGTTGTAAGTCATACTCGTGAATGTTCCACCGGCTGTTGCATCTAAGATGATTTTGGCTGCATTGGAAAGACCATTGTAAAAGGTCTCCAATTGGATGCAATGTGGGATGCCATGATGTGGGTATTTTCGAAGTAAATCTTTAAATCGTTCCCATGCATCCGAAACAGCCTCGTCTTCCTCTTGCCTAAACAAAATTATATCATTTCGAAACCTTACATTCCTTGTTGGAGGAAAGTATTTTTGCAAAAATTTATCGGCAAGCTCTTGGCAAGTGGTTATCGAGTGAGGTGCATGTGCGTTCAGCCAAGACTTCGCCTTGTCCCTTAATGCCTTATCACTAACACCTTGCAACTAACACCTTGCAACTGAAAGGAATCAGTCATTTCTAAAAAAGATTTTAAGTGCGAGTGCGGATCCTCAGATGGCGATCTTCCAAATTGACCCATGGATTGGATCATTTGAAACATCACCGGTTTGAGTTCAAAATGCGTTATTTCAAGGACGGGCCTTCGAATCCCGGAGCCTAAATCACTAACTCCGGAAGTAGCATAGTCCCGTATTTTTCGATCTTTGCTATCGGCAATCGTGATTGTGGTCTCCACTAAAGGTGGCGGTATTGCAGCCATGTTCACAGTGTGGATCACAGGGGGTTGTCGATTTTTGTTTCTGCGTCTTCTTCGAAAAGTTTTCTCTATTTCAAGATCGATTGGTAACAATGGTTCGTGTTGTTGCCTTGGCATGCAACACGAAAAGCTTAGAAAAACGAGTTACTCGGGCTCGAACAAAAACTAATGTCTTGAAATTTAAAATTCACGCCAGTCCCCGGCAACGGCGCCAAAAACTTGGTTCGTGCGAAATGTGTGTTTTAATCGCAGTGGGTTGCAAACTGTCCACAGTGGGAAGTGCAAGTGTACACTGTCCACAATGATCGTCACAGCAAGTAATAGTTGGTAAAATACCAGAATCGAATCCACAGGGACTGGACAATCAAGACAATACGGTTCTCATGAGTTTCTTTTACAAGTTTCAATTAGAGAGGAAAATAATACTTTGGTTTTGTTGGTGAAATAGCTACTTTAACGATTTTACTATGATTTAAAAGGAGGAATGTAGGTTAGATTTTCCCTAGATTTTATACCAAATACTCGGTCCTAAAAATGATCCTTGTATTCGAGGTAGGCATTTTCGCTAGAAAAGCCCGGTTACAAAATACTCACACCGTTAGATAAAAATCTCATACTTGTCGTAATTATTGTTTTGTCAATGGTAATCTCAAAAATGGACCTTTTCAGGTCTCGATGGAATGTGTAGAGACAAATACTCTAAGTGTTTTTAATACACAAATTAGCTTGCCTACTACTCTAGTGGGTTGAGATTAGCTCACTGTGCCGACCTCACTTTCGTAAGTGTCAAAAGAATTCTTTCGAATCCCCTAGCATCATTCAAGCTCGTGTCACTGCGTTCTACTTATTTCTAAGTTGAGAACTAGACTTTAGATCCTTGCAAGTGATCGGCTTGTTCGCATCCTTGGGTAAATATCGAGAATGAATGACCAAAACAATAAATATTCTAAGTACAAAGATTACTCAAGCATTTTTAATAAAATCCAGGTACTTCTCTTTCCTACATCCCAAAGGATATTTAGCCTTGCATTTCCGAAGTAAAGAAAACAAAAGATGAAGGTTTGCACATAATAAAACTGAAAGTGACTTGAATTAACTGCTCACAGTGGGGAGCGAGAAGTCGTCCCTGCACTGTGTAGTTCGAATTACAATTAAACTAAGAAAGTAAATTACTGAAAATTAAAACTAGTTACTGCAGTAAATAAAAGACTAAAGCTAATGTGGTAGTTGAGAGAATTTAAGACTAAACAAGTATTCAAAGATGATAGCCAAACATGCATTTAATGGTACCCAAGTGCTCCTTTATATACTAGGAGAAGGAGTTGGGTATTACACAAAAGAGGTGGGTCTTCCAATGGGTAAAGACTGCTGTGTTGTGGCAGAATTCAGCTATATGGGTAATCCTTTTACCCAATGGTCCCTTTTCCAAGTCAATCTCCAAGTACAAGGAGGTGTACTTGATGCTATCTCCAATGAAAACTACTTTGTACTTCTCCAGCCATTTCTCTGCCATATGAACCTTCCTCCTCCAGAAAATTAGATCTCAACTAATAGTTTCTTTTTCTCTTCTTTTTGATCTTCTCGAAGAGTGGGGACCCGGAGTGGGCACAACAGTGGTCACTGCAGGATAAAACGTGAAAAACACCCAAATTCTACCAAATAATTTATTAAAGACCATGGTTCACTCCTTTTGCTCGTTTTCGTGAAATATACCAAGAATGGGGGTTATAAGAAGTGAAATGGCTAAAATTGACAAAATAAAGTGAAATAATAACTCTAAAAATAGAGTTATCAGCGGGCTTCCTAAACTCCCCGGTAAAAGTACTTTTAAAAATTTTATGTAACATTTTTACCAACGAGATTCACCAACTCGCCGGCAAAAGTTATTTTATTATAATTAATATTTTTTTCACTTAAACTTTTGCCGACGGATTTCCCAAACTCGCCGGCAAAAGTAATTTTGTCATTTTAATTATTTTTAATGACATTTTTACCGGCGAACTTCACTAAGTCGTTGGCAAAAGCATTTTAATCTTATTAGTTATTTTTTTTCACACACATTTTTTCCGACGACCTTCCCTAAGTCAACGGCAAAAATAACCAAATATGACACGTGATCGCCCAATAAGGCCCATTACAACTCAATAGAACTCAATACGACCAACATGGCCCAATACGACACATTGTCACCAAATGTTAACCAATACCTCACTCACGAGTCTTCACAATCCAATAGAACCCAGTCCGTCCAACATGACCCAATACAGCCCATTCTATCCTAATGTAACCCAATAACAGCAACATGACTCAATACGACTTACTGTAACCCAATACGTTATTATACGACTCACTATAACCCAATGGAACATAATACGATCAATATGACTCAATACGACCCACTATAACCCAATACGCCATTATACAACTTATTATAACCCAATGTTACCTGATATGACCCACTATAACCCAATGGAACCTAATACGATCAATATGACACAATTAGAACCCAACATATTACTATATGACCCATTAGAACCTAACATAATCCAATACGACCAACATGGCCCAATATGCCCCATTGTAATCCAATACGTTACTAAATTATCCATTAAAACCAACATAAGTGAATCTAACACATTACCACCCAACAAGACCCATTACAACCCAATAGATCTCATACGACCTGTTATAACCCAATTTAAGCCATTATGTCACTATACGACTAGTTAAACCAATACAACCAACATGACCCAATACAATTCATATAACCCAATGTAACATAATATGTCACTATACGACCCATTACAACCAACAGAACCGAATCCGACATATTGCCACCCAATAAGACTCATTATAACCCGATAGAACCATATACAATCCATTATAGCTTAATGTAACCCAATATATCACGATACGACACATTACAACAAACAGAACCGAATTCGACATATTGCCACCCAATAAGACTCATTATAACCCGATAGAACCATATACAAAACCACAAGGCTTGTGGCGTACTGGTTAAAGCCTTGGGGGGATGTGGCTCAGAAACCCATCTACCCCGGGTTCAAATCCAGGTGTTGGCAACCTGTGGCCACTGAGAAATTATCTCAGGGCTGCATGCTTAGCAGTCAATCAGTGTCAGGGGTTAGTCTAGACAAAGCCTAGGATACCCTTTAAAAAAAAACCATATACAATCCATTATAGCATATTAGAACCAATATGACCCAAATACGACTAAAGGTAATTGCAACCAATATAACTGAATTCGACCCATTATAACCCAACGAAACCCAATACTCCATTGTACAACCTATTACAACCAATATGACCCAAATACGACCCATTACAACTAAATGTAACCCAATACGACCCTTTGCAACCAATATAACTGAATTCGACCCATTATAACCCAACACAACCCAGTTTATTGTTGTACAACCCAATATGAACTAAATACGACCCAAATACGACCCACTATAACATATTGTAATCCAATAAGGTACTTTACGACCCATTACAACTAACATTGCTTAATGCAACAACCACCCAATAAGACCCATTATAATCTTTTTAATTTTGTATTTTTTAATCTTATATTCCGATTAGCAATATGTATTTTTAAAGATTGTTAATTGTTATTGTAACACTAATATGAATATATTATTCGTATGGATGCACAAATGGTTGAACACATTCATACGTACAAAATGAATTTAAAATTAAATATATATATATATATTAAGGTATATTATTTTAAATAAAATATCAATAAAATTTTAAATTCAATTACATATTATTAAAAAGGAGTAGTAATTTAAATTTTCCAAAAACTTTTCACCATCCTTTTTCCCTCCTTCTTTTCCCACGTTTTTTTTCAAAATCAAATACTTTTGTTTTGCTTCCCATTTCCACAATTCATAGACCAAATCAAAAGAAATTATTTACTTTTTTCTATCTTCCACTTCCCAAAACCCCAAGAGGATCCGATCGAGGTTCAAGAACACCATTTAAATGTTTACTTTTTTCTATCTTCCACTTCCCTAAGGTTGTCATCTGTTGAAGCACAAGCTTTGCCATCGGTCCTGCTTTGGGTAGGAATGGTGCTGTTTGAATACGGTGTACGTCTCTGTGGTCTGTTCTCACGAAATCGCTCATCAAACGAAATCTTTTCTATACTTACGATTCACCGTTCACGAACTCAATATGTCGCCTCTCGGCTCTCGTTACAATCAATCGATTGGTTGCTAAATCGACTGGATTCTTGCGCCTGCCCTAGCCTAAATCGACTAATGGAGTTGTGGTTGCTGGCTTCTTGCGTCTGGTTCTGTTTCTGCCCTAAATTGACTTTCTTCTTGCTTAGGTTCTTCCCTAATTTGACTATTGTTTCTGCCCTAAATCGAGTTCAGGTGTTTTCTTTTCTAACTTCTAAGTATACTTTGAATTGTTTGAATTGCTTACTTGTTGCCTCTGTTTGTTTAAATTAACTATTGTTTCTGCGCTAAATCGATTGACCAGGCCTTCTCAAATCGAAGGAGAAAGAAAAATCTAGTCAAGTCCTTCATATTCAAGTTGTTGAAACCATTTTGACTATTTCTCTAAGCTTACATTGTCATTAGTTCATTAATCATTACCCAACTCCAACTGATGGGTAAATTATAACACTAACAATTCTCCACTATCTGATGGATAAACATGTTGAGCATCGACCAAAGTAGTAAAGTAATGATAATTTTAGAAAGAGTAGGAAAGCACAGGATTGGTCCATGGCACATGTGCCCCATGGTCAAGGAATGTAAAGTTCAAAATTTTCTTTTGATAAACACACCTATTTGCTTTCATAGAAAAACTAATTGTTTAGTGTCAGATGGATTTGTTTGGTGCAATGCAGTAAGTTGATATCAAGATTACATCAATTTTGTTTGTTTCCAAATTGCCAAGGATGTAGTCTAGGCAAAGCCTAGATGAACCTTATCCAAAAAAAAAGAAAAAAGTTGATATCAAGATTACATCATATTTGTTTCAAGGGTTAGGCTCCTAAAAGAGTCTCTCTTTGTTGTTGCAGGTAATAATATTAGATCCATCTTGTCTAACATTCAATGACTTAATCCAAGTCAAGGTTGAAAGATAAAATTAGAAAACAAGTTTATTCATGTGCAAGCATTTGAACAAATTTTTGCAGATGTCTTTCACCTAGCATTTTATCTTTCATTATCAAGTCAATGAAGTAGAAATATAAGGCGTACGGATGAGTCACCTAAATTAACTAGGTTCCAAACTCTTTTAAATAGTTTATTTTATATTTATATATATATATATATATATGGCATGAGATCATGTGAGAAGTGTCATTTTTTGCGAGAAGTGTTTTTAAACCGTTGATTACTTTTAATCAAATATCCTCCCATGAATGGCGGCTTAAAAGAGAATTGATCAGGTGCATCTTATCTTGGTGTATCTCATCCTGAGTTCGTCAATTACTCATCCAATGGTTGATAATCACTTCTCACCAAATTTGGCACTTCTCACCGGAACCCAACCCTATATATATTGGGGGAATTTTTTTGAATTTTCGCCATGGGCATCTGAAACTTCAGGACCGACCCTGGTGCTGTTGTTGCTTTTGCAAGGAAGTATTAAAGACCATGTTGTATTAGGGTAATCTTCATTTTATTGGGTATTTTTTTTGCACAATTATTTTAGTTATGGCTTGGATTTTTTGATTAGTGATTCCATCAAGTTATATTCAAGGATTGCTTGACAAGAGAGATATTCAAGGATTGCTAATAATTACAATGCAGTGAAACATGTAAAATTGCAGGTAATTTTATTACACGACTTGGAAGATACGATGTAAAAATGATATATTTTTGTGAATATTAGGATCCTATGATCGATTGGTATATATGACAATCTTATTACTGAATTTGATGTCATGTAAATGAATTATTAATTACTGATTCTAGTATGCTGATTCTTGGGGAAATTATTTTCAAAAAATGCATCATACTTTTGAAATATGGTGGATTTTGTAGTAGCATGTGCAAGTTAGTGCAGAGAATCAGTTTCGTGTAGTTTTTGGTTATAAACTTCTATTGTTAATAGAATGAGACTTTTACTTCTTGCACAGGTGACTGAAGTTCTTGCTCAAGCAGGGCTCAAGTCTTCTAACCATATTGTTGGTAACATTATTATCGTTGTTTTTTACATCTTAATGCTGAAAAAATAACTTGCTAACCATTTAACGGTATTTAGGTTTGAGGTCTTTTCATCCGTACGAGCAAACAATATCGATGAGGTAAACCTTGTTTCCTTATAAGATTGGTTACAATTAGACAAGCTTGAGCTTCTAAAGATAGACATGCTAGTTAAGGCCTCAAGGGAACTTGGTCTAAGCAAGTGAAAGCAGTGTGTTAAGAATAATAAGTTGTTTTGGCTCCGATAAAGCAAAGCATGGATAATGCTAATTAGTCAAATAAAGGCATTGGGTTGGCGCCTTCTTGTTCTGTGAAGGAGCATCTCGTAGTAAAAAATGGGATCGAGTCGGTATAAGTTTATTGTTACTTACTAGTTGTTGCTTCTCCAAATGGGATTTTTCTCGATGATTACCTATTATTGTTGTTGGCTTATCAAACCTTGTTGATTATATTATTGCTCCATGTAGGATTTTGGTACTTGAGGGTCCTTATGCAAATTCTTGCTTCTTATGGTTGTATTCATTTCCAGGTACTCTTTTTGGTAGTTTATGATTTCTTGTGTTCAAGCAAGAATATTAATGGTAATTTACGTCTTCAGGTATGCCTTTTGGTATGTTGCTTATCAAAATCTTAGTGTTTTGATCTTTTATTCAAATCAAAGATGTTCTATAGGACCCCAATCTTCTGATCACGGCTGTTCGAAATCAAATAATCGGTGCAGTATGTTTCACAGTCTGTCCAACCTCTTATATCTAAAGGGAATTAATGTCATCTAATTACCGCAAGGTTTTCTACTTTATTCGCAATTCCTTTAATTGTTATTTAGATTGGCTGTTGATCCAAACCCTCAGTGATTTGATAATGACCCTCTCTTAATACTTAGTGAAAATTGTAACTAAACAATATGTATCAGAGTTTCACTATCGCTGATAAGTACTAAGATCTTACAGTACCGCTGATAGGAACTCTCGCTCTTTAAATTAAACATTCAGCGAACACTGTTCACCATAATGCTCTGAGCCTGTTCAGTCCTTATGGTGATCGCTGATTAGTTAGTTGTTTACTTATGATCCCTGAAGACAAGTTTCACGTCAACATAGGTTCTACGCTGAAGTCGAAGATCAAGCTCAAGAACCAGCGACAAGTCTCCTAATGAACTAATGCGGATCAGCGAAGACTCAGATTTGTCCAATCAACGTGAAGTATCAAGTACAAGACTTCGGCTATCGCTGAACTTTGTCATTCGCTGATATAGAATGATAGAGCGCTGAATCAACGAAAAGCTGATCATGAAGTCCTCCGTACAAAGTACTTTTGTCTTAACCACCCTTGCACGACTCCGTACGATATGTCAGAAAAGAACCTCCTTATTGTCTGAAATCGTACAACCACTCTGATACTACACTGTTCAAACATGCGGCTACTAAGGTTGTCTACAAAGGTCAATGACATGCAACCAATCAGCTGCTGCCACGTGTAAAGTGTAAACTGCAATGCATTAAATGCATGCAGTATATAAGAAGGACTCCAGCTTCATTTTTGAAGCACTTGCTAACTCTGGACAAGTCATCTTCCTTATCTTGAGATAGGTTATTATTAGTAATTTCCTTCTCTTTCTTAGTGCAAGAAACTTAGTGTTCCAACTTGTTTAGATTTAGGTTTATCCTTAATCTTGTTCCGCAACAAGCTGTAAATTGTTAATGATTTATCAATAAACAATTTAGAAAAGTAAAATCTGTGTGTTTGTATTCAACCCCCCCTCCCTTCTACAAACTTGTATAGCCCTTCGGGACCAACAAGTGGTATCAGAGCAGATTTGTTTAATCTCATAAACAAGATCTAATCTATACTAAGATTTCTCTTCCTTGCTATTTCTGAAAATGGCTACCAACACAAACACAAACTATATTGACAACGGTTCTCTTTCAAAACCCCCTAGATTCTCCAGAGATAATTTTAATCTATGGAAAAATAGGATGATTCTCTTCTTAGAAGGTGTAGACCCTACTATGCCTTATTATCTTGAAAACGGCCCATATATTCCTGTAAGAATTGATGCTGCAGTTCCAGCCGCTGAGAATAGACCTGCTATTCCAGAAACGCTGATTCCTAAGGAAGTTCATATGTGGACTGATGAAGATAAGAAGAAAGTGGCTATCGACACCAAAGCCAGATCCATACTCTCCATGGCTCTTCCTGACGAAGTCTACCATTCCGTCATGAACCTGAAAACCTCAAAAGCTATGTGGGACACAATCTGTGTTCAGTATGAAGGTACTTCTGAAGTCCAGGACTCTCGAAAGATCTACCTGGTAAAACAGTATGAAAGATTCATTTGTGGTAAGAATGAAACTCTCTCTGAAGTACACCAACGTTTTAACTGTTTAATAATAGATCTGAAAACTGTTGGTAAGGAATAATCTAACTTTGAAGTGCTGACAAAGTTTTTAGAATGTTTACCTGAAAGCTGGGACATTTATTCTATGTGTCTCAAGCTGTCAAAGGATCTAAAATCAATGACCCATTCTACCTTATATGGCACGATGCTGAATCATGAGCAATCGAGTCATCTTAATAAGAATCTTGTAAAAGATTCCAAAAGCACCCCTGTTGCTTTAATCTCAGAGGAACCTTCCACTCAGCGACCCTCGGTCACTATCACTGAGTTAGAGAGTAACTCTGAAAGGTCATCAGATTCTGACTCTTCAGATGATGAATCTTTGGCTCTCCTCACTAAAAAGTTCAGGAGATTCGCCAAAAAGAAAATGTTCAGAAAGAATAAACCTCTTTCCATTACTGACAAGCCAAGATCATCATCTCCTGTTGATAAGGCTACTGCTGCTTGTTTTAACTGTGAAAAGATAGGACATTTCGCTAATGAGTGCAGGTCAAAGAAAGTTTCGAGAAACTCAGCGTTTCCCAAGAAATCCTTTATTCCTAGGAATAGAGATGACAAATACGCCAAGCTGAAAGAAAGGTATGCGAAGCTGAAAAGCTTTAAGAAGAAAGGCAAAGGCCTGATGGCTAACTATGATTGGGTTGTCTCTGATGAAGAAGAATCATCATCTGACTCTGAAGATGATGAAGTCAATCTCTGTCTTATGGCCAAACTTGAAGATGAGGAAGACAACTCTGACATTCCCTCTACTTCAACCTCTGCAACTCAGGTATAACCTTCTTTCTTTACCAATATTGCAAATATTGATGAAGCTGATAGTCTTCGAAAGATCGATCTCTTGACTAGAAGTTTATATGAAGCCATGAATGGCAAAACAATAGTTGAAAATCAAAACCTTGATCTCGCTGAACAGCTTAAAAACTGTCACCTTTAAATAGAAAATATTTCTAAAATTGAAGAAGATTTTAAAGATCAAGTGCACTTAAATCAGCTAGTCAAAATCGAGCGCGAAGAAGCTATCGCTGCATTAAGAGCTGAAAAAGCTACTGTTGATGGATGGTATAATTCCTCAACAAAGATCACTGAGATAATTAAGTCTCAGATTCCCCTAAGTGATAAACGTGGTCTTGGTTACAAAGCTGATACTCAAGAACCAACCACTGATCGTTCCATGCTCTTATTTGGAACTTTCATATCCTCAGTCGCTGACACTTCATCCTCTCAGTGTTCCTCTTCTAGACCGCCTATCCCTGAGGAAATTTCTACCTCTTCAAAAGGTAAAGAGAAAATGGTCTATCCAAAACCTACATCTGTCTTTAAAGATAAAGGTAAAGGAATTGCTTTTAACCAAAATCCTCAGAAGGGTACCTTAGTACCTAAGCTGAATGCTTCTAAAGCTTTAGTGATTCATCCCTCTGGATCAAGGAATCAGATCTCTGGATCTACTCAACGTGGATCTATTCAGCGATCTACTCCTAGAATCAGAGTGGATGTCTCTTGTAAGAAATCCGAAGAACTGAATGTTCCTCCCATTTCAAAAGCCAATAGCTTACTTGGTACTGGTACTTCTATTTCAAAATCTAAAGCTCAACATTCAAATGGTCCTAGAACTACTTTTAGTTATAGGAAATGTTATCACTGTAGACATACAAATCATATTGCTAGTAAGTGCCCCACAGCCACCCAAGCTGAAAAGATAGCTAAGGTGAAGATCATTGCCCCAAAGGCAAAGAAGACCACTGAGGTTAAGAAATTAACCAAAGTGAAGACTGACAAAGCTGAATCTTCAAATGCTGCGAAGATTGTTAAACCTTCCATTCCAACTACTTCTACTGACAAACGTGTACACATGGTTAAGTGGATACCCAAGAAAAACTAATCTTCCTTTGTAATGCAGGTTAAGAAGGGTATCTGGTATCTCGATAGCGGATGCTCTAGACACATGACTGGAAAGAAAAGCCTGCTCGCTGAATACAAGGAAGAGAGCTCTCAGCGGTTATCGTTTGGAAAATGTTTATGTAATAAACATATACTCAACAACCACTGAGAACTCCTGTTTCTTCTCAAAAGCCTCATCTGATGTCAACTGGCTATGGCATAAGAGGCTCTCTCATCTAAATTTCAAGACATTGAACACTCTTTCTTCAAAAGAGTTAGTCACTGGTCTACCTCAGCACTCATACGCCAAAGAGTCTTTATGTTCAGCGTGTGAGAAAGGGAAGCAGACCAAAGCAAGCTTTAAGTCAAAGCAAGTCTCCTCAGTGTCATCTCCTCTACAACTTCTCCATATGGATTTGTTTGGCCCTGTTAACAAACAATCCATCGCTGGAAAGAAATATACATTGGTCATAGTTGATGAATTCTCTCGCTATACATGGGTTATGTTTCTCCGTTCTAAGAGTGACACCCCTGAAGAATTCATCACCTTTGTTCGAAAGATGGAAACCGTGAACAACTTGACCGTTCGCTCAATAAGGAGTGATCATGGGACTGAATTCAAAAATAGTTCTCTTGAGTCCTTCTTTGAGAGTAAGGGTATTTCTCACAACTTTTCATCAGTGAGAACACCGCAACAAAATGGAGTCGCTGAAAGAAGAAATAGAACAATTATTGAAGCTGCACGTTCAATGCTCAGCGATTCTCACCTGCCTACTCAGTTTTGGGCAGAAGCTGTCAACACTGCTTGTTTTACGCAAAACAGGTCGCTGATAGTCAAAAGATTCAATAAAACAACCTATGAACTTTTTCATGGGAGAAAGCCTTCAATCAGCTTTCTTCACATCTTTGGATGTCAGTGTTTCATACTGAACAACAAAGATGCCCTTGGAAAGTTTGATCCTAAGGCTGATGATGGAATCTTTCATGGATATTCTTCAATCTCCAAAGCCTTCAGAGTCTTCAATCGTAGAAGACAAACTGTAGAAGAAACTATTCACGTCACGTTTGACGAATCCCGTTCAGCGAACTATAAACCGTCCGCTGATACTGAAGAACTAAATCAATGGATGTTTTGTCATCTTGGTGATTCAGAAGATATTCCCACTCCTCATACTCATACAGTTGAAGATGATAGTCTTACTATCATTCCAAACATGCAGAATAGTGAAGCTGAAACATCATGGGTCTCAGCTGTTCCTTTAAACACTATACCTGCCTCTGAACCAAATGTCTCAGACATTCCATCTACTTCTCAGCAATCAGTGAATGAAATGGCATCTGCACCTACTCCTCTCTTGGCTGATATTCCAGAAGTCGCTGAAGCTTCATCTTCAGCTCCTCTAGTTCAGGTTGAGTCAGCGACTTATGCTCCTGCTCAACGATGGACTGTAAATCACCCAATTGATCAAATTCTTGGTGATCCAAACGCTGGTGTTCAGACTCGACGAAGTGCAGGTAATATTTGTTTATATGTTAACTTTATTTCTCTGATTGAACCAAAGAAAATAGATGATGCCCTCAAAGATCCAAACTGGGTCAGCGCCATGCAAGAAGAGCTGACTGAATTCGAAAGAAATAAAGTTTGGAAACTTGTTCGAAGACCAACTGACAAAACAGTGATAAGCACTAAATGGGTCTATCGAAACAAGTTGGACGAACATGGAACTGTAACCCGCAACAAGGCTCGACTTGTTGCTCAGGGATACAGACAAGAGGAAGGCATAGATTACGACGAAACATTTGCTCCAGTAGCAAGACTAGAATCTATTCGTCTATTCTTAGCATACGCTGTACACAAAGACTTCAAAGTATATCAGATGGATGTTAAGTCAGCGTTTCTAAATGGAAAGCTGAATGAAGAAGTCTATGTGGAACAACCTCCAGGATTTTCAGATCCTAAGCGTCCAGGTTATGTTTATAAACTGGATAAGGCACTTTATGGCTTAAAGCAAGCTCCACGTGCATGGTATGACACTCTCTCTACTTATCTCCATATTGAACAATTTGAGCATGGTAAAATCGATAAAACTTTATTCTTCAGGAAAGTAAAAGGTCATATCATTCTTGTTCAGATATATGTTGATGACATTATATTTGGTTCTACTAACCCTGATCTTTGTACTCGTTTCGCTGATAGAATGAAAGAAGAGTATAAAATGAGCATGATGGGTGAACTAACATATTTCCTTGGTCTTCAAATAAAGCAAAATGAAAAAGGAACTTTCATTAATCAGGCAAAGTATGTTAAAGATATGCTGAAGAAATTTGATTTAACTCAGAGTTCAGCTATGAAAACCCCTATGGCACCACCGCTGACACTAAACAAGGATTCAAATGGAATACCTGTTAATGTCACGCTGTACCGTGGGATGATCGGCTCTCTCTTATATCTTACAGCTAGCCGACCCAATATTATGTACGCAACCTGTTTGTGTGCACGATATCAAGCTGAACCTAAGGAATCTCATATGACCGCTGTAAAGCGAATTTTTCGATACCTTAAGGGTACTGCGAACCTAGGTCTTTGGTATGCCAAAGACTCAGGATTCGATCTAATCGCCTATTCAGATAGTGATTTTGCAGGTTGCAAATTGGATAGGAAAAGCACCACAGGAGGCTGTCAGCTCCTGGGTGGAAAGCTGGCGAGTTGGACAAGTAAAAAGCAAAACTCAGTGTCCACCTCCACAGCTGAAGCTGAGTATGTAGCCGCTGGAAGCTGTTGTTCTCAGGTCTTGTGGATGAGAAATCAACTACTAGACTATGACCTTCAGCTCTCGAAAATTCCAATCTATTGCGACAGCACAAGTGCCATTGCTATAGCCAATAATCCAGTGCTACACTCAAAGACAAAACACATCGAAATCAGGTATCATTTTATCACAGATCATGTGATGAATGGTGATATAGAACTTCACTTTATCCCAACTGATTATCAGTTAGCTGATCTTTTCACCAAACCTCTTGATGAGACAAGATTCAACTTTCTCATCAGCGAGCTTGGAATGCTGAACTTTGAAGAGTAAAATCTTCAGCGGTTCACATTTGATCAGCGATAGGATAAAGTCAACTTGTATAACCCATTCTATCATTCTCTCTCTTAACATAATTGATTCGCTGATATCAAGGTATGTTTTTCTTTCACTGACAATCGCATGAAAATGCAAGATTTCAAGACAAACTGCATCGCTGAATATCTCTTCCTTAATCAGCGATACTTTGAAATTTCTAAAACCAACACTGATATTTCTATTAAGTGCTTCATGTTTTCAAAAGTGTCCCCGAGTTTTCAAAACCTCAGAGACATCCTAGAATATGAAAGGACAGTTGTGACGTCATCGCAACGGATAAGCCCCGACACGTTCTTTTTCTGACACACGTTTGCACGTTTCGTTTACCTTCCAATCAAATGCAAACACGTGTCCGTGTCATGATGAAAAACTTTCCCGCTCGAGTTTTTCTCTCTCTCTAATCTCGCTATATAAACACTTTTTGGGTTTATATTTTTCCTTTACGCGAAAAACTTCTCCTCCAAGCAAGAAAAAGAAAATTTACTGTTGCATTTGTGTTCTCAAAATTTTCAAGAACTTCTTCTTCTTCAACGAACCAGGTTAATATTTCTTTTATTTACCTGTTTCTTAAAACTTGTTAATGATCTTCTCATTGTTTTTACAAGATCAAACAAAAGAACTTTTTCAAAAATGAAATCATTTCTTTCATGGTTTTATGAACACAACCTTTCATGGTTGTTCTTCAAGTTTAAACGCAAAATCTTAAACTTGTTCTTCATACGTTTTTCCAGAATCCTAATCCTCCAAGGAAACTGGAAAACAATATTCTTATTGGGTTTGCTTTTCATTTTCAAAAACAAGAAAAACCCTAATCTTCATTAAGACATTTTTGTCTGAATAAAATGGACAAAATTCGAACCATCTTATTTGAAAATCTTTCCACATTAAGATTATTCTTATTTGTTATATCTTTGGTTGAACTGAAAATACAGAAATGGAATCTGCTGACATTCCTACCGCTGAGAACACTGCTGCTGCTGCTGAGGAATTGGAAATCATCAAGGCTCCTCAGGTCAAGTTCACTCTTAAAGAACTTGATTGGTAAAAAACAAACAACCTCTATGCGCTTTTCGAGTTTCCTCCTCGAAAGCAAGTCACACATCTGAATGATGCTGTGAATTTCCTGAAAAACTGTTGCCTCTCTACAGCCCTGACCATAACACCCCCTGCACATCAGCTACTACTATCTCAGTTCTGGTATTCTGCCAGACACTCTCAGCTACCATCAGCCAAAGACTCCTCAAAGAAAATCGATTGCATCCTCTGTGACACTGATTTTGGCACTATAAAAATCACCCCTGCCATTATCTGAAAAGCCCTGAGCCTTCCCATCGCCACAAAAGAAAAACCTTTTGTTCCTCTCCCTGACCACAAGAAACATTCTGATAGGGAAGCCATCACTGTATTCTTTGATGCAATTGGCTATGTATGGGAAACTGGGAGGGACAAGAATCCTGAGAAGAAGCTGACCCTCATCAAGAAGTCAAAAATGCCTAGCGAGATGAACTTCATCTTCGCATATTTGATAAGCTGAAGGACTGCAAAGACCGGATCCTCTGACCAAGCCGCTCAACCTCAGCAAGCAATGGGATATGCATTGCTGAAAGGTCTTCATATAGACTGGGCATCGATAATCTACGATGATGTTATACTCAGAGTAGACTCTGCCGCTGACCGACCAACATGGGTTCCATATCCAAGATTCATCAGCGCCGTCTTCCAAACAGGCCTGAAGGACAACTACCCACAAGAGGGTGACCTGAAACTCTCTCAGGTTGGCCCTAAGGTACTCGACTTTAAGCCAGTGGAAAAAGAGGTACGTCTTTCTACACTCTTAACCCTTCTAAATCCTCCTTCTTTGACTTCTGCAGCTCCTTCAGTGGAAAAATCCACCGCTGATACCCCGGCTGCAACCTCCACTCCTTCAAGAAAAAGGAAACACTCATCTACCCAACATGGTTCCAAAAGAACTAAGAAAACCAAGGAGCAACCCCAGCAATCTCATGCTGAAGACTCCTCAGCTCATCTTGAAGAGCTGAAGGAAAGTTCAGTGGTAAGCTCTGCCACAGCTGAACAAGCCACCCATTCCATCCCAGCTTTAGCGTCTCTAAACGCTGAAGTTATAAACTTTGAATCTACCCAACCTCCTTCAGTCTCTCTACAGATTGAAGAAGTAATTCTCAGCGGATCCAACGCTGAACCCCGCACCCAACCAACTTTCTCAACATTCGCTTCTCTCTACTCCATTGGACTCAAATCCAGTTTTCACCACGATCACTGGAGCGCCCGTCATTCCTCCAGAAGCTAAAGCCGATACTCTTCAAGGAATGATGGATGTAGGACCTGCAGAAATGACCATGCATACACGCACTCTAGCTGACGACATGGAACTCTTTTCATGACACAGGGATTTTGACGAATTCACCAATCCTCCTGCAGGTATACACCAACCCATATACACTGTAACTGAACCCCAAACTTCTGAGCTTTCCTCTGTTCATAAGTACTTATATGTTTCAGGTCCTAATTTGGGAGACATCAACGCCTCTCTGAAGAACCTGGATACGAAGCTGACAGGTCTCACCACTACTCTCTCAGACAACTCTATAGCTGTAACAAACGCTGGAGAGAATCTCAACAAGCTGACAACAGTGGTTGAACAAAAAGCCTCCAAAGCTGAATTGGAGAAGGTTGATCATACTCTCAGTGAATTTGCAAAAGTTCTCGCTGACATCTACACAGACTACACCTCTATCAAAACATCAATTCAATCCATGTCCAGCGAATTCACAACGCTGAAGACATCGGTTGTAAATCTTCAGGGAGATATGTCTGCTATAAAGACTGACGTGAGTTCCTTAAAGACTGACGTGAGTTCTGTAAAGACTAACGTAAGTTCGATGAAGACAATGATGCAGCAGATCCTGAATAACACGACCGCCCCTGCCCCTGCACCTTCGCATTTTACTACGGCGGATCGTGCTGAACTTTTGAAGATCACTCCTACTATTACTGGCCTAGAAGACAGAGTAGCAGCGATTGAAAATTATATGGGGATCCCTGGCCAAGAAGACACGGAACCAAAACCATCTGCTGAGTCATCGCATTCCTCCCCCACTCATCATAAGGAAGGGGGAGGAGAAGAACTCTGAAGACCTTCCCCATGATGAATCTATCGAGGGGGAGAAGACTGAAGACCTTACCCTTACTGAAGAGGGTGAGAAGACAAAAGAAAAAACTGCTGGACCTTAGGGAGATGAAAACCTTGAGGGAACCGAGAAGCTTACCTCTGTATCTGAGGGGGAGCAACTCGAAGAAGATGCTGAAGAATCTGAATCTGAAGCTGAAGATGAAGAAGCCATCGACTTATCTGATGATGAACCATCCTCTTCTCCAAAGAATGATGATGATGACGATGATGATGATGATGACTCATTTATCATCAAACATGCTCAGAAGAGTACAACTCTTAAAGGGATTTTGATAAATGAACCTTCAGGGGAGCGGACCAAGACAAAGCCTGCAGCGTCTGAAGCTGACAAAGGCAAAAACAAAGGCCTCGCTGAAGATGACAATCTGACGATCTTGCTTAAAAAGCCGGTTTGTCAGGTACACTACCTTCTATTTCCTTACACTGCATCCCTCCTCTATCTATACGCATTATCAGCTCTACTCTCCATAAAACCTCTATACACTTAATCCCATTCTTTTTCTATCTCTGTTCTACCCAAGTTCTTATTCATAAGATCGCTGTGTTTTAGCTAGTCCTCTCCCCTGTTTGAGGATATCGCTGAAGTTTCTACAGCTGCGACTTCACCAACAATAATCCCAGCTCCCAACGCTGAAGAAATAATCCCGGTCTTGGATTTGATCTCTGAGACTGATGAACCTGAAGAACAGCTGCTCTCTCACAAAAACTGACCTTCCTTGGCTCCTCAAAAGCTGAGTGAAGAGGATCAGAAAAAGAGAGATGCAATGATAAAGAGATTCGAAGATCAGCGAATCATCCTGAAGCGTGATCAACTTCCTTCCATTCCTCCAAAGTTCAGACTTTCACAAAAGGAATACAAGGATCACCTCAGAGCTGAAAGGTTAATCGCTGAAAGAAGGGAAGCTGAAGAAAAAGACAGAGAACTCGCCATCCAGCTTACTCAACAATCGGTGAAAGACCCCAAGCTGAAAAGAACTCCAATCGAAGTTCAACGTCAGCTATGGGAAGACGCCAAGAAGATCGTTGAAGAAAAGAGAACTGTGTCTCAATCTACTTTAATCTGGTGCAAAGAAAAGGTACACTTCAGATATCGACCTGCCAAAATCAACAAGGTACTCATCACTGGAAGATCAACCCTCAAAGTTTCAATCGCTGAAATCGAGATATTCAGAGAGAACGGACAGTACGAAAAATTCTATGCTGAAACCATCACGAAGTACGGTCTCTCTGAATGGTTGGAGATCAGGTTAGCCATCCAGAAGTCTCAATCTAAGTACAAGGATCATTTCGAAAAGCTGATAAATTAACAGATCGACTTAGTATCTTCTTGTGTGGATATTCCTCCTCCCCATCCTCTCGTAAATCAGAAAAGAAGGGCCTCTGCAAATAAAAAGTCTAAATCTTCAGACTCAGGTCCTCGTATACGGAACGAAACAGGTATTGGTTTTTCTCTTGCTAAAGTCCTTGGTCCAGAACCTGACCTTTCTGCACTTGACACGTCTCTTCCTCCTGGTGAGACTTTCATCCCTGGGAAAGTCATAAGCAAACCCTATGGGATATTCTTTATTGACTATGATGGACGAAAACATTTTCAACGTATCTCTGAGCTTCCCATCACTCCCATCGAACAGCTGAAAGATCTCATCTACTGGTGTGATTTCAAAAACGACATTCAGGCACGACATCTTAAACCCTTGATTTTTGAAGAAGCTCTGAACAAAAGGAATCAAGGAGTAAATGTCCCTGACTGGATGATTCCCACATCAAAGACCCTTGATGAACTTCTCATTAAGAAAGAACCTCTATAAGCTGATAGGATCGCCCCATTCTTCTATGTTATCAGTTATTCTTTTGTACTTGTAATTTATTTCGCTTGTACTTGTAATCTTTCCACTTCCCTTTGTAATCTGATACGAAGTTTTAAAGAAAGATTTCAGCGAAAGTACTTTACTCCATCAGTACAGAAAAGATCCCAGAAAACAGTAAAAGGGACAAATATTTTATGAGTTCTTTTTATCCTTATGTTTTCATTAAATAGCAATTTTCTCTGTTGCTATATCATAATCAAATAGGGAGAGATTGTTGATCCAAACCCTCAGTGATTTGATAATGACCCTCTCTTAATACTTAGTGAAAATTGTAAGTAAACAATATGTATCAGAGTTTCACTATCGCTGATAAGTACTAAGATCTTACAGTACCACTGATAGGAACTCTCGCTCTTTAAATTAAACATTCAGCGAACACTGTTCACCATAATGCTCTGAGCCTGTTCAGTCCTTATGGTGATCGCTGATAAGTTAGTTGTTTACTTATGATCCCTGAAGACAAGTTTCACGTCAACATAGGTTCTACGCTGAAGTCGAAGATCAAGCTCAAGAACCAGCGACAAGTCTCCTAATGAACTGATGCGGATCAACGAAGACTCAGATTTGTCCACTCAACGTGAAGTATCAAGTACAAGACTTCAGCTATCGCTGAACTTTGTCATTCGCTGATATAGAATGATAGAGCGCTGAATCAACGAAAAGCTGATCATGAAGTCCTCCGTACAAAGTACTTTTGTCTTAACCACCCTTGCACGACTACGTACGATATGTCAGAAAAGAACCTCTTTATTGTCTGAAATCGTACAACCACTCTGATACTACACTGTTCAAACATGCGGCTACTAAGGTTGTCTACAAAGGTCAATGACATGCAACCAATCAGCTGCTGCCACGTGTAAAGTGTAAACTGCAATGAATTAAATGCATGCAGTATATAAGAAGGACTCCAGCTTCATTTTTGAAGCACTTGCTAACTCTGGACAAGTCATCTTTCTTATCTTGAGATATGTTGTTATTAGTAATTTCCTTCTCTTTCTTAGTGCAAGAAACTTAGTGTTCCAACTTGTTTAGATTTAGGTTTATCCTTAATCTTGTTCCGCAACAAGCTGTAAATTGTTAATGATTTATCAATAAACAATTTAGAAAAGTAAAATCTGTGTGTTTGTATTCAACCCCCCCCTTCTACAAACTTGTATAGCCCTTCGGGACCAACATTGGCATGAAAGTAAGATATAAAGTTTTGATCATACTTCAATACACCTGAGTTATTTTCCACAATGAGCTTGAACTTTGTCGTTGGTGCTTCAATTATCTCAAGACACCAAGATTATTCACTACAACAGAATTTGGTGGTAAGTTTATGCAAAAAACTTTGTTTTGTGGTTTCTTTCGATCTTCAAAAGCAACCAATGTTGGATTTTGGTTTATAGGACGGGGCAATAATGCGTCGACTTTAAAAAATTCAAAGCCAAAGATATATAATTCTAAGAGGTATAAACAACCATACAACAAAAATCTGATTACTATGTCATTGTTTTTTAACTTTCGTTTGTTTATGGAAATGCAGATTTGGTTTTGAATGATAGGGTTGTTACCTATAATTTGGATGGTCAATTGGTCATGGATGAGTTGGACGTTGGACGACGGACAAATTACAACAGTTGACTTTTGAAGAATTTAGTTGAAATCATTGTAAATTTATTGTTGTACAATAGTTGTGTGAATTGATATTTAGCTTCTTTATGAGAGTGTTGCACCTCATGAACTCCTTGTACTTTAGTTTTGAACAATTTTCGTTGAATGTGGATATTTATGTATTTTGCAAGTAATTTTGCAATTTCTATTGTTAAATACTATTTTTGATATTATGAATTGCAATCCAACTTAATCATAGAGTATGTAAATATTTTTGAAAATAATTAAAATATGACTTTTGGCGGTACGTTTCTATGTTCGCATATACTAGACCAAAAAAGTCAAACATAACTTTTGCCGACGAGTTAGTGTGTCAGTAAAAAGTAATGTGTGAAAATTAAAAATAATTTTTGCCGACGGATTTTTTGGCCGATAAATGTTTGACCAAAAAGTCAAAAAAACTTTTCCCGGCGGAAAAAAGTACGCCGACAAAAATATTTAGTCGCCGGGAAAAGGATTTTATACGATTACGTGAGAGATGTTTTTGCCGGCGACTTTAAGTTTTTACCGACGACTGTTTTTCGCCGGCAAATGTATGTTTACCGGCGACACATATTATTCGCCGGCAAAAACCCTTATAGCTGCCAGCTTTTCACGGAAACTTTTGCCGACGGAAAAGTCCGACGGCAAAAGATTTTGAGCTTTTGCCGACGACTTTTGCGACTTTTGTCGACGACATTTTCCTCCAGTGAAAGTAGTTATTTTTGTAGTGTAAAGACGAGTTTATTTTGTTCTGATTGAGTTTTGATGAAAATTTCATTCGATTGGTTAATAGTGTTTGATATTTATTTAAGAATTTTGAATTGAAATGTTAATATATTCCTCGAGTATGAAGGAATGCAAGTGGTTTGATTAACTTCGTTTGGAAATCGAGAGGTGTGCTGCATTTTGAAGCATTTAGTATTATTTTTCTTGTGGGTTTTAGTGGAACCGTTTGAGTAGACTTGCTCTTCCATGTGTAAATATAATTTTTATGATAGATGTTGTTTCTAGTGCGATTAAGTATTGACGTGTGACTATCGATGATATGATATGCTATGGATATCTAATAGTATCACCCACCACTATTTCAGCGACGAACTTTCAGTGACAGATTGTTGACGGAAATCACTTTCAGTGACGGATCAACGACATAATTTTCCGTCACTGATAGGGTCGATTTTTGTAGTGGGTCTTCTAACTCCAACAGTGAGAAATCTGCTTTAGAGAATATCCATTTTTTCGTCGTGTCTTGTAACATAGAAGATTGTATACCATACATGGATCAATTTTTTTATTTAGACTTGTTTGATAGATACAATTATGTGATTGGTATTCAGTAACTGATCAAGCTAGATATGAGATTCATCATGTAAAGATATTCAAAATGGAAGTCCTTGTTGTAGTGTGTAACCCCTAACATGCTCCTTGATTCTTCTGAAAAAATCTTCTTTTAAGAATCTACAAGAAAAGAAAATCTTACGACATTATATATTCTCCCATCTGATAGCATGTTTTGACTATGCCGCTGCATTGTCAGATGTTCTTGGTCTAGATGGCTCAGCTTGTGGTTCTGCCACATAAGGTTCTTGTTGTTGTAGATCTCTTGATGGTGACTCTGGAACTTATTCATTGATTATGTTCAACATATCAAAATCTCATTCTTCAATCTCATCATCAGAGAAAGTAAATATTTCTTCTATCTCTTCCTTGATCTCCAGCTTTGCAGACTCTGATTCCTCATCATATGAGTCAATATAGATCATATCAAATATAATGTTGTCCGCCATTCTCACATCTGCCTCCCTTGCATCTACAAGCTCAGTACTTTCAACCATCGGTTAAATATTCTGATCAACATAAACAACTAATCACATGTTGTTTTCTTGCAAATTAGTACCAACTTCACTAACAACTTGTACTTCATCAACAACTTGTACATTATCGGCATTATGTACATTTCCAATATTCTCATATATATATATATATATATATATATATATATCCCCACCTTCAACAGATCCAGACCCAACACATGCAAATTCAGTCACTTTATGTTTCTTGTTCTCCCCCTCATGGTGATGTGGATCGTCCCGATCATTATGCTTTATCTTCTGACATCTGGCTTGTGCTTTAAAGGTATCCTCTAAGGTTTTTACCCTTTCAGATAAATTAAATAAGGTCTTCTGGAGTGATTCTGTTGAGATCTTTACAAGACCGATTAAACTAGCAAACTTAATTTAACTTCCTCCTTGAAAGAATAAAACTCAACCTTGTTGTAACAACATCTGCCATTGCTTCAGATTGTCTTCTTAATACTCCAATCAGATCGGTATTTGTTGGTTCTACATCTTCAGCTTGAGACAGAAGCTTGGCATACAATAATGACTTCAGCTCATCCACCGATAATTCCTCTAACTGTCTGGTTGAGGTGATGGAGGAGGTGGTGTTGGGAAATAGGTAGCTTTCTCCTTTCTCTTGAGAAGTCTCTCAACAAGATTGAGTTGATCAATAAAAGACTGTTGGACAACCTTTAGAGCGTCGTCTAAAAATTACTTGGAAGCGAATTACGGGTAATAACTCTTGGTCAACCTACGATATGAATTTACATAACTATTGAATCAACAGTATGGCCTACATATGGGATCCGATAGCATATGTGGCTACCCGGGTGACTGACGCGGGTAGGTGAGGATCTTTTTTTTCTTTTGATACTGTCTCACTCACCTCACATCCTTTATGCATCCATTCGCACTCCCTCTCAAAAAATTCAACTAGAACCCCCTCAAACTCCCTTTTGATGTAACAATCTTATTGATTACTCGATGAAGATGCATTTCATATGCATTCATATTAGAATCTGGACCATCATCATCATCATCATCATTTGATGAGTCAATATTTGCATCTCCAGCTTTATCACCTTCTATGATCTCATCTTCTGAGGAATCCGTATGAACATTAAGATTCTGCTCTGGATTATCTTGGTTAATAATTACAGGAGTCTCATCTTGTGGAATAGCAAAATCAGAAGCACCCCCACTACCTATCATGCACTCTCTTTTTCATTTTCCCTCAGCTCTCCCTAATCAGGACCCCAAGTACCGGATCCTGCTCATCTAGAACTATAGGACCCTCATGTACCGCATATATGATAAGAATGGCTCCTTAGGAAAGTCCCTTCTGCTCTGGCTGGACCATAGGAGCTAGAAGTTGCATATACGCTATCACACTCGGTGCATTTTGATTTGCGTATGCTAGAAGAACTTCCGATAATGGTAGAGAGACAACAACTAGATCTTATGCCTTGTTCCTAGTCTTGGCAAAGGTATCGTGTTGTGTCGGCCTTCGTGTCGGGTTCAAAGTTAAACAGGTTGAGAGTGTCTAACACTAACCCGACCCGTTTAATAAAGGGTTAGAAAATACCAGACTTGGCAAATGTATCGTGTCGTGTCGGCTTCGTGTCGGGTGCAAAGTTAAACGGGTTGAGAGTGCCTAACCCTAACCCGTCCCGTTTAATAAACGGGTCCAAAAATCCCAACCCTAACCCGACCCGCATAACCTGACACGACCCGCCTAACCCGTTTAACCCTTTTAACATTTATAAAAATAAAAATTAAATATCAAATTTCTCAAAAAATTCCAAGTCCAAAATTCAAATGAAAGCATTAGAAATTTAAAATTTATAGTTCAAACTTATAAGTTCTAACCAAATCCAAAACATTAAAAATTCAAGACATAAAAAATCCAAAGCATTAAAAAGAAAACTTATAATATATATGCATATATATAAACGGGTTATTCGGGTCATTTTCGAGTTGAAATTTTTGACCCTAACCTTACCCGTTTAATTCTCGTGTCGTGTCGTGTCAACCCATTTACTTAAACGGGTTGAAATGTAATACCCAAACCCGTTTATTTCATGTCGAGTTCGTGTCGGGCTAGTGTGTCGTGTCAGTTTTTACCAGGTCTACTTGTTCCAAAGATAATTCATTGGGTATTCTGGACATGCGACTGCATTCATACATGAAGGTATGTTTGCGTTGTAGCACATCATGCTATGTATAATCAGCTGCAGGAATCTTCGGAATGGTACAAAAGTTTGTGACTTTGATGGCTTACTCTTGTCAAATACTAACTCCATTAACTCATTCCAGAATCTCGTGGAGTAGTCATAATGTATGTTGAAAGCAACTCCATGGAACTTTCTCTGAATGCTTGTATTGCATCTGTCAATGCCTGTATGTTTGGATATGAGGCACCAGTTCAGAATTGAAAAGAGAGTGAGCCATATAGGTGAGAGATGCATTCTATTGAACTTCATAGCATTGGTAAGTGGTTCTGAATATCCCAAAGTCATGATATCGACACAGAGTTCAACCTCCGATACAAAGTCATCTTATTCGGTCTTTCCAGGAAATTCATTCGAAGCAAGTAGTGAAAGAATCCCCCTAGGTCTCTTCTTTGTGAGACGAGTATTATAGTGAATCACAAATGCTTCAAAACGATAGTCATTCTCTTATGAAACATAAGAAAATGTGTTCCAAAACTACTGCAGATAAATTAGTGGAATGTTCACAGTAGCTAAGAGAGGAAACTTCAACGGGTGGCCTTTGAGAATTTCCAGTATGATTGGGTGTTGGGTCTTCATGATGTCAAAATCTAGATGGAAGTTGTTTGGCTTGAGTTCAAGGTATTAAGATTCCAGGATGAGTTGTTTGTTGGGGTTCTTGGCATTACCTGACTGAGATTGGTTGGTTAGGGCAGATCTGATAGATGGCATAGGAGGCTCATCATCATAAAGGTAGAGTGAGTCATTGTGCTCAAGTGCTGCCATTGTATACATGAAAAGTAAAATCTTAGCAAAAAAAACTCTTTTGAAAACTCTTTTGGAAGACGCTGATCTGTTTTGAAAAGAATTTGAAAAAAGTTCCAATTTTTTTTAAAGCATGAAACTATCGCACAAAGCAGAACTGACCAAAAACTATCACATTACAAAGGACTATCTATTGTAGAGGAGGCGTGTGATAGATTGAACTATCGCATAACAAAGGACTATCTATTGCAGAGGAGGTGTGCGATAGATTGAACTATCGCACACAAAGAATGGTTATCACACAAGAGGCGTGTGATAGAATGAACAATCGCAGGAGTGTTGTGCGATAAAAGAAACTATCGCATGACACATTAAATAGAGATGTGCGATAAAATCAATTAAATACGTAGTACGATAATTCAAACTTAGTATAGTGTGATGAAATCTCAAGAACGTGCGATAAAATCAAAGACAAAATAGTATCCAAAAGTTCATACATGATTCACGTACAAAATCATATTCACGTGACTTTGTCTCGCTACTTAAGCCACGTCCAAAGTCACCCGGCCCACATCAAAGTTTTTGCCATTAATGTAAAAGCACATGTGATTTTGCACATGATTTGTTGTTCTCGTGTTTTCTTAAATATTTAACGTTATCATTGAGCCTTCCTCTCTCTATATATAAGGTCTTGTTCCTGCAAAACCGTAAAATTATGAAAAAAACAAAGGATTATCCAAATAACCATTTGTCTATATGGTATCCACATGTACATATAAGTAATTTGTTTGATATGTACATGTACATAACACATGTATAGAAGCCAAAAAAACATCTTTCAATTACTTTTATATATATAAATAGTTATTAGGATGTTTCTTAAATTTTCAATTTTTTAAAAGTTTTACTTTGAACCTCAGTGTATAAAGAGAGAGACCCACTAACAAACTTCCCTTTTAGAACTTTGTAGGTGTAATTGGAATTTGATAGAAGGTGATTGACAGGGAATTGAGGTGAAATGTAAACTTGGGTCATCATATTATTTACAAGCGATCACGATTTACGGGTTTGGTTCCCCACACAAATATGTCGGCACCACCATACGTTGCACACTTTATGCCATTAATTCATATAAAATTGAATTAAAAGATCAAACAAAAAGACCCCAAAGCAACAATTGATTTCTAACTATTTTATGTGTCAGAAGTTATTTATATTATAATATTTAAAGTAAATTAGAAGGTCATTAATTCAATATTTACCTTAATATCTAGGGAAATTAATTAAAATACCCTAAGTTTGACCATGTTTTACTGAAATACCCAAAATCTCTCCTACTTTGCAAAAATACCCTAAAAATCCGCGATGGGAGCCCGCGATCGCGGGCCAGGGACCTTTCTGACACTTTTTTAAACTTGCAGGGACCATTTTTGAAAAATGGAATCCCGCGATCGCGGTATCATCCCGCGATGAGGTTATTTTTGTGACTTTTCAATTGCAAGGGACCATTTTTGAAAAATTCCAGGGACCATTTATGAAAATTTTGATATTTTTGGCACTGTTCACCCCATTTCGTCCATTTTTACGAATTTAAAATGAAATGTTACACTTTCAACCCCTATACTTATTTACTAAATTTACTTTATACCTTTTACTTTCATTATTTTAATTTTACATTTAACACATATAATCGTTTATTAACTAAAATACGTTAAAAAAATACGTTTTAATTTTAACAAATTACACCATTATAATCGTCTCTTCGATACGTTCGAAATGAGCCAAATCTTGAATTTTTTTGGATTTATATATTTTAATATATATCATATACAGTTATACACTACATAAAAAAAATATTTTTTATATTTAAAATTCATACTCTGTATTAGGATTATCGCATGTTTCATAAACCTACTTACTAGGTGTTGGAAATATGGGTTTTACTAAACTTTGGACGCATTTAAATTTATATATATGTGTTATATATAACTAACTTTTAGTAGGTTTATGTTCTTCTATATGAGATCTTCGAAATGATATATAATGCGTCCAAAATAGAGTATGTGTGAAAGAGATATCGATACTCAAAGTTGAGTAAATGGATGAAATTAGCAAAAACCAAATTAAGTAAACAGTAAGTCAATCACAATACTTTAACAAAATAAGTTAATACTAAAAATAACAATTATTTAATGTTACATAAACAACCTAACGTGGCCCTATTAGACAATGCGCATAAATTGACTCCGCCATATGTCGGCGGAAATCCATTGCCTCATCGTCGGTTTCGTTAGGGGGTACCCATATCTCCTCGTTATTTATCAACTTTTGGACATTACGGCATACCCATACACCGCAATCCGCATATAACCCGGTCTGCTGGGGTACTTGGCCGGCCATCTTTGTGCGAAAGATACTTGACACTTCACGACGTCTATGATCCCCGATCAATGAAAAGAACGTATATAGTTTTGTTTTAAACGATTGCATCTTCTTTGTCAATTGTTGTTTGCAGAGACCGTCCTTTTCGCTGTCATATAGGGTCATGACCATAGTGTCTAGTTCAAACACTCCAAGCAGCCAATGTCTGGGATGCAAGCATATGGGGATGTACACCTGAAATATTACAATATACGTCATATATATTATTAAATAAAATAACAGTAAAACGATTTGCATACCCTATCGAGGAGAGTCCAAGAGGTCCCTTCCGAGCCATTGCATATTTCGATCACGGAGGCGGGACCTTGATGCTCCATCAGTATACACTGAAAGAACATAGTGTGCATGATGGTCCACCCCGTGTCTACGCCACGATGTTTTTGCAACAGGCTAACCCAAGAATCGACGTGCTATGCATAAAAAATAGATGGTTAGACATGTAATATAAATATATTTGATTATATATGACTATAATTTAACTTTCATACTAACCGTATCGTCTAAGTCAGAGTTCACAGGGTCATCCGCAAGCAATTTTTCAAAAAACGAGGGGTTGATTTCTAGGCCCCCGTAAGGGGTGAATGTCAAGTTGGGGAGGCGACCAGTCCGGCACATCCTCAATATTTCTGATGCTGGTTGAGGCTCCGGTGAAGGCACCTTTCCCTTTTTCTTTCCTCCCTTCTTTCCCCCCGCTTTCTTTGCTTGTTTTTTAGCGGGCGGTGGTGTCGTAGATCCTTGTTGGCCAAACGGGTGACGAAACCATTGTGAAATTTTATGCGACCGCTTTAGAGGGAGCGGGGTCACCTGTGGTGGTGGATCTACAACATCCATCGAGTCATCGTCAGGATCCGAGAAGTGCTCCGAGAAGTGATCCTGGATAATAGGAGACCCCGTCTGAAAATTACGTTACTCAATGTTTTAAGTACAATTTAGGAAATGTTCACAATTAAACCAAAACTACCAAAATAACTTACAGTATGCATTTCCGGCCTGTAATAGTCATCGGCCGAACCGCCAAAGATGTTTGTGATTGCTGTGGTGGCGAACGACGGCATGTGCTGTGCCCCCGACATCCCGGCCTGCGTGACACTGATCATTAAAATAATTACAAAATTAGGATTTTCGATATATGACTATAATGGTTACTCAGTGTCACTAACACTCTCCGGGATAGTCGAATATGATGTGGTGGCGAACGGCGGCGGCATCTGCGAGGTGTATGCCCCCGACATCCCGGCCTGCGTGACATTGATCATTAAAATAGTTACAAAATTAGCAACAAACATATAACTATAATGGTTACTCAGTGTCACTTACACTCTCCGGGATAGTAGAATAGGATGTGGTGGCGAACGGCGTTTGGGACATCCCGGCCCCCGACATCCCGGCCTGCGTGACATTGATCATTATAAGAGTTACAAACTTAGGAACAAACATATAACTATAATGGTTACTCAATGTCACTTACATTTTCAGGGAATGACGGATGGGATGTGGTGGCAAACGTCGCATGTGCCCCCTGTCCGAACGGAGCGGGGATCGGTGTCGTACTCGACAGCTAAAACAAATTTAGAACGTAATATTAATATACAAACTAAATAAACGTGGCCAACAAATTAAGTTAAACACTAACATTGACAGCGCTAAACTGTCTGTAGACTTCCTCCAGATAGTGTACACGTGTCTCTAGCGGCCCGTGGACGTAGTCCCACGGGACTTCATGTGAGCCATGCTGTGGCTCGTAGGAAGGGGCCGCCTGATATGGATTGTAGGAGGAGGAAGGGGGCGCCTGGTAGGAGGAGGAAGGGGGCGCCTGGTAGGAGGAGGAACGGGCCGGCTGGTATCCACCGGAAGGGGGCCTGTCGTCGTCTTCCTCATCTTCGTCAGATGTGGAAGTAGGGGGACGTCGAGCCCTTTCCGCCTCTGCGTCAATAAAGGCCACGCTGTCTCTGTACCAATCTGTGCCTATCTCGTCGACAGTAGGCACAAGGCGATCGAAAGGCAAGAGTGGCTGCTAAATATATGATAAAACATAAAAGAAATTAATAAGCGGGACTAACGTATGCAAATTGTAAACATAGTAAAAGAACTTACATTTCTAGACGCATTGAAGAACTGAAACCAAAGCGACCTACTTAGGGTAACACGCTTGTCCCAACGGGTTCCCCTAAGTACTCGATCGTCGCGCTTGACGAAATATCGGATTGATGCGGGAAACATCTCCAAGATCCATATCTGGAATTAGACAAGAAGAGCAAGTACGTAAAAAGAAAAGCCAAACAGTTTGTATGTATTATTAACAATTGTTATACTACGTATCTAACCTTGAAGGCGTATGTAAAACCACAAAGATTCATCTTTGCATGTCGATCAACGCGTCTGGCTATGGCTCGGTGCAGAATAGAGTAGCAATGTGTCCAGATATGGCTACCCCACGGGTAGCTGTTAAACAGCTCAAGGTCCTCGACGGCCCTAAGGACCGTCTCGGAAGCATACTGGCTATACTCACGGCCCAGGAAGCCCATATCCACGATCACCACCAAGCATACACGGACAGCATCGTCGTCGGTTAGGGCACTAAGGCCCTCTTTCATCATGTCCCGGGCTGCCTTCAGTTTCAAACGAGATGCTGAAATGCCCCAAACCCTAGGAACGAAGGAGCAGTCTTCTAAGGGAGGAAGGGGGGAGCCTCTCCAAAACGTAGTCCTGTAATTAGACAGAACTCACGACGCCCAAAATGCAATTGAGAGCCGAAGAAATCAAAAAGCATCTCCTCCGGCTCAGCGTTGGCGTCCTCGACCTCCAACTGTAGAAACATGTGTACTAGCGTAGGGTCGCCACCAGAGTAAGACACATCCATCCATGGCCCGAACGGTATCCGCGCGATCACCTAATCCCCTAAAGAGCGCTCCTAATTCCTCGATGTAGGAAACTTTGCACCTCAGCGTCAAGTCGATGTTAAAGAAATCCTTCTACATAGTCATTTACAGATGTTATAGTTAGTGTTATATATAGATGCTGCGGTTTATTTTATTTTATATAGATGTTGCGGTTTATTTTATTTCAACGTATCATATTGTTATATATAGATAAAGTGTGGTGGTATTTTATTTCAACGTATAATAGTGTTATATATAGATAAAGTGTGGTGGTATTTTATTTCAACGTATAATAGTCTTATATATAGATAAAGTGCGGTTTATTTTATTTCAACGTATCATATTGTTATATATAGATAAAGTGCGGTGGTATTTTATTTCAACGTATAATAGTGTTATATATAGATAAAGTACGGTTTATTTTATTTCAACGTATCATATTGTTATATATAGATAAAGTGCGGTGGTATTTTATTTCAACGTATAATAGTGTTATATATAGATAAAGTACGGTTTATTTTATTTCAACGTATCATATTGTTATATATAGATAAAGTGCGGTGGTATTTTATTTCAACTTATAATAGTGTTATATATAGATAAAGTGCGGTTTATTTTATTTCAACGTATCATATTGTTATATATAGATAAAGTGCGGTGGTATTTTATTTCAACGTATAATAGTGTTATATATAGATAAAGTGTGGTAGTATTTTATTTCAACGTATGATAGTGTTATATATAGATAAAGTGTGGTGGTATTTTATTTCAACGTATAATAGTGTTATATATAGATAAAGTGCGGTTTATTTTATTTCAACGTATCATATTGTTATATATAGATAAAATGCGGTGGTATTTTATTTCAACTTATAATAGTGTTATATATAGATAAAGTGCGGTTTATTTTATTTCAACGTATCATATTGTTATTTATAGATAAAGTGCGGTGGTATTTTATTTCAACGTATAATAGTGTTATATATAGATAAAGTGCGGTTTATTTTATTTCAACATATCATATTGTTATATAGAGATAAAGTGCGGTTTATTTTATTTCAACGTATCATATTGTTATATATTGATAAAGTGCGGTTTAGGGACCCTAGTTGTCATTCTTAAAAGTTTAGGACCTAATTGGCATTCTTAAAAGTTTAGGGACCTAAGTTGTCATTCTTAAAACCATAGGGACCTAAGTTGTCATTCTTAACATTTTTTTATAAAAAAGCACATTCTTAACAATTTTTTTATAAAATGTGTTTTTTTATAAAAAATTGTTAAGAGTGTGTTTTTATAAAAAAATTGTTATAGTTTTATGTTTGAATGTGATATTTGTATGTTATAATGTGTATGTTGTTATAGTGTGTTTTTTCATATAAAAATTGTTAAGAGTGTTTTTTTATAAAAAATTGTTAAAAGTGTGTTTTTATAAAAAAATTGTTAAGGGTGTGTTTTTATAAAAAAATTGTTAAGGGTGTGTTTTTATAAAAAAAAACACATTTTTAACAATTTTTTTTATAAAAACACACTTTTAACAATTTTTTATAAAAAAACACTCTTAACAATTTTATATGAAAAAACACACTATAACAACATACACATTATAACATACAAATATCACATTCAAACATTAAACTATAACAATTTTTTTATAAAAACACACTCTTAACAATCTTTTTATAAAAAAACACATTTTTAACAATTTTTTTTAAAAACTGTTTTTATAAAAAAAAATTAACAATTTTTTTATAAAAAAACAAATTATAAAAACCATAAAACTATAACAATTTTTTATAAAAACACTCTTAACAATTTTTTATAAAAACACACTGTTTTTATAAAAAATTGTTAAGGGTGTGTTTTTATAAAAAAAATTGTTAAGAGTGTGTTTTTATAAAAAAAAAAAACATTGTTAACAATTTTTTTTATAAAAACACAATTTTTTTATAAAAGAACACTCTTAACAATTTTTTATGAGAAAACACACTATAACAACATACACATTATAACATACAAATATCACATTCAAACATAAAACCATACATATCATGTTAAACATAGAACATATTCAAACATAAGTTATAAACACTATAACAACCTACAAATCATATATCTTAACTTAAAATAACATACAAAAAATAACAAATAACATAAGGAAAACATACCACAGAGGTAATACGAGACATCTTCACAAAACCCGAACGCGTATTCCACACGACAAAATTGAGAGAGTGGGAGAAAATTGAGAGAGTTTGATTAAAATTTGAGAGAGTGATTAAAAAAATGAGAGTGCCGTTTTTTGGTCCCCCCCCTTATATAGTGCGGCCGAAGTAACATTTAGTGTTTAGGGTTCGTCAAAGTGATTTTAGGGTTAACCCTGTGCCAACACGTGGCACAGGAGCCCGCGATCGCGGGGGTCAAAGAAAGTCAAACGCGGGCAGGGACCAAAAATGCACACGCGGGCATTCTTGAGGGGGGAAAGCTGGACCGCGAGCATTATTGAGGGACCAACGCGGGCAAAGTGGGCAAACTTTGGACACGTGTAGCCCGCGATCGCGGGGGTCAACGAGAGTCAAACGCGGGCAGGGACCAAAACTGCACACGCGGGCATTCTTGAGGGGGGAAAGCTGGACCGCGGGCATTCTTGAGGGACCAACGCGGACAAAGTGGGCAAACTTTGGTGACACGTGGCCTGGAGCCCGCGATCGCGGGCTTCATCGCGGATTTTTGGGATATTTTTGTAACATGGGAGAGATTTTGGGTATTTCAGTAAAACGTGGTTTGACTTAGGGTATTTTAATTAATTTCCCTAATATCTATGGTTATTAGTTAATATTTTTACTTAACTTGCTAATTGAAATTTTAATTCATTAAAACGTCATTGTGCACAACATATTTATTAGGTAAATATTTACCAAGAGTTGTCAGTTCACATACTAGGTAAGCCACTGTCCACTTGATCCTTGTAACCGCTCTTAACGGGTAAAGTTCTTTATCCACTACAAGATAAATGACCTTCAGGGAAGGTTTTCTTTTGTACTTAAAAGCCTTAAAAGCTTCTCTAAAGCCTTTAGAGAAGCTTTTCATTTCCGTCAACAAGCTTCTCTATGTAAATGTAGGTAAAAGTTTTAGATACACTTTTTAAATCTTCTCTAAAGATGTTGTTTTTAGAGACGCTTTTGTAGGGATTTAGATACACTTTCAAAGCTTCTCTAAAGGTTAGTCAATTTTTCTCAAAAAGCTTCTCTAAAAGTCAACTTTAGTGACGCTTTTCAAGCTTTTGTGACAGTTTGGAAGAGTAACTAAAAACACACTTTCAGATAAAGAAATGGAAAAGCTTCTCTAAAGATGTTGCCTTTAGTAACACTTTTTAAAAACCTTCTCTAAAGGTATCCTTTAGTTACACTTCCACAACCTTCTCTAAACATGATATTTAGATACATAAACTCCAAATCTTCTCTAAAAGTCATCTTTAATTGCACTTTTAAAAATCCAATTTCTTCTCTAAAAGTCATCTTTAGTTACTCTTTTAAAAATTCAATTCCTTCTCTAAAGAGTGTATTTTATATTTATTTTCATCTATATTTCAGTAGCATATTCATATATAATTTTATATAATAGAACAAATAAATAATATTAAATTAATCAAGAACAAATTCTTGTAATCCCAAAATGATATTTTTTATTAGAAGAAACCTATCGTTTAATCAAGTTAATGTTACATTTTCTTAATCTCTACCATATTCTCCAGGATGGACTTGACAAGCAAACTTCAAAGGCTTAAGAACCATCGGGCTTCTCGTGTCCGAGCATGCGCACAACCTCAGCCACACCTTCTGCTATTTCCTTTTGGATCACACCATCCAACATATCGAAGGTCCTCCTCTTCAAAGATGCGGACCGCCCACCTACTGCCGGCTCTGGATCCACTACATCTCCAGCTCGTCCACCATCGACCTTTTTGCACCCTCACCATGATATCAGCACCCTGGTTTCATTTCAAACACCAATCATTTGATTATACAAGAAATAGCTTATGGTCGCTTGAAGTTAAAAACTCAACAAAGGACATAAAAATATGGCTCAAAGATGAACCAAAAGGCTCACTTAGGAGCCGTGAGTGCTAACCGGGTAAAAGTGTGATCTGGGTAAGTGCTAACTGAAAACAGTTGTTTACCGAGTGTCCTATAGCAAGTGTTTACCACTAAAAAGATTACCATCACAGCCCTCTGAAAAACCTTAATCGCAAAATAAGGTAGGCCTGGAAAGTAGGTACATGGTTGATTCGTTTGATGAGGTTCCGTTCCATTTACGTTTCCATTTTATTAACCGATGATAGGCTATTGTGCATCTGATTGGCCTATCATAGGATGCAGAAATAAATTGGGTATGTTAGAAGTACGCAGTTTACAAATTAAAGATTGGTCTATGTTGTAGAGTCGTCGCCAAATAATGAAGGTACCTTACAAATATGAAGACTATGACGACAAAGTGATGCACCTTGGTGTTGCTATGCTACCTTGGCTTTGCTATCTTTGCTGCAAAGAAACCAAAAAAGTCGTTTTGAATCAATGAACTGCAAGACAATGTGTGATCATTTCAGATATATAGAGTTAAATGAAGAAAGTATTTGAAGTAATGTGTTATGGAAGCTAAACATGTATATATCTTATATTAGATCCAGAGATCGACTAAAAGGTGCAGTTTCTTAGAAAGTTTAGCATTCAAAGATTCGAGTAAAGTATATTTTTTTATTAATTGTTATTTCTCTAATATGAGTGTGATTGTATTTTTTTGGAAGGGCCTACTTTTAAATTTGTATAAGCTTATATAATCTTATACAAGCCATGAAGCCGAGCCAATGATTAGATTTGTACAAGATTGTAAAACATAGGTAAAAAAACAATTTTTCACCACCTACACCAATGATAATACAAACCTACAAACAGTCGTTATAAACTCCTTCAATGTCGTTACCCTGTCCATACTTTTGCTCGACAACCAAACGCAATACACAACGTCGTAAGTATAGCACTCTTCCTACATATAAAACAAAACAAAAACCTCTTTTAATCGTTACATACTTTTGAAAGCAGACATATATGACATATATAAATCTTTACAACTTTGCTAGGTTTAAAAGCAATTTCATAGTAGGAGTTATGTTTGTATAAGCTTGACAGCAAGGTACCTTCAACACGTTTCCTGTGCCGTCATAGGCGCAAGATGGTAGGGTCATATCGCAATAGATTCTGATCTTTGTTGACGGTATCAATTTGGGTTTTCAAATATTTTCTTTGTTGAAGGGTGTTCTAGATACTTAACAAATTAATCGAACAATTTCCTTAACTACTTAAGAAGTCAAACCTTGCAATTTTCATGTAACAGGAGCAAAAATGTAAGGTTAAGTAACGATTGTGGAAAATGTGAACCATACCAAGAAAAGTGATCTTCACAACAAATGGAGCTAGCAACGATTGAAAGCCCACCTGCTTTCCGAAATTCCAGATTTTAAAACACAAGCTATGAGTAGACACAACTTTTCTCGAAATCACATTAAAATGAAAAGGAAGTTGCATATTCCGATTAAAATAACAACATACCAGGTTGCATTTGCACATGTCATAAAACTTGTGAAAGGCTTTATCAAAGCAGGAGTGACAAGCAATAAGATCCTTGATATCAGTCACCTTGAAACTTGATTTACAACACTTGCCAATTACAAGTTAATCATCAAAGTGCAGAAATATGTAGAACAAGAAAACCAAACTAAAACAATATCTCATATTTTCAACAATTTATAAGAATACTCAACCAAGTGTCATGTACTGTAAATAGTACTTTCTGTTGGAAGGGTGTGTCTGGATATGCTCAACCAAGTGTCTTGCACTGTAAATCAACGATTTTGTTCAATCTCTAGTCTAGTTGAAAAACATTATCACGGACTTGCTTATTTAAGTTGTGCTATAAATTCATACTCCCTCTATTTAAGTTGTGTTATTACTTGGTTGATTTCAGGATTTCGATATCTAGAAGAGACCGACCTTTTTCTTCGTTATATCTTGCTTCCATTTTGGCAACTGATAGAACTCCTCTCTGCTCATCCCAAGCACAGACTCGAATTCTTCAACAGAAAGATAAACCTGCAAGATCAAAAACAGTAAAAGTGTTATGCAGAATGAATGCCACAACTTCAAACATTCAGATTTGAAGTGTTCTGCAGATTGAATGCTAGAACTTCAAACATTCAGATTTGGGAAAAGCCTAGTGTATGCAGAATGAATGCTACAGCTTTCAAACATTCAGATTTGAGAAAAGCCAGGTGTTATGCAGAATGAATACTAGAACTTCAAACACTCAAATTTGAGAAAAGGCAAGTGTTATGCAGAATGAATGCTAGAGCTTCAAGCATTCAGATTTGAGAAAAGCTAACCTCTCTCTTCTTAAGATCGATTCCAGGAACTGGGTTCTCTGACTTAACCCTCACTTGTTAAGAACAAAAACCAATTGGAAAAAGTAAAAAGGGCAGCCATGGAAAGGAGGTTCATGTTTAATAATCATTGCATATTTGCATAAACTATTGGCATCACATAATCGATGGTTTTAATTTAGATATATGTTTAAAACTATTTACCTAATTATAAAAATAAAAAGATATTTTATTAAAACTTTTTAAGGTATTTGGTTTTCTAAATAATCAATTTATAATTTGGTTTTCTAATTTAAGTATTCGTAACTCAATAATAGATGATGGAATCATCACATATTTGAACTTTCTGAACTCTGTATGTAACTCAATTACTGCATTAAATTACCTGACAAGATGTCGTGAGTAGTATATCCGCACCATCTTCAAGATAATCAAAGTGTACCTGCAACCAGGAAACAAATGAATGCACTATGCAAACGAATAAAAACCAATAAATCAAACCAGCAGATGAGATTATTACTGCTCTATAATGTTAAGTACAACTTTCTTAGAAAATTAGACTACAATTTCTTTTAGAAAAAGTTGAACAAAAAAAGGCATCACAATAAACACTCATTAGAATATAGGTATTTCAATAAACATGAGCAACAATACATTCTTGCTGACCTAAGCTTCCAAAATTTTAACATTCTAAAAAACCCTATAAATTTGGCATGAACTGGTTGAGCATGCTATCTGATATGCTATAAACCTAAACAATAAATTTGGCACAATTGAATGCTACACTACACTACACACACCTCAAATGCAGTTTCAAATTGTTCACAAGGAACTGCTTCACAGTTCGGGTAAGCCTTCTCTGCAGCTGATTCACTATAAGCCCCTGCAACTCCCTGCCAAAATCCCAAACAAAATCAATTTCTTTTCCACATACTGTTTCTGCTTCTTTAGTGAAGTGTAATTAGGTTATAACTTATAAGATCACCACATCTAATCAAATAAGAGCTTTATTTAGCATTAATACCACATCAATTTTGATTTTGTGGGTTTGCTATAATCCCTTTTATATAGCTTGTAAAGATTCTGATACGCATTAGTGAAATCTATCTCATTATCATCAAAAGGAATTGCTGTTTTCTTGATCTTGTGGGTATTCATTTGTGAATGTGTTAATATGTCTTCAACCTTGTGGGTATTAATTCATGAATATAATGAATGATCTCTAACAAAACATATATGCATTTGATGCCATTTTCAGCACTAATCGACACCAAAGACTTGTGGAACTCAAGTTGTAGCCTTTATACACAGTAACCGTTACAGGACCAAAAATGGAAAAAATTGTGTCTCTACAAATAGCATATGCTTTCCAAGTCTAATTGATCACCAAATGCTACTGCCATTAATGATGAATGCATCACCTTTTAAAAGTATTGCTGATGGAGGGAACTCCGGCCACTTGATTTCCCGAAGCTGCTGTTCTTTTTAGGCTGTTTCGCTACCGTGCCATTGCCTGTTTGCTGTGACATGTCCACACGACTATTAGAAGAAACTGAGAACACGATATACTTGATACAAACAACCCACTAGTGAAAAATGTAACAAAGAAAGACAAATGTGATAAAGGGGATGTTTGGCAGTTGCTGAACGGTTTGGACGTTTGGTGTAGAATGATTAAGATGTAGAATGATTAAGAGGTTCTTACGATATAGTGCAAAATGAAATTTAAAAAACTGGTTAAGACAAAGAAATAACATACAAAAGAGGCAGATACAAGAAATACATAACCAATTTAAGGAAACTACAAATCAAATTAAATATCAAAAATTAACCTTGAGGCATAAGTTCCTTTCAGAAACACAGATGGGATAATCAGAAGGGCAACAGTGACGATGGTCCTTACAGCAAACAGAGGCGCTGACCTCACAGCTCATCCATTTAAAGCATATGCTAAATCAAATAAGAGCTTTATTTAGCATTAACTTTGTGAATAACAAACAATCTAATAATGTTGAACATGGCTATATACATTGGAGTGATATCAATTAGACCAACCAATCAATCAAACAAGCAGCAACATGGAGAATCCAAAACAAAGAAAGAAATCGTGCATTGAACTTTGTACAGCCTAGTAAACATATAATCCTTTCATTTACAAACAATATTAACCATGTAATTAGCTGTTAGATTCCTCCATTAATCCCCACTAATTAATCCCACTAAGCAGCTACTATATATAAAATCCCTGTTACACGGTCAAGATTAGCGGTCATTACTTGTTGAACCCGTTTAAACCAGAATGCGTCTTAATAAAATCAGCAGATATTGCATAATATTGAAATGTCAATTGACATCAACATCTTGCCTAATCTGACGAATGTATAGAACTGAACCTGTTGCAGATTATCGATTATCGATTATCACTTACAGATTTGATTCGATAATCTATTATCACTTACATATTTGAATCGATTATCGATTATCACTTACAGATTTGATTCGATTATCGATTATCACTTACATATTTGAATCGATAATCGATTATCACTTACAAATTTGAATCGATGGATGTATAGAACTGAACCTGTTGCAGCAATCGATTATCACTTACGGAAGCAATCGACGTAGAGAGATTGTGAAAGAGTTTTGCTGTTTGCCTCGTAGTATCTCAAACTGTTAGGATGAATTCGACTATGGAGAGTGAATTCGAGCTATGGAGTGATACAGATTCAGCGAGTGAATTCGACTATGGATTCGAGCTATGGAGAGTGAATTCGAGCGTTGATTTCTGACCCAAATCGAGCGACAAACTCATTAAAAGATGGAACGAGAAACTAGGGCTCAATCGTTTGATTTCCAATCACACTTTTTAATATAATTTTGATTTATTTTAAAAACCCTTTAGATACGCTTGTTAAGTCATGGAAGCGTTACTCAATCATTTTATCCAATTTTATTTTATTTTTAAAAAAACATAAATATTTAGGGACACTTAAATAAACCGTCACTAAAGCTCTTGTTTCTAATTTTAGAGACGTTTTTTTAGAGAAGCTTCTCTAAAACCTTTAGAGACATTTTTGATAGGGTATCGTTTCACTCAAAATCCTTCTTTAATAGTCTCCCTAGCTTCAGATACTTTTTTAACTTTTGTCATTTCATTCCTTCCCTAAAATGCATCTTTAGATACAATTTTAAAACCTTCTCTAAAACTTTCTTCTCTAAAGCTCAGTTTTCTTGTAGTGATCTTTGTCATTTTTACCTGATAACGTACTGTGAACCAATAAACACTTATAAGATAAATGATTAGTAAGTAATCATATGTTTGTCCTCCATGTAGTTTGTTAAATATTGTGATTTTCATCTCTGTGTTTCTTAAATTATAGGTTTGTCTTTAAAAGAGTTTTATAAATAATTATTTTATAAGTTGAATTTTCAAATTAATTTTTTTTATACTTGGCTTATCAAAACAAAGATGAAATCAAAATTAGTTACAGTTAATATTGTAAATTTACTCAACCAATCTCTTCAAAAAGTTCTATTAGTTTATCACGTTTTATATACTGAATTTGACACAACATTTTTAATTAGTTTGATGTAAATATTTCTGTATGAATATCAATTATTCTTTCATGTGTTTTGCCATTTTTCCCCTTTATACAAAACAGTTTTTTTTTTCTTTTTTTTGTTCTATTTTTAAATGTTGAAAATGCCACTTTTTGACATTAAAAAATGCAAACGATTCCTGTGTTTTTTTTAACAAAGGAGCATGGAAAGTAGCCAATCTAATTCAATTTTGTATTTTATATATATATATATATATTTATATATATCTTTCGTATGGCTAACTTTCACTAACTAACAAGTGGCAGGAAGTGGTGGTTCACCTTTTTGAAAAATATTAGATAAATTATATCCTCATACGACACAATGAAATATGAAGTTTTAATAATGTAAGCTGAGAATAGAACAATAATGTATTTTTTAATAAAAAAATTTCAAAATTTATATTTGAATAGCATTATCAATTACAATTAATAATTGAAGATTATCCAGCTAATTCGAAATCTGAGTATAAAAAAATTCAAAAAACATGTATTCATATTGGGTCAAATTAAATATTTTGTATAATTTGTTTAATTCAAACTTTTACTATAACTAGATTTTGGCACCTTGCATTGTGTTGTGACATTTGTTAGTCTCAAGTATCTCTAATGTAAAAGTACTGAAAATATGTTAAGTCATGAAGATGTGATTGTGAAGACTACGTTGATTCAGAGACTGCTCAGAGAACGTCCAAATCAGAGGACGCACAACCAGAGGATGATCTAGTCGGTCAGAGCCCTACGACCCCCTCTAACTTTAGCTACGTGTTCAACACTGCTCAAACTCTCCAAGTGTTGAACCTCCTATTCAAGCCAGCCAAGTCAGCACAAAACGGTTATTTTACCTATACACGTGGCACTCCAAGATTGGTCAGTATGTTGACTTTCCTCATTTAGGCTATATAGGAGATATGATTGCATATCTCAGTACGCATACAATTACACATTCCATATCTTGTGCAATCCGTAACAACCTAGAGAGAGAGAATTCTAGAGAGAGTTTTACACACACACACTGTGTGTTCTTGGTGTTCATCTTTGTAATCTCCAGAATTCTATTCAATGCATATGACTACAATGAATCTTAAATCTCGTGATTTATTTTCTTGTAGTTTTCTGTATGTGATCTCACTGTGATAAACTGTTTAAGCTTCCGCTCATCTTTCTTAAGTTTATCATTTACAAGTAGAATTTGAGAACTAACAATTGGTATAATAGCTAACTGAATTGCTTAAATCAAATCGATCCAATATGTTTTCCAGGTTGATTCTACTCTGTTGATCACTTCATTACTAAAATCGCAGTTCGTTCAATATCGGGTTTCTCTCATAATTTGTGATCTCAATCATACTCCTGTGAGTAATTGTGATCCTTGTTTTAGATTTGAAAAATAGTGGATTGCTTCTTTAATCAATCGTCTAGAGTATGAATTTTCTTTAGTTTATTAGCCTATCAGTTCAGTTTTCTAGTTTTCAGCAAATTTATTCATCCACCTCATCTTCTTTTTCTAGTTAAAATGGCAAATCCAAATTTGAATGCCATCTACACCGTTGGTTCTCAAACCAAACCAAATACTCTTTTCATGAGGAACACCCTTAGTGGAAAATCCGAATGGTCAACTTTCTTGATGGAATTGACAAGGATTTTATGAGATCCGTAAAACAGGGACCACATATACCCATGGTTACTGTTCCTCGAGTTCCTACAACTGCAACTACTCCAAAAGTTACTGCTCATCTTGCACAAAAACTCCAGATGCTTTTATAGCAGATGATAAGACCAAAATGGAGAATGATGAGAAGACAACTAGACTTATGATCATGGCCATACCTAATGACCTGTTTCAACATTTATAATCATGTAAAAGCTGTTTATGCTATATGGGATCAGTTACTTAATCAGTTAGAAGGTGGGACTAAGACCCAAAATAAACGAAGGACTCAGTGTATTAATGACTACAATGTTTTTGATGCATTACCCAATGACTCTCTTCAACAAACTATTGGCAAGTTCAATGTACTAACTAACAAATGCAGGAAGTGTGAGGTCATTCGTTCACAGGAAGATAACATCTGGTGTTTCTTAAGAGTCTGAATGATAAATGGCTACAACTCTCTATGTCTCTGCAAGCAAATCAAGACGTAAAAGTCTGGGCCCTACATGATGTGTATGTCACACTTGCTGCACAAGAAAAAGACATCAACAAGCAGAAAGCTACTTTGAGTGGTCCTTTGGCTCTTATCTGTGAAACTAAAGGAAAAGCCCTTATAATAGAGCAGTCTGAGATAATGAAAGTAGAGACAGGCAAGTCAGAGACATGCATGACAAAGTTAGACCAATCAGAGACGGAGAAGAGAAAAAAAGAAGGGAAAAAGTTTTGGTTGCTGAGAGTAATGAGGAAGCCAGACTATTTGAGTTTGAAAATGATGATGAAGACATCAACTCATTTCCATAAACACTTGCACTAATCACTCTACAATTCAACAAAATGTTTGGTAAAAGATCATTTGATAGAAGAGATGGAGGAGATAGAAGATATGATAGGAGAAAAAAATTGTCAGAAGCAAGTTCAATACCAAGAACAAAGGCCAATGCAGATGCAACAAAAGTACATACCTCAGCAAGCCCTAAAGCAAGAGGTTGCAACAATTTCTTCAAATCAAAATGATGGAAGATATTTTAGATGTGGAAAACCAGGCCATTTCTCTGCCAACTGCAATGGTTGCATGATTAAAGACCAGGACTATTAAAAAAATAAGTATAACTTCAAGGAGAGACTTCTGGCTGCAAAGATTGAGAACTAATTCTCTCACTCATCTTCTGAAGAGGAACTAGAGCATGCCCACTTCCGTGGCAAGGTTTAGACTGCTGATGATCAAGTAGATGACCAATCAAACGCTGAATACACATTGGAAACCTCTGATTCCAATGCAGATGTATGTTCTATCTCCTACTATAATAATCAAAAGACTGAAGTTGAGATAGATGTCTTGAAATTAACAGAAGAATTTCAAAAGTTGAACAGAGGAAATTTATAAAAAAATCTGAGCTTGAGAAATCTCATATTTCCAAAGAAATATATTTTTTTCTGAAAAATATGAAGTTCTTGAAAAGGCTGTTAAGGAGAAGGAAGAAGAAATAAAGAAATCCGAGTATGAAAGGCTCAACTATGTGGCTCTAAAAAGCTTTTTCAAAATTATAGGGAAGTTTTGTATCAATCACTTCAAATAATAGAGATTCCGATAAAGAAATATCAAAATGCACAAGATGTGCATATTAAAATAAACTCTCAAATGGATACGCAAAGCTTGGGTTTTAGTGACTTAGACCCTGTTGGTTCCCGTTTTGCTTATACAAGATTATCAGATCTATTAGTTCAAGTTAATGTTTGATGCGGAAGCGTATTTGAAGAACTAACAGATAAGTTTTGATAGATTTAGACCAAAATATAAATAAACAATGAACAGGAAATAATATTTCAAAGTTTACTGAATATATATTTAGAACAGATTTAAGAACAATGAGTAAGAAAAGCTTCAAAAAAGGATATGACTCTTAAGGTGAATAAGCTTTTTGTGTTCTTATGATGGTCGATTTATATGTGATTGATGATAATAAAAATGATAAGTGATAAGGAAGAACTCAACATGAGTCTTCCTTATATACTACTCTAAAGGGGACCATAAAGCATATGCTACTATTCAGACGGTACTGATGAATAGTTGAACGGATGTCGTGAACAGTTGCAAGAGCGGCATGAACAGTAAGACGTGTTGTATTGCATTTAATGCATCAGACGTCTATTATGTACTAAGCCCTATTGAGTCCAATCAGAGTTTGACACGTCGACGTTGGACAGGGCATGCTACCATGCAAGTTGATGAACGGGTCCTGTAACAGTAGCAAGATATTAATAATATCTTTGAAGTCTTTGTTGAAGACCACAGAGGCTCTGTAATGAGTTACAGAGGTTCTGCGGTCTGGTCCTCTGTGGAGCAGTCTTCTTTTGTTTCCGAGTCTTGAGTCTTCTTTAAGTCCAACAGAGGTTCTGTAGGACCCTTCTGTTGCTTCTGTAGCTTCTTGACCCTGATCTCTCGGTGAGTTCGGCAGAGCCTCTGTAAGAGGCTTTTCTTCACTTAGCCTATTTTTCACTACTTCTAAATATTTCTATGATTAGGAAGATTGAAGCTAACAATCTCCCCCTAAGTAGTGAAAAATAAAAAATTTTAACTTCGAGTTTAGTTAGGCTAAGTTAGATAAGACAGAGGTTAAACAATACCTCGAAAGTTCTTTCATTCATAAATATGCCAGAGGCATTTTACATTTGAGTACAATGAAAGATAAACTTTTGACTTGGTTTGCAGAGATTTGAGGTTTGAGAATCAGATTTTGGCATCTTTGAAATCGTTGTAGCTTCTGTTGTCTCTTCCGACTCTTCTGATCTCTTTGTAGAACTGATGCAGAGTTCTATTAGGCGGATTGTGGCATCAATCTCTCTGATGAAAGTATCTGCAGCATCTCTATCCATTTTTTCTGTACCTCTGTATTTCACAAGGCTTGCTCTGAATTTGTTCAGAGTACTAGTTGCGTACTTCTGATAGTCCATGCATACAAACAGTTTAATTTCGCCTTGTGGGTTTTGAAATACTAACCCAAATCGTGGTTCTGTGATGATTGAGTAAGGTACGGCGTCCGGTGGGCAGCGATCTTCTGGTGGTCGTAAATCCAGATGCTTGAGACCAAGATCTTTTCCCAGCTGGAAATCTATCATGCTGTAGAGCAGAAGCTTTTCCCTCATCGCTTTTCTCAACACTTGATAGGCTCTGGTGTTTGGCTCTGTGTTGTAGTTGCCCTTTGTCCATTGCAGAAGGTCATGTAGATCATAAGGATTGATATTTCTTAGGTCAGCATCAGCGAAGGTGGTCTCTGAATTGTTTTCTCTTCTGACTCTGTAAAGATTGTACCTGACCCTTGGATAGGTTCTTGTGAAGGAGAATCTGTAGAAGATTACCTTTTTGATCTTGTGGATTGAGAAGACATCTGCTTTGGTTCTTGGCTTTGTCCTTGTGAAGATGTTTTCAAATTCTTCTCTGATCCTTGGATCTGTCACATGATCTGTAGGATGATTGGTCTGAAAGGATTGTTTATAGAGGTATTTGTATACCACTTCTTCCATCTCTTCATGTGTTGGACCAGGTTGTGGTACTTGTCTTCTGAGACTCTCCATTTCTTGAACAACTTCTGTTGCTCTTCCAGTTAGAGGAATGGCTGACAGAGGCTTCAATCCATATGCCCAGTCAACTTCTTCAGGCTTTGGAGTTTGAAAGGCATCAAACGCACTCTTCATTAGTTTCTCTGTAGGCTTTGGTAATGATTTCTTCTTCTTAGGCTCTTCTGTCAGTATTCCTTTGCCCTTGTCTTTTCCTTTTGGCGGGGCAGAGGCTGTTGCTTCTGTAGATTTGGAGGTTTGGACTTTTGTTGGTTTGATGGGGGTTGCCTCTGTAGGTTTTGACATTTGTGATTTAGAGGACTTTTGTGGCGATGGTTCTGTTGGCTTGAGTTGCTCTGTAACCTCTGTTGGAGGTTCTTTGATTACTTCTTCTGTGAGCTCAGTTTCTGTTGTTGAAGTTTCGACATTGAATCTTCTTGCCATTTTGAACGCTAGTACGAACTTGTGCCTTTCTTCTTCTCTCTGCGCCATTCGTTCAGTCATTGTGTCGTGCATTTTTCTCAGAACATCAGAAGCAGAGGTCGTTGCTCTCTTTGGTTTGGTGGCAATCGACTTTCTTCTTGGTATGCTTTGGGGTTTTTCTGTTGAAGGACTTTCTTCCAAAATGATTACCACAGGGGTGGTTGTTGCCTCTGTCGGTTGCTGATCAGCTTCTGGAATATTTGTTTCTTTAGGACTTGATTCCACAGAGATGGGTGTTGTCTCTGTGGTCTGTTGAGTTTGTTGTTGATCTTGGGTTTGTTCTGGAGGGGCTTGACTGATTGGTTCTGCTGCGATTGGTGGAGTTTGTATTCCTCTGCTCGTAGCTTTCTCCCTTGTTTTTTTCCCCCTCAGGATTATCTGATGGACCAGGATGGTCATCATCAGAATCATCCTGACTCTTTTCAGAACTGCCCTCTGCTCTGCAAGAAGCTTTGGTTTTCTTCGGTAATTCTGCTCCTGCTGCTATCAACTTTTCACAGACGTCATCACAGAGGCCAATTAGAGTCGCAAGCTCTGCCTCTGTTTTAAAACGCATTCTGCCAACACTTCTTCTGAAATCCTTGACAAAGTTGGCATTTGCTGTTGTAAAGGAGACAATGACTTCTGTGACCTGGTTTATGACGTTTTACCTAGCTCTGTTAGCTGGGCTCTGGTCATGTAGTCTTTTGGCTGCGTCATTGTCGTGTTACGTATTGCCTCTGCTTGTACTTGTGTTAGGGCATTCTGTAGATCTGCAAGAGTGATGCCCTCTGCTCTGTTGGATTGCGTATTCATTTGTTCAAGGAAGTTTTTGACAGAGTCCTTGAACGCAGAAGTTGCAGCTTTTCCGAATTCTTGGACGGCAGAAGTAGCTGTAGCTTTGGCAGTAGTTTCGGCAGAAGACTTCATCGCTGAGATTGCAGATTTCACTTCTGTGGACAGATTGTCCATTTTGGTGTTCAGATTTAGCAAGGCCATTGATGTTGTCTCTGCAAAAGATGTGAAAGAGCTTTGCAACTCTTTCATGGTTTGGTTCACAGAGGTGACAAGGGTTTGGAACTCATCCCTTGATACTTGTGTCCCTGGTGTAACCTCTGAAGGAACACATTCGTCTCCAGAGTGAGTCCCTGCTCCTGGGACACCTTCGTTCACCCTTGTTTGTACGTTGGGGGTGGAAGGATTTCCATCTGATTTTCGAGAAGAAACCTGAGTTTCGATCTCTACAGAAGTTCTGTGAAGAACAGTGTCCAAATCCACTCCAGAGGTGGGTATTGGAATGTCCTTCTGTTGACTAGGAGACTTGTCTAGAGTCTCTTCGTCTCTGTGCTCACTACTTCTCTCTGAAAGAAGATTTGGCCCTAATGTGTGCGTGGCAGAGGAAACGAATTCCTCTGTAGGGTGTTCTAGTGTGATCTGGGGCGATTGATCATGAATAATAGGTGAGTCTCTTTGAGGAGACTCCCTAGGAATGGATTCCCCGGTTTTTGTGGGCGCAGAAGTCGAAAGAGTGACTTCTGGCTGGATGGGTTGGGTTTGGATCGAGCTGTGATGCTCTTTTTCAATAACTCCTTCTGCAGCTAGACCTGCGGAGTTAGATATGTGGGTTGCACTGGGAGTTGGTTGTGGTTGTGTGCCTCTATTAATCCAGGCATCTTTTCTTGTTTCTTCCTCTGTTAAGCACCCAAGCACTACATCACCGTCTATTATTTCAGCCTCTTTAGTTATCCTACGACTTGGTGCTTCTTCCCTTGCTTCTTTTGAAGTTCCTTGCTCTGCGCGTAAGAAGTCATACATTTGATGAGAGCCGTATAATCTCATGACATGTGGATGATAGAGACCTTTTCGTATCCAGACAGCTTCTTCTTCATCTGAATCTACCTCTGAGACCTCTATCCTTGTCTCAGAAGCCTCTGTTACTTCACCTCTATTCCACTCTTGTGCGTTCTTTTGATTTTGTTCTTTAATAGCTTCCTCTGACATGTCTATTTCCTCTATTGCTTCTTCTGCATCTTGGCTTGGACTCTTTCTGTGGACGTCCAATCCTTGTCGAATGAAGGGGTTCTGTAGGATAATAGGTGTCTCACCTGGTTGATTTCTGGGTGTTGTGTCATCTTCTTGTAGATGTGTGTCAATGCCAGAAATTGAGAAATATTGTTCTTCTGGGGAGTGGTGGTCGAGAGGTTGTGTCGTCCACCCTGCTGTATTTAAGGTGTTGGCAATGTCAGGGTTCTATAGGAAGTCGTTCAGATCTCCTTGGTGAGCAAATCTATCTGGAGATTGATAGGGTGATTGATATTCCTCTGTTGCCATTTCTTCTTCTGTATCTTCTTCTGTATCTTCTTCTGCAAGTCTTTCTTCTGCGATTTCTTCTTCCTCTGCAATGGTGACCAATTTTTGAAGTGATTTACCATGCTTCTTTTTGGTTCTCCTCCTCTTGGGTTTTGGTGCCGCTTCCTCTGTGATTTTCGATTTTCTTTTCTTCTTCTGTTTTGGAGAAGAGGGAGGAGCAGAGGAGCCAATTTCTGTGGCATGGGGAGGTGAGGGTTGATTTTCTGCAGCGCTTGTAGAGGTTCCTTCTGCAGTTTTTATCTTCTTTGCTTTTGGAGTAGATGCAGAGGTTTTTGAAGAGGACTTCTTTCCCATGAGTTCTGCACGTTTGGCTATGAAGCTTAGTTGTATAGCCTTGTGTTTTTCCAATTTCTGATCTTTTTCTTCTTGAGAGGAAAGAGGTTCTGCAACTATTGTTCCTAGGGGGACACCTAAACGCGGGGGTGTCATAGGACTCGGTTTAGGAGTTCTATGATCGCGTATATACTCTTTCTTAAGGGTTTTATTCGAGGCATACTTCAGAAGCTTCTTTGAAAGAGGTCTGCAGTGTGAGTAACCATCTATATGATCAGTGGGGACATTTTTGCTCATGGGGAACTGTTTGGGAATTGGCCCTTCCATTGGCCATTTCTGTATCAGCAACAGAGGTTCGAACAATACTCCCAATATTCTTTGGAATTGCAGAGGTGGTAGAAAGTTGGGATCGTTTTCTTTGACCCTTCTGGTGTTGTTCTTTCTGTCGATGGTGTTGATGATTTCTTGCATCATTATGGTCGAGTAATCCAGTGGGATATCATAGTAAACACCATACATGATGGTCAAGATCTGATGCGAGGTCTGGTCAATGCTGCCTATCTTCCCTGTCAGGCATCTGTTAAGAATAGAGAACAAGGTGTTCCACAGAGGTGGTAATCTGCCTCTGCGGAAGTCATTTCTCTTCCGTAGTTGTGTGTTGTACCCAAGCATTTCTACGAAGCGACAGAGCTCGTCGTCTGTTGGTTGCTCTACATATTTCTTTAAACCAAGAAGACCCCTCGTGGGTAGGTTGAACTCAAGTGAGAACATTGTTCTGTTGAACTTGATTTCAAGATGTTCAGATTTGTCAGGTCTTGAAATGTACCCTTTGATAATAGTGTCGTCTTTATCAAATCGGCAGCTCTGCCAAAACTGGTTCAGATATCTGACTGTATTTTTTTTGGTGTTCTTGAGAGTAGAGGGAAGAGGATGTGATTTTCCATTATGTTCAGAAGAATGGCGTGGGCTTCGCCGAAAGCAGTGGGTGAGGGGACCAAATAGCAGTTGTTGGATTTGATTGGTAGTACTTTTTCGAAATGATCCTTAGCTATGAAGTTTTGCAGATGTGTTGTCGGAGCAAAGTCTGCTGAGTCGCCGGAATCTTCTAGTTCAATGTTCTGGGCAGGGTTGGGGTTTTCTGAATGTTCAGAATGAGCCGGTGAATGTTCTGGTGAGGTCGCCGGAGAGTGTGCATGGGAGATAGCTTGAGAAGATGAAGTCATTTGATACTGAGAATAAGAAACTTGCAGGTTTTTGCAGGGTTTCGCCGGGGAAGAATGAGAGTTTGTAAAAGGTTTATGAGAGGGTAAGCTTGGTTTTTATAGGAGGGTAAAACGGTAGAATTCGAAAGAGTAAAATATATGGCAATGGATTAAAATTTGGAATCCGAACTCAAGTTAGAACGGCGGGTTCAACTTTCCACAGAAAACGTTCCATGTACGCCCAATGAAAATGGGACACGTAGGCCATGTCAGAGGATGACAGGACGTCGTGCGCGACCCATTAATGCTAGGCGTGTGGGGTTATTCTTAGCCACATGTAGTTCACTCTCAGTAAAAGTAACCGTTATTACTATAGAAATGCCCAAGTAACAGATTGACAGAACTTATGTAGTTTACAGAGGTTCTGTGAATTTGAAAATCTTTGATGTGTATCCCTTTCTCATATATCTCATTGTTATCATGACTTCTGTGGGTTTCTTCTTTAACCAAAACATTTGTAAAGGTATTGGAGAGGATAAAATCGGATTTTTGTCAAGAAATTTGCTTCGCAGAGGTTTTGTGGCTCTGTTGGAACTTGCAGAAGTTCTGTGAAGGCCAGCAGAAGCTCTATGAGGGAAAAAAATCTCATAACAAAAATTTTATTAAAGTTTTGATCATCCAATTTTTGATTTGGTTTAAGAGATGTTTTTCGGACATATTTGAAAGTTTGTGTCCGAGAAAACTGTTAAAAAAACGGTTTGTTCGAGAAGGTCATGGTTTGTGTTTTCGGTTTCCGAGATAACATTTCAAAAGATCGACAGAGGGTTAATTTGCGATCACAGAGCATATTTCTTGCAGAACCTCTGTTGAGCTCAGCAGAAGCTCTATGACCTTAAATTTCTCCTAATGCGAATTTTGTGAAACTTTTTGAGCTTTTGATTTTTGAAATGTTATTCGCAGTATATTTAGGACATATTTGACAATTCTTGTCCTAGAAAACTGTTTTCCAAAAACCTTTTGTGCGAGAGACAAACCTTTTGGTTCTTCTGTTCTTGGCAGTTTGTCTGACTTCTGTCGATGGAGAATTATCGACATTCTTCTTGGGCTTCCCTTTGAAAGATTTACCTCTGTAGATCATTTCAGGATCCCTTTTTGCTCCCCCTTGATCTAATCACCTCTGTAGATCAAGTAATTTCCTTTTGCTCCCCCTTGACCTATGCTTGGATCAAAGAATGATAAGTTTTGCATAGAACATAGGTCATGTTTTCCAGAGGTTCTGTAGAGGTCGTTAGAGGATCTGAGTTGACTTACAGAAGCTCTGCGATTTTAAGAACTATTTAAGATTGAGAACTTACAAACAGAAATAAATTAACTTAAAGCAAAAATAAAGGAAATTTGTACATATTTACAGAAGATAAAGCTATACTTACAGAGGATTGTCACACCATGTTTATCATTCCTAACTTACCCACCAAGAAATTGAATCTTTTCTCGTCTAGTGCTTTGGTGAATAAGTCAGCGAGTTGATATTCTGTTGGCACGAAATGCATTTCAATTGTACCGTATTCAACATGATGTTTCAAGAAATGGTACCTTATATCGATATGCTTGGTTTTCGAGTGTTGCACAGGATTGGTAGAGATAGCCATGGCACTTTTGGAATCACAGAAGATGGGTATTTTGAATAGGATGTGGCCGTAGTCTTTTAGTTGAGTCTTCATCCATAGAACCTGAGAACAACAGCTAGCAGCAGCAACGTATTCAGCTTCTGCAGTGGATGTGGAGACACAATTATGCTTTTTGGAGGTCCAACTGACTAGTTTACCACCTAGGAATTGACAACTCCCAGAGGTACTCTTTCTGTCAAGCATGCATCCTCCATAGTCTGAATCGGTATAAGCTTTAAGACTAAAACCAGAGTTCTGTGGATACCAGAGACCGAGATTTTTTGTCCCCTTTAGGTATCTAAAGATTCTCTTCACCGCATCATAATGGGATTTCTTAGGATTAGCTTGATAACGTGCACAAAGACATGTGGCATGCATAATGTCAGGTCTGCTTGCTGTTAAGTATAACAGAGATCCAATCATGCCTCTGTAGAGAGTGCATTCTACAGAGATACCATTTGGATCTAAGAATAACTTATTTCCAGTGGCCATTGGAGTTTTCATTGCAGAGGTATCAGAGAGGTTATATTTTGACAGAATGTCAGAGACATATTTGGCTTGATTTATAAAAATTCCATCTGAAGTTTGTTTGACTTGAAGTCCGAGGAAGAATGTTAATTCCCCCATCATACTCATTTCAAACTCACTCTGCATGAGTTTCTCAAAACTTTTACACTCTTCTGAATTAGTAGACCCGAAAATTATGTCATCCACATAGATTTGTACACGCATTATCTCACCCTTTTTATGTTTATAGAATAAGGTAGTATCTGTTGTACCTCTGTTGTAGCCATTGACTAGAAGGAAGGTAGAAAGTCGTTCGTACCATGCTCTTGGAGCCTGTTTCAGTCCGTATAGAGCATTTTCAAGGTAGTATACATTCCTTGAAAACTTTGAGCTTTCAAACCCTGGTGGCTGATTTACGTAAACCTCTTCTTGGATTTCACCGTTTAGAAAAGCTGATTTTACGTCCATCTGATAGACTTTAAAACCTCTGTGGGCTGCGAAGGCTAAGAATATTCTTATTGCTTCGAGTCGTGCGACAGGGGCAAAAGTCTCATCGTAGTCTATGCCTTCTTCTTGTCTATATCCCCTTGCTACTAATCTTGATTTGTTTCTGATGACCACTCCATCTTCATCCTTCTTGTTTCTGTAGACCCATTTAGTCCCAATGGCCCGTTTCCCTCGTGGCAGAGGTACTAAAGTCCATACTTTGTTACGCTCAAACTGCAGAAGTTCTTCTTGCATGGCGTCTACCCAATTTGGGTCATCTAGGGCTTCAGAAATCTTCTTTGGTTCTATCACACTGATAAAGTTAGTAAAAAAACAAAAATTAGCAGTGGTAGACCTGGTTTTTACTGAGTCAGAAGGTTCTCCGATTATTTGGCTTGGAGGATGGCTTTTTGTCCACTGAGTCGTGCGTGGAAGATGATCATCAATGTCCTCGAACCTTTCGTCAGCGGCTTCTTGTGTTTCTTCTTGTGTAGCCTCTGTCGTTCTTCGTGCCTTGGTAGTTGATTCTACCGTTTGTGGAAATATTGGTATGAGTGGTGGTGGGGTTTGTTCCTCTTAGGACGTATAGTCTTGGTCCTCGATTTCCTCTGTAATTGGTTCTTCTGTGGATTGTGGAGTTTGTTTTTCAGCAACTTCTGTGGTCGTTTTTCTTGATGTTTCATCTTCTGTATGTTCTTCTTCGGCAATTGCATCTGTAGTATTTATAGAAGAAGAAGAAGCATTATTTGGACCTGTTAGAGTCATACCTGTAGGATTTTGTCCGACAGAGGATGGTTCTTCAGAAATTCTGATGATTCCAACAGAAGGATCAATGTCATTGTTGAACATCTCTAAAAATAGAAGATCCAAATCTTCTTTTGTTTTTGAGATGTCAGAGGATTTCCCTTTAATTCCGAGTTCTGAACTGATTTGTTCAGAAGTCACTTGGAATGAATCATCAAAAGAAACATTGATGCTTTCTACAATCTTGCGAGACTTTGTAAGGAATGTTCTGTAGGCTTTGGAAGTGGCAGAGTATCCAATGAATTTGCCTTCATCAGCTTTTACTTCAAACTTTCCTCTTGAATCTCTGTCGTTTAAAACAAAGCATTTGCATCCGAATACATGGAAAAACTTGATGTTTGGCCTCCTTTTGTGAAGCAATTCGTAAGGCGTCTTGAGTTGTCTTTTCACAATGGTTGAACGATTCTGTGTATAACACGCAGTAGAAATTGCTTCTGCCCAAAAGTTCATTGATAATCCGCATGCAGATAGCATAGTTCTTGCGGCCTCCACAAGTGTTCGATTCTTTCTTTCGACTACACCGTTCTGTTGTGGAGTTCGAGCGGCAGAGAAGTTCTGTGATATTCCTTCTGTAGAAAGATAGGCTTCAATGACACAGTTTTTAAATTCTGTGCCATTGTCACTTCTTAACTTCTGTATTCTGCAGTCATAAAGAACTTGAATTCTTTTCATTAGATTTATCAGTATAATTGGAACATTTGATTTCTTTCTAATAAATTCAACCCAAGTGAAACGTGAATACTCATCAATTAGGACAAGTATGTATTTCTTGCCACCTAGGCTCTGTATAGCAATGGGACCGCAGAGGTCGACATGAAGCATGTACAGAGGCCTAGTGCAAGACACGTATGTTTTGCCTTTGTGGGAAGCCCTTATGTGTTTTCCCATTTCACAGGCCGAACACAAGTGATCCTTATTGAATTTAACATTTGGCAAACCTTTAACTAGATCGAGTTTTACTAGTTTATCCAGGGTGTGAAAGTTTAAGTGACAGAACGTGTTGTGCCATAACCACGCTTCTTCACTTTTGCAGGCTACTAGGCAAACTTTGTCCTTGGATTTTGAAGTAAAATTCATTAGGTATAGATCACATCTTCTTTCAGCTCGCAGAAGTTCCATTCCTGTGTTTTCACTTTGTAGAGAGCAGAAAGTTCTTTTGAATAACACATCGAATCCTGTATCACAGAGTTGACTTACACTTAGTAGGTTGTGTTTGAGGCCATTCACATATGCAACTTTGTATACAGAGACATTTTCTTTCTGTATGACTCCATAGCCTTTGATGTGTCCCTTCATGTTGTCTCCAAAAGTTACAGATCCACCATTGTGTGTTTCTTTGTATGTGGATAATAATCTTCTGTCGCCAGTCATGTGCCTTGAGCATCCGGAGTCAAGATACCAAATTGGCACATGTTGCTTCTGCAAGACAATCACAGAGACTTAGGTACCCATAACCATATGGGTCCAATATTGTTAGAATTTTCAAGTTTGCCTTAGCATTCTTGAAATACATTTTATCCTTTGTAGAAAGATCAGATTGTTTCTCTCGAAGTTTTGACTTTGGAGTTTTAGTGGAGAGTAAGCAATCTGGACTTGAGAAGTGTTTATTTAGTTTGAACATAAGATCAAAACAATGACAGTATTGAATATGAGACGTGATTCGTTTGAACTTTTCATTGAATTCATTGAACTGAGCCACAAAGGCATTACACTCTTTCTTTACATTAGATTTACTATTACAAGAAGATCTATGAATACTAGAATGTTGTTTGCAAAAGTCTTGTTTAGTTCCTGCCTTCTGTGACTCTCTTCTGTGGTGAACATCTTTCTTCACTGTCACAGAGGAAAAATATTTGTTAGCTTCAGGCCATTTTCCCTTTTGTTGCCAAGTGGGATTCTCTTTAATTTTCCTTAAAGGTTTTGAAAATTTTGAACTTTTAGGATCAACAGAGGTCTTCTTTAACATATCAAGCTCAGCAGAGGTTTTGACCTTTAAATACATGTTCAGAAAATCTGGGCAGATAGGTATCTCTGTGATTTTCTCTTTTGGAGAAATAGTTCTGTTAAGAACCTCAGAGGAGAATTTAACATCCTCTGTGTCACAGTGAACTATTCCTGATTTAGAATCAGTCTCTGAGTCGTCCGAGGATGAATCGTCCTCATATACAGAGGTTGAGTCATCTCTTTCGACAGAGGCTGGATTTTCTGAGCATGTATCGTACGAGCTTTCTTCCTCTGTAGAATGACTTTCATAGAAGGCAGAGGTATCTGATTTGATTTTTTCAGTGAGAATTTGATTTATAGAAGAGGTACTGAGATTTTCTAAAACATTTGATTTCAAAACTTCCAAAATTTATTCTTCAATAGATTTTTTAAGTTTTTCTTCTGAAAAGATGGGTTTAAACTCAGGAGCTTCTGCTGATAATTTCTTTTCATCGTTCATTATGCAGACAAAAGCGACCTGTGTTTGAGTCTCTGGTTTACCAAACTTAAAGATACCAATCTGATCTTGTGTTTTCAGATATTTCTTTGGTTTGATTCCTCTATTGACAGAGGTTGAAGATGATGAATCTGTGTTTTCAAACCACACATTAATCATCTTTGTATGTTTCCTTAAGTGAGGTTCTGCAGAGAGTTTAACCCTTTTACTTACAGAGAGTAAGTTTGGAAAGTTTGGTTTGTTAGTTTTTCCCAAAACAAATAGAGAAGACAGAGGTTTTAGTCGTTTATTTTCAACTCCTAAGGTAATATCACTGTACCCTATACCTCGTCTTGCTATTTGAGAGTTTACCTTTTCATATACCTTATGTGCATCTTTATAGTTTTTAAGTAAAACTTCTCTTCTTAAAAGATCTTGCCAAAGTACCTCTCTTTCTTTTTGAAAGTATTCTTTTAGAGCTCTTATGTCTGTAGTTTCACTTCTTGAAACTGAAAGTTCTTTTGATTTGATTTTTAAAGCATAGGTTAAATCAGAGATTTGCTTTTTTAAAGGATCTATATTTTTGCTCCAATATTTTTCGACTTTTTCTTTTTCTTCACAGATTTTGGCTTTTTCTTGAGTGAGAAGCCTCACTTCTCTCTCATTAAAGGTCAGCTTTTTCTGAATGCTTTCATTTACTTCTTTCAGTTCAATGTTAAGTTTAAATAAATCATCATCTACAGAATTAGTACTTGAGGTAGAGTTTGAAATTGATACCTCAATATCAGTGCCGGAGTCAACTTCTGCCATGCCACAGAACAGGGCATTTGTGGGAAATTCATCGTCAGAGGTAGAGTCTGATTCGAAGTCCCCCTTGCTTGCCTCAGAATGCCCTTTGTTCGCCATTAGGGATTTTTGCGCATAATACTCGGCCTTCTTTTTGTAAAAATCTGAGTCCTTCTGTGGGCGATTTTGTCTACTTCTGCATTCTTTAGCGAAATGACCTGGTTTGCCGCAGTTGAAACAACCTTGGGAGGTGTTTCCAGTTCGATCTTCGGACTTCTGTTGGTCTCCACCTTTCTCTGTTCTGCATTCGTTTGCGTAATGACCAGGCTTACCACATTTGTAGCATTCTTGTGTGTGGCCTACCTTGTCATCTGATCTCTGTCGGTCATTTCCTCTGTAGCTTCTTTCGCTCGACCTCTGTTGGTCATCATTTCTGTAGTCTGACCTTTGTCGGTCACTTGATTCTTCTCCTCTTCCTTCATCTCTTCTACCATCATCTCTTCTACCAGAATTCCTTTGGTTATTTCTAAACTCTCTTGTCAATAGAGCCATTGATTTAGCTAAGGACGCAAGAGTTATTTCTTCCTCTTTCAGCTCGTCTTCTTCGCTATCAATCATTACCATCTTCTTTTTCTCCTTCTTTTTCACCTCTGTAGATCTCTCATTTCTTGGTCTGTCCGTAGCCTCTGTAGATTTACTAACCAATGCGTATGGTACAATGGTTAGTGTTTTAGCTTGAGCTATTTGAGGCTCTTGTGCGGCTAGTGTTCCATAGAGATCAGAGAGTGTCCAGGAGTCTAGATCTTGATTTGTTTGTAAAGACATAGACAACTGAAGTCACTCATCGTTCAGGCTCTTTAGAAACATGACGTTACTTTCTTCCGTGGTTCTGTGAATACCAGACTTTCTGCATTTGTTTATGAGAGAGTTGAACCGATCGTATGTTGTTTGTAGTGATTCCGTTGCAGAGGCTCTGAAGGCATGATACTCGTTTATGTATTGTGCCTTTCGGTTCTTCTGTGTTTTAGCACCCTCTTCCAGTTGTCTTTCTAATTCTTTCCAGAGATCGTGCGCTGTTTCGCATGCATCTAAGGATTGAAAAATTTCGTTGGGGATAGCCATGATCAATATTCTCTTTGTTTTCTGTGCAACTTCATCTTCTGCCTTATCTTCATTTGACCATTCTTCTTTTGGCTTAGGTTTTTGATGTTCAGGGATTTCAGGAGATTCAGCAGTAGCTGTTACACGTGGCATAGTTATCATAGGAACCGGAGGAAGATTGTATAGATATTGTTTGAGAGTTTTTTCAGTACCCTAAAAAAAATGAACCATTCTTATTTTCCATTGAGGATACTCATCTCTAAGAAGAGTAGGAGGTTTGGTTAATGAGCCAGCAGTGAAAAAGTTATTTGTATTTGTCATTTTGAGGAAAGGATAATCTGATGGAGGATTTATGAGTATGAAGATCTGGAAGGTTTTCTGGGTACACCTAATTTCCAGAAATATGGTGATGAAGAGAAGGAAAGTAATCTATCAAATAAAAGTTGTAAAACGAGGATCACTTGATATTGAAAATCAAGCTTCGCTCTGATACCAATTGTTGGTTCCCGTTTTGCTTATACAAGATTATCAGATCTATTAGTTCAAGTTAATGTTTGATGCGGAAGCGTATTTGAAGAACTAACAGATAAGTTTTGATAGATTTAGACCAAAATATAAATAAACAATGAACAAGAAATAATATTTCAAAGTTTACTGAATATATATTTATAACAGATTTAAGAACAATGAGTAAGAAAAGCTTCAAAAAGGATATGACTCTTAAGGTGAATAAGCTTTTTGTGTTCTTATGATGGTCGATTTATATGTGATTGATGATAATAAAAATGATAAGTGATAAGGAAGAACTCAACATGAGTCTTCCTTATATACTACTCTAAAGGGGACCATAAAGCATATGCTACTATTCAGACGGTACTGATGAATAGTTGAACGGATGTCGTGAACAGTTGCAAGAGCGGCATGAATAGTAAGACGTGTTGTATTTCATTTAATGCAGCAGACGTCTATTATGTACTAAGCCCTATTAGGTCCAATCAGAGTTTGACACGTCGACGTTGGACAGGGCATGCTACCATGCAAGTTGATGAACGGGTCCTGTAACAGTAGCAAGATATTAATAATATCTTTGAAGTCTTTGTTGAAGACCACAGAGGCTCTGTAATGAGTTACAGAGGTTCTGCGGTATGGTCCTCTGTAGAACAGTCTTCTTTTGTTTCCAAGTCTTGAGTCTTCTTTAAGTCCAATAGAGGTTCTGTAGGACCCTTCTGTTGCTTCTGTAGCTTCTTGACCCTGATCTCTCGGTGAGTTCGGCAGAGCCTCTGTAAGAGGCTTTTCTTCACTTAGCCTATTTTTCACTACTTCTAAATATTTCTATGATTAGGAAGATTGAAGCTAACAGACCCTTATACAGGAAAGAAAAAAGAACATCTCTATCTTGAACCTTCTGTATTGGGAACGTTCAGAAGCTTGATTTTCCATCTCTGAATGATTCCTATGGGTTTAAGAGGATAAAAACCTCTTAAGGATCAAGGACTAGAAAACTTAAGTTTTAAAATACTTTTTACAAGAATACCTCTGATCTAAAGGAATTTGCAAAAACAAAGGTTGAAAAACCTTATGTCTTCTCAACAACAAATCAAGGTATATCTGACCCCTCATCCAAGGCTTAAAAAAACTTCAAAATATGGAACCGAAAGAAGTATTTAAATTTGATTCCTTTAAGGTACAAGAGTCTGATACCTCTGAACCAAGTACCTCGTAGTCTAAAGATTAAAGATTACTTAACTTAGAGGCACTAGAAATTGTCTTTTATCCACAGAGGATGAACTCAAAAGAGTTTTTGAAGATGATTTAAGAAGTGTTTTGGAGCAAAAATCAGTCCATGAACCTGAAATTACACCTTGCACTGTAAAATATTAAAAAGTTTGTTCTCAAAGAAGTGAAAATGGGCGTGATACATATCCCAAAGGAAAAATTTCTGGTGAGTCAAAAAGAGACTTTCTTGACTCAGACTCTAAATCTGACTCAGAGGCAGAGCCATCTAAAGATGCACCTAAGATTGTTGTGGAAAGGTCAGAGGAGTCAAAGATTGACTCTGGAATCTTGAACCAAACTATTCCAGTTACATAGAAAGACTCCAAGATTCCAATTTGTCTTTACTTGGTGGAAATATGTCTCAAAGATAAAACTTATTTTGAATTAGAAAAGTAAATGCAAGAGAGAGCCAAGAGTAAAACTATTCGCTTACCTCCCAAGCCTTATCCTTTCAAGCCTAAAAAATGGGTAATAAATGACAAATTTGTTCCTCCTATTTCAGTAAAAGACAAAGGAAATAAGGGCAATTGGGTTAAGTGAGAACCCCAGTTAAAGAAGAAGGCCAACTTTTATAAAAATAATTCTGAACTAGATAGGAAGTTCTATAGAACAAATGATGCTAGGGCAGATAGTTCTAAAAAGGCCTATGTTTCTAAGTTTATAATTGCAAACACAAATTTCAAGCAAACATCTCCATGTTCAGATAAATGAAATTGCTTTGAACTTCTGTTCAAACTTAAGAATCACTTCTCTAGTCCTTATTGCATTCTCTCTGGGTCATAAAATAATTATAAGACTGTTGATCAAAACCCTCAGTGATTTGATAATGACCCTCTCTTATACTTAGTGAAAATTATAAGTAAACAATATGTATCAGAGTTTCACTATCGCTAATAAGTACTAAGATCTTCCAGTACCGCTGATAGGAACTCTCGCTCTTTAAGTTAAACATTCAGCGAAACTGTTCACCATTAATGCTCTGAGTCTGTTCAGTCATTATGATGATCGCTGATAAGTTAGTTGTTTACTTATGATCCCTGAAGACAAGTTTCACGTCAACAAAGGTTCTACGCTGAAGTCGAAGATCAAGCTCAAGAACCAGCGACAAGTCTCCTAATGAACTGATGCGGATCAGCGAAGACTCAGATTTGTCCACTCAACGTGAAGTATCAAGTACAAGACTTCAGCTATCGCTGAACTTTATCATTCGCTGAATATAAAATGATAATCGCTGAATCAACGAAAGCTGATCATGAAGTCCTCCGTACAAAGTACTTTTGTCTTAACCACCCTTGCACGTCTCCGTACGAAATGTCAGAAAAGAACCTCCGAAAATCTGAAATCGTACAACCACTCTGATACTACACTGTTCATCCTTACGGCTACTAAGGTTGTCAACAAAAGTCAATGACATGCAACCAACCAGCTGATGACACGTGTAAAGTATATACTGACTTGCATTAAATGCATGCAGTATATAAAGAGATGAACTCACTTCTTTTGAAGTAACTTGCTAACTCTGGACAAGTTCAAATCTCTTATCTCAGATAGGTTATTATTAGTAATTTCCTTATCTCTCTTAGTGCAAGAAATCTTAGTGTTCCAACTTGTTTAGATTTAGGTTTCTCCTTAATCTTGTTTCCGCAACAAGCTGTAAATTGTTAATGATTTATCAATAAACAATTTAGAAAAGTAAAATCTGTGTGTTTGTATTCAACCCCCCCCCCCCCCTTCTACAAACTTGTATAGGCCTTCGGGACCAACAAGTGGTATCAGAGCGGATTTGTTTAAACTCATAAACAAGATCTAATCTAAGATATTTCTCTTCCTTGCTATTATCTGAAAATGGCCACCAATACAAACACAAATTATATAGACAATGGTTCTCTTGCAAAACCCCCTAGATTTTCCAGAGATAACTTCAACTTATGGAAAAATAGGATGACACTCTTCTTAGAAGGTGTAGACCCTACTATGCCTTACTATCTTGAGAATGGTTCATTCATCCCTGTAAGAATTGATGCTGCAGTTCCAGGCGCTGAGAATAGACCTGCTATTCCAGAAAGGCTGGTACCTAAAGAAATCCATCAATGGACTGACGAAGATAAGAAGAAAGTGGCTATAGATACAAAAGCCGGATCCATACTATCCATGGCTCTTCCTGACGAAGTCTACCATTCCGTCATGAATCTGAAAACATCAAAAGCCATGTGGGACACAATATGTGTTCAGTATGAAGGAACGTCTGAAGTCCAGGACTCAAGAAAGATCAACCTGGTAAGACAATATGAAAGCTTCATTTCTGGTAAGAATGAAACTCTCTCTGAAGTTCACCAACGTTTTAATTGTTTAATTATAGATCTGAAAACTGTTGGTAAGGAATATTCTAACTTTGAAGTGCTGACAAAGTTTCTAGAATGTTTACCTGAAAGCTAGGACAATTATTCCATGTGTCTCAAGCTATCAAAGGATCTAAAATCAATGACCCTTTCAACCTTATATGGCACGTTGCTGAATCATGAGCAATCGAGCCATCTTAAGAAGAATCTTGTTAAAGATTCCAAAAGCACCCCTGTTGCTTTAATCTCAGAGGAACCTTCTACTCAGCGACCCTCGGTCACTATCACTGAGTTAGAAAGTAACTCTGAAAGTTCATCAGATTCTGATTTTTCAGATGATGAATCTTTGGCTCTCCTAACTAAGAAGTTCAGGAGATTTGCCAAGAAGAAAATGTTTAGAAAGAACAAACCTCTTTCCATAACGGACAAGCCTAAATCATCAGTTTTTGTTGATAAGGCTACTGCTACTTGTTTTAACTGCGAAAAGATAGGACATTTTGCTAACGAGATATGCGAAGCTGAAAAGCTTTAAGAAGAAAGGCAAAGGCCTGATGGCTGACTATGATTGGGCTGCTTCTGATGAAGAAGCATCATCATCTGATTCTGAAGATGATGAAGCAAATCAATGTCTCATGGCCAAGATTGAAGAAGAGGAAGAAAGTTCAGACATTCCCTCCACTTCAACCTCTGCTATTCAGGTATCACCTTCTTTCTTTACCAATATTGCAAATATTGATGAAGCTGATAGTCTCCGTAAGATCGATCTCTTGACTAGAAGTTTATACGAAGCCATGAACGGCAAAACTGTGGTTGAAAACCAAAACCTTGATATCGCTGAAAAGCTTAAAAACTGTCATCTTCAAATAGAAAAGCTTTCTAAAATTGAAGAAGATTTTAAAGATCAAGTATATTTAAATCAGCTAGTCAAAATCGAACGAGCAGAAGCTATCGCTGCATTAAAAGCTGAAAAAGCTACTGTTGAAGGATGGTGTAATTCCTCAACAAAGATCACTGAAATAATAAAGTCTCAAATTCCACTGAGTGATAAACGTGGTTTGGGTTACAAATATGAAACTTCAAAACCAACCAATGAGCGTTCAATGCTTAAATTTGGAACGTTCGTATCCTCAGTCGCTGATACTTCATCTTCTCAGTGCTCCTCGTCCATTACACCAATCCCTGAGGAAACTCCTACCTCCTCAAAAGGCAAGGAGAAAATGGTTTATTCAAAATCTACCTCTGTCTCTAAAGACAAAGGTAAAGGAATTTTTATTTATCAAAATCCTCAGAAGGGCACTTTAGTACCAAAGCTGAATGCATCTAAAGCTTCAGTGACACATCCCTCTGGATCAAGGAAGCTGATCTCTGGATCTATTCAGCGATCTACTCCTAGACTCAGAGTGGATGTCCTTGGTAGGAAATCTGAAGAACTGAATGTTCGTCCCATTTCTAAAGCCAATAGTTTACTTGGTGCTGGCACTTCCAATTCAAAATTAAAAGCTCAACATTCAAATGGTCCTAGAACTACTTTTAGCTATAGGAAATGTTATCACTGTGGACTCACTGATCATATTGCTAGTAAGTGCCCCACAGCCACCAAAGCTGAAAAGATAGCTAAGGTGAAGATTGCCCCCAAGGCAAAGAAGACCAACCCTGGTACAAATCAGGTCAAGGTGAATTCTACCACTGAGGTTAAGAAATTAACCAAAGTGAAGAAAGACAAAGCTGAATCTTCAAATGCTGCGAAGACTGCTGAACGTTCCATTCCAACTACTTCCACTGACAAACGTGTATACATGGTTAAGTGGGTACCTAAGAAAAACTAATCTTCCTTTGTATTGCAGGTTAAGAAGGGTATCTGGTATCTCGATAGCGGATGCTCTAGACACATGACTGGTAAGAAAAGCCTGCTCGCTGAATACAAGGAAGAGAAAGGTCCCTCCGTGACTTTCGGTGGAAATGGAAAAGGACATACCCGAGGGTATGGTGTACTTTCAAATGGTACAACCTCCTTCAGAAGAGTCGCATATGTTGAAGGGCTGAAGCATAATCTTCTAAGCATCAATCAGTTTTGCGACATGGATAACAAAGTATTTTTTACTAAGGAATCCTGCTTTGTCTCTGACAAAAAGGAGAAGATAGCTCTCAGCGGTTATCGTTTGGAAAATGTTTATGTAATAAACATGGACTCAACAACCACTGAGAACTCCTGTTTCTTCTCAAAGGCCTCATCTGATGTCAACTGGCTATGGCATAAGAGGCTCTCTCATCTAAATTTCAAGACACTGAACACTCTTTCGTCAAAAGAGTTAGTCACTGGTCTACCTCAGCATTCATACGCCAAATAGTCCTTATGTTCAGCGTGTGAAAAAGGGAAGCAGACCAAAGCAAGCTTTAAATCAAAGCAAGTTTCTTCAGTGTCATCTCCTCTACAACTACTCCATATACGCTGGTCATAGTTGATGAATTCTCTCGCTTCACTTGGGTAATGTTTCTCCGTTCTAAGAGTGACACCCCTGAAGAACTCATCACCTTTGTTCGGAAGATGGAAACCCTGAACAATCTGACCGTTCGCTCAATAAGGAGTGATCATGGGACTGAATTCAAAAACAGTTCTCTTGATTCCTTCTTTGAGAGTAAGGGTATTTCTCACAACTTTTCGTCAGTGAGAACACCGCAACAAAATGGAGTCGCTGAAAGAAGAAATAGAACAATTATTGAAGCTGCACGTTCAATGCTCAGCGATTCTCACCTGCCTACTCAGTTTTGGGCAGAATCTGTCAACACTGCTTGTTTTACGCAAAACAGGTCGCTGATAGTCAAAAGATTCAATAAAACAGCCTATGAATTTTTTCATGGGAGAAAGCCCTCAATCAGCTTTCTTCACATATTTGGTTGTCAGTGTTTTATACTGAACAATAGAGATGCTCTTGGAAAGTTTGATCCTAAGGCTGATGATGGAATCTTTCTTGGATACTCCTCAGTTTCCAAAGCCTTCAGAGTCTTCAATCGAAGAAGACAAACTGTAGAAGAAACTATTCACGTCACGTTTGACGAATCCCGTTCAGCGAACTCTAAACCGAACGCTGATACAGAAGAACTGAATCAATGGATGTTTTCTCATCTTGGTGATTCAGAAGATATTCCCACTCCTCATGCTCATCCAATAGAAGATGATAGTCCCACTATCATTCCAAACATGCAGAATAGTGAAGCTGAAACATCATGGGTCTCAGCTGTTCCTATAAACACTATACCTGCAGTTGATCCAACTGTCTCAGACATTCCATCTACTTCTCAGCAATCAGTGAATATAATGACAACTGCATCCATTCCTCTCTTGGCTGATACTCCCGACGTCGCTGAAGCTTCATCTTCACAAGATCAAGTTGAGTCAGCATCTCACGCTCCGGCTCAGCGTTGGACCATAAATCACCCAATTGATCAAATTCTTGGTGATCCAAATGCTGGGATTCAGACTAGACGAAGTGCAGGTAATATTTGTCTATTTGTAAATTTTATTTCACTAACTGAACCAAAGAAGGTAGATGATGCCCTCAAAGATCCAAACTGGGTCAGCGCCATGCAAGAAGAGCTGACTGAATTTGAAAGAAACAAAGTTTGGAAACTTGTTCGAAGACCAACTGACAAAACTGTGATAGGCACTAAATGGGTCTATCGAAACAAGTTGGACGAACATGGTACTGTAACCCGCAACAAAGCTCGTCTTGTTGCTCAGGGATACAGACAAGAGGAAGGCATAGATTATGACGAAACATTTTCTCCTGTAGCAAGACTTGAATCTATTCGTCTATTCTTAGCATATGCTGTACACAAAAACTTCAAAGTACATCAGATGGATGTTAAGTCAGCGTTTCTAAATGGAAAGCTGAATGAAGAAGTCTATGTGGAACAACCTCCAGGATTCTCAGATCCTAAGCATCCAGGTTATGTTTATAAACTGGATAAGGAACTTTATGGCTTGAAGCAAGCTCCACGTGCATGGTATGACACTCTTTCCACTTATCTCCATATTGAAAAATTTGAGCGAGGTAAGATTGACAAAACTCTATTTTTTAGAAAAGTGAAAGGTCATATCATTCTAGTTCAAATATATGTTGATGACATTATATTTGGTTCTACTAACCCTGAGGTTTGTACTCGTTTCGCTGATAGAATGAAAGATGAGTATAAATTGAGCATGATGGGTGAACTAACATATTTCCTTGGTCTTCAGATTAAGCAAACTGAAAAAGGAACTTTTATAAATCAGGGAAAATATGTTAAAGATATGCTGAAGAAATTCGACTTAACTGAAAGTTCAGCTATGAAAACCCCTATGGCACCACCGCTGACACTTGATAAGGACACAAAGGGTGTTCCTGTCAATGTTACGTTGTACCGTGGGATGATCGGCTCACTATTGTACCTTACAGCTAGCCGACCCGATATTATGTTTGCAACATGCTTATGCGCACGATATCAAGCTGAACCTAAGATATCCCATATGAAAGCTGTAAAGCGAATCTTTCGATATCTTAAGGGTACGGCGAATCTAGGTCTTTGGTATCCCAAAGACTCAGGATTCGATCTAACTGCATAATCAGATAGTGATTTTGCATGTTGAAAAATGGATAGGAAAAGCACCACAGGAGGATGTCAGCTCCTGGGTGGAAAGCTGGTAAGTTGGACAAGTAAGAAGCAAAACTCAGTGTCCACTTCCACAGCTAAAGCTGAATATGTAGCCGCTGGAAGCTGCTGCTCTCAGGTCTTGTGGATGAGAAATCAGCTACTAGACTATGATCTTCAGCTCTCCAAAATTCCAATCTATTGCGACAGCACAAGTGCCATCGCTATAGCCAACAACCCAGTGCTACACTCAAAGACAAAACACATCGAAATCAGATATCATTTTATCAGAGATCATGTGATGAATGGTGATATAGAACTTCATTTTATTCCAACTGATTATCAGTTAGCTGATCTGTTTACCAAACCTCTTGATGAGACAAGATTCAACTTTCTCATCAGCGAGCTTGGAATGCTGAACTTTGAAGGATAAAATCCTCAGCGATTCACATTGATCAGCGATAGGATAAAATCAACTTATATAATCCATTTCATCATCTTCTCTCTGAATAAACTTGATTCGCTGATATCAAGGTATGTTTTCTCTCTCTGACATATCGCATGTAAATGCAAGATTTCAAAATAAATTTCATCGCTGAATATCTCTTCCTTAACAGCGACTTTTTGAAATTTCTTAAAACCTTCACTGATATTTCTATTCAGTGCTTCATGTTTTCAAAGAGTCCCTGAGTTTTTCAAAACCTCAGAGACAACCAAGAATATGAAAGGACAGTTGTGACATCATTGCAACGGATAAACCCCGACACGTTCTTCTTTATGACACACGTTTGCACGTTACGTTCTTTCGCCAATCAAATGCAAACACGTGTCCGTGTCATGATGAAAATCTTTCCCGCTCAAAGATTTTCTCTTTCTAAAATCTCTATATAAACAAACTCTTGGTTTATATTTGTTTTTTACGCGATCAAATCTACCTCCGCAAGAAAGAATCCTCTGTTGCATTTGTGCTCTCAAAAACCTCAGGAACTGTTCATCATCTTCTTTATCAAACATCAAGGTTAATATGTTCTTATTTATTACCAAATGCGTATAACTTGTTTCCGATCTTCTCATTGTTTTAACAAGATCAAACAAAAGAACTTTGTAAAATGAAATCATTTCTTTCATGGTTTTATGAACACAACCATTTCATGGTTGTTCTTCAAGTTTAAATGCAAAAATCTTAAACTTGTTCTTCATTCGTTTCCAGAATCTAATTTCTTCATAGAAAACTGGATAACAAGATTCAATGGGTTTTACTTTTCTGTCAAAAATCAAGAAAAACCCTAATCTTCATTAAGACATTTTTGTCTGATTGAAATGGATAAAATTCGAAACATCTTAATGGAAATTTCTTTCCACATTAAGATAATTCTTATTTGTTAACATTTTTGGTTGAACTGATAATACAGAGAAATGGCAACTTCCAAGACTCATGCCACCGCTGAGAACTTCTCCACTGACTCTGAAGAAGTGGATATCATCATGGCTCCACAGGTTAAGTTTTCTATGGATCAACTTGACTGGACCAAGATAAACAACCTCTCTGCGCTTTTCGAGTTTCCTCCTCGAAAGCAAGTTACACATCTGGATGATGCTGTAAATTTCCTTAAGAATAGCTGCATTTCAACAGCCCTGACAATTACACCTCCTGCAAGTCAGCTATTGCTATCCCAGTTCTGGTACTCTGCCAGACACTCTCAGCTACCATCCGTCAAAGATCCCTCCAAAACAATTGATTGTATCCTCTGCGATACTGAATATGGCACAATAAAGATCACACCAACCATCATTCGCAAAGCTCTAAACTTTCCCATCGCTACAAAAGAAAAGCCTTTTGTTCCATTCCCTAACCACAAAAAGCACGCTGACAAAGAAGCTCTTATTGCATTTTTTGATGCAATGGGCTATGTATGGGAAATTGGCAGAGACAAGAAGCCTGAGAAGAAGCTGACCCTGCTGAAGAAATCAAAAATGCCCAGCGAGATGAACTTCATCTTCGCTCACCTTATCAGCTGCATGACTGCCAAGACCGGCTCCTCTGATCAAGCCGCTCAACCTCAGCAAGCAATGGGATACGCTCTGCTGAAAGGTCTACACATTGGTTGGGCATCTCTCATTTATGATGACTTGCTGCAAAGAGTAGACTCTGCCGCTGACAGACCTGCATGGGTTCCATACCCAAGATTCATCAGCGCCATCTTTCAATATGGCCTGAAGGACAGCTACCCGAAAGAGGGTGACCTGAAACTCTCTCAGGTTGGCCCTAAGGTGCTCGACTTCAAACCTGTCGAAAATGAGGTACGTCTTTCTACCCTTCTCACTCTTCTCAACCCTACTTCTTCGACTTTTGTGGCTCCTTCAGCGACTATACCCATCGCTGATACCCCGGCCACACAATCCTCTCCTTCTAAGAAAAAGAAACACTCTTCAATCCAACTTGGTTCCAAAAGGATCAAGAAAACCAAGGAGCAGCCCCAGCAATCTCTTGCTGAAGACTCCTCAGCTCATTCTGCAGAGCTGAAGGAAAGTTCTGTGGTACGCTTTGCCACACCCATTCAAACCATCCCTTCAATCCCGGCTTCAGCATCTCTAAACGCTGAGGTTAGAAACTTGGAACCTACCCAACCTCCTTCAGTCTCTCCAAAGACTGATGAAGTGATTTTCAGCGAATCCAACGCTGAACTCAGTACCCGAACCCAATTCTTATCCTTCGCTTCTCCCTCTACTCACTTATCATTCCAGAAGCCTCCGCTGACGCTTCTCAAAGAATGATGAAGATAGGACCTGCAGAGATCACCATTCCTCACCGAACTTTTGAGGAAGATATGGAACATTTTTCAGGAATCCGCAACTTTGACGAGTTCATCAATCCTCCTGCAGGTACAAATCAACCCATATACACTGTAACTAAACCTGAAACTTCTGAGCTTTCCTTTGTTCACAAGTACTTATGTGTTACAGGTCCTAATTTGGGAGACATCAACGCTTCTCTGAAGTCCGTGGAAACAAAGCTGACAGATCTCACCACCACACTCTCCAACAACTCTACAGCTGTAACCACCACTGGAGAAAATTTGATAACGCTGACAACGGTGGTGGAGAAGAAGGCTTCCACAGATGACTTGAAGCAAGTTGATAAGACTCTCAGCGATTTCGCTAAGGTACTCGCTGATATCTACACAGACTACACCTCACTCAAAAACTCAGTTTCCTCCATGTCCGGTGAACTAACAACGCTGAAGACATCTGTTGGAACACTCGAGGGAGATATGTCTGATGTGAAGACAAATGTCCAAACTCTGACAACTGACTTAGGCTCTGTAAAGACCGATGTTAGTTCGATAAAGACAATGGTCGAGCAGCTGCTGAACAAAGCCAATACTCCTGATCCTGCTCCTGCACCCGTCCCTGAAACTGAAAACTTCACAGCGGAGGATCGCACAGAGCTGAAGAAGATCAATCCTGCTATTTCTGGCCTTGAAGACAGATTAGCTAAGATTGAAGTTCGCGTAGGTCTCTCTGGCCAAGAAGACAGAAAACCTACCCATGCTGCTGAATCTACCCATTCCTCCCCCAGTCATCATGAAAAAGAGGGGGAGAAGAGCGCTTAAAACCCTTCCAAGAGCGCTGAAGACCTTTCCCATGATGAATCTATCAGGGGAGAGAAGAACGAAGACCTCACCTTCGCTGAAGAGGGTGAGAAGACTATTAAAGCGGAAGCAGCCGCTGGACCTCAGGGAGATGAAAACCCTGAGGGAACCGAGAAGCTCGCCTCTGTATCTGAGGGGGGGAAACTCGAAGAAGACGCTGAAGAATCCGAAGCAGAAGATGATGAAGCCATCGACATCCCTGATAATGAACCATCTTCTTCTCCAAAGAATGATGATGATGATGATGACGATGACTTCTTTATCGTCAAACCTGCTCCAAAGATTAAAGCTCTTAAGGGAATCTCGATAAATGAACCTTCAGGGGAGCGGACAAAGACAAATCCCTCAGCCTTTGGAGCTGAGAAAGGCAAAGGCAAAAGTGTCGCTGAAGATGACAATCTGACGATATTGCTTGAAAAGCCGGTTTGTCAGGTACACTAAACATCTCTTACTCCATCCCTCCTCTATCATACACTATCAGTTCCTCTACCCAAGCCTATACACTTGAACAATTTCTCTATCTGTTTCTACCCAAGTTCTTACTGGTAAGATCGCTCTGTTTCAGCTAGTCCTCTCCCCTGTTTGAGGATATCGCTGAAGGCTCGACAACTGCGACTTCACCAAAAATACCAGCTGCCGCTGAAGAAATAATCCCAGTCTTGGATTTGATCTCTGAGACTGATGAACCTGAAGAACAGACTCTCTCTCACAAACGTAGACCTTCCTTAGCTCCTCAAAAGCTAAGTGAAGAGGAACAAAAGAAAAGAGAGGAAATAATAAAGCAATTCGAGGATCAGCGAATCATTCTGAGGAATGATCAACTTCCTTCAGTTCCTCCAAAGTTCATAATCTCAATAGCTGAATACAAGGAACACCTCAGAGCTGAACGCCTCATCGCTGAAAGAAAGGAAGCTAAAGAAAAAGACAGAGAATACGCCATCAAGCTTACTCAAGAATCTGTCAAAGACCCCAAGCTGAAACGTGTTCCCATTCAAGTCCAACGAAAGCTTTGGGAAGAAGCCCAGAAGATCGTGGAAAAGAAAACTGAAGTTTCTCAGACCACCCTGATCTGGTGTAAAGAGAAAATACACTTCAGATATCGTCCAACGAAGATCAACAAGGTATTCATCTCTGGAAGAACCTCTATCGGAGTACCTATTGTTGACATCAAACTTTTCAGAGAAGATGGCCAATCTGAAGCCTTTCGCGCTGACACTGTAAAAAGGTATGGTCTCTCTGAATGGCTGGAGATGAGGTTAGCTATCCAATCGTCACAATCTAAGTACAACGATCATTTCGAAAAGCTGATAAACAGACAGATCGACTTGATATCTTCTTGTGTGGACATTCCTCCTCTTCCTGATCTTAAGCTGAAAAGAAAAAGGGCCTCTCCAAAGAAGAAACGTCAAGATTCAAACTCAGGTCCTATCATACGAAATGAAACTGGAATTGGTTTCTCTCGTGCTGAAGTGCTTGGTCCTGACCCTGATCTATCTGCCCTTGACATTTCTTTGCCACCATGTGAACTTTTCGTCCCTGGTAAAGTCATCAGTAATCCTTATGGAATATTCTTTCTCGACTACGACGGACGTAAATGTTTTCAACGGATCGCTGAGCTTCCAATCACTCCAATCGAACAACTCAGAGATCTCATCTACTGGTGTGACTTCAGAAAAGACATTCAGGCACGACACCTAAAACCCTTGATCTTTGAAGAAGCGCTGAACAAAAGAAAACGAGGTGTAACGGTTCCTGACTGGATGATCCCCACTGAAAAGACCCTTGATGAACTTCTCATTAAGGAAGAACCTCTGTAAGCTGATAGGATCGCCTCTTTCATCTATTTTATCAGTTATCCTTTTGTACTTGTAATTTATTTCGCTCGTACTTGTAATCTTTCCATTTCTCTTTGTAACCTGATTCAAAGTTTTAAAGAAAGATTTCAGCGAATGTACTTTACTCCATCAGTACTGAAAAGATCCCAGAAAACAGTAAAAGGGACAAATATTTTATGAGTTCTTTTTATCCTTATGTTTTCATTAAATAGCAATTTTCTTTGTTGCTATGTCATAATCAAATAGGGGGAGATTGTTGATCAAAACCCTCAGTGATTTGATAATGACCCTCTCTTATACTTAGTGAAAATTGTAAGTAAACAATATGTATCAGAGTTTCACTATCGCTGATAAGTACTAAGATCTTCCAGTACCGCTGATAGGAACTCTCGCTCTTTAAGTTAAACATTCAGCGAAACTGTTCACCATTAATGCTCTGAGTCTGTTCAGTCATTATGATGATCGCTGATAAGTTAGTTGTTTACTTATGACCCCTGAAGACAAGTTTCACGTCAACAAAGGTTCTACGCTGAAGTCGAAGATTAAGCTCAAGAACCAGCGACAAGTCTCCTAATGAACTGATGCGGATCAGCGAAGACTCAGATTTGTCCACTCAACGTGAAGTATCAAGTACAAGACTTTAGCTATCGCTGAACTTTATCATTCGCTGAATAGAAAATGATAATCGCTGAATCAACGAAAGCTGATCATGAAGTCCTCCGTACAAAGTACTTTTGTCTTAACCACCCTTGCACGTCTCCGTACGAAATGTCAGAAAAGAACCTTCGAAAATCTGAAATCGTACAACCACTCTGATACTACAATGTTCATCCTTACGGCTACTAAGGTTGTCAACAAAAGTCAATGACATGCAACCAACCAGCTGATGACACGTGTAAAGTATATACTGACTTGCATTAAATGCATGCAGTATATAAAGAGATGAACTCACTTCTTTTGAAGTAACTTGCTAACTCTGGACAAGTTCAAATCTCTTATCTCAGATAGGTTATTATTAGTAATTTCCTTATCTCTCTTAGTGCAAGAAATCTTGGTGTTCCAACTTGTTTAGATTTAGGTTTATCCTTAATCTTGTTTCCGCAACAAGCTGTAAATTGTTAATGATTTATCAATAAACAATTTAGAAAAGTAAAATCTGTGTGTTTGTATTCAACCCCCCCCCCCCCCCCCTTCTACAAACTTGTATAGGCCTTCGGGACCAACAAAGACCCATAATCAGAAGAAGCAAGGGAAGGAACCTGGTAAACCAACAAAGTCTGGTAAAGCAACAAAGTCTGGTAAACCAACAAAATCTGGTAAACCAACAAAGTTCGGTAAACCGGAGGACCAAAATAAAGTACCAAAACCTACCAGAAAAGGATCCACATGCTACATTCTAAAGGTTGTTGTCCTTATTTAAAGACAAAATGGGAAGCTCTGTAACCTTTTGAGATAACAGACAAGGACATATCAGAGGCTATGGGGTACTATCTAAAGGGGACATATCTGCATCCAAAGTTGCTTTTGTAGATGGACTAAAGCACAATCAGCTCAGCATAAGTCAACTTTGTGTTAATGGTTTTGATGTCAAGTTTCATAAAAAAACATTGTACTTTACTAACCAACACATGTAAAGAATTGCTAAAAGCTAATAGAAAAGGCAATCTCTATCTCATGAACTTCAACTCAAATGCAATATCAGAGACCCTCTGTTTGGTCTCACAGAAGAATAAATAAGCATGGCACTGGCATAATAAATTCTACTTTTGATAAATTGGTAAATTATCATAAGGCAAAAGGTTTACCTACTCTGAAATTCGAAGAAGATCATCTATGTCCAGCTTGTGAGATGGGTGAGCTCAAAAGAACGTCTCATAAGACAAAGAGTGACATTTATTGCACAAGACCTACGCATATGCTTCATGTTGACCTTTGTGGTCCAATTGTTCTGCAAAACTTGTCTAGCAAAACGTATATACTTGTACTTATTGATGAATATTCAAGATAGACTTGGAATGAGTTCATCAGAGCTAAGTCTGATGTCACATAAATACTAATAAACTTGTTGATAAAGGATTCAGGTACAGCTAAATCGCGAGGTTAAGAAGTTGAGAAGTGATAATGGCACAAAATTCAGGAATGCAAGGCTTGATGCATATCTTACAAAAGAAGGTGTTTTTCGAAATTCTTAGCAACACTAAATCCTCAACAAAATGGAGTTGTGATAGAAGGTTTATGCAACCTTCCAAATCTACCGCAAGTTTACGGTGTCAATCAACTAATACGTATGAAGTATGAGTATCGATACAAGGAACTACGCGTTTAATTACCATAAAGGCTACCACAACTTCTAACTGAACCGTTGATAAAGTTGATTTGAGTTATAACTAATTAAACTACTTATCACAAAAAAAAGAAGTAAGCACGTAAGAGCACGTCAAACAACAATTCGTACACCACAAAGAAATTATCAAGTTGATTAGAAAAGACTAGGGGTTGGATTTCACCAACAAATAAATATCACACATCCTTAAATCAATACACAGGGTCAAATATAGCAATTCCATAAATACTTACTATTCTCTATCAAGTAATAGCAAGAATATCATGTAATGTATATTAAATTCTCTCAACCAATAAACAAGAACATTCAACTCATTAAGCACAAGAACCACAAACACAAGACTAGGGTTTACTTGGTATATCTCTATCCAATATCTCACCCTAGGTTTATATAACTTTTATCATGTTATAAAACCAATTTCTCAAAAGTAAATACAACTAAAAGATGAGTAAGATGGCCAATCTCACAAACAAGAAGAATACGCAAGATAAACTTCAACCACCAAGGTGTAATGACTAAATAAATGCATTCATCATATATTTAACGGTAGAAATCCAAAATCATCCTTCCACAAACCTGAAATTGTTTACCACATGTTACTAGTAGCAAATAACATCATAGAGAAGAAGATGACAACACCCAAGAACATGGGTTCTCAACAAAATACAATGGAAATGAAGAAACTCCCTCAATATTGATACACACTACCAATTTGTAGCTCCAAAATGAGATTCCACCTTCACAATCGATGCTCAGCCTTCTTTTCCGCTCCAAAACGTCTCTAGCAGCTCCCCCTAAAAGCCTAGCCTCCAACAATCTCGAGATAACCCTAAAAAAATCATTTTCAACATCTTTTTAAAGCACCAGGCCCCAACGTCTTAAGTGACGTGCGAGAGTGACAAAGTGTCACTTTCTCCGGTCACTTTCGTTGGAGTCCATACCCTCATGGTACAATCTATGCGATTGTGACCAGCGTGACACTTATCACTTTAGCACAGACCCACAATTATGGGTTTTTGTTAGCTCCAACTTCTAGCATAGAAAAGTAATGAAAAATAGGGTAAGGAAGAATTCTGGCAGAAGCCTCTGCCAGCCACCAAGAACACAGAGCCTCCGATTGATCCATTCTGAAGACAAAGAGTCAAAGGCTACAGAGCCTCTGCCATACATGACAGAGACTCTATGGAGTAAAAGACAGAAGATGAAGATCAAGAATTCTGAAGACAAAGGACAAGTGTGCCACTCACGTGCCTCTGTTGTACGAATATCCTGAAGATCAAATAGTACAAGGCATGATCCTCTACTTTACACGTGTCATCATCAGAGAGGTCACGACTTTTGTAGAGAATGTACAAACGGCGCACTACATTAACGTGTACAAGAATTCGTCCCACGACCTTGTCTCATGTACCAATTGTCCCTTGTGTCTTTAGTATAAATAGAGTGTTCTACCAGACTTTTCTGGTAACGAAGCACTCTCTCTCTCTCTCTCTCTCTCACACACACACACACACACACACACATACACACACACACACACACACACCTGTTTTGAGCTTTTGCGTCTGTAAAACACACACTCCATGGTGTTCTTGGTGTAATCTACCATTTGTGCAATATCTTTGTTATTTACAGCTTTCATTCTCCTATTTGTGTGTTATCTACCATTATTCTAAACTCAAACTGTTCTTAAAACGCTTTCGCACTTTGATACTTTTATTGTATTGAACATTTGTTGTTGAAATATCATTGTTGAGTCAAAAGTGGGATCAACAATTGGTATCAGAGCAAACTTTGATTCTCAATATCAAAGGATCCACTCTGCAATGATCTCGACTCGTTTTTGGTAGATTTATGGATAGATTTTGAGCTTTGCTCTTCCGTTTCAAAAAACCCCCTGTTTTTCTGTTATTTTCAATTAGTTTGATTCTGACAGCTTAATAGACACTGTCATCTTGTTAAAATCCTTCCATTTAGTGCTTTGTTCAATTCTCTGAAAGCTAGAACTCATACTTTAAGTCAATCCCATCGACTGAAGATCTTCTGTTCCACACTCTGTTTTCTGTTCTGTTTTTAAACTCTTTAAAAATGGAAAATGCAGCAAATTATTTCTCTGCTGGTTCTCTAACAAAACCTCCAACACTTGTCAGAGATGAATACCGACAGTGTAAAATCCGTATGATTCATTTCTTTGAAGGTGTTGACAAAGAACTAATCACATATCTTCACAATCCACCATATGTTCCAATGGTCATAGTACCGAGAGTACCTGCAACTAGAACCACCCAGAGGTTCCTGAGTATGACAAACCGAAAGATATCGACAAATGGTCCCCACAGGATTGGGAGAAATATGAATATGCGAAGAAAACCAAGCGACTTCTGATAATGGCCATACCTAATGATCTCTTTCAATCATTAGATGCCTATGAAACTGCCCATGATCTATGGAGAGAGCAGGAAAAATAGCTTAAAGGTGGAGCCAAAACCCAGAAAAACCGAAGAGCTCAGTGTATAAATGAGTACTACGCATTTAAAGCTCTGCCGTCAGAAACTCTGCAGAACACTTACGACAAATTCAACTCCTTGATAAACAAGTGCAAGAAGTTTGGCATTCACAAAACCTCCGAGGAAAATAATGTCATGTTCCTCAAGAGCCTGAATGATGAGTGGCTTCAACTATCCATGTCTTTACAAACAAATCAAGACTTGGATACTTGGACCCTCTCAGACCCTTATGGCACCTTGGCTGTACAAGAGAGCCAGATAGCCCAGACGAAAGCCCAGCTGGGTGGACCTCTGACACTTGTAGGTAAAGCTACAGAGGTGCAAGAAAGGCCGAAGAAGGAAAAGGCTCTGGAGGAGAAGGAGAAGAAGAAAAAGAAAGTTCTGGTGGTTGATAGTGATGAAGAGGAACTAGTGGATGAGGACGAGGTAACGATGGTCTCAATAGCTAAATCTCTGGCTTTGCTGACCAAAGAGTTCAGGAACAGAGGGTTCAGAAAGAAGTCTGGATATGACAAAGATGGGAGAGACGACAGAGGTGGCAACCACAAGGGTATGAGCAGAGGAACCAAGGAAGAGAGGATTCCCATGATCAACAGAGGACGCATGACAGAGGTTATGAGCAGAAGGGAGGTGGAGATCAACAATAGAGGCACAATGATAGAGCTGGAAATGCACCACAGAACTCACGGTGCTTCAACTGTGGCAAGCCAGGCCATTATGCAGCCGACTGGAGAAGCAAGCCCAACAGACCCCAGAGAGACTCTGCCTTTTACAAAAAGAAGGTAGAATACTATGCTAAAAAATTACTAATGGTTGAACAGGAGAACTGGGTATCTGATGAATCCTCTGACGAGGAAGAAAAGAAAAATGCACTGTTCTGTGGAATGGCAGAGGTCAGCAGCTCTAGCTCCGAAAGTGAGGTATCCACTTCCAACTCATCCTCAAATGACACAGAAGCAAATCTTCTTTAACTAACAAAAGATTACAATGAACTTGAAAAGACTTGTGCAGATGTTAAAAAAAACTTGCTTTTTATGAGAGAGAAGCCGGACTTCTCACTCAGGAAAAGGTAAAATTTGCTTTAGAAAATAAGATCTTGAAACAAATTGGCATAAAGAACTAAAACATTTGAAAGGGAAGATTTCCGATCTTGACTTAGCCTTGAAAGTCAAAACCAAAGAACTTTCGGATAATAAGAGTGACAGGCTTAACATACTTGCTCTTAAAAACCTTTTTCAAAAAGAAAGAGAAGTTCTTCACCAAGATCTACTCGACAGAGATCTCTTAATTAAAAGGTATCAAGACGCACATAAGGTATATGAGAAGGTAAATACCCAAATAGGAAGAAGGGGAATTGTCTTTTGTGACTTGGATCCTTATACATGAACCAAAAGAGACAAGTCTCTGTCTTCTCTATTCTGTATTGGAGATACTTTAAAACCAGGGTTTCCAAACTTACTCTCTGTAAACAAAAGGTAAAAAACCTTTGGGGAACCTCACAAGAGGAAACCTCTTAAGATGATCAATGTGTGGTATCATAACACAGATTTACCATCTTCCGACTCTGTCAAAAGAGCTTCCATGCCAAAGAAATATCTGAAAACTCAAGATCAGATAGGAATCTTCAATTTGGTGACCCAAAGACTCTGACCCAGGTTGCTTTTGTATGCACTATAGATTCTAAAAAGGAGCTATCTGCAGAGGCACCTGAATTTGTGCCTTCTACTACAAAAGAAAAATTGCAATATATTTCTAAAAATGAGTTGAAAGAAATTGGTAAAAACAATTTTTACGAAAATCATGATATATCCTCTGTCAAACAAGATCTCTGTGTTGAAATCTCTGTGAACATGACACATGCACAGAAAGTCCAGCCTCTGATGACAGAGACTCATGTGGTCTAACCTCTGTATACGTGGATGACTCATCCTCTGTCGAATCTAAGACTGACTCTGACGACTCAGAGATAGTTCCTTGTGAATCAGAGGGATTTAAGCTTCCCTCTGGCATTCTTAACACAACTATTCCTCCAAAGGAGAAATTCACAAATGTTCCTATCTGTCCAAACTCTCTAGATATGTGTATACAAGTTAAAACTTCTCTTGAACTTGAGAAAATCAAAGAAGAAAAGAAAAGATCCTCTCAAAATCCAAAGGCTTCAAAACCTTTAAGGCCAACTCAAGAAAAACTCACTTGGCAACAAAAAGGAAAATGGGTTGAAAATGACAAGTCTTTTTCTTCCGTGACAGTGAAATCGGCAGAGGTTCACCACAGAAGATGGGTACAGCAGAAGGCTACTCTGAAGAGAGATTTTTCAAAAAATAAATCTAGCCTATAGAGGTCATTCTGTAATAGAAAGTCTGATGCTAGGAGAGATTGTAAACATAAAGCCTCTGTACCCATGTTTAATGTTTTTACTGAAAAGTTTAAGCAAATTTTTTCACATGTTGATTAATGTCATTGCTTTGAACTCATGTATCAATTAAATCAACATTTCTCCGGTCCTCACTGTTTCCTCTCTAAACCCAAAGCAAAGAATGCAAAATTCAAGGGTAAGAAGAAACAAAATGGTTCTTCAAAAGAAGTTAAAACCAAAACAAATGATGCTAAGGCAACCTTAAAGCCCCCTAATAAGATTGGACCCATTTGGAAATGGGTACCTAAATCTCTCTAATCATGTTGCAGAAGCAGTATGTGCCTATCTGGAACCTAGACTCCGGGTGCTCGAGGCACATGACTGGCGACAGAGGTTTACTATCCTCGTACACAGATGAACTTGGAGGAGGATCTGTAACCTTTGGAGACAACAAAAAGGGGTACATCAGAGGCTACAGAGTCATCAAGAAGGAAGATATAACTGTGTGCAAAGTTGCGTATGTGGATGGCCTCAAGCACAACTTTCTAAGTGTAAGCCAACTCCGAGACACACGTTTCGATGTAAAGTTCAAAAGAACTTATTGCTCTCTACTCAGGGAGGACACAGAGATAGAGCTTCTGCGAGCTGAAAGAAGAGGTGACCTATACCTCATGAATTTTAAAGCCAAGAACAAAGATGACAAGCTCTGCCTTGTCTCATGCAAGAATGAAGAGGCATGGTTATGGCACAATAGGTTCTACAATCTAAACTTCCATACCCTTGATAAACTTGTAAAGCTTGATCTGGTAAAAGGTTTGCCAAATGTTAAATTTAACAAAGATCATCTGTGCTCAGCCTGTGAAATGGGAAAACTCAAAAGAGTTTCCCATAAAGGAATATATGATGGGTCCTGCACTAGGCCTCTGTACATGCTTCATGTCGACCTCTGCGGTTCCATTGCTACACAAAGCCTAGGTGGTAAGAAATATATGCTTGTGTTGGTCGATGAATACTCTTGTTGGTCCCGAAGGGCTATACAAGTTTGTAGAGGGGGGGGGGGGGGGGGGGGGGTGAATACAAACACACAAATTTTACTTTTCTAAATTGTTTATTGATAAATCATTAACAATTTACAGCTTGTTGCGGAAACAAGATTAAGGATAAATCCTAAATCTAAACAAGTTGGAACACTAAGTTTCTTGCACTAAGAAGGAGAAGGAAATTACTAATAATAACCTATCTCAAGATAAGAAGGATGAACTTGTCCAGAGTTAGCAAGTTACTTCAAAATGAAGTGAGTTCTTCTTCTTAAATACTACATGCATTTAATGCATTGCAGTTTACACTTTACACGTGGCAGCAGCTGATTTGTTGCATGTCATTGACCTTTGTTGACAACTTTAGTAGCCGCATGTTGAACAGTGTAGTATCAGAGTGGTTGTACGAATTCATACAATAAGGAGGTTCTTTTTCTGACATATCGTACGGAGTCGTGCAAGGGTGGTTAAGACAAAAATACTTTGTACGGAGGACTTCATGATCAGCTTTTCGTTGATTCATCGATCTATCATTCTTTATCAGCGAATGATAGAATTCAGCGATAGCCAAAGTCCTGTACTTGATACTTCACGTTGAGTGGACAAATCTGCGTCTTCGCTGATCCGCATCAGTTCATTAGGAGACTTGTCGCTGGTTCTTGAGCTTGATCTTTGACTTCAGCGTAGAACTTATGTTGACGTGAATCTTGTCTTCAGGGATCATAAGTAAACAACTAACTTATCAGCGATCACCATAAGTACTGAACAGACTCAGAGTATTATGGTGAACAGTTTCGCTGAATGTCTAAACTAAAGAGCGAGAGTTCCTATCAGCGGTACTGTAAGATCTTAGTACTTATCAGCGATAGTGAAACTCTGATACATATTGTTACTTACAATTTTCACTAAGTTTATAAGAGAGGGTCATTATCAAATCACTGAGGGTTTGGATCAACAATCTCCCCCTATTTGATTATGACATAGCAACAGAGAAAATTACTATTTAATGAAAACAAAAAGGATAAAAAGAACTCATAAAATATTTGTCCTTTTTACTGTTTTCTGGGATCTTTTCTGTACTGATGGAGTAAGTACGTTCGCTGAAATTTTTCTTTAAACTTTCTAAAGATTATAGAGGGAAGTGGAAAAATTACAAGTACAACGAATAAAATTTACAAGTACAAAAGATGTAGACATAAGGATAGAAAGAATTACAAGGCGATCTTATCCGTCAAAAGGTTCTTCCTTGATGAGAAGTTCATCGAGGGTCTTTGATGTGGGAATCATCCAGTCAGGGACATCTACTCCTTGATTCTTTTTCTTCAGAGCTTCTTCAAAAATCAAGGGCTTCAGGTGTCTAGCTTTAATGTCGCGTCTGACTTCACACCAGAATATGAGATCTCTGAGTTGTTCGATGGGAGCGATGTGTAGTTCAGAGATACGTTGAAAGTGATGATTTCCATAGTAGTCTAAAGCGAATATACCATAGGGATCACTTACAACAGTGCCAGGAATGAAAGTTTCTCCAGGTGTTAGGGAGGTGTCAAGCGCTGAGAGATCAGCATCAGGGCCAAGAACTTCAGCACGAGAGAAACCAATACCTGTTTCATTTCGTATAATAGGACCTGAGTCTGAGACTTTCTTTCCCTTTGCAGAGACTCTTCTTTGCTGAGGAGGAAGAAGAGTAGAAGGAGGAATATCCACAGCAGAAGAAACCAGGTCGATCTGTTTTGTTTAAGATCTTCTCGACATGGCTTTTGAACTTTGAGCGCGATCCCTGAACGGCTAATTTCGTTTCTAACCATTCAGAGAGACCAAACCTTTCTAATGTTGCAGCATAGAAGGTTTGCTTGGTTTTGTCTTCTCTGTAGACATCGACTTCAACAACAAGAACGTCTGCATACAATCTTCCTCTGATGTTTACTTTGATGATTTTGGATGGTCTAGATCGATAGGTCAGCATTTGTTTAGCCCATTCCAAAGTCGTGTCAGAGACCTTAGTCTTTTCTCTAACGATCTTTTGAGCATCATCCCATAGCTGATGTTGAACATCAATGGGAGCTCTTTTCAGCTTGGGATCTTTTATTGATCGTTGAGTAAGCTGGATGGCGTATTCTATGTCTTTTTCTTCAGCTTCCCTTCTTTCAGCGATCAGGCGTTCAGCTCTGAGGTGTTCCTTGTATTCCTTTTGGGAAACTCTGAACTTTGGAGGAACGGAAGGAAGTTGATCACGCTTCAGAAAGATTTGCTGATCCTCGAGTCTCTTGATCATTTCATCTCTCTTTTCTTGATCTTCTTCACTTAGCTTTTGAGGAGCCAAGGAAGGTCTGTTATTGTGAGAGAGCGTCTGTTCTTCAGGTTCATCAGTCTCAGAGATCAAATCTAAGACCGGGATTATTTCTTCAGCGTTGGAAGCTGGGATTATTGTTGGTGAAGTCGCAGTTGTAGGAACTTCAGCGATATCCTCAAACAGGGGAGAGGACTAGCAGAAACACAGCGATCTTACGAATAAGAACATGGGTAGAACAGAGAGAGAGAGAGTGGGATAAAGTGTATGGAGGTTTATGGAGTGTAGAACTGATAGTGTATAGAGGAGGAATGTTGTGTAAGATTAATGTACCTGACAAACCGGCTTGTTAAGCAAGATCATCAGATTTTCATCTTCAGCGACATTTTTTCCTTTGTCCTTGTCAGCTTCAGATGCTGATGGCGTTGTCTTTGTCCGCTCCCCTGAAGGTTCATTTATTCGGATCCCTTTAAGAGCTATTGTTCTCTGAGCAGGCTTGACGATAAAAGAATCATCATCATCGTCATCATCATTCTTTGGAGAAGAGGATGGTTCATCATCAGACAAGTCGATCGCTTCTTCATCTTCAGCTTCAGACTCAATTTCTTCAACTTCTTCTTCGAGTTGCTCCCTCTCAGATACAGAGGCGAGCTTCTCGGTTCCCTCGGGGTGTTCATCTCCCTGAGGTCCAGCGGCTGCTTTAGCTTCAATAGTCTTTTCACCCTCTTCAGTGAAGGTGAGGTCTTCATTCTTCTCTCCCCTGATTGATTCATCATGGGAAAGGTCTTCAGCGCTCTTGGAAGGGTCTTCAGCGCTCTTCTCCCCCTCTTTTTCATGATGACCGGGGGAGGAATGAGATGATTCAGCAGCTCGTGTGGTTTCCCCGTCTTCTTGGCCAGGGATCCCCACACAGATTTCAATCACTGATAATCTGTTTTCTATGCCAGAAATACCAGGATTGATCTTCACAAGTTCAGCACGATCCGCCGTAGTAAAAGATGGAGGTGCAGGGGCGGTCGTGTTGGTCAGGATCTGCTGCAACAAAGTGTTCATAGAAGTGATGTCATTCTTCATCGTGTTGACATCAGTCTTCACAGAACTCATATCAGTTTTTACTGAACTGACATCAGCCTCTACAGCAGACATATCACCTTCGAGTGTGCCAACCGATGTCTTCAGCGTTGTGACTTCGCTGGACATGGTGTCAACTGATTTCTTGATGTCGAGGTAGTCTGTGTAGATGTCAGCTAGAACTTTGGAAAAATCACCGACTGATTTTTCAATCTTCTCCAAGTCAGCTTTGGAGGCATTCTTTTCGACGACAGTTGTCAGCTTTGTAAGATTCACTCCAGCGTTTGTTACAGCTGTAGAGTTGTCGGAAAGAGTAGTAGTGAGACCTGTCAGCGACGTCTCTAGTGTCTTCAGAGATGCATTGATGTCTCTCAAATTAGGACCTGTAACATATAAAAACTTGTGAACAGAGGAAAGCTCAGAAGTTTGGGGTTCAGTTACAGTGTATAGGGGTTGGTGTGTACCTGCAGAAGGATTGGTGAATTCATCAAAATTGCGGGTTCCTGAGTAAAGTTCCATATCGTCAGCGAGAGTACGTGGACGTATGGTCAGCTCTGCAGGTCCTATGCCCATCACTCCTTGAAGAGTATTTTCTTTAGCTTTTGGAGGAATGACAGGTGCTTCAGTGATAACTGGAGTGGTGTCTAAATGAGTAGAGGGAGAAGCGAAGGGTAAGAATGGAGGTTGGTTACTGAGTTCAGCGTTGGATTCGCTGAGAATCACTTCATCAGTCTTTTGAGAGACTGAGGGAGGTTGGGTAGTTTCCAAGTTTGTAACCTCAGCGTTTGGAGACACTGAAGTCAGGATAGAGTGGGTGGCTTGTTCAGCTGTGGCAGAGCGTACCACTGAACTTTCCTTCAGCTCAACAGGAGGAGCTGAGGAGTCTTTAGTAATAGATTGCTGGGGTTGCTCCTTGGTTTTCTTAGTTCTTTTGGAACCAAGTTGGGTGTCAGAATGTTTCCTTTTAAGAGGAATGGAGGTTGCAGCTGGGGTATCAGTGGTGGGTTTGTCCGCTGAAGGAGCTGCAGAAGTAGAAGAAGTAGGGTTTAGAAGAGTTAACAGAGTTGAGAGACGTACCTCATTTTCTACCGGTTTGAAGTCGAGAATCTTAGGATCGACCTGAGAGAGTTTCAGGTCACCATCAGTTGGGTAGCTGTCCTTCAGGCCTTTTTGGAAAATGGCGCTGATGAATCGAGGATACGTAACCCATGGAGATCTGTCAGCGACGGTGTCCACTCTGAGTACCAGGTCATCATAGATAATCGATGCCCAGTCTATATGTAGACCTTTCAGCAATGCATATCCCATTGATTGTTGAGGTTTAGCGGCTTGGTCAGAGGAGCCGCTCTTGGCAGTCATGCAGCTGATCAGATGAGCGAAGATGAAATTCATCTCGCTGGGCATTTTCGATTTCTTTATAATGGTCAGCTTCTTCTCGGGCTTCATATCCCTTCCAGTTTCCCATACACAGCCCATTGCATCAAAGAATGCAATGATGGCTTCCCTGTCTGAGTTTTTCTTGGGGTCAGGGAGGGGAACGAAGGGTTTTTCTTTGGTTGCGATGGGAAGGCTGAGGGATTTGCGAATGATGGCAGGGGTGATCTTCATGGTGCCATATTCGATATCGCAAAGGATGCAGTCAATTGTTTTGGTGGGGTCTTTGGCTGATGGTAGCTGAGAGTGTCTGGCAGAGTACCAGAATTGTGATAGCAAAAGCTGATGTGCGGGAGGGGTTATGGTCAGGGCTGTGGAGATGCAGCAATTCTTGAGGAATTTCACAGCATCATCTAGATGTGTGACATGCTTTTGAGGAGGAAACTCGAGAAGCGCATAGAGGTTATTTACTTTAGTCCAATCCAGCTTGTCAAGAGAGAACTTGACGTGAGGAGCCTTGAGGATTTCCACTTCCTCAGCAGTATCATCAGCAGCAGTGTTCTCAGCGATGGTGTTCTTGGGAATGTCAGAAGATGCCATTTTCTATATTATCAGTTCAACCAAATATTAACAGATAAGAATAAACTTAATGTGGAAAGATTTTCCAATAAGATGGTTCAAATTTTGTCCATTTCATTCAGACAAAATGTTTTAATGAAGATTAGAGTTTTTCTTGTTTTTGAAAAACGAAATTTCAAACCCAATAAAAATCTTGTTTTCCAGTTTCCTTTGAAGATGGGGATTCTGGAAAAACGAATGAAGAACAAGTTTAAGATTTTTTCATTTAAACTTGAAGAACAACCATGAAATGGCTGTATTCATAAAACCATGAAAGAAAATGATTTCATTTTTAAGAAGTTCTTTTGTTTGATCTTGTTAAAACAATGAGAAGATCAGAAACAAGTTATTTGCATTTGGTAAATAATAAGAACATATTAACCTTTGATGTTTGAAGAAGATGAACAGTTGTTCTTGAAAAATAGAGAGCAAAATGCAACAGTGAATTCTTTCTTTGCTTGGAGGGGAAGTTCGCGTAAAAGGAAAATATAAACGAAGAATTTGTTTATATAGAGAGATTTAGAAAGAGAAAAGCTTTAGCGGGAAAAGATTTTCATCATGACACGGACACGTGTTTGCATTTGATTGGCGAGTAAACGAAACGTGCAAACGTGTGTCAGAAAGAAGAACGTGCCAGGGCTTATCCGTTGTAATGACGTCACAAATGTCCTTTCATATTCATGGTTGTCTCTGAGGTTTTGAAAAACTCAGGGATACTTTTGAAAATATGAAGCACTGAATTTAGAAATTTCAGTGAAGGTTTTTAGAAATTTCAAAGTATCGCTGATAAGGAAGAGATATTCAGCGATGTAATTTTCTTTTGAAATCTTACATTTTTATGCGATTTGTCAGAGAGAGAAAAACATACCTTTATATCAGCGAATCAAGTTTATTTAGAGAGAAGATGATAGAATGGGTTATACAAGTCGATTTTATCCTATCGCTGATCAAATGTGAACCGCTGAAGATTTTACTTTTCAAAGTTCAGCATTCCAAGCTCGCTGATGAGAAAGTTGAATCTTGTCTCATCAAGAGGTTTGGTGAACAGATCAGCTAACTGATAATCAGTTGGGATAAAGTGAAGTTCTATATCACCATTCATCACATGATCTCTGATAAAATGATACCTGATTTCGATGTGTTTTGTCTTTGAGTGTAGCACTGGATTATTGGCTATAGCGATGGCACTTGTGCTGTCGCAATAGATTGGAATATTTGAGAGCTGAAGGTCATAGTCCAGTGGTTGATTTCTAATCCACAAGACCTGAGAACAGCAGCTTCCAGCTGCTACATACTCAGCTTCAGCTGTAGAGGTGGACATTGAGTTTTGCTTTTTACTTGTCCAACTTACCAGCTTTCCACCCAGGAGCTGATATCCTCCTGTGGTGCTTTTCCTATCCATTCTGCAACCTGCAAAATCACTATCTGAATAGGCGATTAGATCGAATCCTGAGTCTTTGGGATACCAAAGACCTAGATTCGCCGTACCCTTAAGATATAGAAAAATTCGCTTTACAGCTTTCATATGAGATATCTTAGGTTCAGCTTGATATCGTGCACACAAGCATGTTGCAAACATAATATCGGGTCGGCTTGCTGTAAGATACAAAAGTGAGCCGATCATCCCACGGTACAAAGTGACATTAACAGGAATACCCTTAGTATCCTTATCAAGTGTCAGCGGTGGTGCCATAGGGGTTTTCATAGCTGAACTTTCAGTTAAGTCGAATTTCTTCAGCATATCTTTAACATACTTTCCCTGATTAATGAAAGTTCCTTTTTCATTTTGCTTTATCTGAAGACCAAGGAAATATGTTAGTTCACCCATCATGCTTGTTAGCTTCAATCTTCCTAATCATAGAAATATTTAGAAGTAGTGAAAAATAGGCTAAGTGAAGAAAAGCATCTTACAGAGGCTCTGCCGAACTTACCGAGAGATCAGAGTCAAGAAGCCACAGAAGCAACAGAGACGTCCTACAGAACCTCTGTTGAACTTAAAGAAGACCCAAGACTCGGAAACAAAAGAAGACTGCTCCACAGAGGACCAGACCACAGAACCTCTGTAACTCATTGCAGAGCCTCTGTAGTCCTCACTGAAAGACTTCAAAGATATTATTAATATCTTGCTACTATTCCAGAACCCGTTCGTCAACTTGCATGGAAACATACCCTGTCCAACGTCGACGTGTCAAACTCTGATTGGATTCAATAGGGCTTAGTACATAATAGACGTCTGCTGCATTAAATGCAATACAGCACGTCTGACTGTTCATGCCATCCTTGCAACTGTTCACGACATCCGTTCTACTATTCATACGTACCTTTTGAATAGTAGCATATGCTTTATGGTCCCCTTTAGAGTAGTATATAAGGAAGACTCATGTTGAGTTCTTCCTTACACAACTTCAATCGAACATCAAGAACACAAAAGCTTATTCACCTTAAAAGTCATAACTGTTTTAAAGCTTTTCTTACTCACGGTTCATAAACCTGTTCTTGATATATATATTCAGTAAACTTTGAGATATAATATTCTGTTCACTGTTTATTTATACTTTGTTCTAAATCTATCAAACTTATCTGTTAGTTCTTTAAATACGCTTCCACATCAAACATTAACTTGAACTAATAGATCTGATAATCTTGTTTAAAGCAAAACGGGAACCAACAATTGGTATCAGAGCAAAGCTTGATTTTCAATATCAAGTGATCCTCGTTTTACAACTTTTATTTGATAGATTATTTTCTTTCTCTTCATCATACTTAGAAATCCTCCATCAGATTATCCTTTCCTCAAAATGCCAAATACCAATAACTTTTTCACTGCTGGCTCACTAACCAAACCTCCTACTCTTCTTAGAGATGAGTATCCTCAATGGAAGATAAGAATGGTTCATTTCTTTGAGGGTACTGAAAAAACTCTCAAACAATATCTTTACAATCTTCCTCCAGTTCCTATGATAACTATGCCACGTGTACCAGCTACTACTGAATCTGCTGAAATCCCTGAACATCAAAAACCTAAGCCAAGAGAAGAATGGTCAAATGAAGATAAGGCAGAAGATGAAGTTGCACAGAAAACAAAAAGAATACTGATCATGGCTATCCCCAACGAAATTTTTCAATCTTTAGATGCATGCGAAACAACGCACGATCTCTGGAAAGAATTAGAAAGACAGTTGGAAGGGGGTGCTAAAACACAAAAGAACCGAAGGGCACAATACATAAACGAGTATCATGCCTTCAGAGCTTCTGCAACAGAATCTCTGCAAACAACATATGATCGGTTCAACTCTCTCATAAACAAATGCAGAAAGTCTGGTATTCACAGAACCACGGAAGAAAATAACGTCATGTTTCTAAAGAGCCTGAACGATGAGTGGCTTCAGCTGTCTATGTCTTTACAAACAAATCAAGATCTAGACTCCTGGACACTCTCTGATCTCTATGGAACACTAGCCGCACAAGAGCCTCAAATAGCTCAAGCTAAAACACTAACCATTGTACCATACGCATTGGTTAGTAAATCTACAGAGGCTACGGACATACCAAGAAATGAGAGATCTACAGAGGAGAAAAAGAAGGAGAAAAAGAAGATAGTAATGGTTGATAGCGAAGAAGATGAGCTGATAGAGGAAGAAATAACTCTTGCGTCATTAGCTAAATCAATGGCTCTATTGACAAGAGAGTTTAGAAATAACCAAAGGAATTCTGGTAGAAGAGATGATGGAAGAAGAGAAGAATCAAGTGACCGACAGAGGTCAGACTACAGAAATGATGACCAACAGAGGTCGAGCGACAGAAGCTACTGAGGAAATGACCGACAGAGATCAAATGACAAGGTAGGCCACACACAAGAATGCTACAAATGTGGAAAGCCTGGTCATTACGCAAACGAATGCCGAACAGAGAAAGGTGGAGACCAACAGAAGTCCGAAGATCGAACAGGAAACACCTCCCAAGGTTGTTTCAACTGCGGCAAGCCAGGTCATTTCGCACAAGAATGCAGAAGTAGACAAAATCGCCCACAGAAGGACTCAGCTTTTTACAAAAATAAGGCCGAGTATTATGCGCAAAAATACCTAATGGCGAACAAATGGCATTCTGAGGCAAACAAAGAAGACTTAGAATCAGACTCTACCTCTGATGATGAATTTCCCACAAATGCCCTGTTCTGTGGCATGGCAGAAGTTGACTCCGGCACTGACAATGAGGTATCCACTTCAAACTATATCTCAAGTACTGATTCTGTAGATGATGATGTTGATCCAAACCCTCAGTGATTTGATAATGACCCTCTCTTAAATACTTAGTGAAAATTGTATGTAAACAATATGTATCAGAGTTTCACTATCGCTGATAAGTACTAAGATCTTACAGTACCGCTGATAGGAACTCTCGCTCTTTAAATTAAACATTCAGCAAACACTGTTCACCATAATGCTCTGAGTCTGTTCAGTCCTTATGGTGATCGCTGATAAGTTAGTTGTTTACTTATGATCCTTGAAGACAAGTTTCACGTCAACAAAGGTTCTACGCTGAAGTCGAAGATCAAGCTCAAGAACCAGTGACAAGTCTCCTAATGAACTGATGCGGATCAGCGAAGACTCAGATTTGTCCACTCAACGTGAAGTATCAAGTACAAGACTTCAGCTATCGCTGAACTTTATCATTCGCTGAATAGTGAATGGTAATCGCTGAATCAACGAAAGCTGATCATGAAGTCCTCCGTACAAAGTACTTTTGTCTTAACCTCCCTTGCACGCCACCGTACGAAATGTCAGAAAAGAACCTCCGAAAATCTGAAATCGTACAACCACTCTGATACTACACTGTTCATCTTTACGGCTACTAAGGTTGTCAACCAAGGTCAATGACATGCAACCAATCCGCTGATGACACGTGTAAAGTGTATACTGAATTGCATTAAATGCATGTAGTATATAAAGAGATGAACTCACTTCTTTTGAAGTAACTTGCTAACTCTGGACAAGTTCAAATCTCTCTCAAGATAGGATTTTATTAGTAATCTCCATATCTTTCTTAGTGCAAGAAACCTTAGTGTTCCAACTTGTTTAGATTTAGGTTTATCCTTAATCTTGTTTCCGCAACAAGCTGTAAATTGTTAATGATTTATCAATAAACAATTTAGAAAAGTAAAATAGTGTGTTTGTATTCAACCCCCCCCCCCCCTTCTACAAACTTGTATAGGCCTTTCGGGACCAACAAGTGGTATCAGAGCAGATTTGTTTAATCTCATAAACAAGATCTAATCTAAGATATTTCTCTTCCTTGCTATTATCTGAAAATGGCCTCCCACACAAACACAAATTATGTAGACAATGGTTCTTTTGCGCAATCCCCTAAATTCTCCAAAGATAGTTTAAATCTATGGAACGATAGGATGATAATCTCAACTTTTCCTAAAGAATCCTCTAACCCCAGGTATAGAGATGACATGTATCAAAAGCTGAAAGAAAAGTATGCAAAGCTGAAAAGCTTTAAGAAGAAAGGCAAAGGCTTAATGGCCAACTATGATTGGGCTGCGTCTGATGAAGAAGAATCATCATCTGACTCTGAAGATGATGAAGCAAATCTCTGCCTAATGGCTAAGATTGAAGATGAGGAAGAAAGTTCAGACATTCCCTCCACTTCAACCTCTGCTATTCAGGTATCGCCTTCTTTCTTTACCAATATTGTAAATATTGATGAAGCTGATAGTCTTCGCAAAATCGATCTACTGACTAGAAGTTTATACGAAGCCATGAACGGCAAAGCTGTGGTTGAAAACCAAAATCTTGATCTCGCTGAAAAGCTTAAAAACTGCCACCTTCAAATAGAAAAGCTTTCTAAAATTGAAGATGATTTTAAAGATCAAGTCTATTTAAATCAGCTAGTCAAAATCGAACGAGCAGAAGCTATCGCGGCATTAAAAGCTGAACAAGCTACTGTTGAAGGATGGTGTAATTCTTCAACAAAGATCACTGAGATAATTAAGGCTCAGATTCCTCTGAGTGATAAACGTGGTCTGGGTTATAAGTATGATACTCCAAAACCAACCACTGAACGTTCAATGCTTAAATTTGGAACGTTCGTATCCTCAGTCGCTGACACTTCATCATCTCAGTACTCCTCATCGGTTACACCAATCCCTGAGGAAACTCCTACCTCCTCAAAAGGTAAGGAGAAAATGGTTTATTCAAAACCTACCTCTGTCTCTAAAGACAAAGGTAAAGGAATTGTTATTTATCAAAATCCTCAGAAGGGTAACTTAGTACCTAAGCTGAATGCTTCCAAAGCCTTAGTGATTCATTCATCTGGTTCTAGAAATCAGACCTCTGGATCAGTTCAGCGACCTACTCCTAGACTCAGAGTAGATGTCCTTGGTAAGAAATCTGAAGAACTGAATGTTCGTCCTATTTCAAAAACCAATAGTGTACTTGGTGCTGGTACTTCAAATTCCAAATTAAAAGCTCAGCACTCAAGTGGTCCTAGAACTAATTTTAGTTATAGGAAATGTTATCACTGTGGACTTACCGATCATATTGCAAGTAAGTGTCCCACAACCACCAAAGCTGATAAGATAGCTAAGGTGAAGATAGCACCCAAGAAGACCAAACCAGTTGCAATTCAGGTCAAGGTGACTCCTACCGCTGAGGTCAAGAAATTGACCAAAGTGAAGAAAGACAAAGCTGAATCTTCAAATTCTGCGAAGACTGCGGAACCCATTCCAACTACTTCCACTGACAAACGCGTATACATGGTGAAGTGGGTACCCAAGCAAAACTAATCTTCCTTTGTATTGCAGGTTAAGAAGGGTATCTGGTATCTCGATAGCGGATGCTCTAGACACATGACTGGAAAGAAAAGCCTGCTCGCTGAATACAAGGAAGAGAAGGGTCCCTCTGTGACTTTCGGTGGAAATGGAAAAGGACACACCCGAGGGTATGGTGTACTTTCAAATGGTACAACATCCTTCAGAAGAGTCGCATATGTTGAAGGGCTGAAGCATAATCTTCTAAGCATCAGTCAGCTTTGCGACATGGATAACAAAGTGATTTTCACTAAGGAATCCTGCTTTGTCTCTGACAAAAAGGAGAAGATAGCTCTCATCGGTTATCGTTTGGAAAATGTTTATGTAATAAACATGGACTCAACAACCACTGAGAACTCCTGTTTCTTCTCAAAGGCATCTTCTGATGTCAACTGGCTATGGCACAAGAGGCTCTCACATCTAAATTTCAAGACACTGAATACTCTTTCCTCCAAAGAGTTAGTCACTGGTCTACCTCAACATTCATACGCCAAAGAGTCTTTATGTTCAGCATGTGAAAAAGGGAAGCAGACCAAGGCAAGCTTTAAGTCAAAGCAAGTTTCCTTAGTGTCATCTCCTCTACAACTACTCCATATGGATTTGTTTGGCCCCGTTAACAAACAATCCATCGCTGGAAAGAAATATACGCTGGTCATAGTTGATGAATTCTCTCGTTACACATGGGTAATGTTTCTCCGTTCTAAGAGTGACACCCCTGAAGAACTCATCACCTTTGTTCGGAAGATGGAAACTCTGAACAATATGACTGTTCGCTCAATAAGGAGTGATCATGGAACTGAATTCAAAAACAGTTCTCTTGATTCCTTCCTTGAGAGCAAGGGTATTTCTCACAACTTTTCGTCAGTGAGAACACCACAACAAAATGGAGTCGCTGAAAGAAGAAATAGAACAATTATTGAAGCTGCACGTTCAATGCTCAGCGATTCTCACCTGCCTACTCAGTTTTGGGCAGAAGCTGTCAACACTGCTTGTTTTACGAAAAACAGGTCGCTGATAGTTAAAAGATTCAAAAAGACAGCCTATGAACTTTTTCATGGGAGAAAGCCTTCAATCAGCTTTCTTCACATCTTTGGATGTCAGTGTTTCATACTGAACAACAGAGATGCCCTTGGAAAGTTTGATCCTAAGGCTGATGATGGAATCTTTCTTGGATACTCCTCAGTTTCCAAAGCCTTCAGAGTCTTCAACCGAAGAAGACAAACTGTAGAAGAAACTATTCACGTCACGTTTGACGAATCCCGTTCAGCGAACTCTAAACCGAACGCTGATACAGAAGAACTGAATCAATGGATGTTTTCTCATCTTGGTGATTCAGAAGATATTCCCACTCCTCATGCTCACACCGTAGAAAATGATGGTCCTTCTATCATTCCAAATATGCAAAATAGTGAAGCTGAAACATCTTGGGTCTCAGCTGTTCCTATAAACACTATACCTGCAGTTGAACCAAATGTCTCAGAAATTCCATCTATTTCTCAGCAATCAGTGAATGAAGTGGCAAATGCAAACATTCCTCTCTTAGCTGATAATCCAGAAGTAGCTGAAGCCTCATCTTCAGCTTCTCCAGTTCAGACTGAGTCAGCGACGTATGCTCCGGCTCAGCGATGGACTGTAAATCACCCAATCGATCAAATTCTTGGTGATCACAACGCTGGTATTCAGACTCATAGAAGTGCAGGTAATATTTGTTTATTTGTTAACTTTATATCTCTAACTGAACCAAAGAAAATAGATGATGCCCTCAGAGATCCAAACTGGGTCAGCGCTATGCAAGAAGAGCTGACTGAATTCGAAAGAAACAAAGTTTGGAAACTTGTTCGTAGACCAACTGACAAAACGGTGATAGGCACTAAATGGGTCTATCGAAACAAGTTGGACGAACATGGTACTGTAACTCGCAACAAAACTCGTCTTGTTGCTCAGGGATACAGACAAGAGGAAGGCATAGATAATGACGAAACTTTTGCTCCAGTAGCAAGACTTGAATCTATTCGTCTTTTCTTAGCATATGTTGTACACAAAAACTTCACTGTACATCAGATGGATGTTAAGTCAGCATTTCTAAATGGAAAGCTGAATGAAGAAGTATATGTGGGACAACCTCCAGGATTCTCAGATCCTAAGCGTCCAGGTTATGTGTATAAACTGGATAAGGCACTTTATGGCTTAAAGCAAGCTCCACGTGCATGGTATGATACTCTCTCTACTTATCTCCATATTGAAAAATTTGAGCGAGGTAAAATTGACAAAACTTTGTTTTTTAGAAAAGTGAAAGGTCATATCATTTTAGTTCAAATATATGTTGATGACATTATATTTGGTTCTACTAACCCTGAGCTTTGTACTCGTTTCGCTGATAGAATGAAAGATGAGTATAAAATGAGCATGATGGGTGAACTAACATATTTCCTTGGTCTTCAGATTAAGCAAACTGAAAAAGGAACGTTTATAAATCAGGGAAAGTATGTTAAAGATATGCTGAAGAAATTCGACTTAACTGAAAGTTCAGCTATGAAAACCCCTATGGCACCACCGCTGATACTTGATAAGGACACAAAGGGTGTTCCTGTCAATGTCACGCTGTACCGTGGGATGATCGGCTCACTATTGTATCTCACAGCTAGCCGACCCGATATTATGTTTGCAACATGTCTGTGCGCACGATATCAAGCTGAACCTAAGATATCCCATATGAAAGCTGTAAAGCGAATCTTTCGATATCTTAAGGGTACAACGAATCTAGGTCTTTGGTATCCCAAAGACTCAGGATTCGATCTAACCGCCTATTCAGACAGTGATTTTGCAGGTTGCAAAATGGATAGGAAAAGCACCACATGAGGATGTCAGCTCCTGGGTGGAAAGCTGGTAAGTTGGACAAGTAAGAAGCAAAACTCAGTGTCCACTTCCACAGCTGAAGCTGAGTATGTAGCCGCTGGAAGCTGCTGTTTTCAAGTCTTGTGGATGAGAAATCAGCTACTAGACTATGATCTTCAGCTCTCCAAAATTCCAATCTACTGCGACAGCACAAGTGCCATCGCTATAGCAAACAATCCAGTGCTACACTCAAAGACAAAACACATAGAAATCAGATATCATTTTATCAGAGATCATGTAATGAATGATGATATAGAACTTCATTTTATCCCAACTGATTATCAGTTAGCTGATTTGTTTACCAAACCTCTTGAAATGCTGAACTTTGAAGGATAAAATCTTCAGCGGTTCACATTTAATCAGCGATACGTTTATACATTTGTGTATAGCCTTCGGGATAAAATCAACTTATATAATCCATTTCATCATCTTCTCTCTGAATAAACTTGGTTAAACTGATATCCAGGTATGTTTTCTCTCTGACAATCGCATGAAAATGCAAGATTTCAAAATAAATTGCATCGCTGAATATCTCTTCCTTAACAGCGATATTTTGAAAATTTCCTTAAACCTTCACTGACATTTTCTATTCAGTGCTTCATGTTTTACAAAAGAGTCCCTGAGTTTTCAAAACCTCAGAGACATCCTAAAAGAATGTGAAAGGACAGTTGTGACGTCATTTCAACGGATAACACTCGGCACGATTTCTTTCTGACACACGTTTGCACGTTTTGTTCAAACTTCCAATCAAATGCAAATACGTGTCCGTGTCATGATGAAAACCTTTTCCCGCTCAAGGTTTTCTCTCTCTAAAAATCCCTATATAAACAACTCTTGGTTTATATTTGTCTTTTACGCGAACAATCTTTCTCCGCAAGAAAAGAATTCTCTGTTGCATTTGTGCTCTCAAAAACCTCAAGAACTGTTCATCATCTTCTTCATCAAAACTTCAAGGTTAATATGTTCTTATCTTTTATCAAATGCGTATAACTTGTTTTCGATCTTCTCTTTGTTTTAACAAGATCAAACAAAAGAACTTTTTAAAATAAAATCATTTCTTTCATGGTTTTATGAACACAACCATTTCATGGTTGTTCTTCAAGTTTTAAATCTAAATCTTAAACTTGTTCTTCATTCGTATCCATTTTTCTTTTAGAAACTGGAATACAAGATTTTATGGGTTTTACTTTTCTTTTAAAATCAAGAAAAACCCTAATCTTCATTAAGACATTTTTTGTCTGAATGAAATGGACAAGATTCGAAATATCTTAACGAAAATTTCTTTCCACATTAAGATAATTCTTATTTGTTAACATCTTTGGTTGAACTGATAAAACAGTGATATGGCATCTTCAAAGCTGAATGTTACCGCTGAGTCCATCTCCACTGACTCTGAGGAAATGGAAATCTTCAAAGCCCCCCAGGTTAAGTTCGAGCTGGATCAACTCGATTGGACTAAGGCCAACAACCTCTCAGCTCTTCTCGAGTTTCCTCCTCGGAAGCAAGTATCACATCTGGACGATGCTGTAAGTTTTCTGAAGAACAGCCCCATCTACACAGCCCTGACCATAACACCTCCTGCCAGTCAGCGGCTCTTATCCCAGTTCTGGTACTCAGCCATACACACTGAGCTACCCTCTGCCAAAGATCCATCCAAAACCATAGACTGCATACTCAGCGATACTGAGTATGGCACCATCAAGATTACACCCGCCATTATCCGCAAAGCCCTAAACTTCCCAAATGCCACCAAAGAAAAACCCTTCATTCCATTCCCTGACCATAAAAAGCATGCTGACAGAGAAGCAATCATTGCTTTCCTTGACGCAATGGGTTATATCTGGGATATTGGAAGGGACAAGAAGCCTGAGAAGAAACTGACGCTGATAAAGAAATCCAAGATGCCCAGCGAGATGAATTTCATCTTCGCTCACCTGATCAGCTGCATGACAGCAAAATCCGGATCTTCTGATCTAGCCGCCCAACCTCAGCAGTCCATGGGTTACGCACTGCTGAAAGGTCTAAATATTGACTGGGCCTCCATTATTTATGAAGACCTGATTCAACGTGTCGATTCTGCCGCTGACAGACCAGCATGGGTTCCTTACCCACGATTCATCAGCGCCATCTTTCAGTATGGCCTGAAGGACAGCTATCCTGAAGAGGGTGATCTAAAACTTTCTCAGATTGGCCCTAAGGTTCTCGACTTCAAGCCTGTCGCCAATGAGGTACGTCTCTCTACTCTTCTCACTCTTCTAAATTCTCCGCTTTCTGTGGCTCCTTCAGCGACAATACCAATCGCTGATACCCCGGCCACAAAATCCTCTCCTTATAAGAAAAGGAAACCCTCACACACCCAACTTGATTCCAAAAGGATCAAGAAAACCAAGGAGCAACCCCAGCAATTCCATGCTGAAAACTCCTCAGCTCATTCTGAAGAGCTGAAGGAAAGTTCCGTGGTACGCTCTGCCACACCCGTGCAAGCCATCCATCCAATCCAGACTTCAGCGTCTCCAAACGCTGAGGTTAGAAACTTGGAAACTACCCAACCTCCCTCAGTCTCTCAAAAGACTGATGAAGTGATTGTCAGCGATTCCAACGCTGAACTCAGAACCCGAACCCCAATCTTAGCCTTCGCTTCTCCCTCCACTCACTTGGACACTCCTCCAGCGAACACTGGAGATGCCATCATTCCAGAAGCGACCGCTGATGCTTCTCAACAAATGATGAAGAAAGGACCTGCAGAGTTCACCATACCTCACCGTACTTTCGAAGAGGATATGGAACACTATTCAGGAACCTGCAACTTCGACGAGTTCATCAATCCTCCTGCAGGTACAAATCCCACCTTAAACACTGTAACTAAACCTGAAACTTTTGAGCTTTCCTTTGTTCACAAGTACTTATATGTTACAGGTCCTAATTTGGGAGACATCAACACCTCTCTGAAGTCTGTGGAAACAAAGCTGTCCAGTCTCACCACCACACTCTCCAACAACTCAACAGCTGTAACAAACGCTGGGGAGAATTTGACAAAGCTGACAACGGTGGTGGAGAAGAAAGCTTCCACTGAAGACATCAAGAGTCTTGATAAGACGCTCAACGATTTTGCCAAGGTGCTCTGTGACATCTACACTGACTACACAAGCCTCAAAACATCAGTTTCGACCATGTCCAGCGAAGTAACAACGCTGAAGACATCGGTTGCAAAACTCGAGGGTGATATGTCAGAGGTCAAGACTGACTTAGGCTCTGTAAAGACCGACGTTAGTTCTATGAAGACGATGATCGAGACGCTGGTAAACAAGGCAAATAGTCCAGCTTCTGCTCCTGCCCCTGTCCCTATTTTGGAATCTTTCACAGAGGAGGATCGCACAGAGCTGAGGAAAATCACGCCTGCTATTTCTGGCCTAAAAGACAGAATAGCAAAGCTTGAAGGTTGTGTGAAAATCTCTGGCCCAGAAGACAGAGATAACACCAATGCTGAGTCTGCCCATTCCTCCCCCAGTCATCATGAGAAAGAGGGGAGAAGAGCGCTGAACATTCCAGGGAGAAAAGCGCTGAGAATCTTGAGAAAAGCGTTGAAGATCTGAACAAGAGCGCTGAAGACCTTTCCCATGATGAATCTATCAGGGGAGAGATGAATGAAGATCTGACCACTGGACCTCAGGGAGATGAAAACCCTGAGGGAACCGAGAAGCTCGCCTCTGTATCTGAGGGGGAGCAACTCGAAGAAGATGATGAGGAATCCGAAGCAGAAGAAGATGAAGACATCGACATCCCTGAAGACAAACCATCCTTCTCTCCAAGAAAGGATGATGATGATGATGAAGATGACGATGATTTCTTTATCGTCAAACCTGCCCCAAGGATCAAAGCTCTTAAAGGAATCTCAATAAAAGAACCATCAGGGGAGAAGACAAAGACAAAGCCCTCAGCCTCTGGCGCTGAGAAAAGCAAAGACAAAGGCCTCGCTGAAGATGAAAATCTAGCGATCCTATTTGAAAAGCCGGTTTGTCAGGTACACTAAAACTTTACTTATATTCCTTCCCTGAACATCTCAATACTCAATCAGTTCTCTCCACAAACCTCTCTCCACATCCACATTATTTTTCTATCTTTTCTACCCAAGTTCTTCTACCCAGTTCTTATCTGTAAGATCGCTGCGTTTCAGCTAGTCCTCTCCCCTGTTTGAGGATGTCGCTGAAGGTTCTACTGTTGCGACTTCTCAAATAAAGCCAGCTGCTGCTGATGAAATAATCCCAGTCTTGGACTTGATCTCTGAGACTGATGAACCAGAAGAACAACCTCTCTCGCACAATAAGAGACCTTCCTCAGTTCCTCAAAGGCTGAGTGAAGTGGATCAAAAGAGAAGAGAAGAAAAAATAAAGCGATTCGAGGATCAGCGAATCATACTAAGGCCTGATCAACTGCCTTCAGTTCCTCCCAAGTTCAGAATTTCAAAAGCTGAATACTAGGACCACCTTAGAGCTGAACGCCTCATTGCTGAAAGGAAGGAAGCTGAAGAGAAAGACAGAGAATACGCCATCAAGCTCACTCAAGAATCTGTCAAAGACCCCAAGCTGAAGCGTGTTCCCATTCAAATCCAACGAAAGCTGTGGGAAGAAGCCCAGAAGATCGTGGAAAAGAAAACTGAAGTTTCTCAGACCACCTTGATCTTGTGTAAAGAGAAAATTCACTTCAGATATCGTCCAGCGAAGATCAACAAGGTATTCATCTCTGGAAGAACCTCTATCGGAGTACCTATTGTTGACATCAAACTGTTCAGAGAAGATGGCACATCTGAAACCTTTCGCGCTGACACTGTAAAAAGGTATGGTCTCTCTGAATGGCTGGAAATGAGGTTAGCTATCCAACCATCACAATCTAAGTACAAGAATCATTTCGAAAAGCTGATAAACAGACAGATCGACTTGATATCTTATTGTGTGGATATTCCTCCTGTTCCTGATCTAAAGTCGAAAAGAAAAAGAGGCTCTCCAAGGAAGAAACGTCAAGATTCAAACTCAGGACCTGTCATACGAAATGAAACTGGAATTGGTTTCTCTCGCGCTGAAGTGCTTGGTCCTGATCCTGATCTATCTGCCCTTGACATCTCTTTGCCACCATGTGAACTTTTCGTCCCTGGTAAAGTCATCAGTAATCCTTATGGAATATTCTTTCTTGACTACGACGGACGTAAATGCTTTCAACGGATCGCTGAGCTCCCAATCACTCCAATCGAACAGCTCAGAGATCTTATCTACTGGTGTGACTTCAGAAAGGACATTCAGGCACGACACCTAAAACCCTTGATTTTTCAAGAAGCGCTGAATAAAAGAAAACGAGGTGTAACGGTTCCTGACTGGATGATTCCCACTGAAAAGACGACCCTTGATGAACTTCTCATTAAGGAAGAACCTTTTGAAAACTGATATAATCTCCTTTTTCTCTATTGTATCAGTTATCCTTCTGTACTTGTAATTTATTTCGCCTGTACTTGTAATCTTTCTGTTCTTCATTGTAACCTGATTCAAATATTTAAAGAAAGATTTCAGCAAATGTACTTTACCTCATCAGTACTGAAAAGATCCCAGAAAACAGTAAAAGGGACAAATATTTTATGAGTTCTTTTTATCCTTATGTTTTCATTTAATAGCAATTTTCTTTGTTGCTATGTCATAATCAAATAGGGGGAGATTGTTGATCCAAACCCTCAGTGATTTGATAATGACCCTCTCTTAAATACTTAGTGAAAATTGTATGTAAACAATATGTATCAGAGTTTCACTATCGCTGATAAGTACTAAGATCTTACAGTACCGCTGATAGGAACTCTCGCTCTTTAAATTAAACATTCAGCGAACACTGTTCACCATAATGCTCTGAGTCTGTTCAGTCCTTATGGTGATCGCTGATAAGTTAGTTGTTTACTTATGATCCTTGAAGACAAGTTTCACGTCAACAAAGGTTCTACGCTGAAGTCGAAGATCAAGCTCAAGAACCAGCGACAAGTCTCCTAATGAACTGATGCGGATCAGCGAAGACTCAGATTTGTCCACTCAACGTGAAGTATCAAGTACAAGACTTCAGCTATTGCTGAACTTTATCATTCGCTGAATAGTGAATGGTAATCGCTGAATCAACGAAAGCTGATCATGAAGTCCTCCGTACAAAGTACTTTTGTCTTAACCTCCCTTGCACGCCACCGTACGAAATGTCAGAAAAGAACCTCCGAAAATCTGAAATCGTACAACCACTCTGATACTACACTGTTCATCTTTACGGCTACTAAGGTTGTCAACCAAGGTCAATGACATGCAACCAATCCGCTGATGACACGTGTAAAGTGTATATTGAATTGCATTAAATGCATGCAGTATATAAAGAGATGAACTCACTTCTTTTGAAGTAACTTGCTAACTCTGGACAAGTTCAAATCTCTCTCAAGATAGGATTTTATTAGTAATCTCCATATCTTTCTTAGTACAAGAAACCTTAGTGTTCCAACTTGTTTAGATTTAGGTTTATCCTTAATCTTGTTTCCGCAACAAGCTGTAAATTGTTAATGATTTATCAATAAACAATTTAGAAAAGTAAAATAGTGTGTTTGTATTCAACCCCCCCCCCCCCCCTTCTACAAACTTGTATAGGCCTTTCGGGACCAACAGATGATTTATTTAAACTTAACATTGAACTGAAAGATGTAAATGAAAGCATTCAGAAAAGACTGACCTTTAATGAGAGAGAAGTAAGGCTTCTCACTCAAGAAAAAGCCAAAATCTTTGAAGAAAAAGAAAAAGTCGAAAAATATTGGAGCAAAAATATAGATCCTTTAAAAAGGCAAATTTCTGACTTAACCTATGCTTTAAAAATCAAAACAAAAGAACTTTCAGTTTCAAGAAGTGAAACTACAGACATAAGAGCTCTCAAAGAATACTTTCAAAAAGAAAGAGAGGTACTTTGGCAAGATCTTTTAAGAAGAGAAGTTTTACTTAAAAACTATAAAGATGCACAGAAGGTGTATAAAAAGGTAAACTCTCAAATAGCAAGACGAGGTATAGGGTACAGTGATATTACCTTAGGAGTTGAAAATAAACGACTAAAACCTCTGTCCTCTCTATTTGTTTTGGGAAAAACTAACAAACCAAACTTTCCAAACTTACTCTCTGTAAGTAAAAGGGTTAAAATCTCTGCAGAACCTCACTTGAGGAAACATACAAAGATGATCAATGTGTGGTTTGAAAACAAAGATTCATCATCTTCAACCTCTGTCAATAGAGGAATCAAACCAAAGAAATATCTGAAAACACAAGATCAGATTGGTATCTTTAAGTTTGGTAAACCATAGACTCAAACACAGGTCGCTTTTGTCTGTATGATAAATGTCGAAAAGAAATTGTCAGCAGAAGCTCCTGAGTTTAAACCCATCTTTTCAGAAGAAAAACTTGAAGAATCTATTGAAAAAGAAATTTTGGAAGTTTTGAAATCAAATGTTTTAGAAAATCTCTGTACATCTTCTATAGATCAAAAACTCGCTGAAGAGATCTCATCAGAAACCTCTGCCATCTATGAAAGTTTTTCTACAGAGGAAGAAAGCTCGTATGATACATGCTTAGAAAATCCAGCCTCTGTCGAAAGAAATGACTCAACCTCTGCATATGAGGACGATTCATCCTCTGACGACTCAGAGACTGATTTCAAATCAGGGATAATTCACTGTGACACAGAGGATGTCAAATTCTCCTCTGAAGTTCTTAACAGAACAATTTCTCCAAAAGAGAAAATGTGTATTGTCTCAAATTCTCCTCTGAAGTTCTTAACAGAACAATTTCTCCACAGAGATACCTATCCATCCATATTTTCTCAAAATGTGTATAGAAGTCAAAACCTCTACAGAGCTTGAAAATCTGAAAAAGGCCTCTGAAAATCCAAAAAGCTTAAAATTTTCAAAACCTTTAAGGAAAATCAAAGAGAATCCCACTTGGCAACAAAAGGGAAAATGGCCTGAAGCTAACAAATATTTTTCCTCTGTGACAGTGAAGAAAGGTGATCACCACAGAAGAGAGTCACAGAAGGCAGGAACTAAACAAGACTTTTGCAAACAACATTCTAGTATTCATAGATCTTCTTGTAATAAGAAATCTAATGTAAAGAAAGAGTGTAATGTCTTTGTGGCTCAGTTCAAAGAATTCAATGAAAAGTTCAAACAAATCACATCTCATATTCAATACTGTCATTGTTTTGATCTTATGTTTAAATTGAATAAACACTTCTCAAGTCCAGATTGCTTTCTCACCACTGAAATTCGAAAGGCAGAACCAAAAGAGAAACAATCTGATTCTTCTACAAAAGATAAAATGTATTTCAAGAATGCTAAGGCAAACTTGAAAAATTCTAACAATATTGGACCCATGTGGATATGGGTACCTAAATCTCTGTGATTGTCTTACAGAAGCAACATGTGCCAATTTGGTATCTTGACTCCGGATGCTCAAGGCACATGACTGGCAACAGAAGATTACTATCCACATACAATGAAACACACGATGGTGGATCTGTAACTTTTGGAGACAACATGAAGGGACACATCAAAGGCTATGGAGTCATACAGAAAGAAAATGTCTCTGTATACAAAGTTGCATATGTGAATGGCCTCAAACACAACCTACTAAGCGTAAGTCAACTCTGTGATACAGGATTCGATGTGTTATTCAAAAGAACTTTCTGCTCTCTACAGAGTGAAAACACAGGAATGGAACTTCTGCGAGCTGAAAGAAGAGGAGATCTATACCTAATGAATTTTACTTCAAAATCCAAGGACAAAGTTTGCCTAGTAGCCTGCAAAAGTGAAGAAGCTTGGTTATGGCACAACAGGTTCTGTCACTTAAACTTTCACACCTTGGATAAACTAGTAAAACTCAATCTAGTTAAAGGTTTGCCAAATGTTAAATTCAATAAGGATCACTTTTGTTCGGCCTGTGAAATGGGAAAACACAGAAGGGCTTCCCACAAAGGCAAAACAGATGTGTCTTGCACTAGGCCTCTGTACATGCTTCATGTCGACCTCTGCGGTCCCATTGCTATACAGAGCCTAGGAGGCAAGAAATACTTACTTGTCCTAATTGATGAGTATTTACGTTTCACATGGGTTGAATTTATTAGAAAGAAATCAGATGCTCCAATTATATTGATAAATCTAATGAAAAGAATTCAAGTTCTTTATGACTGCAGAATACAGAAGTTAAGAAGTGACAATGGCACAGAATTTAAAAACTGTGTCATTGAAGCATATCTTTCTACAGAAGGAATATCACAGAACTTCTCTGCAGCTCGCACTCCACAACAGAACGGTGTTGTCGAAAGAAAGAATCGAACACTTGTGGAAGCCGCAAGAACTATGCTGTTAGTATGCGGATTATCAATGAACTTTTGGGCAGAAGCAATTTCTACTGCGTGTTATACTCAGAATCGTTCAACCGTTGTGAAAAGACACCTCAAGACGCCTTACGAACTGCTTAACAAAAGGCGGCCAAACATCAAATTTTTCCATGTATTCGGATGCAAATGCTTTGTCTTAAACGACAGAGATTCAAGAGGAAAGTTTGATGTAAAAGCTGATGAAGGCAAATTCATTGGATACTCTGCCACTTCCAAAGCCTACAGAACATTCCTTACAAAGTCTCACACGATTGTAGAAAGCATCAATGTTTCTTTTGATGATTCATTCCAAATGACTTCTGAGCAAATCAGTTCAGAACTCGGAATTAAAGGAAAATCCTCTGTCATCTCACAAGCTAAAGAAGACTTGAATCTTCTATTTTTAGAGATGTTACACGATAACATTGATCCTTCTGTTGGAACCATCAGAGTTTCTGAAGAACCATCCTCTGTCGGACAAAATCCTACAGGTATGACTCTAACTGGTCCAAATAATGCTTCACCTTCTTCTATAAATACTACAGATGCAAATGCCGAAGAAAAAAATGCAGAAGATGAAACTTCAAGAAAAACGACCACGGAAGCTGCTGAAAATCAAACTCCACAATCCACAGAAGAACCAATTATAGAGGAAGTTGAGGACCAAGACTATACGTCCTCAGAGGAACAAACTCCACCACGACTCATACCAATCATTCAGCAAACGGTAGGATCAACTACCAAGGCACGAAAAACAACAGAGGCTACACGAGAAGAAGAAACATCAGAAGCCTCTGAAGAAAGTTTTGATGACATTGATGATCATATTCCACGCACAACTCAGTGGACAAAAAGCCATCCTCCAAGCCAAATAATTGGAGAACCTTCTGACTCAGTAAAAACAAGGTCTGCCACTGCTAATTTTTCTTTCTTTACAAATTTTATTAGTGTGATAGAACCAAAGAAGATTTCTGAAGCCCTAGATGACCCAAACTGGGTAGACGCCATGCAAGAAGAACTTCTGCAATTTGAGCGTAACAGAGTCTGGACTTTAGTACCTCTGCCAAGAGGGAAACAGGCCATTGGGACTAAATGGGTCTACAGAAACAAGAAGGATGAAGATGGAGTGGTCATCAGAAACAAAGCAAGATTAGTAGCAAAAGGATATAGACAAGAAGAAGGCATAGACTACGATGAGACTTTTGCCCCTGTCGCACGGCTCGAAGCAATAAGAATATTCTTAGCCTTCGCAGGCCACAGAGGTTTTAAAGTCTATCAGATGGACGTAAAATCAGCTTTTCTAAACGGTGAAATCCAAGAAGAGGTTTACGTAAATCAGCCACCAGGTTTTGAAAGCTCAAAGTTCCCAAGGCATGTATACTACCTTGAAAAGGCTCTATACGGACTAAAACAGGCTCCAAGAGCATGGTACGAACGAATTTCCACCTTTCTTCTAGAAAATGGCTACAACAGAGGTACAACAGATACTACATTATTTTATAAACGCAACAATAGTGAGATAATGCTTGTACAAATATACGTAGATGACATAATTTTTGGGTCTACAAATTCAGAAGAGTGCAAAAATTTTGAAAAACTCATGCAGAGTGAGTTTGAAATGAGTATGATGGGAGAATTAACATTCTTCCTCGGACTTCAAGTCAAACAATCTTCAGAGGGAATTTTTATAAATCAAGCCAAATATGTCTCTGACATTCTTTTAAAATATAATCTCTCTGATACCTCTGCAATGAAGACTCCAATGGCCACTGGAAATTAGTTATGCTTAGATCCAAATGGTATTTCTGTAGAATGTACTCTCTACAGAGGTATGATTGGATCTCTGTTATACTTAACACCAAGCAGACCTGACATTATGCATGCCACATGTCTTTGTGCACGTTATCAAGCTAATCCAAAGAAATCACATTATGATGCTGTAAAGAGAATCTTTAGATACCTGAAGGGGACCAACAATCTTGGTCTCTGGTATCCACAGAACTCTGGTTTTAGTCTTAAAGCTTATACAGATTCAGACTATGGAGGATGCATGCTCGACAGAAAGAGTACCTCTGGGAGTTGTCAATTCCTAGGTGGTAAACTAGCCAGTTGGACCTCCAAGAAGCAGGATTGTGTCTCCACATCCACTGCAGAAGCTGAATACGTTGCTGCTGCTAGCTGTTGTTCTCAGGTTCTATGGATGAAGACTCAGCTAAAAGACTACGGCCACATCCTATTCCAAATACCCATCTTCTTTGATTCCAAAAGTGCCATTGCTATCTCTGCCAACCCTGTGCAACACTAAAAAACCAAGCATATCGATATAAGGTACCATTTCTTGAAACATCATGTTGAATACGGTACAATCGAAATGCATTTCGTGCCCACAGAATATCAACTCGCTGACTTATTCACCAAAGCACTAGACGAGAAAAGATTCAACTTCTTGGTGGGTAAGTTAGGAATGATTAACATGGTGTGAAAATCCTCTGTAAGTATAGCTTTATCTTCTGTAAATAAGTATAAATATCTATTATTACTTAAGTTATTGCTTTGATAAATTTATTTCTGTATGTAATTTTTTTTTGTGTGTGCAAAAATAATTCTTGGTTACAGAGCTTCTGTGGGTCCGCTCAGATCTTCTGATAACCCTTACAGAACCTCTGGTAAACATGATCTATGCTCAATACAAATCTTACCATTCTTTGAACCAAGCATAGATCAAGGGGGAGCAAAAGGAAAATTCTTGATCTACAGAAGTGATTAGATCAAGGGGGAGCAAAAGGGACCCTGAAATGATCTACAGAGGTAAATCTTTCAAAGGAAAGCCAAAGAAGAATGTCGATAATTCTCCATCGACGTAAGTAAGACAAAACTGCCGAGAACAGAAGAACCAAAAGGTATGTCTCTCGCACAAAAGGTTTTTGGAAAATAGTTTTCTAGGACAAGAATTGTCAAATATGTCCTAAATATACTATGAATAACATTTCAAAAATCAAAAGTTCAAAAAGTTTAACAAAATTCGAATTAGGAGAAATTTAAGGTCATAGAGCTTCTGCTGAGCTCAACAGAGGTTCTGTCAGAAAAAGCTCTGTAATCGCAAATTAACCCTCTATCGATCATTTGAAATGTTATCTCGGAAATCGGATAGATACACCATGACCTTCTCGAACAAAACGTTTTTCAAAACAGTTTTCTCGGACACCAACTTTCAAATATATCCGAAAAAATCTCTTAAACCAGATCAAAAATTGGATGATCAGAAAATCTAATAGAATTTTAGTTATTAGATTTTTTACCTCATAGAGCTTCTGCTGGCCCTCACAGAGCTTCTGTAAGTTCCAACAGAGCCACAAAACCTCTGTGAGTCAAATTTCTTGACAAAATCCTATTTGATCCTCTCCAATGTCTTTACAAACGTTTTCGTTAAAAGAAGAACCCACAGAAGTCATGATAACAATGAGATATATGAGAGATAAACATCAAGCTTTTTCAAGATCACAGAACTTCTGTAATCCACAGAAGTTCTATCAATCTGTTACGTGAGCATTTCTGAAGTAATAACGGTTACTTTTACTGCGAGTGAAACTCATGTGGCTAAAAACAACCTCACGCGCCTAGCATTAATGGGCCGCGCACGACGTCCTGTCATATTCTGACAAGGCCTACGTGTCCCATTTTCATTGGGCGTAAATGGAACGTTTTTATTTGGAAAGTTGAACCCGCCGTTCTAACTCGAGTACGGATTCCAAATTTTAATCCATTGCCATATATTTTACTCTTTCGAATACTACCGTTTTACCCTCCTATAAAAACCAAGCTTACCCTCTCATAAAACCTTTTACAAACTCTTATCTTCTTCTCCGGCGAAACCCTGCAAAAGCTTGCAAAAAACCTTGTTCTTAAAATCAAATGGCTTCATCTTCTAAAGCTATCTCCCAAGAACTCTCTCCGGCGAACTCACCGGAACACTCACCTGCCCATTCTGAACATTCAGAAAACCCCAACCTTGCAAGAGCTATTGAACAACAAGATTCCGGGGACTCAGCAGAATTTGCTCCGACGACACACTTGCAAAACTTCATAGCAAAAGATCACTTCGAAACCATACTTCCTATCAAATCCAACAACTGCTATTTGGTCCCCTCACCCACTGCTTTCGGCGAAGCCCATGCTATTCTTCTGAACATAATGGAAAATCACATCCTCTTCCCTCTACTCTCAAGAACCCCAAACAAAATTCCAGTCCGTTATCTGAACCAATTTTGGCAAAGCTGCCGATTTGATAAAGACGATTCTCTTATCAAAGGGTACATTTCAAGACCTGATAAATCTGAGCATCTTGAAATCAAGTTCAACAGAACAATGTTCTCACTTGAATTCAACCTACCAACAAGGGGTCTTCTGGGATTGAAGAGTTATGCAGAGCAACCAACAGACGAAGAGCTCTGTCGCTTCGTGGAAATGCTTGGGTACAACACCCAACTACGGAAGAGAAATGACTTCCGCAAAGGAAGATTACCACCTCTGTGGAACACTTTGTTCTCTATTCTTAACAGATGCCTGACAGGGAAAATAGGGAGTATTGACCAAAGCTCACATCAAATCTTGAGCATCATGTATGGGGTTTACTATGATCTTCCACTAGATTATGCGACCATAATGATGCAAGAGATCATAAACACCATCGACAGAAAGAACAACACGAGAAGGGTCAAAGAGAACGATCCCAACTTTCTACCACCTCTGCAATTCCAAAGAATATTGGGAGTACTGTTCGAACCTCTACTGCTAATCCAAAACTGGCCAATGGAAGGCTCAACTCCCAAACAGTTCCCGATGAACAAGAATACCCCCACTGATCATACTGATGGCTACTCACACTGCAGACCTCTGTCAAAGAAGCTTCTACGCTACGCATCGAATAAATCCCTTAAGAAAGAGTATATACGCGATCATAGAACTCCTAAACCGAGTCCTATGACACCCCCGCGTTTAGGTGTCCCCCTAGGAACAATGATAGTAAAACCTCTTTCCACTCAAGAAGAAAAGGATCAGAAGTTAGCAAAGCACATGGCTATTCAACTCAGCTTTATATCCAAACGTGCAGAACTTATGGGAAAGAAGTCTTCATCAAGAACCTCTGCATATACTCCAAAAGCCAAGAAGAGAAAAACTGCAGAAGGCACCTCAACAAGCGCTGCAGAAGATCAACCTTCACCTCCTCATGCCACAGAAATTGGCTCCTCTGCTCCTCCCTCTTCCCCAAAAATGAAGAAGAAAAGAAGATCGAAATCAACAGAGGAAGGGGCACCAAAACCTAAGAGAAGGAAAACCAAAAAGAAGCATGGTAAATCACTTGAAAAGTTGGTTACCATTGCAGAAGAGGAAACTGCAGCAGAAGAAGTTGCAGAAGAAGGAATGGCTACAGAAGAGTATCAATCACCCTATCAATCTCCAGATAGATTTGCTCACCAAGGAGACCTGAACGACTTCTTAAAGAACCCTGACCTTGCCAACACCCAAAATACAGCAGGGTGGACGGCACAACCTCTCGATCACCACTCTCCAGAAGAACAAGATTTCTCCATTTCTGGCATTGACACACATCTGCAAGAAGATGACACAACACCCAAAGATCAACCAGCCAAAACCCCTGTTATTTTACAGAACCCTTTCATTCAAGGATTGGACGTCCACAGAAGGAGTCCAAACCCAGCTTCAGAAGAAATAGATCAAACAGAAGCTGAGTGGAATAGAGGTGAAATTACAGAGGCTTCTGAGAAAATGATAGAAGAAGAAAAAGGAAAAGAGGCAGAAGTTGCACACGAAGAGGGATTCAGAACATGGGAGACAACAGAGGAGATCTTAGAGACAGATTCAGATGAAGAAGAAGCTGTCTGGATACGTAAAGGTCTCTATCATCCACATGTCATGAGATTATACGAATCTCATCAAATGTATGACTTTTTACGACCAGAGCAAGGAACTTCAACAGAACCTAGGGAAGAAGCACCAAGCCGAAGGATAGCTACAAAGGATGAAATGATAGACAATGATGTAGTGCTTGGATGCTTAACAGAGGAAGAAGTAAGAAAAGATGCCTGGATGAATAGAGGCACACAACCACAACCAACTCCCAGTGCAACCCACATTTCTAATTCCGCAGGTCTAGCTGCAGAAGGAATTATTGAAAAAGAGCAGCACAACTCGATCCTAACCCAACCCATCCAGCCAGAGGTTACTCTTTCAACCTCTGTGCCCACAGAAACCGGGGAATCCATTCCTAGGGAGTCTCCTCAAAGAGACTCACCTATTGTTCGTGATCAATCGCCCCAGATCACCCTAGAACACCCTACAGAGGAATTCGTTTCCTCTGCCACGCACACATTAGGACCAAAACTTCTTTCAGGGAGAAGTAGTGAGCACAGAGATGAAGAGACTCTAGACAAGTCTCCTAGTCAACAGAAGGACATTCCAATACCCACCTCTGGAGTGGATTTGGACACTGTTCTTCACAGAACTTCTGTAGAGATCGAAACTCATGTTTCTTCTCGAGGATCAGAAGGAAATCCTTCCACCCCCATCGTACAAACAAGGGTGAACGAAGGTGTCCCAGGAACAGGGACTCACTCTGGAGACGAATGTGTTCCTCCAGAGGTTACACAAGGAACACAAGTATCAAGGGATGAGTTCCAAACCCTTGTCACCTCTGTGAACCAAACAATGAAAGTGTTGCAAAGCTCTTTCAAATTCTTTACAGAGACAACATCTACGGCTATCCTGAATCTGAACACCAAAATGGACAATCTGTCCACAGAGGTAAAAACCGCCATCTCAGAGATGAAGTCTTCTGCCGAAACTACTGCCAAAGCTACAGCTACTTCTGCCGCTCAAGAATTTGGAACAGCTGCAACTTCTGCGTTCAAGGACTCTGTCAAAAACTTCCTTGAACAAATGAATACGCAATCCAACAGAGCAGAGGGCATTACTCCTGCAGATCTACAGAATGCCCTAAAACAAGTACAAGCAGAGGCAATACGCAACACGACAATGATGCAACCAAAAGACTATATGACCAGAGCACAGCTTACAGAGCTCGGACAGAACGTCATTAACCAGGTCACAGAAGTCATTGTCTCCTTCACAACTGCAAATGCCAACTATGTTAAGGATTTCAGAAAGAGTGTCGGCAGAATGCGTTTCAAAACAGAAGCAGAGCTTGCGACATTGATTGGCCTCTGCGATGATGTCTGTGAAAAGTTGATGGCAGCAGGAGCTGAATTACCGAAGAAGCCCAACACTTCTTGCAGAGCAGAGGGTACTTCTGATAAAAGTCAGGATGATTCTGATGATGACCAACCTGGTCCATCAGATAATCCTGAGGGGGAGAATCTAAGGGAGAAAGCTACGAGCAGAGGAATACAAGGTCCACCAATCGCAGCAGAACAAATCAGCCAAGCCCCTCCAGAACAAACCCAAAAGACCACAGAGACAACACCCATCTCTGTGGAATCATCTCCTGACGAAACCAAAATCCCAGAAGCAGATCAGCAAACCACAGAGGCAACAACCGCCCCTGAGGTAATCATTTTGGAAGAAACAGATGAACAAACCACAGAGAAAACACCCACCTCTATGGAAACACCCCAAACCATACAAAGAAGAAAGTCGATTGCCACCAAACCAAAGAAAGCAACGACCTCTGCTTCTGATGTTCTGAGGAAAATGCACGACACAATGACTGAACGGATGGCGCAGAAAGAAGAAGAAAGGCACAAGTTCACACCAGCATTCAAAATGGCAAGAAGATTCGATGTCGAAACTTCAACAACAGAAACTGAGCTCACAGAAGAAATAATCAAAAAACCTCCAACAGAGGTTACAGAGCAACTCAAGCCAACATAACCATTGCCACAAAAGTCCTCTAAATCACAAATGTCAAAACCTACAGAGGCAATCCCCATCAAACCAACAGAAGTGCCAACCTCCAAACCTACAGAAGCAACAGCCTCTACCCTGCCAAAAGGAAAAGACAAGGGCAAAGGAATACTGACAGAAGAGCCTAAGAAGAAGAAATCATTGCCAAAGCCAACAGAGAAACTAATGAAGAGTGCGTTTGATGCCTTTCAAACTCCAAAACCTGAAGAAGTTGACTGGGCATATGGATTGAAGCCTCTGTCAGACATTCCTCTAACTGGTAGAGCTGCAGAAGTTGTTCAAGAGATGGAAAGTCTCAGAAGAAGAGTACCACAACCTGGTCCAACACATGAAGAGATGGAAGAAGTGGTATACAAATACCTCTATAAACAATCCTTTCAGACCAATTATCCAACAGGTCATGTGACAGATCCAAGGATCAGAGAAGAATTTGAGAACATCTTCACAAGGACAAAGCCAAGAACCAAAGCAGATGTCTTCTCAATCCACAAGATCAAAAAGGTAATCTTCTGCAAATTCTCCTTCACAAGAACCTATCCAAAGGTCAGGTACAATCTTTACAAAGTCAGAAGAGAAGACAATTCAGAAACTACCTTCGCTGATGCTGATTTACGAATTATCAATCCTTATGATCTACCTGACCTTCTGCAATGGACAAAGGACAACTACAACACATAGGCAAACACCAGAGCCTATCAAGTATTGAGAAAAGCGATGAGGGAAAAGCTTCTGCTCTACAGCATGATAGATTTCCAGCTGGGAAAGGATCTTGGTCTCAAGCATCTGGATTTACAACCACCAGAGGATCGCTGCCCACCGGACGCCATACCTAACTCAATCATCACAGAACCACGGTTTGGGTTAGTATTTCAAAACCCTCAAGGCGAAACTAAACTATTTGTATGCATGGACTGTCAGAAGTACGCAACAAGTACTCTGAACAAGTTCAGAGCAAGCCTTGTGAAATACAGAGGTACAAAGAAAATGGATAAAGATGCTGCAGATACTATCATCAGAGAGATTGACGCAACAATCCACCTAAGAGATCTCTGTATCAGCTTCTACAAAGAGATCAGAAGAGTCGGAAGAGACAACAGAAGCTACAACGATTTCAAAGATGCCAAAATCTAATTCTCAGACCTCAAATCTCTGCAAACCAAGTCAAAGTTTATCTTTCATTGTACTCAAATGTAAAATGCCTCTGGCATATTTCTAAATGAAAGAAATTTCGAGGTATTGTTTAACCTCTGTCTTATCTAACTTAGCCTAACTTAACTCAAGTTCAAATTTTTATTTTTCACTACTTAGGGGGAGATTGTTAGCTTCAATCTTCCTAATCATAGAAATATTTAGAAGTAGTGAAAAATAGGCTAAGTGAAGAAAAGCATCTTACAGAGGCTCTGCCGAACTTACCGAGAGATCAGAGTCAAGAAGCCACAGAAGCAACAGAGACGTCCTACAGAACCTCTGTTGAACTTAAAGAAGACCCAAGACTCGGAAACAAAAGAAGACTGCTCCACAGAGGACCAGACCACAGAACCTCTGTAACTCATTGCAGAGCCTCTGTGGTCCTCACTGAAAGACTTCAAAGATATTATTAATATCTTGCTACTATTCCAGAACCCGTTCGTCAACTTGCATGGAAACATACCCTGTCCAACGTCGACGTGTCAAACTATGATTGGATTCAATAGGGCTTAGTACATAATAGACGTCTGCTGCATTAAATGCAATACAGCACGTCTGACTGTTCATGCCATCCTTGCAACTGTTCACGACATCCGTTCTACTATTCATACGTACCTTTTGAATAGTAGCATATGCTTTATGGTCCCCTTTAGAGTAGTATATAAGGAAGACTCATGTTGAATTCTTCCTTACACAACTTCAATCGAACATCAAGAACACAAAAGCTTATTCACCTTAAAAGTCATATCTGTTTTAAAGCTTTTCTTACTCACGGTTCATAAACCTGTTATTGATATATATATTCAGTAAACTTTGAGATATAATATTCTGTTCACTGTTTATTTATACTTTGTTCTAAATCTATCAAACTTATCTGTTAGTTCTTTAAATACGCTTCTGCATCAAACATTAACTTGAACTAATAGATCTGATAATCTTGTTTAAAGCAAAACGGGAACCAACAATGCTCATCTTATACTTATCTTTCATTCTATCAGCGAAGCGAGTACAAAGATCAGGGTTAGTAGAGCCAAATATAATATCATCAACATATATTTGAACAAGAATGATATGACCTTTTACTTTACTGAAAAATAGAGTTTTGTCGATTTTACCTCGCTCAAAATTTTCAATATGGAAATAAGTAGAAAGAGTGTCATACCATGCATGTGGAGCTTGCTTTAAGCCATAAAGTGCCTTATCCAGTTTATAAACATAACCTGGACGCTTAGGATCTGAGAATCCTGGAGGTTGTTCCACATAGACTTCTTCATTCAGCTTTCCATTTAGAAATGCTGACTTAACATTCATCCGATATACTTTGAAGTCTTTGTATACAGCGTATGCTAAGAATAGACGAATAGATTTTAGTCTTGCTACTGGAGCAAAAGGTTCGTCATAATCTATGCCTTCCTCTTGTCTGTATCCCTGAGCAACAAGACGAGCCTTGTTGCGGGTAACAGTTCCATGTTCGTCCAACTTGTTTCGATAGACCCATTTAGTGCCTATCACTGTTTTATCAGTTGGTCTTCGAACAATTTTCCAAACTTTGTTTCTTTCGAATTCAGTCAGCTCTTCTTGCATGGCGCTGACCCAGTTTGGATCTTTGAGGGCATCATCTACTTTCTTTGGTTCAATTAGTGAAATAAAGTTAACAAATAAACAAATATTACCTGCTCTTCGTCGAGTCTGAATACCAGCGTTTGGATCACCAAGGATTTGATCAATTGGGTGATTTACAGTCCATCGCTGAGCCGTAGTGTGAGAAGCTGACTCAACCTGAACTGGAGGAGCTGAAGATGAGGCTTCAGCGACGTCTGGAGTATCAGCCAAGAGAGGAATGGATGCAGTTGTCATTATATTCACTGATTGCTGAGAAGTAGATGGAATGTCTGAGACATTGGATTCAGAAGCAGGTATAGTGTTTATGGGAACAGCTGAGACCCATGATGTTTCAGCTTCACTATTCTGTATATTTGGAATGATAGTAGGACCATCATCTTCAACTGTGTGAGAACGAGGAGTGGGAATATCTTCTGAATCACCAAGATGAGAAAACATCCATTGATTCAGTTCTTCAGTATCAGCGGGCGGTTTAGAGTTCGCTGAACGGGACTCGTCAAACGTGACGTGAATTATTTCTTCAACAGTTTGTCTTCTTCGATTGAAGACTCTGAAGGCTTTGGAAACTGAGGAGTATCCAAGAAAGATTCCATCATCAGCCTTAGGATCAAACTTTCCAAGGGCATCTCTGTTGTTCAGTATGAAACACTAACATCCAAAGATATGAAGAAAGATGATTGAAGGCTTTCTCCCATGAAAAAGTTCATAGGCTGTTTTATTGAATCTTTTGACTATCAGCGACCTGTTTTGCGTAAAACAAGCGGTGTTGACAGCTTCTGCCCAAAACTGAGTAGACAGGTGAGAATCGCTGAGCATTGAACGTGCAGCTTCAATAATTGTTCTATTTCTTCTTTCAGCGACTCCATTTTGTTGCAGTGTTCTTACTGATGAAAAGTTGTGAGAAATACCCTTACTCTCAAAGAAGGAATCAAGAGAACTGTTTTTGAATTCAGTCCCATGATCACTCCTTATTGAGCAAACGGTCAAATTGTTCAGGGTTTCTATCTTCCGAACAAAGGTGAGGAGTTCTTCAGGGGTGTCACTCTTGGAGCGGAGAAACATAACCCATGTATAACGAGAGAATTCATCAACTATGACCAGTGTATATTTCTTTCCAGCGATGGATTGTTTGTTAACAGGGCCAAACAAATCCATATGGAGTAGTTGTAGAGGAGATAACACTGAGGAAACTTGCTTTGATTTAAAGCTTGCTTTGGTCTGCTTCCCTTTTTCACACGCTAAACATAAAAACTATTTGGCGAATGAGTGTTGAGGTAGACCAGTGACTAACTCTTTTGAAGAAAGAGTGTTCAGTGTCTTGAAATTCAGATGAGAGAGCCTCTTATGCCATAGCCAGCTGGCATCAGATGAGGCTTTTGAGAAGAAACAGGAGTTCTCAGTGGTGGTTGAGTCCATGTTTATTACATAAACATTTTCCAAACGATAACCACTGAGAGCTATCTTCTCCTTTTTGTCAGTGACAAAGCAGGATTCTTTAGTAAAAATTACTTTGTTATCCTTATCGCAAAGCTGACTGATGCTTAGAAGATTATGCTTCAGCCCTTCAACATATGCGACTCTTCTGAAGGTGGTTGTACCATTTGAGGGTACACCAAACCCTCGGGTATGTCCTTTTCCATTTCCACCGAAAGTCATAGAGGGACCCTTCTCTTCCTTGTATTCAGCGAGCAGGCTTTTCTTTCCAGTCATGTGTCTAGAGCATCCGCTATCGAGATACCAGAAACCCTTCTGAACCTGCATTACAAAGGAAGATTAGTTTTTCTTGGGTACCCACTTAATCATGTGTACACGTTTTCAGTGGAAGTAGTTGGAATGGAAGGTTCAGCAGTCTTCGCAGCATTTGAAGATTCAGCTTTGTCAGTCTTCACTTTAGTTAATTTCTTAACCTCAGTGGTCTTCTTTGCCTTGGGGGCAATTTTCACCTTAGCTATCTTATCAGCTTTGGTGGCTGTGGGGCACTTACTAGCAATATGATCAGTGTGTCCACAGTGATAACATTTCCTATAACTAAAAGTAGTTCTAGGACCATTTGAATGCTGAGCTTTTGATTTTGAATTAGAAGGACCAGCACCAAATAAGCTTTTGGCTTTAGAAATGGGAGGAACATTTAGTTCTTCAGATTTCTTACCAAGGACATCCACTCTGAGTCTAGGAGTAGATCGCTGAATAGACCCACGCTGAGTAGATCCAGAGATCTGATTCCTTGATCCAGAGGAATAAATCACTAAAGCTTTAGAAGCATTCAGCTTTGGTACTAAAGTACCCTTCTGAGGATTTTGGTTCAACGCAATTCCTTTACCTTTATCTTTAAAGACAAAGGTAGGTTTTGGATAAACCATTTTCTCTTTACCTTTTGAAGAGGCAGAGATTTCCTCAGGGATAGGCGGTCTAGAGGACGAACACTGAGAGGATGAAGTGTCAGCGACTGAGGATACGAAAGTTCCAAATAAGAGCATGGAACGATCAGTGGTTGGTTCTTGAGTTTCATATTTGTAACCAAGACCACGTTTATCACTCAGGGGTATCTGAGACTTAATTATCTCAGTGATCTTTGTTGAAGAGTTACACCATCCTTCAACAGTAGCTTTTTCAGCTTTCAAAGTAGCGATAGCTTCTGCTCGTTCTATTTTGACTAGCTGATTTAAGTGCACTTGATCTTTAAAATCTTCTTCAATTTTAGAAAGCTTTTCTATTTGAAGGTGACAGTTTTTAAGCTGTTCAGCGATATCAAGGTTTTGGATTTCAACTATTGTTTTCCCATTCATGGCTTCATATAAACTTCTAGTCAAGAGATCGATTTTACGGAGACTATCAGCTTCATCAATATTTGCAATATTTGTAAAGAAGGAAGGTGATACCTGAATTGCAGATGTTGAAGTAGAGGGAATGTCTGAACTTTCTTCCTCATCTTCAATCTTTGCCATAAGACAGAGATTTGCTTCATCATCCTCAGAATCAGATGATGATTCTTCTTCTTCAGAAGCAGCCCAATCGTAAACCATCAGGCCTTTGCCTTTCTTCTTGAAGCTTTTCAGCTTTGCATATTTTTCTTTCAGCTTAGAATATTTGTCATCTTTATTCCTGGGAATAAAGGATTTCTTGGGAAACACTGAGTTTCTCGATACTTTCTTAGACCTGCACTCGTTAGCGAAATGTCCAATCTTTTCACAGTTAAAACAAGTAGAAGTAGCCTTATCAACAGTAGCTGATGATCTTGGCTTATCAGTTATTGAAAGAGGTTTGTTCTTTCTGAACATTTTCATTTTGGCGAATCTCCTGAACTTTTTAGTTAGGAGAGCCAAAGATTCATCATCATCTGAAGAGTCAGAATCTGATAACCTTTCAGAGTTACTCTCTAACTCAGTGATAGTGACCGAGGGTCGCTGAGTAGAGGGTTCCTCTGAGATTAAAGCAACATGGGTGCTTTTGGAGTCTTGAGACACATAGAATAACTGTCCCAGCTTTCAGGTAAACATTCTAGAAACTTTGTCAGCACTTCAATGTTAGAATATTCCTACCAACAGTTTTCAGATCTATTATTAAGCAATTAAAACGTTGGTGAACTTCAGAGAGAGTCTCATTCTTACCACAAATGAAACTTTCATACTGTCTTACCAGGTTGATCTTTCGAGAGTCCTGGACTTCAGCAGTACCTTCATACTGAACACATATTGTGTCCCACATGGCTTTTGAGGATTTCAGGTTCATGGCGGAATGGTAGACTTCGTCAGGAAGAGCTATGGATAGTATGGATCTGGCTTTTGTGTCGATAGCCACTTTCTTCTTATCTTCGTCAGTCCACGTATGAACTTCTTTGGGTACCAGCCTTTCTGGAATAGCAGGTCTATTCTCAGCGGCAGGTACTGCGGCATCAATTCTTACAGGAATAAATGGGCCGTGTTCAAGATAATAAGGCATAGTAGGGTCTACACCTTCTAGGAAGAGTCATCCTATTTTTCCATAGATTAAAATTATCTCTGGAGAATCTAGGGGGTTTTGCAAGAGAACCATTGTCGATATAATTTGTGTTTGTGTTAGTAGCTAGGGGGTTCCGCTCTGATACCACTTGTTGGTCTCGAAGGGCTATACAAGTTTGTAGAAGTGGGGGGGGGGGGGGGGGGTTGAATACAAACACACAGATTTTACTTTTCTAAATTGTTTATTGATAAATCATTAACAATTTACAGCTTGTTGCGAAAACAAGATTAAGGATAAATTCTAAATCTAAACATGTTGGAACACTAAGTTTCTTGCACTAAGAAGGAGAACGAAATTACTAATAATAACCTATCTCAAGATAAGAAGGATGAACTTGTCCAAAGTTAGCAAGTTACTTCAAAATGAAGTGAGTTCTTCTTCTTAAATACTGTATGCATTTAATGCATTGCAGTTTACACTTTACACGTGGCAGCAGCTGATTTGTTGCATGTCATTGACCTTTGTTGACAACCTTAGTAGCCGCATATTGAACAGTGTAGTATCAGAGTGGTTGTACGAATTCAGACAATAAGGAGGTTCTTTTTCTGACATATCGTACGGAGTCGTGCAAGGGTGGTTAAGACAAAAATACTTTGTACGGAGGACTTCATGATCAGCTTTTCGTTGATTCAGCGATCTATCATTCTTTATCAGCGAATGATAGAATTCAGCGATAGCCAAAGTCCTGTACTTGATACTTCACGTTGAGTGGACAAATCTGAGTCTTCACTGATCCGCATCAGTTCATTAGGAGACTTGTCGCTGGTTCTTGAGCTTGATCTTCGACTTCAGCGTAGAACTTATTATGACGTGAATCTTGTCTTCAGGGATCATAAGTAAACAACTAACTTATCAGCGATCACCATAAGTACTGAACAGACTCAGAGTATTATGGAGAACAGTTTCGCTGAATGTTTAAACTAAAGAGCGAGAGTTCCTATCAGCGGTACTGTAAGATCTTAGTACTTATCAGCGATAGTGAAACTCTGATACATATTGTTTACCTACAATTTTCACTAAGTTTATAAGAGAGGGTCATTATCAAATCACTGAGGGTTTGGATCAACAACTCTAGATACACATGGGTAGAGTTTGTCTGAAAGAAGTCAGATGTTCCAAACATCTTGATTAATCTAATGAAAAGAATCCAGGTTCTCTATGAGTGCAGGGTGCAGAAGCTGAGAAGCGACAACAGGACAGAGTTCAAAAACTACACCATTGAAGCTTATCTAACAGAGGAAGGAATCTCACAAAACTTCTCTGTTGCACGTAATCCACAACAGAATGGCGTGGTTGAACGCAAAAATCGCATGCTTGTGGAGGCTGCAAGAACCATGCTGACAGCATCTGGATTACCCATCTCTTTCTAAGCAGAAGCTGTTTCAACTGCATGCTTTACTCAGAATCGATCAACAGTGGTAAAAAGGCACATCAAGACACCATATCAATAGATAAACCAGAGAAAGCTAAACATCAAGTTCCTTCATGTGTTTGGATGCAAGTGCTCTGTTCTCAACGACAGAGAAGCCCGTGGGAAGTTTGATATTAAGGTAGATGAAGGCAATTTCATCGGGTATTCTGCCACTTCCAAGGCCTACAGAATCTATGTTCTGCGAACTCGATCAATTGTGGAAAGCATCAATGTTTCTTTTGACGAATCATTCCAAAAGACTTCTGAACAAATCAGTTCAGAACTCGGGTTGAACAAAGAAACCTCTGGCGTATCTAAATCAAGGGAAGCAGAGCTAAATCTGCTATTTGAAAAGATGTTCAATGATGATGTTGATCCCTCTGTTGAGGTTCTCAGAGCCTCTAGAGAGCCATCCTTTGCTGACCAGTGAAATCAAGGTATATCTCTTACTCGTCCCTCAAATTCTTCACCCTATTCCATTAATTGTGTATGTACAAATGTTGAGGGGGAGCAAGCGGAGGATACTGTGAACAATGGCTCCAAGACAGAGGCACGGTAAATTCCAACTCCTATGACAACAGAGGAATTAACACCAGAGGAAAATGAGGATTATGTCTCATCATCTTCAGAGGATTCAGTACCTACCCTTATTGAAATACCTCAAGCTGAAACTCCAAGCACAAGCGCAGAAGTACCATCTACCACAGAAGTTGCACCATAACCATCGTGTGCAACGGCAGAAGTTCAACTCGATGCTACAAATGACCAACTCCCAAGAATGTCCAAGTGGACAAAGGATCATCCTCAGAGCCAAATCATTGGCAGTCCTTCTGACAACGTCAAGATACGATCATCAACTGCTAACTTTTGTTTCTTCACAAATTTTATCAGTGTGGTCGAACCTAAGAAAGTTTCTAAAGCTCTAGAAGATCCAAATTGGGTGGAAGCAATGCAAGAGGAGCTTCTCCAATTTGAGAGAAACAAAGTATGGACCCTAGTTCCTCTGCCAAGAGGGAAAACTGACATAGGGACCAAATGGGTCTTCAGAAACAGAAGGATGAGGATGGAGTGGTCATGAGAAACAAGGAAAGACTGGTGGCTAAGGGATACTGTTAATGCCAAAAATCGCACCAAAGGGACAACTTAAGGTCGATGTGGACTTAAACAACTAAAGAAAGAATCTTTCGACGAAACGTGCGACGAGGATAAAAATAAAGGAAACAAGGGATTTGATGACGCAAGAAAAACATCAACGAGGAAAAAACCCGCGGACGACACTGGGGGTGTGGTCGCTGCACTATGGTCGCCAATCAGGGGCGATGTCCTTGGATACTGGTGTCGATCGTACAGAGATTACAATACAAATGAAGGAAATGCTTCGAAATGTAAAGCACAAGTGTTTTGAATGTAAAAACAGGTGTTTGTCGTGTGTGAATACAAAGTGTAAACTGTTGGTCGAGGGCTGATGTCGTGCGTCGAGACTGATTCTTCGAGAAAAAGCTCTTCACCGCTGTTATTCTTGAATGCGCTGTAGTATTCTGGAATTCAGTGCTAGATGATAACTTTCAGTATGTGTTTCTCGAGTTCTGCTTCGGATGTTTGTTGCTAGATGATCGATGTCCCAAAGTGAAGCTGTGATCTTCATATTTATAGTCTTCGTGGCTTTAAATATGCTTTAATGTTTGGTCTTGTAACCGCTGGGGAGCTTTAATGTCATTGATGAACGGTTTTCGTAACCACTGTCGGGTCATTAATGCTCTTGATGACTCGTCCGTTACTGGTCGTTGTCCATTAATGACGTTGACTCCTGCATTAAACACTTTAACAAACATAACAGTTATATTATGTGTTATCTTAGTTGAGGTCGCATGGTCTTTATGCGACGGTCGTGCGGAGCTGGCGACGTCGAAGTCGAGTGTCGCGATGAACCCTCGACTTACCTTTCGAGAGGGACGACGGATGTTTTCTGGGTCTTTGTCGGGACCTTATCTTAATATAAGACATGGTTCATAACGAGTATCTTACCTTTTCTGTTCGTGGTCAAGACCTGCATTAATAAACAAAAGAAACAGATGTTTGACTGTTAACGGTTAGTATAATCGTACGACCGTCTTAAGTCTTGGATGTCGGTCTTATGGAACATATGACTATCGCCAAAATATAAGACCATTTGGTCGTAGGACCAGGATGTCAGGACGACGTTGTCGTAGGACCAGAGCGATTTAACACCGATGACAGTAGGCTATCGACGTAAGACCGACGAGTCGTAACTGGCGACGCATAACTGGCGACATAAGACTAGTGACGCGTGACTAGCGATGTATGACGTGCGATCATTAGATGTAAGATGACTATCTTGAATAACTATTGACACAAGATGTCTTTCAATAACCAATTATCGAGGTTATTAACGTATGCCAGGGACATGATAACAATGGGTATTATCTTTGTCGGCCGGGGGTAGGGTAAACAATGTCCATGGGTCGTGTCGAGGGGATTTCCCAAGTCGGTCGAGGGTGTGATTTTTTACCCAAACAGATACTGTCAAGCAGAAGGGATTGACTACGAGGAGACCTTTGCCCTTGTCGCACGGCTCGAAGCAATAAGGATCTTCTTAGCCTTATCAGCCCACAGTGGTTTTAAGGTATACCAAATGGACGTCAAATCTGCCTTTCTAAACAGACGGATTCAAGAAGAGGTATATGTCCAATAACCACCAGGGTTTGAAAGTTCTAAATAACCCAACCATGTCTACTATCTAGATAAGTCCCTGTATGGACTCAAACAGGCCCCAAGAGCATGGTATGAACGCCTTTCAACGTTTCTCCTTGTTAATAAGTTCGAAAGAGGTACTACCGATACAACTTTGTTCTATAAGAGAAAAGGTGATGAGATTCTACTTGTCCAAATATATATGGACGACATTATTTTTGGCTCTACTAATGCAAAATATTGCACTGATATTGAAAAACTCATGCAGAGTGAGTTTGAAATGAGTATGATGGGAGAATTAAACTTCTTCCTAGGACTCCAAGTCAAACAGTCATCAGAGAGAGTCTGTATAAATCAATCAAAATATGTCTCTGACATACTTTCAAAATTCAAACTCTCTGATGCCTCTGACATGAAGACCCCCATGGCCACTGGATCTAAGTTACACTCATATCCAGAAGAAAAATCTGTTGAGTGCAAGCTCTACAGAGGCATGATCGGGTCTCTTCTATACTTAACTGCTAGTAGGCCAGCTATCATGTATGACATGTGTCTTTATGCAATGTATCAAGCTAACCTAAAAAATCCCACCTATTTGCTGTTAAAAGAATCTTTAGATACCTTAAAGGAACCAAGAATCTTGGTCTCTGGTATCCAAAGAACTCTGGCTTTGATCTTATGGCTTATTGATAATGCCGCTTTCCGACATTATTTTGATCCCGAAATCGGTCTTTCAGTTGTGAGTTTCGAAGTAAAATTGTGGGTTTTAACGGTTTTTCATGAGAAATTACAGGTTATCCTGATTTTTGTAAGGATTGAAAAGTTTTGAATCGATCAAAGAAAGTTTCCGGCATTCCTGGACCAAAGTGAAAAAATCAGATTTTTGGGCCGAGCAGAGCTCCGCACGGATCTCCGCTTTACCCAAGCCGCGCCACCAAACGCGCGGAGGTCTGTTCCACTTTTGTTCTAGTGTCCTGCACGACTCCTCGCGCGGCTCAACCTGCACCGCCATCCGCGCCGAGGCTCTGACCGTTTTTATTCCCTATGACGGCTAGGGTTGAGCCTATTAGGTGTCAGTTACGATTTCTCACAGCTCTGGGCGATTTTTGGAGATGAGGAGGCAATTTTTGAACGCGAAGATAGAGTAGAAACATATCGGAATGGAGAATCAAAGCCGAACCGATTACGTGAGATCTGAGGATTAAGCTTTTCAGGGAGTTCACTGTGTTCATTTCTTTAGTACAAACATGTTTACCTTTGTCTTAATCATTTCATTTTTGTGTTTGAAAACCCCCAATATGAACTAATTCGTTCATGTTGGGGGGTTGGTGTGAATCATGAATAGATAATCGTTTAGCTACGTTGATAGATATGATTGGCTTGATTTGAGATGGATGAAACATTTGAGATTGCTCTTAATGCTTGTAATAGTCTGATCAACTATTATTTGATTTTATTAATCTTTAATCTTTGAGAAATGTTTTGATATTTGATTCATCTTTTATGTCTTGGATGAAATTGAGATAGAAGTATGATATTTCATTCCTTGTGTTTTTTAATCACTAATTGTTCAATTATTATTGTGTAGATCGAGAGATGATACAATGTGTTGAATGATTATTGCTATAGCTTGATAGAGTATAGTAATGGGTTGTGATTATGCTGTTCATCCTGAAGTTATTTCAATCATGTCAAATCTGTTTAGTCATTGGATTATTTTCACGAGGAATCCAACCCTCCAACTCTTTCTTTTTATTGAATTAATTGAAGTATTTTAATTCGTGTTTCCAACAACCAACAACTCAAATTGCCTTCGTCTAGTTAATAGTCTATACTGTCATTGTGGTACTTGACACCTGGTTCCTTTGGTTCGATACTCGTACTTCCGTACTATTACTTGATTTCGACACCGTACACTTGCGGTTAGATTAAGGGGGGTGTAAACCCACCTATCAAGTTTTTGGCGGCGTTGCCGGGGAACCTGTTTTGTGTTGATATCACTACCAACTGTAGAAATTATTACATTAGACACCCTGTCTTTATTTTATTTTATTTTTCTTTGAAAGTTCATATATTTCTGGGTTTTGTGATTTTTATCTTCTCCATTTTAGGTAACCTCCTGGTTTATGCCAAGAAGGAGACTATTTCGGGAAGTACTACCGATTGACCCGGAGATAGAACGGACTACCAGAGACTTGAGAAGACAAGCACGAGCAAGACAAGTGCAGAACATGGACGACGACGACGTTGAAAATGTCTACGAGGGCGAGATGCCCGTCAACAATGGGGGCCACATCAACAATGGTCCTCCATTGAATAACGGCCCTCCAGTCCATAATGCGATTCCAAACAATAACGATGCTATTCTGAACAATGGTTCTATTCCGAACAATAATGTCAACAACAGTATCAACAATGGTATCAACAATAACATCAATCATCTGCCACCACCACCACCAGGTCAACAAAAGGGTTCCTATGAGGGCATTTGCCAACCCGAACATGGGAGCTGCTCAACGTGGACCATATGCACCTCCGATAGCTGCAAATATTTTTGAAATCAAGACCGGTGCCATCCAATTGGTGCAAGCTAACATGTTCGGGGGTTCAGCAGCTGAAGATCCCCATGCACATTTGCGAACGTTCGAGAAGATATGCAATACTTTCAAAGTGAATGGTGCCGATCAAGATGCGATCAAGATACGTTTGTTCCCGTTTTCCCTATGGGATCGAGCCACTACTTGGGAAGAGAATTTGCCAATCGGGTCAATTTGAACTTGGAATGATATGGTGGCGGCTTTTCTCAACAAATTCTTTCCACCGGGGCGAATGGCTCAACTGCTATCCGACATCACTCATTTTTTTGCAGTGGGATCAAGAATCTCTGTACGAGGCATGGGAAAGATACAAAGAGATGCTCAAGAAGTGCCCCCATCATGGGTTGCAAGATTGGTCCAAACCTTTTTTGTGGGGTTACACCCTCAATTCAAGAATGACATCACGGCCGCTGCGGGTGGAGCTTTAATGAACAAATATTATGAGGAAGCGGTCGAGTTGATAGAGAATTTTTCAGAACATAGCTATGCCACTCCAAGAGCCGCTACTAGAAGAGTAGCAAGTGTGCAAGAAACGGAAGAGTTGAAGGCTATAAAGGCACAATTGACTGCAATGACTAATCAATTGAAAGGATCCGCCATTCAACCGAATGTTCAGAATGACATGGGTGGTCAAGACCCATTCGCGAATCCTCAGGAATATCAATCACCGGAACAAGTCCAATTCGTTCAGAACCGGAATAATCGGCCGAGGAATGACCCGTTCTCCAACACATATAGCGACATCCCAACTTTTCTTGGAGTCAACCTCAACAAGGCCCAACCAAAGAAACAATAGGGCAGTAGCAACAGCAGCAACAGTATGGTAATCATTCTAACTCTTCAAATTCTTTTCAGTCTAACAATGTTTATCGTCCCCCAGGTTACAATCAGAGGAGATATGACGAGGGGCAAACTTTAGAAAAGAAGCCGGGATTGGAAGACATGATGATGAAATTCATGTCAAATATGGAAGGTGCAGTGAAAGGATTGGCAGGTACTGTGAACACTGTGAAGTCGACCACGGACCAAAATACCGCCTCAATCAGAATGCTAGAGAGACAAGTGGAGCAGATTTCCAAGGCCTTACAAACCCGATCTCCTGGACAATTTCCGAGCCAACCGGAAAAGAGAGGTAGATAAGATTGCAAAGCCATAAGTCTGAGGAGTGGCAAACAGCTTGCTAGAGATTCCTCACCGGTTAAAACTGACACCAAGGTAAGCAATATGGACCCGGAGGAGATAGAGGAAGAGAAGGTTGATGAAGAGATGGAGATGGAAGAACCAGATAGTAAAAAGGAGGAAGAGAACATGTCTACTCCCAAGCAAGTGCCAGTTAATCCGGTCACACCAAAAATCCCGTATCCTAACAGGATTTGGGCCCATAAAGATGACCTTAATTTTGCTAACTTTCTTGAAGTGTTTAAAAAACTGCATATTAACATCCCATTTACAGATGCTTTAGCACATATGCCGTCTTATGTGAAGTTTTTGACTCGAGAAGTCGTGCCACGACAGAAAATACGGCGCTGGGTAGGAGGCAACCCACCGTAGGTAAAGTTTTATTTGTTTGTGTTTTTGGTGGTTGTTTTTATCTTCTTTTTCTCTTGTTTGCCAGTTTGTGTTTTTGTGTGTTTGTATGTTTTCTTTGTGTGTTTTGTGTTAATTTCGACCCCTGAAAGCAATCCTGATGATAACAAAAGAGAATAGAGTAGAAAAAGTGAAAACAAGGCCGAATAGTGGTCCGCGCGACCCACGGCGCGAGCCTATCAATGCGGCCAAACGCGCGAAGCACTGGAATGTGCAGGAAAGTTAAGCCATGCGACACACGGCGCTACCTGATCCGCGTGATGACCCGCACGGGGGTCTGTTTGGTTTGGACCCCAGTGCTCTGCGGGACCCTATCCACGCCACCATCCGCGCGTACCATGCTAAGTGATTTGATCTAGTGTGCTGCGCGACCCACGACGTGACCCGAACCTCACCTCCATCCGTGCGGACCCCTGATGGGTTTTGATCCAGTGTTTTGCGCGCTTCACGGCGCGGCCCAAACCGTGTGTCCATCAGCGCCAACCTCTTGCACAGTTATAAAAGCATAATTTCGGCTATGGGTCTCATTTTCTCAAACCCTAACATTATTTGGTGCCGTTTTTCTCTCTAAAATCACTCCCCATAGCCGATCTCGACTTACTCCTCCAAGAATCTTCAATTTCAACTCACATTCCACTATCCATCAAGATCAAAGGTATGATTTCTTGTCCTAATTTCTAAAATTTTAGGGTTTTTCACATCCAATCAAGGTACACTTCATCTCTAAGTAATTATCTTAAATTCTTCAAGTGTGCATGAGTTTATGTGCTAAAGATGTTGAAAAACTCCAATGCCTTTATTGTTTGGCTTGAATGATTTCATTATTTTGTGGAATTGTGACTTAATTTCTCTTTGAAGATAAATTTTTTGTGGTTGGCTTAAGACTTGTAATCTTGTGTTATTGTGCTTAATAGTCAAAGATAAACCAAACCTCGGTTTCACCAAGGTTTGGGGTTCTTGTATTTTCGATGTCAAAAGGGATGTCATATGCAAGTTATTGGGTTCATATGTCTGCTAGCTGTAGTTTAATCATGGTAATTTTGGGGTCTTGTGGTGTTTTGGGCAATGTTTTGGTTTCATGATGTTTAATTTTGGTCGGCCATTCTTGTTGGGGTTTGGTAGCATTTTGTTGTGTGGATGGGTTTTGGTGGGTTATTGTTAAAATGGCTAACCAACCTTTGGTTTGGGGTGCCAATTTATGATCATCTGCACAACACCCCACTGCAAACCTCGGTTTCACCAATGTTTGGGGTTCCTTTTTTCACTTGGACACTAACTTTGAATAATTCTTTGTCGTGAAAAAGGACCTAATCTAAAGATTAGGTTTGGGGTGGCATAGTCAAGATTTCTATATCTAATGGATGTAACCCTTTTTCAGGAAAGATGGTATGCACAAATCCCAACACCACTGGACGCTAGTTCCATTATCAGAATATGCGGCCGGCGAAACGCGAAGCCTTGACTGAAAGAAGTAACCATAGATTTGACCAAAGAAGAGAGCAGTTCAAGAATAGGCCAATATGGCCGGAGAGGGGATTGAGACTGAACGAGATACCGAATGCAAGGGTATGGGAGATAGCGGAAGAACGTGGGTGGACCACGTTTGTCAATGATCCGAAGCCTTATGATCATGAGTTAGTTTTAGATTTCTATGCCTCCATGATACTGCCCGCCTTCGACGAGTTTCACTCAGTGGTGGTGAGAGGGAGAGTTGTACGGATGCCAGTGGAAGCTATCTGTGACCATTATAGGGTTCCTCGTCCCGACAACCTTGGTGCAACCTTTGGCTTAATTCCGATCCCCGGAGTTGGAAATGATGCTCATTACAGTGATGTCTTGTCCTCGGCCTTACGAAGGAGCGGTAGGTCACAATGGATTCCACACCAGGACGGTATTAAGAAGAGTGAACTCCGGCCGGAGATCGCATTGTGGATGAAATTCCTAAAGTGCAACCTGACTCCGTCTACCCATGACACTACCGTGGATGCCTATGTCACCAAGATCCTATATCACCTTCAGTTCAGCCTTTCAATGCATATTGGCCACATCATCCAGCTTCAATTAATAGATGCAGCGTCCAGTACCAACAGCGTCGGTATTTTACCCTTTCCTTGTTTAATAACCAAATTTTGCAGGGATGCCGGTTGTGATGTCGGCGACACTAAACCACCACCACCGTCCTTCGACCGACACACATACAATGCACAGATTCATGCGGCAAACCGGTTAGATAGGAAAGCAGCCGCTGATAGAGAGAGAGCGCATGCGCATTCCAGCGGGGGTAGATGATGTGGATGCAGATGATGATGATGATGTAGATTATGACCCGACAGCTGACATGGCAGGAGTGGAGTTCCCGACCGACATAGCAGGACTAGCGAGACAGATGTACCAGATGAAAATCGAGATGCGTCGAGGGTTTACAGAACTGAGGGGCTATATGAGAGGAGATGCAAACCCAAATGAAGCAAGCACTTTTAATCCAAATGAAGCGAGTCCGTCTAATCCACAACCAGCTAGGAGAGTGAGGAGGTGTATACAGGGTGTGTCGAGCCGACGAGCGCGTGATCATTGATGGTTGGTTAGCCTTTTAATTTTGATTCCTTAATGATGAACGCTAATTTTAACGCTTTAGTAGTTGGATGACTGTACTCTAATCGCATATTTCGTGGTTGTTTTCTCTTTTGCTTTTATGTTGGGGACAATGTTTGATTTTGGTTTGGGGTGAATTGTCGAGTTTATCATTTGTTGATCTCAGTGGATTGAGAAATTACCTCATTATTGTGTAGAGTGGGCGATCCTTTTTAGCATGCCTTAGTGTGAGTTTTCGAAAACACTAATTTTGGGGGAGAATCTAGAAGGGATAATATAGCACTAAGATGGACCTAGGCGACTGCATGCATTAGATACATTAGTGGAGACCACCCGTGAGTTTGTTGAGCCATACACTTGCTGATTTCGATTCTGAGAGGCTATGCGTTAATCGATACACATTTCATTTAGTCTTTTGGTCGTTGTTATAACTGATCTCACTATATCCTGCATCTATTGTCAAAGACATCCATAGGCATAGGAAGTGAAGCTCTTGCCCATCTTTTGAACAAACCATGAGTGAAGATATTAGGCGTGTTGGTTGTTGCTTTTCATGACTCAAACACTCGCAGCCTTAACCCTTTTTGCAGCCCATTCAGTACAGTTCATAGAGTAAAAAAGCCCAATTGTCAACCGCAACCATAAACATAGTGAATCATTCATCAGGGGGTTTGCTTAGAATGACAATGTGAGTGTTTCAAAAAATAAAATAATATATATATATATATATATATATATATATATATATATATAGGGAAGGGTTCAATTGAGAAGTCTAAATATTTTGAGAAATAGAGAAGTAAAAAAACACGGGAGTGTTCATATATGAACGTTCATATATAAACAGTCATATATGAACGTTCATATAACAGTCATATATGAACGTTCATATATGAACGTTCATATATAAACAGTCATATATGAACATTCATATATGAACATTCATATATGAACACTCCAACGTTCATATATAAACGTTCATATAACAGTCACATATGAACGTTCATATATGAACGTTCATATATAAACAGTCATATATGAACATTCATATATGAACACTCCCCGTGTTTTTTTACTTCTCCATTTCTCAAAATATTTAGACTTCTCAAATGAACCTAACACTATATATATATATATACTAGTAGCCTACCCGTGCGATGCAGCGGGGATGTAAAAGTTCTAACAAGATACATTTAAGTTTTAAACATCAAATTTTGTAAAAAAAAAAAACCAACAAACTATTTGAAAATTTTATCGCAAAATGAAAATTGAAAAGCTCTCAAGTTTGACAAAGGAGTTGAGTGACTTTTTTTCTCAAATACACAATGCGACGGGATGCCAAATTCTAGCAGTGTACCCGCGCAATACGGCAGGGTGTGAAATTTTAATGCTAGATTACAATTTTGAAAAAGTAGTATAATTATTTCTCGTTAAACAATTAGCCAAGTTTGTAACTTCCGGTTCACCCATGGCAAACAACAATTTAAATAAAAAAAAGTTCTAATATAAACCAATAGAGGAAAGACATTATCAACCAAGAAGTCAACTACTAAAAATATCAAATAAACAAACCCAAATGGGCTTTCATGCCTTCGTGAGTCAAATCTAGCAACACTTGTTTATTAAGTCAATGCCATAGTTGAATATCATACTTAAATGCCCATAAAATACACATATTCATATATAGCTCACATGATTTCTGAAAAAGAATGGGGGAGCAAGAGTGTAAATGGACTGCAGAAATATCTCTTGTAGCTCCGAAAGAAAAAAAATTGGGATAAACCACTCTCATCAAAACATTAATTAAGCATACCATGGACCATCAAAACATTAGAAGTGAAGACTTCTGCATTAAATAAATAGGAAATAAATCAAAAAACACAATCAGATATCAATTACTTCTGTCCTAAACACCCATCCCCAATTACATATTTTCCATGAAAAAACATGTCCTTTCTAAGCATATCAACAACTTTCAAGTTCGAATAATAATAAAGTTAATAGAATAAGATATGCATTCCAAAATATATGAAGAGCGACATTTTGTCATTTCCTTATACTAAGTGCAAATAAAAGACAATAAATTTCTCAAATTCGCAAAACACATTCACACATGCATGTAATAAACTAACCAGTTTGTTTAAATATCATCTACATTATGGTTACAATAATAACTTAAGTAGAAATATAAAAGAAGTAATACACATATAGATGTTGGAGGGGTATCTGATTGACAACAGGCCAAGTTTTTTTTGTGTAAATGATCGCAAACTTGTATCAAAAACTATGCTCACCAAAAAGGAAGTCCGGATTTAAACAGAATATCCTTCATTTGTATAAAGGACAATTTTCAGGCTATATGAGTTATTGAGTATACAAATCACCAATAAGAAATCCTTCACTTATATAAATGCCAATTTTCAAAAGTAGCCAAATCCTATATGTATCTTTTATGGATTCTGTCATATTAGTTTTGGTCTCAATTAAAGTATCCAGTAACAACAACAAATAACAAATGCAATGCGCCGAGGGATGCATCTTAATTACAAAGTCAAGAACTCGAAACGACAATCCTATGTTTCATATTATTTTCGTCCATCTTGATGCTAATTTTATCGTTATGTGGGGTTTAAATCACGAAACAGTATGATCGACCGTGCAAAGCTTTTTAAATGGAGTCGTTAGATAGTAAATTAACTTATTTCTCCACAAAATCTAAAACCAAAAACCATAAAATAGAATAAATAACGTTGATTGATTTATTCAATGATCGATATACAACAAGAAGCAAGGAAGTCATGATTGAAGAAAAAAAGGTACTCTTGTAGAGAAAAGGCGCCCTATCATCAAGAAGATACAAAGACAACAAAAAGTTTCAAATGGAGATAAACCCAACCAATGACACAAAAATAAAATGGATGAAAAGCAACACCTAAATAGTTGCTACTTTATTTTCTTTAAAACGTTCGATCTTGAAGATGAATCAAGCTGACATAAAAATTCACATAATTCAAACAAAACCTACTAAATATAGTCAAAGTTCAGTTAGAAATCCTGAATTCAAATATCTTTTATTTTTTTTCCAATATCCATGTCAGCTAATCATGATCATCACAAATCAGATCATCACAAATCATGAATTCAAATATCTTTTATTTTATCTAAGATTTTAGGCAATTAGAAAACAAAATGAAGTGAAATCGTCTCTCCAAATCAGATCTTGGACACAAAACATAGTTAACTATCAACTAAGATTTTTTTTTTGTCCGATGAAAAAAAATAATCCCTGGTAATAATCGTCTAATTACAATGTAATTCATAGATTTTCAATACATATGGAATAAAGAAACATAAAACGGGTTGTAAAAGTCTATATCAGTAGCTTATACATTATGCTTAGAAATTTGTGATTAAGATTTGTTTTTAACATGGTAGTGATGGTGCTTGACACTATATGTTGATGTGGTTCACAACTTTGTTGACATGTTAAATTAACATCTCAAGGAGAAACATGGCAGTTCTCCTTGAGGCCTTTGACTGAGGGCAAAAACTTCACACCTAACTATCATTTATGAGTTTCTGCATATATGTATTTTAATGCATTAAAAAAACTTTTGATCCAGAATGTTTCATATTAACAGTTTCCTGGTAGAAAACCAAAGAGTCCAGATGGTCTTTGTTGATATTCCAAAAAACAATTGAATTTGACAAATCGTAAATACAAGAGTAAATGGGAGAAGAGTAACAAGAAGGCTACAAATCGCACAACATATAGCTATTTTGGAGTGTTGTACTTGTTTTGTCCTGATCAATCAGACGGATCCTAGCACCGTAATTCGTCTTTCCCTCTGCATCAAGAACAAAAATAACAACAAATATCAGCTTATGTGAAAATAAGAGATCAAAGAATACCTTTATCCAAATAAAGAGATCAAAGAATGCACAATTACAAATACTGAGATATCCATACCTCTCCTTTTGAATTTAACCTCAAACCTCTTGAAGTATGATCATGACTTCTGGGCTTTGACAAAAACCTTCAAGAATAGATTGCAAAAAGTTCAGCTAGGTTTTACACATGCCAACATTAAGCACGTCGGGGGAAATAATATAAAGTCAGCTAGTTCCATTTTTTGTATTGATTGTGGGCAAGTCACATTTTATTATTAGATCACAAATGATGGCAAAAAGAATGAAAGTTAATTCAATTCATGACTTCATCATTGACAAAAAGATGATGATTTGAGCTTAAGTGTTGTTTCTGATCAATACTCTAAAATCATTAACAAGAAAACAAAGCAACATGATACCGAAAATAATTAATATTGATTTAGATAATGCTATATATGACTCCTCTAGGATCAAACAAAGTAATTTGCAGCAGACATGCGTTACTAATGTACATAAAGACATAACAAATTAAGTAAACTTCCAATTTCATCAGTTTCAAAGTCTTATCATTGGTGATAGAGTAGTTATAATCTTTCCAATGACAAGTCGCAATAATGTATATAGCACAAATATGTACAGTATTAAAGTATGCATGGGATAATGTATGATGGTCTAGTAAACAAAACATGTGGGAGACCTAATTCTCAATTAAGTAATTTAAGAAAGAACTATCTCTACTATAAGAAGAAAAACAATTGGTAATAGGTAGAAGAATGACCTGGATAATATCTTCCTAATTCTCAATTATTTCTTACAAATGCGAAAGCGATGATTTAAGATATCACCTATTTCCTCGCCTGAAACGGTTTCTAAAATCTTTGATGCCATGTTTAACTCGAAAAGGAATGACGATTTGACAACCATCAATCTAGAACAAACTATAGAAATAATATGGAGATAAATAATATGTCATTTTAAAATAAAAGCATGCTAACCTGCCGATTTAGATCTATGGCTTTGTCAAGATAGATGTGAGATTATAAGGTTAACCGGCTTGACAATTGACTGACCTGTGCAAAAATTTATAATTTGACAATATCAACAAAAAAACAGATGCTTCATAAGAGATAATTCTTGGATGGGTCAAAATTCTAACTAACATCAAATGAAATGATATATACAGAAAAATCCATGCATTTCAACAATTATATGATTAAAATTTTAATCAAATATCAATTTTCCATATTAACTCTTACAACTATTCTGAAGTAACATCAAATACCATTTACATCAAACCTTTTTAGATGAAGACACCACGAGGATAGCATTTGAAGACAAATATATACAAATCAACAGAAGATATATAACCACATGATACCTGAATCTAATTTAGATCCAAAGCCATAACAGCGTGACAAAATTTGTTAAACAAAACAAACTCCCAAATAAATCAAATGAGCACATTTTTATCCAAAATCCAACATGGGCAAAACTAACCATGATCTCATAACCAATACCGGGTATATGTAACCATAACCAACTTGACAATGGTTATAATTTTACTGATCAAGCCGATCATTTAACTGGTTGATTAAAACAGTTATTGGTTTTTAAAGAAATGGTGCTTGACTTGTCCTCTAAGGTAACTTTAGCCAAAGATTGTCTCTTTTAGACTTCATAAGAATCATTAATGATACCTTGTTAGACCGAGTCTCAAAGCTACAGTTATAAGCAAGCCCCAAAAAATACAAGCACAAGGAAATTTGATAGCCATGGCCAAAAAACAAACCCAAAAAATATAAGCAAGATGAAAAAAGAACATAGCGAGTTTTTTAAAATCTATTTAGACAATTGATTAAAAAAACAAAGGTAAATAAATAGTCATAGCCAAAATCAATAGCCAATGAGTATACTTCCTTAAATGAAAACAAAACAAAAACATCAAGAACACGTTGATTTTTAATACTTACAGGGTTCATCGAGGCACGCAGGTACATGATGTTGGTTGCAATTTGTCTCGTAATTTCTTGAATTTTCCTCGTGATTTTTTTAAAACTCAACCCTTGAAACTCTGGAGATCAACATACATTAAGTTGGAATGAAAACAAGTTATTACCATTAAAATGACCGAGTTTTTAACCACATCAAACCCTAACACACAAAAGTGAAATCGAACCCTAACACACAATAAAACTCAAGAAATTGTTTAAAAGAATTCATATACAAACAAAGAATCGATGTTTCATATCCCAAAATAATGTACAGAATAAGCAGAAGTAGAAACCTATAATATCGAACCTTGAATCGTCTTGATCTCGACCCTCTTGAACAACACACCTCCACCCGATGAATCCTAACCCTCCTTTGTCCCTGTCTCACGACAAGAATAAACAAAAAATGATTAAATTGTCAATGCCAAGCAAGAAGCCTACAAATGGAAAATCAAATTCTAAACATAAGCAACATTACAGACCCCTATGCAACAGAAATCGCAGAAGTAGTAGTATCAGAAGCTTAGAAGATAACAAAAATCCAACAACATACACACCCCTATACAAAAAAAAACTCATACGAGCACAAAAAAAAATAGAAAACCATGACTGCATGTCTGCATCCAAGTAAAAACATGTTCTAATGGGCAAACAAATTGAAAAACACATACCTACAATGGAAATGAAAACCCTAATTCTGTTATGATGTTATTTCACCTTAGGTCAACATGAAAACAAATCAATGTTTACCCAAATGGATGTGTACCTGATATGAAAAGGGTGAGATTGGCGTTCGATTTACAAAAAACGAACAAATGCTTCTAACAAAAATGCTTTATATCCTGAAAAAAAACAAAACATAGACATTCAAATGTAAATCGATTCTGAAACCCTAAACCAAAAAACAAAACATAGACAAACAAAACAGATGTATGAAATCGATTTTGAAGTCACGATGTTCAAGCCAGTGTTTTAGCAAATAAAACCGAAAACCTGATTTCAACAAAAAGAGATGAAAGCTTACCTTAGAGAAAATGGAGGTGAACCGGGGAAATTGACGCTCGACGATTCCCATCGCTTTGCTTGAGATTCCGAGGTCTGGATGTAGATCTTGTACGTCTCGACGCTCTTCTTCGTTCTCTTCTTCTTCTTGTCTCCAGCAGCGGCGCCGGCCTCCTTCGACAGCTTCTTCCCGGCCTTCGGTTTCTTTTCGGCCGGTGCCTTCTCGGCGGTGGGTGTTTTCTTCTCCTCCGTTGGCTTCTTTTAAGCGGCCGGTGCCTTTGGTACCATAGAAATTGAGGATCGGGTTTCAAGGGTTTTGGGGAGAAGAAAGTTTTGGAGAGTGGTTATATAGGGTAGGTGAGTGGCTTCTTATTGGTTATTAAAGTATCACGCGGATTGGGGGTAAGAGGAGGGAAAAGTGATATTAATTTTGAAATTATTGGAGGGATAAGTGTGGGTTTAGGAGAGAGAGAGGAATTTTAAGTAATTATGTTTTAAATAGTTGTACATAAAGCTTAAAGGGTTGTTTTTAAGAGTTTGGGGGTTAAGTGTATTATAAGATAGTATAGATAAATAATTTTGAGCTGAGGGGCCTGTTCAAGGAGTGAGAGTGAATTGCTGTGAAGTAAGCATAAGAGAGAAAAGGGAGGGTAACCAATTGTCATTAAATACCTTTTGAGGATCGTGAATCCGTGTACCTCCCATTCCCGAGCAACAACCATAGCCAATAAAAGATCTGGTTTTTGCATGGAGTGTTTGTAAAGAGAGGCAGAGCAACATTTCTAGTCCTAGTCTTGATAATGGATTCCTTCAGAGATCAATTTGTGTACAATTGTGCGTGTTTGTTTAATTGTTGTTCATGCATGCTATTGTGAATTCTTTGTACCCAACTCCTGAAAGCATGACAACATGTGTGAAACGTAGGGCTCGAGTGAAGAGAGCAAATCGTGAGGTAGGGTCAAGGCGAAATCCTCTCTGTGCATGTTTAGCCTAGGTACATAATAGTGTGGTGTGGTCCTCGATAGTTCCCTTCCCAAAGTTTTGCTATCCAGAATTCCATGTTTAGGTCAAATGATTGGTAGTTCATCTTACAGATAATTCATGGTAATTGTTGAGTTGACTAGAGATCACTAATGATGTTCTCGACAACACGAAATTGTGATTGCTTGGTTTGTGGTTTATGTTTGTTTGTGTCGCTGTTTTGCTTGGGGACATACAACGCTCGGTTTGGGTTGTTGATAATGCCGCTTTCCGACATTATTTTGATCCCGAAATCGGTCTTTCAGTTGTGAGTTTCCAAGTAAAATAGTTGGTTTTAACGGTTTTTCTTGAGAAATTTCAGGTTATCATGATTTTTGTAAGGATAGAAAAGTTTTGAATCGACCAGAGAAAGTTTTCGTCATTCCTGGACCAAAGTGAAAAAAATCAGATTTTTGGGTCGAGGAAAGCTCTGCGCGGATCTCCGCGTTACCCAAGCTGCGCCACCAAACGCGCAGAGGTTTTTCCCGCTTTTGTTCTAGTGTCTTGCGCGACTCCTCGCGCGGCTCAACCCTCCCCGCCATCCGCTCCGAGGCTCTGACCGTTTTTATTCCTTATGATGGCTAGGGTTGAGCCTATTGGGTGTCAGTTATGATTTCTCACAGCTCTGGGCGATTTTTGGAGACGAGGAGGCGATTTTTGAAGGCGAAGATAGAGTACAAACATGTCGGAATGGAGAATCAAAGCCGAACCGAGTACGTGAGATCAGAGGATTACGATATTCAGGGAGTTCATTGTGTTCATTTCTTTAGTACACACATGTTTACCTTCGTCTTAATCATTTCATTTTTGTGTTTGAAAATCCCCAATATGAACTAATTCCTTCATGTTGGGGGGGGGGGGGTTGGTGTGAATCATGAATAGATAATCGTTTAGCTACGCGGATAGATATGATTGGCTTGATTTGAGATGGATGAAACATTTGAGATTGCTCTTAATGTTTGTAATAGTCTGATCAACTATTATTTAATTTTATAAATCTTTAATCTTTGAGAAAAGTTTTGAGATTTGATTCATCTTTTATGTCTTGGATAAAATTGAGATAGAAGTATGATATTTCATTCCTTGTGTTTTTTTAATCACTAACTGTTCAATTATTATTGTGTAGATCGAGAGATGATACAATGTGTTGAATGATTATTGCTATAGCTTGATAGAGTATAGTAATGGGTTGTGATTATGCTGTTCATCCTGAAGTTATTTTAATCATGTCAAATCTGTTTAGTCATTAGATTATTTTCATGAGGAATCCAACACTCCAACTCTTTCTTTTTATTGAATTAATTGAAGTATTTTTATTCGTGTTTCCAACAACCAACAACTCAAATTGTGTTCGTCTAGTTAATAGTCTATACAGTCTTTGTGGTACTTGACACCTTGTTCCTTTGGTTCGATACTCGTACTTCCGTACCATTATTTGATTTCGACACTGTACACTTGCAGTTAGATTAAGGGGGGGTGTAAACCCACCTATCACTTATACAGATTCAGATTACGGAGGATGCAAACTAGACAGGAAAAGTACCTCTGGGAGTTGCCAATTCCTAGGTAGTAAATTAGTAAGCTGGACTTCAAAGAACTAGAACTGTGTGTTAACATCCACAACAGAAGCAGAATAGGTTGCTGCTGTAAGCTGTTGTTCACAAGTTCTGTGGATGAGAACTCAGCTAAAAGACTATGGTCTAAGTATCTAAAAGATACCAATCCTCTGTGATTCCAAAAGCGCCATTTCAATCTCTGCCAACCCTGTGTAACACTCTAAGACAGAGCACATAGATATCAGGTACCATTTTCTAAAGCATCATGTTGAACAGGGCACCATAGAGATGTACTTTGTGCCTACAGAATATCAACTTGCGGACTTATTCACTAAAACACTTGATGAGAAAAGATTTCTATTCTTGGTGGGTAAGTTAGGTATGCTAAACATGAGCTAATCCCTCTGTAAGTGAGATTAAATCCTCCTGCATATATGTAAATATTTCAATCTTTCAGTATGTACATTCTTTACCATTCAAAGTTCTGTACCCAATAGAGCTTCTGTGAAATGGCACATAGCCTCTGTCCATTCTCACATAACCTCTGAATAAGCTTGATCTATATTTTGTGTTCTACTCATCAATGTCTGATCCAAGCATAGGTCAAGGGGGAGCAGAAGGAGACATTTTAATGATCTACAAAGGTTGATCATTCAAGGGGGAGCCAAAGAAGTTCTTTGATCATAGCAATCAACAAAAGTAGGTAATCATGCCGAGTAAATTGAGAGACATTGGGTAAGCACATTGCACAAACCAGTTTTTCAAAGCACTTTTCTCGGACATAAAATTCAAAATATGTCCTAAATTACCTGTTTTAACTAGTCAAAACCTTGGGTGATCAAAATCTTTTGATAATTTTCCACAATTAGAAATTCTTGGTCATAGAGCCGCTGTCACGTTTGACAGAGCCTCTGTGCAACAAGGGCGCTGCAATCATGAATCTTCTAGTGGAAGCTCTCTCGATCATCCCATTGCTTTTTCAAATATCTTTTGGTAAAGAAAAGGTGCAATTCTGGTGCTTGTTGAAGAAGACCTCAGACCACAGAGCTCACTCCACCATAGAGCTTCTGTGATTTCTAACACTTATGTGTTTTGAAATCTTCTAGGGTGCGGGTTATTTTCAAAGTGACAGTCATTTGGGCTTAGCAACTGCCACACGCTCAGCATTAATGGGCGTCGCACGACGTTCCACCGTGCACCGCCACTTCTGACGTGGCACACTTCTATTGGACGTGCGTTTCAGACGTCTGTACTGAAACATTGCCTACAACTAGGTACTTGAGTGCAGACCCCAAATTTTGTAGAATTCACTTTTTACCACCCAAATTCTATCCTTATTTACCCACTATAAAACCCTCTTTTACCCTTCTTCTTCAATTTTACAAACCCTTTTCTCTCTGATTTCTCCGACGACCTTGCAAAACCTGCAAATCTCAAGAACAAACCTGCAAATCTTTGCCATTTTCTCAAGAACACTCAAGCAAACACTCAAATGGCTTCACCTGCTAACTCCCCTGCTCCATCTGAGCATTCTAACAACCCTGCAAATCCACGAAACCTTGAAGAACAAGATAACAGTGGAGATTTTGTTCATCACGCACCCACTACCAACCTGCAAAACTTCCTGGATAACGATTACTGTGAGAGCCAACTACCCCTTAAACCTAATAACCACTACTTGGTCCCAAATAGAAACAACTTTGGGGAAGGACATGCTATTTTGTTGAACATACTGGAAAACTATCCTCTGAGACTCCTTCTAACCAACAATGTGTCCAAGATCCCTGCCAAATATCTTCACCAGTTCTGGCAGAGATGTTACTTTGACTATGAGGCAAAAACCATTAACGGATATGTGTCCAAACCTGATAACTCCCAAAACATGAACATAGGCTTTAACAGAACTATGATCTTTTTTGAATTTTAGCTACCTACCGGAGGTATGCTCGGGATTAAGCACTATGCAGAGGAACCCCCAGATTCTGACCTTTGTGCCTTTGCAACGATGCTTGGATATAACACTCCTATGACCAAAAAATGAATTCAGAAGAAATAGGTTTCCCCCTCTGTGTAACACTCTTTTTTCCATCCTCAACAGATGCCTCACAGGGAAAATCGGAAGCCTTGACCAGAGCTCGCACCAGATTCTGTCCGTAATGTATGGAATATTCTATGACCTACCTCTGGACTACGCTGCCCTGGTTATGACAGAACTCATCGCCACCATCGAGCACAAACATGCCACACAGAAGGCCAAGAGTAAGAAGGATAAGGGCCAGCTTCTAGCACTACAATTCTAGAGGATTCTGGGAATAATCCTTGAACCTCTGCTAGAGAGTGAAGGTTGGTCACTTGAAGGACCAATTGTCAAAACATACCCTCTGTAGATGATGACCCCCACCCAACACTCTAACGGCTACCCACACTACAGACCTATGAGCGATAAGATACTCGTCTATGCCTCGGACGAAGACTTGAAGAGAGTGTATGTGCGTGATCACAGGACTCCCAAACCGAGGCATGTGACCCCGCCATGCTTAGGTGTCCACATAGGAACAGAAGTAGTGGTGAGGATGAGTGATGAGGAATGGGCAGTAGCTCTAGAGAAGCACAGGTTGAAGGTAGAAAAGGTTAAGTTAGCTATGTTTGCACCAAACGCCATCGAAGTCACCTCTGCTGCTCAAGCCACAGAATCTAAACAACAACCTGAGCATGTGGAGAAACGTAAAAAGGCCTTAAAATCTAAATCTACAATAGAGACCACCTCTGCTAGAACTGAAAACCCCCCACAACGCCTTTAGCAAGGCGCACAGAAAGAGCAGAGGGCCCCAAAATCCAAATCTACTACAGCAATCCCTGTCGACCCTCCACTTGAACAAACAGTGGTAGAATCCTCTGCACCTCCTCAGAAGGAGAACAAAAAGAAGAGAAAACATAAGCATAAATCCTCTGAGGAAGGAGCCTCAAAGGCCAAATAAAAGAAGAGAACCCACAAACCCAAATCCCCTCTACAGTCCATCGCAGAGGAGGAACCCACTCCAATCACCCACCCCTCTACACTTCACACAACATGACACCTTTGCTTCTTTCCTGGAACAACCAGACATAGCAAACACCCACGACACCTCTGGATGGGAAGCAGAGAATATCCCAGAGTTCAACACAAGTGCTCCAGATTTTACAATCACATTTGTGGATTCTGACTTGGAGATGGGCGATGCAACTCCAGAGGGCAACAACGCAGAGACTCTAGAAGGCTCTGTAAGATCAAAACTACTTGCTTCTCCACCAAGCTATGATCCTAACTAGAGCATACAAAGGAATTTATGGCAGTAGAGGATACATGGGAAGAAGTAGAGTCTAGGATAGAAACTCCTAAAGTTCTAGGGCACCCAACAGAGGTTGTGAGCGAAAAATATGCCGAAGGCAGAAGTGGCACACCTCCAAACCCCCCTCCTTGTGCAACCCACATTTCTAGTCCCGCCAGTCTAGTGGAAGAAGGGACTATTGAAAAAGAGCCACACAACTCGAACTTAGCCCAACCTAACTAGCCAGAGGAGCCTTTTATTTCTTCTGAGCCTGCACAAACTGGGGAACCCCAACAGAATGTGTCCTCTCCAAAGGACACCATTCTTTTCAGTGACTCATTGCCCCAAGTCATATTTGAAATCCCTGTAGAAGAATTTGTTTCCTCTGCTGCACACACCAAATTAGAAACAAATCGCTTTTCAGCGGAGCGTAGAGTGCACAATGACGAAGGGACTCTAGACAAGTCCCCGAGTCCTATCAAGGGCACCCCTGTCCCCACCTCTGGAGTGGATCAGAACAGGGTCCTTGACAGAACGTCTATAGAGTATGAGGCCTTAAAAACCTCTGCTCAAGGATTGGATGGAAGACCTGCCAGCCTCAACGTACAAACAAGGATGAACGCAGGCATCTCAGGAACAGAGATTCTCTCCGTGTAAGAATGTGTTCCCCTAGAGGTTACCCCAGGTACACATGTTGCAAAGGGTGAGTTCTAAACCTTTGTCACCTCTGTGACCAACACCTTGGCCGAGTTGAAAAGCTCTGTCAACTCTCTTGCAGAAACTACAAAGAAGGCGCTTGATAACCTGTCCACACAGGTTGAAAATATATCTAAGGAAGTCAAGGATAACACCGCCAAGCTGCACTCTATCAGAACTACTCCTGCACAGAGTCCCTCAACTTCTGCTACCGAAGCCTCTGTCACCAAACTGACACAAGAACTTCAAGAGGCCAGAGAGATCGCCAAAGCTCTGTCAACCCAAACTTCTGCAACCCCAGCCTTAACCTCCGAAGGCTTAAGAAAGGCTCTGGAAAAGGTTCAAGAGTCAACCACAGAGCAAATGCAGGCTCTCAAACCACAAGACTATATCACCAGGGCCCAATTGACAGAACTTGGCCAGGGGGTACTGAACGATATCACCGACTTCATTAAAGCCTTCACCTCTGCCAATGCCAACTGCGTCAAGGATTTCCAAACTAGCGTGGGCAAACTTAGGTTCAACTCAGAGGCAGAGGTGGCCTATCTGCTAGGTATTTGTGATGACCTCTGCGCCAAAATGATTGCAGCAGGCGCAAGTCAACCGAAAAAGCCACCAACTTCATGCCAAATAGGGGGTAAAAAGGATTCAAGCAAGCATGATGATTCTGATGACGATTCAGATGGGCCATCCGATCATCATGTGGGGGAGAAACGGGGCAGAGCCATTCTAGAACCTCCTTTTGCAATCAAACATCTACAACAAGTACCTACCCAAACCCAATCAACCAACTCACTAAACAAGAAGACCATAAAGGCAACACCCACCTTTGTGGAAAATACACAAACTGGGGACCTACCATCTCCAAAGCCCATATCACCAATGACAGAAGAACCAAAACTAATCTCTCCTACACTCACTGACGATCAACCAAAACCATCCCCAAGAACGAAATCAATTGCCCACAAACCAAGCCAAAAATACCTGAAGAAACCCACCCCTACAACAGAAGAAATAATGACCCAACTACAACAGAGACAACAACAGAAACAACAATCCCGTAAGACATGGGCAAAGACACCCACAACTACGGAAGCAATCCTCCAACGGCTAAATCTGCAAGTATCAACAGAGGCACCCAATAACCCACTCACAATAGAAACACAAACCAAAACCCCAACAGAAGCTGAACAAACCAAATCTGCAGAGGCACCCTCGTTGAAACCACAAGAAAATCCTCTAAGTGCTCAACAGATTAAAAAATCTACAGACGTATCCCCAATAAATCCAACGATCAAGAATAAGGGCAAAGCCATCGCCACAGAGGATCCAAAGCCCACGAAGCCTAAACCTCAAGTCACAAAGAAGTTAATGAAGAGTAGTTTTGACTCTTTCATTACACCAAAGCCAGAAGAGGAAGACTAGGCTTTTGATTTCCCTCTGTCAGACAAACCTATCCTTGATCAAAGCCAAGCTAACAGAGGATCGTGTTGCCTAAGTACTCAGAGACATGGAAGATCTGAGGAAACCTATGCCTCCTCCCCCTGCTCCAAGGCGTGATATGGAAGAGGTGGTCTACAAGTACCTATATAGCAGAGGTATTAATGACCCTCTGCCAAACCCCACTCTGAGCTTGGATATTATCGAAGAAGAAAAGGAAAGGTTCTACAGAGATAAAGCCAAGAGCGTCAAGGAAGTCTTCTCCGAGTCAAAGATCAAACAAGTTCTGAGCTACAAGCTCTTCCACACCAAGTGCAAGAACTTCTACTACAACCTCTACTGTGTGGTGAGAGGGGATAGATCTCAAATGAAGTTCTCTGACACTGACCTGAGAAACCTTTCCCTATATGATCTTCAAGATCTTTATTGCTGGGCAAAGAGCAATTACATGGAAAGGCTGGAACATCAAAGAGCCTATGATACCGTGAAGAAAACCATGAGGGAAAAGCTTCTGTTCTATGGTGTAATTGACTTCCAAGTAGCTCTGGACCTTGGAGTCAAGAAGATAAGGCTTACACCTCCAGATGACAACTACCCTTCTTCTGCCGAATTTCAACCTCACACGATCAATCAGAGATCCAGAATTGGATACATCTTCCCTGATCCACAAGGAAGAAAGAAGTTATTTGTGGAGTACGACTGCCAGAAGTACACAACAGAGACACTTCTTCAATTCAGAATGGATCTACTAAACGGCAGAGGATCAGAGTTCGTGGATCTTGCATATGCAAACAGATTGATAGAGCAGATAGATGCAGTACTACGCTTCAGAGACCTCTGTGCATTCTTTTACAAAGAACTCAAAAAGGGAGGATTCACAAAGCCGATAAATGATTTCCCAGATGCAAGAATATAAGCTCTGTAATCTACTTGTATTGCTTACTTCAGTTTAAATTTCAAGTTTCGTAATTTTTTTTGAAAGCTCGTGTAAATGCCTCTTGCATGAACCTAAATGAAAGTCTTATGTTACAGAGGTTGAATCATACACATCGTGTTCTTTTTAGCCTAAGACACACAAGTTTCATATTTTTCATTTTCAATACTTAGGGGGAGATTGTTATCTCCAACTTCTAGCATAGAAAAGTATTGAAAAATAGGCTAAGGAAGAATTCTGGCAGAAGCCTCTACCAGCCACCAGAAACACTGAGCCTCTGATTGATCCATCATCTGAAGACCAAGAGTCCAAGGCCACAGAGCCTCGGCCATCTATGACAGAGCCTCTGTGGGGTCAAAGACAGAAGATGAAGATCAAGAATTCTGAAGACGAAAGACAAGTGTGCCACTCACGTGCCTCTGTTGTACGAAGATGCTGAAGATCAAATATTACAAGGCATGATCCTCTACTTTACACGTGTCATCATCAGAGAGGTCACAACTTTTGCAGAGAACGTACAAATGGAGCACGTGTACAAGAATTCGTCCCACGACCTTGTCTCCTGTACCATTTGTCCCCTATATCTTTAGTATAAATAAAGTGTTTTACCAGACTTTTCTGGTAACGAAGCACTTACACACACACGCCTGTTTTGATCTTATGCGTCTATAAAACACAAACTCCACGGCGTTCTTGGTGTAATTCTGGCGCTTAAATAGAGATGAATCATTGAGCAATATCTTTGTTATTTAAATATTTCATTCTCCTATTTGTGTGTTATCTACCATTATTCTCAACTTAAACTGTTCTTAAAATGCTTTCGTACTTTGACACTTTTATACTCTGTTTTGAACATTTGTTGTTGAAATATCATTGTTGAGTCAAAAGTGGGATCAACAGTTTTCTTCGCCCGTTCACTAGGTTTGACGTTTTATTCAACCAAGATGTCAAAATGGAGTATAAATAAGCATTTTTCCTTCCACTTGACACCTTGTTTGTCTACACAACACTTGCATGAAATATTAGTCCGAAGTGTCAATTCTTACTTCAAGACAAGCCGTAAACATATGATTCGGAGGGTAAAAACCCGTTTGATAACGAAACTATCAAGTTGTAGAATGGAGAAATAGAACACTTGTAGAAGCTGCAAGAACCATGCAGGTATCCACTGATCTACCAAAAACCTTCTGGGCATAAGTAGTTTCAACAACCTGTTTTACCCAAAACAAAGCCATTGTTGTCAAACGATCAAAGACAACTACTTATGAACTCATAAACCAAAGAAAACTAGATGTACAAATTTTCCATGTCTTGGTTACAGGTTCTTCATTTTGAATAACAGGGTTCAACTTAGTAAAATTGACAAGAAGGCAAATGAAGGGAAGTTCCTTGGATAATCCTTAACTATTAAAGCCTACAGAGTTTTTGTTGATCCCAATATTGACTCAACAATGATATTTATCTCTATAGTTTGAACAAATATGTATGCGGAAGCGTTTTAAAAGAACTAAAGAAATGCTTGGTAGAAAATACACACATAAACGAACAAGTGAAGTAATAATAAACAAGAGTTTAGCTCAAAGATTCACTTTCTATTGATTCTTCATAAACATCAAGAACACCGTACGTGTGTGTAATACAATAAAGTATGCCTTAATCTGGTGTGTGTGTGTGTAGTTGTGCAAAGTTGCTAGAAAAGCTCTACAAGAGCCTTCTATTTATACTACTTTACAGGGGACAAAAGGTAGATAAGAAGTACTAAGGTACAAAGACAACATCGTGGGTCAAGCACCAGGTACAACGTTAATGTAGTGCGCCGAAATCTGCAAAGGCTGTAACCCATCAGAGGTTGACACGTGGAATGTGCAGGGCACGCCTTGTACGAATAATCTTCAGAATCTTCGTACAGCAAAGGCAGGATCGTCTTTGTCTTTATCTTCAAGAATCTTCATTCTTCTAAGTCTTCATACCACAGAGGCTATGTCAAGGCTGACAGAGGCTCTGTGGCCTTGTCCTCTAAAAGGTCTTCTACAGAAAGGTTTGCTCTTGGTGTATCGGCAGAGGCTCTGTCGACAATTTTGACTTAGCCTATTTTTCAATACTTCTTCTATCAGAAGTTGGAGCTAACAATCTCCCCCTGAGTATTGAAAAATAAAAATTTGAAAGATGCATGTTTTTCTAAGCTAAGAACAAGAGGTGGATCATTTGACCTCTGTAAAAATTTTACTTTTCATTCACTGAGATGCCTGAGGCATTTACATTTGATTACATTGAAGTGCAAAAATGAAAAGTAAGCAGAAAATAGTTGTGGATGTCAGACTCTGGCATTTGGGAAGTCGTTGATTTTCCTTGTGAGTCCTCTATCTCTGAGTTCACGGAACATATTGATGCAGAGGTTTCTGAAACTGATAACAACATCAATGGCCTCTATCAATTCATTGGCAAAGGTTAGATCCATGAACTCTGATCCTCTATGTTCCAAGAGGTTGGCTCTGAACTCTAGCAGAGTACTTGTGGCATACTTCTGGCAATCAACCGCTAAGAACAGCTTCAATTTTTCTTGAGGATCTCTGAAGACATACCCGACCCTTGGACGTGTGATGATGGAGTTCGGTCTGATGTCAGCAGAGGAGGGGCAGTCGTCTTCTGGTGGTGAGAGATTTAATCTTCTTACTCCAAGGTCGAGTCCCACTTGGAAGTCTGTCAGGCTGTATAGCAGAAGTCTTTCTCGCATGGCCTTCTTTATTTCATCGTAAGATCTTTGGACTTCAAGTCTGCACACATAGTTTTACCTTGCCCAGCTCAGAAGCTCAAGTAGGTCATAGGGGCTTAGATTTCTCATATCCGCATATGAGAATTTGTTCTCAGATCTGTTGGCCCTTTTGATGTGGTAGAGGTTGTAGTAAATTTGTGTGCCTCTGGTGTGGGAAAGCTTGCAGTAGATGACTTTGTCGATTTTTTAGTTTGAGAAGACTTCACGGACAGGTTTGGATTTATCTTTGTAGAAGTCTTCTCGCATCTGCTTAAGTATATTAGGTTTCAGAATGGATGGAGGCAGAGGATCGTTGACGGCTCTGCTGTATAGGTATATATACACCACCTCTTCCATTTGTCTTTGAGGAACGACAGGTGGAGGCATAGGTTTTTGCAGAGCCTCAAGATTGTTGATTAGTGCGGCCACTCGATCTTCTGTTGGCTTAGCCTTTGGATCTATTACGGGCTTGGTTAACAGAGGGGGAATTCCGAAAGCCCAATCTTTTTCTTCTGGATTAGGAGTAACAAAAGCATTAAAGGAGTTTTTAGTAGTTTTTCAGAGCGTTGATGCTTTTGCTTCTAGGGTTTCAGTTCCTCTGTAAGGATGGACTTTCCCTTGTCCTTGGCCTTAGGCTGTTGTTCTTCTGTTGGTTGGGATTGGGTTGCCTTTGTTGGTTTTGTCTTTTGAGCTTTTGAGGGCTTAGATGCAGGTGCTTCTATTCTTTTTGGTGGGGTTACCTCTGTTGGTTTTACAGGGGACTTGGTTGGTGATGTGGTTTTGGTTTGGGGTTTAGTTGGGGATGCTTCCGAAGTTTTGCTCAGATATTTTCGTTGTTTTTGAGCTAATGATTTTTTTCTAGGTTTAGACTTAGGCATTTCTGTTGTTTTGGGTGTGGGTTGTTCTTCTATTGTCGGTGTAGGGGAGGGTATTTTGGTTTCTTCTGTTGGTTTTGGTGTTGGGGATGGCAGGTCTTCTTCCGAAGAAGTAAGGATCTGGATCTGCTCTGAGGCTGTCTTCGGGTTGGGTGAGGATAGGTTCTCCTGTTGAGATGTTTCCACAGAGGTGGGTATTTCCTCTGTGGTCTTCCTCTGTTGTTGATCCTCAGGAGTTGGAGGTACTTGGGTTAGTTGTTCGTCAATAAGTGGTGGTGCTGGCAGACATCTGTTAGCAGCTCTCTCTAACTTCTTCTCCCCCTCAGGATGATCTGATGGCTCTTTTGAATCATCATCTGAGTCATCCTGTGATCTGTCTGTAGTACCCTCTGCTCAACATGAGATAGTTGGTTTCCTTGGTTGAGTGGCCCTTGCATCAATCATCTTTGCGCAGAGGTCATCGCAAATGCCGAGCAGATAAGCAACCTCTGCTTCCGAGTTAAACCTTAGCTTTCCCACGCTTGCCTTAAAATCTTTCACGTAGTTGGCATTGGCGGTGGTGAATGCCTTGATGAACTTTTTCATCTCGGTGAGTAGCCCCTGACCAAGTTCTGTAATCTGAGCTCTGGTCATGTAGTCGAGGGCTTCATGGCCTGAGTTTCTCTGGTGGTATATTCTTGGACTTGCTTTAGGGCCTTCTTGAGATCTTCTGGTGTAAGGGCCGTAGAAGCAGGGGTTCGAGCTTTCTTTAAGTGTTCGGTTAATTCTTTGACAGAGGCCTCAAGTGCAGAAGTTGAAGCATTCTCAGGAGCAGAGGCTGTAGTAGCAACATAGGTTGTTGCAGTGGATTTCATTTGGGCGCTGGCAGTTTTCACCTTTGTTGACAGGTTGTCAACTTTGGTGGTCAGATTTGTTAGTGCCCTGGAGGTTGATTATGCAAAAATGTCGAAAGAGCTTTTCAACTCCTTCAACGATGTGGTCATAGAGGTGACAAGGGTTTGGAACTCATCCCTTGCGACATATGTACCTGGTGTAACCTCTGGGGGAACACATTCGTCCCTAGAGTGTGTCTCTGTTCCTAAGACGCCTTCTTTCACTCCTGTTTGGATGTTGAGAATGGAAGGACTTCCCTTCGATCCTAGAGTAGAGGCTTTTTGGGCCTCAGACTCTACGAAGGTTCTGTCAGAGACCTGATGCTGATCCACTCCGAGGTGGGACAGCAGTATCTCCGATTTTGCTTGGGGACTTGTCTATAGTCCCTTCGCCATTGTGCTCTCTAGGCTCTTCTAAAGAGCCGCGGGGTCCTAGGTGTGTGCGTATGGCAGAGGAAACAAATTCCTCTGCTAGGACGTCAGATTTGATCTGGGGCAATTGATCACGAACAAGAGGTGAGTCCTTTGGAGAGGACTCCCTCAGAATGGTTTCCCCGGATATTAGTGGCAGAGAGGAGGAAAGAGGTTCCTCTGTCTGGTTTGCCGGGGTTGGGATCGAGCTGTGCGGCTCTTTTTCAATAACTCCTTCTGCCACTAGACTAGCGGAGTCAGAAGTGTGGGTTGCACTGGGAGGGGGTTGTGGATGTGTGCCTCTTTGCTCTTCGACATCTTTTAAGGCTTCTTCCTCTATCATGCACCCTAACATAGGAGATTCTATCCTAGACTCTATTCCTACCTGACTGCCTTCGGCCACTACGATTTCCTTTGTACTCTGTAGTAGTGAGTCGTAGTAGGGATGAAAGGCGTGTAAGGTAAGTATTCTGGGTTCAAGAGTCATTCTGGGGTATTTGTCCGAATACCCTCAGGAGTTCTGTCACCTTCCTCCAAATCAGATTCAACTTCTGAGACAATGACGTTGGGGTTTTTAGGTGTCCAATCTGTGAGGGCTTCTGGTACCCAACCAGAAGTGTCCAAGGTAGTGGCAATATCTTGCCGTTCAAGGAATGCCGAGAAGTCCGTGGCCGCTACGTATTGGATTGGAGTGGGGGATTGTAGAGGTTCTTTAGCTATGACTTCTTCTGCCACTGCTTCCTCTATGATGCTCTACAGAGGAGTTCTATGTTTCTTGGTCTTCTTTCGTTTGGGTTTGGGGGCTCCCTCCTCAGAAGATTTGGGTTTTCTTTTCTTCTTTGTTTCCTTAGGAGAAGGAGGTGCATAGGATCCAACCATTGTTTCTTCTGGTTGTGATTGTTGGGAGGTTTAATACTTGTAGAGGTACCCTATGTTGGTTTCTTGGCTCTGGTAGCCTTCTATGTTTTGGAGGGGGTTTCTGAGGATTTGCTGTTTGATGCAGAAGTTCCAATCTGGCTTCTCAGAAGACGGAACTTTTCTTGTCTTAGCTCATGCTTTGTGAATGCTGCTGCCCACTCCTCGTCTTCCATTCTAACTACTACTAGAGATCCTACAGGGGCTCCTAGACGCGGGCATGTCACATGACTCGGTTTTGGAGTTCTGTGATCGCGTATGTATGCTAACCTATGGTCTTCATCTGTCACATACGTTAGAAGTTTGGATGGCAGAGGTTGACAGAAACGGTATCCGTCTATGTGCCTAGTAGGGGTCATTTTGTTCAGAGGGTAGGTTTTTACAACTGGCCCTTCCATTGGCCAATCTTCCAGTATAAGCAGAGGTTCTAGAATTACTCCTAGTGTCCTCTGAAATTGTAGAGCAGGAAGTTCTTTGCCTCTGGGCCCCTTAGCCTTCTGTGTGGAGATTCGATGGTCAATGGTATTTACCAGCTCCTGCATCATAAGTGTGGCGTAGTCCAGAGGCAAATCATAGTACACCCCGTACATAATTGCCAGAATCTGGTGTGAGGTTTGGTCAGGGCTGCCCACTTTCCCAGTCAGGCATCTGTTAAGGATGGAGAATAGTGTGTTCCACAGAGTAGGGAAGCGGTTCCTTCTGAATTCATTGCGTTTGTTGAGATGGGTGTTGTAGCCCAGCATCTTTGCGAAATCACAGAGCTCTCTATCAGAAGGGGTCTCTGCGTAATCCTTGATGCCCAGAAGTCCTCTGGTGGGTAGGCCAAACTCCAGTGTAAGCATGGTTCTGTTGAACTTTAGTTCAAAGTTTTCTGATCTGTCAGGTTTCGATATGTAGCCGTTGATTTGTCTGTTTTCTTCATCGTAGTAGCAGCTCTGCCAGAACTTGTTCAGGTATCTGGCATGGATCTTTGTCACATTTTTGGTTAGTAGTGAGTTTAGGGGGTGGTTTTCCAGGATTTTTAATAATACGGCATGTTCGTCCCCAAAGGCAGTTCTTGAGGGAACAAGATAGTGGTTATTGGGTTTAAAGGGAAGGATATTTTCGAACTCGTCATGGTCCAAAAGGTTTTGTAGGTGGGTTGTCGAAGCAAAGTCCACAGAGTCTACACTGTGTTCTTGCTCAAGGGTCCTTGCTGGAGAAGGATGTTGAGAATGCTCAGCCTGAGCAGGGGAGTTCGCCGGAGAGTTGGAGGTTGCCATTGCTTATGAACTTGAAGAAGTGAGTAGAAAATAGGAAGTTGCAGGTTTTGCCAGGTTTGCCGGAGACAATGAGAAGAGTAAATTCGTAAAGGAAGAAGAGAGGGGGTAAACGGGGTTATATAGTGAGGGTCGAAACGGATAGAATTCCACAGTATAAATGATTTTCATGAAATTTAGGGTCCGCACTCAAGTTCTTACAGCTGGGTTCAACGTTTCAAAAGAACGTGGGGCACACACGTCCGATGAGATCGTGCCACGTCGAGGTGCCAGAGTAAGACAAGACGTCGTGCGAGTCCCATTAACGCTTGGCGCGTGGGCATTTCTACACCCGGATGTCTGTCACTTTCAGAAATAACCCGCATCTTTCAGAACCCTTATAAAAGCCTAAGTATCAGAATCGAAAGAAGCTCTGTAGTGGAATGAGCTCTGTGATCTGAAGCCTTTTCTCATTACCTCTGTGCCTGTACCTTTCCCTAAAACATTTGAAAAGACAGTGGTAGTGATAGATAGAGTGTCCGAATAAAATTTGCAGTTACAGAGGCTCTGGCTTACAGAGGCTCTGTTGAGCTCAGCAGAGGCTGTTAGCCCCAAGTATCTCTTATGTAAAAGTATTGAAAATATTACAAGTCAGAAGACCACCATAGATCCAGCAGAAGACTTAGAAGAAGTTCAACCAGAAGTCCATCAGAGCTCGACAGAGCTCTGGCAGAAGACTTCTTCTATTCAACAAAAGAACGGTTCACACCAGAAGACCAACAGAGCTCTGGCATAAGAGCTCTGGTGACTGAAGACCTCTGTGAAGCCTAAGTCTCGTAGAAATCTATAAGTGTTAGACACGTGTCCGTACTTTCCACGTAAGCCCTAAAAGGACGAAGACACACTTTCCACGTGTCATTCCAGGGTTAGATAGTACATTGTCTAGTGCTTTATCAGACTATAAATTGAGTGGTAGTGGAACACACAATTGTAAGCTTTTTGGAAGAATTGTTTTCCACAATTGTTAGAGCACACACTGCATCTATCCAGGTTGATTCATAGTTGTTGATTGTGTCTGTGTGTCTTAAAGCTTCAAAGAATACTCTGTTTTATTGCTTAAAAGTTCATATAACAATGTTTAAAGCTTTCCAGATAAGTCTAAAGATCTTCTCTATTTTCGTTACTGTTCCATTGGTTACTGTTCATCGACTTTCGGTTTAAAACTATATTAAAATCTTTTGAAACCGTTATACTCTGTTTTTCTTCAAAATGGCTAATAACAACATCAATGCCATATATACTGCTGGTTCTCTGAACAAACCCCCTACTCTTCTGAGAGATGAATATCCTCAGTGGAAGATTAGGATGGTTAACTTATTTGATGGAATGGATAGAGACTTAATGCGGTCTATCACGGATGGACCATTCCAACCCATGGTTTTGGTTCCACGTGTACCCGCAACAGAAACTACTGCTGAGATTCCTGCTTACTTCAAAGCTAAAACCACCGGGTTTACTGAAGAAGAGAAGCTAAAAATGGAAAATGACCTTAAAGCAGTTAGACTTCTGATTATGGCCATTCCAAACGATATTTTCCAAGAACTAGACTCATGTGTTACTGCTAAAGAAATTTAGGATCAGCTTCTTAATCAACTTGAGGGTGGTTTCAAAACCCAAAAGAATAGAAGGACCCAATGTATTAACGAATACAATGATTTCTAGACACTTCCTAAAGAAACCCTACAACAGACCTACAACAGATTCAATGTTTTAATAAACAAGTGTAAGAAGTGTGGGGTTGTTAGGTCGAAGGAAGATAACAATGTTCTGTTCCTGAAAAGTTTAATCGATGAATGGCTGAATCTATCCATGTCTTTACAGGCTAACCAATATTTGGATGCATCGACTCTCACTGATGTGTATGGCACTCTTGCTGCACAAGAGAAGGATGTTGTCAAACAGAAAGACAAATCCACCATTGCAGGTCCAATAGCTTTGATATCTGATTCAAAGAAACCCACTGAAGGAAAGTCCAACAGAGAGAAAAAGAAATAGAAGGTTATGAAAAAGAAAGGAAAGAAGAGTTTGGTCGCTGAAAGTGATACTGAAGAAAGTTCATCAGAGGATGCTGATATCAGTGCTTTTGCTCAATCTCTTGCGTTAATAACTCAAAAATTTAACAAGAGATTTGGCAATAAGGTATTTTATAGGAGAGGAAGGTACGAGAGAGAAGAGAAAGATGAGAAGTGAAGTTATGCTGCACCTACCCATCAGAACAACAACAGAGCCCCACAAGAGCAAAGACCACAACGTCAACAGAAGTATAATCCTCCAACACCTTAGAAAGCCGATGCTGCCCAACCCATCAATCAAAATGATGGACGTTGTTTTAGATGTGGCAAACCCGGCCATTTCTCTGCTAATTGCAGAGGTAAACTGGTAAAAGACCAGGATTACTACAAGAACAAATACAAGTACAATTACAGGGAAAGGGGCTACGTTGCTGAGATGGAAAATTGGATCTCTGATTCGTCCTCTGATGACGAACCAGAGCAGGCCAATTTTTGCGGAGTTGCTGTGGATGATGAAAGTTTAGAAGAGGTAGCAGATTGGATGACTGGAGAAATGCTAGAGAGAACAACAGAGGAAGATTTGTCTCAGAATACATATGCTCTTACTGTAACAGAGCCAAATGACAGAGCGCTGGAGACCACCAGACCCAGTGCCAAGGTATGTACTACTTCTGAATCAAAGTCTGACTCTGAGTTGGAAATGCATGTGTCTTTGCTAACAGAAGTATTTCAACTCTTAAAACAAAAGCTTTCAGAGGAAAAGGAATTAAGAAAGCTAGCTTAGAAGGATCTGTCCTTCTATAAGAGAGAGAAAACTCTCTTGGAACAAGAAAAGGAAGAAATCTTTTAAGAAAAATCTGAGCTAGAAATCTTAACAAAACAGAAGGAAAACTCTTTTTCAGAAAAGGTTGAAGAATTTGAGGAAGTTTTGAAGCAAAAGACTGAAGAGGTTAAGAAATCAGAAACCGAAAGACTTAACTTTGTTGCTTTAAAAGATTATTTTCAAAGAGAAAGGGAGGTTTTGCATCAATCCCGGCAAAGAAAAGAGATTCAAATCAAAAAGTACCAGGATGCACAAGATGTGCACATCAAGATAAACTCTCAAAAAGATACACAAGGTCTTGGTTTCAGTGACCTTGTTCCCTATAATGGAAGAAAGAAGACATCCTTGTCTTCTGCCTTCTGTGTTGGGAAGATCCTGGAAGATGTGATCTCTGGTACTGCTGTTTTCAAGAGAATCAAAACCTCAGATGTTTCAAGGACCAGAAGGCTTAATTTCAGGAATGTCAGCTATGACTCCTTGGATCTAGAAAAGGTTACAAAACCATCTTTACAGTTTATTCTTGATCAAGGAAAAGCTAGGATCATACTTCCTAATTCTACTAAAAGTCTGGATCCTAAAGAGATTTTCAACTTTAACTCTTTTAAGGGACAGAAGTCTGTTACTTCTATAGCTGAATCCTCTGATGTTAAACCACAGAGCGAGCCCAACCCTGAAGCACCAGTCTTCCCCCCCTTCATCTGAATCAATCAGAACATCATTTGAAGAGGATTTAAAAAGGGTTCTTGAGGAAAATATTGCTTCTGATGCTTTAAAACCAAAGTTGAGAAAGTTCAAATCTGTCAAAGCTAATATCTCTGTGATACCCAAGGAGTCCAACACCTCTACCAGAGCCACCAGAGACTTTCTAGGATCTGACCGTGACTCTGATTCTGAAGTAGATGAGCAAATTTTCTGTGCTCAAGAGGCTGTTTTACACAAACCTGTTTTACCAAGGCAAGCATCTGTTGAATCTGGAACTTTATAGAATGTGTCATTGTTTAAGAAACAATCCAGATTCATTCCAGTTCCTAATTTTCAAAACAAGGGTGTCAAAATTCTTTCTTGTAATGAAATAGAAGAGAAGAAAAGAGAGAAAGCTAAAAGTGTTTATGTGAATCACACTTCAGTTCCCTTTGCTTATAAACCAATCAGATTTACACCAGAGCAGAAGGGCAAATGGAAGGTGAATGACCAACCCACTCCTGCCTCTGCTGTAAATCAAAGGAAAAACTCTTTTTGGTCAAAAGAAGCAGTTCCAAGAAACAACAACTTCAGAAAACCAAACCAGGACAGAATGTATGGTCCTAAAGTTTTTCAGAACCAAGCACCATTCAACCAACAATTTTTGAATAAAAACAACAATTTGCATCAATCTTCATGCTCCGTCAATTGCAATTGTATTCAACTTCTGCTTAAATTGAAAAAGCACCTGAATGGTCCTCACTGTGTTCTAAATCAGTCATCACAAAGGAAAAATCCAAAGACTGTCCAGAATACACAGAGAAAAACCTCTGGCACACCATCACAGAATAGAAAGCCAGTAGATAAGATAAACACCTCTAAACCTAACAACAAAGGACCCATTATGCAATGGGTACCTAAAAAGAACTATTTTGTCTTGCAGAAGCCTCATGTGCAGATCTGGTACCTAGATTCAGGATGTTCCAGGCACATGACAGGCAATAAAGAGCTGCTGACTTCATTCAAGAACAAAATGGGAAGTGCAATAACCTTTGGAGGAGATGGAAAGGGACAAATTAGAGGCTATGGTATTTTTAATAATGGTGGTGTTTCTGTTTCTAAGGTTGCTTATATTGAAGGATTAAATCATAATCTGCTCAGTATAAGTCAACTCTGTGATCATGGGTTCGTTGTCAATTTTAAGAAGAAGTACTGCTCTTTGTTGCTTTCCGAGTCTGGTCAAGAACTTTTAAGAGCCGACAGAAAAGGCAATCTATATAAAATGAATTTTAATCCAAACCAAAACTCTATAACAGAAAAACTCTGTTTTGTGTCTTTGAAAGGGGAAGATGTCTGGCTCTGGCATAAAAGATTTGCCCATATAAATTTCCAAAATCTTGACAAACTCGTGAAGTTGAACTTAGTGAGAGGTTTTCCTTCGCTTAAATTTGACAAAGACCATATCTGTTCTGCTTGTGAGTTGAGTAAGCTAAAGAGAGCTTCACACAGAACAAAGAGTGATCACAATTACCCCAGACCTTTGCATATGCTTCATGTGGATCTTTGTGGTCCAATCTATGTGCAAAGTCTGTCCGGCAAGAAGTATATTCTAGTACTTATAGATGAATTTTCTAGATATACTTGGATTGAGTTCATTAGAGTAAAATCTGATGTCCCATAATTTTGATAAGTTTGTTGAAGAGGATACAGGTTCTGTTATGTCTTAAAGTCCAAAAGTTGAGAAGTGATAATGGGACAGAGTTTAAGAACGCTAGATTTGATGCCTACCTATTGAAAAGATTCAAAAAGACTCCCTATGAACTCATCAACAATCGGAGGCCAAATGTGAAATATTTTCATGTTTTCAGCTGTAAATGTTACATCTTGAATGACAGAGAACAACTGGGAAAGTTCGATAAGAAGGCCGATGAAGGAATCTTTATTGGTTATTCCTTAACCTCTAAAGCCTACAGAGTCTACAACTCCAGAAAGAGTCATTCAAGAGAGCATAAATATGTCCTTTGATGAAAATACATCAAGTTCCTCTGATCGCAAATCACCAGAGGGGACACAGACGAAAGCGAAGCCAAGTTCTTCAAAGTCAAGGGAATAAGATATCAACTTAGTATTCAACGATTTCTTCGATGATGATGATTCCTCTGTCAACATCACCAGAGGCAATCAAGCTCAGAATTCAACTGAACAGAATCTGACAGGTACATCTCTTACAGGTCCCTCCAATTCTTCACCATCTACTTCTCTGTCTACAGGTGTTATTCAGAGAAATGAGGAACCACAACAAGATGTAAGAGAACCTGAACAAGAGCCATCATCACCCATGTTGAATCACATTGGGAGATATTCCCTATTTGAAAGCTCTCCCTCACAGAGCCCTGTTGGGACATCACAGAGTAATGACGACACTCTCCAGAGTTGTGTGCCATAAAGCCCTGGCCCCAATCCACAGAGCTCTGATGCAGAAATTCGTATTTTCCCATCAGAAGCACAGACTCCACCTGTTGTCCATGCTCCCATGACAAGATGGACAAAGGATCACCCTCATCATCTAATTATTGGTGCTGCTGAAGATGGTGTGAAGACAAGATCGGCCACAATCAATGAAGCTTTCTTTGTCAATTTTCTAAGCATGATTGAGCCGAAGAAGATATCTGAAGCCCTGGAAGACCCAAACTGGATTGAAGCCATGCAAAAGAAGCTTCTGGAGTTTGAAAGATACAAGGTTTGGTCCTTGGTTCCACTTCCTAAAGATAAAGCTGCCATTGGAACCAAGTGGGTGTTTAGAAATAAAAAGGATGAAGATGGGATTATCATCAGAAACAAAGCTCGGCTGGTTGCAAAGGGATATTGCCAAGAAGAAGGTATCGATTATGACGAAACCTTTGCACCTGTGGCTAGGCTGGAAGCAATCAGAATCTTCTTAGCTTATGCTGCTCATAAAGGTTTCAAAGTCTACCAAATGGATGTGAAATCGGCCTTTCTGAATGGCAAACTCCAAGAAGAAATTTATGTCCAGCAACCACCAGGTTTTGAAAGCCCAGAGTTTCCAGACCACGTTTACAAGCTAGACAAAGCTCTGTATGGCCTTAAGCAAACTCCTAGAGCCTGGTATGAAACTCTGTCAAATTTTCTGTTGACTAATCACTTCGAGAAAGGTACTATCGATACAACTCTATTCTTTAGAAGGTATAAGAATGACATTCTTCTGGTACAGATATATGTTGATGACATTATCTTTGGGTCTACAAGGCAGGAATACTGTGATAACTTTGAGGATTTGATGAAAAGTGAATTTAAAATGAGCATGATGGGAGAACTTTCTTTCTTCCTTGGTTTACAAGTAAATCAATCCATCAGAGGGACTTTTATAAGTCAGTCTAAATACATCTCTGATATTTTGAAAAAATATAAGCTCAATAATTCAAATCCAATGAAAACTCCTATTGCCACTGGAGTCAAACTTGACTCTGACCTTAACGGGGAATTTGTAGATGTCAAGAACTATAGAGGCATGATAGGGTCACTTTTGTATCTTACTGCAAGCAGACCGGATATAATGTTTGCAACATGTCTAAAGATCTTCTCTATTTTCGTTACTGTTCCATTGGTTACTGTTCATCGACTTTCGGTTTAAAACTATATTAAAATCTTTTGAAACCGTTATACTCTGTTTTTCTTCAAAATTGCTAATAACAACATCAATGCCATATATACTGCTGGTTCTCTGAACAAACCCCCTACTCTTCTGAGAGATGAATATCCTCAGTGGAAGATTAGGATGGTTAACTTATTTGATGGAATGGATAGAGACTTAATGCGGTCTATCACGGATGGACCATTCCAACCCATGGTTTTGGTTCCACGTGTACCCGCAACAGAAACTACTGCTGAGATTCCTGCTTACTTCAAAGCTAAAACCACCGGGTTTACTGAAGAAGAAAAGCTAAAAATGGAAAATGACCTTAAAGCAGTTAGACTTCTGATTATGGCCATTCCAAACGATATTTTCCAAGAACTAGACTCATGTGTTACTGCTAAAGAAATTTAGGATCAGCTTCTTAATCAACTTGAGGGTGGTATCAAAACCCAAAAGAACAGAAGGACCCAATGTATTAATGAATACAATGATTTCTAGACACTTCCTAAAGAAACCCTACAACAGACCTACAACAGATTCAATGTTTTAATAAACAAGTGTAAGAAGTGTGGGGTTGTTAGGTCGAAGGAAGATAACAATGTTCTGTTCCTGAAAAGTTTAATCGATGAATGGCTGAATCTATCCATGTCTTTACAGGCTAACCAATATTTGGATGCATCGACTCTCACTGATGTGTATGGCACTCTTGCTGCACAAGAGAAGGATGTTGTCAAACAGAAAGACAAATCCACCATTGCAGGTCCAATAGCTTTGATATCTGATTCAAAGAAACCCACTGAAGGAAAGTCCAACAGAGAGAAAAAGAAATAGAAGGTTGTGAAAAAGAAAGGAAAGAAGAGTTTGGTCGCTGAAAGTGATACTGAAGAAAGTTCATCAGAGGATGCTGATATCAGTGCTTTTGCTCAATCTCTTGCGTTAATAACTCAAAAATTTAACAAGAGATTTGGCAATAAGGTATTTTATAGGAGAGGAAGGTACGAGAGAGAAGAGAAAGATGAGAAGTGAAGTTATTCTGCACCTACCCATCAGAACAACAACAGAGCCCCACAAGAGCAAAGACCACAACGTCAACAGAAGTATAATCCTCCAACACCTTAGAAAGCCGATGCTGCCCAACCCATCAATCAAAATGATGGACGTTGTTTTAGATGTGGCAAACCCGGCCATTTCTCTGCTAATTGCAGAGGTAAACTGGTAAAAGACCAGGATTACTACAAGAACAAATACAAGTACAATTACAGGGAAAGGGGCTACGTTGCTGAGATGGAAAATTGGATCTCTGATTCGTCCTCTGATGACGAACCAGAGCAGGCCAATTTTTGCGGAGTTGCTGTGGATGATGAAAGTTTAGAAGAGGTAGCAGATTGGATGACTGGAGAAATGCTAGAGAGAACAACAGAGGAAGATTTGTCTCAGAATACATATGCTCTTACTGTAACAGAGCCAAATGACAGAGCGCTGGAGACCACCAGACCCAGTGCCAAGGTATGTACAACTTCTGAATCAAAGTCTGACTCTGAGTTGGAAATGCATGTGTCTTTGCTAACAGAAGTATTTCAACTCTTAAAACAAAAGCTTTCAGAGGAAAAGGAATTAAGAAAGCTAGCTTAGAAGGATCTGTCCTTCTATAAGAGAGAGAAAACTCTCTTGGAACAAGAAAAGGAAGAAATCTTTAAAGAAAAATCTGAGCTAGAAATCTTAACAAAACAGAAGGAAAACTCTTTTTCAGAAAAAGGTTGAAGAATTTGAGGAAGTTTTGAAGCAAAAGACTGAAGAGGTTAAGAAATCAGAAACCGAAAGACTTAACTTTGTTGCTTTAAAAGATTATTTTCAAAGAGAAAGGGAGGTTTTGCATCAATCCCGGCAAAGAAAAGAGATTCAAATCAAAAAGTACCAGGATGCACAAGATGTGCACATCAAGATAAACTCTCAAAAAGATACACAAGTTCTTGGTTTCAGTGACCTTGTTCCCTATAATGGAAGAAAGAAGACATCCTTGTCTTCTGCCTTCTGTGTTGGGAAGATCCTGGAAGATGTGATCTCTGGTACTGATGTTTTCAAGAGAATCAAAACCTCAGATGTTTCAAGGACCAGAAGGCTTAATTTCAGGAATGTCAGCTATGACTCCTTGGATCTAGAAAAGGTTACAAAACCATCTTTAAAGTTTATTCTTGATCAAGGAAAAGCTAGGATCATACTTCCTAATTCTGCTAAAAGTCTGGATCCTAAAGAGATTTTCAACTTTAACTCTTTTAAGGGACAGAAGTCTGTTACTTCTATGGCTGAATCCTCTGATGTTAAACCACAGAGCGAGCCCAACCCTGAAGCACCAGTCTTCCCCCCCTTCATCTGAATCAATCAGAACATCATTTGAAGAGGATTTAAAAAGGGTTCTTGAGGAAAATATTGCTTCTGATGCTTTAAAACCAAAGTTGAGAAAGTTCAAATCTGTCAAAGCTAATATCTCTGTGATACCCAAGGAGTCCAACACCTCTACCAGAGCCACCAGAGACTTTCTAGGCTCTGACAGTGACTCTGATTCTGAAGTAGATGAGCAAATTTTCTGTGCTCAAGAGGCTGTTTTACACAAACCTGTTTTACCAAGGCAAGCATCTGTTGAATCTGGAACTTTGAAAAATGTGTCATTGTTTAAGAAACAATCCAGATTCATTCCAGTTCCTAATTTTCAAAACAAGGGTGTCAAAATTCTTTCTTGTAATGAAATAGAAGAGAAGAAAAGAGAGAAAGCTAAAAGTGTTTATGTGAATCACACTTCAGTTCCCTTTGCTTATAAACCAATCAGATTTACACCAGAGCAGAAGGGCAAATGGAAGGTGAATGACCAACCCACTCCTGCCGCTGCTGTAAATCAAAGGAAAAACTCTTTTTGGTCAAAAGAAGCAGTTCCAAGAAACAACAACTTCAGAAAACCAAACCAGGACAGAATGTATGGTCCTAAAGTTTTTCAGAACCAAGCACCATTCAACCAACAGTTTTTGAATAAAAATAACAATTTGCATCAATCTTCATGCTCCGTCAATTGCAATTGTATTCAACTTCTGCTTAAATTGCAAAATCACCTGAATGGTCCTCACTGTGTTCTAAATCAGTCATCACAAAGGAAAAATCCAAAGACTGTCCAGAATACACAGAGAAAAACCTCTGGCACACCATCACAGAATAGAAAGCCAGTAGATAAGATAAACACCTCTAAACCTAACAACAAAGGACCCATTATGCAATGGGTACCTAAAAAGAACTATTTTGTCTTGCAGAAGCCTCATGTGCAGATCTGGTACCTAGATTCAGGATGTTCCAGGCACATGACAGGCAATAAAGAGCTGCTGACTTCATTCAAGAAAAAAATGGGAAGTGCAATAACCTTTGGAGGAGATGGAAAGGGACAAATTAGAGGCTATGGTATTTTTAATAATGGTGGTGTTTCTGTTTCTAAGGTTGCTTATATTGAAGGATTAAATCATAATCTGCTCAGTATAAGTCAACTCTGTGATCATGGGTTCGTTGTCAATTTTAAGAAGAAGTACTGCTCTTTGTTGCTTTCCGAGTCTGGTCAAGAACTTTTAAGAGCCGACAGAAAAGGCAATCTATATAAAATGAATTTTAATCCAAACCAAAACTCTATAACAGAAAAACTCTGTTTTGTGTCTTTGAAAGGGGAAGATGTCTGGCTCTGGCATAAAAGATTTGCCCATATAAATTTCCAAAATCTTGACAAACTCGTGAAGTTGAACTTAGTGAGAGGTTTTCCTTCGCTTAAATTTGACAAAGACCATATATGTTCTGCTTGTGAGTTGGGTAAGCTAAAGAGAGCTTCACACAGAACTAAGAGTGATCACAATTACCCCAGACCTTTGCATATGCTTCATGTGGATCTTTGTGGTCCAATCTATGTGCAAAGTCTGTCCGGCAAGAAGTATATTCTAGTACTTATAGATGAATTTTCTAGATATACTTGGATTGAGTTCATCAGAGTAAAATCTGATGTCCCATAATTTTGATAAGTTTGTTGAAGAGGATACAGGTTCTGTTAGGTCTTAAAGTCCAAAAGTTGAGAAGTGATAATGGGACAGAGTTTAAGAACGCTAGATTTGATGCCTGCCTATTGAAAAGATTCAAAAAGACTCCCTATGAACTCATCAACAATCGGAGGCCAAATGTGAAATATTTTCATGTTTTCAGCTGTAATTGTTACATCTTGAATGACAGTGAACAACTGGGAAAGTTCGATAAGAAGGCCGATGAAGGAATCTTTATTGGTTATTCCTTAACCTCTAAAGCCTACAGAGTCTACAACTCCAGAAAGAGTCATTCAAGAGAGCATAAATATGTCCTTTGATGAAAATACATCAAGTTCCTCTGATCGCAAATCACCAGAGGGGACACAGACGAAAGCGAAGCCAAGTTCTTCAAAGTCAAGGGAAGAAGATATCAACTTAGTATTCAACGATTTCTTCGATGATGATGATTCCTCTGTCAACATCACCAGAGGCAATCAAGCTCAGAATTCAACTGAACAGAATCTGACAGGTACATCTCTTACAGGTCCCTCCAATTCTTCACCATCTACTTCTCTGTCTACAGGTGTTATTCAGAGAAATGAGGAACCACAACAAGATGTAAGAGAACCTGAACAAGAGCCATCATCACCCCTGTTGAATCACATTGGGAGATATTCCCTATTTGAAAGCTCTCCCTCACAGAGCCCTGTTGGGACATCACAGAGTAATGACGACACTCTCCAGAGTTGTGTGCCATAAAGCCCTGGCCCCAATCCACAGAGCTCTGATGCAGAAATTCGTATTTTCCCATCAGAAGCACAGACTCCACCTGTTGTCCATGCTCCCATGACAAGATGGACAAAGGATCACCCTCATCATCTAATTATTGGTGCTGCTGAAGATGGTGTGAAGACAAGATCGGCCACAATCAATGAAGCTTTCTTTGTCAATTTTCTAAGCATGATTGAGCCGAAGAAGATATCTGAAGCCCTGGAAGACCCAAACCGGATTGAAGCCATGCAAAAGGAGCTTCTGGAGTTTGAAAGATACAAGGTTTGGTCCTTGGTTCCACTTCCTAAAGATAAAGCTGCCATTGGAACCAAGTGGGTGTTTAGAAATAAAAAGGATGAAGATGGGATTATCATCAGAAACAAAGCTCGGCTGGTTGCAAAGGGAAATTGCCAAGAAGAAGGTATCGATTATGACGAAACCTTTGCACCTGTGGCTAGGCTGGAAGCAATCAGAATCTTCTTAGCTTATGCTGCTCATAAAGGTTTCAAAGTCTACCAAATGGATGTGAAATCGGCCTTTCTGAATGGCAAACTCCAAGAAGAAATTTATGTCCAGCAACCACCAGGTTTTGAAAGCCCAGAGTTTCCAGACCACGTTTACAAGCTAGACAAAGCTCTGTATGGCCTTAAGCAAGCTCCTAGAGCCTGGTATGAAACTCTGTCAAATTTTCTGTTGACTAATCACTTCGAGAAAGGTACTATCGATACAACTCTATTCTTTAGAAGGTATAAGAATGACATTCTTCTGGTACAGATATATGTTGATGACATTATCTTTGGGTCTACAAGGCAGGAATACTGTGATAACTTTGAGGATTTGATGAAAAGTGAATTTAAAATGAGCATGATGGGAGAACTTTCTTTCTTCCTTGGTTTACAAGTAAATCAATCCATCAGATGGACTTTTATAAGTCAGTCTAAATACATCTCTGATATTTTGAAAAAATATAAGCTCAATAATTCAAATCCAATGAAAACTCCTATTGCCACTGGAGTCAAACATGACTCTGACCTTAACGGGGAATTTGTAGATGTCAAGAACTATAGAGGCATGATAGGGTCACTTTTGTATCTTACTGCAAGCAGACCGGATATAATGTTTGCAACATGTCTTTGTGCCAGATTTCAAGCAAACCCTAAAGAATCCCATTTGTCTGCTGTCAAGCGCATATTTAAATATCTCAAAGGGACTCAATTTTTGGGTCTCTGGTATCCTCTTAACTCTGGTTTCGAGCTTATTGCATACACAGATTCAGATTATGGAGGATGAATGAATGACAGAAAGAGTACTTCTGGTAGCTGCCAATTTCTTGGAGGTAAGTTAGTCAGCTGGACATCCAAGAAATAGAACTGGGTCTCAACTTCTACAGCAGAAGCAGAATATGTCGCTGCTGCTAGTTGTTGCTCTCAAGTGATCTGGATGAAAACACAACTCAAGGACTATGGCCTGGAGTACAACAAAGTCCCAATCTTATGTGACTCCAAGAGTGCAATAGCAATTACAACTAATCCAGTCCAGCACTCAAAGACAAAGCACATCGACATAAGGTACCATTTTATAAAGGTTCATGTTGAAAAAGGGACGATTGAAATGTATTTTGTTTCAACTGACTTCCAACTTGCTGACTTTTTTACAAAAGCCCTTGATGAAAGGAGATTTAACTTATTAATCAGCAAGATGGGTACGCTGAACATGTCCTCCTAACTCAGTTCAAAACGCACCAGAGCTTCTGATGATCATACCAGAGCTCTGTCAAATAGTTGGGTAGGATAGTTCACCAGAGCCTCTGATGTTCTCACCAGAGCTCTGCCAGCATACTTTTTCATTGTTTTCCTCTTGTGAATCTCTTGTTTGTATATATATATATTTTTCTTTGTAAATAAGTTTTTTTATCTTTCAAAAGGATGAAAAGAAAAATTTGTCTATTAAGCTCACCATTTTAGGGGGAGCTTAAGAGGATAATAAGCATCGTTTTAGGGGGAGCAAGTTAACTCAATTTCAAATCTAAATGACTTTGCTCTTTTGAACAAAGAGGAAAATCTTTTTGAGAAAGGGAAAACCTGTTCTGATGAAAACTTTTTTTGATAATGTCAAGAACTTACCAGAACTCTGACATTTCACCAGAGCCTCTGTTGTTTTTCTCCAGAACTCTGTGAAATCTCTGAGATAGTTCTGCCTTCGTTCTGTTGACTATTCTCACATCAGATACAGGATTTACAAGTGTTTTTGGGTAAAGGTGAAACATCTTGGGTTACTTGAAAAGAATGATAATGTCACTCATCAGAGGCAAAACTGTGCTAAGCTCCACCAGAGCTCTGTCAGTTTTTTTTGCCACATGTCACCCACCCATCTCTAACCGTGTCGGGTTTGCTATCCCAAAAGTTGTCAGAACTAAATCCACGCGGCAATCTCTGATTGAGAAACCAACCGTTAGTTGTTTCCACGTTTAACTGTTGAGGTCGCTCCACTATCTGACACTCGAGTGCCTACAGTACCTACGATGGTCATCTAACCACACGATTCGAGTATAAATATCCATACCCATGACCCATTTCATTTTTACGATTTCCTGAACATTCAAAACCCTTAATCTTTCCCTCATTCGTTCAAAACCTTTGAGTTCTTCAAAAACCCTAAACCTGCAACAATGGCTGAAAGACAAAACTCAGTTGATTCAAGCCGCATAGGACCCATAGACAAAGTCATAATCCAACCTTACGAGTTCATAGACAATAACTACCGTTTCGATGCCAATCGAGGCACCTATCTACCTACTTACCACATCTTTATTGAGTTTTTCAGAAACTCATAAGTTTTTCGTGCCCTCACAATGTTCGATGACAACCTACCTGAGCTTTATGTACTACAATGGTGGACCACTTGCCAATATATCCCAGAACAAAAAGGGATCGTCAGAAATGTTGATGCTGGAAGAAATGCAGGAGGTGGATCAATCCGCATCCGTGACAAGACTTTTAGGAGAATTTTTGGGATGCAAACAAGAAGACAACTAGGAATTCGAGCGTATGAGAAACCCCCAAAAGTGGTTGTTCTTCTTGATTTCATGAAGGTCTTAGGCTACAACTACACCCTCAACAAAATAGGCGATTTCAGAAGAGGTCATTTACCACCGGTGTGGAATTTTATGTTTTCCACACTGAACCGAACCCTAACCTGCAAATCGGGTAGCCAAGACCAGGCCAGCATAGAGGTTCTTTAAATCACGTATGGCCTATACTTCAAGAGGAACTTCGACTACGCCAAAATCCTATACAAAGATCTTCTTTCTGATGTCAACACCAAGACCTCAACCCTAGCAAGAGGAGGAGAAGTAGGAGTCCACAGAAGTTTGAAAGCCATCAGATACCCTCGTTTTATTAGTCTGGTAATCAGAGAAGCCTTTCCCACCTTGGAATTAACTCAACAGGGAAATCCCACACCTGTTTGGGTAATGTCCAGGTTCTTGCCTACAACCACTGGTGAATACCCAAACATAAGAAGGGTACCAAGAACAATGTTGTCCCTAATAGAACCAAACCAGATTTCTATTCAAAACTATAATCATGTTGCTCAACCTCAAGAACCTGAGGTGAGATCCCCAACATACTTAGGTCCTGAGCCTTCTTTGGAAAGTGTGAGTGAGGTAAGAGGAGAAGCGGAGATAAACAGACCAGAGGTAAAAGTACCCAAAGTGGGGTCTTCCTCTGCCCAAGTGCTGGAGGAGGAAGTAGTAAACAGAGTATCCCCTATGGAGACTGTCCATAAAAAGAAAGGGAAGCTACAGAGGAGGTGGCAAAAAGTTCGCCCTCCTCTGGTAGTAGTAAGACAGAGAGTGAGGAAGAGAGTGAATCTGAGAGTTCTATACCCGTAAGAACCGAGGGAATGGTGAGTTTAGAAGAAGATGTTCAAGTGATGAACACAAATGTGAGATTCCGTAACCCAACTCCCAGTGAAACCAGACAACCTATCCCTGGTGATCAAGACTAGAGGGATATTGAATCAGAGGTGCACACCTCAAACCCAAACCAGCTTGAACCGCCAGAGGCAATTCTTCACGCCTCTGGTATGCAAATAACCGGGGAATCCATATTTGGTAATGATGATCAATTGCCCCAGGACATCAATATGTCACATTCACACAATGAAGCCTCTGTGGCTCATATAGACTTAACCCAAAGTAGCCCTGAGATCATTCGTATCTCGCGTAGGCTCTGTCCGACTCAGGGACAATGGGATGACCTAGTGGCACAAGGGAAGACTTCGCTTGATCCAAGTTCTTCTCATCACATCAGATTTCCTTCTCCAGAACCTGAGCTGGAAGAGGAAACTCTGATCAGAACACTTGTAGATGTATCCCCTAAAAAGGAGCATCAAGGATCGGGTGGAAGTCCTACATGAGCCAACCTCAAAACAACTCTTGATGTAGGCGCCTCTGAACTCGAGGCTGAATTGGATTAATGTGTTTGAGCCAAGGTTACCCCGCTGATACTATCATCAGAGCAGAGTTCACAAGGTTTTGTGACAATATTAGCAACTCCTTGAATGAGTATAAACTTATCAATGCAACAAAAGCGGAGCTGATCCGCAAGGAGAATGCTTCTCTCAGAGAAGAGCTGCAACAGATCACAGCAAAATATGCAGAGACAACACAGAAGTATGCAGATGCTGAAAAGGTCAGAGCAGAGGAAACAACGAAAATATCAACAGAGCTCGCTGATCTAAAAAGAATTATGGCAGAGAATCACACGGCAACAATGAACAGAACCCTGCCCATACCTTCAGTTATTCTCTCTGAATCCAACGTCAGAACCCTGACAGAGTTAATCAACAACTCTGTTAAGGATGCAATTAAAGAAGCAACGACATCTTCTGCTACTCCACTAAACATATCTGGTCCAAGCCCAAATGAACTACCAATGACAGTCGGCCAGATGGGTGAGTTCAGCAGATCTGTTTTAAGCAAGATGATGTGTATCTCATCAAAGTTTGTCATGAAGGCACAAGCGACAGAGCGACATGTGCAAACATCTCTTGACTCTCACAAAGTTAACTTTGAGAGTCAAGTAGATGAGATCAGAACTGCTACAACAGAGGTCGAAGACGCATTGAAAACAGCAGTCACTACCTTCATAGATGCCATCCAAAAGACTGCTACACTTAAAGGACCTGCAGATGGACCCCCAGAAGGAGAACCTTCAAGCAAAAAGAGTAATTCTAATCCAGAGTTTGTTGTTCCGGCCTCACCAAATGCAGGACTTTGCAGAATCTGATGATGATGATGACTTCCAAGATGCTCCAGAAGGGAATTCAGATAATCAAATGGGTGAGTCCTCAAATCAACAAAAGGGGGAGAAAGAGAAGGAGAAAGAGAAGGAAAAAGAGAAAGAGATAGAAAGAACAGAAACGGATAAGGGGAAAGAGAAAGTGACAGAGGCAGAGGCAGAGATGGAAGAAGATACACAAGGATATAAGGGGATGACAGAAGAAGAAACACCAGAGATGACTATGGTAGTATTTAACTACATGTTCAAAGACAGAATCATCAGAACACCAGAAGAGTCAACTCAACAACCACCAGAGATCATCATACTTGACACCACTCCTCCATCTCCAAGAACTGAACCAGAGAGATCAAACCCAATCTCTGCTGATGAACAAATAAGCCAAGCTCAACCCCAAATCCAACCCTAAGTTCAAACAGAAACTATACAAGAGCCTGCTCAACACGTTGATATTCTTATGGCCAAAACCCATGAAGATCAGAACCCAATTCAACCAGAGCAGAACCCAGAAACATCAACCCGACACACCGAGAACCCATCCTTAGAAGAATTATTTGCCTATCTCTATACTGACAGAGATATAATCCCTGTCAATGCCGTACCCATCAACCCTTACCTAAACCCCAACAGAATAAACACAATCTCAGATGCTAGGTGAAGGTTCATTGAAATAAAGTCAAATCTGAACAAAGCCGTAAACTCGAACTTTGGAATCCGCAGAATCATGAACATCAAGCATATGAGCTTTTCATATGACAGAGTCACATACCATGAGTACACTATTGAATCAACAGAAGGCAAGACCGAACACTTCAATGACAATGATCTTGTGCTTCTGAATCCATATGATCTGATAACACTCCACGGATATTGCTTGAACTTCAACATTATATACAAAGAAGCAAGAACAGCTTTACCCGAAGTTCGATATGCTATGCAAGAGCACGTAAATCTCAGAACACAGATCGATTTTCATCTTGGCATAGAGTTCGAATTTGAGAGACTGGCAATTGCACCTCCAAATGAAAAACTTGAGGGTTATGACCATTACAGAACTGGAACTGTGATTGAAAATCCTCCAATCTTCATCTGCATACAGAAGGGCACCAAAAAGGCCATCAGAGCGTCTGAAACTCATAATTACTCAAGTGAGTCACTGCAGTATCTCAAGAACGTGATCCAGAATCTCCCAAGAGAAAAGTGTCTAGAAGAACAACTGAGGCTCTACATCAACCAGATTAACCTCATGTTAGATTTCCGAGAGCTGATCAGAAGATTCGACAGAAAGCTAAGGGGAGATAATTATGCTTAGTGTACTTGTTCTTTGTTTTGTATTGTAATATCTTAAAAGAATAGTGCAAAATCTCACAGAGGTAAAAGTTCTGTGTCTTTTGTTTATATCTTTGTAATTTCCATTTTTTTCAATACTTAGGGGGAAGATTGTTAGCCCCAAGTATCTCTTATATAAAAGTATTGAAAATATTACAAGTCATAAGACCACCAGAGATCCAGCAGAAGACTTAGAAGAAGATCAACCAAAAGTCCATCAGAGCTCGACAGAGCTCTGGCGGAACCAACAGAGCTCAGCAGAGCTCTGGCAGAAGACTTCTTCTATTCAACAGAAGAACGGTTCACACCAGAAGACCAACAGAGCTCAGCAGAGCTCTGTCAGTCTACAACTTCGAGTCTTTCATCATCACGACATGTATTTCTTTGAAAGAACAAAATGTTTTTGAGTTGGGAAAACCCATTCCGGTTCAAATACTTTTGAATATGTCATTTAACTTTATGTTTAAAATTTCAAAGCCTCAACGTGTAACGTGTATTAGCTAGAGCCTCTGATCTATTATGTTCTTGACTCAACACTCAGAGCCTCTGATTATACTACTCAAAGCGTCTGATTATACTACTCAGAGATTTTATTACAAGAATTATGAGTTTTTGAATTATTTCTCTATCAGATTTTGGATTTTAAATATTCGCGTAATAAAGGTGTAATCTGATGTCTATGGAGCACAAATTTTCAATATTCACAGGTTTTGTTTGCACAGAGCCCCTTCTAGTCATCATCACTTGTGTCTCTTTGCTCTAATTGACTTAGAGTGTGGGTTATTTCTGAATGGTGACCGTCATATCTCTAAATTTTATACTATTGTTGGCGGTTCTGACGTGAGCTTCTCTTGGAAATCAACTGCCACGTGTCATTTTGGAAGTGGCAATAAGTCAAACGCAGTTAGAAAACACGTCCCCCCAACGTCGTTCCACTAACCGCCACTCGAGTGTATTTTTACACTTATAAATACTAGATTAAATCCTTGATTTTAGTTTACTCTCTTAAAATCTCTCAAGTCTCATTTCCCTCTCAAAGCATCATCTTTCTCTATGTTCGTTGACCTTGCAAAACTTGCAAAACAATGGCAAACCCTACCAATTCCTGTGAATCAACCGTATTGGTTCTGAAGGAGCTGATATTGACAACATCGTCTACATCCATGTTAAGGGAAACAACTATATTTTGTTGACCTAAATTCCCAAATTAAGAACAAGCTCCTACCTCAAGCATACTGCTTGAATTTTACTTAGAGCCTATCACTCTACAACTCAGAGCCTATGATCATCACGACATGTATTTCTTTGAAAGAACAAAACGTTTTTGAGTTGGGAAACCCCATTCCGGTTCAAATACTTTTGAATAACTCATTTAACTTTATGTTTAAAATTTCAAAGCCTCAAAGTGTATTAGCTAGAGTCTCTGATCTATTGTGTTTCTGACTCAACACTTAGAGCCTTTGAATATACTACTCAAAGCTTCTGATTATACTACTCAGAGATTTTATTACAAAAATTATGAGTTTTTGAATTATTTCTCTACCAGATTTAGGATTTTAAATGTTTGGGTAATAAAGGTGTAATCTGATGTTTATGGAGCACAAATTATTAAATATTCATAGGTTTTGTTTGCACATAGCCCCTTCTAGTCAACAACACTTGTGTCTCTTTGCTCTAATGGACTCAGAGTGTGTGTTGTTTCTGAATGGTGACCGTCATAACTCTAAATTTTATCCTTTTGTTGGCGGCTCTGACGTGAGCTTCTCTTGGAAATCAACTGCCACGTGTCATTTTGGCAGTGGCAATAAGTCAAAAGCAGTTAGAAAGCACGTCCCCCCAACGTCGTTCCACTATCCGCCACTCGAGTGTATTTTTCCACTTATAAATACTAGATTAAATCCTTGATTTTAGTTTACTCTCTCAAAATCTCTCAAGTCTCATTTCCCTCTCAAAGCTTCATCTATCTCTATGTTCGTTGACCTTGCAAAACATGCAAAACAATGGCAAACCCTACCAATTCCCGTGAATCAACCGTATTGGTTCTGAAGGAGCTGATATTGACAACATCGTCTACATCTGTGTTAAGGGAAACAACTATATTTTGCTTGAATTTTTTTTAGAGCCTGTCACTCTACAAATCAGAGCCTTCGATCATCACGACATGTATTTCTTGGAAAGAACAAAACGTTTTTGAGTTGGGAAAACCCATTCCGGTTCAAATACTTTTGAATAAGTCATTTAACTTTATGTTCAAAATTTCAAAGCGTCAAAGTGTATTAGCTAGAGCCTCTGATCTTTTGTGTTTCTGACTCAACACTCAGAGCCTCTGATTATACTACTCAAAGCTTATGATTATACTACTCAGAACTTTTTATTACAAGATTTATGAGTTTTTGAATTGTTTCTCTATCAGATTTAGGATTTTAAATGTTTGGGTAATAAAGGTGTAATCTGATGTATATGGAGCACAAATTTTCAATATTCATAGGTTTTGTTTGCCCAGAGCCCCTTCGAGTCATCAACACTTGTGTCTCTTTGCTCTAATTGACTCAGAGTGTGGGTTATTTCTGAATGGTGACCGTCATATCTCTAAATTTTATCCTTTTGTTGGCGGTTCTGACGTGAGCTTTTCTTGAAAATCAACTGCCACGTTGCATTTTGGCAGTGGCAATAAGTCAAAGGCAGTTAGAGAACACGCCCCCCCAACGTCGTTCCACTATCCGCCACTCGAGTGTATTTTTCCACTTATAAATACTAGATTAAATCCTTGATTTTAGTTTACTCTCTCAAAATCACTCAAGTCTCATTTCCCTCTCAAAGCTTCATCTTTCTCTATGTTCGTTGACCTTGCAAAACTTGCAAAACAATGGCAAACCCTACCAATTCCCGTGAATCAACCGTATTGGTTCGGAAGGAGCTGATATTGACAACATCGTCTACATCCGTGTTAAGGGAAACAACTATATTTTATTGACCTAAATTCCCAAAATAAGAACAAGCTCCTACCACAAGCATACTGCTTGAATTTTACTTAGAGCCTGTCACTCTACAACTCAGAGCCTCTGATCATCACGACATGTATTTCTTGGAAAGAACAAAACGTTTTTGAGTTGGGAAAACCCATTCCGGTTAAAATACTTTTGAATAAGTCATTTAACTTTATGTTCAAAATTTCAAAGCGTCAAAGTGTATTAGCTAGAGCCTCTGATCTATTGTGTTTCTGACTCAACACTCAGAGCCTCTGATTATACTACTCAAAGCTTCTGAGTATACAACTCATACCTTTTTATTACAAGATTTATGAGTTTTTGAATTATTTCTCTATCAGATTTAGGATTTTAAATGTTTTGGTAATAAAGGTGTAATCTGATGTCTATGGAGCACAAATTTTCAATATTCATAGGTTTTGTTTACCCATAGCCCCTTCGAGTCATCAACGCTTGTGTCTCTTTGCTTTAATTGACTCAGAGTGTGGGTTATTTCTGAATGGTGACCGTCATATCTCTAAATTTTATCCTTTTGTTGGCGGTTCTGACGTGAGCTTTTCTTGGAAATCAACTGCTACGTGTCATTTTGGCAGTGGCAATAAGTGAAAAGCAGTTAGAAAACCCGTCCCCCAATGTCGATCCACTATCCGCCACTCGAGTGTATTTTTCCACTTATAAATACTAGATTAAATCCTTGATTTTAGTTTACTCTCCCAAAATCACTCAAGTCTCATTTCCCTCTCAAAGCTTCGTCTTTCTTTATGTTCGTTGACCTTGCAAAACTTGCAAAACAATGGCAAACCCTACCAATTCCCGTGAATCAACCGTATTGGTTCGGAAGGAGCTGATATTGACAACATCATCTACATCCGTGTTAAGGGAAACAACTATATTTTGTTGACCTAAATTCCCAAAATAAGAACAAGCTCCTACCACAAGCATACTGCTTGAATTTTACTTAGAGCCTGTCACTCTACAACTCAGAGCCTCTGATCATCACGACATGTATTTCTTGGAAAGAACAAAACGTTTTTGAGTTGGGAAAACCCATTCCGGTTAAAATACTTTTGAATAAGTCATTTAACTTTATGTTCAAAATTTCAAAGCGTCAAAGTGTATTAGCTAGAGCCTCTGATCTATTGTGTTTCTGACTCAACACTCAGAGCCTCTGATTATACTACTCAAAGCTTCTGATTATACTACTCATACCTTTTTATTACAAGATTTATGAGTTTTTAAATTATTTCTCTATCAGATTTAGGATTTTAAATGTTTTGGTAATAAAGGTGTAATCTGATGTCTATGGAGCACAAATTTTCAATATTCATAGGTTTTGTTTACCCAGAGCCCCTTCAAGTCATCAACGCTTGTGTCACTTTGCTCTAATTGACTATGAGTGTGGGTTATTTCTGAATGGTGACCGTCATATCTCTAAATTTTATCCTTTTGTTGGTGGTTCTGACGTGAGCTTTTCTTGGAAATCAACTGCTACGTGTCATTTTGGCAGTGGCAATAAGTCAAAAGCAGTTAGAAAACCCGTCCCCCAACGTCGATCCACTATCCGCCACTCGAGTGTATTTTTCCACTTATAAATACTAGATTAAATCCTTGATTTTAGTTTACTCTCTCAAAATCACTCAAGTCTCATTTCCCTCTCAAAGCTTCATCTTTTTCTATGTTCGTTGACCTTGCAAAACTTGCAAAACAATGGCAAACCCTTCCAATTCCCGTGAATCAACCGTATTGGTTCTGATGAAGCTGATATTGACAACATCGTCTACATCCGTGTTAAGGGAAACAACTATATTTTGTTGACCTAAATTCCTAAAATAAGAACAAGCTCCTACCTCAAGCATACTGCTTGAATTTTACTTAGAGCCTGTCACTCTACAACTCAGAGCCTCTGATCATCACGACATGTATTTCTTGGAAAGAACAAAACCTTTTTGAGTTGGGAAAACCCATTCCGGTTCAAATACTTTTGAATAAGTCATTTAACTTTATGTTCAAAATTTCAAAGCGTCAAAGTGTATTAGCTAGAGCCTCTGATCTATTGTGTTTCTGACTCAACACTCAGAGCCTCTGATTATACTACTCAAAGCTTCTGATTGTACTACTCAGAGCTTTTTATTACAAGATTTATGAGTTTTTGAATTATTTCTCTATGAGATTTAGGATTTTAAATGTTTGGGTAATAAAGGTGTAATTTGATGTCTATGGAGCACAAATTTTCAATATTCATAGGTTTTGTTTGCATAGAGCCCCTTCTAGCCATCAACACTTGTGTCTCTTTGCTTTAATTGACTCAGAGTGTGGGTTATTTCTGAATTGTGACCGTCATATCTCTAAATTTTATCCTTTTGTTGGCGGTTATGATGTGAGCTTCTCTTGGAAATCAACCGCCACGTGTCGTTTTGCTAATGGCAATGTGTCAACGACGGTTAAAAACACGTATCCTTAACGACGTTCCACTATCCGTCACTGGAGTGTATTTTTCCACTTATAAATACAAGATTAAATCCTTGATTTTAGTATACGCTCTCAAAATCCCTCAAGCCTCATTTC